>CM062818.1:216727662-218227661 GCA_031772625.1 Pinus tabuliformis | reverse complement strand
CTAGTCAAGGAGAAGAAGGCAACAAGGATTGTTGCAACACAACGTCGAGCAGATGAAAGGCTTGAAAGAGATAAATAAAGGAAAGTTAAGGACCAACAAAAACAAATGGAAAGACAGGAAAAGGAATCAAGAAAGACACAACAAATGCTTGAAAAGGAACAAGGGATGATCAATATGGTTGACAATGATGCAAGCATAGCTGATGAAACCAGGATTATTTCAAACTCATTGGACAATATTGCAGATAATACACCATTATTCCAAGACCTCATAAACATTCAAGTGCCTCACTATCAAACTGAGGGTTTACCCACTTGCCTTATTCCTACTAGAGGAGGTGTCAATTCTATGTATGCTCATTACACACCTCCACTTAATGCAGGGGTTAGTAGTGAAAATGTGAGGTATGGGTACTCAATTCCTCCATGGTTGGAAGGTGAAAATTGGACTCAATCATATGGCAACAATCAACCATTTCCTAATCAACCCTTTTAGGTAGGCCAACCTACCTGGCTCAAGCAAGTAACTCAGGGAGTTTTGGCACTCAAGATTCTCAAGGCCATAAAGAATAGGGGTGTCATATGTTTTTGGTTGTAACCACATTATGATGTGGATTTTGGATGGATTGTATCTTTTTCTTGTCACAGAAATATTTTGGCTTACAACCTAGGTTGTTTTATTTCATATTGTTTGTGGCATTGTAACCAAAATCCATTTTAGAAGGAACATCTATAGTCTATTATAATGTAGAAATCTTACCTGAGAATGCAAATGGGATTTTTTGTTATGCCTCTACACACCAAATGATTTACAATACATTTATAACTGAGTTGTAAATATGATGACAATGAGTGAATAATGAAATCTTGAACAAGTCACTTATTTTAATATGAAAATTTCATAAAACAGTGAACAACAAAAGTACATAGCTATTAGTTTCATATTCACAAAGAAACTAGCATTCCATACATCAACAAATATGTCAAAGAACCTAACATTCCCTACATCAACAAATTTGGAGACATAGCAATAAAGAAGCTCCTCAACATGGCAAGTTACAAAAAGACAACTTACTTCCAATTAAAACATAATACAAATGGGTAATGCACTCTCGACATTGAATTTCCCTTTAATCCAATTTACTTCGAATCCAAACACAATGCAAGGCTTCTCTTACAAATCAATTTACCTCCAATTCTGCCAACTACGAACATTGAATGACTCTTATAAATGAATATACAATGCAAATGGGCTGGTAGACTAGCCCACTATGAGCATCAGTTTACCTTTTTAAATCAATGCACTTCCAATTAAAACACAATACAAATGGGCAATGCACTCTGGGCATTGAATTTCCCTTATAAACCAACATTCAATACATCAAAAAATATGGAGACAGAGCAATAAAGAAGCTCCTCAAGATGGCAATTTACAAAAGGACAACTTAGATCCATCTGATATCAACTCAATAAGACAACAAACTAAATTTGACCAGAACCAAAACCATTTCCAAAATGACATAAAATCCAGATTTCTCCACAAACCAGATGCCACAAAGGAATGAAACAACAATACACAAGTACATTCGTTCCAACTTAAACATTTTTCAACTATACATTCATTCCAACCCAAACATTAAGTGCAATTACATCTTTTAATTGTAAGTGAATCAGAAAATAAATTTCACAGATTAGTGCGCTCACTGCATTTAAAGTATCTATCTAAGAAGTTCGAATGTGAAACCTCTGAATGTGAAATCTCTGCATATTATCACAGAATATATTCCAAACAATAGATAATGAATTAAACAACAATGCAAATGCGCTGGACTCCACACTATGAGCATCAAAATACCTTTATAAATCAATGTACCTTCAATTAAAATATAATACAAATGGGTAATGCACTCTCAACAATTGAATTTCCCTTGTAACCCAATTTACTTCGAATCCAAACACAATGCAAAGTTGCTCTTACAGATCAATTTACCTCAAATTCTACCAACTATGGACATTGAATGACTCTTATAAATGAATATACAATGCAAAATGGGCTGGTAGACCAGATTTCTATGAGCATCAGTTTACCTTTTTAAATCAATGCACTTCCAATTAAAACACAATACAAATGGGCAATGCACTTTGGGCATTGAATTTCCCTTATAAATCAACATTCAATACATCAACAAATATGGAGACAGAGAAATAAAGAAGCTCCTCAAGATGGAAATTTACAAAAGGACAACTTAGATCCATATGATATCAACTCAATAAGACAACAGGCTAAATCTGACGACAACCAAAATCATTTTCAAAATGACATAAAATCCAAATTTCTCGACAAACCAGATGCCACAAAGGAATGAAACAACAATACACAAGTACATTCGTTCCAACCCAAACATTAAATGAAATAACATATTTTAACTGTAAGTGAATCGGAAAACGAATTTGACAGATTAATGTGCTCACTGCATTTAAAGTATATGTTTAAGAAGTTCGAATGTGAAACCTCTGAATGTGAAATCTCTGCATATTATCATAGACTCTATTCCAAACAATACATAAATGAATTAAAACGCAATGCAAATGGGCTAGACTACACACTATGAGCATCAAAATACCTTTATAAATCAATGTACCTCCAATTAAAACATAACACAAATGGGTAATGCACTATTGACATTGAATTTCCCTTGTAACACAATTTACTTCGAATCCAAACACAATGCAAAGTTGCCCTTACAAATCAATTTACCTCCAATTCTACCAACTATGGACATTGAATAACTCTTATAAATGAATATACAATGCAAAATGGGTTGGTAGACCAGATTTCTATGAGCATCAATTTACCTTTTTAAATCAATGCACTTCCAATTAAAACACAATACAAATGGGCAATGCACTCTAGGCATTGAATTTCCCTTATAAACCAACATTCAATACATCAACAAATATGGAGACAGAGCAATAAAGAAGCTCCTCAAGATGGAAATTTACAAAAGGACAACTTAGATCCATTTGATATCAACTCAATAAGACAACAAACTAAATCTAACCAGAACCAAAACCATTTCCAAAATGACATAAAATCCATATTTCTCCACAAACCAGATGCCACAAAGGAATGAAACAACAATACACAAGTACATTTGTTCCAACCCAAACATATTTCAACTGTACATTTGTTCCAACCCAAACATTAAGTGAAATTACATCTTTTAACTGTAAGTGAATCGGAAAATGAATTTCACAGATTAATGCACTCACTGCATTTAAAGTATCTGTCTAAGAAGTTCGAATGTGAAATCTCTGCATATTATCACAGACTCTATTCCAAACAATAGATAAATGAATTAAAACACAATGCAAATGGGCTGGACTGCCCACTATGAGCATCAAAATACCTTTATAAATCAATGTACCTCCAATTAAAACATAATACAAATGGGTAATGCACTCTCGGCATTGAATTTCCCTTATAACCCAATTTACTTCGAATCCAAACACAATGCAAAGTTGCTCTTACAAATCAATTTACCTCCAATTATGCCAACTATGGACATTGAATGACTCTTATAAATGAATATATAATGCAAATGGGCTGGTAGACCAGCCCACTATGAGCATCAGTTTACCTTTTTAAATCAATGCACTTCCAATTAAAACACAATACAAATGGGCAATGCACTCTAGGCATTGAATTTCCCTTATAAACCAACATTCAATACATCAACAAATATGGATACAGTGCAATAAAGAAGCTCCTCAAGATGGCAATTTACAAAAGGACAACTTAGATCCATCTGATATAAACTCAATAAGACAATAGACTAAATCTGACCAGAACCAAAACCATTTCCAAAATGACATAAAATCCAGATTTCTCCACAAACCAGATGCCACAAAGGAATGAAACAACAATACACAAGTACATTCATTCCAACCCAAACATCTTTCAACTGTACATTCGTTCCAACCCAAACATTAAGTGAAATTACATCTTTTAATTATAAGTGAATCGGAAAATGAATTTCACAGATTAATGTAGTCATTGCATTTAAAGTATCTGTCTAAGAAGTTCGAATGTGAAACCTCTGAATGTGAAATCTCTGCATATTATCATAGACTCACATCTTGTAACAATGTATTATGCCTAGTGCTACAATTACATATAACATCATGCCCAACCATAAATACACAATGACAACATTTTTAGTTTACATTTCATCAGATTGTAGCAATACTTCATGATGAAACAACACATAACATTTACCCAAAATATTATTGTGAGACAACACATGCTGGAATTTAGACAATCATGCATAGGTTATGGCAATACGTTATGATTGCGCAAGATGATAATGCCATTAAAAGATACATGCACGAATTTCTCTTGCTATCTATGTAAGAAAGTTATGTATAGTTACAACTATTAATTCGATACGAGCTTCCCTACTCTACTGCATACATATGTATGGGAAACTAACAATTGCATAGTCCTTAGAGAGGGCATATGTAAATAGAATAAAAGTTGAATACTAAGAAAAATAGTAGTAACAATAGAGATTATACAAGGAAAGACCAGAATAATAAGCCACAGACAATGGCATAAGCCACAATTAGTAGCATAAGTCAAAAAATCTTATACAAAGGAATACTAGGGTCAGAGTTATAGTAAGCCATAGTCAACATGCTAAGTTTGTTGCATGAACCAACAATGTCATTCTATATGTCATCAAAAAGGGAAGTTCCACCGTGACACCAGCTTGAAGTGGATAACCAATGATACCATGAGGTATTTTAAAATTCCAAATCAGACTTAAGGAGGAATGAGACCTCCATAGAGCTTGCATCATAGCAAGGAGATCTATACACTATTTAACTAGGGTATGCATAGCGATCAACTTGGGGATGGTATATTATTTAACATCAATGTCCAACATACAAAATTCTATTTTTAAATCCACATACATGATTGCAATATCATATCCATTATTCCACCCCTTTCTACTATGCAAATTAGTAACTATACACATCACTAAACTCTTGTAACTGTGCACAGACAGACTTGTGGTGTATAGGGAAAACATACATAGTGTTGTAATCTAGCAACCATGTGCAGGTAGGTGGACAGTCCAAGCATATTTGGGACATCAAAGGTAGTAAGGCTACTAAATGGTCATTGGTATAAGGTCAATAATTCTCCTCTGGACCATTGACAGACTGCCAACAATGCTGCCACCCCTAGCTTATGAAGCTTGTCCCAATGACTAGACCAGGGATTCCAGAGATCTATTCCACCTCTACCCTGCATATTGTGGTCAATTGTGGCGTGTACTGGTTTCCATAGGTAATCCTCCTCCACCCATTAGCGAATGAGGGATTCCAGAGATGAAAATATCCACCCTTTCTCATTTCATGGATTCCAGAGATTGCCCTCCCCCTGAGGTTGCTCAACAACTCCACCTAGTTCTGGGAATCTAGAGTGTACTAAATCTGAGCACTCAGTAAGTAAACTAGTCTAGGGAAGCTAGAGGCCTCCACCCTTTAGCCTATGAGGGACTCTAGACATGAAAATTCTCCACCCTCAGTCAACTCGAGTACCCTAGAGAACTTGAACGCTAGTTCCATTAACATAAAACAAGCAGAATCGACAAAAATCATAAGAAAATGTAGAAAACATGCGATAAGAGCTAATTTCCCAGCAGATTCAAGTGTTCAAAAACACAACAGTGCAGCAAGAGAAAAAAGAACAAAAATCCCAATAGCAAGTTTAGGTGTTGAAAAACATAGTGGCTGGTAGGATTTAGAATCCTATCGGATAGACGCAGAAGCCACCACCGTGTCCAAACGTCCCCTAGACCTCGCCAGACCTGCAACCAAAACTTGTAAAACATGAAAAAATTAGCAGATGGCAAAAACATACAAACACGTTACAGGCAATTAAAAAAAAACCATGTATTTATCAATTTACCTTCAACCTCAAACTGGTTAGAATTTCGCATTGGCTCCTTCCCAAACAACATGTCGCGAGAATGAAACAACAACCAAGGTATTTGTAAACCCTCAACAGTGCAGAATGAACAAAAAAAAACGAAATTTGTAAACCCCCACTGATGCATAGCATTTAACAATAGCATTAGAGTTAAACCCCCCTCGAAAGAGGTAAAGCAAAAAAACCCTAAAACCTGAACAACAATGGCAAACACAATCAAACAACCACAACATAAACCCTAAACCACTAACGAACCACTAGAAGCAACCTCGCCAGGTGAGCGGCTCAAGAATGGCAGACAAGGCGCACAAGTATTGGAGCCGTCCCAAGCCATTGTCGGCAGAGTGCATCGCCCACACACCAAACCCGAACAAAACAACACAGGGCAGAGAAGACATCGGAGAAAATAGCCGGAATGAAACCCTAAACGGCGATGTATGTTGTAAGTTAAATGCCCCCACCCACCACAACATGTGGTGGGCTCCACTCGGCAGGTGTCCATGTGGAAAAGCTGAGGTGGAGGGGAGGGCGCACAAGTAATGACGTCCCTCCCCTAATGAGTTACCAATATTTTGTTATAAATTATTTAAAAATAATAATTTGTTATTAATATTGGTTACAATTTATTTAATGGTTAATGATATTGTTAGATCTTAAACTTTTGTGATCTATATTGATAATGAAAATGTCTTTCGGATTAATCACATTGCTAAGATTTGGTCATATAATTTGACCAAATCTTAGCAATGTGATTAATCTGAAAGACATCTTCGTTATAGTTAATGATATTTTTTATGACTAAATTTGTTAGAAATATTTATTTAACCTTTACAATTATTTTATGTTTTAGTTGAGTAAATTTGTTAGAGATATTCATTTAAGGCATAGCCTACGATCATTTTAATATTCTTATTCTTAATTTATTAAAAATGAATGGTAGAGATGTTTATTTAATGGTTTAGGATTATTTTTATGTTTTTATTTTCAATTTTATTAATAGATAAATGGTAGAGATATAGTGATGGGTAGATTAGTTCTTTGTTAATATGTGAAGAATATTTTTTATGTTTTATTACTAGATAAATAATATTATTAAATAAATGGTAAAAATAATAGTGATCAATAAATTAGTTTTTTTATTATTAATATGCCTACTATATTTATGTTTAAATTTATAAAATTTTATTGTTTAATAATAATTTATTATTTTCAAATACATTTTAATTATAATTTATTAATATAAAAAATAAAAAAATAATTTATTTTATATCATTTAAGATTATTTTATTGAAGAACTCTATAAGTGCTTCAGTTTTTTTTTGTTTTTTGCTTTTATGGTTTACATAATCATTAGATGCCTTAGTGTCATTGCATTTATGTTCCTTTACCTAGTTCGATAGATAGAGTCAACTTAATGAAATACTACTAGCTAGATAGATAAAGTCAACTTAATGAAATACGTCGACAATATGTCTAGCTATAAAAGGATATCAAGTGTTGTTTATTAACTGCAAAGTGTGTTATTATTATACCTGCCCATGTAGGTATATAGCGATCGCTATGCGGTTGACTGTATATTAATTGGGTTGACTTGTTTTTCATATTAGTCATTTAACCAAACTTTTCCATGCCACCAAGTAGTGCAGGAAGGATTGTAAAGCTTAACCAAAGTTTCCTTACTGTTTGATTGGGCAAGCAGATGAATGTCTTATTGCAGCCTCTCTATAATTACCCTGAGCAATGTATTATTTTTTTTTTTTATCAAGTAAGAGTGGGACCTTCTATTAATCTAGAAAAAATACATAATGTACATAAAGAAGCACCAGCTCTATGAAAGTTCAACAGGCAGCTGGCCTGGCAAAAACCAGAACAAGACTACAAAGGATCTGTAGACAACACATATGCTTATCCTAGAGTGCAGAGAAACCAAGGAACACCCATGAACAGTCCGCCCTCAAGGCGTCACTCTGGACAACTGGCGAACTAGAAACCTTCTATCTGAACTGCCGAGCATCAAATAACCTGCCGTGCATAAAAAAAACCTGAATGCCTTTGTTGATGGGGCCTACCGTTCCAAAGGCCCACAAAACTGCAGCATGTGACCATCCGAAGGCCCACAAAACTACACCAAGTGACCAACCTTAACCTCCGGTAATCTTGTTAACCCAAAGACCGTGCGATCCAACCTTCATTGATCCAACGGTCAAGAGGTGATTTCGGGCCGACACCATGCCTTCACTTTATCCCTTCAAACGGACCCGAAAAGAAACATAGGCCACCTCTCTAAACTATTTCGGATTCGATTGAAGAAATAATAAACGTGCAATTTATATGCCCGAAATCCATAGGATGAAGGAGATCCATAGAGGTCTCGACAACTACCTGCGCTTTAACTTTCCTTACAGACCCGAAGCATAAATAAGTCACTTCTTTAAAGAATTTCGGGTCCGTTTGGAGAATTAACAGTCATGCAGTTTTCTGCTCGAAATCCATAGGATGAATGCGATCTCGGCAACTTGCCCACACATTAACTATTCATACAGACCCAAAGAGTTAATAGGCCACCATTCTATGTTTTTCGGGTCCATTCATAGAATTAACCTACATGCAGTTTCCAGCTCGAAAACCATAGGATTATGGAGTTCAGGGCAAACTTTGGTCAGGTGCTTGTCATCCTACTCGCTATTTACCATTTGCTACTTCCCTGTGTTTGATCCATTCTCTTCTATTTCCATCAGTCTTCTCTCTGCTTATTTCCCATGCTTTGAAAGTACTCCTTATCTATGGTATCCTGTCTGTGACAATCTTCGGCAATCTTCCTAGGGGAGTCGACATCCAGTCATATCTTTTATTACTTTTTGAACAGAGTACTCCTTCATTTGCCAAAAGATCCGCTAACCTATTGGTTGTTCAGCGCACATGAACAAAACTGAGGGTTCTCAGGGCTCTCAGGTGGGATTGTATATGTTGATAGACCTGCAATAACCGCCAGTGTTTCGATACTCTTTCTGGTGTTGTACCATTGCATATTTTCTTGACCGAATTAATTATCAATTCAGAGTTAGCTTCAATGATGGTATTATGTAAATTTGAATCAATCAAGATTTCTAGGCATTGCTCTAGGGCCATGAGTTCTGCCATATTATTAGTGGCCTTCCCCAAATGACTATGAAAGATGACTTTTATGTATCCTTGCTCATCTCTTATTACTCCGCCATAACCAGCCACCCTAGGGTTTCCTTTAGAGGCTCCATCTATATTGAATTTCATAAAACCATGAGGAGGAGGTTGCCAAAAGTCCTTATCTGCTGTTATATGACTTACAATCTTGCTTATGCCCTGGGGGAAAGGCACCTGTAGGCCCAAATGTAATAGTATTTGCGCATCCTGGTCTTGAGGTGGGTTCTCAGGGGGTTTCTTTAGAAGGGTGCCTACAATCTCTTTGAGTTGTCTAATGATCTGAGCTATGATGCTTTGGGATGAGCCAGTTCTGTTCTTGAAAATCCTATTATTGCGTTCTTTCCAGACATCCCAGATTAGAAAGCCTGGAACCAAAGTCCAAGCTTTGTTGATTATTTCATTTTCAGAGAAGTTTCTCCTCCAATTCTTCAAAGTGCCAGCAATACTGCAATTGTCCTTGTCCGTTTCTCTGAAGATTGAAGCCACCCAATTCCACAAGGTGGAGGTGAATGGGCAGAGGTTGAGTAGGTGTTCCATTGTTTCTTCTTGTAATTCACATAACTGGCATCTAGATGGACCGGCTACACCTCTTTTCCGAAGGTTTTCCCAAGTCATAATTTTTTTATGTTGCACCAACCACATGAACAGTTTGATTTTCATCCAATGTTGGTTCTGCATAGGTCCTTCCATACCTTATCAGGGTTTGGAAATTCAAGCCCTAGGTCCATTCTCTTGGATTCTTTGAGGTTGAAGTTGCCTTCGTTGTTTCTTCCCCAACTCAGTTGGTCTGATGATGTTGATGTCAGAATCTTTCTCTGTTCCATGATAACTACAAGAGCTTCTGCTTGGGCCTTCAAAGGGCTGAGCAATGTATTATTATTACAACATTATCCTAAGTTTTAGCTAACATCCGGGACAACTTTACAACATTATCATATCCTTTTGGACTCACGCTAGCCTTTATGTATCATATCATAAGTTTAAAGTTTTATATTCAAGTCAGCTGTCGTGTAACCTACTGTTGGCATGTTAGCCATCTGTCAAGATTCACCCACAACCCACTATTGGCATTTTGGCCATTTTTCAAGCTTCCCACAACTACTAAAACAAGCTTCAATTCTTTGCTCCTATCTTCGCTTTTGGTCTCGGATCAACGAGCTCCAGTACTTGATCTGCAAGTGCACTCCCTTTCTTGATACTTGATCTACAAATGCATTCTCTTTCTTTCTTTGTTGCAAGTGCACTCTCTTTCTTTGTTGGTGATAGAGGTAGAGGCTTTTTCCACAAGAAGGAAACCAGGTACCATATCCCCATTGCGAGATACAGTGAAGAAACATCGTAGGAGGCATTGTCAAATACAACATTTCTAGGTACCATATCCTCATCACCATCACCAGATACAGTGAAGCAGCATCGTCTGATACATTGAAGGAGCATCGTCTGATACGGTGAAGCAAGCAACATTGATACAGTAAAGCAACATTGCCAACACAATATCCCTTGCGCCCTTTCACCCTGTACATTGAAGCTTTCTCTTTCACCCTGTGCATTTATAATTTTCATCATGTAATCCATTTACATTGAAGCATCCTAACTTAGTATTACATTTAACATAGTATTACATTGAATAAGAAACAACAACTTCTTCACATGGCTAACCTCAAAAATAAAATATTTTACACAAAATATTACAAATTTTGGTATGTATGTACAAAGCATTTAGCGTTTATGTATGTACAAATCATTTAGCATTTTCCATATCTGTTTGTTTTCTGGTTCTTCAATTTTCAAAAATACTGAAGCATTATAAATTTAGTCTATGTTGGGTCTAAAATCTCTTGTTTGCTCTTAATTTTCCAAAATAATGAAGCATTATAAATTTTGTATATGTTATATGCAGTAATTTCACCTTTATATGCATAAGAAACACCAATTTTAGCATAATTTCACCTTTATATGCAGAAGAAGCACCAATTTCAGTAGTAGCAATTTACCGGGGACTGGTTCTTCCATGAATGGCATTGGAACAATGTCAATTGGATATGGGTATTGATCTCGATTAACTGAATTTCCAATTGATGGGATTTTTGTTTGAACTTGATCTCCATCTTGATCCATCACTACTAATGCTTTTGCAAATAGTGAATATAATAATTGCAAATCCTCTGGCGTCTTTAGGTAAATAATAAGTAGCTGTCAAGAAGTCGGAAATAAGGTAAAATGCTCGGACTATAACGGGTGGGATATATAGGCCTTTGCCTCTGCCTTTTATGCTCCCACCTATGACTATGCCTTTGCTGATGGGTAAATTGAAATGGGTTGTTGCTTCTTTTACAAAGGCTGAATATAATAATTGGCCAGAAACTGTACAAGAGTGAGAGCGATTCCCATATTAGGCTTCGATACAATTTCACAGGGTCCTATATGTCTGGCCCAAATAAATTTGTTTCATCCTCCTTAGGTCGTGGTGCACTACTTTGCCTCGACAACAGAGGCTTGACCAACCTGTCCTTACTGTAATCTAAAGGAGGCATGAACAGAGCAGCTAGTTGATCATGTAGAGGCTATGGCTGATGATGCAACAATGGCTATAGCACAAAAAAAAATTGACTCCTTATTCGAGCCAACAGTGATCTGCATAGATGTCCACTTGTCTCAATAATGGTTTGCATGGATGCCGATCAACGATGTTCTGCCTGGATGCCCACCTGTCAATCTTTTAATACAATGGATACATTATAATGTCAATCTAATTTCATAGGAATCCGTTAAGTAACAAGATGGTGTTGCGATATATTATAATCCCAATCTTTTATAGGAATCCGTGAAGTGACAAGATGGCGGTGGTTTCTTTTTCAAGAGCGTTCAATAGACCTTTCGAATAAGTTACAAAATTAAAAAATCAACGCTGCGCTTTCTTTTTCAAGAGCGTTCAATAGAGCTTTCGAATAAGTAACAAAATTAAAAAATCAATGCTCACTAAAAATCAATGATAACCTCCATGCCCACGTTAGGCTCTCCAATAACACAAAATCCATCTAATTTGATGTCTTTCATTATGAATATCAAATTCATGTATTTTAGAATGAACAACTAATTCAGTAACTATATCGACCATCTTATTTTCTGTCTTTCATTATGAATAACAAGTTCAGCCTCTTATATCATGTATTTTAGAATGAACAACAAATTCTGAACAACGAATTCAGTAACTTGTATTTCAGAATGAACAACAAAGTTTAGTGTCTTATATAACGTATTTAAGAATGAAAAACTAATTCAGTAACTATATCATGTATTTCAGAAAGTTTAGTGTCAATGAAAAACTAATTAAGTAACTATATCCTGTATTTCAGAAAGTTTAGTGTCTTATATCATGTATTTCAGAATGAAAAACTAATTCAGTAACTATATCCTGTATTTCAGAATGAACAATCACAGATATCGTGTCTTTCAGAATGAACAACAAATTCAGTTATTAATGTGGAATGTAAAAGGACATAAACTAAAATGAGAAGAGTCAGGGGTTACTACCTTGGATTTCTAAATTTCAATTTCTCTTCATTGGCATCATTGGCAGATCTATTTAGGTTTTCCAATTCATGGTTATACCACCACTGCTTTCATGATGGAAGATTACAGCAATAAGCAGACATCTCTTTATTAAAAAATTAAAAATTGCTTCTCTTTACGATTTCAAAAAATTAAAAATTACTTCTCTTTACGATTTCATCATTGTAGTCGAGCTGCTAAGCTTTTGGAAGGTGGACTGCGGGGGAAACATGCAGAACTAGGGTTTGTAGCAAGGCATCAATGTTGGGCACCATGGAGGGGCGAGAGGGGGGGAGTTCCACTCCCTCCTACAGTCATGCAGTCTCAAACTACTTCAAGAAGCCAATGGAAGCTGAAACCGGGAGTATAGACAGAGAAAAACAGGAAAACAGTAGATCACAGGGGCAGGCAGAAAATCAAGAGGAAGTCAGAAGAGAAAAGCGAATAGGAGGAGGTAATCAGAAAACTGACCACAGGAATCTGACAGGACTATGTAAACCTAGGTCAACCATCACACCCCGAGTGGTGTTAAGTGATCCAGCGCTACAGGCGCATAGGGATCACATGGCGACTTATGCAGTAATATGCAAATTTATGGGGATTTGGCCAACGGAGAAGGCTTTGCATGCATGGATAAAGAACCATTGGAAACCTAAGGGAGAAATAAATCTGCACCTTGGATCCAAGGGTTTCTTCACAGTAGTGTTCACAAACTTAGAGGATAAAGACAGAGTGTTCGAAGGAGGACCATACTTCTATGTTGCTACAGGCCTCTATATGCGGCCATGGGTGATGAATTTTGTCCTGAAACGAGAGACATTCACATAAGTGCTGGTATGGATAAGACTCTACTCCCTACCTTTAGATTATTGGCTGCCAAAATCCTTAAAAGCCATAGGCAATAAACTAGGGCATTTTTTAAAAATATCAGATGCCACACTGCGCGGAAAATACACCTCCTTTGCCCGAATATGCGTAGAAATGGACCTTTCTGGAGCTCTGCTAGATGAAATCATTCTAGAAGTATATGATGAAGAATGGGTGCAGGCGGTGGACTACGAGCATGTCCCTTTCAGATGTCGCAAATGCCATGAACACGGGCACCTCTTCAGAGACTTCCCTTTAAACAAAATGGAGAGCAGTATTAAAGCCACCTCAGGGAAAGATACTGAAGGCTTTACCAAAGTGGGAGGCAGAGGGAAAGGAGGGAGAAAGAACCAAAAGAAAATCAATGAGGAAAAGCAGCCTAGTCATAATAGATTCAAAATATTAGAAGAAGAAGATGGGAGCGATGGAGCGAACTAGGGACGGGAGGACAGTCCTGCAGAGAAGAAAAATGATGAAAGCATGGAGGATAGAATTTAAAACAACCAATAAAAGGAGGATCTGCCAAGCACTATGGAACTTGACAGGGACCATGAGATGACCCCTAGCAAAGTGGGAACGGAGGATCATGAGCTGCAGGAAATTCTTGAAAGGGAGCATCTCGATCTAGAAAAGTTCCTGGAGCAAGGAACTGCCAAAGGGGTGGATTCGCTACCTCAAGAGGAGTTTAATAGAGTACAACAGCTCTTCCTCTAGAGATCTCAGGCAAAGGGTTCTGGGGTCAAAAGAAACCATGATAGTTAGGACAACAGAGGGGTAAAAACGATGGAGGCAACATTGGGACAAGCTACCAAGAACCCAGGTAGGAAAAGAGGAAGGAAAAGACAGAATGAGTTGTTGATAGAGTGTGGAAAACTCATGATCAACTCAGGTAAGATGAAAGACCTTACTAGTTACTCATTTACTAATCTTTCTTAATGAAGCTTACAACATGGAATATTAGGGGTCTAGGAAGTAAAAGGAAACAAAGAAATCTCAGCAATAGAATGAAAGAAGAAAAACCAGATATGGTGTTTATCCAGGAAACAAAATGTTCAATAGATAAAATAAGAGAGATACATAGCAAATGGCTTATTAAGTATGAATATCTAGAAGTTAAAGCAGACAACACAGTAGGAGGAATTCTCACACTTTGGAACCCCCAAAAACCAGGAATCCTAGACGCTAAAGAATCCAAGAACTACTTATCAGTGGTTATCCAACCTTTGGGTGATAAGGAAGTTTATTTGATCACAAATGTCTATGGTCCACAAAAACTTGAAGACAAACTTAGGCTTCTGACCTCACTAGAGGAGCTAAGAGAAAGATATCCAGTTATCCCCTGGATTCTGGGAGGGGACTTTAATATGATCAGATCTCTCTCAGAAAAAAAAAGGTGGGACCAGATCACTAGGCAGAGATTCCATAGCATTTCAAAACTTCATAAACAACATGAGGCTAGTGGATACAGAGACAAGAAATGGTACCTTCACCTGGAATAATAAGAGGGGAGGGGCTTCTCAAGTTGCCTCTAAACTAGATAGATTCATTATCTCTGAGGACCTCATCCTCACAGGCCTTGACTTGTCGGCTATAATCCTCCCTTTTGGAGGCTCGGATCACTGGCCTATTCAACTTGAAGCTTCCTTTATAGGCACTCTGAGAAACAGACCTTTCAAATTTGAAAACATTTGGCTTAACCATCCTGACTTCATCAGCAATATTGAAAAATGGTGGATAGAAGATATGCACGTTCAAGGAACTAAAATGTTCCTTCTGCATCAGAGATTGAAACACATCAAACTCAGGCTTAAAGATTGGAATAAGAATGAGTTTGGAAATATCTTCAAAGCCAAAAAAGTAGTTGAACAGAAACTACAGGGAATTAACCAGGTCCTCATCACAGATGGCTTCACTGAGGAAAGTAAAATACAAGCTGACTCTCTTCAACAGGAATGGGAAGGCTTATGCAAGCAAGAGGAGATCTTCTGGAGATAGAAATCGAGGGTACAATGGATAAAATAAGGAGAAAGAAATACTAGGTTTTTTCACAAGTCTACCATGGATCATAGGTCTCATAACAGGATTTCAAAACTCAAAGATACTCAAGGAAAACAGCTCAACACCCACAAAGAAATAAAATCTGCTCTGGTTCAACATTTCCAAAGCATAGCAGAGGAGCCTCTCATAGACAGATCACAATTCATCAATGACTTCACAAAGCACATTCCTAAGCTTGTGACAAGAGAAGACAATTATAATCTTAACAGGCCAGTGACTGAAGAGGAGGTCAGCGAAGTCATCAAAGAGATGCAAAATGGGAAATCTCCAGGTCTGGATGGTTTCAATGTCGACTTCTTCAAAGCATGTTGGGAAATAGTCAAGCAAGATATCCTCGATGTGGTGGAGGACTCGAGGAAAAACAAAACTGTTTTGAAGGTGCTCAATACCTCTTTCATATCTTTGATTCCAAAGTAGGAAAATTCTATGACACCTGATAGATTTAGACCCATAGCATTATGCAATGTGGTGTACAAAATTATTTCCAAAATAATTGCAAACAGGCTTAAGCCCCTTCTTCCAACTCTTGTGTCTGAGGAGCAAACTGGATATGTGGAAGGAAGGAAAATTCTAAATAACATCATTCAAGCTCACGAGGTGGTTCACTCACTCAAGAGCAATAAGCAGGCAGGTATGATCATACAACTTGACCTAGAGAAGGCTTATGATAAGCTAAGTTGGGCATACATCAGGGAAGTACTAATAGCATATGGCTTTGACCATAACTGGATAAGATGGGTAATGGCCCTTGTTACCACCTCAAGTTTTTCAATCCTGCTAAATGGCTCACCATCCAAAACCTTTAAACCTTCGAGAGGACTCAGACAAGGAGATCCGCTCTCACCCTTCCTCTTTATTTTCATGATGGAAGGTTTAGGCAATGCGATCAAATCTGCCAAAGCAGAAAGCAAAATCCAAGGTCTTAAACTCACCCTAAATGGGGATGTCTTGACTCATCAACAATTTGTGGACGACACCATGCTGCAGGGTACACCCACGGTCAAGGAAGCTCTAGCCTTCAAGCAAATCCTGATTGACTTTGCTATGGCTGCGGGTACAGAGGTAAGCCTTACCAAATCAAAGATTTTCTTTTTTAATACTGACATTGCTATTCAGAGAAACCTTACCAGAATTCTAGGTTTTCAAAGAGATCAGCTACCCTCCAAATATCTGGGAATACCTCTAACAGACAAACCTCTAAGCAACGCAGTTTGGGAGCCAGTTATTAATAAACTCCAGGACAAAATCTGGAAATGGACAAACAGGTCTTTGAATTTAGCAGGACGACTAGTGCTTACAAAAGCTGTCCTACAAACTATCCCAATCTTCATGTTTTCAGCCCTTCCAGCTCCTAAAGGAGTTGTGCAACACATCAGAAATATCCAAAGATATTTTCTTTGGGGCAAATAGGAAGAGAAAAAGAAATGGGCTTTGGTAGCTTGGGAAAAGATATGTAAACCTAAGACACATGGATGTTTGGGTCTTGATGACCCTGAAACCCTAAGCAAAGTTTTGGGGGCAAAATTATGGTGGAGATGGCTAAAGGAATCGGTTACCCCTTGGGCCAAGGTATGGAAACAGAAATATGTAAATAATTGGCAAGAAAAGGAGCACATTCGAATGTCTAGGCTCATCAAAGGCTCCCACATTTGGAACAAAGCTTGGGAGAATAGAGCCATTGTTCACAAACACAGTTTCTGGGAAATCAGAGATGGAAACCTAGCTTAGTTTTGGGAGGAAAATTGGCAACAGAAACCTAACCTGTTAAGAGAAGAATTTTCCAATCTCAAGAATGATACTGACGACAAAGGTTTACTCAGGGTAAATGACTTCTGGGATTAGGATAGAAGCGATGGAAAATGGAGAATATGGAAGAACCTGGTATATAGTGATGACTCCCCTTTGAAGGCCCAGGCAGAAGCTCTTGCAGTTATCTTGGAACAGAGAAAGATTCTGACATCAACATCTTCAGACCAACTGAGATGGGGAAAAAACAATGAAGGCAACTTTAACCTCAAAGAAGCCAAGCGAATAGCCCTAGGGCTTGACTTTCCAAACCCTGATAAGGTATGGAAGGACCTATGGCAGAACCAAAACTGGATGAAAATCAAATTGTTCATGTGGTTGGTGCAACATAAAAAATTCTGACTTGGGAAAACCTTCGGAAAAGAGGTGTAGTCGGTCCATCTAGATGCTAGCTATGTGAATTACAAGAAGAAACAATGGAACACCTACTCAACCTCTGCCCATTCACCTCCACCTTGTGGAATTGGGTGGCTTCAATCTTTAGACAAACGGACAGGGACATTTGCAGCATCACCAGCACTTTGAGGAATTGGAGGAGAAACTTCTCTGAAAATGAAATAATCAACAAAGCTTGGGCTATGGTTCCAGGCTTTCTAATCTGGGGTGTTTGGAAAGAACGCAACAATAGGATCTTCAAGAACAGAATTGGTTCATCCCAGAGCATCATGGCTCAGATCATAAGACAACTCAAAGAGACTGTAGGAACCCTTCTAAAGAAACCCCCTGAGAACCAACCTCAAGACCAGGATGCGCAGATACTTCTTCATTTGGGCCTACAGGGGCTTTTCCCCCAGGGCATAAACAAGATTGTAAGTCATATAACAGCTGATAAGGACTTTTGGCAACCTCCCCCTCATGGTTTTATGAAATGCAATATAGATGGAGCCTCTAAAGGAAACCCTGGTATGGCTGGTTATGGAGGAGTAATAAGAGATGAAAAGGGTTTCATAAAAGTCATCTTTCATAGTCATTTGGGGAAGGCCACTAATAATATGGCAGAGCTCATGGCCCTTGAGCAATGCCTAGAAATCTTGATGGACTCAAATTTACATAATACCATCATTGAAGCTGATTCTGAATTGATAATTAATTCGGTCAAGAAAATATGCAATGGCTCAGCACCAGAAAAAGTGTCGAAGCACTGGCAGTTACTGCAGGTCTATCAACGTATTCAATCCCACCTGCAAACCATGAGAACCCTTAGTTTTGTTCATGTGCGCCGAACAGCCAACAGGTTAGCGGATATTTTGGCAAACGAAGGAGTACTCTGTTCCAAAAGCAATAAAAGATATGACTGGATGGGGACTCCCCAAGGACGATTGCGGGAAGATTGTCACAGACAGGCGACCTTAGATAGGGAGTACTTTCAGAGCATGAGAAGTAAGCAGAGTGAAGACTGATGGAAACAGAAGAGTTTTGGTCAACACGGGGAGGTAGCATATGGTAAAGTGTGAGCAGGATGACAGGCACCCGACTAAAGTTTGCCTTTGGTTTTTGGGCGGTAAACTGCACCCTGAACTCTATAATCCTATGGTTTTTGGGCGGGTAACTACATACAGGTTTAGTCTTTGTATGGACCCGAAATACTTTGACTGTGGCCTATTAATTCTTTGGGCCGGTTGCTTAGTTAATGTGTGGGCTTGTTGACGAGATCGCAGTAATCCTAGGGATTTCGGGCGGTAAGCTGCAAGACTGTTAATTTTCCAAACGGACCTGAAATTCATTTAGGTGGTGACTTTTTTATGCTTCGGGTCCATAAGGGCAGTTATGTTACGGGCTAGTTGCACTGACCTTTTTGGATCTCTTGCATTTGGTGGATTTCGGGCGGTTAAACTTCTCATGGGTTATCTCTTAATTCGGACCCGAAATAGATTAGAGAGATGGCACATTTTTCTTTTCGGGTCCGTTTGAATGGATAAAGGGTAAGCATGGTGGCAACCCGATATAGCCTCTTGACCGTTGGATCTTTGAAGGCTAATCGCACAGTCTACGAGATTTCATGTTCTTTGGAGGTTATGAGTGGTTACTTGGCATCGTTTTGTGGGCCTTCGGCATGGTTTGTGGGCCTTCGACAAGGTTATAAAGGTTGTCCCGATTGGCACCTTAAGGGTGGGTTGTCCCTTAGTTTCTCTGCACGCTTGAATAAGCGGTTGTGTGGGCCACAGCTCCTTTGTAGCTTGTGCTGCCTTATGTATATTATGTACTTTTTTACAGATTAATAGAAGGACCTACTCTCACTTGATCAAAAAAAATATTTCAGCATTGTAGTCTGACAAATACAAATCATTTTAAAAAAATCTGCAAAAATAATTTAAAAACAATTTCGCCAGACATCTCTTTATTAAAAAATAAAAAATTACTTTGGCAGGTATGTCATCTGCAACATAGATCTTGTTGGAATGATGATTTTAAAAGTAAAATGCAAGGTTTTTTTTAATCATTTTTAAGTACATGTGTTATTAGTTATATTTTATTAAAATTGAAAAAAAAAATATTCAATTGAATATTATTTACTAAATGAATTTTAAAAGTGTGAATAACAATTATATATATATATATATATATATATATATATATATATATACATTTTTTTTTTTCTTTCTTTCTTTCCGTAAGAAAAAAATACTGGTTTTATTATGTATATATAAAAACTAATATATCTAGTCGAAATGTAGGCGCCCTCAAAGAAAAGGCAACCATCCTAATATGTAATTCTTCCAACATGTAGCGCCACTTGGCCACAAATCCACAATGAACCACATATTAAGCATAGATATCATATAACAAAAATTAATAGTGTAAAAAGTCCATCATCTAGCTCAACACAACAAAAATAAAAGAGTGTTTAGTCATATGGAAAGTAAACCAAAATAAAGAACCCGACATTGTAAAAGCATAGCATCAACAAATGTGCATAAGCCAACAGTGGTCCCCTTTAGGGGAAGGGAAGGAAACCAACATCGTAGGAACAACCCTCCACCTCCAGTGCAATATGCAAACCATCTTGTGGAGCAGTGATACCCAACTTGGACATGTCATCAACAATGGAGTTGTGTTCCCTTTGAATGTGCTAAATGGAAACCTCCTGAAATGTGCCCATGAGATGTTTGATGTTCCAAAGCCATCCCTGTAGATGTGGGTGATGTATATTGGATTTTCCCAGCACATGGTTTATGATGCATTGTGAGTCCCCAAAGATCTTCAGATTTGGAATATTTAAAAAATTTGCGAACCATAATAGCCCCCATAGAGCCATCACTTCAACTTTCATATTGGTACCTCTGCCACCTCCCCAATGTATCTTATATTGCTGGTTATTTTCCATGCAAATCCAAACCTTGCATCCACAATTACCACTATGTTCTGCCCCATCAAAGAAACCCGCAGGGTAGGATAAAATCAGGCTCGTAGTCCTGAGTGAGTCCCGATATGGCCCAGGTTTGGATAGCAAGAGTGGTCTCACCCATGTTATAATGTTGTTGACAGTATATTCCACATTGAGTGGTTTCCCTTCAAATATAATAAAATTTCTAGAACTCCAGATTTCCCAAAATGCGACAAGTGGAATTGCCCTCCATGGTTTAGTTTTTCTACTCCACCATAACAAACAAGAATCAGTCAACACATAATCAGTATAAGAGAAAGAGAGTTTACCAGAGATCTTGTGCCAAATCTGGACAACCATCGAGCAGCCTAATAAGATATGTGAATTTCTCTCTTGTGTTTTATGCAGGAAGGGGGATGACAAGCTAATATACATGATAATGTATTAGCAATGGTGAGAATGACAAGTTAATGTACATAATGAGTTATCAATATTTTGTTACATTTTATTTAAAATATATAATTTGTTATTGATACTTTTAAATGACAAGCTAATATACATGATAATGTGTTAACAATGGTATTCTCATGTGTTAGCAATGGTGAGAATAAAAAGTTAATGTAGCTATCAATATTTTGTTATATTTTCTTTAAAATATATAATTTGTTATTGATATTGGTTACAACTTATTTAAGGGTTAATGTTTTTTTATCCGAATATTTTAGTTGAGTGAAATTGTTGGAGATGTTCATTTAATGACTTTATGATTATTTTTATGTTTTTATTCAAATTTATTAAGAGATAAATGGTAGAGATGTTCGAAATATTTTAGTTGAGTAAATTTGTTAGAGATGTTCATTTAATGGCTTATGGTTATTCTTATATTTTTATTTGTAATTTTATTAATAGATAACTGGTAGAAATGATGGTGATTGGTAGAGTAGTTCTTTGTTAATATACCAATAACTAGCAATTGCCCCAAATGGTGCAAAGAGACACGGATAGGATTCTTAAATTGAAAAAGTTGTATTTTAATTTTCATAGGATTTTTGTATCATAACTTGTAGAGTGAAGATTCTAAGAAAAAAATAATTGGTTAAAGTGAAGATTCTAAAAACAAAAATGATAGGTTAAGGGAACTTTATGATTATCTTTATCTTTTGTGATCAATAATCATTTGGCTTTATTAAATATTTGGTAGGTTATGGTTGCATTAAATATATGGTGAGATTAAATATTATTTCACTGAGTAAACTTTTATGAAGGTTATCTTATCCTAAAGTTGAGAACCCAACATATTGATGTATTGTAGTACTTATCTGCAACTTCACAAATTGTTTGGTTTATTCATTCTCAGAAAAGTCCCTTGTCCCAAATTATGAAATTGTTTAAACAATTGTGTAGCCAATAGCAGCTCTGTACAAACTCAAATAGTGCACAAGCCCATAGAAACATATTTTTGTTTTACTTGAGAATTATTAGAAAAATCAATTATGATCCCTTGCATATTTGAAAAGTTTGAGCAATTTAATTGTTTTTTTTATTAATTGGTATTGTATTACCCGCTTGAAAGGAATATAGTATTGAGATGATGAAATTTAAAAATGTTGGACCAAATGTGTTATCAAGTAACATTCATACCAAATCTCTTTATATGAGCTCACTAATATCAAAAATGTTTCTTTATGCCATCCTCTCTTAAGTCTTTGGTTGGTTGTTAACTTTCCTAAGAATGGACTAAGCAAATTGATTGAAGAGTAAAACATCTATTATCCAACAACTTCTTATAGACCAATGTTAATGTTATATATTCCAAAGTGTTAGGCACTTAAGAATCAAGAATTAGGGAAATGGAGTGGAAATCTAGGTCAAGATTACCTATAGAAAGAAACATGCACGGAGCCTTGGTTTCAATTGAGGCAATATAATGACACTCATAGCTACAAAAGTGGGTTTAATCTAGCCTTTGATCCTTTGTGAAAAATACATGAAAATTATTAGAGTGGGTTTGAATGTTTTTCTTCATTTTCTCTCGATATTGAGTGAGAGGTGTTTGTGTGGGGGTACTTCAATAACTAAATCTACATAAGGAAATTATGTTGGTTTCCAATTCATGAAATTGAGTAACGCTTTCCTTCATTTTCTTTGGATTTTGGAGTGTGATGTATTTGTGTGATGGTCTTTTAGTAACTAAAGTTTCAAGAAGAATCAATGTTTATTGTCAAAGTCAGATTTGCTCAATGTATGCAATTATTTATTGAAGATTACTTCAACCTTCCAATACAAGGAAAGATCGTGAACAAGCTTCCCTCGCAACTTCCGAAGTTAAGATGGATCTATGCTAGTTTAATTTCCTCTTTTAAATAACCTGGAGCTCAAAAACCACGACTAACTTGATCAAGTCAAGTTTACCGTATTATTTTAGTTTAAAGTTATTTTTGTTTTAATGTAGAGTTATTTTTAATTTTCTTTCTTTTATTTTTGACCAAGTAAAAATGTTTAAGGTAGAGCTATTTTTATGTTTATTAATAGATATAGTTATTAATTGTATTATTTTATTTTATCTGGCAAAGTAAAATGTTTCAATAACATAACATGAAAAGACAACACATCTTCCATATTTGGCTATAACATGACAAGACAACACATCTTCCATATTTGGCTAGAGCACCTCACGACGCAATAATTAATTCGAATTATACTCTTTAAATAAATGAGTATATAATATTTTATTTTTAATTTAATTAAAGTGAAATTATTTGTACATTCTTAAAAAATAATTATAAAATTTTGAATGATTATATGTTTTTGAAGAACCTCTATAAACTTTTCGTATACAAAATATTATTGAATAATACAAAATTACCCATAAATATCTAATAAATGTGATTAATGTATTAAAAACTAAATATGGTAAGTGTGTTATTTCAGTTTTGCTTTATGGTGGAGATAATGATGTTGTAAATCCAAGAGATAGATGTTGTAAATCCATTATATAGTAACTTATGTCTTGACTTGTTGTTTATGAGTTTGAATGAGTTAATGAGTTTTATTTGCTATGGGAGTTTGCACTAGAGTTTTTTAATTCCTCTTGACATGTAATAGACCTTGAATTAAGATGAAGTATGCTAATGATTATCCAATATCTTCTTGAGATATATATTTTTCTATTTCATTATTTGTAGTATGTTGTTATCCATAATTAATTTGTCATTGGATGATTAACATGACTAGGTGTGTTTTTGTGTTTGTTTTTGTATTTTTTTTTTTTTTTTCCTCTAAGAAGAAATTTGGGGAAGGTTTGATACTTTTGGATTATAAATTGAAGGTTCCTTGTTGCACTGAGAATCATGTATTACTTTAGGAGCATGGACAAATCGTTACTAAAATATCGAGCTAATTGAACATAATCTAGGCATATATTGTAAACCAAGTTATATGTAGGTTTTTTAGGTTGGGAGTTTTAACTTCTTGAAACCATGACATTCAATCATTCTTTATGACTCTATTATTGTTTAATATTTGTCGATTCATTCATAGTTATGATAGATGTTAATATTTGTCTTCATGTAGATTCATTCATAGTTATGATAGATGTTAAGTATTTCCCTCTTGTGTATCAACATCCCGTATTAATGTAGACATTTTATTATCATTGGTCTTCACGTCTTTCCAATGTTATCATAGATGATGAATTTTCTCAAATCTACTTGTTCGTGCCGATGTGATTATTTTTATTGAATGCTATAACATGAGCATCAAGAGAGCAAAATCATTATTTCATTTCAATTTTTTTTTTAAGAAAATCTCTTGGATTTAGTCTTTGTTCTCCTTTAGCTAAATATTAAGTGTTAAAACAATTTAGTTGATAATGTTTTGAGCTAAATATTAAGTGTTAAAACAAATTAGTTGATAATGTTTTGTTTAGGGTATCAAGATTTGCAAAAGAACACCGAGGATAATGCTATACTAGATTTGCAAAGCATCAAGTACTTGGATTGCAATTTCATAGATGGAGAGAGGTTTGAGAATATGGCAAAACCTCTTTGTTTTTCAAGGAAAGAAAGGTCCAAAGAGGTTAGAGTCACATGCTTATTAGCCAGTGCTTAAGATTGAAATGCTGATGATATGCACTGATTTCTATGGATAAATAAATTATTAATGGATATGCTTTTAACACATGGTTATAGACCTCACATAAAATCTCCCATGCTGATGATTTAGTTATATGAATCTTTTTTGCAAACACAGTGGAATTGGATTTTTCTAATGAAGTGATGCGCTCCATGGTCCTACGGCTCCTTTCTTATAAGATTAACTTTGATGGAAGGAGGTGATGATGGATTAGATGAGATTCATCAGTAAAACATTCTTGCATTTACTTTCAATTAGTTTCACTTTAAATACTGACATTTTATGTGTTTGGGAGAGTTATGAATATTTTCTTTCTTTATTTTTCATTTCTGGCTCAAAAGTTGACTTTTGAAAGATACATGGTTGCACATGATGACATCATGAAATGTAGTAGACTACATTTCTTGGTTAGCATTCCTTGTCAAAGAAGGTTGGGAAACATGACATTGAAAATAAATAGTTTGTTGTACATTTCAACAAGGTTTGCCGATTAAATCTTCTTCTTTAACTCTCTTGCTAGATTCTACTGTGAATGCCTTCTAAGTTAATATTTGGGAAATAACTAAGAATAAGTAGTGCTAATAGTGCTACTCAAGCATTAAGGGTGCACAATGATCAAGTTTACCATTGCCTACTTAGTAGCACAACGCATGCTCATTGCTAAACTCAAGGAAGATACACACTTTATATTCACTTCCAATTTGCTCAATGTCATATTGCACAATTGATACAAATTATGGTACCAAATTCGTTTCAAATTTGGCTATTGAGCACAAGGATATATCTCCCATGAGAAAAACAATTTACACCAGAACATATACATCTTATTACAGAATAGGGCATGCATTTAAAAGGGTATTACATATTCCCATATTTTATTTAGTGACCATTTTGTTTCCTTTTCCCGAAGTAATTCTTTTAAGTCCAGAGGGTTGGAGCGTAGTTTTGTTGAAGATTTATGGTACCCAGAACCCTCTTGAGCCATTTTTCAACTTATACACTCGATGTTTTCTCTTTTTGCACGAAGCCATGACATTGTTGTATGTACAATTCCTTCTCCAATTCTCCAATTACAAGGCACTTGCAAAGTCCAATTGAGTTTCCATAGCTAACATCAATCTTATTGTCTTCATATTTTCCACAATGGCAAAGGTTCATTTATAATTATTGTCGTCCTTCTTTGGAAAACCTTTTGCTGCTAACCCTTGTTTTGTACTCACCAATTGAGTGACTTGCTTTATACTGTCTTCTAGATTCTTTTCACTTTTCCCTTATTGCAAGTACATAAGTTCCTATGTTTCCTATCCCTCTATGGAATCATATTCCTCTTGGAATGCATTCCTTCTTTACATGTGCATCCTCAAATGAAAGGGGTGCATATGAATACAATATTATACTTATTAAGGCCATCTTTACTCATGATAAATCTGATTGTTGTAGTCTTCTTGAATTTTTGCTTCCTTAACTACTTTCAAGCAGTTCTTGTTCCTTGTGGCTTTTTTCCCTTCAATGTTCATAAATACTACTTTGTAACCCCCAAATCTGCATAGATAAATTCAGGTTTCAAAATCAAACATACATATCATATTTTAAAGGTTGTTTCCAACAGCAGCAGAAAAAGAACTAGTTCGGATCTTTGGGGCACTTATCGAAAACATTTCTAATTATATATGGCTGGATTCCAAAATTATGAACATCAGTCTCTGCACCAACACCCACAACAAATCTGGGCTCACTAATTGCGGGGAACGAACAATAGGAGGGCGTACTATTTGAGGTTAATTGCACTTCCCCAGGCTTAATAGACAGCATTATGGGCACAGTTACAACAAGGTGGGTGCTGCATGGACACTTATATGTCTGATTCTGGTCCTGTTCTCACTGGCTATATTTAGGAGATTTCAGGCACTGGTATTTTTGGTTAGTGCATTTTCCTATTTCAGATATACAAAAATTTGAATTAGTGAATGGATTTACTTCCCGTTTTATCAATTTCAATAGTTCCAATTTTGTTTGAGAAATTAAAGCCATTAACCTGAAGCTTTATAGGTATTCAATATCAAAATTCATTAAAATGGAAAAAAATCCAAGCCACAACCCTATAGATCAAACCCTCCGATACTGAAATTCACCAGATGAAAACATTGATGAGGGATGGCATGATCTCAGTTCCCTTGCTCAAGTCTTCAACTTTCTTGGCTTCATACTTGAATATGGATATCCAGGCTTCATTATTAGAATAGTCAAGAAACTATACAATCAAAACCAAACAAAGGAAACAATGTTTTCTATGGCACAGGTGTTTGGAACAAAGTAACCTGCAATGAAGGTAGACTTTTCCTCTTAATACAACAAATTTATCCAGAAGTATCAATCATCCCAACTTATCTATTGATATTTTGGGAAAATACACCAGCTGTTGTCACCTAACTCTGCAAATTTTCATTGTGTTCTGTCTCTTTGCAAACTCGATCAATATCTTGAAAACCTGTGATGAACCTGAGATCTAGATTTCACACAGCTTTCATGATGCTGACTCTTTCAAAATATCTTGCACTAAAATAAATAGTTTTTTTCCCCTTTTTCAACTGATGCACTCTAGCATATTGAAGGATAAACAAGCAAAATTATGACAGCTTGTGAAATTGCATCTAGTTGAAGGGGGTTTCATCAAGTGCATTGTGGGCATCTTTATGCTTCCACATTCGGCATACATGTCTACAAATGTGTTCCTCACACAAGCATTGCTAACAACACATCGATAAATGTCAGAATGAGCAACCACTATGAATTAGGTGCCACATCAGTTTCGAAATAGTGGTCATGGAAAACGACAATTTAAAAAAGGTAAGAATTACTCAGAACTTAGAAGTTCAGAAATGCATGTTAAAAACTGAGTATAAAAAACATTGTACTTACTACTTATGGTATTACTACAACATCTATAACCTGCATTAGAGTAAAATTGGATTTTAAAATCTTTAAATCTGACCTTTAAAAGATCTGTTTATTTAAGGCAACGATACATATCCACGATCCTCATCTTCCAGAAGTTTCCTTTTCCAAAAGATGTAATTTTCTCAGGGTTAAACAAAGAAGTCAAGTTCAAGGGCTTGCTTCACTACAGATAATTGGAAACTTCCAGAGAAATGAGGCACTAAAATTATTTAAACAGATAAACGATATATATCATGTCCCTAATATGATTACATAAAGCCACCATTATGGATGCACTATGCACGGAAGGCACATCCAAAGAGGCAATAGACAACTGCATGAGATCTTAGAAAAGGTTTGACACTGAATCAATGACGTATTCAATAGTAAGTAACAACCTATGTAAAGATATCGCCAAAATGCACCAAGCATGATTCAAGGGTCATTTTCAATCATTGAAGTGCAAGGTTGAATTTAAAAACGGTGCACTAGGCAAGCTATCTGAAACAGATTTGGAGGTTGAGTAAGAGTTCACCCATTGTTTGATCTAAAAGCATATTTTGTTTGAGGCTTGTACAATCTAAAAGCACATTTTGGTTTGAGGATGTGCATCTTGATTAAATGCAACAATTTTCTAATCTAAAGTGTATTGTCTAGTGGTCAGTATGTAGTTCCAAGAGATAAAGTGCCTCAGGTAAATTACAATGAGAATGATCACATATATAACCTAGAATTGTTTTGTTATAATGGTCAGTGAATTATCATTTGACATTGATAAAATAGACCTTCGCATCATAGGAGAGGTAAATTAGGGGATTGATCCGGTGTGCTGTTAGATGGCTAGTTTGCAAAGACTGTCAAGGCTTAAAAAATACTGGACATATTACAAAGTGACCAACTTTGTTGCAGTCAATTTACATTAACTGAATGGTCTGTCTGGAGTTGTCACGCCCACGAGTCAGCGTTGGGGATGTGCGATGAGCTGGGGACACAAATCCCAGTTAAACGCGACGAGTCACGGTGCGATGAGTCGAGTGCGACAAAGGACGAGTCATGTGCGACGAAAGATGTGACGATGGGACGAGTTTATACGAAGGGCGGAAATCCACACGGTGGGGTGAGGCTGACCCATGAGTTTGACGAGCCGACTTGAGGAGAGGGTGACCGAATTGTATGGTCAGCCTGGGTAGGCCGACCCATCATTAACCATGGCGAAACCATATATATGGATGGAGGGCACATGGAGTAGAAGACAATGAACAAGTTCAAACATCCAAGCGAGTTCAAACTATAAAGGGTGAACGACCTAGGAGGGCGAAAGAAGGGGTTGAAGGTGCAGGCGGACTAGTGGGCCGCAACACTTGGCCGAAAATTGGAGAAATACAAAAAAAACCGAGGTGCAGGTTAGCGGGCGAACCGGAGGGCGGAGGTGCCTGGGCGAGTTGGGCGGACTGCCACAGGGCGAGCTATCGTGGGCGTGCCTACCCGTACTGCTGAACGGATGAGCGGGCGGGCTGCTGAACGAGCAAGCCGGGGACACATTGGTGAACAAGCAAGCTGCGACGAGTTGGTGAACGAGCGGTCAGGCAAGTCAGTGAACTCAGGTGGTAGGCGAGTCGAACTGGGTGGACGAGCGAGTTGAGACTCGGGCGTGCTGGGCGATCCTGCCCACGAGTTGGGTGACCCGACGGTGAAACTAACGCGATAGGTAAGCGAAGTGCGGGCAGTTGGAGACGAGTTGGGCGTGTTCGAACGGAGAGTCGATTACGCAACCCGTTGGCGCTCTTGCCAGGGGCACGAAAGTGGGGCAAGTCTGCATGATAGTGGGGCGCAACTGCACGATAGTGGGGTGAGGCTGCACAAGAAGCTTGGGAAAGCCTGAACGATAACCAAGGTCAAGGCTGAATGACAACCAAGCTGGAAAGCAAGTTTGGCAGTTTTGCCAAGTTAAATTTGGGGTTGCCTTGAGAGGCTGATGTTGTACATGAACTTATAAAAATTGGATTATTATATATTGTTGGGAAAGCTCAAACCATGGAGTTGCCCCTCCCTTTGAAGAATATTGTACTTGTGTACTTTTATATGAATGATGATAAAGATGAATGTTTCCATTGTGTAAAAGAATGTGAATGCTTGGTGAAGTAGAAAAATATTCTAAGTATTCAATGTTAGGCGTAGTCCGTACTTGAAACTATTGGTGAAAAGAAATCGAGTAGCGGTGCCGCACCTGCGTATGTACAGTTGAAAGACCATCGCCAAGATAGGTGCGTGACAGGTGGTATCAGAGCCCTTACTGAATCCTTGAAGAAAAGATGATCCCACTACACTTCGTGAGTTGGTATCAGAGGTTGATTCAGTTGAACCAGATTTACGGAAGAAGTGATACGACTGCACTTCGTGACAGTTGGTATCTGAAATAATTTGAAGAAGATACACTTGCACTTCATGACAAGCGATATCGAAGGTTGATTCAGTTGAGTTTGGGTTTTTGAAGTTGATGACTGTTGAACGTAAAGCAGGTATTGAAGACTTGCCGAATAGATGAAGATGGTTGAAAGAGAATTTCAAAAGCTTGAAGACATGACTAATTATTAGAAAGATGAAATGCAGAAATGCTATGAAGCTCTTGTGCAAGAGTGGGAACTCTTGATACATATGGGAGACATGATAGTGGACATGCGGAAGGGCTTGAATAATCTTCATGGGAACACTGATGAACTCAATGAACTTGATGAGAAGATACCACAAGGTAATCGTAGAATCCAAGAACTCATGGATGAATGCGTTCGACTAAGGGAGAAGAGCACTAAGTCACAAGGTTTGGCGAACCTAAAGCTTCAGGTTCGAAATTCGCCGAACCTGTAAAAACAATTTCAGGTTCGTTCAAGTTCACCAAACCTGAAATTCGAACCTCAAGGCGAACTCGAACCTGATCGAATTTTATCAAACCTCAATGAACCTCACGAACCTGATCGAACCTAATCGCGAACTTCAACGAATTTGTTCAGGTTCGACGGTTTTCCTTAGACGGTTTTGTTGACGGTTTTAGAAGAAAACCAGGGGCCGCATACCGCCTTTTAGCAATTGTTCCCGCCAAATTATTTTTTATAAACCATTGCTGGCTAGCGTTTTGGCACACATTGTCGGCTGAGCGTTTGTTTGTGCCATTTGTGGAGTTCAGTTTGCGTTTGCAACTTTGCACTTGCAGTTGCAGTGAGTTTGAAACTTTGAAGTTTGAAGACGTGCCTGAGGCAGTGGGCAGTGGGCCGAGGCTTGCCGCGTGAGGACTGAGGCCTTGAGCAGTCGACGCAGACCACCGACGCACCGCGGGCGGCGGCACCAGTGTCACAGTGTGCACGCAGTGACGCAGCACCTTCAGTGAATCAGTCTAGTCTTCTCTGTTCAGACTCCAGAGGTATTTACAATTTTAACATTCACTCTCGAGTCTCACAGTCACTCGTTGTTTTTCTGCACATAAGTCTCGCGGGTTTTGCAGCTTTGCTATTTTTGGTTTTATTAGAGTTGTGTTAAGAACCAAACATATGTTTTGTTGCTGGTGGTTTCCATCCCTATAGATTATCTGTTTTATGACATGACAGTGGGCAACCAAACATAGTGTTGTTTTCAATAAAAATTGTCTTGCAACTGTCGATGAAGAATTCAGGGACTTGGCATATTCTGTCAATGTGATGTACAACGGTTGTGCTTTGCTTTTCTCCATACCATCCATGCTAACTTAGTGTTCTGTTGTTTTTGGCCCGAGTCTTAAATAGACACTTGAATGTTGCTGTGATTTCCTAGCTTGTTTGTATGATATGGCCGGTAAATTTTCTTTCTTTTTTCTCAAAATAACTGATTCTTATATTACCAATTTACCATTGGTGAATGCAATTATCAGCACTTCAAACAGTAAATGGTCAGCCACCATAACTGTTGGACACCTAATCCTCAATGGGTTAGTGTGGAAGCTGAATAGACAAAGTAGTCCAAGAGACCTTGGGATGTGAAACCCAACGGTCACATAATGTACTATAAATGTGTATCTCCTGTTAATAAAAAATGTACTGCATGTTTTATCTTTCCTATTTTATGTTGCTGCCCATGTGTGTTTGACATGGTATCAGAGCGGGCGATTGCTGGTCCTGCTCCAATTTCAGCCATTTGTTTTATGGCTTTTCTGTGCAAGTCAGTTCTGCATTTCATGAATGTTTTATCAGCAATTTAGCTGCATTCTCTGCGCACAATTCCCCAAATAAAAAATTCTGACATTATTCTCCTGCTCTGACGCTTCCACTGGCCTGAACGCTGCTCCTGTAGCTGCTCCACCTGCATACAAAACGCTGCTCTTTGCATACAAAACGCTGCTCTCTGCATACAAAACGCTCCTTCACTCAACGCTATTTGTGCCATTCTTTACCTGCACCCTCTGTCTTTTACAGTCCTGACCCTTGAAATTAGACCTGCGCTCTCTGTCTGACATTCCTCTGACATGGGAACGTTTGCGCTGCCCTTATACCTGCGCTCTCTGCCTGACATGGTATCTCTGCGCTGAATTAGGTATTAAGGCGATGGTCATAGTAATAACTGCGCACTGCCTGGTTTGAACGCCTGACATGGTATGAATGCCTGACACTGCGCACTGCCTGGTTTGAATGCCTGGACATGGTATCAGTCTCATATGCTTGAACAATTGAAATTTCATATATCTGAACACTGTTACGCATATAGTTTCTTTTTCAATAAAAACGCTGCTGTTGTTAATACGCCTGAGACTGCGCACTGCATATTTGAGACAGCATGATATGCCTGCTCATGTTTTGTTAATAAATCTGATATGCTTGGCTATTGTGGTGATAAGACCTGAGAAACGTGGAGATGTGCTGCTGGAGTGTGAGATAACTCCTGCGTTCTCTGCTATTTTTCTGTCCCAATTTTGTAAGACTGTACAGAGACTGTGCATTGTTTTTAGATGAGCGTTTCCCTGTATTTTTTTATGAGCGTATCTTACAGTTTCAGCGTTAATATCGAACTGAGCTACAGAGGAAACTTGCTGCCTCTATTCCGTGCAATTTCTCCTCCATGAAAACTGGTCAATGTCATATTTCTGCCCATATCCACATAAGAGCATAAAACAGTTAAATCTGGTTCCGTTGCCCACATTCCAATTAACATAATTAAATGTTGTGTTGAAAAATTAGATAGATATGTTTGCTTGAAGTCTAACATATCTGCTGGAATGCACATGACTGAGCGCACTCCAAGTCGAGTCATTTGCAATCATTGACATCTGTAATCAATCCACATGGAAGTCCACGGCTCGAAATGCAGCGATCTGAGAATGCACACTCGTAATCCGCCTTCGGTTTGAGAGGATTGAAACATTGTAGGATTTTCTGAGAAATTGAAGCGCTGGATATGATTTGAGTGGAAGCAAATGCCTCTGGTCCGACTGTTGGTTCGTGAGGTGTGACCAGTTTCAGACCCAAGTTTCATCGCTGCCTCAATACTACATTCGACACAACGGTTTTAGCAGCCTTGAATAATATGTTGCCATACTTATTTCTTTTAAAGTCTGGTCAATTCAATGTAAGCACTGGAGAATTCAATGTATGATAGCGTTGAATGCTGAGTTGATAATGCGTATTGCGAGTTTGAATAAGAAGAGGCTCTGTTAAGGACTCTGCAAAGGAGGAAAAACTGAAGGATAAGCCAGGTTATGAGCATCTTAATGAACCTCTGCATGTATTGATCGAGGCTGAATTGCCTGCCAACATTATTGATGCCCGCATGAAACAAGCATTTGAAATTATAGATGATCTTTTGAAGCCTGTGGATGAGTCTCATGATTATTTCAAAAAAACAACAGTTACGAGAATTGGCCATGCTGAATGGTACTTTAAGAGAGGATAGTCCTCATATGAGTGGAAGTGTATCTCCTTTTAACAATGCTGGCATGAAGAGAGCAAAAACTGGGCGCTAGTGGCTAAGATTGTATTATGATCAATGAAGGGATTCTAGTGTTCGTGGAAAACCATTTCTTTTGATTTGCTGAGTTGGTGCCTGTAGTTTATGAAGATGACAATTGATGATGTTCAACAACAATGGAGGTGTAGACAATGGCTATTTTGATGTGATAAAAAATGCCACTTCTGTATTATTTTTGCCTGTCAAAATACAGTATATTTCAAGACTGAATTGCGGCTGGATTTGGTATCCTGGCTTTTGTAGTGAGCAGCTCCGCGACACTTCGGTCTCCCTAAGGCATTTCGGCTGAGTTTGGTGCCTTACTCTGAGGCAATGTGGCTACCTCCTGAGGCAGCGTGGGTGACTTTCTGAAGGTAGTTCGGGCCGAACTAATGTAAGGCTGCTCGAGGCACATTCGAGGCAAGTGGTCAATCTCTGTGGCAGCTCGACCACATTTCTGAAGCAGCTCGTGTATTGCTGAGGGTAAAATTCGGTAGAATCTTTCCTGAGAGTTCGGTGAAGCAAGAATGCATATGCGGACTTGTCACAGAAATAATTCCAAGCTACAGTACTCCAGACAATGAATTAAGAAAATTAGCCTAGGCTCTGTAGGCTGTAGTGGAATCCAATTAAGCTAGTAACTTTTGATTTATTTAGTCGGCAGTATTGTAAAGTATTGCTTGAGCAGATTGTTGTTATTGAACAATCAATTCTGTGCATTGTGGAATTGAGTAATATCACATTAATGTTGCATTGAATAAATTGTTTTTTATTAAAAAAAAAAAAAAGAGGGTGTAAATCTAACATTGAAGAAAAATGGCTAGAATCAGTGAAGTATTAGAGTTCATGAAAACTCTTATACAATCCACTGTTGATGACACATTACAAATCAGCATAGGATCTCTCTCAGAAATTCAGACATGTCTACAAAATGCATAGGAAAATATTGAGTTTTTGCAGCTGGAAACAAAGCTACAGCAGGAAGAATTACAGCAGTGGATTCATCATTCTGAACCTGTTTCTGTTCAAAGGATTGAAACAGAGTCCCATAAATAGCAAGTCAATAATGTTATTGTTCATTCAAATAAAGCAGCAGTTGTAAATGCAGATGCAGAAACTCAATCTGCACTTCCCAAGCCCATCATCAGACCTTGGGAACAGCTTGTCCACAACAAGCACAGAACTGGTCTTGGATATGACAAGGATTTGTCCTTTCATATTTCAGACTACTCAAAGCCCATTCAGTTTCAGAGTGCTGGATTCATTCATGACAGTTCACCTGCTCCTCATGACAGTTCAGCTTCAGCTGTTCCAGACTCTGCCCCTCTTCCACAGCAACAACAACAACAACAACAGATCGTGAAATGCCAACACTGTGACCGAGTTGGCCATCTGAAAGATCACTGTTTTGATCTTCATCCATGTAAGCACTGTCATAAAACCAGTCATTCTTCAAACATATGCTTCAAAAACAAACGTCCTGCAAGAACAAAGATTCATCTTGGATGGATCGCTTCTTGGCAATGGGCATCAACAGCCAAGAAGATATTCCAAACGCATGTCAGAACTTGTTCTAGAGTATTGAACAGTCTTGCAGTTGAGTTTTCTCCATCATCTCACCTTGTATCTGACAGGGGGGGAAATGATGGTCATCTACAAGCTTCAAAGCCACATCAAGCGAGCCTGAGCCACAACCTGCCACACCAGTTTCAGAGTTGTAGCCAGAGACAAAGATGCCCGTGAACATGCCTTCAGTTGGCAATCTTGGACACTTCCTCTAGCAGAAGACTTCAGCTTCTTGCCAGTGTTGGAAGAATTCTAGGAACAAAATTGAGAACACTTCCTCTAGCAGAAGACTCCAGCTTCTTGCCAGTTTTGGAAGAGTTCCAGGAATTGCATTAAGCATTCCAGAGTTGTTGGTCATCCTTAAACCATCATAGGTTGAGACTTCCCTTTTCAGGTTGAAGTTCTCCCTTTTATGTGGGGTGAGACCTCCCTTTATTGGTTGAAGGTTTCCCTCTTCAAAACAATAGGAGCACTTCCTCTAACAGAAGACTTCAGCTTCTTGCCAGTTTTGGAAGAGTTCCGGGAACTGCACTAAGCGTTCCAGTGTTGGTGGTCCTTTTTAAACCACCGCCCTTTATACCAACATTTCAGAGAGCACATTCAGCCTAGTGCTGCCATGCAATTTTTGCACATTTTGTATTACAGCTCTCTTCTTGGACTCATACATAACCCTTCGGATTTAGGGGGGGAAATGTTGGACACCTAATCCTCAATGGGTTAGTGTGGAAGCTGAATAGACAAAGTAGTCCAAGAGACCTTGGGATGTGAAACCCAACGGTCACATAATGTACTATAAATGTATATCTCCTGTTAATAAAAAATGTACTGCATGTTTTATCTTTCCTATTTTATGTTGCTGCCCATGTGTGTTTGACAATAACATCAAATTGATTCATTTAAGGGGAACCATGAAAGCCAAGTTCCAACTCATTTTATATGAGCAAATCATACCCATCACTGAGTCCAGTCCCAAAACAGAGTTGCATATATCTGCCATACAACTTGATGTGACTACACGTGAAGGTCAGAACAGTAAGACCTCGCCAATTTTTAGAGAAGAGTAACTTCTGTCCCCCTCTTTATAATGCAATATATGGATAGAAGAGGAAACTATGGTTAGTCAAGCTCTTTGAGATCATTAAGACTTGGGGATCCCTCTTGCAGAATATACCAACCATGGGATTGAGGTCACTATAGCTTTCTGTTGAGAAGATTGTCACACAAGTTACAACACAATGTCAAACTAATTAGAGTCCATGGTTATCGGAACCATCCAGTTCTAGTTCAGACCATTTTCAGGTTTTCTGGTCTGGTTTGGTGTTGAAAGTTTGTATCCAAGGTGTTTGATTTTTAAGCCATGTCCATTCCATACAGATTAGTAATTACATATATTTCATAAGCTCTAAATGATTTTAGAGTAAACGAGGGCATAGTTTTGTACGCAATGGACTACTATTTTTTGTTGACTATACAAATTGCGTTTTTAGATTCCCAAAAATAATGGCGTTCAGGTTCACCACCAAAAGTCGCTGAGATTCTGGCTGGACTCTCACTCAACTGGAACTTCATGGACTGCACTTCAGTGCTTAACACTGAACAGTAACTCTGTATTCTTCTGTCTCAGCAATTTTCTTTCATTATCTATCCGATCATGCTCTCTTTGTAGCTCTGCAACAGTGCTTTCCAAATTTGACTTTTCAGCATTCCACAAATGCTGGTATTCTTCAATTTTTCCATGTAATGTCTTATTATTTTTCTCAGATTTGTCCAGTGAAGACAAAAGATTCTCCTTGTCATCTTTCCATGTTTGTTCTGTCATTTGTTTAGCTTTATTGACCTCTTCAACCTCCTCTCTTGCTGCTGCAAGTTATCCATAGTGAACATTAACAGCGACTACTGCATTTTGACCATTATAGAAGTGCATGTTATTGACGCATTCAGACGACATAGTCTTAAACAAAGGTTTCTGAGGATAAAATTTAAATAACTGATGCGCATTGCGCAGTAGTGTCACATCTCCCACGTCGATTTGTTGCATAGTATCCTATTGCTTGCCTTGAATGCTTTTCAGATTGATATAGTGTTCTTGTGGCAAGATTCCGATTTGCAAATGGGATGAGTGAATTGTGGATACTCAGGATTCTGTTGAGCTTTTCGTAAAATGTCAATTCCACAAGCTATTTGAGCGTCTTCTTCTTCAACACCCAACAATTCTATAATGCCAGTTTGAGCAACCTGTGACAAAAGGTCATCCTTTCTGGCTTTTGTTTTTGTTTTTGCTTGTATTTTTGTTTTTGTTTCTATCACTGCCTCCACCTACAGCCTACAGGCTACAGCCATCTTTGTTCACCAACCGGAAACATCTGCCATAAACAGAGGAAAATGCAGTCCTTCAAACTTGTATAATTTCCTACGTTACCGGATCCGGCAGCTGAGGGTCCGAGATCTCCGTATCCACGGATCTGGTACGGATCCGGATACGGAAAAATACGTTGGAAAAACGGCACGTGGCGAATATCAGTGTTTGGAAACGGCTCGTCTTTCCTGGAAACGTATGGTTAGTCAATGCCGGAACCTGCATACCTTAAAACCGAAAAAGTAAAAGCGTTGTTTGCGTGGCAGTTTAGTTTAGGGTTTTTGCTTTGACGTTTGCGTTAAAGTGAGGTGGTCCCCCATTGGTCGGCAGTCAGGCGGAACAGAAAAAAACAGTGGAACAGCAGCGTTTTGGCGTTTACGGTTTTACCTCTGAGTTTCTTGGCGTCAAGGGGGCCCAGCGTTCCAGTTGTGTCGGCTGGACCAGAAACCGGGCAAGGTATTTATGATTACAGCCGCATTGTTTTATATTATAACCATTATATATTATAATTTATAACCATTGTTACAACTTACAGGTCCACCGTCCACGGTTCTGGGTTTAGACGCGTCCACGGTTCTGGGTTCAGTCGATATTCATATATATTATAACCTTTATATATTATAAGTTTATAACAATTGTTACGGGTCCACGGTTCTGGGTTTACCACAGCGGTCAGCGTTTACAAATTAGAAATACGAGCTCTGGAATCAAGCCACGGGAGCGTTTATAAATAGCTGCGCGCTGCCCTTCCATCGGATTAGCGTAGAGACTATAGTCTATAGGGGTGTGAAATCATAAATCATAACCGTAAAAATTTAAATATATAAATATAAATATATATAAATAATTGAAAACATCGGCCACCGTTTATCCTAATGTATTATTATTTTGAAAAGGCTGAGATTTTAATGAAAATACTTTCACCTCACCTACGGTCGACTCATAAAATTTGTTCAATAAAAATTCTTTAATGAATTACACATCTCATAATGTTAAAATTATGAAAAGACTATACATTATTATAACTCTAATACATCTACGAAACAACAAAACAAATATTCTAACTAATATTATATTATTTAAAGACAACCAAATCACGTTCTCAAAACGATATTCTAAATCTGAGATCAGCGTTAAGGTATCAAGGTTTATAAATATAAATTATCAGAGTTTATCAGATACCTGTTAAATTATCAGAGTTTATAAACTGATACCTGTTAAATTATCAGAGTTTATAAATATAAATTATCAGCGTTAAGGTATCAGGGTTTATAAATATTAAATATAAATTATCAGAGTTTATAAATATAAATTATCAGCGTTAAATCTGATACCTGTTAAATCTTGGCGTTTGTCTATATATAAATATATTAGTTATTTAATTCAAATTGTGTATGGATAATTAATATTATTAAATTTTAATACATTATATTTTGAATTTTATATGCAGTTGTGAGTATCAGTAACGTAATTTATATATCATTATGGAGCCATCACAGCGCGAGCAGAGTGAAAGAGAAATCATCAAGACAGACCCAAAATCTCCTCTATGGCAGTATGTGGAGATTATTGGAAAAAATCCCGGAGGTGGTTCATTTAAATGGAAGTGCAATGAATGCCAAGATATAAAAAATGGCTCATATACTAGAGTGAAGGCCCATCTCACTGGTCAAACTAACACAGGGGTGCAAGTATGCACCGGACCAAAAGATGCAAATGGCAAACTTGGCAAAGGTTTGAGTCCTGGAAAAATGCAATTCTATGCATCTTTGCAAGACGTTGCTGATAGGAAGCATGCTAAGGGAAAGTACCCTATGCAAAGCTCTACAACTAGGCCTCCATTGCCATCTAGGCCTATTGCCACAACTAATAAAAGGCCCACTCTAGGCCCTCTTGAAGCATCATTCAATAATCAAGGTAGAGAGATAGCTGATGAACATGTAGCTCGTTGCATCTATGCAAATGGGCTAGCATTCAATTTGGTGCGTTCCCCTTATTGGCAACAAATGATTAAAGCAGTGAATGAAGCGCCGAAAGGGTACAAAAGCCCTGGATATGAAAAGGTCCGCACTACTTTGTTGGCATCAGAAAGACAATCTGTGGATAGAAAACTACAGGCAATCCGGGATACATGGGCAGATACAGGGGTGTCCATCATTTCTGATGGATGGAGAGATCAAAGAAACCGTCCATTGATTAACGTTGTTGCAGTATGCCCCCAAGGGGCAATGTTTTTGAAGGCTATTGATTGCAGTGGAATAGAGAAAGATGCATCTTTCATATCCACAATTCTTATTGAGGCAATAGAAAGTGTGGGGCCACATAATGTTGTCCAAGTCATTACGCACAATGCACAAGTTTGTAAAGCTGCAGGTTTGATTGTGGAGAGTCAATATGATCACATCTTTTGGACTCCATGTGCAGTACATTCACTGAACCTTATGCTTGCCAAGATTGGTGAGATTGAATGGATTAATGAAATATATGTAGCAGCAAAGGAAATCCAAATGTTCATAACCAATCATTCAATGTCCCAGGCCATTTATAGAGGTTTTGCAAAGTTGGAGCTACTAAAGGTATTCTCTTTTAATCAATATTATTTGTATTGGAAATTCTTTTAATTGCAAATTTATATATGATTTCTCATTTCAATTTGAGATTTGACTTTTGTACTTTTTGAAACTTGTAGGTTGCTGAAACTCGTTTTGCCTCCCACACTCTTATCATAAAGAGGCTTGTGGAGGTGAGACAAGCATTACAAGCAATGGTCATTGACCCTCTTTGGGAATCATGGAGGACTTCCACTTCTGATAGAGGGCAAAAAATCAAGTCCATCATTCTTGATGATGCATGGTGGGACAAGGTCCAATATCTTCTACGGTTCACTGAACCAATCTTGACCTTGATCAGGGCATTTGATACAGATACACCTTGCTTGGGGGAAGTTTATGAAAACATTGATAGTATGTTAGAGATGATAAGGGAAATTATCAGGGCAAGTGAAAATGACCCTGATGAAACATTCTATTATTTAGTGAAAGACATAGTTACAGAAAGGTGGAACAAAATGACCACACCATTACACCTTCTGGCATATGCATTGCACCCTAAATACTATCATTCCAAAGTTTTGTCTTTACCAGGTAGAACAGCACCAAACAAGGATTCTGAAGTGGTACAAGGATACAAAACAGCTTTGAGGAAAATTTATAGAGATATGGGAGTTGCAATGGAAGTCCGCCAAGAGTTTGGAGGGTTTGTACAGTCTACAGGTAGCTTTTCAGATCCAGTAGCTATGGACGATCGAGGACATCTTGATCCTATTACTTGGTGGGGCTTCCATGGTGGGGATAACATTCATCTCTCTACTTTAGCCACCAAGTTATTATCACAGGTTGCTAGTTCCTCATCAGCTGAGAGGAATTGGAGTACATATGGCTTCATCCATTCAGTGAAGCGAAACAGGCTGGGAGCAGCAAAGGCTGAGGATCTTGTTTATGTTCATTCCAACCTCCGTCTTCTATCACATGTTGAACCAGAGTATAAAAAAGGTCCGAATAGGATGTGGGATGTGGAGCCTGAGATCTCTGACTTGAACCTGACACTAAATGCCATGACTCACCTCAACCCACTTGAGGACATTGTTCCACCACCAGTCCAGCCTACTGATGCAACTTCCTACATTCCAGGACCCCCATCATCTATTCATGATGTAGAGTTGCAATATGCAGAAGATAGAGATCCATTTGAAGATATGTAAATGTATTTACTGTTAACATTTATGATATTATGATCTTTTTTGTTACTTTGTATGACGGATGATGCATCATTTCAGTGTTTCAGTCTTCCTATTCATAATATATCTAATGGTTTCGGTTCTAAAAGTGTTTGATGGTTCAATGGAGTAATTGATTTTTGAACTCTAAAGTGTTTTTTAAAATTTTAAAAATATTATTATATTTTATTTTTTTGTACGTGACGTATCCTTGCCGTATCCGGATCTTGCATTTTAAAAAAACTAGCGGATCCGAATCCGAATCCGTATCCGTATCCGTATCCGTATCCGAATCCTGGTAACATAGATAATTTCACACTAGAAATTGTATCCCGTCCAGGCCTCATGAGCAAATACAATTATTAATCTTCAATTCAATTCACTTTAAAGAACGTGGTGCATTTTCTGTTCTCTGAGTCTGAATGGTTAAGCAGGTAGTGGAGCTGAAGCCTAAGTTGTGTTTAAACTTTACATTGCCTGCAGTATACCCTAGGGCCCACAGCAAGGGTTTGCATACTTAATACTAAATAGAACTGTTTTCTGTTGTATCATTGTATGAACAAAAAGTATTCAAGTACTTGGTCCACTGCTCTTTGTTTTGGGTTTTATGAATCAACCAACCACTTTTTTTATAAAGAAAAACGTTTCTCACTTTAGATGGGTCGATGTTTAAACTTTACAACAGCCTATTGAAAAAGTAGTAAGGGCATTTATCCAAATGCAGTAAGAATGAATGGAATATAAATTCATTCATTACAGCCACCATAATAAAGAAATAATCTAAAAGTAGTATGATTCAATAGATTTTTTTACTTTTTACTTTTTAATCAATTGAAAATTGAATTTCATTATTTTATCATTTATTTAAATTTGAATTTTAATATGCCATTGCCAACAAAAATGCAGAGATATTTGTCATGGCACCTCCAAAATCAACAGCAGAAGGATGGAAATATGTGGAGAAATTGGACGGGCCTCATGGGAGGCATTTGAAATGAAAGTTATGTAATAATGAATTTTTTAGATCTTTCTGTCGAAAGGAGGTGGTGTTGAAGGTTGCAAGAATGTGTCTGCAGAGCTCAAGGAGACACTTCAGAAAGATTATGACAATATACAAAAGGCTAAGAAAGTGAATGAAAACAAAAGACAACGTGTTCAAACAGAAATTGCAATGAATTAAAATTCATTATCTGCACTTTCTTCAAGCACGGTTGGTGTTGGGAGTTCATCTCAGTCAAAGATGAGTAAATCAAGTGGGACAGCCACATTAAATACTCTTTGGAAGCCCATGCAGAAACAAGAAGTTGATGATGATGTAGGTGATATGTTTTTTGAATGTGCAATTCCATTTAATGTGGCAAGAAGCCCTTACTTCATCAACGCATGTAAGATGATGGCAGGTTTTGGTAAAGGATATGTCCCTCCTAGTTCTGAGACCTTAAGGACCACTATTTTGAAGAGGCCAAAAGAAAGAGTTACAAACAATTTGCAGAAGATCAAAGACTCTTGGAAGGAAACAGGGTACACAATTTTATCAGATGGCTAGTCAGATATGAATCATAGACCTCTTATTAATGTGTTGGTTTCTTGCCCTAAAAGGGTACTTTTTTTTAAAGTAGTTGATGCATTAGGGAATAAGAAGACCTCTGAATTTATTTTCAAGATTTTAGAGGAAGCTATTCTTGAGGTTGGAGAAGAAAATGTGGTCCAGGTTATAACTGATAGTGCTTCAAATTGTGTTGGAGCAGGAAAAATGGTCATGGATAAATACAGAAAAATATATTGGACACCTTGTGCTGCCCATTGTCTTGACTTATTGTTACATGACTTGGCAAAGTTTCCATGGATTAACGAGACAGTTCGGAGGGGGAAACAAATTTCTCACCTCATATTTAACCATCAACTCACATTGAGCTTGTACAGGAATAATGCATCTAGAGAGTTGCTCAGGCCTTGTGACACCAGGTTTGCCACATATTATATTAATATCAAAAGGTTAGTTGAAGAAAAAGGGAGGATAAGAGGTGTTTTTTGCAACAATGAGTGGGAAAAGTCTCATCTTTCAAAGGAAGCTAAAGGAAAGGAGTTGGAACAGGTGATTTTAGGGAATGCTTTTTGGGACAATGCTCAGGAGGTCTTAAAAGTATGTGAACCAATTGTTGATATGCTTCGCATGGTTGATAGTGATACCCCTTCCATGGGTTTTGTTTATGAGGGCATGGATCGTGCTAAAGAAGCCATTGCAAAATCTTTTAATAATGAGGAAAATGAGTACATTGCAATATGGGAGATGATTGATGAAAGATGGAAGATGTTGCATAGTCCTTTACATGCAGCAGCTTGTTATTTGGATCCTAGACTCTTTGGGATAGAAAGAACAAATGATGCAGAAGTCATGAATGGCCTTTATGATGCAGTTGAACGGTTGGTCCCTGACCAAGAAGAATGCAGGAGACTTAGAGAGCAGCTCCGAGCATACAGGTTGGAAGAGGGAATATTTGCAAGGTCTAGTGCAGTACAAGATAGGCCCAATATTCCTCCAGGGAGATGGTGACAGTTTTATGGATCAGAGACTCCTGAATTGCAACGTTTTGCAGTTCGTATTTTGAGCCAGGGATCAAGTGCCTCTGCTTGTGAAAGGAACTGGAGTAGCTTTAACCATATCCAATCCAAGAAAAGAAACAAATTATTGTCTACAAGGTTGGAAGACCTTGTTTATGTTCGCAGTAATTTGAAGTTGGCCTTGAGTAGTGTGGCCAAAGATGCATCTAATTCCTTCGAGCCATGGTTTGATGCTGATTTAGAGGCAGAAGAAGATGATATTAGCACTGATGGTGATTCACTAGATGATCCAAATGTTGGAATTCCATCTATTGATGACTTTGATGATCACCATTCTAGTGCCTTTACTATGCCATATGCACATGATGATTGAGAGCTCTTTGATCATACTAGAGTCTAGTAGGCCATAAGTTTAGATTATCTATGTTTTTTGAATTTCCTAGAACAATTTTATGGATTATAACTATTTGGCAATGGTCTTTATGACTTCCTTATTATATTAGCATTGATGATGACTCACTAGATGAGCCAAATGATGGAATTCCATGTGTTGATGACTTTGATGATGTTTAAAATTTTGAAATTTGAAGATGTCCTACAATGATGTGTATGTTTAAATTTTGATCATGTGATTTTTTAAAAGATTACTAGTATTTGACATTCATTTAAATTTTGAAGACTGAAAATTATGTCATTTCTTTTTGCAAACTACTATTGTGTATGTTTACATTTAACTAGATGTTAGAATGATTACATTATTCATGTATGTTTACTAATAAGAATTTGTGTTCATGTGTTTATGGATCGATTTTGAATTTTCTATTATTTTGTCATATATAGATATATAAATAAATATATATAAATATTGAAAAATATGTATAGTCGAACCTAATGCCGAACCTCATTCGAACCTGATCGGAAAATTCGAACTCGAATCAAACTTAATCGTTGTCGAACTCGAACTGTGTGACATAGGAAGAGCAACATGGCGCAAGAAAAAGTCAAGGAACTTGAGGGTGAAATTGAAAGGGACTTTCTTCGTAGAAAGCCCGTTGTGATAGAGCAAGATGAACTCGATTACATTGATAGACTTGGGGACTATCACCGAAACATGAAGCAAGATGTTCGGAAGATTGGTTCACTTCGAATGGAAGGAGTCAATGTGTGCTTGATTGGTACACTTAAGTAGGATGCGATGGAGGACAAGCTTGAAGGAACTCAAGTTGAGCCAGGGTCGAATTTCTTAGATGAACTAAACAAGGAATTGAAGTACCTTAAGAAGGAAGTCAGGTCAAAGCATAAGTCGAAAGACTCTTCTGAGGTTGAATTATTGAAGAAGGTTGTTGAAGTAAGACGCAAGATCAAGCCTAAAGAGGATGGTGATGCCTTGAAGTTGAGTTTTGTGCAGGTAACCGTACATGGCAAAAGGTTTGCTGCATTGGTGGACACGGGGGCTACTCATAGCTTCCTTAGCAGGAAAGCAACAAAATCTTTTGGGAAGAAAGCTGAAGTGGGAAGAGAGTGGAGTGCTTTCAAAGCAGTGAACTCTACCATGAAAGTTGTGACTGGTGTATTGAAGGACACTTAGGTGAGAGTGGGTTCATGGTTTGGAAAGTTGGACTTGAGGATCGTTGACTTGGATGATCATACTATGGTGCCGGGGCAAGACTTTTTGAAGGTTGCACAAGCCATACCCATGATGGACCGAGACATTCTCTTGATTACAACTAAAGGGAAAACTATGATGGTTCCGATGAATAGGAGGAGTTGCTTGGGATATAGACCAAAGATGGATTCTATGACTTTGTATCCAAAGGATCCGAATGTGAAGCATGATTATGTGGAGCAAATAGGACTTGGATGTATGACTCAAACAATGAAGGAAAGGAAGTTAGTTGACTTTGTTGCAAGAGCTAGAAGGGAAGATGAAGGTGGAAAGTCAGTTTCACACATCTTGAAACACTTGACAGGTGCATCTTCTACAAAGGATCTTCACCATGGAGTTGCAGATGGAGGGAGTTCGAATACTTCTTCAGTGGCAGTGGTTGGGGAAGATTATACAGGTAGAGATCTGGCTGGCATAGTGGATTTTTGCAGGTATGCCATGGGCATATATGACTTTTAGTTGACGAAAGACAAGCTTGAGAAGCTTGGTTGTACACATGAGGAGGTTGAAGCTGTGCACAAATACTTGAGGATGTAATATCAATCAAATACATGGGTGGATGAGAGTCAGGGAGGAAGCTTCCTGGCCCTCCTTTTTTGATAGACAACCTTGGAGATAGGTGTGTGCAAGGCCTTGATTGTCTAGAAGGATTGCAACACCCTTACAAGGGGCTTTGGAGATGAGGCTTCTTTCTTTGATAGGTTGATGATGCTTGGATGAATGCGACTATATGACAACACATTGGCATTAGCATCATGGGCAGCATGTTGCAGATGGGATGGACATGACATGGACCTGAGCATGGCTTATTTTACACTTGGATGGATTCTTGATCGAGTTGAGATTGTGACAGGATGCTGAGAAACAACCAACGGTGGCATGGGGAGGTACATTCTCATGGGTTGAGCATTACAGTTGGATTAGCTACCCAACTAGTTCGATGACATGGGGGCATGCAGTGCACCAAGTTTGTGTCAGATAGATGTCTTGGTTACGACTAAGATGTTGTGTTGGATGGAGTATTATGCAGTGGTTCACATGATGATGATACATGATGAGGATCATGGATTAAGGAGACTTCCTGTTTATGGAGACATAGACCTTGGCGGTTTATGTGACATTGGAGCAGAGATGGGCAGCATGGGCATTTTTGGATGTTGGAGCTAGCGACACTTTGCGACGATGGATGATGGTGTTGTCGAGGACGACAACCGTTTAAAGTGGGGGAGTATGTCACGCCCACGAGTCCGAGTTGGGGATGTGCAATGAGCTGGGGGACATGACTCTACATTAAACGCAACGAGTCGAGTGCGACGAAATGCAATGAAGGACGAGTTGTGTGCGACGAAATATGTGACGATGGGATGAGTTTATTTGAAGGGCGGAAACCGCACGGTGGAGTGAGGCCGACCCACGAGTTGGACGAGCCGACTTGAGGAGAGGGCGAACCATTGTGTGGGTGACCAAATTGTATGGTTGGCTTGCCCGCGTTGTGTGGGTGACCAAATTGTGTGGTTGGCCTAGGCAGGCCAACCCATCATTAACCATGGTGAAACCATAGATATGGATGGAGGGCGCATGGAGGAGAAGACAACGAACAAGTTCAAACATCCAAGCGAGTTCAAAGTGTAAATGGTGAACGAGCTAGGAGGGCAAATGAATGGGTTGAAGGTATAGGCGGACTATTGGGCCGCAACACTTGGCCAAAAATCGGAGAAACGCTAAAAAGACTGAGGTGCGGGTTAGTGGGCGAACCGGAGCGCGGAGCTACCTTGGCGCGTCAAACGAACTGTCGCAAGGCGAGCTGTCGGGGGCGCGCCTGCCTGGACTGTTGAACGGACGAGTGGGCGGGCTGCTGAACGAGTATTCCGAGGGTGCATTGGTGAATAGGAGAGCTGCGACGAGTTGGTGAACGTGCAGTTGGGCAAGTCGGTGAACTCGGGTGGCAAGCGAGTTGGACTGGGTGGACGGGTGAGTTGAGACCCGGGTGCGCTGGGCGCTCTTGCCCACGAGTTGGGCGACCCGATGGTGAAACGAACATGACGGGTAAGTGAAGTACGGGCGGTTGGAGACGAGTTGGCCGCACTCGAACAGAGAGTCGGGTAGGTGACCCGTGGGCACTCTTGCCCGGGGCACAACAGTGGGGCGAGGCTGCACAATAGTGGGGCGAGGTTGTACAAGAAGCTTGGGCAAGCCTAAAGAATAACCAGGGGTGAGGCTGAACGACGAGCTAGGGCGAGGCTGAACAATAGCCGAGCTAGAAAGCAAGTTTGGCAGTTTTGCCAAGGTAAATTTGGGGTTACATTGAAAGGTTGATGTTGTATATGAACTTATAAAAATTGGATTATTATATGTTGTTGGGCAAGCTCTAACTAAGGAGTTTCCCCTCCGTTTGAAGAATATTGTACTTGTGTATTTTTATATGAATGATGATAAAGATGAATGTTTCTGCTGTGTAAAAGAATGATGAATGTTTAGTGAAGTAAAAAAAAAATAAATCGAAGTATTGAATTTTATGCGTAGTCCGTACTTGAAAGTATTGATGAAAAGAAATCGAGTAGCGGTGCCACACTTGCCTATGTGCAGTTGAAAGACCACCGCCAGGATAGGGGCGTGCCAGGAGTGGTCGTGAGGGAGTGCTTTATGGAGGTTACTATATAAATTTCTTCCATGATGTGCAATTTCTATTATGGATAAAATAGATGTACTAACCGTAATAGTAAGTACTAGTATAGGACTTAGGAGTGGTCATATTAAAATACCATGAAGTCAGCTTTATGAGTGACAATTCATTGGTTTGGTCTACTCATAGGTTGCTAGTGAATTTCTATTGCTGAATTAAGTTTCCAAAAATAATGCAAGAAACATATAGACAAGCTCTGCCAGAAAGGAAAATCAATGAGATGTTGGGGTTGTAGTCTATTGTGCTACACAAGGGCCATGACCCTGACACAATCACATTTACGGTCTTTGTGGATCAACTATGTTAAGGAGGTAAGCTCTAAGAGGCCAGGAAACTACTGTATCATATGTCAAAGACAGGGTATAAACCTAATGTTGTTACATTTACTGTTCTGATTGATGGTCTTTGGGAAGAAAGGAAGTTGAATGAGGGTATTAGGCCCTTTTGAAATATCCAACAAAAATATATATGGTAATGTTGTCACCGACAGTGCACTTGGCGATGGTTTCCGCATGGAAGGACAGTTGGAGCAGAATCTGTAACATAGGCATGTTGGAGGAGTCACTGAAGCAACTAAATGCACAATATGACAACCTATTATGATCTGATCATTATAACAACATCACATCAATTTTTAAACACAAAGAGATTCAGAGAGATTTAGAAATCGTTATGACAAAAATGGTGCACATATAAATTGTTAATACCTATAGGCCTACCTTAGCTGTGATGGATGATCCATTTGCCAACTCTGGAGTTATGAAAGGAGAGCCAGTTGTTTTGTGCATGGAAACAAGCTTAGCGTTGAATATAATGCTTCCATCAGGATTTAATTTTATCATAGTCTTGGAAACACCCGATCTATGATTGGAAAATCCCCAAGGATTTCAAACGGTAACCCTTTGCGGGGCCACCTTCCTAAACCTAAACACAAACAACCATGCAGAAGTAATGATTCACAACCTTGTAGAACTAATGATTAAAATCCAGAAAGAGGGGAAATGAATACATTTTCCAAAAAGGGTTTGGGAGAACCATAACAGAGCTATTTAGTTGGGGTTCACACAATCGATTGCAGACATAGTAAGAAGATTCATACTATCTGAAGCAGATTATAGGTTATTTAAAAATTTACCATACAAAATTGAACAACAAAATTGAACAAATTTGAATTTAGGAAAAAGCTTCGCACTCGCCTACCTTCTCTGGTTTCCGTGGGCTCTGTGTATGAGACTTTGGCCTGGGCCATTCGTAGTGCACGTTTCTGTTTTCTAAACAAGGTTACTCAATGATTCAAAATGAGGAAAAAAACACAAACAGGGAACTGAGAAAAAGAGATAATACACAACTAACATTGCCAACGAACTTACTCTGACCCGACATGGTAGGGAATTTTTTCATCGCGTGTCATGGAAATACGAAGATGTTTGTCATGCACCATAAATAAAAATCGACAGTATGGACCTTGCACGAACACCCTCGAAAAATGCAGTTAGTGAAATGGCAGGTTTATCGGTGGTTGCCGCTATTTTCAGAAAACTGAAAATAAGTAGCCTACTATAGGGCATGCCCACCATTCGACAGTATGGACCTTGCACGAACACCCTCGGAAAATGCAGTTAGTGAAATGGCAGGTTTATCGGTGGTTGCCGCTATTTTCAGAAAACTGAAAATAAGTAGCCTACTATAGGGCATGCCCACCATTCGACAGTATGGACCTTGCACGAACACCCTCGGAAAATGCAGTTAATGAAATGGCAGGTTTATCGGTGGTTGTCGGTATTTTCAGGCAACTGAAAATAAGTAGCCTACTAGAGGGCATGCCCACCATTCGTTTCAACGGTGGGCATATACAATTGTCATTCATTTAATGCCCTATAGCATCTTGAATATATTTAGACAGACACAGAGTGTACAAAATGGACAGTATGGAACTCGCACGAACACCCTCGGAAAATATGCCAAAAACCAGATGCGAAGAAATATGCTGGGAACCAGATGTCAAGCGGAGTGGGTGCCGGATGTTAAATGGAGACGGGATGTTATATGGAGACGAGAAGGGCAGAAGAAAAGCAGAGATTTTTAAAAAATGCTTATCAGCGTAATTATTGACTATTTTTATGTTTTATCTATAGTTTTATTATTAGATAAATAGTATTATTAGCAATTGTCCAAAGGTGCAAAGAGAGGCCGATAGAAATGTTAAATTGAAAGAATTGTATTTCGATTGAAAATAATAAATATTATAAGGTGACGTAAAATTTGTGCATAGATGTCAAGCAGGACTATACCCAGAGGTCGAGTAAGAAACCATGTCAGATGTCTCAACGAGAATGAAAGTGTTGATGACAGTGGCTTGCCTTTAATGCGTCTAGGCTCTCCCATTGATTTGTGAACATTCCATCTTACTTGCAATAGTGCACTGTATCGCTCTTATACTTGTCATTTAAATTACTTGCTCATTGACCTTTGATATTGTTCTATTTTTTTGAGCATCTCTTCAAAGTACAAGTTTCATTTATCTTGCAAGTTCTATCTCACTGCTCATATTTCAATATTGTGCTATCTCTTGTACTAACGCTTGTCTTGCAGCATTGCCATCCTTGTAGCTTGGAGTATCATCTTCTGCAAGTATTATAATTTTATTTGAGCATTATATAAAGGCACTGGTCTCTCACATTTTACTTTGTTGAATGCCATATTGATTTAATCGAAATCTATCAAGTTACACTGAGTGGTAATTTCTTTGTCCTTGATCTCCTAGAACTTGTTGTTTTCAACAAGTTTTCTTTTCATAATCATCTTTAAGGACTACCCCCATAGCTTGCCTAGGAGAGAGTTTAAACGGAAAGAGTTGGGAATAGGTGACAGCCCCTTCTTTGAGCGTTGCGCCTTAAAGACTATACCTTGTGGGGTTGAAAACTTTTCCCACACTTAGGTGTAAATCTTAGGTGACAACAAGGACTACATCCATAGAAGCACCAGAGATTGAGTACATCATAGCAGGGAGAAATGTAGATATGAATACTTGACAATACAACATAAGGTAGTTCTACATCCTAGTCATGAATACTTGACAATACAACATAAGGTAGCTCTACATCCTAGTCATGCCAAGTACAAGAATTTGATTCTCCATTAAGATCCTGACAAAGGAGCTTGTGATTTCAGTAAGGAACTTGTGACCACAATATTTGATAGCAGTAGCCAACTAAATATCACCTTAAAAGATAGTGAAAAGGCACAACTTACCTACAATTGCACACCCTATATGCTACACTTTGGGTTGGATTAGAAGAACAAGGACTTACACATCCAATGCAAGTGTAATGTAAAGTTTGTTGATTATGTTGATAAAGTGGGGTTTTGATACTGGTCGTTTGGATGTATGGTGTGATTTTTGGCAAAACCGTACCCTTAATTTTTAGCAATTGTCCCAAAAGGTACAAAGAAAGGCCGATAGGATTATTAAATTGGAATTGTTGAATTTTTCTAGAAGAGTTAATTGGTTTGTGGAAAACCTTGTTTTCTTGCACTGGATCATTGTGCAATTACTTTTCTTTAGATGTTTGTTTATGTCTATATTACAAGGAACACATTGAATGTCTTATTTCATTTTAGAGTAAGTTAATTACCCAAAATCAAGAGGTTAAGTTAATTACTCAAAATCAAGAAACCTCTATAGATGGCCAAGCATATACGAAGCTTGCTAGTGACCAAGGCAATAACCACCATGACTATCCCCTACCAATATATTTCATTGAAAACCATAATTGTATATTGCATTTAGAAAGTCAAAACATAATATTAGAAAACATGTTGATACATTGCTATTAAAAAGTTAATTCCATTAGAAACCATGATATTATTATTATACTTTATAAAGAATAATATACATATATAGAATGATACTACATCTTGAAGGAGTGAAATTCACCAAACCCCACCATCTTGAGGGAGTGCAATTCCCATGCCCATCATGTTTCTCTTCACACCTTCATACACTACCTTCAACAGGGCGTGAAATTTTGCACAACTCAGCCCCCACGCCCACCCGACACCTTGCTTCTCTTGTGCAAAAATAAAATAACTCAAGGTCAATTAAGGTCTGAAAAATCTGAGTGAGCTACCTTTATTCAGGCGAGTAAGGCCCTCTCTTTGACTGAGCAGAGCTCACAACCAGGACCTTACCTGAGCTCAGGTAAGACGTGAAGGTCCGGAACCTTCCTCGACCAGAAGGAACGAATCACAAAATTGAAGGGAAAAAAAACCTGCCGATGATATGTTGCGAGAATCCATGCAAATTATGAGAATAGTTTGATGTTCATTGAAATTTATTTACATCACAAAGGGTATTAGGCAAACTTTGAATACATAGTTTAATTATTATATATATAAAAGCCCTGAACATAATTTCAGGAAATAGCATACAGAATCCATCCCTAGACAATAAACTACAGAAACTTTAAACAACATAGTACCACGAAATTAACTTATTGCTTGCACCTGCATATGAGCTTGTACGCACACGCAAAAACACCTATTTGAATTCCTCTGCATTCGCCTTAATGTGATCGGCTGCTGTGGGCAAATCCTCGTCCAGAAATATATCCCAATGCCCATCCCATCTGATGAAAAACTCAGTATCCGTGAAATACTGCACCCTGTGCACATCAGGCACAGGAGTATAGAGATATCCCCGGGGCCCAAATCGAAGCACTGATTCTTAGTGAAACATTCTTGTGTTCCTCCACATGTATCTGCCGGAAACATTCCAATGCTTCGCCATGAAACCCATTATGCACAAGTCCAGCAATCATAGCTGTCCATGTGACCACATCTCGATGGCGCATTTCCTCAAACACTTGGTTTGCATCCTCCACAGAATGGCACCTGCAATACATATCCACAAGCACACCTCCCACAAAGACATCAAGCTCATAACCGGTCTTGATAACCTGCCCATGAATCTCCATCCCCTGTTGCAGGTCCATTAAGCTTCTGCATGCCTTCAGCATGATTGAGAACGTAAAATTATCGAGCTCCGTGCCAGATAACTTCATCTGATTATAAATCTCCATAGCCTCGGTTTCACAGAACCCATTCTTAACATAAGCTCTGAGCAGAGCATTCCACATAAACATAGTCCGCTCAGAGGCTTCATCGAATGCCACCCGCGCATCGACAATGCTTCCACAGGCAGAATAAAGATAAACAAGCTTGGCAGCCAAGTAGGGATTCTGATGAGCCCCTGTGATTCTCATGTGGGCGTGGACCTGCTTGCCTTCTTCCAATAATTTCTGGACAGTGCAACAATCCAGGAGTATATGGTAGATTTGGGTATCCACAGGGATTTCTCTACTGAAGTCCATCGAGTGCAGAATGCGAAGAGCTTCATCAACCAGCCTTTCTCTGCACAAAAGAACAGTGCTTGCCAAAAGCCAGGGAAGAAGAACAGCAACAACAACTGGCAGGGAAAAAGCAGTAAAAATATCTTCAATAGTGACATAAAAGAATGGGAAAAAGCATGGGAAAAAGCAGTAAGGCAACTCAACTGATATTTGGAAAAAGCAGTCACACTTCAAATCAACGGTTAAAAGTGTGTCACCTGATCCAACGGAGCAGAGTAAAACTTCAAAGCAGTTAAAAGTGTTGACGATTGTTGATCCATACCCTTAAAAACTGATATCCATTGCCATGCATTGATGACATAATAGATAAACTTCAAGGAGCTAAGCATTTTGGTAAGATTAATTCAAATTCACTTGTAAATAACGTGATTAGGGAAATTAGTTGTACAACAAATAACCAGTAATATAAAAGGAGATCTGCCTCATTGTATGCAATGGCCCCATTTGATATAAAGATCATATTTTACATCTCCCATGCATTGTGTATTTGGTCTTTCATATTGACAAACAATACCAAGAAGAAAGAGAAGAACCAAAGATCATCCTTAGTCGGTTAAAAACAAATATTGGTATGTTAACAAAAATGATGACCCATCTAATGACAAAGAAAGAGGAATGCTCAGTAAATTTCAAGAAAGAAGGAAATTCTCATCAAGAGGATACTAAGGGTAAACAGCCTGAAACCTTTTGAATTTTTGGACTTCCTCGTTATCTTCCACCATGCTTTAAGGTGAGACAGCTATATGCAATCTTTGAAGCAACAAAGGAGACCCTCGATAGTATCATGGGAGACATTCAAAACACTGTTGAAGGATCAGTTCTATGATATTGGATATCAAGAAGATCCATTTAATTGTGATATTTTCACAAACACAAGAAAAATTGTTCAGGGCTACACCATTGAATATAAGAAATCAGCAATCTTGCTAAATCTCAAAGTAGAAGTTCCTCAAACGTTGATAAAAAATTGAGGAGAACTACATGGCTACATCAGAAAGGAATTTACCCCATTTGAAGTAAAGAACCTCAATGATGCTGGTAAGAAGGCTCTATTTATTGAGTACAAGAACAGAAAACCAGCAATAAGTGGGGAAATGGAAAACCAAGGAAAGGTATCTAACATCAAAAATCTCCTAAGCAAACGAACAGAAATAGGACTTTCACCACTGCTCAGTGACTCAAAAGACAACACCAGGAATCACTGCAATCATTGTAGTGCTGATTTATGGGCACACTGAGAAATAATGCTGGAAATTACACCTGAAATTACATCCTACAATTTGGAAGAAGACATCTACGATAATTTTGAGGGACAAAACTGGAAAGTTTCCAGAAGAGAATATAGCTTATATGAGTGCAGAAACCACCAACTAAAGAGGGCACATTATTTAATCCATTGTCACATATTTAAAGGCATATGTCACCTTTTGAGGTGTTTTGGGATAAGGACACATTGTTGAGGTCTTCTCTATAGATTTAGAGGCTAGCTCTTTCCTTATGGAGATGACAAGTGGCATTGTGGGCCTATTTTATTCACTCAAAGGGAAAAAAAGGAGGATACCAGGGTCTTTTGTAACGAAATATTATTTTATTAATCATGTTTTAATTTGAATGTTATAAATAGAAAAGAGGATTCACTTGCTAAAGTCACGGTTGGAGTTGTGGCAGTTCCTCTACAAGCTTAGTTGAAAAACATTTGGGAGAATGCAATTAAGGGGCAAATTCAATGTGAGGTTTTCGCTCTATGTTTCTCTTTTATCGATGACTAGGTTTTTTGCAAGGATTGCCATTGTTTTTCCAACTGATATAAGCTTTGAAGAAGGTCAGTCTTGCTCCAATAAGAGGACGTTAGGGTTTAGGTTTTGCTAATGGCAAATATCTTAAATACTGGCAATAATTCTAGACCTTGCTTTAGCATATCACAGCACTTGCACTTGCAACGATTATATCAGATCCGGTTTAATATTGCTAAAAAAGGAATGGATGTTTTTACTTTGAGACGAATTACAAGGAGTGGGCCAAATGACTTCATTCAAAATTTTCAGTCGACAGTTTAATGGTTGGAATATTTTCTTAAGGCTATACTATTTAAGGGCAGATTCAGTTTAAGGCAGAATCAAGAGAGTAATACTTCACTTGGAATTATTTGTATAGCATTTTAGATTTTTTTGTTTTCATTCATTTGCAATCACTATTTCTTATGATAACACTGATATATGCCATACTTTGAAATATTATCTCATTGCTTATATTGTGATCATACACACGTACTAAGACAACGTTTCAAATTGATAACCACAACTGCTTACAACCTAACACTTTGATAAGCGCTATTTGAGCGTGTCAATACCCACTGGTTCTAGAGATATTGGATATGACTCAAATTCGCTGCATTTTTGTGAATAAGATCACTCTCTTAAGGAGTAATACGTGAAGCAAAAATGATTTATCACAAAATCTGAATAACATTATGCTTATGGTCTTCAGTTGCAATTTTTGAATGGTATTTAAAATTGGACTTTATGGATTACTTGTTGCAATTTCCATACGTGAATGGTCTCTATCTAAACAGGGGTTTTAGATTCAGCATTACCTTGTGACTCGAATCAATCTAATTTTGTAACAAATTAAGCATCACTTGGGATGCTTCACACTTGTTCTCAACATTAATCTACATTTTGTAATCATTTAAGCATCACTTTGGGATTACTTCACACTTGTTCTCAACATTAATCTACTTGTTTGTAACCATTTAAGCATTCACTTCGGGGTATTTCACACTTGATCTCAACATTAGTAATAGCATAAAAAGGATAATGTGACATTCACTTCTCCTTTTGGGATTAATTCAACAATTTACTTGCAAATTCTCACATCTTTGACGAATGAATCGATTTGATTGAGTTAAGCATAAGAGTAGTCAATTCATGCTAGTATTTTCCAATTTCTCTCCCAACAATCTAAGTTTAAATTGATCATGCGGATTCCCCCTGGGATAGGCAGTCTCCTTGGTCGGGCAAGGCCACCAAGGTGACAGTGAGTGGCTTGCCTATTATGCGTCTAGGCTTAATAGGCTCTCCCATTGAGGTTAGAACTTTTCCTCCTAGGTGATAATTTGAGTGGTAACAGTGAGTTTGGGTGATATTTATGAGTTAAACTTTAAAGAATAAGTCGGGATTGATTCAGATTCAGCTTATTAGACTCTGTTTCCTCTTAAAACATAGTCAAACTCCCGACTCCACTTGGACTGCGAAGAGTCTGATAACACTGCCAAGAAGCTTCATATGGCATAAATTGCAGAGCAGTAAAGGCATTAGTGGACTGAGAAGAAAATGTCATACAGATCAACTTGGTTAATAATTTACTCAGTCCATCTATATTTAAGAAGCACATCTATAATAATTGAAAAGCCACTGACCTTGAAGAAGAGGGGATGGTTGAGGTTCTGTTCCTCCATCTGTTTGAGGACTGCAAGCCAATCTACTCTTTTGGGCTTCATTATTCTCGCCCACTTCATGATTAATTCAGATGGATCATCCTCTTCTGATAAAAAAATTATATGTTTCATCAAGACCTTGCTCCTTCCAGACAACTTTGGAGGCAGAGCTTCTGTGACCCTTTTTTGCGCCTTATCCAATACATTGTCTTCTACATCAGCCCACCTCAATCCCTTGCCCTTTACTTGCTGGTTGTCTTTATCTCCCCCAACATCAGAATCTGACTCGTCCTCTGCATCTTCAACCTCAACTTCATAATACTTTTCTTCTTCGGTTATCGTTGTTGCTGCCGTTAATGGGTGTCCAAGGCAACAAGGTCAAAGTGCAGAGAATCGAGAATGTAATATTCTGGGAGGCCCTCCAATAGACCACTGTGAAGAAACAATGACCTTGCATTGAGAAAAATCTGCATTTATTCTTTTTCTTCTTGTGCTGGAGAAGATGATGGAAGGCAAGGAAGAGTGTGGCGGGTGTGTAAGAACTCGTTTGGGACAAAATGTGTGTGTTTGAGGAAAAAAATTGCTTCCATTAATACAGTGATGTACATGAAACAAGCAGTTTATTTGTGCCACATTGAGACATAAACCTTGCACCAAGCAAAATGAAATTGTGCCGCCTAGCGTTGCACTTACAACCCACTGTTCTAACTCTAACTTCCTGGAAAATTTGCTTCGGAACTTCGATGCTCCTCTCTTATCCGTGTAATTCCCTGCCAGCCTCAGTAAATTACCCAATCTTGAGCTCTATTTGCTTTTCAAAGACGTGGTTCCATGGTCAGAAGACCATGTGCCGGCTTCAAGGTCGAAAGTTGTTACCGAACTTCTTTCCTTTCAGAACAGCAGGGAATGGGATTGGGATACCAGACCTTGTACACTGAATACACCTCGTCATGACAGTCTTGATGAGAGGACTGAGATTCTTATCCACCACGGATCTTTTTGTTTCGACGAAACGCCCGCGATCCCCATGGACTGATCCTGCAGATCGCACTCCCCTCCTTGGTCACAGATTGGACAATCCAGCGGATGATTCATCAACAGAAACTCCATCACCCCTTCCCTTGCCTTTTTCGCCATCGGAGTATCAGTCTTTATCTTCATGCCTGACATTTAAACCCCAAAATCAGCATCCTTCAAATTCATATCCTCCGGCAGCATTTAACAGCTTGGGGATTGGAGGAAACCAAAGGGAAAAGGGCGAAAGCAATAAATTACCAGGAAGCGCAGGCATGGCGCAAGATGCCACGGGCTTGGGACTCTTCTCGACCTCGACGAGACACATACGGCAATTTCCGGCGATAGAGAGGCGGGAATGATAGCAGAAGCGAAGGATATCGACCCCCGCTAGGCGCCCATAACAAAAATGCCTACCATTCTGCCTGAAGGATGAAGACCATAACAGAAATGCTTACCATTTCGCTGAAGGACGAAAACCATAACAAAAATGCCTACCATTTCGTCTGAAGGATGAAGACCATGACGAGTAATTGAAGGAGACCATGACGAATATCTTGAAAATGCGCACAGATGTCAGTGGAAAGCAGAGCTTGCACATGCGTAAGTGGAAAGCAGAGCTTGTTCTCCGAAATTGCTGAGAATAAACAGAAATTGCACGACACATATGAACAATTTCCCGCTGAATGTGGACGCCAGGTGTCAATGTCAGAAACAAAAGGACGACGAAAGTCTCTTTCAAAGGAAGGCCTATCGGCCTAATTAGATAAATGGTAGAGATGATGGTGGTTGGTTGATTAGTTTTTTTATTATTAATATGTATATTATATTTATGTTTGAATTTATAATTTTTTGTTTTTAAAAAATTGTAAAATTTTATTGGTAGTACTAGATTTATTATTTTAAAATAAATTATAATTATAATTTATTAATATAAAAAATAAATAAATAATTTATTTCATATCATTTAAGATTATATTATAAAAGAACTCTATAAGTGGTTGATTTTTTTCATTTGTTTGAATTATTTTGATGTTTGTCTTATTATTAAGCTATTGAGAATATAAAAGTGGAAAACTTATAAAATTAAAAACTTATGTTAGGAGAAAACTTGAAAGAACTTTTTTTGCTACACTTAATGACCATTGCCCTTTTCTTCAAAACCTATTAATATGTAGCGCCCCATATTTTGGCCTTAGGTAGCTAGAACTTCAATTTTACCCTTCTTAGTGATTCATTTCTTACTGTGGGTTCAAAAAGATTGATATAAACATTTGGATGTGTACATCTAGATCTATTTATGAGTTTCATGATGTTACTCTTACTATTATAACCTCATAACAATGAATTTATGTGAATTGTTTAAACATGCAAATTAAATGTGGAATTTCAAAATTATATTGTGGTAATAATTCAAAATTATATTGTGAATGTATAGTATATATGAGGAATAGTATAAATAAACATATATTTCTTCATTGAACATCAATACAACTATGGATTATCATATGAAGAATGTGATATGCGGGTTGTTGGTGAGTTCACCTATACTTTGATGAGATTACAGTCTTAAGATGACTTAGGTATTGTAGACATCGAGTATATAATGCATAGTATAAGTTTTTCCCATGATTTAATTTATGATTCCAATTATTCTATGATCTATTGTGGTAAGTGCATATTTGATAAGACATAGTTTGTCCGTAGTGGTAGTTCAATGACGTGACTCAAAGAACAATAGCTAGATAATATGGTTTGATATAGGGTGTTGTCCCTATTGGGAATTAAACCTAAATAGAGAATAGATAACATACTCTAAACTAAATACATGTAAGTGTAATCATGAACTCCAAAATGATGGGTGGTATCTAAAGACACCATTACAACACTTAAACATAACATCGATCACACAAAATTTGGTATGTTGAAGGAATTAAAACCATAATAGATGACATTGGTCATTGGAGAAACATGTGAGGGATGAAATCGTGGATGCCATTTCCAAGAGTACCTCAAAATTTCCTTTCGAATCAAACAAGCAAAAAGTTATTTTACAAAGAGATTCTATAACTCATATATTTAAACCTGCAAAATCTATAAATGAGCATGTTCTTTCTGAAATAGAAGTTCCTGATGTGTGCTCTGAAACTCTTCCTAAGGTAAATCATCATTGTTGTAGAAGAGTTTCATAAACAACTAAACTATATTTTGATTCATAATGACTGCAACCAACATTTAAAAAAACAATATTTATTTTTGAGTTGTTGAAGCTTAGATGTAAAATATAATTGCATGCTTCCAAATATTATTATACATATGATCTATGAATATTAATATAGGAATGGTTTCTAGTATTTTTTTTTTGTCAAGTTGTTTGTGATCCCCCAAGCTTGACCTATGACTTGAGGAGTCGCTACCCAGGGGCATATAATCCATCAAAGTCACCTGGGAATCGCACTTGGCTTGGGCCACACTAGCCCTAAGCTGACTGGATTTTTTAGCATGTCTCCTCCCCCTAACACATGGCACAACCACCCCCTGTGACGTGTGATCCTGGGTCGTCTTGCCAACAAGGCCCATCCTCAACTTGTTGTGCTAGTGGGACTTGACGAAATGGTTTCTACTATTATTTCAAAATTCCAAATTTGTTAATTTTCTTTTGGCACAATATTTCCATGCATTTTGTTGTGAATATTATGTTTCTATGAACAAGGAACACCACATATACTCAAAATATTGCAAATATTTTCATTATATTGAAGTACATAAATATATGTATCAAGAATTGCTTATTGTACCTCAAAAATTCTTGCAGACAACATAAATGGCATGAGGAGCTACGTCACAAAATTGTTTCTTCAAACTAAGTGCAAAATAGAATAGTGGGCACCATGATGCTTGGAGATCAATTTAATTGAGTAAGTGTCTCATTTCTTACTTGTTAAAAATGATGAACCATTTGTGGATTTCAAGAGAGCCATCTCAACCAATATTTCAATCCTTTTGCAAAGGACTATTGTATATAAATGACATATTCATCCAACAACCTTTTCACAAAGATGTAATGTAAGTTTTCTTAAAAGGAATGCCCAACTCACTTGTACCAATCACAAAGAGTTTCACAAGTACTTTCACAATTTTCATTGATACAAAAATTCTATCTATAATCCGATTTTTGTTCATCTTCACAACAATGTACTAATAAAAGTTGTTTCTCCCAAGTGTCAATGATATCTTTAGCTAATATATAATTCATAATTTCCACGTTTAGAATTTATTTCATGCCATTTTAAAAAACCCCAAATAAATTGAACTCCTTTGTTATGTGTAACTTTCTTCTTAAATTTAACCACAAGATATATAGAATCTCTAATTTCAATTGTATTTCATTTGTCCATATATTTAGCTTGATTATTGCCTGCCACATTTCTCCTATCAACATTCCTTTGCACCTCTCGGTGCAATTGCTAGTATATTTTGAGTTAAGATGAATTTATGTTGGTTTGTAAATTATTAATTGTTAAATCAATAATATTTTCCAAACTCTAATGATTAGACAAGTCATATTACTCTTTTTTTTTTTAAATATCAAGGTTGTGTAAACAACTCACACTTTCAAGTGTGTACAACAATGTGAAGTTGGGGGATACTATATTTTGTGTCTAACAATACTCACTTTGTTAGTTGGGCATGTTGTCATTTCCTCACTTCATCATCTCCCCCATGATTAATGAACAATATTTACCAAGCATTGTAGTGTTTAATGATGTGGACATTAGGATATGTGCAATGCTGTAATATCTAATGGTGTATATCCCAACATATATATCATTATTCTACAACATTTGACAGTGATTGTTCATCCATTATTTCTATGTTGGTTTTTGCAGTATCACTAAGTCCTCTAGAAGTGTAGATGACTATGTTAAAACATTATTGGTTTTATTGTTTCATAGCTAAAGTTTTGCTAACAATGATTGTAGTTTACATGTATGCCCCATCTAGGGAAAAATAAAGATAGAGATTTATCTTAAAGTATAGAAACCTTTGTAAATCTTACTAGTATTTAATATGTAACATGTTTGGGTTTGTTTTTGTAAAAATATTCAAGTTTTTAAGGTTTTTATACAATTTCTAAATACTTTTTTGCACTTTTGAAGTAACACAATGTTATCATATAGATTATGGGTGGATTCTTTTTAGAAAAAAATGGGAATTGGTGATTATTTTGTTGGAAATGTTCTCACTAATGAGAAAGGGAGGGTGCAAGGGGTGAATTGGTAGTGACAATTTTTATTTAACTTTTAAATATTTTTCTAATTACTGAATCACAACATGCATTAATCCATTAGTAGATCAGATCATTTAACAAAAGCACATGAAATCCATACAAACAACCAAATAAATATGCACAAGAGGACACAAGATATTTCTGGTGGAAAACTCCCTTCGGGTCAAAAACCACCCTTCTTGTTGTTGTGCTGCTCAAATAATTCTATTAATCATCAAGCAAATCAATTACATAGAATATACAAATGGCTACTATCAGTAAAGAACTCTGATCCTCATCTCACGACTCTACAGACATCCATTCACTAGAAGCCACCATGACCAACGAGCCTCACCCAACAACCATTGGACTATGAAGAACTTTGTCCTAATCTCATGACTCTACGGACCATCATTTGCTGGAAGCCACCACAACCAATGAGCCTCACCTAACTCCGATTGGACTCGTGAAGAAATATATTCTCTATAGTGAATTTTCCGGAACCCCTACTACACCCTTCTAGGTGACCCTGGTTTCATAAATATTTCATATTAGAGCCAATCTGAACTACCAACTAGAACAACACAACAACCTCTAGCAATATAGGATCAAAACAAACATAACAATCTCACTGAAACAATTCTGCACAACTCACTCAATCACCGCAAAAGTCCATCAATAACACATGCTGCAAACAAAAATGTTAATTTAATGAAAACAAAAGAAAAGATGTATAAGAATTTATTTACAATCATTCCATAATTTATCACCTTACTACTGCATAAAATCCTTGTTGAATCATACTTCTACTACCATCTCCTGTCGCTATGAACTGCTGAATATTTTCTATAGAGTTCCCTGCACAACTTGAAAACACCACTCTTCTCACACACACACTATCCAAGCTCACACAACCATCACTTTCTATTCTCAAGAGAACCAACAAATAACCTCATGATCTCCATCTATTTGTAATCTTCTGTAGTGGTTAAATCAATAATTACCATTTTATAGTGGAGCTTTGTTCATATGTTGGAAGTGGTCTGGTTCATTGGTCCTTGACTTAATCTAGCCACTAACTTCACTTAATAATGAATATTCTTCTTTTTAACCATCTTCTAGAAGTTAGCTTACACCTACAACAATTAAAAGATGAATTAACACTTCAATATGCACGAGGAAATCAGAGAAATTCGCAAAGTGAGCAAGGAATCCTAAGAAATTTCCAATTCTATCCAAAATCACATGCACAATTCTATTGGATTTCGGTTGCAACTGCATGGATAAGCCTTCTTCCATGCATTTTTAACCCTACAACCGCATGCACAAACTTAGTTCCATGTGGTTGGGGCAGAGGATGGTTAAAATCAAATTTCCTTAGCTTAGAACCTTCCCAAACTTGCTCCACTTCTTAACAACCTTCTGTAAGACCTTATGGACCCATTGTAACCACTACAACATTCCAAAAAACCGTTGTCACAACTCCATAATCATCATAAGTCAGGCTAAGTTGACTTGAATGCCATCCATCAACTGCACTAACACCTATGCAATCAAACTACTCCACAACTTCTTCAACACCTGCATAACCTTCAAATCATCAATGTCAGGCCTTACAAAACCCTGCAACTGATCATACTAGCCAAAAACCATCCACACACACACCAAATACCATAGACATAACTTGACAGTCTCCAAACACTGTCAACTAGGTGTAGCAACTCCACAACCTGCCAAGCCATCCACACACAAGCCAAATACCTGCACTAACCCTTGCAACCACTGAGCTAAGGTCTACAACCAATGCAAAAACCAAGGACCATCTCACTAGCACCTACAACCAATCATCAATCCCAGCACATGTACCAATCAACCATGTGCATAAACAAGACTCTACATCACATGCTACTAGGTTGACATCAATGCCAACCAACAATACACCAATGCTACTAGGTTGAAATCAATGAAAACCAACAACTGAACCATAATGGCAACAATCTCCCCCTTTGGCATTGATGGCAACCCCGGCTGAACCATCCAACTAAAATATGAAAACGGAACTCCTCACTCTCTCACCCTTTGACATCAATTGCAAAAGGATAAGCTCATAAAAAATGACCATAGCTGAATAGGTAATACTCCCCCTAGATAGTAGCCAGGTCTAATCACAATGAAACAACAAACAATAACCCTATTCATGTCAACAAAACAAATAACAAAAACAATATATCTCTCTTCTGAAGCAGCAACAGTAAACTCTCCATGAACACCACTCTCAACCAGCAAAAAAAACATAATGTGAGCATCAAAATTCTCTCCAAAACTCAATTAGAAGCAACAAAACATCCTTTGATACAATAGGAATAGATACACGATGATTAATGAACAACATGATCATCCATCCTCTCTCAAGTGGCAGCACAATACCCATAACTGATCAACAACCACACTCTAGACTTGTTCCCTCTGAGCATCATCATCATCACCCTACAACCAATGCCTTCTAGCTGAAGGATACACCTCATGGACCAAGGGACTGACTTAACACAATATGAATAATATCCAATACATGACTGAAGTAACACCCAATAGCCCACATGAATGGTTGGTTCATCCCTCATCAATAGATACTAGACACCAATACTCTCTGTCCAAGACACCAATACTCTCTCTCCAACATGACCATGACCAATGATATCCAATACAATGTAAGTACATGGTTGTATAATGAGATACAAGGCTACAAAATGACTATAACATGATATACAATAGCCCAAAAATGGCTGCAACAACTCATAACAACACAAATTTGACATGACTCATAACTCTTCCTATCACCAACTCATGAGAACATGAACCTAAAGACTTGAACACTTGATTATAGGGCCTCATGAACATGATGCATGCCTACAAATGATGAAGTACAATATGAAACTTTTGGTTGTTACATGATGCTCAAAACTTTCCAATACATAGCCAAAAACTCATGCCTCTCTCCAAGGCATACTCAATCAAACTCCTTGACCAACACTACAAAACTCTTAGATTACTAGCAAAATGATGAATGACCAACAATATGTAAATCTCATCATACATATAACCATCCACATGCACAAGATAGATCCATCTGTGTCAAGGCATCATCTTCTAGCAACAAAAATTATGATAATAGCAGCAATCAACCAACATAAAATATATGAGAATGAGCGACAGTAGCACATATCCAGGATAACAATTGGGCAACATAAAATTCAATTTGTAACAACAACATATAACACATAAAGATAACTCATGAAATTGTAGCAACAACATATGAATATCATCTCACATCATCCAAAATGCACAACCAATACATCTATATAGTAGCAACAACAACCATGACCAAAATATGTGCACTATTTGTAGCAACAAGCAACCATCTTCTTATGGTAGTAGAAATCAAGCCAACACATCTCACATCACAAGAGAACCTAAATAACATAAGCCTCAAACTATTATGGCATAAAATAATGGATCCATGAAGCAACAAACCTTGACCAACAAATCCTCCGACAGTTATCATCCACAAGAAGCATGCCATACCACAAGTAACCACCAAGCCTCATAAGCATAATGCCAACAATTACAACAAAAAATAATCTTCAACTTGGAGCAGCACCAAAGAACATAGGTAAGAGATCATGCAACATTGTGACTAATAACTCAATATCTGATGGCAATAACATCACACCATATGTAATAAAACCAACAACAACTAACATACTCTTCTATATATTTCAGTAATGATCTATTATGCCTCACACAAGTTCTAGAGAAGTCAATCATGATGTGCATTTTGTATCATGTGCTCCATAGAGTCCAAAAACAACACCATCTAGTAGCAATATAATAGCCATAGACATGCATATGGAGCATAACACCAATAACTAAATTGTATAACCATCATACATCAAATCAACATGTGACCATATTCCTATTCAATATCCAAAGCAAGTGAAACAGATCATCTCATTTGCATGTGAATTGTGGTTTCTATTCACTTGAACTAATGCATGTTAATGTCTCTTACTAATAACATACACAACTTGTTCATATAAAGGAAATTTTGCATACATGCTCAAAACAACCATCAATATGAAAGTAATGAATTGCATGCTAACTGATACAAGGCTATGGAGAATCATATAAGTCATACAAACTGAAAGCAATACTCCTCAATCTCTAATATCTCCTACAATAGCCAAGGTCAGATAAATGCATGGCATACCAAACTTTCCAAAATAACCTCTTATTCCTCTTGTGATAGCGTGGATCATGATGCCATCAATAAACCACTAGAAATTGGAAGCATGTGAGATGCTCCCCTTGCACATCTATTATCTCTAAATAATCTCCTGCAACAATCAATTCTCAGTGCTACAAAATCATGAAAACCATTTGCAACATAATTTTCATACAAACTCTCTGATATGGCAATGCCTCTAATGATCTTCATGCAACCTATAATGTGGCCATATGCCCCCCATGAGACCATGCAGGCCTCAATTTTAGTGGGAGTGCTTTGTTGTTCCTTTCTCCTCCAAACTTTCTTTGTTTTTAATTGTTGGGCTACACTAACTGTATGTTTTGATCTACTAGATTTGCATGCTAATTCCTTGTGATGAAGGTTACCACACTTGAAGCATTCAACATTAGTAAAATCTCTACCTTGGTTTGCATTCCTCAACATCAATATTTGTTCTCTTGTAAAGTATTTGCATTCCATTGCTCTATGTCCTTTTATTACAGATCCTTGGACCCAAAAATCTTGGATGCTTCCTTTCGCTTATGATGTGTTGCATCTAGTGGCTGTGATTTGCATGTCTTTGTTTCTATTGATAATTCCTTTTCTTTCTTGACTTCCTTTGTTGATGTTGCTTCCTAGGGATTTGCTTGACTTCATTAATGATAGGCTTATGAATTTTTTGTACATGGTTGTCCTCTGCTTTCTCCTTTTCCTTCATTTGGCATGATTATCCTTCAAAACACAATTTGTTTTGATAAGAGGAGATCTTCGACTGATACGGATCTCATCCAAAATTCTGGTGCTTTCTCCAGCTTTCGATATTGAGATAGTTGATTATTTTCTTTTCAAGCTCACATCTCAAAGAGGCTAGTTCAACTTCTAATCTTGCATAATAGGCCTCCTGGTCTTGTAGTTGATTCGATAATATCTCATTTGCCTTGATGACATCTTCATGTTGTGTCTTTTGATCAATGATTTTCATGTCAATAAGCTCATGGTTTCTCTCACTAACTCTTTGAGAGGATATTGGATATGCTACTGCTATGAATATGGAGTCCTCTATAACATTCTCCTTCTCTTCAAGAATGTAATAGGGTTCTTTAACAATTTGTGAATCTAGAAATCATTTTCTTCCATACATAATATGTAGTTTGTCCATGATTTCTTTTGTAGTCTTGCAGTGTCTCACTTTAGCAACATCATGATCTAATAGGGTCTTCAAAATGATATTCTTGGCTTCCCCATTGGATTCATCATACATATTATATTCTAATGAGAGAAAAACATTCTCATCAAGATAAATGAAGTATGCTTCCAATATCACCTTCCGTACTGCATTATTTGATCCATGAAGAACAAGAACTGTAACAAAATCTCCTTGATTTCCCATTATCTACCTTCCAAGGGTGAAGCTGCAACAAAGGCACTGACTCTGATACCAATTGTTGGAAATGTTCTCACTACTGAGAGCGGGGTTGAATCAATAGTGATAGTGTTGATTTAACTTTTAAATCTTTTTCCAATTACTGAATCACAACATGCATTAACCCATTAGTAGATTAGATCATATAACAAAAACACATGAAATCCATAGAAACAACCAAATAAACATGCAGAAGAGGACACACAATATTTCTGGTGGAAAACTACCTCTGGGTCAAAAAAACCCTTACTGCTACTATGTTGCTCAAATAATTCTATTAATCATCAAGCAAATCAATTACATAAATTATACAAATAACTACTATTAGTAAAGAACTCTGATCCTCATCTCACGACTCTACAGACATCCATCTGCTGGAAGCCACCACGACTAATGAGCCTCACCTAAAAACCATTGGACTATGAATACATTTGATTCTCATCTCACAACTCTATGAACCATCATATGTTGGAAGCCATCACGACCAACGAGCCTCGCCCAACTTTGGTTGGACTCATGAAGAAATATGTTCTCTGTACTAAATTTTTCGAATCCCCCACTTCACTCTTCTATGTGACCCTTGTTTCATACATATTTCATACTGGAGCTAATATGAACTTCTCAACTGGAACAACATAACAACCTCTAGAATATAGGATCAAAACAAACATAACAATATCACTGAAACAATTATGCACAACTCACTCAATCACTACAAAACTCTGTCCATAACACATGTTGCAAACTAAAATGTTAATCCGATGAAAATAAGAGCAAATGTATAGGAATTTATTTACAATCATTCCATACTCTATCACCTTACAACTGCATAAAATCCTAGTTGAATCATACTTATGTTTCCATCTCCTACCGTTGTGAACTATTGAAGATTTTCTGCAGAATTCCCTGCACAACTTTCACACACCACTCTTCTCTCACACACACTCTCCAAGCTCACACAACCATCACTTTTTCTTCTCAAGAGAACCAACAAATAACCTCACGATCTCCATCTATTTGTAATCTTCTGTAGTGGTTAAATTAATAATTACCATTCTGTAGTGGAGCTTTATTCATATGTTGGAAGTGGTCTGATTCATTGGTCCTTGACTTAATATAGCCACTAACGTCACTTAACAATGAATATTCTCCTTTTTAACTATATTCTAGAAGTTAGCTTACACCTACAAAAACTAAAATATGAATTAACACTTCAATATGCACGAGGAAATTAGAGAAATTCACAAAGTGTGCGAGGAATCCAGAGAAATTACCAATTCAAGGCACAACCACATGCACGATTCTACTAGATTTTGGTTGCAAATGCATGGATAAGCCTTCTTCAATGCAGTTGGAGCCCTACAACCACATGCACATGCTTAGCTCCATGTGGTTGGGGCAGAGGATGGTCAAAATCAAATTTCCTTAGCTCAGAACCTGCCCAAACTTGCTCCACTGCTTAACAACCTTTTGTAAGACCTCAGGGACCCATTGTAGCCACTACAACACTCCAAAAAACCACTGTCACAACTCCATAATCATCACAAGTCAAGCTAAGTCAACTTGAATGCCAACCATCAACTACACTAACACCTAAGGAATCAAACTGCTCCACAACTTCTTCAACACCTGCATAACCTTCAAATCATCAATGATAGGCCTTGGAAAACCCTGCAACTAATCATACTAGCCAAAAACCATCCACACACACACCAAGTACCATAAACATAACTTGACAATCTCCAATCACTATCAACTAGGTGTAGCAACTCCACAACCTGCCAAGGCATCCACACACAAGCCAAATACTTGCACTAACATCTGCAACCACTGAACTAAGGTATGCAACCAATGCACAAGCCAAGTACCATCTCACTATCACCTGCAACAATCATCAAGCCTAGTACCTGTACCAATCAACCATGTGCATAAACAAGACTTTGCATCACATGCTACTAGGGTAACATCAATGCAGACCAACAATACACCAATGCTACTAGGTTGACATCAATGCCAACCAACAACTTAGCCATAATTCCAACTTATTTTCACAAAAGACATGGAAATTTAGCCCCTCAACTTTTCCTTAACCCCATGCATAGTAAATTTTTTAAAGTTGATGCAATTTTAATGGTTAATGATAATTATTAATGTAGAAATGGGGAAATGTGGACATGATTGTTGAATGAATATATGTTGAAATTGCTTAAAAACCATGGAAAATTAGCCCATAATTTAATTTAGCCCCTCAAGTTGTCCTTGGCCCCATTCGTAATAATTTTTTTAAACATTAATACATTTTTTTATGGTTAGTGGTCATTATTAATGTAGAAATGCAAACATTATTGTATAATGAACACATGTTGAAGCTTCTTGTTTCCTATTGCTCTCGTGGTATGATTGCCGAGTGCCAAAAATAAGGTTTTTCCATTTCACATGGAACTCATCCATAGAATACGCACACATTTTCCTTCTACACCCTTGAAACATTGATTCGTACAGAAACTTGGCAAAAATCATATGTAGCTTCAATGTGTGTTCACTGATATTTATATATAGATATAGATATATGATAAATAAAAAGCCTCAATGGTTAGCTTAAAATTTTGAATCACTTATCTGAGGAAGCTTTTTTATATGGAAGACATAGGTCACAAGTTCAACTTTAACTAGAGTCTTTTGGGTTGTTTTTTTATGGTTAAGATTTGATCCTATCCTGCTTCTAAATAATTTCAAAAATTAAATTTTTATGGTTAAGATTTGATCCTATCTTGCTTCTAAATAATTTCAAAAATTGAATATATATATATATATATATATATATATATATATATATATATATATATTCAACTTTATTTAATATTTCATTTTAATATTATTGTTTTAATAAAATTGACTTAAATTTTCAATTTTACTTTAAAAACACTAAAATCAATTTACCAAAATTATATATTATATATTTTTTTTCTAAGAATTTGATACCCCTAAAACCATTTTCAATATCAATAACATTCTTTTGGATTTATTTTTACATATCTTAACATGAATTTTGCCAGCAACTTTAATCATGTATGATCAAATAGACTCAATCATATATATATATCTAAAACTATCTTTAACATCAATAATATCTAATCAAGCAATTTATTGATTTTTTTTTTGTTTTTCAATTTGTCTGAGTTTTCTAGAGATACATCTGTGAAACCACGACCCAAGGGCATCTAAGTCGTCAAAATCACTCAGGGATGACATCTGGCCTAGGCCACACCAACCCTTAACATGGCTGATTTTTGCCCACAAAGTTCCAAGCCGATGCCCTTCACATCACAGAATGACTTAACAATACACCCCATCTATTCTATACCCCATGAACATTTTAAAATAAATTTAACTTAACCTAACTTTAATAATATACAATCAAACAAAATCAATTTATTATATGTGTATATCTAATTTCATCCATATATTAATCTAATTTTCAAAAATTTCTATTAATTACAATTTATCCAACAAAAAAACAAAACCTAATGCCTTTCAAACCCATTCATACTATTTTCATCACCCATACATTGATCTCAAAAGATTTTCTTTGATTAAAATTTATCCCAAAAATAACCATTTCCTTTGATTAAAATTTATCCCAAAAATAACCATGAATGCCTCAACCTCTTCCTACTATATTCAAACCAAATATTAATTTGGAGCAAGATAATGTAGAGTTAGAATTATTATAGAGAATTTCAAAATACTAAAAAGATGAGAATATATTATGACTAGTTTCAAAATATTCAAAGATAACCTAAAATACGAACGATATTTCATGTTTATCTAAAATCCAAAGTTACCAGCATTGCCGAAGTGGTGAGGAGTATGCATCTTGCTATTTCCAAATGCAAACACAAAATGGCATGGCCATTAAGGCGAGCCCTTGCGAAATATAACGTTCATAGTTCCGAAACATCAGTCCATTTGAAGTGAAAAAAGAAGAAGTGATATTAAGTTGAATAATAATTTAATAATTTAAATTTATATATATTATTTTATTATTAGTTTAGATTTATTTTAATTTTGAATTTACCAAATTTTTAGAAGGACAAAAAATAGAGTGAAAAGAGATTGATTTTCTCAGAAAAAATTAAGATGGATTTAGGCTAGTATAATATATATGTAATTAATATAGAAACATTTTATTTATAATTCACTTTCTCCACATTAAAATATTGAAAGATGTCCCCTCATATTTTTTCATATATGCGTACATATAATTAATATTTTCTAAAATATTACGTATCAAATCCATATCAAGCATTGAAAGAATTACAATCTCCCTCATAGAATGAATTAGAAAGCAACTATTAATGGACTAGGAATTCTCTCCATCTTTCTCTCTCTATGTTTCATGTTAAAATATTTTACTAAACCTCAATATTGAAATATTAACCCACTTTAATTTTTCTTTGTTATTGATAGTTTTAAAATCTTATATATCAACTCCATATTAAATATGAAATAAATTATACATCTCCCTAGTTGTGAAAAGCTAAAATATAAGTTTTTTGTTTTTGTTTTTGTTTTTGTTTTTTTGTTTTTTACTTTATTTTTCTCTATATAAGTAAAATGAATCATCATGTAGTATCAATATTACTATTTCTTGTTATCTCCATATTAAGTAGTGAAGAAATTACATTTCTTACTTGTAATAAAAAATACATTTTTTTTTACTCATCTTCATATTAAGTAGTGAAGCAATTACATTTCTTTTTTATACTAAAAAGTAAATTATTTATTTTTTACTCATTTCCATATGAAGTAGTGAAGAATCCTCATACTAAAAAGTAGGTTTTTTTGTTTTTGTTGTTTGTTTGTTGTTTGTTTGTTTGTTTTTTTTTTAAATTAAGATGTAAATTGAAGTATTTTAATAATGGGCAACAATAATTTCTTTTGTTATTTCTACTTTAAAGTATTATTTTACTATTTTTAAATGTAACGTTACTGACAACATATTTCCCATACCTCAGAGCAATTATATATATATATTTAGTTAATTAACATTTTTTTTTTATATCCATTCAATATCAATAATCAATGTTAAAAATATTGATATATTGTCATCACTGTTGTTGTAACCATTTTAAATAAATATCATAAATACATGGAAAACAATGTGCCTAACTAATGTGCATTCTCTTTTGATATGTCATAGTAACATTATAACTAGCAATTGCCCTTAAAAGGGAAAAAGTACACCAAAGGAATAAAAGATTTTGGAAGTTCATTTCACCATGAACAAAGCCCACTGCGAAATGCATGTGCATAAAGTTTTCCAAACTCTCAAATGCAAGCGCCATGAGGTGTGTCATTTCTCACAACCTATGCATGAGCACAAAGTGTTGACAGACCTTGCCCCAAGTGTATTATGCCCAATTACTTGTCTTTTCTTTGCCAAATGGTGTTGCCAGTCTCGGATTTATGCCAAGGCTCAAGATCAATCTTCGTTGAGGTCTTAGAGCTCAACGAATATTTCCCAAGCCCACACAATGGGTCCTCATGTGAGATTCCACTAGTCATTAACAAGGATGCTATAATGCATTTACTCTTAAGCCTTTTGAAGGAGCACTAGGTGTCAATGCACCCTCCACTCCCCAACCATATTCCTCCAAGAATGCAGTAAAGTCTAGGTCATTATCATTTTATTAGGATTTGGAAATTTGTGTTAGCACTTGGTGGGTGGTTGAATCAACCAAGACTCTTAATTATGAGTTCCTTCTCTAGTTCAAGGTTTTTTTTTTTTAATTGCATTTTTTTATCCCAGAGGAACCCAACAGTCTGCTTAACATGTAGCTACTAGTAAACATCTCGAGGTCTATGACCTTTCTTCCTCTCTGTAAATTGGGTCACAACCAGGGGGATTTAAACCTTGGATCTCTCAGTTTGCACATGCTTCACATTAGTTCACCAATTGAGTTGTCCCTGTGGGACTTTTTAATTGCAAATTTTAAAACTATGAAGGATCTTCCAAAAGTGTCTGATGAAGAACCTTAGTTTTGGAGTAGAGCAAGTCTCTTATTTCAACCATGGCTCCTAAAATTTGACCAACCTCCATCCTTGTCACAACAACTCTAGTATGTGTAAGACTTCCAAATCTTCCTCATCATTTGTGGTATTTAATATTTACTTGAAGTTATTGGAAACTCCCTAGATTACTTTTTTAGAATAGATCGATATTGTATTTCACAAGGTCTTGTCACCTTTGTTGATAATAATGTGAACCTCAAACATTGTTTACCCAACAAGATACTCATAGAATGGGATGATCTCACGTTTACCCAATTATTAGATTATGAAGGCATAAATTTCAAATATGGATCATTCTAGCAAACCAAACACCTTTAGGAAGTCCAATCATCTTTTTATGTCTCTTATCCATCTAATGGTATTAGGAGAAATCCTAGAGGGTGCAAATTAATTAAAAAAACATATTTGAACCAAATTGTAAACAATACTCAAAGCAACCATAAACCATTTTGATAGAGAAGATTCCCTAGTTGAAAAAAAAGGAGCATATTCTATTTCCACACCCCTCCCCCGTGGTATCTATGGAGAGAAGGATACAACTTAATGTTATTGGATCCCTCTAGGGGTTTAAAGGACATCCATCATGGACAATTTAGATGAGGAAAGGGAGGCATAATGTATACCTGTTAGGTCCCTATAATACTAGTGTATTCCCTTATTATTATTGTCATTGTAGCCCCTTATTATTATTTTTGTGCCCATGTTGTCCCCATACTATTATTATTGTGCCACATAGAAGCCCACTATTGTTATTGTTGTGCCCTTACATTATTATTGTTATGTCGTCTCTGATTATATTGTGACCCCTTAGACTCCTATATATAGAAAAGAGGTCTTTTCATTTGTATCATTCAAGAATTGTTCATTTGTGTAATGTAAATGAGGTTTCCCCCTCGAAGAGGCTATGTTTTAAGTCATTGATCTATCTCTTTCTTCTATTGTGTGAGCTGGTTGCATAACAATTGGTATCAGAGTTTTGGATTTTAGGGTTTCGCAGCTTCAAATAGGTCATCATGGAATGTTTGCCATAACATTTTTTCTACAAGGTTTCAGAAGCTTAAATTAAAACCCATTTGAGCCGAAATTGTGATGAACCTCATAACGTATTTTAAGATCCTGTCTCGCTATATGTTCAGAGATATGAACTAAGGAATTTAGGGTTTTTTCAGGCTCTCGAATTCGATCTCAAATTGGTCACCTTGGGAAAATTGTCATAACTTTCTCTCTAAGCATCAGATTCAGATTTTGTAAAAAGTGACAGAAACAGGTCAGATTATAGTTTATTGGGTATTGATTTCAGAGCACACCCATTTAAATCCAGTACAATTTCTACTGAATTTATGGAAACAATTCAAAAGCTACATGGAAACTCAAAGATTATTGTAAGCGACAAAGATCCTATTTTCACGGGAAATTTTTGGAAATAACTATTTTCTTGTTTGGGTACTCAGTTAGCTCATAGCTCATATTATCATCCTCAATCTGATGGGAAAACTGATATAGTGAACAAATGTTTGGAAGTATATCTTTGTTTCTTTGTATCTGATAAACATACACAATGGCTCAAATGGTTACCTCTGGCTGAATGGTGGTATAAAACTTCCTACCATACTGCAACAAAAATGACCCCATTTATGACACTTTATGGATATCATCAACTGTCCATCACATCATATTTAAGAGAAAATTCTAAGGTTCAAGCAGTGGAAGATCACATCGAGCATCAACAAAATGTTCTCCAACTCTTAAAGGATAACCTCACTTTGGCGCAAAATAGAATGAAACAACAGGCAGATCAACATCGTTGTGAAACAAGTTTTGATGTAGGTGACTGGGTATTTCTATGACTACAACCATACAAACAAATACCCCCAAAGAAAGCTAAGAAGGATAATAAATAATCACCAAAGTATTATGGTCTGTACAAGGTGTTGCAAAAGATTGGTACTATGGCATACAAATTGGAATTTCCTGCATCTTCCCAAGTGCACCCAGTTTTCCATGTTTCATGCTTAAAGAAGGTTATAGGTGACAATCTCCCAGTTTAAACAATATTTCCAGAACTTGACGAGGAAGGAAAAATCATATTGGAACCCGAAGAAGTCACAAAAATAAGAACTCAACAACTACGAAATCGATCAATTTCATAGTATCTCATCAAGTGGAAGAACTTACATGCTGAAGATTCCACATGGGAGGATGAGAATTTTATACAAAAGCATCCAAAACTAATCAAGCGTTAAGGGCAACACTTGTTTGAAGGAGAGGGGCATGTTAGGTCCCTATAATACTAGTGTATTTTCTTATTATTATTATCATTTTAACCCCTTATTATTATTGTTGTGCCCATGTTGTCCCCATGTTGTCCCCACACTGTTATTGTTGTGCCTCATAGAAGCCCACTATTGTTATTGTTGTGCCCTTACATTATTATTGTTATGTCGACTCTGATTATATTGTGACCCCTTAGACTCCTATATATAGAAAGGAGGTCTTGTCATTTGTATCATTCAAGAATTGTTCATTTGTGTAATGTAAAGGAGGTTGTCCCCTCGAAGAGGCTACATTTTAAGTCGTTGATCTGTCTCTTTCTTCTATTTTGTGAGCTGGTTGCTTAACAATACCTTATGCATACAATTGTGAGCCTTTGATTCCTTTTGGAAAAACTAGTCTTTGTAATGACTCCACCATCCCATGCAAATAAAGTTTAGTGGATTGGCATTCGAAAGGAAATTTCTACAGCTACCTACCAACCATCCGTAGGGCACAAGAGGACCTTTGTTATAATGAAATTTCTTCCCTTTCTAGCCTACCTTACAAGGAATATATATACCCACTCCTTTCATGGATTTTTGTGGGGCACTATTCCTTTATACTTAGATAAAACCCTAAATTAAATCAAGAGGTAGATGAGATCATTTTCATATAAAAAAGGGTGGACTACTCACCATGGTTTTGACTTTATATGTAGAATGATATGGAAATATAAGTGCGTAGATTTATTATCTGGCCCCAAACTAAGGGCTCTAAGTTAAATGCAGGTAGTGCTTCAATGGGTGACCTACATATGGCTTGATGGTTGGGTAAGACACAATAACCTAAGATGACTAACGAATTTGTAAGAAAAGGAAAAAAAAGATTTATCTATGAAAAATAAAAACACTCAATGACTGTGTAATTACTTAACATCACAATGAACTCGATATGCTTGTTTGTTTGTAGCCCAATTTTAAAGGGAGAATCTAACATCTACAAACTCTATATGTATATGGACTCGAGGTAGTGCAAAAAATAATAATTCCATATTCGTAGATATGATCATTGAAGTTGCAGTGTAGAGATGGGTATATTGATAAGTTGTAAGTTGGCATGGGACATAATAATAAATGCGAGTGAGGGAAAGACACAAGGAAAAATGATTATTAATGTTATGATTCATTCACAAGGCTTCCATGTAACACAATAAACACTCATAACCTCTTTCTCTTATGTGTTGTGTTCTTCATGCAAGGAGATCTAGCAAGAGAGAGTGGCACATGTCAATCTATTTTTCACTTCGAATTTCACCTATATTTGCACAGAGATTGAGAAAGTTTTACATATTTGAGCTAAAAGAAATTGGGAATGAGAAATTCATGAGAGATATCAAGGCCATGAAGCCTCTAGGAATTATGAGTAGTGATGTCTCTCTAGTCCTGAAGCATTTGCTAAAGGTATACTTTCATTTTAGCTATATAGATCCATGTATGTTGTTTATTTCATTTTTATTTTGGGGTGTTCTGGTACATGTATATGAAAATGAGGGGCCTCTCAAAGAGGGTGAAAGATACATAGTTTTGGCAGATGTTGTGTTCAAGTTGTGGGAAGAACAGGTTGAGGTAGAGGTATGAGCTATGTCTCTATGTATATAAAGATAGTTTCTTTACTTGCATGTAAGTAACTTGGATTTTATTTCAATGCAAGAGAAAAGAAGGAAAGAGGTGGGGTAGATAGACAATTGAAGAATTTGATGATGATTATTGTGATACTGAGAGTGAGTATGAATGTGAATATGAATTTGTGCCTCCCTTGAATCGATCTCATAGTGCTTTGGTTAATAAACCCAAAATTAAGGATGGTTCAATGGTTGCAGTGAAGAGAATGGATTATGAGCTTGTGAGTAGAAAAGGACTGTAAGAGTTTTAGGCAAAGGTGAACATGGTGGGCAAGGTCCGCCATCTATATCTTGTTTCACTCCTTGGGTATTGCACTGAGAACAATGAAAGGTAGCTCATATATGATTTCATGCATTAGGGCACACTGGGCCAACACCTTTTCCATTGGGATCATAATGGATCAAGACACTCAGTTTGAATAGTCAACTACGTATTGGTTTGGATGTATCTCATAGGATGCAGTACTTACACAACCTAGCTTACAAAATGATCATTCATAGGGACTTGAAGCCTTGAAATATTTTTCTGGATCATAGGCTGCGAAGAAAAGTATATGATTTTGGTCTTGTGGAGACTTCTCCCAAGGATTAAAAAATCCATGGAAACAAGATTAGCCGACACATTTAGATATCTTGATTGAGAGTATGCAATCAAGTTTTGATTGTTGTACCTTTGAATGCCTATTTTATTAGGAAAATTGTGGATGCATTTTTCATCAATATCAATTATAAAATATTCATTTATGTTTCTCTTGACTATTTCATCCAACAGACATGTAACCACAAAATCATATGTTTACAGTTTTGGAGTTATTCTTATGGAGCTAATAGTAGGCCAGAAGGCCTTGGATGCGATACAATATGAATATAAGGTTCATTTGGTGCCTTGGTTTAGACACATAAGTAGGGATCAGGAACGACTCAAGACATTTATAAATCTAGTACTCTGATCAACAAATGAGAACATGAAAATCATTAATATTGCAGTTGAGCTTTCCGTGTAGAGGCTCACCAGAACAACTCCTATGTCACATAATGGAAACATATTGTTGAGGAAAGTACTCATGCAAAACCATTTCCACATGTCATATGTTTACTCAACAAAGGCAGATGAAAATGGAGCGTTGGGATTGGTTGGGATGAATAGTGTTTGCCTGACCCAACTCGTAGAGAGAACACCTTTAGTTTAAAAATAAATAATTTGCAATTAATATTATAAAAACATTAAGTATTGATTATTGTAATAATTAATATAAAACCCACATACTTTAAGGTTAAATTGTTAAAATATAGACTCATTGCACTGAGAGGTCCTCTCCAGCCTAATATGGAAGAGATGTTGTGATGTTATGTAAACATTTTTACTAAGTCAAATTACCAACCATTTTCAAACTTTGGGTTTTGACAACCCATGTATGATAAAATAAAATAAAATTATAATTATAATTATAAATTATAAATTATAAATTATAAATTATAAATTATAAATTATGTTGACTTGATCAAGTTACCAACAATATTGTTTTGTGTTTTGGTGGGTAATCTTTTAAAAATTACTATAATAATTTTTTCCATATCGTATATTTAAATATGAAAATTATATCATTTTAGCTCTACACCTTATTTATAAAAATTAAACTACCTTAGCTCCATCTTAACTCTTGTAACATACCCTCTTACCGCCCATAGACCACACTAAGGGTAGAAAGAGGCAGTTACTATACTAACCTGACCTCCATAGTCCTTTCATGGAAATGGGATCCCAAAATTTCATCATTTTTCAAACTATTTAAAGTCCAAAAAAAACACCATAGCATTCGTCTCATCAAGGCCTTTCTGATGATTTAAAATTTTCCTAAATCTAATTCCCAAATTGAGTTATGACCATTTAATATTTGGCCTCTCAAACTCTACCCTGAACTCCTAGCACATTGCATGGCACCAACGTGGTCTACACATGGATGTCTAGAAGAGTGCCCCATCATCCTTATGTTGTTGCCATTGTGGCTTGACACATAACCCCAGATTAAACTTCGTACATCCCTCTTAGAACCTTCAAGCAATTCATTTGACGGTTGGGAGGAAAGATGGAAATTTATTTTACATTAACAAAGAGGAATGTGTTCTGTTTATTGGGGTCTATCACCACTGGAACCCCGACCGTCTACACCTTGACACAACCGCGAGTCCACCCAGTGTCTAGTGATCTGACAAATTCTCGTCATCTACCACTAATATGTTAGGTCCCTATAATACTAGTGATTCCCCCATTACTATTGTCGTTGTATCCCTTATTGTTATTGTTGTGTCCCTATTGTTCCCATATTGTTATTATGGTGCCCCATAGAATTCCTCTATTTTTATTTTTCTGCCTTTATATTATTAATGTTAGGTCGAATTGGTTATATTGTGACCCCTTAGACTCCTATATATAGAAAGGAGGTTTTGTCATTTGAATCATCCAAGAATTGTTCATTTGTGTAATGTAAAGGAGGTTTCCCCCATGAAGAGGCTAAATTCTAAGGTGTTCATCTATCTTTTCTATCTTTTTGTGAGTTGGTTTCATAACATTTGGTATCAGAGTTTTGGATTCTAGGGTGTCACTGCTCCAAACAGGTCATCGTGGAAGTTTCACTATAATGTTTTTTTCTTAGACGTTTCAGAAGCTAAAAAAAAACCCATTTGAGACTAAACCGTGCTGAACCTCGGATCCGAATTTTAGATCTTGTCTCGCTATACTTTCGGAGATATGATTTGAGGAAGTTATGGTTTTGGAAAGCTCCAGAATTTCATCTAAAACAGGTCATCGTGCAATTTTCGCTATAACTCTTTCGTTACGAAGTTTTAGAAGCTAAAAAAAAACCCATTTGAGAAGAAATCGGTTTGAACCTCAACTCCGAATTTCAGATCATGTCTTGCTATATTGTCGGAGATATAATCTGAGGAAGTTAGGGTTGTTGCAGACCCCCGAATTACATTCAAAACAGGTCACCTTGGGAAAATTGTCATAACTTTCGCTCCGACCATCATATTGAATTTTTGTAAGAAGTTACAGAAAGAGGATGGACTGTAGTTTTTTGGGTATCATTTTCAGAACCTAAGGTTGAAACAGTGACCTGCGGTATGTCATAAATGTTTGCTCTACTGAACCATTCTATACTCAGGTCATCGTGGGAGATTTGGCATAACTCTTCATTGGAGAATCCAATCTTGATCAGAGTTACAGGGTTAGAAATACTACTCAAAGGTTTACTGCAGGAAGAAATTTCAGACCTGGGAGATCCAAAATTACAGAGATACATCAGATTCAATATCGAGCTCCTAGAAAGTGAAAAAAGGTGTGTAGTTTTTTTTTTTTAATTTTTTTTTAATTTTTGCATAAGCTTGGTTTGAAAAATTAGTTTGAAGGAATTCAAAGGGCATAGTGAAACATTATTATCGGTAATTGATGCCTTGAAGAAAGAAAATGGAAACACCTAGTAAGCAATTTGAAAGCTCTAGCATGACTCATGAAGAAGAGGAAGAAATGCAACATGATATATCAAAACTACGAGACCAAGTGCAACAAATTTCACTCGCACAAAAAGGAACAGAAGCTAAGATGGATGCTTTAAAGAAAGACATAGAAGCTAATATGGATGATTTAAAGAAATGCATGGAAGATTTGAAGACAGATTTGACAAACTCTCTACAAGAAATGCTTACTTATGGCGAAAGGGTAGTGAACGAAACTCATGCTGAGAACAAAATAAATATTAATCATGATTTCATAGACTCTAACGTTGGATCGAAGAACCACCATGTTCCAAAGATCGATATGAGGAAGTTTGATGGCAAGGATTCAGAACATGGATACTACAGATGGAGCAATTTTTTGATCTCCATAATGTGCAAAACACATAAAAGGTACGCATTGGAACTTTATATTTGGAACCAAATTAGTTTGTATGGTATCGAAGGCTTTGCTCTCGTAAACAAATTGTCACTTGGGCTATTTTTATGGATAAAATGATAGCACATTATGAGGATACAAAAAGAAACACTTTTTTTAGCCAATTGATAAATCTCAAACAAAAGGGTTCAACGATGGAGCACATTGAGGACTTCCAAAAATTGAATATAAGGGTAAAAGACATTCCAGAGGAGCATAGGATTGATGTGTTCATAGGGACTTTAAAAGATAACATCCAACATGAGGTTCGCCTTTGGGAACCAGATTCATTAGAGAAGGCATTCAGGTTGGCAAGAAAAATGGAAAGCAAAATTATGGCAACAAGGAAGCCTACCACTCACAATCATAAAGATGGAAGTGTTACTACCCCTGGCCATCCACAACCTACAAGGTTGACACCACAACAATTGGAAGAAAAAAGAGCAAAAGGGCTTTGTTACAGTTGTGATAGCAAATACACTAAAGGTCATAAGTGTGCCGAGAAGAAATTATTTTACATAGATTGTGAAGAGGAGGAAGAAAAGGAACAAGAAACGTCAAAAGAAGAGGATATACACCAGGAACAAACCCTATAAAAAGAAGAAATGAATCCGACCATATCTTGTAATGCATTGGCTAGAATTACCACTCCTCAAACTATCAAGATAGAAGGGCATATCGAGAAGAAAAAGGTAATAGTGTTGATTGATTCGGGAAGTACCCATAATTTTATTCATTGTAAGATAGCCAAGGAATTGAATTTCCTCCTATATCTAGCACCAGAATGTCAAGTGATGGTTGCAAGTGGAGGAACCATAAATTGCTCTGGAAAGTGCCATAATATCAAGCTATCCATGGGAGAATATGTATTGAATAGCCCAATGCTTTCCATTCCAATGGGTGGTGCTGATGTTGTACTAGGAGTCCAATGGCTACAATCCTTGGGTACAATAGCTTTTAATTTTCAAGAACTTTTCATGAAATTCTCTTCAGAAGGAAAGGAAGTTGAATTAAGGGGTATCACAGGGAAACCGGGAAAGATAATCAGCTCTAATGGAATGACAAAGCTTCTAAAGAAATAACAACGAGGCATAATTGCACAATTATGTTCACTAGAGGTTCCCACATCGAAATCATCCATTTATCCAGATCTCCAAAAAGTCTTGGACAATCATTCCAAGGTATTTGAGACTCCCAAAGGCCTCCCACCTATTCGTGATCATGATCATGCTATTAATTTGATTCCAGGAAGTGTTCCTCCAAACATTAGGCCTTACAGATATCCCTATGTCCAAAAGAGTGAAATTGAACGTATGGTTGTAGAAATGCTAGAGGCTGGTATAATTCAACCTAGTCAAAGTTCTTTCTCTGCTCCAGTAGTATTAGTTCACAAGAAGGATGGATCATGGCGCATGTGTCCAGATTATAGGGAGCTCAACAAGCTCACTATTAAAGATAAATTTCCCATTCCTGTCATTGATGAATTATTGGATGAATTGCATGGATCAATTTACTTCACCAAGTTGGACCTTCATTCAGGATATCATCAAATCAGAATGAAGACTGAAGACATTCCAAAAACAACATTTAGAATTCATGAGGGTCATTATGAATTTTTGGTCATGCATTTTGGCCTTACTAATGCACCTTCTACATTTGAAGGTTTGATGAATTCCATTTTCAAACCCTTAGAAAATTTGTGTTAGTATTTTTTGATGATATACTAATCTACAACAAGTCTTGGAAGGATCATGTTCAACATGTTGACATGGTGCTCAAACTATTGGAGGAGAAACAATTATATGCAAAAATCTCCAAATGTTTCTTTGGAGTACAAGAGGTGGAATATCTGGGTCATATTGTATCTCATGAAGGTGTTAAGGTAGACCCTAGAAAAATTAAAACCATTAAGGAATGGAAAATCCCCACATCCATAAAGCATCTGCGAGGATTTCTCGGGTTGATAGGGTATTATCACAAGTTTGTTAAGAATTATGGGAGAATTGTAGCACCTCTAACAACATTATTGAAGAAAGATGCATTTTCATGGACTCCGGAAGCAACGAAGGCCTTTGAACATCTTAAAGAGGCAATGTACCAAGCACCAATCTTAGCTACACCGGATTTCACAAAAACCTTTATTGTGGAATGTGATGCCTCAGGAAATGGAATTGGTGCTATTTTAATGCAAGAAGAAATACCCATTGCTTTTGAAAGTCATCCAATCAAAGGAAAGTATTTACACAAAGCTATTTATGAGAAGGAAATGTTGGCAATACGACATTCACTTAAGAAATGGCGACCCTACCTAATGGGAAGACACTTCAAGGTAAAAATAGAGCATGATAGTCTTAAATACTTTTTAGAACAAAGATTATCTTTAGAAGAGTAGCAAAAATGGGTCACAAAGATGTTGGGTTATGACTTTGAAATCATCTACAAAAAAGGGAAGCAAAATGTTGTGGTAGATGCACTCTCAAGAAAGGATGACGATGTGGAAGCATTTCTTTGTGCCATTTCTATTATCAAACCAGATTGGATAAACAAAGCAAGGGATGAATGGAAGAATGAAGAGGAAGTGTGGGCACTCATTCAAAAGATACAACATTACATCTGATGCATTTAGTTGGAAAAATGATTCGTTATGGTATAAGGATTGGTTATACCTATGTAAGAATTCCCAACTCAAACAAAAGATTCTTAGGGAATTGCACACCTCTCCCTTAGGAGGGCACTCAAGATTTCTAAAAACCTACCACAGGGTTAAGAAGGATTTTTTTGGGATGGCCTTAAATAAGATATTCAAAAGTTTGTGGCAGAATGTTTGGTTTGCCAATAAAATAAAGTTGAAAAAATTAAGACCCCAGGAATATTACAACCTTTATCCATTCCAAGCCAACGTTGGGAGGAGGTTTCAATGGATTTTATCACAGGTTTACCGAAGTCCGAAGGAAAGAGTGTTATCATGGTGGTAGTTGATAGACTTACCAAGTATGCACACTTTTGTGCATTATCTCATCCATTTAAAGCGAGTACAATTTCTACTATATTTATGGAAACAATTCAAAAGCTACATGGAAACCCAAAGATTATTGTAAGTGACAGAGATCCCATTTTCACTGGAAATTTTTGGACAAAATTATTTTCTTGTCTTGGTACTCAGTTAGCTCATAGCTCATCTTATCATCCTCAATTTGATGGGCAAACTAAGATAGTAAACAAATGTTTGAAAGTATATCTTCGTTGCTTTGTATTTGATAAACATACACAATGGGTCAAATGGTTGCCTCTGGCTGAATGGTGGTATAACATTTCCTTCCATACTGCAACAAAAATGACCCCATTTATGGAACTTTATGGATATCATCCACCATCCATCACATCATATTCAAGAGAAAATTCTAAGGTTCAAGCAGTGGAAGATCACATCGAGCATCAACAACAAGTTCTCCAACTCTTAAAGGATAACCTCACCTTGGTGCAGAATAGAATGAAACAACAGGCAGATCAACATCGCAGCGAAAGAAGTTTTGATGTAGATGATTGGGTATTCCTACGGCTACAACCATATAAACAAATGTCCCTCAAGCAAGCTAAGAAGGATAATAAATTATCACCAAAGTATTATGGTCCGTACAAGGTGTTGCAAAAGATAGGTACTATGGCATACAAATTGGAGCTTCCTGCAGCTTCCTGAGTGCACCCAATTTTCCATGTTTCATTCTTAAAGAAGGTTATAGGTGACAAGCTTCCAGTTCAAACAATATTGCCAAAAATTGATGAGGAAGGAAAAATCATATTGGAACCCGAAGAAGTCAAAGAAACAAGAACTCGACAGCTATGAAATCGATCATTCAGAGTATCTCATCAAGTGGGAGAACTTACTCGTTGAAGATTCCACATGGGAGGATGAGAATTTTATACAGAAGCATCAAGAAATAGTCAAGCATTGAGGACAACACTTTTTTTAAGGAGAAGGGCATGTTAGGTCCCTATAATACTAGTGATTCCCCCATTACTATTGTCATTATATCCCTTATTGTTATTGTTGTGCCCCTATTGTCCCCATTTTGTTATTATTGTGCCCAATAGAATTCCTCTATTGTTATTTTTGTGCCTTTATATTATTATTGTTAGGTTGACTTGGTTATATTGTGATCCCTTAGACTCCTATATATAGAAAGGAGGTTTTGTCATTTGAATCATCCAAGAATTGTTCATTTGTGTAATGTAAAGGAGGTTGCCCCCTCGAAGAGGTTGAATTCTAAGGCATTGATCTATCTTTTCTATCTTTTTGTGAGCCGGGATCCCAAAATTTCATCATTTTTCAAACTATTTAAAGTCCAAAAAAAACACCATGGCATTCGTATCATCAAGGCCTTTCTGATGATTTAAAATTTTCCTAAATCTAATTCCCAAATCGAGTTATGGCCATTTAATATTTGGCCTCTCAAACTCTACCATGAGCTCCTAGTCCATTGCGTGGCACCAACATGGTCTACACATGGATGTCTAGAAGAGTGCCCCATCATCCTTATGTTGTTGCCATTGTGGCTTGACACGTAACCCCAGATTAAACTTCTTACATCCCTCTTAGAACCTTTATGCAATTCATTTGACGGTTGGGAGGCAAGATGGAAATTTATTTAAGATTAACAAAGAGGACTGTGTTCTGTTTATTAGAGTCTATCACCACCGGAACCCCGACCCTCTACACCTTGACACAACCGCGAGTCCACCCAGTGTCTAGTGATCTGACAAATTCTCGTCATCTACCACTGATACTTCTATCTGCCAACCTCCGTTAATGTTGGCCAACACTTTACTTACTGGAGATAATATTTGTCCTGGTGTCTATCTATCATTGACTTCCCCATCTACTTCTAAAGCCACGTGCTCTATGGCCCTATGATTGATGGTTTCTGAACAAATTCCACATAAAATTTATGTTTGTTAGTGTTTAACTACTTCCATACTTTCAAGGCCCCCATATGTCATGCCAAAATCAACGATCGACATGGCCTCCTACAGGAGTGCCACATGTCACTTTCCTTTGACCACTTCGAGTTTCCAAACAGTCGAATCAAAGTGCCACATGTCATGCCATGTGGGTGCCATCTCACCCCCTACCCAAGTCATTGACCTATGTGGGCTGGGGTCCCACCCAAGGCTCTAACCCTTTGCAAATTATAATCTCTCCATTATATGAATTTTGTGGGGTTATATCAAAAACCTGTGTACCCAAGAATTCAAAGGTTGTGATTAAAATACGAACCTACCCTCCCCTTACTGACCTGGAAAGGGGGGTTTCACTATCGTGTTTCTTGCTCCAAGTTCCACTTCAACCCATCAATGGCTTTAATATCACCCGTGACTTTGACAGTTGTGACTAAAATGTAGACTGACCTCCCTCCCTTGCTAACCTAGAAGGGGGGGGGGGTTTGTTATTGGGTTTCTTCCATTCGTTAAGCGATAACCCTCCATTGCCGATTTCCTTAAGTGCTTATTACACCATTATTCATGCCTCTTCTCTTAGCCCTGGTCACAACTCTAGGCCATATGGCTTGACAAGGGTCAAGCCCCTTTTCCTTAGGAGCTATAAAATTCTAGCCCCGTGAATATATGTATTTATAATTGTAAATTATGGGGCCTCCACCCTCAGTGCTCGGTCATAACGCTTAATCCAATGGACTATGGGCTTAAGCCTAACCCTCATAACTCTTAGGCTTCTAGTCCTCTCGCTCTGTGATTATATGAATAAATATTTATACAAAAACATAAAAATGTTGCATTCAACGCCTTCGAAGATTTGAAACCCTTGATCCATTCCTACAATTTACTATATATATACATAACTACTCCCCCTAAGATTTTTTTTTACAACCATGTAGGTTAAATATGAATTAGTTAAATACAAAGGCCATTAATACTAGAGATTTTATCCATCCATTACTCTCAAGAGTTTAAATATGATTCAAGCTCATAAGTGAATACCAAAATCAAACCACTACTTAGAATCTACACAGAGACCAACATTACACAGGGACCCATCCCTCTTAAAAATCAAACACAAGAGCTTACTTGCTAAATTCTTCCATGTAAGAAAACTAATTAATGACAGAGATCCATCCATCTCTTTTGTGCTTGGATCCCTTTAAGCCATTTTAAGATTACTATTAACACATAAGACACATTTTTTAACATGCATGTAATCAAACCAAACTCATGCATAAAGAATAACTACAAGCAATTACTCACTTAATCCATCATAGGCACTCAACCATCCATAAGAGAAATGCCATGAATAGAAAGCATGGTTCTTACTATTGAAAATGGCAACAAGAAATGCTAAAAATAGAGCTGCTAAAAATAGCACTGCTATAAATAGCAGTTTGGGTACCAATGTTGGATTGGGCAACAGGGAATGAAAAATGGAAGTGCTAAAAATAACATTCTATTTTTAGCAGTTCAGGATGGATTCCAATTTTAGTCAGTCCCTAGACTAAAAATAGGAAGTAAAATTCGAATTTGATATTAACACCAGTTTGTAAATTAATTAATTAATTCATCTTGAGTTAATTAGTTAAGGAAAAACAAACTTGAAGTCTATGTGAGGACATGCAACAATTTATCTATTAATTGAGGAATTTATCCATCAGTTAAAGAGATAAGGATGAGTTCTAATTTGAGTAGTAATTAGTTGGTTCAGTTAACAGAGTCAAGTCCAGCGATATTTGATTTAAACAATTTGTTTAAATTAAGTAAGTTCGTTAGTTAAAGCATGCTTGCATATAACTGCTGCACTTTAGATAACTGAAGATTCTCTCATGAATAACTCATGCATGCCAGTTCAGACAGAGACCTAGTTGAGATCAAAGAAGGGACAGTGTACTATCAGTTGGATGAATATTTTTCCTATAAAGGAAGCTCATCCATGATGAGGATTTATCTCCTTCAGGACTGCGTAGTTGGATCAGAGGTTGGTGAGTGTGTGAAGAGGCAAATTCACACATGTGGTTGCACTGGACCCCAATCAGAATTGCGCAAAGAAATAGGAGGCTTGGAGGGTAGACCAGAGGTTAGATAGAGGCCTTTGATTGTCTATGAGTAGCAGAGGTATTGCAGAGAGAGCAGGATAGCTTTTGAGCTGATTCTTTTTGTAATATTGGCTATATTTCCACTTGTATGATAATACAGAGTTGGGGTTTTAGGCTGAGGCTTTCCCCGGGTAAATTCTTCTGTGTTATGTGTGATTGATTCCTTCTTATCAGTTATATGTGTTCTTATTGATGTTGCTCATGTTCGATTAAGCTTCCTCTAAATTGTTTGTAGAAGTATATCAAGTGTTTTTCTTTAGTACATTACATTATTAGGTGATCTACAGTGAGAATTTCTACACTTACAATAATAATACCATACAATCTTGGGACTATTATGAGGTTTAAGCACACATTATTGGCCAAGGCGCAGTGGCCCATCCACCTCATGCACATAATTAAATATACTAAGTTGTAAACCAGAACGCAATGTATATAGATTAGATATACAATCGATTTCCCTTAATCACACAAAACCACTCCATTCTTATAAAAATCATACAGGAACCAATCCACACACTCATATAGGCATATGAATATCATAACAAGAAAGGTCATGAAATCTACATGCATACAAGATATACGAACACTTACTCGGGAATGAAGGAAATCCACGAAACTGAGACTAGGACTCTAATACTCCACCCAAGCTTAGATGAGTTAGTCCAAGCTTAGTTTCATATGTCACCCCTAAGCTAGATTTCAATGCATGAGGAAGGGGGCTTCTAACAACTTCAATACCACTAGAAATTCATAGATCCTCCTATTTCCACCCAACAACCAAGTGATTTAACACCCTAGTGCCTCCCCCCAAAACTAGGCACTTCAAGGTCACTAATATGTTGTTATTTTGTAGTCTCAAATGAAGACCTTTTGTATCTGCTTCTTCAAAATTCTACTATTATTGCGCTTGAGATCCTTCTCTCTGTGTTTCTCCCAAACCATGCGTAGTATTTGTTATTCTTTCCTAAGCTATCGCTCCCCCCCGAAAAAATTGTGACTCTTCTCTTTTCCTTGTACATGCTATCCCAAGGAACTTCTTTGTTATCCATTCTCTTGCACCCCTTGTGCAGAGTGTTGTCCTTTCGTAAACCACACCCCCCCCCGAAAAATTGTGACTCTTCTCTTTTCCTTGTACATGCTATCCCAAGGAACTTCTTTGTTATCCATTCTCTTGCACCCCTTGTGCAGAGTGTTGTCCTTTCGTAAACCCCCCCTCTCTTTGTTGCAATTATTTGTGGATTGCTTGAAATACATTTCTTATCACCTACCTTTCTAGCTTGGCCATGGTGGTTTTGTCATTCTGAGTGGTGGTGGGGATGTTGTTGTACCAGTTCCCCCTTCCACTTTCCTATTAGTTAACTTCATGTTGTTCCATTCCTATCAATGCAGTCCATCATCCTGCCTTTGGAAAGAAGGAAGCCACCCCATTTAGTGAACTCTGGTCATTGTGTAAGATTGAAGAAACCGGGTTGAAGGCAAAAAGCGATGTGGGATCAAATGAACAAGTTCAAGCATTTGCTGCCACGGATAAAAGAAAAGAAAATTTTGGAAAATTTGGTCCTCAGAAAAAGGAAGAAGAAGGATACGTCGAAGATCCAATGTTATGGCTATTAGGAATATGGGAATTACAAGAGAGATTGTCCAAAATTTAAGAAGGACAATAAGAGGAAAGAAAGAAATGAAGCTCATATCACTGAAAAAGTGGAAGAATATGATAAGAAGAAGTCCAAAGGGATAGATCTTCACTATTAGGGTTTCTCCAATGCATAGGAAGGAGAAGCAGGAGGTGAAGAGACCTCCACCATGGCATTCAAGATGAGAAGCATTATGACTAGATGCATCTTAGTAGAATATGGCATCATATTAGAATCATACTATTGAACCAAGAGCTCATGAATTTTTTAGAGAAGATTGAAAGAATAGACAAAGCAGAAGTCTACATGGATGTAGCAGTCAGTATATAAAGAAATTATCCCTTGGTAACCTCATTAAAAGCATATATAATGCATATGGTTGAAAGAAAGTCATCTAGCATGATAGAAGGAATTCATCATACATCGTGATAATGAGAAAGGAGATTTTGTTGGATGAGGATAATCTAGATCCTTCGTTGGAATCCTCATTAGAAGGTTCACGTCTACTTGGAAGAAGAAAGTGTCTTGTTGTTCACTCCACCTTGTGTGGGATACTTGTTTAGAAGGATGACAGTATGATGGTAGGAAAGTGCAGAAGTTCAAGATAGTTGAAGCACTTTCAATCAAAGAAAGGTAGTTGCTAAAGAAAGTCTAGATGACCAAAAGAAGAAAAGAGGTATGTATGCATGTATTTTGATAGATTAAGTCACATCATCATATAGTTTCAAAAAGAATGATTGAATATGAGCATGATGGAAAAAGAAGAATATCTTCTTGAGACATAAATGTATACACCTTGAACTAGTTCACATATTGATAAGATGAAGTCAACATAATATTTGCTTATATGGAATATGAGGTCGCTGACAAGATAAAGGAACTATGTTCCCGGGATACAATATGTGAGGAAAAGAAGAAGTATTATTGGAAAATCTACAACTATGGTCACATAAGATAAGAAATCAACATCTGATGACTAGAAGGACCTCAGATGGAATCTCCATGAGGAAGGTATGAATACCTTAATAAAATCTAAAAAAGAAGAAGACCCTTGACATTGGAAATCTTAGAGATATGTGTTTATGAATATGTAGGATGTTGATGTTACAAGCAAGCAAGATGTCATGATGAAAGACCATCACAAAAATGAAACTTTAATTCTATTTTCATTTTTTAACAACATTTGGATGGGTTGATATAGGGCTACCAAAACTAGGGTTGTAGATGTCACCTACAACTAGCACTCATGTGGTTGGATGGCATATCCTAAAAGAAAACATGACTTGGAGGAGGTAGATGTATAAAGAAAAGCTAGATGTGGAATAGCAGATCACTTTCCAATGAAGAGAAGGATGACATGACTGATATGGTTCTTGAAGGAAAGTGATGGAAGGTTGATTCCCTACAAAATATGAAGGCTCCATAATGAAGAGAATGTACTTCATGATATCGAAAGGAGGAGTCCTACAAGAAACTGACAGTTTCATGATATTTGTAACCACCCCTCCTACATTTACCAAATTTCACCATCCTGCCAAGGTTAACATGAGACAGAGAGCTACTATGACATTACCCAACCTGCTAGGTCCCATTAATGAAGTGGGGCCAACAAATGGTGACAAAATGACCTTCCCTAACATGCTACAGGTGTTACAGGACACTCAACGGTTGAGAAACCATTCCAAGTGGCCAAACCCTAAGCTAGACCCCTCCTTCTCTGCCTTGGGACCTCAATTGCACCCACACCAAGGCCTCCATGTGGTTGGAAGCCTCTAACCACATGCAAAATCTTACATCCATGCGGTTGCAACCCAAACCTTTCAGTTAGGAGCATGCGGTCCCGAGATATGAGCCTAAATTCTAGGTCATCTTCTAGACCACTACCCAAAAATTCCTATATCTTATTAGATGCATAAATGACATGATAAAAAGGCTAAACATTCAAACTTGAGTCAGATACTTGACCTAACCAGGCCTAGCCATAATATTCATTTCGTCAAACATATTGAGAACATGTAATCTACAGATCATGAATGCAAATACGAACATAGGGGTCTGATACTTATCTGAGAATCATTAAGAATATCTAATGCCATCTCATAATAGCTGCAATAACATTTTTTAGCTTATGCATTCATCAATTAATAAAACATGTCAAGAACCATAACTAGAACCTATTATGAAACCATACTGATAACTAGCATATAACTAGAATAATAACCATGATAGAAAAACCATCAAATCCACATAATAACAAGTACAATACTCATCAAATACAAGAGGAATAGAGCTATTATTAACATATGCAAAATCCAACCAAGTCAAGGACTTCCGCATACCACCCGAACATAGACTGAGTTGAATCAAATCTTTCTTTCAGTCAATCAACCTCGTGCCATATTCCAAGCATGAATGTGGGACTCAAGACAAAAACAACCAAGGATTACCAAATATTAAACCAAATCCACCCTCAAGATTTACCGCAATCCTGCCAAAACGGGTCAAGGGATTTCTAGGCCCAAAACCAATACATAAACAACCAGGCTTTACTACAATCCAACCAAAATCAATCAAGGGATCACTAGGCCCAAAACAAGAACATAAACAACCAAGATTTACCACAATCTTGCCAAAACTGGTCAAGGGATCACTAGGCCCAAAACAAGCTTGGATGCCTCAAAATTTCTTCACCAATACCTTGAGGAATTTTCCCATCTCCACCCTTAGGCTTTATCGCAATCCCACCAAAACTGGTTAAGGGATTCCTAGGCCCTTGGGAATTTTCCTAAGACCACCTCACCCAGTTCCAAAAATTTTCGGCAATCCAAATCTCAACCAAATGAAAGAACCACATCACACCATGGCTATCTAGAAATGGAAAGGAAAGGTTGAAACCATTGTCACACCTGGAAAGACCCATGCCCATGATAGCAAAGGAGCCAAATGCATACAAGCATGTACCATGCATTCACCAACCGGCTAGGAAATCATGCATGAAACCTGTTACTTGCAAGTATTCCTGGTGAAGTTGTTTGATCCAACTTTTCCTTGCTTTTCCATTACTTTTCTTTTCATTTTTGTCCTTCCTTTACTTCCCTTTCTCCAATGCTAGAGTGCTCAAAGAATGCTCTAAGTGTGAAATAGTATGAAAGAATAGAGAGAGATACAGGATAAAACTGACAAAAGGTTGAACCAACAAAAGTTGTGAAATGATCCTCAAAAGCCTTTTTATTATTGAGGCCTCTATTTTCTTCAATTTCCTTTATTTTTCCTTAAATTTCCCTCTCATGCAAATTTGTGACCTTTCATATCCTATTTCCCTTTATTTTCATAAATAAAATGCAAATTAATGCCTTTTTTCCTTTGCTAATTTCTCCTTAGACATAATAAACCAAATGAACACCTACTAGGATGTTTTTCCCAACATTCAGCTTGGAATACATGTCCCATGACCTTGGTCTTATTTTTCCTTTAGTAACTTTATTACATGAACTTTTAACCTGGGCTTGTTACAATATCCACCAAAGAAGCTAACAGTTGTTGTTGGTAACAAGTCCTTGATTAAGAGGAAGCATGGAAAAGCCCCTAAATAAGAGGGATCTTGGGTACATTCCTTTTATTGGAATGGGTATATCTTCCCTAGTTGAGAGGAAGAGATAGACACATCATTCTTGTCTTCACTTCGTGAAGAAAGGATGGAGGATTGGGTAAGCATCTGACATTCGATACTCTTTGAGGATGAGGGAGGGAATTCAAGATAAGAGTGGTTGAATATGAAATTACTCGAGGATGTGTCATTCCAAGAAAAAAAGAGTACTATAAGGACATACTCTATGAACACCCGGGTGGGGTAAGTGCCTTGAGAGACAATGATGATGGTGTCTATCAATCATTGGTCTCGCCAACATTGTGTTCTGATCTTGTGGAGAGATAGAGTTGTTAGGTAAGGTATGGCTATGTGACAATAGTGGTCGTTATGATGCAAATAGATGGCTTACCAATCCTACTCATATTATGATAATTTTTCAGATTGAGAATGTTCAAGTACCTTGTAATGAATACCTCCCTAATTAAGAGGGAGTGTTGAAATATGTAACTAGGTTCGGTCTTCACAATGACATCATGATTTTATACATTTGATGTAATGAGAAAATTAAATTTATTATTTTTGTTCTTGAGGCATGGGTTTCATGCTCAAGGAAATTTATTTTATAGGTCAAGCTCCCATTAAGAGCTTCTAGGACTTGTCATTGAGTCTACGAGTCAAGAGAGTCATTGTCATGTATGAAAGACTCTTCTTGGGCATGTTACATATTGTAAAAGGAATTTATTTGAGTCAAAATAGATTCAAAAGATGTTGTCATGTTGCAAAGATAAAGTCGGCCTATGCAAGTGGTCAAGTCAGCCTAAAAGAAGCAATTCGACCTAGTATAAGACCTATATAAAGGAGACTTCGAACTCACTTGAAAGACACATTCACTCAAGCATCAAGAAGTTTGATCTCTCTAAAAGAAGAATTATAATACCTATTTAAGGAGAGGAAGGAAGAGAAAAGTATTTTTTTACTGTTTTTGGGCTATTTCTCTCCACACGTGTGAAATAATTAGGACACCTATTACAGCCAAAAAGGTTGAGTTGTAGAAGTCGAGTTAGGGAATCAAGAAATACACTTTGCAAGTCGAGTTCTCTAGGAGAGAGAATAAAATCAAGTGAAGAGGAAAGGAGAAATAATATACCATTATTTTCCACGTGTGCAAGGGCTAGGGTTTCCGCAAAAGAAACTGATCGAGATCAAAGTCACATAACAATTTGCTAGGGGGGTTGAAGTTGTAGAGGAATTTACTAGAAGTTGAAATTACAAAAGTTCTTGAGGATGAAGTTTCTAGAAAAGAGGAAAGATTTGACTTGGTCTTGGAGGGTATTGGTCAAGAGTCATAGATCTTGGAATTCATCAATTGAAGTTCTATAATAGGAGAAGAATTCTTATGGGTTTTCCTCTCAGTTGGAGAGGTCTTGGCCTTGGTTGATCACCTATATATTGTGTGCTCTTGTCTTATTGTTCTTTATGGTTTGGTAGTTGTTTGATTAAGAGAATACTAATAATAATCAAGTGAAGGAAGAAGATAAACAAGTTAAGTAAAATTACGTCACAAGCAATTATCAAAGTAAGAGAAATCACCTAATCTAGTTGCCCCTATATTTCTCAAAATTTATGTGGCTCCTTCTTGCAGTTTTCTTGGTTCTTTTGTCGCACCTAATTTATCTTGCTAGCCTTCCTTTTCTTGGAATGTTTCTCAACTTCATCTTCCAACTTTTATTTCCTTTGCGCTCCTTGTTCCTTTAGTGAATAGTTCATGTCTCATTGCTTCCCCTAACATCCTCAATGTACTCCTAAATCCATTCAGTCATTCTCATGACCTAATTAAACCAATTTATTTTTCGACATCCCCCTTTTTTATTCTTAGTCCCTCGGGTGATCCGGTCCCCCTTCAATGTAGTCACTCACTGTTAGACACAATCCACTAAGGGTTATGGTGTGGAATATGAAGAGTCATTAGAGTCCAAGAGACCACTTGGTATATGAAAACCAAGGGTCATTAGACATTGTATAAAATATGTATATCATTGTGAATAATATGCATCTCAAATTTTATATTACTCTTGCTTTCTATTATTTGTGAGTTTAACATGGTATCAGAGTGGGAGAATTCCTGCCTTTCTCAAATTTGAGAAACCAGTTTTTTGTGGTCTTCCTCTGCATGTTTATGGCCAAACTTGGGCATTGTTCAAACTCTTTCAAATCTGCACCTGTAAGACCTGTCCTCCTTAGGTCCTTCATGCACTCAACCTTCTCGATTGTTGTTTCTCTAAAGTTCCAAAATTATCTTCCTCCATATCAAGTATGTTTTTCTGCATAATATATATCCCAACGAATGGAAAAACTAATATAAGAGTATTTCTTTGTAGTCTGAAATCCACGGGTCTTAAATTTGGTTCTCTACCACCGTAACTCCTCTTCCCATTGTCTATTATATCACCTTTGTACTATCACCATTTCCTCCATGATTTTTGCATAGTTTTATCTCTGCGTACAATGTGTCTACACATTGCAAGTGTGGTCAGACTCGCGGGGAGAGCGAAGGGAGCCTTGCTACCTTGAAGAAGAAAACACCTCGATCTTTGCAAATGAATTGAGATTTCCTTCTCCTTGTAAGAGTTTCCATCACGTGTTTGAGTTGATTTAGCATGTGGTATCATAGTGGAAATGCAGTGTTAAATAATTCGAATGAAAAAGAGTTAGTTTGATCTCCATGTCTTTCCTCCATTAAATTTTTTTGAAGCATAAGTGTGTTAAAACTCCTACGTTGAAGTGCGATGAATCTCTAGAATACAATGTTCAATCTCTGCGTTGAATGAAGCGTAATCTCTTCATATTCTATACATTGAAGTAGTATGGGAATGACTCTCTATTCTCTACGATGAATGTTATGCGTTTGAATAATGCGAATGCTGGTTGTGAAGAAAATGGGCTCGTCATAGGCTTCCACCATCTTGGGATTCAAGTGGTTTATTTGGAGTTGGAATACACTTGGTGGGCTCCAGTATTGCAGCAATAATGTTGCAACTCCTGGGACTCCCGTCTTTACTTTTATCAACCCGGTAGTTCGTAACAAACTTGGAAGCGACGGTGCTATATGCACAAGTACTAGCTCTTGCCGCAGCTGTCACTTGGTCAGCTGGCACAAGTCCGCTAGGAGCTTAAGCCAACTTCTATGAGCTCTTAGAAGAAGCTTTTTAATTGATGGATGAAAGCTAACTCGAAGGAAGCTAATCTATTTGCGAAAAGAGATTGAAAAACTGAAGGAAAACGCAAACCCTAGCAAACCCTAATTCTACCAGCTAGTCCTACTGATGCAAAGGAGAGAATGCAAACTACTGAAAGAGATGCCATTACTTCTATCAAGGTAAATTACATGTGTCTAGACTACCTCTATCTGAAGAAAACATCTTTTTGTATTTTTGATTAAGTCGTCAGTTTCATCATGCATATGCTTTCACTGTTCTTTGACTGTGCAGGGGTGGATCAAGGAGGAGAAATGCTTGGAAGAGGTCGGGAAGGTTCAGAGAGGGTCTAAGGAGTCCCTAACACCCTTCCAGAGAGTTTCACAAAGTTTGGCTATCAAGAAACCTCATTTGTGAGCTTCTACAGGAAGTCTGCAGGGGTTCTACAGGATGTTCAAGAATTTCTACAAGATGTTCAAAAATTTCTACAGGATGTTTAAAAATTGGATTTTGGAGGATGGGTGAGTGAGGAAAGATGCATGAATGGATATGGAGGTAGGATAGGGGTCTGAAGTGGCCCAGGGACTGGTGGATGGAGTGGTGAGAAGGTGTAGATGGCTAAATTGGCTCAAAGAAGGCTGAAATAATGATTGCACAAAAAGGTAGGGTTACGTGGGCAAGAGGACAGATGTGAGACGAGGAACCTAGCTAGGAGATGGAGCAGATGGCTCTGATGAAGCTTAGGTGGATGAAAGAGTGGTAGAGATGCTCTGCACCGTATACATTCAACTGAATCAACAAAGTCTTGCAAGTAATCAAAGTCCCAGCTAATCTAATCTAACTAACAATACAGTGAATGAACAACAGCTTTATTTGAAAGAGAACCATGTATATCAACTATGCAATGAAACATTTTAGAGATCTGAACACATAACCAACTTCTGCAAATGAAAACAGTACACTAAGGATTGCATGGTAAATAAAACTAGTGTTTTTGTTTGGGACAACACAATTGCTTCAATTCCAGCCCCTGATCCAATAAGGAAGAGGTGAAACCAAAAGTGTCTGTTGACCCTTTTTTGGAGCCTTTTTCCTGTTATTATCCTAGCAATCTATTCTAAAAATCTGAAGCATTCTATTCATAAACAGTGACCTAGTTAATCCACACAACTTAATCTGCCTAATAGAAATACGTTTGCAAATGCACAAAAGGAAAACAACGATGCTTAAAGGAAAGATAAAAGTACATAAAGGAGGCCCTAGGCTCTCAGGTTGGGCCCAACCCTGAGAGCTACGGCTCTTATAGAAAACTCAGAGTTGATATGAAATAGGACTGCTTATCATTATCAAAAAATAGTCATCAGTCAAGAGTTATGCCAAAATGGCTACAAGAAAACGAGCTAAAGCTAACAGTGCTGTAGTGCAAAAATATGCAATGGTTTCAAAAAGTCCCTTACAAAGGCTAAGGCCTTATCATTTATACACCATGAGGGCCCTAGCAGGCCTCATAAATCTGGGGGACTTGGCTGTCCAATTGTTAGTAGACAGTCCCTTTTCCACAATCTGCTTGGCTGCCTTCAAGATCCGGTTTTGGTGGCCTGTGAGCTTGGAGTTTGGGGGTGAAGATCCCGAGGAAGGGATATTTAATGTCATAGACAACCCCCCTATGAATCCTCACCTCAAGCTTGGCTATCTTCTAGCCCATGATTGCTCGGTTTTTCTCCAACACGTGTCAAAAAAACCTGAAATAAGCACGTGTTAGCCACCTAGGAAGAGTGACCACCCTTATTCGTACAAATGACATAAACATACTAAAAAATAATGCATAAGCTATGAAAAATGGAGGATTGAACAAGGACTGAACAAGGATAATTAGGCAAAATGAGCCCAATAGGTTACCCAATTTGGGGGCTCATCATCACCCCCCTGCTAAATCGGTTGCTCATCCTCTGTGCAACTAGTCCAGTTCATCATCCTTCATGGCTTTGATTGCCTCCTTCACGTCCCAAGCCTCTGTTGTGATATCCTCTTCCTGGTCATGGAATCCTGCCTTCCTCCCCACTTCTTCCCATTGCCTACCTTCCTCCTCTTCCTTTACTCCTTCTAGCAATCCCAGACGTAAAGGAGGACTGAATTTCAAGCCAATCCAATTGGCCTGCAAGTTCTGCATCAACTTTTTGTAGAGAGGTACCCTTGCCAAGGCCTCCCTCATCCTAGTGGGAGAATGGTATATCCTTATCTTCAGGTTGTGAGGTAGTGTGTTCCACCGCCTTGTGCAGGCATGCATACAGTTTTCTCCCAATAGTCTCTCCATGTCTTCAAAATGGGCAATGGCTTGAGCCTGTTGCTCAATGTATTCCGGCAGATCCTGAGGACTATTGGCCAAGTGCTGGTGGGCGCTTATCACTGCTGATGGGTCATCTTGCTCTACTCTAATCATGAGAGTCTCACTGAGCTCTCTGCCTATGATATTGCGGACTTCTGCTGCCCTCTTCTCCTCATGGCTCATCCAAGAGGCCATGGCCATAAGCTGGATATCCCCTATCACCGTGTTAGGATCCCATGCGTTCATGTCCAGAAGGGCAAAGTTGTGCAAGTAGAACTATGCCAATTTGGCCCTATCCTCAGATGAACTGCTGCCACATAAAGCTGCAAACTGATGATAATTTTGGAAAGGGGTGATGCCCCTTTGAGCCAAGGTATTGATTTGAAACTGTAACCATTGGTCCTTGAGGTAAAGGGCATAGGATTTGGCAGGTTGCTTGCACTGCAGAGCTTCCATTGCCCAGCTGGCCATGCAGGCCAGTTGGGCCTCCTTTTCTTGCAGCTGCTGTTTTAGAGAATGTATCTGTAGTTCTTGTTCCTGGAGCTGCCGGTTCAGTGCCTCAATTTCAGTCTGTGTCCCTTCCTTCCTTTGTTGTTCATAAGGGGTATCTGTGGCTGTTGTGGGCCCCTCCTGTTGCTTTTTTTCCCCCAAGATGTGAGGCCTGTCTTCCTGCCTCTGTCCCTGTGACTGTAGCTGTTGTTTGAGCTGCTCATTTTCTTCCTGTAGCCTGACCCGCTGGATGCTCTCCACATGTCGCACCATAGTCAATTCTCTTTTGGCCTCTTTGAGTTGCTCCTCCAGAGGACCTATATCTGCTACTCCCTTGGACTTAGCAATTTTCATCCAAGTGTGGGTCCTCACCCTCTCTTCCTCTAGTGCAAGGAAGAGTGGCACTGTGGATTTCTGAGGAATGATCTTTCCGGCCTCCAAGAAGTTATAATAGGAGCCCAAGTTGGGTTGGGGGCTAGGTTCCATAATGTGCTTGACCACTTCTTCCTTCTGTGGTGATTTGGCTGCCTCACCCTCCATTTCTTCGGTCTCCTTCAGTCTAGCCAATGTTTCCTATAGAATAGTTTCAGCATCCTGTAGAGAGGTTTTTGTGTCCAACCTTTCCATTCTCTCCCTCCAGGTGGACGTCTTCGGGCTTCCCCACTCATAAGTGATGGACGCCTTGTAGGGGGACCTCTCCTTTGGTGTGGTAGGGGTGTCTACAATGGTAATTGGTTCTTTGGATGGAGGTTGGGGTCTGCCGGTTTTAATTCTTACACTTCTTCTTGCCTTAAAGTACAGGGGAGGCTCCCTCTTTTGCTTTTCCTTCTGCTTGGGAGAGGTGCTTAGGGTGGCCAGCACAGCTGCTGCCTCCCTAGCTAGAATCTCGGCCGATTTCTCCTTCTGCTGCCCTTTCTTCAGACTTCCTGTAGAAATGCCTGTAGTGGCTGGTTTCTGGCTTCCTGTAGAAGCAGTTTTTGGACTTCCTGTAGAAATGGCCTTCTGGCTTCCTGTAGAACTAGTTGGCACTGTTTTAGCCTGCTTGGCTGAGGGTGCTTTTTCCTTTAGCTTGGCTGAGGCTGCCTTAGGGGTGCCTTCACTGGCTTGGACTTTCTCGGTCCTTTCTGCCCTGCTCTGCAGTCTTTTCTCCCTGGGTGTTTGTGTTATTTTACCACCCACTGTTTTGGCCTCAGTAGCTTGGCCTTTTTCTCGTGGCTCTTTCTGTTCTTTCTTTGGTGGTTTCCCCGAGATTTCTTGACCTTTAGATTTCTTTTCTACCTCGGTGTGCTCCTTCTCCTCGCTGCTGGAGGAAGTGAGCTCCTCGACCAAAATTATGATGTCATCATCCTTAGACATATTTCGAAAAATTTCCCAAGAGAGAGGGACAGTGTAAGTGTGGAGTGCATCTTCCACGAGGAGCTTGATAAGCCCATGATGGGCCAGCTGGTCTGGTGTCCCCTCCCTTAGCTTTGTGGCACACTCGATCAAGGATTGCAGGAGGAAGTAGGGGATGTTCAATTTTTGTTCTGAGGGCAGATCCATTTGGTGCCTGAGTTCTGTTAGCAAATGGAAATGATAACCACATACGATGCTGAATCACCCTTCACAGGTAATATACTTCATGATTTGGAGGCTGACTTCGCTCCAAAATGGCTGTAGGCTGGTTCTTCGGACCCCATTCTTGTCCTCTGAAAATTGTTCCTCTGGCAAGAAGAACTCCTTTTTAGCCTTTTGACCCAATTTTCTCTCCTCCTTATCCCAGGTTACCCCCATCGGTAGATCAGTGACTCTACTAATGAGCTGTGGGGTGAGTCTTAGGGTCAATCCTCTGAAGTTGACAGTGGCTAGTGTCTTCAATTTCGGCTTCAGGGACCTTAGGAATTCTTCTGTAATTTCATCATCGTGACCTTGAAGTTTGTCATAAAATGTCATCTAGTGTGCACGGGAAAATAAGTCTACCACCTCAGGGGTTTCTCGAAGTTTCTAGGAGTCCAAGGGTTCCTTTCGGATAAACCCTCCTGGCATGGTGAAAAAGACTCTGTTTTTGCTTGCGCTTTGAGCAGAAAGGGAATTCTAGGTGTGTTTCCTTCTCAGAGCGTTAAAAACGGTATCTGCAGGCCTCTTCGTATCAATTCCTCTGTTTTGAAACCTGACTGCTCGTGTACAGAAGGACGACTCGGGATTTCTCTAAACAGAGTGTAGGGCTATGTTTCCAACATACACACAATCATATAACATTCACAGTTTTTCCACCGGTTAACCTTGACAGTGTCTCACTTCTCTATAGGAGGAATTTAACTCAGGACTTCGTGGAGAAAATCTTGGACGCAAACCACGAAGACAATTTCATGCAACAATAAGTAAACTGCTTTTGGATTCGCAGACAGACTTGCTTTTAAATTTTTCTCTACCCCAGCACGTCGAATTCACCACCTTTTGAACTATTTTGCATGGGAAAGGTATGTTCGGGCCTACCTCTCTAAGAATTGCCACCCTCGACGTGAACAGTCCAAGCTTCTTCGTAATGCCGGGCTTCCTGTAGCGCACCTTCCTGTAGAAAGCTTTCCCGGCTTCTAGAGGACGTTATGGTGGTTCTAGACGAGTCTGAGCTGCGGAAGGACGTTGGAACAGACCGAGAAGCTCGGGCTAACAACTTGCAGAGGAGGAGGACGCGTACTCGGCTGCAAAAACGGTTGCAAGTGCGAATGACAGCAGTTTACCGTGAGTTATTTTACCAATTTGAAATGCTGCGGAATTCATGGCACGGGGGTGAGCTGTCCAGGCCGATCCGTTGGCCGACGTCACAGCCATCATTCCTCGGCGTGTCTCTGACCGCCGAATCCTTCCCTCTGCATTCACCGCCACCATTTCTGTCATACTGCCGATTCTCCCCGACTGGACACTTCCCACATGTCAACTGCCCGTCTTTTTGGCATAACCAAGCCCATTCGGATCCTACGAGGCCATCTGACTGGCTGTGGGTGGCCAGTTGAATGGCCACCAACCTTGTTCAATCCGCCCATTCTCACAGTCATGCAAATTTTAGAGTATAGTTCATGTAATTCGACGAATAAGGTTAGGCACTTACCTGTGCGGCTGTGGATGTTTTTTTTTCAGGCTTCAAGACGAGGAATGCTGGATTTGCTTGCTGCTGCTTCGCGCATGGGTGCTGGAGCTCCTCTTCCATTGGCTGATGCTGGTTCCAAGACCTTGAGACCCGACTCTCTGGTGGTGAATGCTGCATGCACCAGCTTCGTTTGATGTGAGCTGCTGGTGTCTCCATGGTATGTGCTCCAGCTGGATCAGCTGCTACAGGATTCCTGTAGGACATCCTGTAGCCGTTTCTCCTCCTGGGGTGCATGCTGAAACAAACAAAGTTGCGTTCATGGATGAAGGGTCCTGAGGGTGCCTTGATAGGTAAAGTGTGCGGGCCTCTGCATGCTTTATTTTTCACTTGAAAAAAACAAATTTTTATCTGAGAAAACAGGGTTCTGGTATGACTGTGCAGGTATATTCAACCAGATGGTGGCAATGGTGGTGAAAGGAGATGAAACAAGTGGAGGATGGAAGAAAAGAGTGGTTGCATGCCTCCTCAATAGACTTCAAGCTTCAAATCCCTCTCCATAATCGATTCTGGCCTGCCCAAAGGCTCTACAGGATGTTTCCTGCAGAAATACAGAACTTCCTGTAGAAAGTCCTGTAGCTTCCTGTAGAAGGTTGAACCACGACTAGATTGTGTCTGAACCCTGAAAAAATGAGTGTTCATGGAGGGAGTGGATGTGAGGATGCCTGGTAACTTGGTAGGGACCCTTGTCCTGGTGTTGGGAGGCCTCCTTTCTGCATTGTGTTCCTGCAACCTGCAACAATTTCCAGGGATTAAACTTGTTTTTTTCTCTCTGTTTCTTCCTTCTTTTTCTTTCTCTCTTTCTTTTTCTCTTTTTTTTTTTTTTTAAAAGAGACAGCAGGGGCACCTCAATGAGGTTTTCACCCCTACTATCTGCCTTGGGTGCCTCAGAGAGGTTTTCGCCCAAGGGTCTTTTTATTCAAATTCTTTTTCAGAGAGACAGCAGGGGCGCCTCAATGAGGTTTTCACCCCTACCATCTGCCTTGGGCGCCTCAGAGAGGTTTTCACCCAAGGATCTTTTTTATTGTATTTTTTTTTTTTTTAAATGATGCTGAGGGTGTGGCCAAAACAGAGGCAGAACCCTTCTCTATTACCAGCACTGATTTTTCCACAGTTTCGATGAACTCTTGCCTCGAAAGAGGTTTCCTGTAGATCTTTAGTCGATGCCCATTGACGAGCATGGGGATGGCTTCTTCATCGATGGTCCGGATAAGGACGGAACCATTGTCGTTACATTTCTCCACTGTATATGGTCCTAACCATCTTGTCCTCAACTTCCCTTTGAAATCCTTGTATCTTGAGTCATACAGCAGCGCCCAATCTCCCGGCTGGAATTGCTTCTCATTAAGGTGCCAGTCATGCCATATCTTCCTCTTGAGTTGAACTACTTCTAAGTGGAGGAGGTCCTGCATTCTTTGTTCGTTTAACCCATTCAGCTGCAATAATTGCTCACGTTGAGCATGGCTGAGATCTAGGTCCAGCTGAACTTCCACCCTCAATGTATTGTACTCAAACTCTATGGACAGCAAAGCTTTCTTCCCGTAGACCATCTCATAAGGTGTGAAACCGGTTGTGGTCTTCCAAGTGGTGTTGTAGGCCCAGGTGGCCTCAACCAGGCAATCTTCCCAATCCTTTCTGCTGTTGCCCATAATCTTGGTCAAAATCCCTTCTAATGCTCGATTAGTGACTTCCACCTGCCCATTTGCTTGAGGATGATATGGGGTGGAAGTCTTGTGCTTGATCTTGTGATGAGCGAGCAAATCTTCAATCAGGTTGGAGGTGAACTGGCTTCCTTGATCTGTGACTAACTCTCTTGGGTAGCCAAACTTGTAGAAGATATTTTCCCTCAGAAACTCAACCACCTTTTCTTCTGTTTCTGCTTTGATTGCCTTTGTTTATGCCCACTTGGTCAGATAGTCGGTGCACACAATGATGTAAGACCGTTGCTTTGAAGGAGGGTTGATAGGACCCACAAAATCCATGCCCCACTTCTCAAATGGCTCAAAGGTCACTTGAGGTTGGAGAGGCATTTCATCTCTTGGAGTCGGTTTCCCCATCCTCTGACATCGGTCACACTGGCTGACATATCTTCTGACATCCTGATGAAGAGTAGGCCAATAGTAGCCTGCCTGTAGAAGTTTGAAGGCAGTCCTCTTGGATGCAAAATGTCCTCCACAGGGCCCATCGTGACATGTTAGGAGGATGTCAAAGACTTCCTCCTCCCTTACACAACGCCTTAAGATATGATCGGGGCCAAGTTTGAACAGGTTGCCCCCAATCCAAGTGAATGAGGCACTCTTCCTCACGATTATGCTCTTCTCCTTTGAGGATAGATGCGGATGGAACTGTGCTGAGTCCAGGTACTTTGCTATATCAGCAAACCATGGAGAGAGTACTGAGATAGAAAACAGATGTTCATCTGGCATTTGGTCATCCACTGTTCCTTCTTCACCTGCAGGCAAATCCAATCTAGACAAGAAGTCAGAAACAACATTTTCTTTACCTGGTTTGTCAACGATAGTCAAATCAAACTGCTGCAACAAAAGTAACCATCTAATAATACGAGCATTCACATCAGGTTTATTCATTAAATATCTAATTGCAGCATGATCAGTATGTACAAAAGTTTGATAGCCAGTGATGTAGTGTCAGAACTTGTTCAGGGAATGGACCACGGCGAGGAACTCCTTCTTAGTTACAATATAATTCAATTCTGCCTTGGATAAGTTTTTGCTGACAAAGTATATGGCATATGGAAGTTTTTCCTCAACTTGTCCTAAGGTTGCCCCTATGGCTTTGTTCGAGGCATCAGTGTGGATGTGGAAAGGTAGGGCCCAGTTTGGACCTCTCAAGATCGGGGCGGACACCAGCTTTTCTTTCAACTCATCCAGTGCCCCTTCAAAGTTGTCAGTCCATTTAAACTCAACATATTTCCCTAGGAGTCCAAACAAAGGCGAGGCTAGCTTGCTGAAGTCTTTAATGAATCTTCGATAATATCCTGCTAAGCCTAGGAAACTCCAAACATCCCTTACCTTTTGAGGAGGTGGGACCCTTTGGATGATAGCAATTTTATTAGGATCCACCTGTAGTCCTTGGCGAGAAATGGTATGTCCTAGCACGGTCCCTTCAGTCATCAAGAATTCACATTTTTCAGGATTGAGGGACAGGTTCATCTCAATGCACTTGGTTAGAACTTTTCCTAGATTGGTCAATGCTTCTCGGAAGTTGGACCCATAAGGAGTGAAGTCATCCATGTAGATTTCTACCGAATCATGGACCAACTCAGAGAAGATGCTCAGTACTGCTCTCTAGAAAGTGGCAGGAGCATTGCATAGCCCAAAGGGAAGGACACGATAGGCAAAGGTACCCCAAGGACAGGTGAAGGTGGTTTTATCTTGGTCTTCCGGGCTGATTTGGATCTGGTTATACCTGCTGAACCCATCTAGGAAAGAGAAAAACTTTTTCCCTGCCAGTCCATCCAACACCTGATCTATGAAAGGCAAAGGGAAATGGTCTTTCTTGGTGGCTTTGTTAAGTTCCCGGTAATCTACACAGATTCTCCACTTCCCGTTCTTCTTGGGCACAAGCACTAGGGGCGAGACCCACTCACTGTCGAAAATAGGATAGATGAATCCTGCATCCAACAATTTTTGCAATTCTTCTTTGACAATGTCCTTAAGGGCTGGATTCATTCTCCTCTGAGGTTGCCTGACGGGTTTACAATCTTCTTTAATGTAGATGTGATGGGTATAGACCGAAGGATGGACTCCTTTCATCTCCTTATAGCTCCAGGAAAAAGCATCTAAATGTTTGTTCAATAAGCTACACAACTCCTTCTCCTAGGAAGGAGATAGGGAGGATCTTATCTTCAAAGTTATTTCGGGGCCAAACTCCACATTCTTAATTCTGGGAGAGGTTGGATCAGTCACACAGAGGTCCACTAAGGTGCTGGCTTGGGTATCCTCCACCAATTCCTCTAAGGACAGTGCACTGGGAGGTGGATTCCGAATCAAGGTCTCAATCAAATCATCCTCGGTTTGAGGACCTCCCCTAGTGGTTTCTATGGTGCACAAGGGTGCAGAGTATACCTCATCCTCATCTCCTTCTTCCAGCCAGAGCGGTAAGTCATGTTCTAGTAGGGGTTGGGCAGGAGGGTATAGGACTAGCTGCTTGGACATAGGACCATTTTTTATGGTCATGTTTCCAGCTCGGCAACTGATGTAAGCATCCGCAGTGGCTAACCAAGGCCTTCCCAAAATGAGGGGGTATCCAGTAAGCTTTGCCTTTGGTTGAAGGACTAAGAAGTCCGTAGGATACTCCCAAGAGTCAACCGAGACCAAGACATCCTCCACAATCCCTTCGGGAGTCACGGTGGAGCGATCTGCCAATTGCAGGACTATCGAAGTCTTCCTTAAGGAACCCTGAAGGTTGAGTTTAAGCATGGTGTCCCTGGTCATCACATTAATGGCAGCCCCTAGATCAATCAAGGTATGGGGGATAATGGTGCCATTGATGTGGACATCAACTACAGGACTCCCAGGGTCCAAATACTTTGGACAGATTACTTGCCCCAACATTAGATCAGACAGTTGTCCTATGACATTGATCATCGAGGCATCTCTCTTTCTCCTGCCTGGGTGCCTGAAACACTTCTCCTTAATCAATTTGTTGTATATCGGTACATCTTTGATGGCCTGGAGAAGGGGTATTTTCACACACAACTATTTTAGTTCCCCCAGAAGTTCAGTCTCCTCTGGGTTTGGTTGTGTGGTTACTGTTAGTCGCTCAGGAAAGGGTGGAATGGCTTTGGGTTCACTTTCCTATTTCTCCTCCTCGTCCTCTAGGGGAGGAGGTTGGCGATCTGGAAGGGTCTTTCCGGATCACAGGTTGATCTCCTGGATCTCCACAACATAGGTAGGACATGTTGTTTCCCCAGTGTATACCTGCTGGGCCTGTCGGTTGTTGGGGTTCGGGTTCGGTTGGGCAGGCATCTGGGGTTGTCTTGGAGGAGCAGGAGGTAATGGTTGTGGTTGAGCTGGTGGTGGAGGCAGAATGGCGGGAGGAGAGTTGTATTGGGGCCTCCACCCCGGTTGAGGTGCATTCCACTGAGGCTATGGCTAGACATGTGAGTGAAACGAATGAGCAGTGAGTTGAGAATGGTATTGAGGTGGATAAGACCACGGAGGAGGTGCAGACCAGGAAGGATGAGCAGGGGGACCCCAAGAAGGCATGTGAGCAGATTGGTTGGGGCTATAATAAGATTGGGATGTCCCTTGCATCCCCTGCTGGTAAGGTCGAGGTCCATGTGGTCGCCTTTGGTTGAGGCAGTAGAGAGGTTCAGTGGGTGCCTCAGTCCCTTGGTACATGGATTTGAATCCGGGCAAGGTTGGGCATTGGTTTGTAGGGTGGTTCTCCTCACAAATGAAAAATACCTCCACTGGGTGTAATGCACACTCGTTCTTAGGGTGCTTCCTCGTACATCTGGGACAGAAAATGGACAAAGCCCTCTCAGCTTCCTCTTTCTTTTGTTGGATTCGGAACGTATCAAGTTGCATGGAAATGGTCTGTCTCACCTCACTTTTGAGGTCTTCCAGCTGATTAGCAAACTCATGCTTGGAGAAGGTAGTACTAGCTGAAAGTGGATTCCCCCTACCTCTTTTCTGGGCTGCCCTAGAGTGGTTTCTAAACATAGTCTTTATATCCTCATAAGGTAGTTGGTAAATATCTCCTCCAGCTAGCATGTGAAGGGTATCTAGAAGGTCTTTAGGGACTCCTCGGAGCAGAACCAGCTTTAGAGATTCAGGGTCAAGTGTGCACCTGGCCCGTTTATAGCTAAGTTGGAACCTTTCCTCATAGTCCTCTAGAGACTCATCATTTCCCATGGTCATCCGAAAGATTTCCCCCTTGGTTTCCTTTGACCTACAGTAATCCCGGTATTTGTTGTTAAAGGCTTGCTGCATCTGAGCCCAAGTAGTGATACTATTTCCAGGTAACCCCATGAACCAGCGTAATGCTGCATCCTTGAGGGTGGAGGGAAAAAGTTTCAACTTTTTCTCATCTTCTGTATAGTCATAAGTTCGACAAAGGACAACAAACTCAAACAGGAAGGTATCAGGGTCTTCAGTGGTCAATCCATGGAAATGAGGTAAGGCTGAGGGACTTAAGTTCTTCCTTTTCATGTCCCCGTTAGTCTCTTGGATGGGGAAGGTCCCTTCTATTCTTTCATCATCGTCTCTACCATTTCTGTTGTCAGTGATAGTCTCACAAGGAATATTTTCTTGCTCTTCTTCTGTTATAGGATCTTCGTATATCTCAGGAGGTTCACCTATAGGTTCTTCTGGATCACTGCCACCAAAGAAGAGTGAAGGGTGACTTAGTGAAGTGGTGGGGGTGTTGGTTAGGAATTTTCTTATATTATCTCTGTTCCTACGAGGCATGAAAGGACTTTTGGTTGTTTTTGCTTTTTTTTTGCTTGTACCTGCAAAACTGAAACAGATGGAATTGCAACTAACTAAAATCTATCTTGCAGAAATGAAAATGTGGAATTGAAATGAAAGCAGGGAAAGACTAATCTATTTTGCTGAAATCAGATTGCGAGAAGGAAATACTAGACTACACTTGCAGAATTGAAATTCTATTCTACGCTTGCAGAATTGAAAGGTTAATCTACGAAAGTAGGAAATGTCTAGTTTACTTTTGCAGAATGGAAATGAAATAAATTACTTAGCAGAAGGCGAGAGTAGGAAAATAGAAGAAAAGTAGCAATCACAAATACTCTGACGCGTCCCCGGCAACGGCGCTAAAAAGATGGTGGGCTCCAGTATTGCAGCAATAATGCTGCAACTCCCGGGACTCCCGTCTTTACTTTTATCAACCCGGTAGTTTGTAACAAACTTGGAAGCGATGGTGCTGTATGCACAAGTACTAGCTCTTGCCGCAGCGGTCACTTGGTCAGCTGGCACAAGTCCGCTAGGAGCTTAAGCCAACTTCTATGAGCTCTTAGAAGAAGCTTTTAATTGATGGATGAAATCTAACTCGAAGGAAGCTAATCTATTTGCGAAAAGAGATTGAAAAACTGAAGGAAAATGCAAACCCTAGCAAACCCTAATTCTACCAGCTAGTCCTACTGATGCAAAGGAGAGAATGAAAACTACTGAAAGAGATGCCATTACTTCTATGAAGGTAAAATACATGTGTCTATACTACCTCTATCTGAAGAAAACATATTTTTGTATTTTTGATTAAGTCGTCAGTTTCATCATGCATATGCCTTCACTGTTCTTTGACTGTGAAGGGGTGGATCAAGGAGGAGAAATGCTTGGAAGAGGTTAGGAAGGTTCAGAGAGGGTCTAAGGAGTCCCTAACACCCTTCCAGAGAGTTTCACAAAGTTTGGCTATCAAGAAACCTCATTTGTGAGCTTCTACAGGAAGTCTGCAGGGGTTCTACAGGATGTTCAGGAATTTCTACAGGATGTTCAGAAATTTCTATAGGATGTTTAAAAATTGGATTTTGGAGGATGGGTGAGTGAGGGAAGATGCATGAATGGATATGGAGGTAGGATAGGGGTCTGAAGTGGCCCAGGGACTGGTGGATGGAGTGGTGAGAAGGTGTAGATGGCTAAATTGGCTCAAAGAAGGCTGAAACAATGATTGCACAAAAAGGTAGGGTTACGTGGGCAAGAGGACAGATGTGAGATGAGGAACCTTGCTAGGAGATGGAGCAGATGGCTCTGATGAAGCTTAGGTGGATGAAAGAGTGGTAGAGATGCTTTGCGCCGTATACATTCAACTGAATCAACAAAGTCTTGCAAGTAATCAAAGTCCTAGCTAATCTAATCTAACTAACAATATAGTGAATGAACAACAACTTTATTTGAAAGAGAACCATGTATATCAACTATGCAATGTGTTAGAGTTGGTCTAGTAGCCCTCCATCAGCGATCAAAGCTCTTTGCATTTGCATAGGTAGGTGTCTCATCAGTGTCATTTTTTTGCATTCCATTAGGCATGCCATAACCCTGATGGAAGAGCTGGTGTCTTTGTCTCCCTCTAGGCATTGCTGGATCAGCTTGTTTCAGTCATTAAACTTTGTCAAGGTTACTTGTCTATTGTCTTGAGATCAAATTTTTAGGTCTAGGGTTTTTGGTCAAGTTTGTCTTCAAGTTCATGTCTCTGAAGGTCAATAAGTGCCCAGCAAGCTAGAGGGATGATTTTCAAAGTGTTTCTTCGAAAGATTCTATCTTGTACAGTTAAATTTCACCTTGGATTTAAAAACCCTGTTTTTAAAGCCAAGGTCATTTTTCAAAATTTTGTAAAAAATGGTAAAATTTCAAAAGGCTTCAAAGGACAGCATGTAACCCTGGCTCCCTTGCCAAGATCCCTCAGATGTTATCCCTGCAAAAAGTATCGAGCAAAAGCATCAAATTAGTCAATTTCAGGATAAACCAACCAAGATAAGAAATTGCTGAGAAACATGAAGAATCATTATTGGGCACAGATGCACGTGTGCAAGGCAAAGATGAAGGTGCTCCAAAGGCGGTTGGTCAAAGCACAAAAAAGGAGAAAAAGGCCCGATCCCCTCCACATCTTGGCCGAGGCTTCCTTGAAGGAGAAAGGCACTAAATAGCTCAGTCACAGCACAAATACCAAGAAATTTTGAACATTTTGGGTCAATTTTGGTTTTTTCAGGCAATTTGTAGGTTTTGCCCTCTCAACGGGTCTCACCCCCCGCGCGACCCTTTCACTTGGCAACTCTATTTTCAAAAAACTCAGCATTTTTGGATTTGGCATGAAAAGTTACACATGCTCACCCATTGCCAAGAGATTTTATGAAGTTTTGGGCCTCCTGAAAGTCAAAAAACAAGCAAAAAATGACTTTCTGCCACATTTTTGACACACAGAAAGCAGTCTTGGGGGATTGCAATTTTGGAGGGGCAAATGACAACCAAATTCAGAAATTCCAGTTGGGTTGGAAAGTAGACTCACAGACCTTTCCAACAAGCCTACTCTTGCCTCATTTGGACACCTGGAAGGGCCCCAAAGGTGCTCTCAAAGGCGCGCGACCCGTCAGGATTTGGCGCGCGACCCATCAGGCAAATTTCATAATTTTTCACTTACAGCTCATGGATTCGCCCAGCTATTACTAGTTTTGACTTTTGATGGGGTTTTTCACCCTCTTTGATGTAATTTATGTATTTTCATGTTGATGTGACACTTATTTACCTATTCTAGAAGATTCATTCATGAAATAGCTTGTATTTAATGAATGAATTGGTTTCCTAGCTTATAGAGGCAAGTTGTTTTGATTGCCTAGTTTTCAGTGCTTAGTTTAGAAGTGGTTGAAACAGCTCCTAGGATAGTGAGCTCGACCCCTAGAGGCAGGGAAAGATGTTAGATGATCTATATTATGTACTTTCTTGCTCATTTTCATGGTTGGACTCTTGAGGGAGAAGCTCTTATTGTATTACTCACTGTATCTCTGCAATTTTTGGCAAAGGAAGACCAGGGTTTTGCAGTCCTTTTTGGGATTCTTGTGGTCACATGTATTGATGGTGTGTTTCTCTTTGTACTTGTAAGTGTGTTATGTGAATCATCTCTTTACTTTTCCTTCTGCAAATTAGGCAAATGAAGTGTTAAAGTAGAATTCATGACTGTCATGCTCTGCTTTTAAGTTTGCTTAATATCAATGTTTTCAACTGTTTAAGGGGAATTCAAGGTTATTGCTTGCTCTCCTTAACTCCTCACCAGTCATTCCCATCCATCCATCTCTATCAAAGGCATCAATACTGTGTCCTACCTCGCCCCAAAGAACTCCCTGCGAAAACTGTGTCCAATCCCCGCACCCGAAATTGCCATTACCCAATTTTCCACCAAAACTTTAAAAATCCCAAATTTAAAATTCTTGATCAGTTTACTAGCCTAAAATCAGTGTCTTCCTATTGGTCATCTCGCCCATTGAAGATCTTTACTGAGATAGACCGGAGAGAGCCCTCTCCTGCCCCGTAGGGCGAGCTACGAGGCTAAGTGGTTTGATGTTGCCTTGAAGTTTACCTTTCTCAGCCTGAGGTGAAATTTCAAGCGCTAACACAATGAAACATTTTAGAGATCTGAACACATAACCAACTTCTGCAAATGAAAATAGTACACTAAAGATTGCATGGTAAAGCAAACTAGTGTTTTCTTTTGGGACAACACGGTTACTTCAATTCCAGCCCCTGATCCAATAAGGAAGAGGTGAAACCAAAAGTGTTTGTTGACCCTTTTTTGGAGCCTTTTTCATGTTATTATCCTACCAATCTATTCTAAAAATCTGAAGCATTCTATTCATAAACAGTGACCTAGTTAATCCACACAACTTAATCTGCCTAACAGAAATACGTTTGCAAATGCACAAAAGGAAAACAACGATGCTTAAAGGAAATATAACAGTACATAAAGGAGGCCCTAGGCTCTCAGGTTGGGCCCAACCCTAAGAGCTATGGCTCCTATAGAAAACTCAGAGTTGATATGAAATAGGACTGCTTATCATTATCAAAAAATAGTCATCAGTCAAGAGTTATGCCAAAATGGCTACAAGAAAACGAGCTAAAGCTGACAGCACTGTAGTGAAAAAATATGCAATGGTTTCAAAAATTCCCTTACAAAGGCTGAGGCCTTATCATTTATACACCATGAGGGCCCTAGCAGGCCTCCTAAATCTGGGGGACTTGGCTGTCCAACTGTTAGTAGACAGTCCCTTTTCCAAAATCTGCTTGGCTGCCTTCAAGATCCGGTTTTGGTGGCCTGTGAGCTCGGAGTTTGGGGGTGAAGATCCCGAGGAAGGGCTATTTAATGTCATAGACAACCCCCCTACGAATCCTCACCTCAAGCTTGGTTGTCTTCTAGCCCATGATTGCTCGGTTTTGCTCCAACATGTGTCAAAAAAACCTGAAATAAGCACGTGTTAGCCACCTAGGAAGAGTGACCACCCTTATTCGTACAAATGACATAAACATACTAAAAAATAATGCATAAGCTATGAAAAATGGAGGATTGAACAAGGAATGAACAAGGATAATTAGGCAAAATGAGCCCAATAGGTTACCCAATTTGGGGTCTCATCAACACTATAAACCAATTGAAGAGGGAGAAGGAGACCCTTAAGAACACTCAACTATTTGAAACTTGTAGTTGCAAGAAAACATTTCATTAATTGAATTACATGTTTCATCCCAATCATGACCTAAACAAACGATTACAAGACACTCTTCCTCGGGTAGTAAATTGGATGACCTATGAATAGAGTTACAATTTTTTTGTTCGAAGAAGGTGAAACATCTTTGGGGTATAATTCTCTATTTGGAATTTAATTAATCAAAGTAAGAAATTGGTTTAGTGAACATGGCTCTGGTTTCTATGACATAATGTAAGCACGGTGTCAATTCAGTGGAAAGGTACTGAAGGATCTTGCAACACATGCACACTGTGACAAAAGCATTAATCGAACCAGTTGTTAATCTGCCAAGCTAAAATAGATATATATAAATGAAATGGGATGATACTAAGTCTACATGAATGATTATGTATGGTCTTCAAACAAATAGTAGAATCTTTGGTCATTGATTGATCCAAATGAGCGAGGTGCAAGGTCTTGGCTCTATCCACATGCATTCAAAATGCACTTTTTCTAGGATTGTTTAAAAGCAATAAGCATATCTCGTAATATGTTAACATGACTAAAATTGAATGTGAGATATTGATGTTGGTCAAGGGCTTCATTGTTAGAAGACCATTGTTCCATCTAGTAATATTGTAGCTAACAATGTGACAAGCCAACAACCTTTATTTTCTTCCTTTTTTAGCACAGGGAACTCACATTTCAATTATTGTGAAATGGATCGAATAGGTGATGTATTAGAATTTCTAAATACCCTAATATATTCCACTGTTGATGGGATGGTAAAAATAAAAAAATCCTTTCTTACTGACATTAGGATATTTCTACAAAATGCACAAGACAAAATTGATTTTTTGCAGTGTGATTGATAGCTACAATGAGATGAGTTACAAAAAAAGAGTCATCATTCTAAATTGGTTTTTGATTAGAGAAAACTACTTTTTGAATATGAATTTGGCTCCCATAAGTACCCAAAGATTAATAAAATCAATGATGTTATGCTTGATTCCCATCAAGTGCCCATTTTAGGAATAAATTGGCACGTAGATGCAGAAATTGAGCTTGCACTTCCCAAGCCCATCATCATACACTGGGAAGAGCCTCTCAACAATAGGAATAGAACCGGTCTTAGATATGATAGAGATGTGTCCTTTCATATTTTGGAATATTCTAATCGTATTCAATTTTAAAGTGTTAGGTTTCTTCAAGGAAACTCATCTTCACTTGCTCCTCATTCACAATTATAAATTGTTAAATGCCAAAATTGTGACAAAGTTGGCCATGTGAAAAATCATTGTTTTGATATTCACTCGTGTGAGCATTTTCATAAAAATATTCATCATTCAAACAATTTTTTTAGAAACAAGCCTCCTGCAAGAATGAATATTCATCTTATATGGATTGCTTCTTGGGAATGGCATTCAACAACCAAGAAGATATTTCAATCATACCACATAATTTGTTCTAGAGTGTTGACACATCTTATAATTGATATTTATTCATCTTATCACCTTTTATCTGACGGGGGGGGGGGGGGATTCATGGTCATATACAAGCTTCAAATATACATCAAGTGAGCTTGAGCCACAACCAAATCCCGTTTCCTAAGCCTAGAGCTAGATTTAACCATACCTAGATTCAGAGTTGTAGCCAGAGACATAGTCATGCTCCATGAGCTTGCACTTGGGTTGGTGACCTTCCATAAACCACTACAAGTTGAGACCTCAGTGGTCTTCATTTTCAAGAATATCAGGGAACACTCCCACCAACAAAAGCCTTCAACTTCTATCCATATTCAAAATTATTCCAAAGTTGGTTGAGACTTAATGGCCTCCCGCCTCTTTTGGGTTTTTGGTATTCCTTAAAAACAACCTTTCAAGGCATTAGGGAGAAATTCTTCTATCATAATAATTTATCTTCTAGCCATATATGAAATCATTCCAAGAATTGCACTAATTGTTCCAGTTTTGGTGGTCATCCTTAAACCACCGTCGGTTGAGATATCAAGTTCCCCCACCTTATACCATTATTTCAGAGGGCATATTTAGCCAATTTTTGCCATGCATTTTTGCATTTTTCGTATCACAACTCTCTTCTTGGACTCATATATACCCCTTTATATTAAGGTGGGGAATGTTGGACACTTAATTCATTAAGGTTTATGGTGTGGAATATGAAGAGTCATTGCATACAAAATGTATATCATTGCAAATAATATGATATACATTATTCAGGCATCCCCTTCACCGCTTCTTAGTTCCTCGGGTGATCCATTCCTTGGCAAGGCTTCCTCACGTTGGAAGGATTTCATAACCAAGGCCAATACCTACCTCAACATTTTCATACTAGTCATATCATGCTTCATTGTAATCAGTGGGCACCATTGGGTTATAGTGTTCCATAATGGCCCTATTCCTGAAACATCTTACTAGCACACTATTGCATGTTTTAATTCCTTTATTGTTGATGCTATAAATATTGCAACCAGATCCATCCACCCAAACCAAGAAATTCCATTCTTTCCTACATCATAGCAAATAAATCTCCATGATTTTCATCACAAGAAAATTGCAATAATTTATATCATACCTCATTAACAATTTATCAATGATGTGAACTTTAACAAATTTTCATCTTGCTTCATATCACAACAAATCAAATTAGTTCATAGATCACATCATCATATATCAAAGAATCAAATTACGTTCATAGTTTAGAATTCATGAAAGTAATGAAATGAGAATAATTATCTTTAAGTGGTTCTTTACTTTCGTTTCTTTCTTTACACACTCTGGATCAGTTGTCAACCCAACAAGCATCCTGTTATCACTGAAAATGCTGTTGCCAAAATTTTTTAGCCTAGTTTAAAGACCAGGGTGTTTTCGCAGCGTTTGAAGCAGTTTCGCAGCGCATAAATTCGTTAGCAGTTTAGCAGCGCCATCTGTTTTAGTGATTTCGTAGCGAAATCACTAACCTTGCACTGGCTGCGCTACCAAATTGGGAATTTGCCCGAAACCATTGCCATTTTCACCAGCGGTCATGTTTATCAAAATCCACTGAGTTATGCATGAGTACAGGCTTGAAAATAAACAACTCAGACATTCCGATGATGTTCTGAACTATAGGCAGGATACATATGGCTCCTTTAGTGGGCTATTTCTCCCAGCCTGTTGCAGATGGTCTTGACCCAAGATTGCTTGTGACCCTTGGAACAAAGGCAGTCAGCGCAACAGGGAATATCTTTATAAACACACATGAGCAATCACCAAACAAAGTAATGCAAACTGCAGGTGGTATTCTTGATAGTCTTACTTATTGGCTAAATCTTGAAGATTTCTCAGCTAATGCTCGGATGAAAAGGCCCATTTAAGCCAAAGGAATATGTTAGAGTACCTTTGATTACAAAGGATAACAGAGGTTGTCTGCTGCTTTGGATTGAGTATAGTTTCGAGGAGAATGCAGAATTGCTGATTGCTTCATGCCAACAGGTTGTGAGTCTATGATGTATTTCAAAGGACAGTCGAAAACCTGCAAGCTCAATTGTTGAGACATATAAATTAGTCATGAAGCATGTAAAGGTGCAAGTTTTGATATATTTTATGCTCAAGTATGCAATGGTCATATTGTTTCCTGAGTCGAGTGTTGTCACAGCATACTACCAGAAGCTATTGAAGGAGCTGGAACATTGGCTCAAGTGTTTACAGATGGGAAGACCACATTCAGTGTCATAAAAATGATTGCCATAATGTTTGCGCGGGGGAGTGTTCACTTCTTAGAGAATTGAAGGTTTTAATGGAACACTGGAATCTCTAAATAATCCTGTAGATTAACGCTTTGATGTTGGGATGGATGGAGCAAACAGTGCAAAGCACTGACTTACTGGCAACAGTGTCTGCGGAAAAGGTTGCAGTTTGGCCTGTTTCATCACTTCTAGAATCAACTGCACAAGAGTCTTCGAGAGTGAACAATTCTAATCAAAAGCAAGAGACAAAATGGCCAGAGCAATCTGAAGAGCTATTAGGGTTGATTGTCGATTCTCTCAAGGCATTCGATGGTGTAGTTCCCCACGGTGGTCCAGAACCGAGACAGGGGCCACAATCAACTTAGAAAATTGCTCTTGTTTTAGATAAGGCTCCAAAACATTTGCAACCAGATATTATTGCTTTGATGACAAAGTTGATAGTCATTTCAGAACATTCATTGGCTGCTTAAGCATTATTGGATCGACTTCAAAAACCAGATACATAGCTTGAGCTGTGGTTACCTGTTCATGCCGCGTTAAGTAAGCTACAAATTGGGAATGGTATCCAGGAACACATTCCGTTTCAAGTTCTGGAGTTGCTGATGGATACAAATCTCTCAACAAATGCAATGTTAATGAAGGAGTTTTTTCCCAAATGATATGTGTCAACACACGGGTCTATATGGGAGCACCGCTTTCATATTATGGCTGAGGACTATACAAATGGGCCGGTGGAGATTTCTTCTGCTGTGGGTGAAACCGATTATGGACAAGTGACAACATACGTGTTAACTGTATGACACATGGCCTCTACAACAGCGCGCTGGATTGTGGGATTATGTTTGTGGAATTGCCGGGTGTTATAGATCATTCCGTTCATGCGCAAATGGAGGAAGACAAATTGAGCCATTGACACAAGATATCTCAACTCTTTCTTTTTCGCCTTTGATTTGCGTTGTTGGGACTGTTTTGCCGGAGTTTATCAAATGGAGACAGAGGGCGAAATTGATGCTTGGTGGAATGAGCACGTTTACCCTGAAAAATGCGGGTTCCATGGAATATGTGAGATTTTTACGGAGTTAGTTCGCCAAACAAGGAAATTCCAAGGGCGCAGAGGATCTTTCGAGTATGATGTGAACCAAGACTCCATGTTCATACAATTAATGAAGCTGCTGTATATTATTATGAGACAAGATGTCATTCGTGTGGCTAATTTTGCCGACTTCTGATCGATCACCCTGGCTTGCATAACACAGTGCATGGAAATATGAGAAATTGCTAAATTCATTTCAGAATCAGAGGAGATTGATATTGTTGACAGAAGATATGCATGGGAAAAACGGGATTGGCAAAAATGTGCAGCATTTCATTGCAAAAATAATAAAAAAAAAACAAGGCAGGGGCCACATTCGTTGGAACCATACCCAGAAAACGACACCAGCAAGTTTTGATGCCACTACTGCAATCTGGAAAATGTTGGTGGTGAATTTGAATGCATTGCCTCCTTAGAGGGCCATGAGGATGAAGTCAAAAGTGTTTCTTGGAGCGCGTTTGGTATGATACTTGCTACATGTGGTCGAGATAAGTCTGTTTGGATTTGGGATGTTCAACCAAAGAATGATTCTATCAAAGTTTTGGGCAGAGGATGGAGATAATAGATAGGAGCCCGAGTATTTTGCAAAGTTGGGTTGTATTTCTATGTACATGGAGTAGGATGGCAGAGAGTTCAGGTAGCAGACGCACCAAAATAGATTGAACGAACAATTCAGCAAGAGAAATGGGAGCCTTCATTATCTCAACATCGACATGGTAATTCTATTGTTGAAGTCTACAGAATTATGGAAGAGACAGTGGATCAGTTTTTCAGTTTACAACTGCCTATGAGGGTTCCGCAGCTAAATGGTCTCGTCAGTGGTCTTGACAATGCACTACAAGCCTACACTCAGAGGGTTGTTAGTCCGCTAGTGGATAAACAAGATCTTATACCACCTGTTCCAATTTTAACAAGATACAAGAAAGAAAGTGGTATGAAGGCATTTGCTAAGAAAAAGGTGGTCGACCCCAGATTGCCTGATGATAGACGTTCTAGCCAAATCAATGTCTTGTCAACATCCAAGCTTTGTGTTCGCCTAAATTCTCTTCATTATGCCATTTTCCATCTGAATGTGCTGAAGGATAGCATTCGAGAACGCTGGGCACAAAAGAAACCTCAGGAAATGTTATGGCAGGGCGAAGCTCAGTCGACTGTGATCTCAAGCCAAGGCATGTTACTGCTAACAGACCAATGGGTGTACTTTCAACAGCTTTTGATGGCACCAGAAAAAGATTAATGCAACCATTGATAAAATATGCGAGTTCACAGGCATGAAAATAATCTTTTGGGATATGAAGGAATCCTTTATCGATGGTTTGTACAAAAACAGTGTCTCACAAGCACGGATGGATATGGTGCTTCAAGGCCTTGATTCGGTGCTGGTAGAACTATGTGATGTTATTGTGGATCCATTGAGAGATAAAGTTGTTAGTGCCCACATTGCAGCTTTTGACTTCTAGGTTCTATGCATAAAAAGCAGAGTCCCTGTAGGAATTATATCTTAACCGAATGCTTCATCCAAGAGAAAATGAGTGGCTGTTGAGAAAATAAAGCTCAAGACAGTCAGAGTTTAGTATTGAAGCTGTTTATTGGTTTGATGCTAATCAAGGTTGCTGTGATATGTAATGACAGAAGCAAGCTTCATCTTTTTAAAACTATTTAGGTTCCTAACAGCTGTACAAATGTCTGAAGAGATCATGAATCTAAGCAGAAAACGCTTCAAGATACATAGGTTCTGTTTTGACATCTACAGCAGTTTCGTAGCGCGCTACGAAACTGCTGTAGAATGCTGTTTTGTGGAAAAACAATGAATTTTGATGATGAGGTCAGCGAATGTTAAAAAGAAGGTCTCAAACACAGGAGGGAGATCATACATGGATTTCATAACGGCTCAAACAGTGATAGGTGTAGGTCTTGAAGGGAAAGTAAAATATTTTGTTTATTTTCATAAAGTTTTCTCAAAGGCACTTTATGACCGAGCTACTAGGGTATTGGTAGGGTTACCAGAATGTTCGGTTGGTACACCTGTTTGGTCCACGGAGCATCCAGATCATATGGCATATGGTGATTATGCGTTGTCATTAAAGGTTTAAAGAGTTTGGAGCGTGGTATTTAAATGATGAAGGAAAATGGGAGACAGAGACCGTTGAAATAGGAACACATCTTTTGGTCAATTAATGAGCCATCAACGCTTTCAAGCATCCAAAGTCAGTATTCATTGCATCTGTAGCTCAGCTATCTTAACCCAAGCAGCAAAAGAACATGTGTCAAAAGCCAGAAAAGCATCATGCTACGAGGAGCAAAGATTGTGGATTTTGATTAAATGAAAACCATTTGTAATTTCAGTTTAGCCATGATGTAATTAATAAATTAGTTATGCACTAGATAGGGATAGTGAATAGCCACCTTCGAAGCTCCCCTCATGCTAGAGGAGGAAGCTGGAGGTGGATAAGTTTGTTTGCCTATAAAGGGATCAGATTAGGATGTAGAAAGGGTTGGACATTTTATACAAAAATAGAGTTGTTTTGGGCCATTCGAAGACTTTTGACAGTAATAGTAAAACAGTGTTGATCTCTTCTCAAGATTCTCGATGGATTATTGTGTTCAAATATAATGATGGTGTTCTATATTTTATGTTCTTTTACAGCCTTGTTGTAACACAATCACTCAGAATTCATAAACTTATGCTCTGACTTCCTGTGTGTTTGGCAAGCTGTGGTTTTGATGGAGTATGTTTGACATGTAATGCAAAGAGCCTTGATTTCCATGAGATGACTATGTTTTTCTTGTTTACTTAGTATATGAGACTCCATAGCCCAATGAGAACCAGTTTGATATGTTTCCAACCAGCTTATGCTTTCATGAATGAATAAAGAGTTAGCCATCTGTTATAGTGAAGGATTTTTATCGAGAGTTTGTGAGAGAGCCCTCTCTGATCAAAGAGGCTAATCTTTGATCTAAAGTTAGGTTGAAAGAGTTACATGAAATCTTGCTTGGTTGCAGCCCTCAGTAGTTATTTTCATAAAGTTTTCTCAAAGGCACTTTATGACCGAGCTACTAGGGTATTGGTAGGGTTACCAGAATGTTCGGTTGGTACACCTGTTTGGTCCACGAAGCATCCAAATCATATGGCATATGGTGATTATGCGTTGTCATTAAAGGTTTAAAGAGTTTGGAGCGTGGTATTTAAATGACGAAGGAAAATGGAAGACACGGACCTTGTAAATAGGGTGCTTATCTCTATTAATTAATGAGTTGTCTCTGCAGCAAGTATCCGAAGCTGCTTATTCAGTGACAACAAAAACAGAGTGGACATTTTATAGAAAAACAGAGTGGACATTTTATCACTACTGAGGGCTGCAACCAAGCAAGATTTCATGTAACTCTTTCAACCTAACTTTAGATCAAAGATTAGCCTCTTTGATCAGAGAGGGCTCTCTCACAAACTCTTGATAAAAATCCTTCACTACAATAGATGGCTAACTCTTTATTCTTTCATGAAAGCAAAAGCTGGTTGGAAACATATCAAACTGGTTCTCATTGGGCTATGGAGTCTCATACACTAAGTGAACAAGAGAAACAAAGTCATTTCATGGAAGTCAAGGCTCTTTGCATTACATGTCCAAACATATTCCATAAAAAACCACAGCTTGCTAAATACACAGGAAGTCAGAGCATAGGATATGAATTCTGAGTGATTGTACTATAACAAGGCTGTAAAATAACATATGATATAAAACACTACCATTACATTTGAACACAATAATCCATCGAGAATCTTGAGAAGAAATCAACACTGTTTTACTATTACTGTCATAAGTCTTACAATGGCCCAAAACAACTCTGTTTTTCTATAAAATGTCCAACCCCTATTACATCCTAGTTTTCACCATATATAGGAAAACCAAAAACTATCCCTATCTCGAGTCTCCTCAACAAGCATGAAGGGAGAACTCGATGATCTACCATTAATTACCCTTATTTATTTCTAAACCAACTCATTAATTACAAAAGTGCTGAGTTATGACTACATAAAGTCCTAATCAAACTAAAATACTAATTCCTTTCTCCTCGTAATATGATTCTTCTTGGATGCTGGACAGCTGTATGATTTTTGTTATGGCTAAGATATGTTAAGGGAACATTCACCGAGCAAGCTGGTCTCGGATGCTAGCTGTATAGACAGCTTATTAATTGATAAAAATGATCACCCTATATCCACGGTCCCTGTCTTCCATTCCTCTTCATCATTTAAAAACCACACTCCAAGTTCTTTAAACCTTCAATTAACAACGCATAATCACCATATGCCAAATGATCTGGATGTCTCGTGGATTAAACAGGTGTACCAACTAGAAATCCCAGTAACCCTACCAGAACCCTAGTAACTCGGTCATAAAGTGCCTTTTAGAAAACTTTATCAAAGAACAAACTATTTCACTTTCCCTTCAAACTTACACCTGTCACTATTTGAGCTGCTATGAAATCCATGTATGATCTCCCTCCTGTGTTTGAGACCTTCTTTTTAACATTCGCTGACCTCATCATCAAAATTCATTGTTTTTCCACAAAACAGCATTCTACAGCAGTTTCGTAGCGCGCTACGAAACTGCTGTAGATGTCAAAACAGAACCTATGTATCTTGAAGCGTTTTCTGCTTAGATTCATGATCTTTTCAGACATTTGTACAGCTGTTAGGAACCTAAATATTTTTAAAAAAAAATGAAGCTTGCTTCTGTCATTACATATCACAGCAAATTTGATTAGCATCAAACCAATAAAAAGCTTCATAAATCCCAACTGGAGCATAAAGTCACTGCAGTATTCCTTGCTGTCTTCAATAACCCCTGAATTTTCAGTTTTCAGTTTGTTTGAGTTTTCCATCCTCATACCATTTAGCGCAGCTAAGGCCTTCGACTTACTGTATACAAAATAGCCCTCTCCAACTCTAAAAATCATCTTCACCTGAAACTGTAATATGGATTTGAATGAAAAAATCATAACTGGTGCAGAAAGGAAAACATTCAAAGAGTATATTCCGGTCGCCAAGAGTTACATGAAATCTTGCTTGGTTGCAGCCCTCAGTAGTGATTTTGTGATAACATTTTGGTGCGTCTGCCGGGAGCCTGATGATTACTTATTCCCGAAATTTGAAGATTGAATTTCTGAAGGTAGCAGGAGTTCAAGAAGTTTTTCGAGGCTGCAAAACTACCTTGGCGACTCCATTGTTGAAGAATTCAAGGTTTATATATTCATGGTGATTCCACTGGAGTTATGAAAGACCCAGAAGCTGCCCTTCTTTGTTCAAGGTATGCATGCATAGATTTCTCAGGAATTCATGGTTTCCCAAATTATTTTCCCAAGGATGCATACTTTCTAAGGAATGGTCCAAAATTCAACGGGGAGGATTTAAGTTTAACCTTGAATCATATATCAGATTTTTGTGAATTTACACAGCTTCTTAGAGTTAAACATGAAGATGTTTGCATTATGTTATTTTATGATTCACTTCAAGGGAAATGCAAACAGTGGGTTGAATGCTTGCCTGCCGAATCCATTAAGTCATTTCAAGACCTTTGGCTTATGTTTTTGGAGGAATGGACAGATAGGACAGAGGTGGTGGCAGACTCTCCCTCAGTTGAAGGTTTTAAACAATGGAATAATGATCATAGTAAAGAAGAAACAAATGAATCTTTTTCTTTGTCCTTATCCTCATATCTGAAATCCTTTGACTGCAAGTCAGAGGATAAGATGAAATTTTTTGATGAATTTGCCAAAGATATTGAGAAAGAAATTGAAGGTTTAGAAGGACAAATTCAGGCATACAGTTTTCCTGATCATGATTATTATTCTCAGAAATATTTTATGGCTGAACGCAAGGAGACTATGCTGGTTCCTCTCTCTTTCACGATTGAGGAACTGAACACCGTGGTTGAAGATCAGTTTGCACAGCTGGAAAGTTTCAAGGAAAGACAAGCTGATCATGTGTTCTGGGATCCTATAGCTGATTACATGGAAGAGTTTTACTCTCCAGTGTTTCAGTTTTCCTATGAAGATCAGAGGCAATTTCAGTGGCAGCGGTCATTACACTATCACATTGGCTCTGAACTCCCGGACAGTCAAAGAAATCAAATATCAGATGAGACAAATGATTAGCTGCATTGGAAGTTTCATATTGATTGAGCTGAGGGAAGATTGAATTGTTAGGGTAGGTAGGTAGGTAAATGCAAATAAGCTCAAGGTCAACTGAGCATTTTTCAGTAGATGTAGTTTTCTTTTCCTCCTACAGTCATGCTGGTCAAGCAAGTTTCTGTTTGTCAAATAAATTCTATAAGGCACTGGAGCTGCAGGTTCTTAGTGCACCACAAGGGCACACTATCCCAAGTGGAGCCACTGTTATCACTGAAAATGCTGTTGCCAAAAATTTTTAGCCTAGCTTAAAGACTGGGTGTTTTCGCAGCGCCTGAATTCGTTTTTTAGCAGTTTCGCAGCGCTACCTGTTTAGGTGATTTCGTAGCATGCTACGAAATTGGGAATTTGTTCAAGTTTTCAGTGGAGGTTCAAATCCTATCATGCCTTTTGTACATGGGCTACAACTGCTGTGGATGAGGTTGATCTGCTTAAAAGGTCTAATGTCAGATCTTTCAGATAAGAATGAGCATATCAAGGTTTACAAGGTTGTTTGTGTATTAGTTCTTCCATGTGATTGTATCTGCCAGAGGCAAAGCAACGAATATGTAAGCAGATTTTATTCTTGTGTGTTATACCCCATGCCATCCTCAACTAATTCAGAATTCCGAGCCTCTGTCCTGTCATATACATTTCCCGAAGGTGGCTCTGAACAAAACAATTCAATGGGTCTAAATGAATGTCACTTTGATTCTTCTTGTTACTATGTCCTTTACTGACCTGAGCATTCTGTTTCATCTTCTCATGAAAAAACTTCTGCAAGTTGAGGGTGCATAACCGTTGCACCACTAACTGACATGAACTGGGAAATATAGGATGTTTGGCTCTTGAAAGGGTTGCAGAATCTCTGGAACTTCCTTGCAGACATCAAAAGCTTGGTTGTCACGACATATTCCCATAATGAAGGAAAAATTTGGCGTGCGGGCAAATGGACAAAAGCTGTGTTAGTGATGGAAGGGCCAGCCTATTGATTTCAGTCAAAGGGAATGTTAAGGAGCGCATTTCCTGGAATTGATGTGGATCTTTCAAATTATCCCTCCACCATTATCGAAGTGCGTGTTCAGCAAGTTGTGCCAGTGTTACAAATAGGCAGCATTGTGTTTATTTCTGCAGGGGATCACGTTTTTCTTAGACTGGGATACACAGCACCTCCTTCTTGGTATTATTCTCTGAAATAAAAATGTTTTGGAGCTATTGTAACTACCTGGCTTATGCGAAATGCATTGCAGTCGTTTCTTCAAGGCACACGGGCTTTTAAAATGACTGATATAAATGAAAATGTCGTGAATATTATTAAGCACGTTGGTTCATTATTAATGTACATATTGAAGACATGAAAGTGCTCTTATGAAATGCAGCGATTAATGCCAAGTGTCAAGTAGTTTTATAAAGATTTGATTGCCACAAGGCCGCCATGGTTAGTGACACTGGGATAGAGATGTGGCACAAAGGCTGGAATGATATTAACTGATGTCGTTAAAAGATGAGTGCGCATTGAATAAACACAGAAGGAAGGTTGGATTTGGAGGAGAGATAGAATGGCGCTTTTATAGTTTGCAAGGATTAGTTCAGGGTTTTCCAGAATCCGTCTTTCGGGCAAATTGTTGATATTGATGAATATTTTACAGGTAAGAGAGTATCATAAAATCGCTGCTGTCGTCGTGTTGCTCAGGTGCGCGCTGTACATTCCATTCTGTGGAAGTTAATCAGATCAGAGGGTTTTTGTTTAGGTCCTTCGATCTCGTGAAACGCCTCTGGTTAGAGTTCTTTCAGATAGGGAAAAATGAGGCTCGTTTTTGGGGGTTTCAATTGTGGATTGAATCGTGCAGAAGTTGTGAATTTTGATCTTGCAGATTGGTCACCACATGGTGGGTTTGCAGTGGAATTGTATTGGTTGTATCACAAGTTTGCAGTTTTGTTGCATGACGAGTTGTTATATGCTGTGGTTCGTGTAATCAATACTGAGCGCAATCATAGAGAACAATTTTGGAAAAAGGATGTTGCATCTGTACTAACAGCAGCTGAGAGCCTTGATTAGCATTTGTTGAAACTTGTTTCATCTGTGTGTCAAGATGGCCAGGTGTATGATAACTACAAACAACAGATGATGCCCTACCAGGTTGAAACAATATCTGGTATGTTGATTATGCGGTGGATAAACGTGCAACTTGCTAGAATCTCAGAATAGATTGAACGAACAATTCAGCAAGAGAAATGGGAGCCTTCATTATCTCAACATCGACATGGTAATTCTATTGTTGAAGTCTACAGAATTATGGAAGAGACAGTGGATCAGTTTTTCAGTTTACAACTGCCTATGAGGGTTCCGCAGCTAAATGGTCTCGTCAGTGGTCTTGACAATGCACTACAAGCCTACACTCAGAGGGTTGTTAGTCCGCTAGTGGATAAACAAGATCTTATACCACCTGTTCCAATTTTAACAAGATACAAGAAAGAAAGTGGTATGAAGGCATTTGCTAAGAAAAAGGTGGTCGACCCCAGATTGCCTGATGATAGACGTTCTAGCCAAATCAATGTCTTGTCAACATCCAAACTTTGTGTTTGCCTAAATTCTCTTCATTATGCCATTTTCCATCTGAATGTGCTGAAGGATAGCATTCGAGAACGCTGGGCACAAAAGAAACCTCAGGAAATGTTATGGCAGGGCGAAGCTCAGTCGACTGTGATCTCAAGCCAAGGCATGTTACTGCTAACAGACCAATGGGTGTACTTTCAACAGCTTTTGATGGCACCAGAAAAAGATTAATGCAACCATTGATAAAATATGCGAGTTCACAGGCATGAAAATAATCTTTTGGGATATGAAGGAATCCTTTATCGATGGTTTGTACAAAAACAGTGTCTCACAAGCACGGATGGATATGGTGCTTCAAGGCCTTGATTCGGTGCTGGTAGAACTATGTGATGTTATTGTGGATCCATTGAGAGATAAAGTTGTTAGTGCCCACATTGCAGCTTTTGACTTCTAGGTTCTATGCATAAAAAGCAGAGTCCCTATAGGAATTATATCTTAACCGAATGCTTCATCCAAGAGAAAATGAGTGGCTGTTGAGAAAATAAAGCTCAAGACAGTCAGAGTTTAGTATTGAAGCTGTTTATTGGTTTGATGCTAATCAAGGTTGCTGTGATATGTAATGACAGAAGCAAGCTTCATCTTTTTAAAACTATTTAGGTTCCTAACAGCTGTACAAATGTCTGAAGAGATCATGAATCTAAGCAGAAAACGCTTCAAGATACATAGGTTCTGTTTTGACATCTACAGCAGTTTCGTAGCGCGCTACGAAACTGCTGTAGAATGCTGTTTTGTGGAAAAACAATGAATTTTGATGATGAGGTCAGCGAATGTTAAAAAGAAGGTCTCAAACACAGGAGGGAGATCATACATGGATTTCATAACGGCTCAAACAGTGATAGGTGTAGGTCTTGAAGGGAAAGTAAAATATTTTGTTTATTTTCATAAAGTTTTCTCAAAGGCACTTTATGACCGAGCTACTAGGGTATTGGTAGGGTTACCAGAATGTTCGGTTGGTACACCTGTTTGGTCCACGGAGCATCCAGATCATATGGCATATGGTGATTATGCGTTGTCATTAAAGGTTTAAAGAGTTTGGAGCGTGGTATTTAAATGATGAAGGAAAATGGGAGACAGAGACCGTTAAAATAGGAACACATCTTTTGGTCAATTAATGAGCCATCAACGCTTTCAAGCATCCAAAGTCAGTATTCATTGCATCTGTAGCTCAGCTATCTTAACCCAAGCAGCAAAAGAACATGTGTCAAAAGCCAGAAAAGCATCATGCTACGAGGAGCAAAGATTGTGGATTTTGATTAAATGAAAACCATTTGTAATTTCAGTTTAGCCATGATGTAATTAATAAATTAGTTATGCACTAGATAGGGATAGTGAATAGCCACCTTCGAAGCTCCCCTCATGCTGGAGGAGGAAGCTGGAGGTGGATAAGTTTGTTTGCCTATAAAGGGATCAGATTAGGATGTAGAAAGGGTTGGACATTTTATACAAAAACAGAGTTGTTTTGGGCCATTGTAAGACTTGTGACAGTAATAGTAAAACAGTGTTGATTTCTTCTCAAGATTCTCGATGGATTATTGTGTTCAAATATAATGATGGTGTTTTATATTTTATGTTCTTTTACAGCCTTGTTGTAACACAATCACTCAGAATTCATAAACTTATGCTCTGACTTCCTGTGTGTTTGGCAAGCTGTGGTTTTGATGGAGTATGTTTGACATGTAATGCAAAGAGCCTTGATTTCCATGAGATGACTATGTTTTTCTTGTTTACTTAGTATATGAGACTCCATAGCCCAATGAGAACCAGTTTGATATGTTTCCAACCAGCTTATGCTTTCATGAATGAATAAAGAGTTAGCCATCTGTTATAGTGAAGGATTTTTATCGAGAGTTTGTGAGAGAGCCCTCTCTGATCAAAGAGGCTAATCTTTGATCTAAAGTTAGGTTGAAAGAGTTACATGAAATCTTGCTTGGTTGCAGCCCTCAGTAGTGATTTTGTGATAACACATCCAGTGGCACTTTTCTTTCTTCTCATACACACACTAGATCAATTTCCAAACCACGGCAAGAACTCAGTGCCTTCTCTTCACTTTGACCTCATTTCGAGCTCACTTCGACCTCATACATTAACTGGATCTGTTGCCAAACCCTACAAGCACCCAATGCCTTGTATTGTATTGTCTTGTCTTCTCTTCAACTTCCACACACTAAGTCATTTTCCAAACCCAGCAAGCACCCATAGTGGATATATATATATATATACATGGACCCAAGTGTTATTTTGTGTTTGGGACATGCACGTAGGATTGTTTGGGCCCGTGTGTTATGTTATGTGTTTGGGATAGATAGGTATGGGACTGTTTGAGCCTATGGAGGTATGGATACACCTAAATTTTTGTTGATAGAAGACTACTGAGATTAATAGTGCCCATCACCTAAACAAAGAAGAAGCAGAAGAAGGCTAGCGTAGAAGGAATAAGGATGAAGGACAAAAGTTGGGTTATTTCTCTCTCTCTCTCACGTGTGAAGGAGGAAGGCTAGGGTTTTGATGCTGCAAGGTCGAAGTTGAGGAAATTGTGAAAAGAAGGTCGAAGGAAGGTCTATTAGATCAACTACAAGACTAGAAGAAGGAAGAACCCAAGCAAAGGTTAAAGGAAGCCCTAGACGCCTAGAAATTAATCACATGTGTGGAAGCAGTAATTGTTGCAAGCGTCAGGATTTCAGACATGCAGTGGAGGCTGAAGTTCTGTAGTTGGGGTTGAAGTTGTGTAGCTGGAAGAGATTTGATTGGGCTTGGCTTGGATAGAGGAAGCACATCATTAAGAAGGTATGACTTGGTCATGGAAGGGTATTTTTCTTATTCTAGAGGTCTTGGAATTCACCATTTGAATAATCTATGAGAATAGAAGAGATTTGTGGCTCTCAAGTTGAGATGTTTTGACCCTAGCTTGTAGCCTACATCTTATGTATTGTTGGTCTTCCTGTTTTGGTAGTTGTTTGATGATAAAAACAACATAATAATAATAGAAAAATATAATAGTCAAGAAAATAAAAAATACGTCACAAGCAATTATCAAATTGAACAGAAATCATCTTAGTTGCAGCCCTTTTGATTTCTCAATAGTTGGAACATCAACTTCCCGCGGTCGTAACTTTGGCATACGATCTCTGTTTGGCACTCATGATAGCTCGTTAGAAAGGTACATTTGAGGAAAAAAAAGAAATTGACTACAAACATATGTCAATGACTTACATTTTCCCTTTCCTTAAAAAAAACATTGTTTAGGACCTCAAAACGGGTCCTGAAGTTCAAGACCCGAAAAACGTCCAAAAAAAAAAAACTCTTGAAATAGGAAAATGTTTTGGAAAATAGGAAACTAAAAGGAAACTTTACTGGGGGTCTAAGTGGAATAGGTAGGTGGCTACCAATATCCACCTGGATCAGTCCTCCCCCCTTATGAAGCAATGGTCCCCATTGTATTGAGTGCCTCCATGAGAAGGGGAAACTTTTGCCGAACTTGGTCCCTAGTGAGCCACTTGCCTTTGTAGAGTTGGTCAACTTTGAAAACATGATACAAATGGATCATCTATTCATGATTGCTCTTAATCTATGTGACCATGATATTATAAGTTGTGGCCTGTTCAATGTAATCTAGGTTGAGGTTTATTGGTGTCAGTTTTAACAATGTTTGATGTGTCCAACAATCGTGGAAAGTATGGCTGAAGGCAGTCCACATTGAATATTGGATGCAGGCCAAGGAATGGGGGGATACTTAGCTTGAAATATATGTCACCCACAACCTTGGTGATGGTGTAAGGCCCGTAACAGAGTGGTCAAAGCTTCCAATGGGCTTCGGAAAGGCGTTCCTTCTGCAAATGAAACCAAACCTTGACACCCACTTGAAACTTATGTGGAATCTGATGTTGATCATGGCGTTGTTTTTATTTTTCATTGGCTTTATCTAGGATATCATGAACTTGATGGTGGATGTGCTGAATGTGTTTAGTAAACTTGGTGGCTTTATGAGCTCTGGACTGAACATGTGAAAATTCTGCTTGCGTAGTTGCAAGAGGTATTGCAACATCAATGGGACACAATTTTTGAAATCCTAGGCCCACTTGAAAGGGGTTGTGGCCATTCAAGATATGAAGAGATCTATTATAGCTGTGATGCACATAGGGAATATTTCTATCCAACGTTCATGGATGCCTAGAGTTTTACATGCGTAGTATGTTCACTATCATCCTGTTGATGACCTCTGTTTGGACATCAATCTGGGTGTGGAATATAGTCAACTTGGTGAGCTTGGTGTCCAACAATGACCAGAGGCTTGATCAAAATTTGTTTAGGAACCTACTATCTCGATCTAACATAATGGTCTACGAGATCCAAAAATGTACCCCACACTCATTTGAAGAAGAGTTTGGCAGTGGCTTCAACTGTGATACTCTTCTTGTAGGCAACCAATATAGCCATCTTAGAAATCTATCAGCGACCACAAATACATAGCTATTACCATGCTTGGTAAAAGGAAGGCCAAACATATAGTCCATGGAGATGGATTCCCAAGGTTCACTAGCAGTAGGCAAAAGAGTGTACATTCCTTTCTTCTTAATGATTGGTCATGCGATGACACAGGCAGTGCGAGATCTATTATATTTTCCAACATCATGTTAGAGTTTTGGCGAATAAAAATACTTATGTAGTACTGCTAATTTCTTCTCCACACCAAAGTGTCCTACGACCCGACTGTAGTGCTCCTCTGAAATCAACTCAGCACGCTCGCTTGAAGGAACATAAAGGTGTCCTAAGTAGCATAATAATTTGTCCTGGAGGTGGAAGTTTGGAACTTGATTTCCATCCATCAACATATGGTATGTGGTGGTGAATTCTGGATCATTTTTGTATAGTTGCAACCATTTCGAAGTCTTCTTCCCATAAGAGTTGAGAACAATGGCCAATTCCACAACTAGGGGCCAACTGAGTCATCGGAAATGTTATTAGTTATATCTTCTTATATTTAATTCTAAAATGGAATTTTTTGTAAATATGTGGACCATTTATGATGAAAATTATTCTGCAACTTTCCTTGTGTTTGTATAAACTGAAGAGTTTGGTGATCTGTGTGGATGATTGCCTCCTTCCCAAGAATGTAATTTTTCCATTATCAAAAAGCCTGCATGATGGATTACATCTCCTTATCATAGGTGGGGTATTTCCGAACAATATTAGACAGTGTCTCATTGTGATATGCCACAAAATTCCCTTATTGGGGAGAACTCCACTAACAACATAGTCAAAGGCACCTCTCTCAATATTAAATGGTTTTTGCAGGTCTGTATATGTGAGGAATGGCACAGAGAAAAGGTTGTGTTTTAGCTCAATGAATGCCTTCTGTTGTGACTCAGACCAAAATAGCTTTGCTTTCGCTCTACCCTTGGTAACTTGACTCAAATACCAAGTGATATGAGAGAACCCCAACATGAATCTTCAATAGAAATTGGCAAGGCCTAAGAAATTATGAAGCTCTGTTAGAGCCATTGGGGTTGGAAATTCCCGAATGAATTGGATCTTAGATATATCCACATACACACCTTTCTCATCAATTATGTAGGCCATATACTAGACCTAGTCCATGTGAAAGGATCATTTCTCCAAGTTGGAACATAATTTGTGTTGTTGTAGGGTCTAAAGGACCCGCCAAATATGTTGCAAGTTCTCTTCCCAACTCTTACTGAAGATGAGGATTTCATCCATATATACAACCACAAATGAGTTGGTGAAGGGACACAATATGTCATCCATTAGCCTCATAAAATTTGCAGGGGCATTTTTCAATATGAAGGGCATGGTGAACCACTCAAAGAGACCATCCTTGGACTTGAAGACGATATTCCATATATATGTGGGTTCTATTTGAACTTGGTGATAAACTGACTTCAATTTGATCTTGCTGAAGTACTTAGCCCCCTTGAGCTACTCAAGAAGGTCATCAATCTGTGGGATCAAGTATCAATTCCTGACAATGATTGTATACAGTTCCAGATAATCAATACAGAGGCTCTAGTTCCCATCTTTCTTTTGTACGAATACAATTAAGCTTCCACAAGGTGAAAAACTTGGTTGGATGTGCCCTTTTTGTAGTAACTCCTAGATATGCTTCTTGATTCCCTCATTTTCTAGCAGAGATTGGTGGTAGATCGTTCCATTAATTAGAGGTGCTCTGGGAGTCATATCAATCAAATGCTTGACCTAACAGTGAAAAGGTACACTTGTAGGCGAGGAGAAGATGTCACTATACTCTTCCACAACCTTATCAACTTGCTTCTGTTGTGCGAAGGAACCCTTTCTGGGGACCATGGATGTGGCCATGATATTTGCCTTACTTTTAGAGTGAATTAGGAAGAAAAAAAATTTCCTAGCCTGGGAGATGATCTTACAGCATTGCTTAGCAGAGATCTAGGAAATGGCGCTAGGTGAGGCTACCTCTAGTATCATGTTTAGTTTTATACCCAAAGTAATAATAACAATACAAGGTCTGGAGTCATACAAAACATGACATTTCCACAAGTATGGTTGGCCTAATAAAACATAAAAAACTTCAAGGGGAGAAACATCACACAGTACCTCATCCATGAAAGGCTTGATGCTATAAGGAAGGCGACACTACTACTTAATGCAGAGATCTCACCCTTGGTGGAGCCACCTGATGGTGTATGGCTGTAGGCGTGGTGTTATTAAAATTCCCAACTACTTAATGTCCTCTACTGAGATGAGGTTCTGTTGAATCCAACTATTGACAATGAACTACAATAGAGAACACTTTAACCACATATGTGAGTGGAAGAGACACTCACCCTCTTCTAGATATTTGGGTTCAATCGTATTGACCTTGGTGGTGAAAACAGTGGCACAAGGTTCTACATCAGTTATCTATTTCCCCTTGTTAGGTTCTAGCTTAGATTCAGAAGATGCATCTGACTCTAAAGCTTTGATCTCGACCATTAGTGACTGCTTTGCACGACATTAATTTGTGTTGTGAGTGGGGCTCTTGTGGAACTCACACCACTTTCCTATGTCCTTCATTGTCTTCCCATTACTATTATTTGCTTTTGGATTTGATGGGTTTTCCTAGGTCATCCTACCTTGTCTCTACCCTTTTTTCTGTGGTTTGGAAGTTCCTTTACCCTACTTTGGATAGGTTGATCGAAAGTCTCCCTTCTTCTGTTTAAATTTCTACTTGATCTTAGCAACATATCAGTATGTTGTGCCAAGTGAGGAGATGTTCAAGAACTCCATTTCTACTCGGATGTATTTGTGTAGACAACCATGGTACTTGAGTACTAGATGTCACTCAGAGTCCTTGATACCTAACTTCGTGTGTAGGTTATGAAAGATATTTGTGAACTTTGGCACTTCTTGGTCCCTTTCCTACCATAGTGTGGTCCTTTTTTTGTACTTATCTTCATAGCTCCCAACAGGGTAATATTGTTTCTTGATGGCATCTCAAAAAGAATCCTAAGAGGGCACAACTAAAAATAGAGAGGATTCCTCCTCGTCTGTTTGCTCACAATAAGTTTCCTGTAATGCCTCCTCCCACATTTACCAGAATTCACAAGCTTGCTAGGGTAAACATGAGATGAGTGTCACTATGACATGACCCAACCTCCAAGTTATAGTTAAGGAAGTAGGGCCTACAAACATAACACTTACTGACACTACACGGGCTACAGATCACTCATGAGTTGGACAACCACCCTAGGTGATTAATCCCTGAGATGGAACCATTTTTATCTAACCTAGATCCATAACTGCACCCTTGACACCACACCCATGTGGTTGGAAGCCTATAATCACACTCACATGATTGCTTCCATGTGGTTATGGCCCAAATCCTCTAGTTCTGTGCATGATGTGCTTGAATCTAAGCCACATTTTTAGGATAGCCTCTATACCACTTCCATAATTGCTCGTAACTTTCCAAAAGCATAAACAAGATGCTAATAATGCTAACCATTCAGAACTTGAACAAGAAATTTAACTAGACATGCCTAATCCATGATAGATATTTCATCAAATATATGAAAGACATGTAAGTTGCAGGTCATGAATGCATATCTGGTTTTAAATCTCTGAACTTTAACTAAGAATCACCAAGAAGGATCCAAACCCTCATTATCTAGCTACAATAACACTTGTTAGCCCATGCATTCATCAACCATTCAATAACTTATCAAAACATGTCAAGACCCATATATAGAATAAATCATATAACTAGCAAAAAAACAGAGTAGAAACCATGGAAAATCAATCATAATGTAAACATGATAACCAATACAAGTGCTCTCCTGAGAGTTTATCAGCCAAATAGACCTTCGGCTCTGATACTAGTTGTTAGAAAAGTATATATTAAAGAGCAATGGAACACATAAAATATATTACCGAAATATAAACACATAAAACAAGAGAGACACAGATATACGTGGTTCACCCAATTTGGGCTACATCCATGGAGAAACAACCAGTCATTCCTTTTATATTATCCAACAATATGAAGAGATACAACCTACAACAAATCCGATGTAATTCCCTCTTCCCGCTCACCAATCTCCTCTCTCTTTCTCGCTCAGAATACAGATCTACATAGATGCAATACAATTCCCTCATATATAGTGAGGGGTTTCCTTCTAGGGCAAAAAATCCTAAATTAAACATAACTTCTACTATTAGATCTCCGCCTAATGAACGACCCAGATTGACTACGAAATTACAATATTTTACAAGGCAATTTTAGATCTATTTTTAGCTTCGGGGGTGCTGCCCCCGATCCCTCGCCGGGGGGGCTCCAAATAATCGTTGTCACCCCCCATGGACCCCCCTGGCGGCATACATTTTACGTGTGGCGTTGCCACCACATTATGAAATGGGGTCCAATGCGGCAATACCTCTAAATATAGAAGATAATTAGGCTCCACACCCAATAATCTCCCACTTGGAGACTGATTATAGCAACTCCACCACTGCTTCATTTGCTGGAAAATGACTTCACTTTGGACCTGGTTGTTTCTCATCTTCATAATCATACTTGAAGACCAATTGAAATTGAGAAGAATCTTAGTTTCTCCCTGATTAAAACTTTTGTTAACATATTTGCAGGATTCTAGCTAGTGTGTATCTTTTCAAGCTTCAACTGTCCATCTTCCAACACTGATCGTATGAAATGGTACTTAAGTTGTATATGTTTAGTCTTGGAATGAAATGAAAAGTTCTTTGTAGGATGTATGGCACTCTGGCTGTCACTGTATAACCTGTCGAACTCCTGCTTCTTACTGAATTCATCCAAAAACCTTTGTAACCAAATAATTTCTTTACTAGCCTCTGTAACATCAACATACTCTGCTTCCGTTGTTGAGAGTGCAACAAAACTTTTCAGTTTTGAAACCCAACTGACAGTTGTTCCACCTAAAATAAACACATACCCTATTGTGCTCCTCCTATTATCTCTATCACTCACCATATCTACATCAACATATCCCTGTAGAGCAATGTTTGAACCACCAAAGCATAATGCTTGATTTGTGGTACCTCTCAAATACTTGAGAATCCACTTCACCGCCATCCAATACTCTTTTCCTGGATTTTTCCTGTACCTTCTTACAACTTCCACTGCATGTGCAATATTAGGCTTGTGTAGACCATTGCATACATTAAGCTTCTAACTACTAATGCATATGGAAATTTAGACATATAAGCCATTTCTTCCTGAATCCTGGGACACACCTCCTTACTTAGTTTGAAATGTGATCCAGGTGGATATTGGTGGCCACCTGCCAAGTCCACTTAGACCTCCACCATTGTTTCTTTCAGCTTTTCAGTTTCCTTAATTGTAGCACAGTTTACTATTTTTAACAGTTTTTCGGGTCCTGAACTTCCGGAGCCGTTTTGAGGCCCTAAACGATGTTTTTTTGGGAAAACTGGGAGCAACATGGCTCCATGGATCGATGTTGCTCTTTCCAAACTTGTAGTTCTTGGATAGATCTTTTTAACGAGATACTGTGCGCATCAAATGGAGATCATATGCCAAAGTTACGACCCTGGGAAGTTGATGTACCAATTTACCCAAACGGGGCCCACTGTTTGGCGTTTCATCTTCTAGGGTTAGGTTTTTGAATGTTTAGGGTTTTCCATTGTTTCTCAACAATAAATAGGCCTTCGAGCCTCATTGTAACACAATTCAGAGGCATGTAGCCGCCACATCTCTTCTCAGAGATAAGCTACCATCGCTCTAGCTGTTTTATTTCCATTGCTGTTTGTAAGCATATTTCAGTATTTTACATTAATGAAATGAAGTATTATTTCTGCTGCATCTCTGTGCTTATGGTTATCTCTATAATTTGTTGTGTTCCTATTTAAATTTGGATCAGTGGTATTAGAGCGGTTTGCTTTTTCTCCGTTTTTCTTTGCATGTCCCCAATGAGGTTGGGATATAAGGAGTTAGGGCTTGAACTGGTTGAACCTTTGCAAGACCAGACTCGCAAATCCTGACGGTCTCCCATGGCGGATTAAAAGAAAGATTAGGGGGCAGGAGATCCTATCAAAATCTTGCTCGAAGAAGCCCTCGAGCAACAAAGGAACGCGATGATGGACAACTTTGACCAGATCCTTCAATGGCTACCTAGGGGTGATGCATCGGCTTCCAACAGCTACTCTGGAAACGCAATACCGTTTAAGGTACAAGTTAATTTTGAAATCCCCATATTCGAGGGTCAGATAGATGCAGATGCCGTTGATAAATGGTTAAATCTGCTAGAGGGTTATTTTTATGTTCATGATTTTTCTAGTTGGGAAAAGATTATTTTCGCTCTTCTCAAAGCAGCCCCCCACATCAAGGACTGGTGGGAAACCTATTGAAAGAATAAGGATGAAAGTACAGGCACACTATTTTCAGCCACACCCACTTGGGATTCATTTCGAGATGCCATCAAGGAGCAGTACTACCCTGTTGGAAGCTATGAGGATCAATACATAAACTGGACCACGCTGCGGCAGGGAAGGGACCAAGACGTGTTGGAGTTTACCAATATTTTCCATACCCTTCACACAAAGTTGGGTATCAAGGGTTTAGAGCAGCATTTGGTACTAAAATACCGCAGCTGCATGCACAAGTACATCCAGGAAGAAATAGAATTCTTGAACATCCCCTCGCTCGGCACGGCATACCGATATGCCGTCAAGGTCGAGCAAAAGTTTAAACAAAAGAAGCGAGACTTTGGATCTGCGAATCCGAAGCAAGGGAAAGGTGCCCCCAAACCGCAGAACAAAGGACAAAGCCAAGGTGGGGTGGCCCAAGACAACCCGCCAAAGCTGCAAGTAAAGAATAGCGTCGTGAAGCTGAAAAAGGACACGGGAAAGTGGTGTGAGTTCCATAAGAGCTCCACTCACAACACAAGTGAGTGTCGGGCCAAGTAGTCACTGGTGGCCGAGCTAAAGGTTTCAGAATCAGATGCATGTTCTGACTCTGAGTTAGAACCCGACAAGGGGAATGACAAAGGGAAGCAGATTATCGATGCGGAGCCCAACGCCACTGTTGCCACCACGAAGATCCAGAAGGAGGAACCCGAAGATCCAGAGGAGGAGGAGCGTCTCTTCCACTCCTAGATGTGGGTAAAGGGCTCCCCACTACAGTTCATTGTCGACAACGGGAGCCAAAAGAACCTCATTTCGGCAGAGGTCATGAAGCGGCTGGGCTTACTGACCACAACACATCCACAATTGTACACCATCGGGTGGCTTCACCAAGGACGGGATCTTCGTGTGAGCCAACAATGTCGCCTTCCATACAACATCAAGCCCTTCACGGATGAGGTATTGTGTGACATTGCTCCCCTTGAAGTTTGTGATGTATTATTAGGACAACCATACTTGTGGAAGCGACATGCTGTGTATGAATCAAGGCCCCATGCTGTTATTTTTACTTTGGGAAATAAGTTGTACAGGATACTGGAGGTAGCACCGCCTACCACCATCTCTTTGATTACTGTAAAACAATGCAGTAAGCTCGTTTCCAAAACCGGGAAATTTGTTTTCCTGATGATACGCCCTCAAGGAAAGAAGAAGATAGTGGCCACGACCTCCAGACAGGGCCCCTCCACACGACAACTACAGATGGACAAGGTTGTGGAGGAGTACGAGGATATCTTCACCTCCCCTGCAGGGGTTCCTCTGCACTGTCAGGTCAAGCACTCCATCGATCTGACCCCAGGTGCGCTGCTGCCCAATGGACCAATCTATCGGCGCTCCATTCTGGAGAATGATGAAATCAAGAGGCAAATTCAAGAGCTATTTTAGAAAGGTCACATCCGTCCAAGTTCATCACCCTGTGGGAGCCCGAACGTGTTGGTACAGAAGAAGGACGGGACTTGGAGACTTTGTATTGAATATCGGGCGCTGAACAAGATCACTATCCATAATAGGTACCCGATCCCATGGAATGATGACCTCTTGGACCAACTGAAGGGGGAAAAATATTTCAGCAAGATCGATTTGAAGTCAGGATATCACCAGGTGCCAATCGAACCCTCCGATGTGTGGAAGACTGCCTTCAAAGCCAAGGAGGGCCTTTTCTAATGGTTGGTTATGCCTTTCGGATTGACGAATGCTCCTGCAACCTTCATGAGGCTAATGGATGACATCTTGTGACCATTCACCAACTCATTTGTAGTGGTACACTTGAATGACATCTTGATCTTCAGCCAGAGTTGGGAAGAGCACCTCCACCACATCCGACAGGTTCTCCAAACATTGAGACAACACAAGTTATGTGCCAATTTGGAGAAATGCACTTTTGGAATGACCCAGGTTCAGTATCTGGGATACATTATTGATGAACAGGGGGTGCATGTGGATCCATCCAAGATCCAAGTCATTCGAGATGGGCCATCTCCAACCACTCTGACAGAGCTTCGCAACTTTCTAGGTCTTGCCAACTTCTACCGCAGATTCGTGTTGGGATTTTCTCATATCTCTTGGCCCTTGAGTCAAGTCACCAAGGGAGGAGTGAAAGCAAATTCTTTTGGTCTTAATCTCAATAGAAGGCATTCAAGGAGTTGAAATATTGCCTCTGCATGGCACAACTTCTCACATTACCAGACTTGTAACAACCATTTGAGGTCGAGACAGATGCCTCTGACTATGCTATTGGGGCAGTCCTTACTCAACATGGGCATCCAGTGGCATATCACAATGAGACACTTTCAGACACAATCCGGAAGTATCCCACTTATGACAAAGAGATGTATTCCATTGTGTAGGCCTGCCGACAATGGAAGCATTACATTTTGAGGAAGGAAACGGTCATCCACACAGACCACCGACCCCTGCAGTTCATGCAGACCCAAGGGAAATTGCAGAATGATCGCCATTAGAAGTGGTCCACATACCTGCAATAGTTCCATTTGAATGTCAAGTATAAGAAAGGTAGCACCAATAATGTTGCAGATTGCCTCAGTTGACCATCGATCATGGCGTTAACCACTGTGCTCAACTCTTGTGGCCACGAGACTTTTGATTGGCCACTTCTCTACAAAAGCGACCTAGAATTCGGCCACACATACCAGACACTCTTGAAGGGCCAACATGTTCTAGATTTTCACCTCCAGGATGCCCTGTTATGCCACCTGGGTCACCTTTGTGTTCCTTCAAGCAAGCGTGCCAAGATAATTTTGGAAGCACACTATAGTCGGGCTACTGGACATTTCGGGGTCGAGAAAACGGTGGAAGTATTGCAGAAGTATTTCTATTGGCCAAATCTTCGACAGGATGTCAGGAAGTACATCAAATCATGCACTGCCCGCGCCATTACCAAACCGACTACCAAGAAGCAAGGCCTCTATACCCTGCTGCCTACCCCTAGTCGAACTTGGGAATATATCTCCATGGATTACATGTCAGGCCTCCCTTCCACTAAGCATGGAAACGACAATGTTTTTGTGGTCGTTGACAGGTTCTCGAAGATGGCCATTATGGCTACCTGCAAGAAGAATATCACCGCAAAAGCCACTTCTAAACTCTTCTTTGAATGAGTGTGGGTACACTTTGGGATCCCACAGTCTATTATCTTAGATCGGGATAGCAGGTTCCTTAGTACATTTTGGTCCAATCTCTGGTCGATGCTCGACACCAAACTCTCTAAGTCCACAGCCTTCCATCCTCAAACTGATGGCCAGACAGAGGTTGTCAACAAGATGATCGTACACATTCTGCGCATGTACAACTCAAAGCATCCATGCACATGGGATGAGAGCCTCCCGTATGTTCAGCACAGCTACAACCAGGCTCTCCACAGCTCGACTGGCCATATCCCTTTTCAGGTGGGCTTGGGATTCCAGCCACTATGTCCCATTGATGTGGCCATGCCATTTGCAGCTACTCACGCAGATTCGGCTCATGTCCAGTCCAAAATAGATAAGGAAAACAAATTCATTGAGCACATCCAACATATTCGCCAATAGGTCCATGACATTCTGGAGAAATCAAATGCCAAGTACAAGCAGCGACATGATCAACATCGGGTGCCACACAAGTTTCAGGTGGGCGACAAAGTCTGGTTGCATTTGCAAAAGGAACGCCTTACCGGAGCCTATCAGAAACTTAGACCACTCCGATATGGTCCTTACACCATTACCAAGGCTATGGGAGACAATGCATTTGAGCTCATCATTCCCCCATTCCTTGGCTTGCACCCAATGTTCAATGTGGACCGCCTTTGGCCATACTTTCCACCATTACTAGACACATCCGACATTGCAAAACAACTCACACCCATAGAGTTAAATCCAGATTGCATGGAACAAGCTGAAATTGATCAGATCATGGAGACACATATCAAGCACACTCGCCAGCAGAATATCCAATTGTATCGAGTTGTCAAAGTAGGCCAACTCCTTCACCAGGGCAAGTGGCTCACTAGGGACCAAGTTCAGCAAAAGTTTCCTCATCTCATGGAGGAACTCAATGCAATGGGGACCATTGCTTCCTAAGGGGGGAGGAATGATCCAGGTGGATATTGGTGGCCACCTGCCAAGTCCACTTGGACCCCCACCATTGTCTCTTTCAGCTTTTCAGTTTCCTTAATTGTAGCACAGTTTACTATTTTTAGCACTTTTTTGGGTCATGAACTTCCAAAGCCGTTTTGAGGCCCTAAATGACATTTTTTTGGAAAACTGGGAGCAACATGGGTCCATGGACTGATGTTGCCTTTCCCAAACATGTAGTTCTTAGATATATCTTTCTAGCGAGATACTGTGCGCGTCAAACGAAGATCATATGCCAAAGTTACGACCTCGCGAAGTTGATGTACCAATTTACCCAAACAGGGCCCACATTTTGGTGTTTCATCTTCTAGGGTTAGGTTTTTGAATGTTTAGGGTTTTCCATCGTTTCTCAACAATAAACAGGCCTTCGAGCCTCATTGTAACATAGTTCAGAGGCATGTAGCTGCCACATCTCTTGTCAGAGATAAGCTACCATCGCCCTAGTTCGTTTATTTCCATTGTTGTTTGTAAGCATATTTCAGTATTTTACATTAATGAAATGAAGTATTATTTTCGCTACATCTCTGTGTTAATGGTTATCTCTTTAATTTGTTGCATTCCTATTTAAATCTGAGTCAAAATGGATAGCCAAAGGTATACTAACTGGTTTTGCATTCTGCATATTAAATATTTTCAACACCTTTTCTATGTACTCACTCTGAGACAATGTTAGTTTTCGATTCTTCCTGTATCTAGTTATTCTCATACCAAGGATTTGTTTTGCAACACCCAAATCCTTCTTTGCAAATGAGTTCGCCAATTTTCTTTTGAGCACATTTATTTCCTGCATGTTAGAACCTGCAACAAGCATGTCATCTACATACGATAACAATATAGTATAGCTGCCATCATTTTTCCTTTTGAGATAAACACAAGGGTCAGAGTGACATCTAATATAACCTTGTTCAGACATAAACCTGTCAAATTTTAGATACCACTGCCTTGGAGCCTGTTTTAAGCCATCCAAGCTCTTCTTCAACCTGCACACTAGTTTCTCCTTCCCTTTTACCTCATATCCTTGTGGCTTCTGCATATATATCTCTTCTTCCAAATCCCCATGGAGAAAGGTTGTATTTGCATCTAACTGCTCAAGATGCAAATCTTCAGCTGCTACTAGACTTAAAACAGTTCTAATTGAGGTCATTTTAACAACATGAGAAAATATCTCATCAAATTCTATACCCTTTTCTGTGCAAACCCCTTCACCACAAGTCTAGCTTTATACATTTTTCTACCTCCATCTTCTTCCTTCAACCTGTAAACCCATTTATTCTGCAATGATGTTTTACCTGTAGGCAACCTTACTAAGTCCCAAGTCTAGTTATGTGCTAAGGAGTCCATCTCTTCTTTCATTGCTTGCTCCCACTTCTTCCTAGTTTCTACCTGCACTGCTTCTTGATAACATTCTGGTTCACCAGAATCAATCAACAATACATAAGATAATGAAGGAGAGTATCATTCAGGGGGTCTACTTATCCTGGTAGATCTTCTAACACCACTTTCAGGTGTTTGAGGTGCTTGTCGTTGTTGTGGTTGCTGTTGTTGTTCTGGATGTTGATAATTATGATTTTTAGGCAGCTTCACTTCTTCTATGATGTCATCAAGAACTGTATATTCTCTGTTTTCTTTTTCCTGCATCTGATCCTTATACAAAACCTTTTTATTGAATATGACATCTCTACTCCTAATGATTTTATGTTTTTCATAACCATAAAAACGATAACCAAAATCATTAACACCATATCCAATAAAGGTACATTTGTTTGATTTTTCCTCAAGCTTTGTTCTATTTTATTTATTAATGTGGACAAAGGCTTCACAACCAAAAGTATTTAAAAATGAGTAGTTTACCTTTTTACTTGTCCATGCCTCCTCTGGAAAACCACCATCCAAGGAACTTGAAGGCCCTTTGTTTATTAGATAAAAAACATTATCTATAGCATCTACCCAAAATTGTAAAGGCAATCCTGCATGCAATCTCATGCACCTTGCACGCTCCATGATTGTCTTGTTCATATTTTCTGACACACCATTTTCTTGTGGTGTTCCTGGAACTATCTTCTCTCTGCGAATTCCATTCTCTGAACAATACCTATCAAACTCTTTGCTGCAATATTCACCTCCATTGTCTGATATGATACACTTTAACCTTTTTCCCATCTCATTTTCAACCAAAGATTTCCATTTCTTGAAAGTATCAAATACATCAGATTTATTTTGAATACAATAAATCCAAGTTTTTCTGGTTGCATCATCAATAAAAGTAACATAATAACGAGAGCCATTGAGAGATGATACCTGAGCAGGTCCCCATACATTTGTATGCACAAGCTCTAATTTTTCACTCTTCTTTTCTTTCCCAACTCTGAGGAATCTGATTCTCTTCTGTTTTCCATAAACACAATTCTCACAGAATTTTAAATCAACATGCTTCAAACCTGACAAAAAATTTCTTGAGTGAAGAATCTGCATCCCCTTCTCATTCATGTGCCTGAGCCTATAATGCCACAATGCCATATATGCTCCTATAGAGGTTAAAGCATTAACAGAATTAGAAATACCATTGCATAAATACAATGTACCAACCTTTTCTCCTTTTGCTATTGCCAGGGCTCCTTTAGTGACCTTCTAGGTTTTATCTGTAAAAGTAGTCACATAGCATTCACCTCCCAACTGCCCTGTTGAAATCCGATTTTTTTTTTTTCAGACCTAGAACATGCCTTACCTCCTTCAACAACTATTGATTTCCATTCTTCTGTTTTATGAAAACTGTACCAATTCCAATGATTTTACAGGGTTTATCATCACCCAATCGAACCTGTCCAAAATCTCCTTGAACATAATCATGAAAATGTTTCCTATTAGGGGTGGCATGGAATGAGGCCCCTAAATCTGCCACCTAATCATCAATAATATTTTCTAATGAAAGAATCAAAGCATCTTGCAACACATCACCTGTCACATTCGCTTCATGATTGTTTTCTTGCTGTGCGTCTCATTCTTTTCCCTTCCGAGACTTGTAGTCTTTCGTCATGTGTCCTTTCTTCCCGCATTTCCAGAACACTATCCCTAATCTGGACTTGGATCTTCCTTTCATTGACTTACTACAATATCCTGGGCTCTTTCCTCTTTCCATTTTTCTTCCCCTAGTCTCTGCAGTCAAAGCATTAACTGATGTCTCACCAGAGCTTTTCCGTCGCATTTCCTCGCTAAGGATTGCATCGACAACATCATAAAACTTTAAAGTACTAGATCCATAGACAGAGTTACTAATGGCCATAACTAAACCATTTCAACTTTCTAGCAATGAGCACAGAAATAACAGAGCCCTAACTTCATCATCAAAAGTTACCCCTACAGAACTTAACTGACCAGTAATTGTATTAGATTCATTTAAATGATCAGCAACAAATCCACCTTATGACATCTTCATATTAAATAAATGCTTCATAAGAAATACCTTATTTGAGGCCGAGGATTTTTCATATAGTTTGGCCAATGCTGATATTAATCCCTATGTTGTCATTTCCTTTGAAATATTAAAGGATACCGACGCCGCTAGGCATAGCTGTATAGTTCCAAGTGTCTTTTTGTCGAGAGTATCCCATTTTGTGTCTATCATAATCACCAGCTTCTTTGTCTTTCCACTCAATGGTAGGTACAAATCTTTCTGATACAGATAATCTTCCATTTGCATCTTCCATAGCTGGTAGTTTTGGCCATTCAATTTTTTGACCCTAAACCTACCATCTTCCTCCATTTCTCCCACTCAAACGAGGAACCCTTCTCTCCTGTGAGTTTATTAGCCAAATAGACCTTCAGCTCTGATACCAGTTGTTATAAAATTATATATTACAGAGCAATGGAACACATAAAATATATTGTAGAAATATAAACACAGAAAATGCATAAAACAATAGAGACATAGATATACGTGGTTCACCCAATTTAGGCTACGTCCACGGAGAAACAACCATTCCTTCCTTTTATATTATCTAGCAAAATGAAGAGATATAACTTACAACAGATCCGTTGTAATTCCCTCTTCACTCTCACACAATCTCCTCTCTATTTCTCGCTCAGAATATAGATCTACATAGACGCAATACAATTTCCTCATATATAGTGAGGGGTTTCCTTCTAGGGCAAAAAACCCTAAATTAAACATAACTTCTACCATCGGATCTCCGCCTAATGAACAACCTAGATTGACTAGGAAATTACAACATTTTACAAGGCAATTTTACATCTATTTTTAGCTTCGGGGGTGTTGGCCCAGATCCCCAGCCAAGGTTGGGGCTCCAAATAATCGTCGTCACCCCCCCAGACCCCCTAGAAGCGACATTTTATGGGCTGCGTTGTTGCCACATTATGAAATGGGGTCCAATGCAGCGATACCTCTGAATAAGGAAGATAATCACGCTCCACACGAAACAAGAATAAATCATATAACTAGCATATAACCAGCAAAAAAATAGAGTAGAAACCATGGCAAATAAGTGATAATGTAAACATGATAACCAATACAAGTGCTCACAGATCACAATAGGAAAATAACTCTTATTAACATATGAAAATGTCAACCAAATCATGGACTTCCACGTACCACCCCACCATAGATTGGGCTGAACCAAATCTCGTTTCAACTAATCACCACCATGCCATATTCCAAGCATGAATTTGGGATCCCATGGGATAAACCAAAACAACACCAAACCAGGGCTTCTAGAGGCCAAACCACCTCAACTTTCAAACACAGTGATTCCACCTCTACAGCCCGGAAATCACTAACATCAACCAGATCGGTCTCTACCTAACCTATCCAGGGCTCCAGGAACTAGTAAATCAACCCACAATCTTCCAGGGCTCTAGAGCATCATTTCCAACCGCAACTCCAGGAACTAGTAACTCAACCCACAAAGGGCTCTAAATCATTTGTCCCAACCTATGACTCAAGTAACTAGTAACTCAATCCAAACTATTCCAGGGCTTCCAGAGTGTTTTTTCCAACCCACAACCATAGGGAACCTGAGAACCAATCAGAAACAAAAAAAGTGGGAAACCCACAATGCCATGGCTATCTAGGAAATGGAAAGGCAAGGATGAAACCACTGTTAATCCATGGAAATATCCATGCCAATGATAGAACATAGCCAAGGAATCACATGCATATACCATGCATCCAAAAATCAGCAAGGAAATGACACTTGCAACATGTTACCTGCCAAGTATTCCTACTATAGTTGTTGATCCAATTGTTCCCTTACGCTCCCTTTATTTCCTTTGATTTCTTTCTCCAATCTAAGTGAATACTAGAGTGCTCCAAGCATGCTCCAAGAATTCTCTATGTGAAAATATTGAGTTAAAATTTCATGTAATAAAAGTTAATAAAGGAAAAATAAGACCAAGGTCATGGGACACATATTCCAAGTGTAATGTTGGGAAAAACATTCTATTGGGTGTCACTTTGGGTTTATTTATGGCTAATGAAATTGGCAAAGGAATTCATAAAGGAAAAGAGCCATTAATTGACATTTATTAAAGGGAAATAGGAGAAAAGGGATATGAAGGGCCACAACTTTGCATGAGGAGGAAATTAGAGGAAAAATGAAGAAAAACAGGCCGAAATAATAAAAAGGATTATGAGGATAATTTCATAGCTTTTTGTCAATTTTTCTTTCGAATTAGTTTCAGAGAGAGAAGAGCACCAAGAGGAGAAAGCAAGCAAGCAAGGGAAGGAAAAGGAAAGAAAAAGACAAACAAGGAAGGTTGGATCGAGCATCTTTGGCAGGAGGATTTTGCAAGTAATAGGTTGCATGTGTGATTTCCTAGTTGAGGTGTGAATGCATGGTACATGCATATGTTTATTTGGTTTATTTGTTTTCGTTGGCATGGGTTTTTCCTAGTTTGATAGTGGTTTCAACTTTGCCTTGCCCTTCCTTGGATAGCCATGGTGTGATGGGATTCCTTTTTGGTTGAGCTTTGGATTGTCAGAAGGTTTTGGAACCTGTGAGGTGGCTTCAGGAAAATTCTTAAGGGTTGGGGATGGAGGTGGTTTAATCTTTGAGAAGCCCTCAATAGGTGGGTGGAGACAAGAAAATTCCTCAGGGCATTGGTGAAGAAACTTTGAGGAATCCAAGCTTGTTTTGGCTTTGTTATCTCTTGACTTGTTTTGGTGAGATCACGATAGCCTGAGGGCGTAGATGGTTTAATCTCTGGGAATCCTTGGTTGTTTATGTCTTGAGATCCTTGGTTGTTTATGTTTATGTGTGATATCACACAGGGGTGATTGGCTAAAAGAAATATTTGGTTCAACCCAATCTATGGTTAGGTGGTACGTGGAAGTCCCTGACTTGGTTGTCTTTTGCATCAATTAATAAGAGCTATTTTCATATTGCATTGTATGAGAATTTATAATTTTTATTGTGATGATTTGATGGTTTTTATTTCATGGTTAATAATATGGTTATATGTCAGTTATAAGCATGGATTTGTAATGTGCTCTAGATATTACTTGTTCATGATTTGATAAGTATTTGATGGTTAATGAATGCATGGGCTAACAATTGTTATTGTAGTTATTATGAGAGGGAAGGTGATTATTAGATAAGTTTCAGACTCCTATGATCAGATATGAATTCATGACCTATAGCTCACATGTTCACCATATGTTTTTTGAAATGACCCTTAGTGTTAGGTCTGGTTAGGTCAAGTTCTTGTTCACGTTTTCTATGATTAACATTGTAATTATGTTATTTATCATTCTGAGAAGTTACAAGCAATTTTGGGTAGTGGTTTGGAGGTTGGCCTAGAAAAGTGGCTTAAATCTTGTGGTTGCACCCCCTGAACTGGAGTTTTTGGGCTATAACCGTACAAAATTAGTGTCATGTGTGCGGTTGGAGCCCTACAATTGCACCCTTGTAGGCTTGTGCATGCAGTTGGGAGTCTAGGTCATTGAAAAAGCAATCTAGCTCATGGATTGGTCATATGGGGTGGTTCTTTGGCCCCTAAGTGTCTTATAAGCCCTGTAGGATGTTAATTTGTGGTCAGTAAGTCTTAGTTGTAGGCCTCACTTCCTTAACTGCAGCTAGGAGTTTGGGTCATATCATAGTGGAACTTCGCTTCACATTTACCCGCAGGGCTTGTAAAACTGAGTAAATGTTGGGGAGGGGGTGTTATAGATTGGTATCAAAGCATGGTTCAAATACTTAGACTATAAAGGTTAGATGCATGTTGTTATGCATGCATTGTCATGGTCATGATTGTCATGCATGAGGTAATTGTATGCAGTTACTGTTAGGTTATGATGTCAACATATTGATATGATTATGTATATACATGTATCGTACTAATCGAGATTGATTTTGCAGATGAGATAACCTCCCCTAAACTTTACTTAGGTATGTTGATTATGCTTATATATGGTTATCTAACATGGTATGTTTGCAAGAAGAAGAAGAAGATAATAAATAACTAGCATAATGGTGGATTACAGTTCATGTGACTCTCCTTATAGATCATATGAGTAGCAAAGAGATGAGTACTCTCTTGAAATAACAGATACCTTGAGAAGTTTAAAGGCAGAAATTAGAAGTTGCAAAGCAGATAATGACAGGGTCATTCAGTTGCAGGAAAGACTTGCCAGGGCACAGGAAAAGAAAGTAGAGGTCAATGTCATGATCCTTCAGAGTTTGTCTGATTTGCAGAGACAGGGACAACCACAGATCAGTTATGGAGAAGACTAATGGGGCATATGGTAGTAGTTCTCATTGGTGGCCCGACCTACCTTCTTGCTAAGTTCCTTGCCCTGAAACTTAAGCCCCTGGTTGGCCGCACTGAGTCCTTCGTGAAAGACTCTGCATCCTTCATTAAGGAGCTTAAAGATATTAAACTTGAACCTGAGGACATCCTGGTCAGCTTTGACGTGGTCTCCCTTTATACCTGCATCCCTATAAAGGAGGCCTTGGAAGTGATCTATCGCCTAACGGATCCCGATACCGCGCATCTAGTTGAGATCTGTCTCACTTCCACTTTCTTCTGCTTCGAGGGTGAGTTCTTTGAACAGACTTGTGGTGTTGCCATGGGCTCCCCCCTTTCCCCTATTGTCGCCAATCTCTTTATGGAAGATTTCGAAGCCAAAGCTCTAGCCTCGGCTCGTCTCCTTCCTAAGCTTTGGCGAAGGTTTGTAGATGACACTAATGTCATCTGGTCCCATGGCCACGAGGAGCTGGATCGCTTCTTCAATCACCTCAACTGTCAGTCCTCTGCCATTAAGTTCACCATGGAAAAAGAGGTCAATGGTTGCCTCCCTTTCCTGGATATTCTTATTTCTAAGAATATGGATGGCTCTCTCTCCCACTCAGTATTCCGTAAGAAAATGCATACTGAGCAGTATCTTCATGCCGATTCCCATCATTTCCCTGCTCAAAAGATGGGTGTTCTTAACACCCTTGCTACTCGTGCCCTGAGGATTTCTGATAATAAGAGCTTTGATAAGGAGAGATCCCATCTCCTTAATGTCTTTGTGGAGAATGGTTACAGTAGGCGCCTAGGTCAGAAGGCTTTCCTTAAAGCCTCTAAAAATGCGATGATTAATAGAGAACCGAAGGAGCGCCGACTTGGGGTCCATCTTCCCTATGTTCAAGGAACCACAGACAAAATTGCTCGGATCCTTAAGAGGTATGATATCCCCTCTTCCTTTAGGCCCCTCAACACCATTCGTAAGTCCCTCCGATCGGTGAAAGATCCTGTTGACCCCATGGACATGAAGGGTGTCTACTTGATCCCCTGTTCTTGTGGAACCCCCTACATTGGGGAAACAGGACGCTCCATCCATCAGAGGATAAGCGAACATGCAGCTGACCTAAGACATGGGAGAACCAAGTCTTCAGCGTTAGCAGAGCATGTGGAAAAGACCAAGCATCAGGTTTGTATTGAAGAGGCCAAGGTTGTTGCTAAGATTGCTCATTTCCATCATTGCAAATTCAGGGAAGCTATTGAGATTGAAAAAAGCCCTAACAATCTCAATAGAGATGACGGCTGGAAAATCAGTAGCTGTTGGATCCCTGCCCTGTCGTCATAGTTTTCTGTGTTTCCCCCTGGAGCCTTCCTTCTGGGGTTATTCCGTTTTGCTCTGTGGTTGGTTTTGATCTTTCTCCTGTCCCTCCCCCTTTTTTGTCGTTCTCTCTATTTTATTTATTTATTCATTTATATACCCTATATTTACAAGTATTTAGGAGTATTATTATTATTATTATTATTTTTATTCTTTATTTTTTATTTTATTTATTTATTTTTATTTTTATTTATTTATTTATTATTTATATATATATATATATATATATATATATTATTAATTAATTAATTATTATTATTATTATTTTTCTTCATCTGTCTTTTACCTAACTTTTATCTAAATAACCGAATATTAGTACATATATATATATATATATATATAAAATTTAAATAAATAAATTAAATTAAAGTTTTTAACTAACCTTTAAAGTATTTTATCAAACCTATTTTAACTCTTTTCCATAAATAATAATATTCATAATAATAATACGAATATCAACATTAATATTAATAATAATAATAATAATAATAATAATATTAATATTAATAATATTAAATTAATATTGATATTTTGTCTACCAATTTTAATAATATATTAATATCAAGACTATTTTACTAATATAATATTAATTAATAAATAACTGAATTAAACAAAAAATTACCTATATATAATAACACATTAATTTAGTTAAATATTACCTTTTCTAACTAACCATGTATATTATTTTATTTATTGATATTTTTAACCTTAACTATATATTGGAATATATATATATATATATATATATTTTATATTAACGAAAATTAGTGAATAAATAAATAAGTGAATTACCTTCTTTAACCAACCCTAATAGTATTTTATTTATTTTGAATCCTAACTTTTATTAATAACCTTACTTTAATATATATATATATATATACATATATTAACAAATAAATTAATTAATTTTTAAAACTAACCATTAAATAAATATTTTATGTATTAATATTAAAAATAATAATTAAATTAAATTAATGAACTGTAATTTGACCTGGGTCCGTAGGTCAAAATTAGCCGTTAATCGATTTAGCCGTTGGAGTCTCTGCTCAGACTATTTAACATGCTTCTTCAACTTGTCCTGACGATGAACCACACTGGTTGGTTCGAAACGCGTCGACAAAGGTCTTTCCTCATGTGATTTTCGCCGAAGTTCTGCTTACAAGGATGATATAGTCAGAGAGGGTAGGTTCTCGAATGCACTTGACAGGAGAGGTAGTGGTTACGGGTTCTATTCTAGTTCTAGTTAAGACATGTATCATTGTCATCATCACTATAATTTTTACAGGAGGAATTTGATGATATATTTGTCGAATGAGTTCAAGAAATCCAAGCCTCCTACATTCGATGGAGAGTTGAAGAAACTGGAAGATGCAGAGGCATGGTTGCTTGGGATGAAAAAGTTCTTTGAGCTACATGATTATACAAAGAACATGAAGGACATGATAGCTATTTCCAGTCTAAAGGGAAAAGCAGACATCTGGTGGGAAGATGTGAAGCATGTCAAGGGAATCATAACAGAGGAGTTCATTTAGCATGAGTTTAAAGGACTCTTTAGGAAGAACTACTTGTCAGAGAGATACTATGATGGTAAGGCCAAGAAGTTATATGAGTTGAAGATGGTACCTATGATAGACGAGGAGTACATGACTAAATTCTTGGAGTTGTTGAGGTATGTGCCTTATCTCAAGGATGAGAAGACAAAAGTTCATAGATTCATTAGTGTGTTGCCATTAGCATTCAAGGATCATATGAAGTATGATGAACCTTGGTTGCTAGAGGAAGTCATTGGGAAGTTGAAGCACTATTACGAGCAACCAAAACATAAGTCTGAGCCTAAGCAAGATTGGAAAGGGAATGACAAGACTAAAGGAAAGTGGCCACTGAAGCGGGAAAGACCTTAGGATATAGGTGAGAAGGAAAATGTTGCCCCTTACAAGAAGTTTAATGTGGTAGAGGAGGGACATGGACTTGTTGTGGTAAAATCACAACCCCCCCATTTTTAATTTAGTATCTTCATAATAATAATGGGGACCCTTTATGTAAATTCTGGTCATATCGCCCTTTAATATTTTATTTTGGTTAATTGTGTGACATTTGTGCAAGATTTTTGTTTTCTTCGGCTTTGCAATCTAATTGCTTCATTACATTTATTTTTTCGCTAGCTTTCCATCGGTTCTCGTTTTATCTCATTTGGACTTACAGTGTGCAAATGGCACTCATTCAAAGTTTTCTTGATTTTCATTGATTGGTCTACAGATATATTATTTTAATTTTTGTGAATTAATTATTTTTAATATGTAAATATTGATTTTTTTATTAATTTTTATTTTATTGCTAACTTTCCTACTGAAGTCGAGATTATATAATAATCAAAACTATATGTTAAAATAACTTAAAGTATTAAAAAACAAAAAAATTAAGTATTGGGGACTTTTGCAGTGCGTTATATTAGATATCATTTTTTGTTATTCAATTGCGTTAAGTAAGTCATTCATCTATGACCATTTCCATGAGAGGTGTTGTAAGTGACTAATTTCTCATGATTTTTTAATAGTCCACTTAGCACTCATTGCATCGGGTGATCCTCACAGGGGTGAAGAAGTGGAATTGAAACTAGTGAAATGAATCACATAGTCAATCATCACTTTCGGGGCTTGCACTCGGTAACCAGGACTTCGCAGATTGCTTTTGGTTCATGTGCGCTTAACTGTGGAGTTTTCCCCACAATCAAGCCCACTTAGCTTGCCACCCCATTTGCAAAACCTTAGCAAATATTGGGATTCATTTCATTAGTTTCAATCCCACTTCTTCACCCCTATGAGCATCACCCGATGCAATGAGTGCTGAGTGGACTATTCAAAAATCATGAGAAATTAGTTAGTTACGACTACCTCTCATGGAAATGGTCATAGATGAATGACTTACTTAACACAGTTGACTCCCAAAAAATGATATTTAATATAATGTACTGCAAAACCCCCTAATACTTAATTCAAAAGAGTGAAGGGAACTCTACTTGAATGGTTCATGAAGTACAATACTTGCTAAGGTTTTGCAAATGGGGTAGCAAGCTAAGTGGACTTGATTGTAGGGAAAACTCCACAGTTAAACGCGCTTGAGCCAGAGGCGATCTGGGATGGGTGACCTCCCGGGAATTCCTGGTTACTGTGTGCAAGCCCCAGAAGTGATAATTGACGCTCTGTGATTCATTTCATTAGTTTCAATCCCACTTCTTCACCATTGTGAGCATCACCCGATGCAAAGAGTGCTAAGTGGACTATTCAAAAATCATGAGAAATTAGTCAGTTACGACTACTTCTCATAGAAATGGTCATAGATAAATGACTTAACGCAATTGAATCCGAAAAATAATATCTAAAAAAAATTATTAAAAAACTTTTCTCAAATCCCAGAAATTCATTTTAATTGTTATTTCATAAAAGTTACGAGATTCGAGATACCAAGAACATCGAGCGAAGTAGTTGTAATTTTTGATTCACTTAAAGTGACTATAGTTTATTAAAGTTTATTAAGGAGAGATGTCCCACCTCCACTCTTTCCGTCTCTCCTCCATTTCTCGTAACCTTTCTATTAAACTCCTCCGAGATTTCACCTCGAAGGCCCCGTCCACTTATGCCTCCCTCTTCATCTCCCTTATAACACCCTTTTAATCCCTTATGCCTCTCTTATGTCTCATCACGACCCATTCAATGGAGCCAAAACAACCACTATATATATTGTTTTTTTATTATTAAATAATTTTAATTTAATTAATTTATTATTGTTTTTTTATTATTAAATAATTTTAATTTAATTAATTTATGAGTGTAATTTTTATTTATACTTTTGATTAATTTGTAAATATATATTAATTTATTAATTTTAGTTAAAGTAAAGTTTTTAAATTAAAAATTCTCAAATTTTTGCCTAGGCATGCATTTTTTTAGAATTCTTGTAGTTTTGGCATTTCAACTTTAAAGAGACATATTTTGGAGTTCTACTTGGTCAAATGAGGTTCAGGACGTTTCGTTGGAAATCTAGAATCGAGGAGAACAATCTAGGAGGATTAACTCAATCAAATATACATATTTAATATCTCAAAAATGTCGCAGAAAATGAGGTTACAAAATTCAACAAAAACTCAAATTGGGAAAATTTGTTAAAACAATTTCATCTACCCAGAATTTTGTTGTTGCAAATTGGTTTCATGACAACTCCTTTCAGCCATAGAAGCCCTGATAGAGATCAATGAGGACACAATTTTCCTTGAATTTATTTATTTATTTTGGTTTTGATTGGAAAGTTGATTTTTTTGTGCAATTTAATTGATTTTATTTCATTTTTATTTATTTTTTGGTAGGAGATCTGTTGAAGGAGATAAGGCAAAGAAGGCTTGGAGAAATTGGATGAAAACAACAAAAGAGGAGAAGAATATTTACAACCCCAAACTATATGGATCTAAAATACTCCCAACAGTTCTCCAATTTTTATTTTTTTTGTGAATTATTAAATTGTAGTCTTGAGAAAGAGGAAATAATTCCTCTTCCTTGCAACTAGAGGCTCTAAAGCACTTATGTATAGGGGAATATAGCTGTAGGAAGGAGGAAAAAGCTTAGATTTGGGTTATTGGGATTTTTCTTTCTAATCTAGACTCTATAATTGAAGGTTGGGCTTGCACTTTTGCAGCCTTCTCCCTTTAGTGGCAGATCTTATGATTGGAGAAAGATTATTGGAGATTGAATTGGAAACAAAGCAAGAGATCAGGTTTTATAAATTTGTATTTAAATCTTTTATTTTAAATGAAATTTTTATCTTTTTGATGAGAGATCTAGGTAAAATGACTTTTCATGTTGAGCACTATTATTTGATGTGAGGATGAATGTCTTTTGAATTAGATATCTAGTTCATTAGCCTTATAGATATGTTGTTAATTTTTTCTTTTGCTCTTATGCTCAAATCAGATTTTGAGTAACTATTTACTTAGAAATTTGTTATCTAAAACTTGATTTAACTATCATTGGCATGAAGTGAACTATTTCCTAGTGTTGATTTTTAATCATTCAATGTTTTAAAGTCTCTGAATAGAGCATGTTTTGGTAATTATAATATTAGCTAGTAGAACTAATTCATTAACTTTATATTCATCGTAAACCAGACATGTTAAAATCCCCAATTATTTAGTTATTCTGCTCTTGGTTGGGATAGATCTATATCTTCTTAATCAAGATAGATTTAGAATTTATTTTTATCACCTGCATCTTAGAATCGCTTTGCATTTAGATTTGAGTTTGCATTTCTAGACATCCCCTTACGCCAAGGGAAATTTTTAGTGTGGCTTGGTTGAGCCCTCAAGTTAGCTTAAGGATTAATTTCTTGCAAGCTAGCAGCAAGAGGGTAATTTTGATATCTTTCTCCTTGTTTGGAAAGTAATTGAAATATCACAAGTCATCAAGGGAGAGAGGGGGTAATTGGATCGAATTGAACCGTTGGAATCATCAAATCAAACGGATAAGGGCTTAGTTGGGGTTTTGACCAGGTGGTCTCTCTTACATGTTGATGAGATCATTTTTGGCCATCAATAGGACCTCAATCTAGAGAACAGAAATATAAGGGCAGTGGCAGAGAACCGTTGCAGTGTTGGATTTGTGGCAAAGATCATCACAAGAAGAATTGTCCATTGTATCAGGGTGGCAGACCTCATATTTACGGTGCTCAAGAGGCGCAGATAGTTGTTGATGTGGGTCAGAGCATTCCTCAGATTTATGCAACATTTGATAACAAATAGGTAGATCACTAGGGATCCATTATTGAGATGGAAGGTAATCTTTGTGATCGAGTTGCTTCCATTTTTATTGATCATGAATCTAATTATATTTATGTTAATCCTGACCTGGTGGATAAGTGTGGCTTGAGAAAAGAAGTGCATGCATATTCTTGGTTGGTGCAATTGGCTACAAGTATTGAAAAAAGACTTCATCATTGGTTAAGAAATAGTGCATTTGAATTGAATAGTATTCCTACATAAGCACATCTAAATGTGCTTCCATTGGGGACTAGACAACATGCTTCTGGGTATGGATTGGTTGTACCTTCACTAAGGTGGATTGTTATGAGAAGGCTATCAAGTGCTTGGATGATGATAGAGAGAAGAGAATCTTGCAGGGGAAGAAGAAGCCTACATCAGTGAGAATGGTTACAACTACGTAAGAAAAGCGCGGTTGCAAGAAATGGTGTGTATTATTTGCAATGCATGTTTCTAGTGACAAAGGTAAGGATGTTGAGGATGCATAAGCCTTGAAGAGGTATTCGGTTTTGCAATAGTTTAAGGATGTATTTCCGGCAAATATTCCAGAGGTTGCCTCCTCCTATGGAAGTGGATTTCTCTATTAAGTTGGTACCACAAGCAACACCAGCATCAAAGGCACCTTATAGGATGAGCACTCTAGAATTGGTAGAATTGAAGTTACAACTTAAGGAAATGCTTGTAAATGGATTCATTAGGACAAGTGTGTCACCTTGGGGTGCACCAATGTTGTTTGTGAAGAAGAAGGATGGTACTCTCAGATTATACATTGATTATAGGAAGTTGAACAAGGTGATGATCAAGAACAAGTACCCTTTGTCATGGATTGATGACTTTTTTTATCAATTGAAGGGATCATCAATGTTCTTAAAGATTGATTTGAGATTACGATATCATTAGGTGTGCATCAAAGAAGAGGACATTTACAAGACTTCTTTCCAGACCAGGTATGGGCATTATGAGTTTTTCTATGGTTCCTTTTGGTTTGACTAATGCTCCATCTACTTTCATTTGTTTGATGAATAGTGTGTTGTGTCCTTATCTTGACAAGTTTGTGATAATGTTCATTGATGATATATTGATATATTATAAGAATGAGGAAGAACATGTAGAACACCTGGTAGCAATGTTAAGATTGTTGAGAGAGCATCAGTTGTATGCCAAGCTTAGTAAGTGAAACTTCTTTCATACATAATTTCATTACTTAGGACATTTTGTTTCCAAGGAAGGTGTAGCAATGGATCTGAAAAAGATCAAAGATATCATGGAATGGGAAGATCCTAGGAATGTGGATGAGGTCAGATCATTCATGGGGTTAGAAGGTTATTACAGGAGGTTCATCAGGAACTTATCATGGATTTCCTATCATATTACATCTTTGTAGAGGAAAGGAAAGAAGTTTGAATGGGTAAAGGAACGTGTAGCTAGTAATGAGCAGTTGAAGTAGTTGCTTACAAACACTCCAATTTTAAATAATGCAGAACCAGACAAAGTATTCATGGTGTGTACGAATGCTTGCAAGAGAGGACTTGGTGGAGTCCTGATGCAAGAGAAACTTGTGGTATGTTATGAGTAACGGAAAATTAAATGAACACGATCATAATTATGTGACTCATGATCTTGAGCTGGCAGCGATCATTCATGCATTGAAGATGTGGAGGCATTATCTTTTTAGTAGGAGGTTTGTTTTCATGAGTGATCATAATGAATTTAGATACTTGTTTGACGAAGATAATCTAAATACTAGGAAAGCTAGATGGTTGGCCATGTTCAGTTAGTTGACTTTAAGATAAGTTACATTAAGGGTAAGGAGAATAGGGTTATAAATGCTCTTAGCAGAAGAGTGCAAGTAAATCACATTGCAATTATGAGTTCATATGGGACATATTTTGAGGAGTGGATCTTGCAGGAAGGGAAACAGGATGACAGGTACCAACAACTTAAGCATAGGTTACAGAAACAAAGTATAGTTGATCAGGATGTGGATTATCATCTCATGGAAGATGGTTTGGTTATATTTAGGGACAAGGTCTATTTGTCAAACAACAGTGAACTCAAGAAGCTTATCTTGAGGGAATTTCATGTTAAGACATATTCAGGTCACTCGAGATATTAGAAGACTTTCACAGTGTTAACGGGAAAAGTGTCTACTCAGAACGCCCCTATCCCACTAAGGTGTGACAGTACCTTAGAAACAAACAAGGAAAACTACTTTCGTATTCTTCTTTATGAACTATAAACGAAGAGGAATATGATGAACCAACCTGTGTCTTGCGCTAGTCCTTTGATCCAATCTCTCTCCTCTTTGACAGCTTCCAGCTACCTGCTCCCTTACTTGCCCAGCTTCACCAAGTTCCTGCAAGATCATAGAAGAGGAAAACTACACAAAGACATGGATTTACATTCATAAATAGCTTAGGATCAGATTTAAGCTAAACATGCAAATATAACAAAACATCATTGATACACAAGCATGTAGGAGAAACTCAAATAGTTTTATTGATATAACAAGAAGGTCCAGGAGGAGTTACAACCGATGATTCCTGATCAGCATCAACCCCCCAGCAAAGGAATCCCCTCTTCACCTCTAACAAAGCATAAATCACCCAATACACTGATCTCTATCTCAAAACCAACAACAATTCTCTGCAATGTACAAAATTCCAGCCTCTGGATCTCTGGGATGAGGGATCCATATATAGATGTATGCAAAGAGGATGGGTCAGCTTATGATTTGACTAGTGGCCTCTCTCTGTCAGTTCTTGCTTCCACTTGGAGACTGAGAGCCTCTTACTCATCCTTGGTCGAACTCAGTGAGGCAAGTGTCATTGGGGAAGATTCTGGAAGCTTCCATTGTTTGTCCACCTCACGGAATGACACTGCCATTTGTCATTTCCCGCTCAGCGCACCCTGGTAGTGCATTTAGGTGCATTGCAACGCACCTAACTAGTGTACTGGGGTGCTATGCAATGCAACTAGCTAGTGGAGCAGCTGAAATGATCCTGATTTGACTGATTCTGAGCAGTTTCTGGTGGAGAACTTCTGGGAGAAGCTGTAATTGGTTTACCTTGTTCCTCTAGGGGTAGGAACAACACTTTTAGGGACTTAGGATCCCTTGGTTTACGGACATTTCATGCTTAGAGCTGTAAGGCACAAAAATGTCTATAATAGTTGCCCCCTAAAGTATGAGGCCGTTTATCGGGTGAAATGCTTTATTAGGAGGATCCGAAGTTCTTTCAATGTTGGGAGAAGACATGTAATAAGATACAATACAATACATTATCTTCATACTGTTTTCATGATCTAGCTGAGGCGGGCATTCCCATGCGCAGCTTTATAAATTCATTTTTATGTACACAGGACAGACAATCGTCTGATGGTAGACTGATGATTCTGATGAAGTCATCATCCTTTTGGTAGGATTATTATCTGTGCTGCAATGCTATACATGTCAATGTTTTTATTTTTCCTGAATATATATCGCAGCCCGGATGGATGAAACTAGATCCGGGGTCTTCAATATCGTCCGATCTTCACTCGAAGTACAAGTCGATCCATGTGAGAAATGTTTTGAAGTCGAACATGGAAAGACATCGCTTGATTACCAGTCGATGATGTAAACTGTTAACAAGCGCGAGAGGAATCACCGATAATGATGATGACCCTCAAGGTACTGCAGTACAATTCACGTGGTGTGAATAAAGGACTTGGCGTCGAACACCACGCAAAATCTTTCGGTCGAAGGTCATTGATGTATACCTGTTGCCGGAAGTGAGAAACTTGCCATTGAGGCATGCAAGCTTCAAAGTACTGAATGGGGTGTTCCTAGATCAACTTCTCGGATAATGAGCTGATGTCGACAAGAAGCGATCCGTCAAAGGAGGGCCTTGATGAATCCCACATCAATGACACGGAATGGAGCAAATGATTTTGATGGAGGTGAAAACGATCTGATGATATATGGTTCAGGATGGCGGTCATGAAGGAATGAAGTATAATGTATGGTAGTGGATGGGACACGGGTGACTTCTCTGGATGACTTCTCTTGAACATGTCGGCGACACTTATGTGATGGATTGGTAGCATTTACCCCAAATGTGGATGGTATGGCGTGACCATGGTGATGTGACCGGTGAATGAAACAACCCAACCCGACTCAGGCACGGAGTGGAAGTGTCATGTTCAAGAGCGACTTGCTACCAATAAAGATTCTTTGAGTTTCTTCCCAATTTTTCCCCAGTCATTGCTGACCAGTACCTCTTTATTTTTGTCAAGCTTGAGAAGGATAACATATGCTTGTTCTATAATTTGCCCTTCGGGAAAACCCATCGCTATGTTTTAACTAGCCTAGCGATAGTGAAACTCGTTCTCGTCTAAAGACAAGTTTGTCGCTATTAATCTTTTTAACGAGTTTAACGACAAAGATAACTCGGTCCTTTTCATTTTTAGAGAGTCTGAAAAGGTACGTAAAGGTAACTCCGAAATTCCTTTTTCGTCATCTAATCCCTTAAGTCTGAAAAAGTATAAAACAATACAGAAGGGATGAATTTTCGATAGTTTTAACGAGCCGAACAAAACAAGCGCTCGATCGTTTTGTGCAATAATCCCTCAGGTCCAAAAAGATTAAAATCTAGAGGAGGGATAGCACTTCCGGTCGCTTTAACGAGCTGGAAGGCCAAAACTCGGCAATCTTTTCATATTTTACGAGTCAGTTGAAAAGAGCTTAAAGAAGACTCGTCTTTTGAGGAACGAGTGATAAAATGGGTAGCAGCTGATTCCAGGTAATGGTTGGAATTTTCCAATCACGGCAGTATCACAAGGATGGCTAGTGAAATCACTCTTCGCAGCTGTTCCTCAAAATGGGTAAACAATCAAATGGAGGTGAATGATCGGCCAATGGAAAAGTGGAGGTGACGGTGCAAACACGACCAAGGCTTTAATGGCTGAAATCTTGATTCACGGTGGTTATTTACCGGGGAATAGTTCATTTTTTAATGAGCTTAAACGCGGGTGGAAACATTTGCTCATGTCTTATGTTTATTTTTTAACGAGCTTGAACTATGCGCTAAAACTGCTCGATTAATCCAGTCATATGATAAGAATGTCTCATATAAAACGGCAACTTTTAGATTTTTGCCCCACATCCTTTCTTTATGCAAGTTAGGTGACGACTAATCCTACGAGTTTAAAGGGTTAGAGGTCCTAAAAATTTAAAAAATAAATAGCCGCCCCTCGCTTGCACTCCAAAAGGTTTGCATGCCCCCAGGTATAAAGTATGGTTTCAAGGTTACCCCTTCTTCAGTCCAATAAAACATTTGTTTTACCGGGAGAGGCCTACCTCTTACAGGTCACCCAAAGACTGTTCGATTCGCGGTGCAAATAAAACACTTCTTCGGCGATGTCTACCGAGATAAACAAAGGCGAGTGACTCAGTTCTGTCAACTCACATAACTTTGACAAGAGAATCTTGTTCTAGAATAACCCCTCTTCCAATCACGGACGGGGTACAGACTAGTCATATTCTCCCGCAGAAATCTACCCTATACCCGAAGTTTTCCTGCCGAAGCAGACCAGGACACATGCCCCCTGGGTTTCAGTCATATCCCTCCGAATTACTCGCGCTCATCGGGAGGACGGACTGGGGATTGAGACATTTCTTGCGTGAATAGACCATTTAAGGATGGTATATGACTATTTGCGATGCGTGATCCGGGAAATGAAAGCTGGTCCACGAGCTTGACCACTCTTCCTTCGTGCGGAAAACACATTACTCTAAAGAGTGAGGAGACGGTGGCTCCCATGCAATAAATATAGTCTCGTTCAAGGAGTAGGTTATAATCCAAGGGTCCTTGAACTACCATTACGTTCATTTGAACTGTCTTCCCTCTCAATGTTATGGGCACATTGGGAAGGATCCCTAAAGGTCGAATGGTTCCTTTATCAAAACCTGTCAGATTTCTCATCTCAGGCAACAGCGATGGCGAACCAAGCGCTTTCCAAGCAGTAGAGGAAAGGATACTCACAGAAGCCCCTTCATCTATGTTGGTACCAGCCATGACCATTCTATATATTTGAACGATAATTCGGAATGGTATGCTTGCTGGTAAATGGGGTCTGCCTAGTTGATTCCAGTCGAAGGAGACAACTAGGTTGCTTGGAGGTGGGACCGAGTAGACGGCTGGGTATGGCTCTGACGAACTTCCCTCCTGCGGTAAGGGAATGGGTAGATTGCCCCCATGTTCGTCGGAGTCTGTGTTGATGAAGAGAATTTGGAAGGTGTCATCCTTGTTCTCTTCAGTGACTGTATCATCCGAAGATAAAACCTCTGAAGGCAAGACCGGGTCAACTGTCGCCTCGACCTTTTGACTTTCGTCTAGTATGGATTCAGATGGTTTATCTTCGATGATAGGTACTTCAGCCGACCACTTGAGCGGGCCAGCTGGATTCTCAACTAGCGACAGAATCGGCAAGAGTTTTTTATATCCAGGAGGAAGTCGTAACGGTGAAACCGGACGATCATCCAAAACTCTTTTCGCTTCGTCTAAGAAGGGACAGCGGTGGACGGCATGATTACCATCACACAGTTTACAGGGAAATCTAGCTTTCCCTCTTTGTCCTGAGGCTTCACTTTCGCTAGTTGACGGTGTGCTTTCAACATGATCACCAGAGGTTGATGACACCGGATTGTGCAAATGAGGAGACCAGTCCCTTAGTATCCGAGGGATGCAAGGACAATCTCTGTGAAAGTGGTCTCCTTTGCAAATGACACATGGCGATTTAGGCCTGGTCGGTGTAGTGTGTGGATTTTCGTTAGACGACACTCGTTTTCCCCCATTCGCCTTTGGCTCCTTCTTCTTCTTCTCCTTCTTCTCTTTAGGAACTTGAATTTTGGCTTTGCCGGCCCCATCAAGCGAAGAGGAAGGAGGAGAGGAAGAATTAGAGGAAGTAGAAGGTTGGTGGTCAACTCTGGACTCGTCTAATTGCTGATTCGATTGTTCAGGAATAGTGGTGTTCTGAACGACATTGGTTGAGAAAAGATAGACTGGCAAGCCAATTGTCAGTCCTGGAAGCGACAATGTGGCCGTATGGGGTGCACCAACATCTCCCCAAGAGGAGAAGGGACTAGGATTTCCACCAAGGGGAATTCCTTGGTTGGTAGACTCCATTTTCTCAACCTAAGATCAACGTAGGAAAAGGGTATGAATATTCCGTTTAAAATAAATTTTAAGACGCTTTGACACAACTTGTTTTTTCAATTTTAAAGAGTCGAGAAAAAACAAAAGATGACTCTAGTCTCTTTCGATTTTTAATGAGCCTGAAGTGACAAGTGCTCAGATGGACCTTTTCCGTTAAGGAGTCTGAAAAGGAACGAAAGGGACTGCTCTGTAGATCTAGGTAGAGGGAGTACCAAACCAATCGCAAAACTGCAGAATACTTTTTACGGTACGGCAGTCAATCTTCCCGAATGCTGTGTTCGGTGCATTGCGATCAGTAGGGCGGCCGACACGGCTTCCTATGGATAGAAGGTGTTTTAAGCCTATAGGGGTCTCCCAATATATACTCGACGGTACGTGGGAGCACAAGTCCGTACTGGCACTTATCGTCTCAAAGTGGAGGAATCACCCAACCATTAGTGAGGACAACTGTTACCAGGCTTTACGACGCCGGAATACGTCTCTAGCCTAGACCTCTAAATGTTGTGCGTTAAGTTCCAAAGCGTTGTTAGATTCATTCAATTTATTTTAAGTTAATCTTTCTTAGAAGTTTGCCTTTTGGGATCACCACGAGATGTAGATGTAATTCCTAAAATGCAATCTAAAGATGATAAGCAAGCTTTTATCTCTTTTCAGCAATGAAAATCCTAGCTACAAGGGGAAAAGAAAGACACAATCTTTTCTCAAAGAGCAAAGAGCACACTGTAAATGCACTTTTCCTAAATCAAGCCAAACAGACTATCAATATGCAAATGCACATATGCATGTATTTGTTTTCACTTTCTTAATATTGATGCCTAAAAAGAAAGTTGATGTACAAATCTGAATTTGCTTTCAAGCGACAAACACAAACAAGCTTCTTTTCGAAATCAAAAAGGTAGAGAAGATTACGACACTTTATGATTTTGAAATAAACACTCGTTTCGACACTAGAAAGTGACAAATTCAAACCAAAGATAAAAGTAAAAGCATAATCGACTGTCAACAACAAATAAACTTTCTCCTAAGATCAAAATCGACACTTACGACAGATCTAAATCCAAGGACGACAGTATGACTATTTTACTTTTTCAATGGAAAACTGTAAATGATGTAACAAGCACACAAAGAACATCTACAGTCTTTTTGTACAAAGGAGGCGAAATTAAGGCAAAGAAAAGGGGTTTTTTAAACAGACACACACTGATCACAGGCTACAAAATCAGAGACAAAACTGAAAAAATGAAGCAAAGAAGCTCAGCTGCACAGGGCTAGGCTGATCAGCGCACCTGTTACACAGAGAAACTGAATTGCAGCGCAGGTAGCCCTCTCGAGAACTGCGTTGAAATGCAGAATCTCTTCACAGAGCCTGCGCTGGGGCAGAAACGAGAATTCCTTCCGGGTTCTGGATCACGGTTTGCAGTTTAATCTATGGATTTTGGCCGAGTAAAAGCAATCAGTAATGCACAATCAGAGGGTGGATTTAAAGGAGGTCTAAGAGCTATCACAAAGGGTAATCAGATCATTTGTGAATTAGCTATTCAAATCATAAACAAATCCAGTGAAAGGATTGAAGTAGCAGGTGTCTACTTTGCATTTGATAATGGCAAATGCAATTCGATTGCTACTTCTGTGTTTATGAAACAAACAACAAGAGAAACACAAACAAACTAACTAGACACGATCCCCAGCGGAGTCGCCATGTTGTTAACGGGAAAAGTGTCTACTCAGAATGCCCCTATCCCACTAAGGTGTGATAGTACCTTAGAAACAAACAAGGAAAACTACTTTCGTATTCTTCTTTATGAACTATAAACGAAGAGGAATAGGATGAACCAACCTGTGTCTTGCGCTAGTCCTTTGATCCAATCTCTCTCCTCTTTGACAGCTTCCAGCTACCTGCTCCCTTACTTGCCCAGCTTCACCAAGTTCCTGCAAGATCACAGAAGAGGAAAACTACACAAAGACATGGATTTACATTCATAAATAGCTTAGGATCAGATTTAAGCTAAACATGCAAATATAACAAAACATCATTGATACACAAGCTTGTAGGAGAAACTCAAATAGTTTTATTGATATAACAAGAAGGTCTAGGAGGAGTTACAATCGATGATTCCTGATCCAGCATCAACCCCCAAGCAAAGGAATCCCCTCTTCACCTCTAACAAAGCATAAATCACCCAATACACTGATCTCTATCTCAAAACCAACAACAATTCTCTGCAATGTACAAAATTCCAGCCTCTGGATCTCTGGGATGAGGGATCCATATATAGATGTATGCAAAGAGGATGAGTCAGCTTATGATTTGACTAGTGGCCTCTCTCTGTCAGTTCTTGCTTCCACTTGGAGACTGAGAGCCTCTTACTCATCCTTGGTCGAACTCAGTGAGGCAAGTGTCATTGGGGAAGATTCTGGAAGCTTCCATTGTCTGTCCACCTCGCGGAATGACACTGCCATTTGTCATTTCCCGCTCAGCGCACCCTAGTAGTGCATTTAGGTGCGTTGCAACACACCTAGCTAGTGTACTGGGGTGCTATGCAACGCAACTAGCTAGTGGAGCAGCTGAAATGATCCTGATTTGACTGATTCTGAGCAGTTTCTGGTGGAGAACTTCTGGGAGAAGCTGTAATTGGTTGACCTTGTTCCTCTAGGGGTAGGAACAACACTTTTAGGGACTTAGGATCCCTTGGTTTACGGAGATTTCATGCTTAGAGCTGTAAGGCACAAAAATGTCTATAATAGTTGCCCCCTAAAGTATGAGGCCGTTTATCGGGTGAAATGCTTTATTAGGAGGATCCGAAGTTCTTTCAATGCTGGGAGGAGACCTGTAATAAGATACAATACAATACATTATCTTCATACTATTTTCATGATCTAGCTGAGGCGGGCATTCCCATGCTCAGCTTTATAAATTCATTTTTATGTACACAGGACAGACAATCGTCTGATGGTAGACTGATGATTCTGATGAAGTCATCATCCTTTTGGTAGGATGATTATCTGTGCTGCAATGCTGTACATGTCAATGTTTTTATTTTTCTTGAATATATATCGCAGCCCGGATGGATGAAACTAGATCCGGGGTCTTCAATCTCGTCCGATCTTCACTCGAAGTACAAGTCGATCCATGTGAGAAATGTTTTGAAGTCGAACATGGAAAGACATCGCTTGATTACCAGTCGATGATGTAAACTGTTAACAAGCGCGAGAGGAATCACCGATAATGATGATGACCCTCAAGGTACTGCAGTACAATTCACGTGGTGTGAATAAAGGACTTGGCGTCGAACACCACGCAAAATCTTTCGGTTGAAGGTCATTGATTTATACCTGTCGCTGGAAGTGAGAAAATTGCCATTGAGGCATGCAAGCTTCAAAGTACTGAATGGGGTGTTCCTAGATCAACTTCTCAGATAATGAGCTGATGTCGACAAGAAGCGATCCGTCAAAGGAGGGCCTTGATGAATCCCACATCAATGACACGGAACGGAGCAAATGATTTTGATGGAGGTGAAAACGATCTGATGATATATGGTTCAGGATGGTGGTCATGAAGGAATGAAGTATAATGTATGGTAGTGGATGGGACACGGGTGACTTCTCTGGATGACTTCTCTTGAACATGTCGGCGACACTTATGTGATGGATTGGTAGCATTTACCCCAAATGTGGATGGTATGGCGTGACCATGGTGATGTGACCGGTGAATGAAACAACCCAACTCGACTCAGGCACGGAGTGGAAGTGTCATGTTCAAGAGCGACTTGCTACCAATAAATATTCTTTGAGTTTCTTCCCAATTTTTCCCCAGTCATTGCTGACCAGTACCTCTTTATTTTTGTCAAGCTTGAGGAGGATAACATATGCTTGTTCTATAATTTGCCCTTCGGGCAAACCCATCGCTATGTTTTAACGAGCCTAGCGATAGTGAAACTCGTTCTCGTCTAAAGACAAGTTTGTCGCTATTAATATTTTTAACGAGTTTAACGACAAAGATAACTCGGTCCTTTTCATTTTTAGAGAGTCTGAAAAGGTACGTAAAGGTAACTCCGAAATTCCTTTTTCGTCATCTAATCCCTTAAGTCCGAAAAGGTATAAAACAATACAAAAGGGATGAATTTTCGATAGTTTTAACGAGCCGAACAAAACAAGCACTCGATCTTTTTATGCAATAATCCCTCAGGTCCAAAAAGATTAAAATCTAGAGGAGGGATAGCACTTCCGGTTGCTTTAACGAGCTGGAAGGCCAAAACTCGGCAATCTTTTCATATTTTACGAGTCAGTTGAAAAGAGCTTAAAGAAGACTCGTCTTTTGAGGAACGAGTGATAAAATGGGTAGCAGCTGATTCCAGGTAATGGTTGGAATTTTCCAATCACGACAGTATCACAAGGATGGCTAGTGAAATCACTCTTCGTAGCTGTTCCTCAAAATGGGTAAACAATCAAATGGAGGTGAATGATCGGCCAATGGAAAAGTGGAGGTGACGGTGCAAACACGACCAAGGCTTTAATGGCTGAAATCTTGATTCACGGTGGTTATTTACCGGGGAATAGTTCATTTTTTAATGAGCTTAAACGCGGGTGGAAAAATTTGCTCATGTCTTATGTTTATTTTTTAACGAGCTTGAACTATGCGCTAAAACTGCTCGATTAATCCAGTCATATGATAAGAATGTCTCATATAAAATGGCAACTTTTATATTTTTGCCCCACATCCTTTCTTTATGCAAGTTAGGTGACGACTAATCCTACGAGTTTAAAGGGTTAGAGGTCCTAAAAATTTATGAAATAAATAGCCGCCCCTCGCTTGCACTCCAAAAGGTTTGCATGCCCCCAGGTATAAAGTATGGTTTCAAGGTTACCCCTTCTTCAGTCCAATAAAACATTTGTTTTACCGGGAGAGGCCTACCTCTTATAGGTCACCCAAAGATTGTTCGATTCGCGGTGCAAATTAAACACTTCTTCGGCGATGTCTACCGAGATAAACAAAGGCGAGTGACTCAGTTCTGTCAACTCACATAACTTTGACAAGAGAATCTTGTTCTATAATAACCCCTCTTCCAATCACGGACGGGGTACAGACTAGTCATATTCTCTCGTGGAAATCTACCCTATACCCGTAGTTTTCCTGCCGAAGCAGACCAGGACGCATGCCCCCTGGGTTTCAGTCATATCCCTCCGAATTACTTGCGCTCATCGGGAGGACAGACTGGGGATTGAGACATTTCTTGCGTGAATAGACCATTTAGGGATGGTATATGACTATTTGCGATGCGTGATCCGGGAAATGAAAGCTGGTCCATGAGCTTGACCACTCTTCCTTCGTGCGGAAAACACATTACTCTAAAGAGTGAGGAGACGATGGCTCCCATGCAATAAATATAGTCTCGTCCAAGGAGTAGGTTATAATCCAAGGGTCCTTGAACTACCATTACGTTCATTTGAACTGTCTTCCCTCTCAATGTTATGGGCACATTGGGAAGGATCCCTAAAGGTCGACTGGTTCCTTTATCAAAACCTGTCAGATTTCTCATCTCAGGCAACAGCGATGGCGAACCAAGCGCTTTCCAAGCAGTAGAGGAAAGGATACTCACAGAAGCCCCTTCATCTATGATGGTACCAGCCATGACCATTCTATATATTTGAACGATAATTCGGAATGGTATGCTTGCTGGTAAACAGGGTCTACCTAGTTGATTCCAGTCGAAGGAGACAACTAGGTTGCTTGGAGGTGGGACCGAGTAGACGGCCGGGTATGGCTCTGACGAACTTCCCTCCTGCGGTAAGGGAATGGGTAGATTGCCCCCATGTTCGTCGGAGTTTGTGTTGATGAAGAGAATTTGGACGGTGTCATCCTTGTTCTCTTCAGTGACTGTATCATCCGAAGATAAAACCTCTGAAGGCAAGACCGGGTCAACTGCCGCCTCGACCTTTTGACTTTCGTCTGGTATGGATTCAGATGGTTTATCTTCGATGATAGGTGCTTCAGCCGACCACTTGAGCGGGCCAGCTGGATTCTCAACTAGCGACGGACTCGGCAAGAGTTTTTTATATCCAGGAGGAAGTCATAACGGTGAAACCGCACGATCATCCAAAACTCTTTTCGCTTCGTCTAAGAAGGGACAGCGGTGGACGACATGATTGCCTTCGCACAGTTTACAGGGAAATCTAGCTTTCCCTCTTTGTCCTGAGGCTTCACTTTCGCTAGTTGATGGTATGCTTTCAACATGATCACCAGAGGTTGATGACACCGGATTGTGCAAACGAGGAGACCAGTCCCTTAGTATCCGAGGGATGCAAGGACAATCTCTGTGAAAGTGGTCTCCTTTGCAAATGACACATGGCGATTTAGGCCTGGTCGGTGTAGTGTGTGGATTTTCGTTAGACGACACTCGTTTTCCCCCATTCGCCTTTGGCTCCTTCTTCTTCTTCTCTTTCTTCTTCTTCTCCTTCTTCTCTTTAGGAACTTGACTTTTGGCTTTGCCGGTCCCATCAAGCGAAGAGGAAGGAGGAGAGGAAGAATTAGAGGAAGTAGAAGGTTGGTGGGCAACTCTGGACTCGTCTAATTGCTGATTCGATTGTTCAGGAATAGTGGTGTTCTGAACGACATTGGTTGAGAAAAGCCAGACTGGCAAGCCAATTGTCAGTCCTGGAAGCGACAATGTGGCCATATGGGGTGCACCAACATCTCCCCAAGAGGAGAAGGGACTAGGATTTCCACCAAGGGGAATTCCTTGGTTGGTAGACTCCATTTTCTCAACCTAAGATCAACGTAGGAAAAGGGTATGAATATTCCGTTTAAAATAAATTTTAAGACGCTTTGACACAACTTGTTTTTTGAATTTTAAAGAGTCGAGAAAAAACAAAAGATGACTCTAGTCTCCTTCGATTTTTAATGAGCCTGAAGTGACAAGTGCTCAGATGGACCTTTTCCGTTAAGGAGTCTGTAAAGGAACGAAAGGGACTGCTTTGTAGATCTAGGTAGAGGGAGTACCAAACCAATCGCAAAACTGCAGAATACTTTTTACGGTACGACAGTCAATCTTCCCGAATGCTGTGTTCGGTGCATTGCGATCAGTAGGGCGGCCGACACGGCTTCCTATGGATAAAAGGTTTTTAAGCCTATAGGGGTCTCCCAATATATACTCAACGGTACGTGGGAGCACAAGTCCGTACTGGCACTTATCGTCTGAAAGTGGAGGAATCACCCAACCATCAGTGAGGACAACAGTTACCAGGCTTTACGACGCCGGAATACGTCTCTAGCCTAGACCTCTAAATGTTGTGCGTTAAGTTCCAAAGCGTTGTTAGATTCATTCAATTTATTTTAAGTTGATCTTTCTTAGAAGTTTTCCTTTTGGGATCACCACGAGATGTAGATGTAATTCCTAAAATGCAATCTAAAGATGATAAGCAAGCTTTTATCTCTTTTCAGCAATGAAAATACTAGCTACAAGGGGAAAAGAAAGACACAATCTTTTCTCAAAGAGCAAAGAGCACACTGTAAATGCACTTTTCCTAAATCAAGCCAAACAGACTATCAATATGCAAATGCACATATGCATGTATTTGTTTTCACTTTCTTAATATTGATGCCTAAAAAGAAAGTTGATGTACAAATCTGAATTTGCTTTCAAGCGACAAACACAAACAAGCTTCTTTTCGAAATCAAAAAGGTAGAGAAGATTACGACACTTTATGATTTTGAAATAAACACTCGTTTCGACACTAGAAAGTGACAAATTCAAACCAAAGACAAAAGTAAAAGCATAATCGACTGTCAACAGCAAATAAACTTTCTCCTAAGATCAAAATCGACACTTACGACAGATCTAAATCCAAGGACGACAGTATGACTATTTTACTTTTTCAATGGAAAATTGTAAATGATGTAACAAACACACAAAGAACATCTACAGTCTTTTTGTACAAAGGAGGCGGAATTAAGGCAAAGAAAAGGGGTTTTTTAAACAGACACACACTGATCACATGCTACAAAATCAGAGACAAAACTGAAAAAATGAAGCAAAGAACCTCAGCTGCACAGGGCTAGGCTGATCAGCGCACCTGTTACACAGAGAAACTGAATTGCAGTGCAGGTAGCCGTCTCGGGAACTGCGTTGAAATGCAGAATCTCTTCACAGAGCCTGCGCTGGGGCAGAAACGAGAATTCCTTCCGGGTTCTGGGTCACGGTTTGAAGTTTAATCTATGGAATTTGGCCGAGTAAAAGCAATCAGTAATGCACAATCAGAGGGTGGATTTAAAGGAGGTCTAAGAGCTATCACAAAGGGTAATCAGATCATTTGTGAATCAGCTGTTCAAATCATAAACAAATCCAGTGAAAGGATTGAAGTAGCAGGTGTCTACTTTGCATTTGATAATGGCAAATGCAGTTCGATTGCTACTTCTGTGTTTATGAAACAAACAACAAGAGAAACACAAACAAACTAACTAGACACGATCCCCAGCGGAGTCGCCATTTTGTTAACGGGAAAAGTGTCTACTCATAACGCCCCTATCCCACTAAGGTGTGACAGTACCTTAGAAACAAACAAGGAAAACTACTTTCGTATTCTTCTTTATGAACTATAAATGAAGAGGAATAGGATGAACCAACCTGTGTCTTGCGCTAGTCCTTTGATCCAATCTCTCTCCTCTTTGACAGCTTCCAGCTACCTGCTCCCTTACTTTCCCAGCTTCACCAAGTTCCTGCAAGATCACAAAAGAGGAAAACTACACAAAGACATGGATTTACATTCATAAATAGCTTAGGATCAGATTTAAGCTAAACATGCAAATATAACAAAACATCATTGATACACAAGCATGTAGGAGAAACTCAAATAGTTTTATTGATATAACAAGAAGGTCCAGGAGGAGTTACAACTGATGATTCCTGATCCAGCATCAACCCCCCAGCAAAGGAATCCCCTCTTCACCTCTAACAAAGCATAAATCACCCAATACACTGATCTCTATCTCAAAACCAACAGCAATTCTCTGCAATGTACAAAATTCCAGCCTCTGGATCTCTGGGATGAGGGATCCATATATAGATGTATGCAAAGAGGATGAGTCAGCTTATGATTTGACTAGTGGCCTCTCTGTGTCAGTTCTTGCTTCCACTTGGAGACTGAGAGCCTCTTACTCATCCTTGGTCGAACTCAGTGAGGCAAGTGTCATTGGGGAAGATTCTGGAAGCTTCCATTGTCTGTCCACCTCGCGGAATGACACTACCATTTGTCATTTCCCGCTCAACGCACCCTGGTTATGCATTTAGGTGCATTGCAATGCACCTAGCTAGTGTACTAGGGTGCTATGCAACGTAGCTAGCTAGTGGAGCAGCTGAAATGATCCTGATTTGACTGATTCTGAGCAGTTTCTGGTGGAGAACTTCTGGGAGAAGCTGTAATTGGTTGACCTTGTTCCTCTAGGGGTAGGAACAACACTTTTAGGGACTTAGGATCCCTTGGTTTACGGACATTTCATGCTTAGAGCTGTAAGGCACAAAAATGTCTATAACACACAGTTGTGAAGAAGTTCTACTATTGTCCAAAATTGAAGAAAGAGGTGGTTGAGTTTGTCACAAGGTGTTTGGATTGTCAACATGTAAAAATAGAGTGCAAGCATCCAAGCAGTTTATTGCAGCCGATTCCGATTCTGGAATGGAAATGGGAGGTCATTTCCATTTATTTCATCATATGTTTTCTGAGAACATCCAAACAACATGATTCCATTATGGTTGTGGTTGACAGGTTGGCCAAGGTAGCTCACTTCACTCCAGTGAAGTCTACTAATTTAGCTAGTGAGGTAGCTTAGGGCTTCATAAGGGAGATAGTGAGGTTGCATGGTGTTCCTAAGAAGATAATACTAGAAAAAGATGCCAATTTCACTTCCAGGTTTTGGAAGAAGTTGTTTGTAGGTTTGGGGACAGATTTGGCCTTCATTACAACTTATCATCCGCAGAAAAATGGACAGATAGAGAGGGTTGATAGGATTCTTGAGGATATTTGAGGATGTATATCATGCATCAACAGAGGAAGTGAGAAGAGTATCTTCCATTGGTATAGTTTATGTACAATAATGGGTATCAAGAATCCTTGAAGATGAGTCTGTTTGAGGCACTTTATGGGTGCAATTGTAATACTCTCATTAGCTAAAGTGATCCAATGAACAGGGTTTTGATTGAATGAGAAATTTTAGCTAAGATGGAATAGGAAATGCAGGTTATCAGGAGGAATCTAATGGAATCACATGATAGACAAAAGAGTTATGCATATCATCATAGGGTATTTAAGGAGTTTCAAGTTGGGGAGCATGTGTACTTGCGCATCAAGCCCAAGAGGAGCTCCTTGAGGATTGGGTCATGTGCCAAGTTGGCACCTCAGTATTGCGGGCCTTTTGAGATCCTTGAGAGGATTGGACCAGTGGCCTATAGACTTGCACTGCCTCTGAAAATGAAAGTCCATGATGTTTTCCATGTTTCATTACTTAAGAGATATGTGAAGGATGTTGATCACGTGATTGACCAGTCTATATAACAGGTGGAACCAGAAGGAGATTCCAGCCAGAACCTGTTATGAAACAAGATCAAGAAAGGATAGAAAAGATAGATCAATGCCTTAGAATTCAGCCTCTTCGAGGGGTAAACCTCCTTGACATTACATATATGAACAATTCTTGGATGACACAAATGAAAATACCTTCTTTCTATATATAGGAGTCTAAGGGGTCATAACATAATCAAAGCCGACATAACAATAATAATGTAAGGGCACAATAATAACAATAGTGGGCTTCTATGGGGCACAATAGTAACAATATGGGCACTACATGGGTACATCAATATAATAAGTGGGTTACACTAGTAGTATAGGGGCCTAACATGCCCCTCTCCTTCAAAAAGCATTGTCCTCAACGCTTGAGTAGTTATTGATTCTTTTGTATAAAATTCTTGTCCTCCCATGTGGAATCTTCAGTGGGTAAGTTCTTCCAGTTGATGAGATACTCTGAAATTGATCAATTTCGTAGCTGTTGGGTTCTTGTTTCTGTGACTGCTCCAGGTTCCAATATGATTTTTCCTTCCCCTTCCATTTCTGACAATATTGTTTGAATTGGGATCTTTTGAAACTTTTGAATAAGTGGCCATACTTCTTCATCCTTCTTCCATTCATCCCTTGCTTCATTTATCCAATCTGGTTGGATAATAGAAATAGCACAAAACAATGCTTCCACATCCTCATCCTTGAAGAGTCTTCCCATTCGATAAGGTTGCCATTTTTTAAGTGCATGTAGTATTGCCAACGTTTCCTTCTCATAAATAGCTTGCTTGAGATGTAGGAGTAAAAATACCCAATCACCTACATCAAAACATTTTTCACTATGATGTTGATCTACCTGTTGTTTCGTTTGAGTTTGCACCGAAGTGGCGCTATCCTTAAAAAGTTGGAGAACTTGTTGTTGATGCTCGATGTGATCTTTCACTGCTTGAACCTTTTTCTTCTTGATATTTCCTTCTATATCTAGAGTTTGAGTGGTAATTTCTTCCAATCCTTTACAAGATATGGTCAAATTCATTTCTTGATGCTCGATGTGATCCTTCACTTCTTGAACATTTTTCTTCTTGATATGTCCTTCTATCTTGATAGTTTGAGGAGTGGTAATTTCAACCAATGAATTACAAGATATGGTTGGATTCATTTCTTCTTTCTCGATGTGATATTTCACTTCTTGCACCTTTTTCTTCTTGATATGTCCTTATATCTTGAGAGTTTGAGGAGTGGTAATTCTTGCCAATGCTTTACAAGATATGGTCTGATTCATTTCTTCTTTCTCTGGGGTGGGGTCTTGGCATATATCGTCTTCCTTTGATGTTTCTTGATCCTTTTCTTCCTCCTCTTCATATTCTATGTAAAATAATTTCTTCTTAGCACACTTATGACCTTTAATGCATTTACTATCACAATTGTAACAAAACCCTTTTTCTCTTTTTTCTTGCAATTGTTGTGGTGTAACCCTTGTAGGTTGTGGAAGGCTAGGAGAAACAACACTTCCATCTTTATAGTTGTGAGGGGTATGCTTCCTGGTTTCCATAATTTTGCTTTCCACTATGTCACAAATCCCTTTTACTCTTTCCAATTGTTGTGGTGTTGCTCTAAAGAAGGTGTTTCTCTTTGTATCCTCATAATGTGTTATCATTTCCTCCATGAAAATTGACCACGTAACAAGTTGTTTACGAGAACAAAGCCCTTCATACCATAAAAATTGATCCGGTTCTAAATATGAAGATGCAATACATGCCTTTTGTAACAGTGGTACACCATGTAGATCAAAATATTGCTCCATCTGAAGTATCCAATTTACCGGATCCTGTTACACTAAAAAATGTCACCTTGACTACTTACAGTTAGTATGGCTCAAATCAACAGTCATGCTACCCTCTTAGGCAAGTCTCATGCCTCTGTTATCCATCTCAAACTCAAAGAAGAGAGAAAGTCTTGTAAAAACTATGTTTATCTCTGGGGTCGCAGGTTCTCTCTAGCCTTACCTGCGGGGACGCTGACCATATTCACAAAATATGCGTCCATGGACGCTCTGTATGTTAAGGGACAGGTGCGTCCCTCTGTAAAAGGCAAAATGCGCGAGTTTTATCTTGAAAAAGTTACTTGTGGTTACTTCTAGAACATTCTAGAGGTCGGTTTGATGAAATGGATGCGCCTCCAGTTGGTTCATGTATCTCTATTAAGGGGGAACTTATCCCATCAATAAGGGAGCTATCCCACCCATAGAGGGGGATGATCCCATTGATAGTGGACCTGAATAACCTCTTTACAGCACTATAAATAAAGGCATTGAGCCAGAAGGAGAGGAGGTTGGAGCTATACATTTTCTTTGGGTAAATGCTGCAGGATTTAGGTCTTCCATTAGAGCCTTTGTGAGGAGAGATTGTCTTCACTTGATTCTACTTGGGAGAGGGTGAGCTTTGTCAAAGTAGAGGAAAACCCTTGATGGACCCTGGGAGGAACTTGCACAACACCAAGGCCAGGTTGTAAGAGTTTCTTTGTTTCGTTATTAATACAAACTGGTTTATTTTTCTCAATAGCTTGTGTTAATGAGTTATTTCATGTGTTCCTTGGTCTGCATGTTGAATATATGTTTTATTATATGAAATGCAAGTGCTTGGTAATTGTTTGATTGTTTGTGGTTGCAGGAATTGACTTGAAGGAGGAGCTCATCCGGATCGTCAAGAACGGACTTCAACAACAGCGTTTTGGAATAAGGTAAGCCTAAACACTTGTAGTTTTCATGTTGTAAAAGGTGTATTTAGAGAAAGATCACTCCATTTTGTCTTGTTTGTCATTAGAATGTCTTAGACTTCTAGGAAGGTCAGTCGTGTCCGCACCCTTGACAGATTCCGTGTGACAAATTGGCGACTCCACATGCGAGAGCAGCCCAGAATTACAACATTGTTGAAGACTTAGCTGTTTCACCTTCAGCAATGTCGGCACTCGAAGTGCTGCAATCATGTCCAGCGCAACGAAAATTGCTTTTGTCGGCTATTGGAGCTGTCGATGTTCAGGACCCGAACCTAATGATCTTTGATCTAGAAAGTAGTACACCACGTCTCCCCCATCAAATGGCTTTCCAAATTCCAGTGATAGTCAAAAACAGGCCTATTCATCGGACTGTGATTGATGAGGGAGCTTCTATGTGTATTATGTCGATTCAATGTTGGAGATCGCTTGGTTCTCCTTCGTTGAACCAATCCCCCACCATCCTTAAGGCCTTTGATGGTCGTGGGTTCCGTCCGTTTGGTATTCTACAAGAATTGCCTATAGGGGTCGAAGGTAAAACCGTTAGTCTGGATGTGGAAGTGGTTGATGCCCCTCTAGACTACAACCTTCTTTTGGGTCGAAGTTGGTCATATGCTATGACAGCGGTCGTTTCATCGGTCTTCAGAGTCATTAAGTTTCCACATAACGGTAAGATCGTGACTATTGATCAGCTGACATACTTTTCATCCGACCCAACCTCTTCAGAAACTATCCAGCATGTTGGTAAAACGACAATCCCTTATAGGGACATTGGTGTAGGTTTAGTTAAGGATTCCGGTTTACTGGGAACTTTTCCTCTCCCTCCACTCAATGCAGACCCTTCGTTCGCAACAATTCATATGATCACGTCAGAAAACATTATTTATGATGATCCTTGGTATGTTCCCTCTGACTCTGAGCTAGACTCACTCGGTGATGTTATGCCGTTGAGTCCGTATGAGATTGCTTATGAAGCTCTTATGTCTTTTACAGACTTTCATTCAACCGAAACCGACCAAATGAATGTGGTCAGTGAAGAGTCTTTTTTCACCTCACCCTTAGAACGGATAACGTTTCCCGAAGAAGTGTCATCTGACGAACAACTTCGCGAAATCCTAAGTGTAGATGATCTACCATGGGAAGATCTCCATCACAGATCTTCGTTTTTACCTAAGGATGATGCATTTGAAAATGATTTTTCATCTATCTTTACCGCTGAATATGTCAAAGACGCTCAGGATCCAACGAAACATTCTGATTCAGAGCTGAATTTAGGGAATATTTCTCGTACTATTCCCATTGATATTTCAGTGAAGCCCGGAATCGAGGAGAACATTCATATAGGTGCCGCATGTACTGAAGAAGAAATCCAAACTTACAAGGCCCTATTCCAAGAATTCCGCGACGTGTTTGCCTGGTCTTACGAGGAAATGCCGGGAATTGATCCTGCCATTGTTGTTCATGAAATCAAAACCTACCCGGATGCTAAACCCATTCGGCAACGGTTGCGTCAGATTCACCCTCGAAAAGCGGCTGCGATTAAAGCAGAAGTCGAAAAGCTGTTGAAAGCAGGTTTCATTTATCCGATCCCGTTAACGGATTGGGTATCGAATATTGTTCCCGTCAATAAAAAACAAGGAACAATAAGAATCTGTATCGACTATAGGGATATCAATCGAGCTTGTCCAAAAGACAACTATCCTACGCCTTATATCGATCAAATAATTGATGATTGTGCCGGAAGTGAGATGTTTTCCTTCATGGATGGTTTCTCAGGCTATAATCAAATCAATATTCTACCTGCCGATCAACCAAAAACGGCATTCATTTGTCCATGGGGGACATTTGCTTATTGCAAATTACCTTTTGGGCTTAAGAACCGGTGCTACTTTTCAACGGGCAATGTCTTATGCATTTCATGACATCAAGCACATTGTGCAACCCTATCTCGATGATTTGCCTGCTCATTCTTTACACCGAGCTGATCACCTTGTCCACCTACGAGCAATCTTTATGAGGTGTAGGCATTATCGAATTCGGTTGAATCCCCACAAGTGTGTTTTCTGTATAGAAACAGGTCGATTGCTGGGATTTGTTGTTTCAAAAGCCGGCATTCGCGTCGATCCCTCGAAAGTCGAGGCTATCATCAAATTGCCTCCTCCTTCGAGTTTGCGCCAACTCCAAAGTTTGCAAGGGAAAGCGAACTTTTTACGCCGATTCATCCCAAACTACGCCGAGGTCACTAAAGGTTTTACACGGTTGTTGAAACAGAACGCACAATTCTTTTGGGACGAGATTGCCCAACAATCTTTTGATGCACTGAAACACGCGTTGACCCATGCACCGTTATTGCATCCTCCCAACTACAACCAGGACTACTTCTTATACCTCGCAGCTTCGCATTCCACCATTGGAATGGTGTTAGTTCAAGAAGATGAATTCAAAGCAGAGCATGTGATATATTATCTTAGTAGAACCTTAAATCCCACTGAGTTAAAATATTCGCATGTGGAGAAATTGGCCCTGGCAGCCGTTCAAGCTGTCCAGCGTTTTCGTCACTACATTCTTCTCCGCAAGACTACAGTTATTTCGGATTGCAACCCTATGATTTATATTTTGACAAAACAACTGCTAGGGGGCAAGTACTCTAAATGGATTGTTATCCTGCAAGAGTTCGACTTGGAGTTCGAGAAGTCCAAGTCTAAGAAATCTTTAGTTTTTGCGGAATTGATGTGTGATTTCCCGAGTGCTGACACAGAGACTGTGGCAGAGGAGTCCATTGTGGACGAATCTTTGTTTCTTATTAGCACTTTAGATCCGTGGTATGGGGATATAATCATCTATCTCCAAACCCAAACCTTTCGGCCTGAAGCTTCCAAGGAAGACCGTCGAAAAATTCGGTTTCGATCCCAGCAATACAGAATTATTGGAGATACACTTTATCGCCGGGGGGCAGACTTAGTTTTTCGACGTTGTTTAACTCACGAAGAGGCTGAGAGAGTTTTGAATGATTGTCACTCTGGAGCATGTGGCGGTCATATGTCTGGGTATGCCACAGCTCAGAAGGTGTTGCGCGCTGGCTATTTCTGGCCGTCTATGTTTAAAGATTGTATCCTTGCTGTCAGAACATGCCACAACTGTCAAGTGTTTGATCGAAAGATGCGCGCTCCACCTGCTCCTCTCCACCCTATAATTGCCGCTGGTCCATTCGCCAAATGGGGCATTGACTTTATTACTTGTAACCCTCACTCGGCCGGGGGGCATGCGTATATCATCCTCGCGGTTGATTATTTTACAAAATGGGCCGAGGCGATGCCTACATTCGACGCAAGCGGCAAGACAGCTGCAGTTTTCGTATTCAATCATATCATAACTAGGTTTGGTGTCCCACAAGCAATCATTACTGACCATGGGAGCCATTTTCGAAACGTCATGATGACTGAGCTTACAAGCCAGCTTGGTTTGCGCCACGATAGCTCTACTCCTTATTATCCGCAAGCCAACGGTTTGGTTGAGTCAATCAACAAAGTTCTAGTCATCATGATTCGACGGATCATTGGTATCCATCGAACGAATTGGCATAACATGTTATTTTCGGCGCTATGGGCATATCGAACTTCAGTGAAAAATTCAACAGGTTTCACCCCTTTCCAGCTAGTTTATGGCTTAGAAGCTGTGTTACCTATTGAATGCGAAATCCCATCACTTCAAATGGCTGTCGAATTACTTCCAGCTACTTCCGAAGAGGAGAAACGGTTATTATACTTGGCTAAATTAGATGAGACTCGACGTGACGCTACTTTAGCTATCGAGACTCACGCGAAACGAATGAAAGCTCAGTACGATAAAAATGTAACCCCTCGAAGTTTTTCGGAAGGAGACCTAGTACTATTATATGATCAAGCTAACGATAAGCTAGGTGCCGGAAAATTCGTTCCCATGTGGCATGGGCCCTACATTGTAAAGCGAAAGCTAGCAAAAGGGGCTTATGAGTTAGTTGATTTTGATGGGGACTCTTTGGGTAAACCCAGAAATGGACTTTACCTAAAGAGGTATTATGCTTAAAATGATGGGTATGGAGAAATTTTTAGATAGGTTAGATTTTCTTTCTAGCTAGCAAGTGTGTTAGTTTAGTCAGTGTGCTTAGCTTAGCAAGTGTGGTTTTTCGTCATTATTCTGGCTTATCTTGGTTTTACTCTTGATATTGTAGATGTCGACGCCTCTCCAAACATACATTGGATTTGCTGATGGTGCTTGTCGTAATACACGAAATATCTCTTCCGCAGCTTGGGTTATCTATTCGCCCTCTGACGAGTTAGTTTCTATGCATGGGGTAAGCCTCGGTCAAACAACGAATAACATTGCAGAATACAGTGCAGTGGTTGAATTATTATCCGAATCTATTTCATTTGGAATTCGACGTTTGATAGTGAGGTTAGATTCTGAACTTGTTGTATTACAGCTTAATAGAGTTTATGCCATTAGAAATCCTGTGTTATTAAGGTTGTTTTTGAGAGTGCGTCTCTTGGAACGTGAATTTGATTACATTGAATATCAACATATTCCAAGGTCTTTGAATACATTAGCAGATGCAATTGCTTCTCGAATGTTGGACAGACATTTATGATAATCATGCAAGTAAATTTAAAAACATTTCATCACATATGTTAAACAAGATAAGCCGGTAATAGTGATATATATAGATAGAAGTGTGTCAAAAAATATATACATCGTCTTCGATCATAGGTTTAAAACACCTTATGATCGGCAAAATGATAGTACAAAAAGTCAAAAATGTCACATGTGACTACAAAAGTGACTAGTCAATCACTGGTGGTGCTCTCTGTACGACACCACTGCGCGGGCTACCTTACGCAAAAATCTCCTAAACGGTCCAGGGACCGCGACTACGAAGCGCTGAAGCCTGATAGGAATGTCATCCATAGTAGTCTCAGGTATATCTTGCCTTGAGACGCTCTAGATCATGCTCCAACTCAGCTAGTACTTCTGCTGTCGCATCCTGTGGGGCCGGTACCGGTGCAGCTGGATGTAGTCTATCATAAGGCCGGAAGTTGGCTGGACGCTGTGGACCAACATCTGCATTTTGAAAAAGTTTACTATTAGTTTTGAGACGATATATATAAAAAATACAAAAAAATACATAACTAGAAAACTTGTGAAAATAAAAAGTACCTCTGTCATCCCATTGTTCTCCCTGTGGAAGAACCATGTCCGGATCACCTCTGAAATCCATTCCGGCATACGGAAAGTCCTGTATCACAAAAAGCTGGCCCTCTAACCAGTCAAAATAACTATCTGAGAATCGAACTACTGTCGCGCCCTCGTCAGGATGCCGGGCCATCACCGCAACCCATCGTATCAGCTTTGGCTGCTGGGGACCCAAGATATCAACAGTGAGTTGCTGAGGGATCAGCATTGGAATTCTCTCCAAGGCAAAGCTCACGACTATAGGCCCATATCCAAAAGTCTTTAGTCGTCCGTTCTTTGCCTTGGTCAGTTGGCTCTTCATATGAGCCGACACAGCTTCACACCAGTTGAAAATGGTGCCTTGGTAACAGTCAATTGCCATCCGCATTTGGGATCCGGAAGCAATGTGTAAAGCGGCCGCGCCGCAAATTCTGGTAACCGTGAACGCTATGACTTTGAGTTCCGGCAGAGTGATGTGTTTTATCTCTATGCCTTTTGAATGGTGAGCCCCAGGTGTGCACCAATTCTCGCGGAGACTATCAAGGGATTGGCCACCCGGCCTAGTCCCCGCAAGACTGAGTTGCTCACCTCTGTTTGGCAAACCAGTGAGAAAGTATACATCCGAGGGCTCTATCTCGAGCTGGTGCCCTCCTATGTAAAAGCATTGTTCTTGTACGTTCCATCGCTCAACCAGCCATTCCAAGAATCTTACCTGGCCCCTCATGCCCGGTATGGTCCAATATTTGTATAATCCGCATGCTCTTAGGGCATCCAGGGAAGGTTGATGATTTATTGCAGCTTCATCTTCCTCTACATGCTCTCTTTCTCTCCAGTCTAACATGATTAATGCCCTGCATATCAAAAATAGCAATTAGAAATTGATTTGGGAATTTTTGGTGGTTTTTTGAGAGAGTTGGGGTTTTGAAATGCGCGTTTCTCGGAGGACGCACCCCGGCTTTGTAGCACAGGGTGCCCGGACGCAGCTGGCCTGAAGGCGGGCTGCGTCTTCCGACCGTTTTCCCGTATGAGAAAAAGTCGGGGGACGCAGGTCACCCGAAGGGCACCTGCGTCCGCCGAGAGGCGCATTCCAAAACCAAAACCCCCCCAAAAAATGAAACTAAAACCTAAAAATTGATTCTAAACGGATAGAAATGCAGAGTAGGATGTGTAAAATACCTGGATGAGACGGCGTTCGATTCCGACGGTCAGATTTTCCGCAGCAACCACGGGAAGTTTCTTGTCAAAAGCTCCTTTTTCAACCTCAACAGTGAAACGGTAAAAATGACATGGTAAAAGGTCTTTTTATAGGTTTTTTGGATGAATTAGTTCATTTTTTACCATGAAAAGATGTTTTTGAATGTATTTTTGCCTATTTTAAACAGGTATGAGTAATGTGTCGCTTTTGTGCAGGACAAAGGGATTTCAAGGGAAATTGTAATTTTTCACAAACAAAATATCAGAGTCATCTTTTAAGCCCTTTTCTGACTCCTAAAACATGAAAAGATCGCCGAGTGTTTCTTTTTCACTCGTTAAAACGGAATTAAAAGACGGTCCCCTTTTAGCTCTTTTCTGACCGCAAAATCAGGAAAAGATTGCCGGGTTTTTGTCGTTTCGAACTCGATAAGGAAATAAAACGACGTGTCCTTGATCGCTTTTTACTTTTCAGGTTAACGACACTATTATGAAAGTACTCCTTGGTCGCAAGATCAAGCGGTTCCCCCAGGTATTATTTTATACTTTTTCGGGCTTGAGGGACACAAATATACGAAAAAGTTCAACGTGGAGTCTCCTTTAGTTTTTTCAGACTCTCTAAAATTGAAAAACGCCGAGTTTCTCCTATACTGGGCTCGTTAAACTTTTACAGTAGAGGACCTGTTCAATTACAAACAGGAACGAACCACTCCTTCCTAGGGTTCGAATTTAAACTAGGTTGGACTCGTCCGAAGGATGAGCTTATAATCAAGCATATGTTATCCTCCTCAAGCTTGTTAAAAATAAAGAGGTACTTGCCAGAAATGGTGGGGGAAAAAAGAGAAGAATGAACCTATTTGTCACCTTTTGTCTCAGAAGAAACTTTATTACCGCTCTTGAACACGACACTTTTCATTCACCTGGGTTGGGAAATCTTTTACCTCACAGTTGACCAAATCACTTTGAAAGTCTTTAACCGGGTTCCAGGGGTTAACTTTGAGTTATACGTCACCAAGCCATCTGTTGTGTCGTTATGTGTTCAAGAGGTCTGCAAGCAAAAACTTTCATCTGCAAAATACTTGTCATCCATTTGACCATCCCTGAGTCAGTCCTTACAACAACATTTCTTCAACTTGAACAATGATTTCGTGTTGCGGGCTTGCCTGCAACGGGTCGCTTTCTATCGACATCGACACATTATCTAGAAAGATGACTTAGGAATCGACAGTACCTTGAAGTCTGCATACATCAATGGCAGGTTTCTCGCCTTTGACGTCAGTTTACATCATTGACTTTCGATCAGAGGATTCCATGAAGTGTTCGACATCAAAACATCTATTCACATTTCACGGGTTGTGCTTGGTATTTTGAGAACCATTGACATTACTGGTGGTTTCTCTCACGCTTGTTAACAGTTTACATCATTGACTGGTAATCAAGTGGTTTCTACCATGTTCGACATCGAATCATTTAATCACATGGCTAGAATCGTACCAATTCGGGAAGTAGAAGTGAAGACTCTGGATCTAGTTTCTACCATCCAGGCTGCGAGGAGTTTTGTATTCATTATCTATGTAGACTAATCATAAACAGATGGCTGCGTCCATACTGTGTCTACAAAAGTCTATAAAAATGATGTACTGCAAGATCATTCCTGTATCAGAATAGTTAGTCCATTAGTTAAAGTTTTGAATCTGAGTATGGGAATGCCTACCTCAGTGATGCTATAATCTTATCCATGTATTTTGTGTTGAAAATTGCAGGTTCCAACCAGGCCATCCACAAGGAAATCCTTGAAATGATAAAGCGCTTCACCCTTCCTAGAATTACAAAACCCTATTCTATTCCAGGCTTCGCACTTTAGGGGGCAATCTGTTACACTAAAAAATGTCACCTTGACTACTTACAGTTAGTATGGCTCAAATCAACAGTCATGCTACCCTCTTAGGCAAGTCTCATGCCTCTGTTATCCATCTCAAACTCAAAGAAGAGAGAAAGTCTTGTAAAAACTATGTTTATCTCTGGGGTCGCAGGTTCTCTCTAGCCTTACCTGCGGGGACGCTGACCATGTTCACAAAATATGCGTCCATGGACGCTCTGTATGTTAAGGGACAGGTGCGTCCCTCTGTAAAAGGCAAAATGCGCGAGTTTTATCTTGAAAAAGTTACTTGTGGTTACTTCTAGAACATTCTAGAGGTCGGTTTGATGAAATGGATGCGCCTCCAGTTGGTTCATGTATCTCTATTAAGGGGGAACTTATCCCATCAATAAGGGAGCTATCCCACCCATAGAGGGGGATGATCCCATTGATAGTGGACCTGAATAACCTCTTTACAGCACTATAAATAAAGGCATTGAGCCAGAAGGAGAGGAGGTTGGAGCTATACATTTTCTTTGGGTAAATGCTGCAGGATTTAGGTCTTCCATTAGAGCCTTTGTGAGGAGAGATTGTCTTCACTTGATTCTACTTGGGAGAGGGTGAGCTTTGTCAAAGTAGAGGAAAACCCTTGATGGACCCTGGGAGGAACTTGCACAACACCAAGGCCAGGTTGTAAGAGTTTCTTTGTTTCGTTATTAATACAAACTGGTTTATTTTTCTCAATAGCTTGTGTTAATGAGTTATTTCATGTGTTCCTTGGTCTGCATGTTGAATATATGTTTTATTATATGAAATGCAAGTGCTTGGTAATTGTTTGATTATTTGTGGTTGCAGGAATTGACTTGAAGGAGGAGCTCATCCGGATCGTCAAGAACGGACTTCAACAACAGCGTTTTGGAATAAGGTAAGCCTAAACACTTGTAGTTTTCATGTTATAAAAGATGTATTTAGAGAAAGATCACTCCATTTTGTCTTGTTTGTCATTAGAATGTCTTAGACTTCTAGGAAGGTCAGTCGTGTCCGCACCCTTGACAGATTCCGTGTGACAGATCCTTGCCATCAAACTTCCTCATCTTGCTTTTTCTTGATTTTAGGAGCTCAATCTTGCCTCTAATGTATCTCTGTACTATCTGATCATCTAGTTCTGAAATTGCAACATGTAGTAGCCCTTTGTTTCCTCTTTCCAATGCCACTAGTTTTACCCAAATTGGATTCTCCAAGGAAGAGTTATGCGAAATCTCCCACAGTGACTTGATTATAGACTAGTTCAGTAGATCGAACTTGTACGAAGTGCCACGAGTCACTGTTTTGACCTTTGGATCTGAAAAATGCATACAAGAAACTGCAGTCCGTCCTCTTTCTATACCTTCTTACGAAATTTCAATTCGATCCCCAGAGAGAAAGTTATGACGATTTTCCCCAGGTCACCTTTTTGGAATGTAATTCAGGAGTCTGCAAAAATACCAACTTCCTCAGATCATATCTCCGCAAATATAGCGCGAAAAGCTCTGAAATTCAGACCCGAGGTTCAGCACGATTTCTTCTCAAATGGGTTTTTTTGCAACATCTGAAACGTCGTAGAAAAAAAGTTATAGCGTAAATGCCACGATGACCTGTTTGGAGCAGCGAAACCTTAGAATCCAAAGCTCTGATACCAAATGTTATGAAACCAGATCAAGAAAGGATAGAAAAGATAGATCAACGCCTTAGAATTCAGCCTCTTCGAGGGGGTAACCTCCTTTACATTACATAAATGAACATTTCTTGGATGATGCAAATGAAAATACCTCCTTTCTATATATAGGAGTCTAAGGGGTCATAACATAATCAGAGCCGACATAACAATAATAATGTAAGGGAACAATAATAACAATAGTGGGCTTCTATGGGGCACAATAGTAACAATATGGGCACTACATGGGTACATCAATATAATAAGTGGGTTACACTAGTAGTATAGGGGCCTAACAGAACCTCAGTGTATATTTCAGTGAAAACAACTCATGTTCCAAAACTGAGCATTCAAGCAAGTTAAAGTGCAATGGAATCACTTTGAGCCTGATGAAGCTACATGGGATATGGCTGATTAGATGTGGGCTATGTATCCTTCATTATTTTTCATTTGAGGTAAAGGAGTTTTGGTATATGTACATATGTATGTATGGTTGTTATTGTAAATACCGCAATGAGTTGTGTTATAAAGCTCTAATCAAAGGTATGATTGTCATGCCATCTTGTTTGTCATGTTGGTTTTTCTTTTCAATAGGTTTTTTATTGTAAATACTGCATTGAGCAAAGTTATAAAGCTCCATGGGAAATATGTTTTGGTTTTTAGCAGTCTTGTTGGTAATGGTGTCACAAAACATCAAGGATGGTGTTCCCCTAAGGGGGAGGGGTTTGTAACAATCTCAGGTTAAAATTTCATTTAATAAAGGTTAATAAAGGAAAAATAATACCAAGGTCATGGAACACGTATTCCAAGTTGAATGTGGGAAAAACATTCTAGTGGGTGTCACTTTTGGTTTATTTGTGGCTAAGGAAATTGACAAAGGCATTGGAAAAGGCAAAGAGGAATTAATTGGCATTTATTTATGAAAATAAAGGAAAATAGGAGAAAAGGGAGATGAAGGGTCACATACTTGCATGAGGAGGAAATTAGAGGAAAAATGAAGAAAATAGAGGCCTTAATAATGAAAAGACTTTTAAGGATCAGTTCACAACTTTTGTCAGTTTTGATTTGGAATTAGTTTCAAAGAGAGAAGAGCACCAAGAGGAGAAATCAAGTAAGGGAAGGAAAATGAAAGCAAAGGACAAGCAAGGAAGGTTGGATCAAGCAGCTTTGGCACAAGGATTTTGCATGTAATAGGTTGCATGTGTTATTTCCTAGCTAAGGTGTGAATGCATGGTACATACATTTGTTTATTTCTTTATTTGTTGTCTTTGGCATGGGATTTGCTTAATTTTATAGTGGTTTTGGTCTTTCCTTTCCATTTCCTAGATAGCCATGGTTTGATGGGATTCTTTTATGGTTGAGCTTTTGATTGCCATAAGGTTTTGGAACTGGGTGAGTTGGTATCAGGAAAATTCCCAATGGTGGGGGTGGAGGTGGTTCAATCTCTGGGAAGCCCTCGACAGGTGGGTGGAGACAGGTAGATTCCTCAAGGTATGGTGAATAAACTCAGAGGCATTCAAGATTGTTTTGGATTTGTGCTCTCTTGACTGGTTTTGGCAAGATTGCGGTCTCTTAAAGGTGGAGGTGGTTTAATATCTAGGAAGCCCTAGTTGTTTATATATTGAGATCCAACATTCATGCTTGGAATATGGCATGGGGGTGATTGGCTAAAGGAAACTTTTGTTTCAGCCCAATCTATGGTTGAGTGGTACGTGGAAGTCCCTGACTTGGTTGGATTTTGCATCAGTTAATAAGAGTTTTTTTCTTATTGCATTCTATGAGAATTTATACTTTTTATTATGATGATTTGATAGTTGTTATGTCATGGTTAATAATCTAGTTATATGTTGACTATAAGCATGGATTTGTAATGTGCTCTAGCTATGACTTGTTTAGGACTTGATAAGTGTTTGATGGTTAATGAATTCATGGGCTAGCAATTATTATTGCAACTATCATGAGAGGGCATCAGAAATTTTTGGTGATTCTAAGATAAGTTTTATATTGCAATTATCATATATGTAGTCATGACCTGTAGCTCACATGTTCACCATACGTTCGACGAAATTATTGTCAGTGTTAGGCATGTTTGTGTTAAGTTATTATTCAATTTTTGTATTATTAGCATTGTCATTATGTAATTTATCATTATGAGAAGTTACAGGTAGTTTTGGGTAGTGTTCTATAGGCTTGCCTAGAAAAGTGGCTCAGATCTCGGGATCTCTCCCTTTGAACTAGAGTTTTTTGGCTATAACTGCATGGAAGTAGTGTCATCCATGCGATTGGAGCCCTATAACCGCACCCTTGCAAACTTGTGCTACCCAACCTAAAACTCGTTGAATACGCTGTGTTGACCCACATAACTCTTCTACCTATCCTGTGATGCATTTAAATTCCTTTTAACAACCTGCATTTCCTGTTCCATCTCAACCAACATATTTAGTCCAATCAATACTTTGTTCACTAGACCACTCCAGTTGATAGGAGTATTAAAACTCCACCCATATAGCCTCAAATAAACTCATCCTAAAGGATTATTGATACCCATTATTATATGCAAACTCTACCAGTGGAATATACTCCTCCCACTTCCTCTACTAATGCATGACATACATCCTCAACATATCCTCAAGAATCTTTTTAACTGTTTCTGTATATCCATCTATCTGCATACAATAAGCTGTATTGAAGGCTAACTTTGTCCCCAAGCCTACTAACAACTCCTTGCAAAACGTGGAAGTTAACTTGGCATCTCCGTTTAATATGATCTTCTTGGGAACACCATGAAATATCATTATATCCTTGATGAAGATCTAAGCTACCTCATTAGCTGAATTAGTAGACTTTACTGCAATGAAGTGAGATACCTTACTCAACCTGTCAACCACAACCATGATGGAATCATGTTGCTTCGATGTCCTCGGAAAACCTATAATGAATTCCATGGAAATGACCTCCCATTTTCATTCTAGAATCAGAATAATTTGTATTGAACCAACTGGATGCTTACACTCAGATTTCACTTGTTGATAGTCCAAACATCTTCCACCTTTGACTGTGTCATCCATGTCCAACTTGTATCCTGATCGAGACCTGTTACCATATGCCCCATTAGTCTTCTTCTCTTTTCCATGAGTGATTCTTGGTTTTAGTTATCTCTACAAATCTGATAAGCTCTGAAGGATCACTGAATTGAAATTTTCTTGCCTTTCCTGAGCTCTGGCAAGTCTTTCCTATGACTCAATTATCTTGTTATTATCTGTGTTGTGTTGAGAAATCAAGGGGAAACTTAATTAGGTGATTTTTCTTACTTTGATAACTGCTTGTGATGTTTTTTTACTTAAATTGATTTACTTATTATTAACTTCTTCTTTCACTTGATTATTATTGTATTCTTTTTCATCAAGAAACTACCAAACAATTAAGATCAATGAGAGAAGAGGACACAAAATGCAGGGTTCTAGCGAGGGCCCAAACCTCTCCTCTTGAGAGGAAAATGCACAAGAATTATTCTCTTCTTATAGAATCTTCAAGTGATGAATTCCAAGAACTATGACCCTTGACGAAGACCCCTCCAAGACCAAGTCAACCTTTCCTTTGATGAACTTCTCTTCCACAAAGTCAACCCAAGTCAAACTAGCTTCACTCTTAAGATTTTCATCCTCTGCTTCAGAACTACACTTTTCGGCATGCATGTACCTTCTAAGATTTCGCATGTGTGATTGTTTTAGAGAAAAATAGAGAATTTTTCTTCTTTGTTGGGATAGCTTTTCTCTTGTAAGATACTCAACTTATTCTCTTAATCTTCTGCTTCAAACTTCAACTTCTTTTTAGCAGTTTGAAATTTGATTTTCCTACAACAAATATGATTCCCTAATATTCACACGTGTGAGAGGTAGTAGCCCTAAAATAATCCTTCTTTGCCTTGGTTTCTCCTTGTGAACTTTGATTACCCAAGACACTCCTTCCTTATTAGATTCAAACTCTTTCTCTTCCTTGATCGAACTTCCTTTTGCTTGTGAGTGAGTGATCTTCAAATGAGGTCGATAAGACACTTATATATACCTTCCAAGGAGCTCGAATTTGTCATCATGAGGTCGACTTGTCTTTTCTTGTAGGCCGACTAGTCCTTTGCTAAGGTTGACTTGTCTTGGAGGGACTTTGACACATTTTATGACTCAAATAAATTTTCTTACAAGATACAAAGTTCCCAATGGGGTCTTTCATATATGACAATGACTTGAGTTCTTAACTCAATGAAAAAACCTAGAAGCACTCAATGGGTGCTTGATCTACAAATAAATTGACCTTTAGTGTGAAACTTGTGCTACAAAAATGGTAATACTAATTTTTCTTTCTTTTTACAATATACAAGAATCAAGAGTACATTTCATATTTATGAAGACTGAACCTAGTTACCTATTTCAACACTCCCTCTTAACTAGGGAAGTATTCATAATCCATACAAGGTAAATGGAAATTCTCATACTGAATAATTCTTATAAGAAGAGTCAGATTGGTAATACATCTCATAAGATATTTATTCAACTTATATCAATGCATCTCATCTTATCAACCAACGTTGTCTCATAGCAAGGAATTGACTAACAACTCTATCTCTCCACAAGATTAGAGCATCATGTCTCTGAGACAAATGATTTATAGACATCTTTATCATTATCTCTTAAGGATCATACCCCATCCAGATGTTCACAAGGTATGTCCTTCTAGGACCATTCCCATCTTATATTTACACATCCTCATGGAATTTCCTCTTTTACTAATCTTACCTATTCAATGCCTTACCTCATCCTCAAAGAGTATCAAATCTCATATGCTTTACCCAATCCTCCATTATTTCTTCATAAAATGAATACAATAATGATGTATCTATCTCTCCCTCTCAACTAGGGAGGGTCTACTCATTCCTATAAAGGAATATACCCAAGCTCCCTCTTAACAAGGGACTTGTTACCAATGGTAACTCTCTTTTGTGGAGATCATGGTACTATCAGTTTCATGTAGGGCTCCTCATCATGTCATTATTCATCATGGAGCCATCTTCTTTGTAGGGCATTGACCATCCTCTCCATCACTTTCCTTCAATGGAAAATAGCATTGAACCAATAGTCATATCATCCTTCTCTTCATTGGAAAGTGATCTTCTTGTCCACATCTGGAAATCCTTCATACAACTACCTCTTCCAAGTCATGTTTCTTTCAGGATATTCCATCCAATATCATGAGTACTAGTTGTATGTGACTTCTACAACCTTTCTTAGTAGCCATGTTTCAACCCAACCAGATGTTCTAAAAAATCAAAATAAACATTAAATCAAATCTTCCTTTTTATGATGGCCTTTCTTTGTGACATCAACTTATAGCAACATCAACATCCTTCACATGTATGAATCCATCTCCAAGACATAACTTACCAAGATTATCCTTTTCCAGCATACATATCAAGGTCTTCATACCTTCTCCATGGAAATTTCATAGTTAATCCTTCTAATTGTCAAAAGATGTTAATAAATTATCTTATCTTGTGTGACTATAGATACATCTTTCACGAACTATTCTTTCACCTTTCTTCACATGTTTCTTCCTCAGGATCTTCTATACATAGTTCCTTCATCATAGGAACCATGATTGCCAACCACCTCATATTCTCCATGAGGTCATATTATGTTGATTTCACCTTGTCAATATGTAGAAGATTTCAAGGAATATTGTTTAGATGCCTTCATGTATATTTCTAAGGGAAGAATTTTCTTCATCATGCTCATGAGATAGAGAATTCTACCCATTCTATCTGCAACATTATAGTGACATGAATCCATCTATTACCAAATATATACATACCTCTTCCTTCATGTGGCCATCTAGACTTCCTTTGAGAATTTTTTTGTCCTTGCTTGATGATGAAAATACTTTAACCAAATTGACATGTTTCACATCTTTGTCTTCATATCAACATCCTTATAAAATGTGGATCTGACACAAGGTGGAATGTAAACTATATATGAGACACTTGCTTCTTCTAATAATGATGAACCCTTTAACAAAGATTTCATTGAAGGATCTTGATGATCCTTATTCTGCAAATGCTTCTTTCTAATGATGATGATGTATGATGATCTCTTTATCTTCTATCTTGCTAGATGAATTTTTACAACCATATAGTCTACTACTTTGGTTATCCTTCTACTCTTCCAATGAAGATGTCATGGGCTACTTTACTTTTATCATGCAGTATGACTACTTAAACCATATAGACTTGTATTTCGGATATTTTTCATGCCTATATGAGGATGTCATCTCAATATTTGCTATAATGCATCCTATCATCCTTGTGATTTCTATCATAATTATTATCTTCTTCAAATTGAAAGGAACTAAGTATATGATGATATCTTAGTCATAGTAGAGGTATTTTACTTCCTCGTTCTTTGACTTATTCTTTTCAGGTTCTTCTACTTCTTCAGTGATATGGGCTTCATTCCTTTCCTTTCTCTTTTTGTTGTCCTTCTTGAGTTTAGGAAAATTCCTTTTAAATTCCCATATTCATTACATTCATAGCATTTGATATTAGACATGTCGATCTTCTTTTGAAATATTTTTCGTGACTTCCCTTTCTTCCTTTCCATAGCTACAAATGCTTGAGGTTGTTCACTTGATCCAATGTCATTCTTCGCTTTCAATATAGTTTCTTCAATTTCTCATAATAACCATAGATTTTTTAATGGAGTGGTTTATTTCTTCTCGTAGATGCTAGATACAAAGTTGCCCCATTCATGAGGTAGTGCATTGAGCACAATGGTGGTCATTTCACAATCATAGATTAGTTCTCCCATCTCTTGTAGTTGATCTCTTATTTGAGATACTCTCATAAGGTATGAGGATACCCCTTCTTCCTTTGATACCTTCATCTTGTATAGTTCAATCATTAGCAATATAATTTCTCCTATTGTACTTAGAGAGAACAATTCTCCTATATTTTCATAGATCTCTTTCACTATCTTTAACTTTGCTACATAAGGGATGAGGGAATCCTTGATTGACTCAATAAGGATTTTTTGAGCCCTTATTTCTCCTTTCATATACTTTGACAGTGCTTCAGATTTCTCTTGAGGTGGTTTGGTGATTGATCCCACGACATATGCACTAACTTCATTTTCTATGAGGATCAAATCACTTATCTTCTTCCATGCAAGGTAATTTGATGACCCAACAAGTTCTTTGTTTCCCTTATAGAAAGAAGTAATTGTAGATTTATACATAAAAATATAGAATACTTACTTGTCAAGTGAAGATTCTCCTATGATGATGATATATTCAACTTGATGCTTTCTTGACGATGTAGACAATTGAAGATTTCTTCTTGATGATGATTTCTTCCTTGATGACCTTCTTCATGGATGTTTGAGATGTGATCTTGTCTTCAATGTGAGGGAGATCAATTTCATTTCTTTGGTGATGATGAAGTGTTATTTCTTGTTTCCTTTGGTTGATGATAGTATAATGTGTAATATTTACAATAATGCTTCAAATGAAGAGTCCTTCTTTGAATGGAGGTAGGATCTTTGAGGTCTTATTCTTCTTCCAAATGTTGTTCCTTCTAGATGATACGATCCTTGCAATGAGATGGATAGTCCTTATTGATGCTTCTTAGTTCTCCTTAATGATGTCCTTTTTCTCTTCCCTTATGTACCCTTCTTCAAATGGATGATATTCAAGTTGCCTCTTCTTCCTATCATTGTCACCTTGGCTCTAATACCATGTTGAGAAATCAAGGGGAAATTTACTTAGGTGATTTCTCTTACTTTGATAACTGCTTGTGATGTTCTCTTACTTAAATTGATGCACTTGTTATTAAATTGTTCTTTCAATTGATTATTATTGTGTTCTTTGTCATTAAAAAACTACCAAATAATGAAGATCAATGAGACAAGGGGACACAAAATGTAGGCTTCTAGCCAAGTCCAAAACCTCTCCTCTTGAGAGGAAAACCCACAAGAATTATGCTCTTCTTATAGAATATTCAAGAGACAAATTCCAAGACCTATGACCATTGACAAAGAACCCTCCAAGACCAAGTCAATCTTTCCTTTAATGAAATTCTCTTCCACAAAGTCAACCCAAGTCAAACTAGCTTCACACTTCAGATTTTCGGTCACTGCTTCAGAATTACACTTTTGGGCTCGCCTATACCTTCTACATTTTGCATGTGTGCTTGTTTTAAGGTAGAATAGAGAATTTTTCTTCTTCGTTGAGCTAGCTCTTCTCTTCTAAGGTACTTGGCTTCTTCTCTTGATCTTATGCTTCACACTTCGGCTTCTTTTGAGGAGTTTGCAATTTGATTTTGCTGCAACAAATATGGGGCCTTAATCTTCACATGTGTGAGAGGTGGTAGCCCTGAAACAATCCTTCTTTGGCTTGATTTATCCTTTTGAACTTCACTTACCCAAGATACTCCTTCCTTCTTAGATTCAAACTCTTTCTCTTCCTTGATCGAACTTCCTTTTGCTTGTGAGTGGGTGATATTCAAATGAGGTTGATAGGAAACTTATATATACCTTCCAAGGAGATCAAACTATCATCATGAGACTGACTGGTATTTTCTTGTAGGTCGACATGTCCTTTGTTGAGGTTTAATTGTCTTAGATGGAGTTTGACACATTTTATGACTCAAATAAATTTTCTTACAAGATACAAAGTGCCCAATGGTTTCTTTCATATATGACAATGACTCAATTTACTTCTTGACTCAATGACAAAACCTAAAAGCACTCAATGGGTGCTTGACCTACAAATAAATTGACCTTGAGCATTAAAACCATGCTACAAAAATGATAATAATATTTTTTCTTTCTTTTTACAATATACAAAAATCAAGAGTACATTTCATATTTATGAAGAACGAACCTAGTTACCTATTTCAACACCTTGCAACTACTAATTTTTTCCTTTAAAATTATCAGTGTATCTTATATATCAGGAGAATACTCATCTCCTTGAAGCTCAGTTGATTGAAAAGGAGAGTCATGTGATCTGTAGTCTACCATTCTACTTATCATATATGATCTTTTATTTCCTATAAACATGTCATGTTAGATAAATCAAATATAAACATAATCAAAATCATACCTCGGTGAAGCTCAGGGGAGGTTAACTGATCTGCATAACCCAGTATAGATTAGCATGATATATATATATATATATATATATATATATATGTATGTCTGTATGTATGCATGATACATACATACATACATACACACGCACACACACACACACACACACACACATATATATAGATATATCTATATCTATATATATACATATAATGACATCATCATATCAACATCTCACATCATGCATGTAATAGAAATTGTAATGCCGAATACATACATGAAAACCATAGCCACTACAAGGCATACATACAATTGACATGCATGCATAATAATCACATCTACCCTGAGGTCTAGTGCTGTAACATTGCTCTGATACCACCCTGTAATGCCTCCTCCCACATTTACCCAAATTCACAAGCTCGTCAGAGTAAACATGAGACAAGTGACTATGACATTACCCGACCTCCAAGTTCTAGTTAAGGAAGTGGGGTTTAGAAACTAAACACTTACTAACATCCCACAGGGGCTAAAATTCACTTAGGAGTTGGAAAACCACCCCAGGTGACCAATGCCTGAGCTAGAACCATTTTTATATGACCTACCTCCATAAACGCACCCTTGACACTACATCCATGTGATTGGAAGCCTATAACCGCACTCACGGGCTTGCTTCCATTCAGTTATGACCCAAATCCTCTAGTTTTGTGCAAGCGGTTCTAGAATCTAAGCCACTTTTTCAGGCTAGCCTCTAGACCACTGCCCAAAACTTCCTGTAACTTTCCAGAATAATAAACAAGATGCTAACAATTCTACCCATCTAGAACTTGAATAATAACTTTACCGAGACATGCCTAATCCATGATAGAAATCTGATCAATATGAAAAACATGTAAGCTAAAGGTCATGAATGCATATTTGGTATTAAATATATGAACTTCATCTAAGAATCACCAAGAAGGCTCCAATCCCTCTTTATATAGCTACAATAACACTTGTTCATCAACCATTTAATAACTTATCAAAACATGACAAGACTCATAGATAGAATACATCATATAACCAACATAGAACCAGTGAATACCTAGAGTATAAACCATGAAAAGTCAACCATAATGTCAACATGATAACTAGTACAAGTGCTTATAGATCACAATAGGAAAATAACTCCTATTAACATATGAAAATGCCAACCAAGTCAGGGACTTACACATACCACCTAACCATAGATTGGGCTAAACCAAATCTCTCTTTCAGCCAATCATTCCCACGCCATATTCCAAGCATGAAAGTGGGATCCCATGGGTTAAATCAAAGTCAAAACCAAACCAGGGCTTCCAAAAGCCAAATGACCTCAACCCTCAACCACAACGATTACACCTCTACGGTCCAGAAACCACTAACATCAACAAGATCGGTCTCTACCCAAGTTGACCAGGGCTCCATGAACTAGTAACTCAACCCACAATCTTCTAGAGCTCCAAAGCATTTTTTCCAATTGTAGCTCCAGTAATTAGTAAATCAACCCACCAAGGGCTCCAAAGTGTTGGTCCCAACCTATGGCTCTAGGAACTAGTAACTCAACCCAAACTCTTCCAAGGATTCCATAGAATTTGTTCCAACCCACAACCATAGGGAACCCTAAGCACCAATAAAAAACAAAACAAGTGGAAAACCCACAACACCTGGCTATCCAGGAAATGGAAAGGCACAGGTGAAACCACTATCAATCCAGGAAAATTTTCATGCCAATGGCAATACATAACCAAGGAATCACATGCATATACCATGCATCCAAAAATCAGCTAGGAAATTACACATGCAACCTGTTACCTACCAAATATCCTTACTATAGTTGTTGATCCAACTGTTCCCTTGCGCTCCTTTGCTTTCCTTTGCTTTCTTTCTCCAATCCAAGTGAATACTAGAGTGCTCCAAGAATTCTCTAAATGTGCAAGAGTATGATAGAATGAAAGGAGAGCTCCACTCAAGACTGTCAAAAAGCTATCAAAAGCTAACAATTGTTTCTCTAAAACGTTTTTACCATTGAGGCTTCCATTTTATTCATTTTTCTTCATTTTCCTCTAATTTTCCTTGCATTAAAATTTGTGTCTCTTCTGTTGAGAATGCAACAAGATGATGGAGCTTAGTGGAAAGGAGTTGCCTTCACTAAGTGGGCCCGCAGGCAAATTATGGCGCAAAGTCTATTTTTAGACATATTGATCATGGTCTATGAGTTGCAGGATGTTGTTTATGGATGATTGGTCATGTTGGGAAAAATAGATGGAATTCTATTTCTGGTTCACAGCGGTGTGATCAAAGTCTATTTTAAGACTGCCAGGCTAAAAATAGAAAAGTCAAATATTATTGTCTCATAATAATATTTTGACTATAAACATTATCTTATCCTCTTGGAGCACTTTAGTTTGAGCTACAGATGTGGCACATGCAGCTGTCAGAAGGAAATATGCTTTTCTTGTGATTCAGTTGAGCTATTGCATGCAGGACTTCAGTTAGAACTCATGTGGTTGAGTTTGGTGGAGTTGATTGTGGAGTTGATGGAGTTGTGTTCAGTTTGACTTGGTTAAACTAGTTGTAATTAGTCTAACTGCAAATAGACTAGTGATGAGTTGTGTGAATTAATTATTAACTCAAAAAGCAACTAAAGAATACATCAATTAACTCAGTTGCATGTCAGTGCATGCACAGTTCAGTGGAGACGGGTGTTAGAGGTTGAGATTGCTATCAGTTGTGACTATAGTTGTGCATGAGATCTTGCACAATCAATGGATTGAGTATGGACATGAGGATTGCGTAGTATATACCCAGTGATATAGCTTGTGCTCACGTGATTTTCAGTGGGAGCTATTTTCACATGGTATTGTGCAATAGAGGCAGGCAAAGCAGCGGAGGAGATTTGAACCTGTGACTTGTTCGGATCTGAGCTAGTTTTGTGTGTAATAGGTGGAGATAGTGCTAGATACTTGTGATGAGTATTGTACTATGTATTGTTACATGTTCTCAATCATTAATATACAGATAGTGTGGGGTTTTCAGTTGTAAGCTTTCCCCGGGTTACATACTGTGTTAATGTGTGCATGCTATTGATGTTTCATTGTTTTTGATGCTGCTAAATTGATGATCAACGTAGAGGAGGTTATGTATTATGCATGTATTCCGCAATAGTGTATAATCAGGATAATCTCTGTGAATAAGTGTTTATTATTCAAAATTTATACATGGTATCGGAGCTGTTGATCATCAGATCTACTATTCAGAAAGTGTTTACATTCTATTTCTTCAGGCAGAGTCTATAATCGGGCCAGGTAGCCTATGGATTCATCCTTCCTTTGGAAGGTGAGATATCTGGTAAAATCCCATACAGTCAATCTTTGTACGAGAAATAATTTGTTCTCACGAATCTTAGATCAGAGGCGGCTGAGTTTGGAGCTGGTGGAATTCGAATTTGTAGCAGTATTTTCTTGGTATCAACGTGGCAATGTCTTTCAACGGATTGCGATTGGAGTATGCTCTTGAGGGCAGATCGAACTATATTGCATGGAAGGACAGGATGGAGGCAGTGTTGGATGATAATGGGCTGAAGGATTTCATAGAGGCTGATGTCCCAAAGCCTACTGATGCTGCGCAGGTTGATGCTTGGCAAAAGAAGACAGCAAAGTGTCGAAGGATTCTGTTGGAGGGCGTGAAGGATCACATTGTGTCCAGCCTGCATGGAAAGGATTCTCCATACTTGATGTGGAAAGTGTTAACAGATCTATTCCAAAGCAAGAGCGATCAGAGGAAGCTGGTGCTGAAGGATAAACTCAGAAACATCAAATGTGAGAAGGGAGACAGTATGCCCAAGTATCTCACGAAGTTCACTCAGTGCAGAGATGAGCTGGGAAGTGTGGGGGTGACTGTCGATGATGAGGACTTGGTGAGCTTGACTCTCCTTGGTCTTCCGAAGAGTTGACATTCCTATCAGGACTTTGTCAATGGTCAAGAGAAATTGCCAGGATGGGAGAGACTTTGGTTAGATCTTGTGTAGGAGGATATCAGGAGGAATACCAGGGACGGATCTTCATCAAAGGTACCTGATGAAGAAAATTGTGCTTTGGCTGCCAAAGCAAAGAAGGGGAAGAGCAAGAAGGCTTCTCAGTCCGGTGCGAAAGGCAAGAAGCAGGACATGTCCAAGGTGAAGTGCTTTCACTGTCACCAACACGGACACTATGCCACTAATTGTCCGCAGAAGATGAAGAACAAGCAAGCTGCTGGATCTGTAGTAGGAGAGGCTCTAGCCTCACAGTTTGAGCTTGATTTTTCATTGATTGCATGCTTGGTTTCAAGTCTAATGGGATCGGTGTGGTTCTTGGACAGTGGTGCATCTTTTCACATGACAGGAGATCGAGATTTGTTTTCTGATCTGGAGGACAAAGATCTTGGAGTGCACATCAAGATGGGTGATGATGGTAGATACAGTGCGACCGGTATCGGTACCATTTCCTTTGAGAGGGAGTCTGGTAAACCCTTTGTATTGAAGGAAGTGATGCATGTTAGAGGATTGAAGAAGAATCTTATCTCTGTGGCGATGTTAGAAGACAAGGGATATGATGTTGTTTTTAGTTAGGGAAAGGCTTTCCTGCGCAGCAAGACAACTGGAGAAACCCAGAAGATAGGGGTTCGAGTGAGGAACCTCTATCAGTTGCATGTAGATGGATGTGCAACAATTTCATGCAAGGCAGAAGGATTGGTGAGCCGGGATGATGGCGAGCTGTGGCACAGGAGATTGGGTCATCTTCACCATGGAGCCTTGAAGATACTACAACAGATCACTACAGGGCTTCCTAAAGGCACTCTTGCGCAGTCAGATCAGTGCAAGGGGTGTACTTTGGGAAAGTTTGTGAAACCCACCTTTCACGAGAAGGATAGTCGTGCCACGATGATCCTTGAGAGAATTCACATAGACGTGTGTGGACCTTTCTCAGTAGCTTCGACAGCAAAACACAGGTATTATGTGATCTTTGTTGATGATTTCTCTCGTAAGTGCTAGATCTTCTTCATGCCGAAGAAGAGCAAGACATACTCAAAGTTTTGTGAGTTCAAAGCACTGGTCGAGAAGGAGTCGGGGAAGAAGGTGAAGGCTCTTAGGAGCGATAATGGTGGTGAATACATCTCTGGCGAGTTCAAGGACTTTTGCAGCGCAGAAGGGATTTGAAGAGAGCTCATAGCTCCCCATAACCCATAGCAGAACGGGGTTGCTGAGCGGAAGAACATAACGATCATGGGTGCTGCACGGGCGATGTTGCATGATCAGGGCCTACCCCTTCACTTGTGGGCGGAAGCATGCAATACATCAGTTTATGTGCAGAACCGTTGTCCTCACAGGATACTTGGCATGAGTACACCCGAGGAGGCTTATTCTTGTAAGAAGCCTGATCTTTCTCATTTGAGGATTTTTGGTGCTAATGTTTACATGCATGTGACGAAGGATGCTAGGAAGAAGTTGGAGCCGACCGCAGAGGTTGGGATATTTGTGGGGTACACTGATACGCCCCACAACTATCGTGTGTATTTGCCAGATAGTGGTAAGACTGTTGTGCGATGGGATATAAAATTTCAGGAGGAGAAAGACATGAAGTGTTCGCTTGAGAGGGAGCTGCACTTGCATGCAGATGAGGAGCTATTAGTTCCTAAAGATGAGCTTCAGGATGTGGATCAGCCATAGGACGAGTTTCATGGATTGGAAGAGACAATTCATGCAGCACCAACCATCAGAGGGCGAAAGCGCTTGACAGAAGCTGAGCGACTGGCTCAAGATGCAGAGAAAGTTGTAGGACCACCTACAGCCCAACGCAGGTAGAGACAGTCACCTGATCGGTACACTGGATACATGGCTCTTATGAGCAAATGTGTTGTGACTGAGCCATCCTCTTTCGAGGAAGCTGTGGAGGATCCTGCATGGGTAGACGCCATGGTGGAAGAGTATGATTCGATTGTCAGAAACAGTGCATGCGAGATTGTTCCTAGACTGGAAGGGAAATCAGTGGTGGGTTTAAGATGGATCTACAAAGTTAAGCAGGTAGCTGACGGGAGTGTGGAGAAGTACAAGGCAAGATTTGTTGCCCGAGGCTTTTCACAGATAGAGGGGATCGATTATGAGGAGACCTTTGCACCTGTCACAAGTTATTCTTCCATACGGACGATTCTTGCTCTCTCAGCGCAGATGGGATGGCACATTCATCAGATGGATGTGAAGACTGCGTTCCTCAACGGAGTCATTGAGGAGGAGGTGTACATTGAGCAGCCCGAAGGTTTTGAGATCTTCAGCAGTGAGTCGCATGTGTGCAGGCTCAAGAGAGCGCTGTATGGGTTGAAACAAGCACCACGTGCTTGGTACAGATGGATAGACAGTTATTTCACCGGACTTGGATTCTCCAAGAGTGAGGCGGATCCTAACCTATACCAGATTGTGGTGGAGGGTAAGTTTCCTATCATTGTACTTTATGTAGATGATTTGATTCTAACAGGTGATGAGCTGTTGATACTTTCATGCAAGGATGATCTTGCTAAGGAGTTTGAGATAAGGATTTGGGCCTCCTTCATTATTTCCTGGGATTGGAAATTTGGTAGCGCAGTGATGGACTATTTGTTTCTCAGGGTAAGTATGCTCGGGAGATACTGGAGAAGTTCAACATGCATGGCTGCAAGCCTGGATATACTCCTCTTCCTGGAGGTTGGAGGAAGGAGGATGCCACTTCGGCAGAAGAAGTGGATGCCACTGTTTATCGATAGTTGGTGGGGTCACTTATGTATCTGGTCAATACACGGCCCGATATATGCTATGCTGTTAACCAGCTTTCACAAGCTATGGTTAAGCCAACCAAGCTCTTCTGGAAGGCAGGCAAGCATGTATTGCGTTATTTGAGAGGCACATCAGGATATGGATTGTGGTACAGACAGGAGGATGAGGTGAAGCTATGTGGCTTCACGGATGTAGATTGGGTAGGGAGCCCAACGGACATAAAAAGCACATCAGAAGGGGTCTTCAGTATCAGGTCGACAGTAGTTTCTTGGTACAGGAGGAAGCAGAGATCCGTGGCACTGAGTTTAGCAGAGGCTGAGTATATGGTAGCAAGTTTGGCTGCATGCGAGGCTATATGGATGAGGAAGATCCTGGTCGGTTTGTTCAGTTCTCACTTGGAGCCTACTGTGATTTACTGTGATAACCATAGTTGCATTAAACTCTCGGCTAATCCTATATTTCATGCTAGATCTAAGCACATTGACATCAGGTACCATCATATCAGAGATTATGTGCAGTGGAGAATCATGTTACTTTCATACATTCCAATGGAGGATCAGGATGCTGATATCTTGACGAAGGCGCTCACCAGGAGCAAATTCGAATACCATCGAGGCAGGATAGGGGTTGCTAATAATCCATATCTTGTTGAGAGGGAGTGTTGAGAATGCAACAAGATGATGGAGCTTAGTGGAAAGGAGTCACCTTCACTAAGTGGGCCCACAGGCAAATTATGGCGCAAAGTCTATTTTTAGACTATGTCTATTTTTAGACATATGGATCATGGTCTATGAGTTGCAGGATGCTGTTTATGGATGATTGGTCATGTTGGGAAAAATATATGGACTTCTATTTCTGGTTCAGAACGGTGTGATCAAAGTCTATTTTTAGAATGCCAGGCTAAAAATATAAAAGTCAAATATTATTGTCTCATAATAATATTTTGACTATAAACATTATCTTATCCTCTTGGAGCACTTCAATTTGAGCTACAGATGTGGCACATGCAGTTGTCAGAAGGAAATACGCTTTTCTTGTGAGTCAGTTGAGCTATTGCATGCAGGACTTCAGTTAGAACTCATGTGGTTGAGTTTGGTGGAGTTGATTGTGGAGTTGATGGAGTTGTGTTCAGTTTGACTTGGTTAAACTAGTTGTAATTAGTCTAACTGCAAATAGACTAGTGATGAGTTTTGTGAATTAATTATTAACTCATAAAGCAACTAAAGGATACATCAGTTAACTCAGTTGCATGTCAGTGCATGTACAGTTCAGTGGAGACAGGTGTTAGAGGTTGAGATTGCTATCAGTTGTGACTATAATTATGCATGAGATCTTGCACAATCAATGGATTGAGTATGCCCATGAGGATTGCATAGTATATGCCCAGTGATATAGCCTGTGCTCACGTGATTTTCATTGTGAGTGATTTTCACATGGTATTGTGCAATAGAGCAGGCAAAGCAGCGGAGGAGATTTGAACCTGTGACTTGTTCGGATCTGAGCTAGTTTTGTGTGTAACAGGTGGAGATAGTGCTGGATACTTGTGAGGAGTATTGTACTATGTATTGTTACATGTTCTCAATCATTAATATATAGATAGTGTGGGGTTTTCAGCAGTAAGCTTTCCCCGGGTAACATACTGTGTTAATGTGTGCATGCTATTGATGTTTCATTGTTTTTGATGCTGCTAAATTGATGATCAACATAGAGGAGGTTATGTATTATGCATGTATTCCACAATAGTGTACAATCGGGATAATCTCTGTGAATAAGTGTTTATTATTCAAAATTTCTACATCTTTACCTTCCTTCTCCCATATTTTCCTTTATTTTCATAATTAAAATGTTAATTATTGCCTATTTTCCTTTTCCAATGCCTTTGCCAATTTCCATAGCCATTATTAATCATGAGTTATGCCCACTATAAGGTTTTTCCTAGCATTTAGCTTGGAATATGTGTACCATGACCTTGGTTTTATTTTATTTACATGGAAAATCAACCAGGGGTTGTTACATTTCCCACCAGTATTTGACACGGGGGTGGACTTAAGGAGTGAAAAAGTAATATTTTCCCTACCAGAGAAATTATGGGCCGAAAATTATCCTTCCAACAATTTTAACCATCTATCTAGAGCATCAACATCTATCTAGAATTCAAATATATGAATTTCATAATTAAGTTGTACCTTAAAGGGGGCATCACCATCGAAGTGATTGCTTGAATAATATCCTTCGCCAACTGGTATCCGCCGAAGGATCTGGGAAAAGTTATCCATTATCTTATCCATTTTTTCTCGAGGGATTATTCATGCAACAATTTGAAATGATCTTCTACTCCCTCATATTTATTTTCTTCCACCATGGGAGTCCATCGAGGTCGGAAAGGCTGATCTTACAAGGGCTCAACCAGTTCAATTCCCAACTCCTTATACCTTGACCTTGTTGGGGACATGCACAGAAAAAACGAAGAAAGAGCAGACCACTTTGATACCATTGATCCAAATTTATGAATGAACAAAATGAAATAAAATTTTAAACAAAAAAAGAAAGACACAATGAAAGAAAAATTCAATTAATAAATAACAAATGTTGAAAATTGTTTAAATGAAGAATGGAAACAAATTAGCTTGGGCGATGGTAGCTTATCTTTGAGAAAAGATGTGATGAATACATTCCTTTTAAACTATGTTACAATGAGGCTCAGAGGGATTTTATTATGAAGAAATAGTGAGAAACCCTAAACATTCAAAAGCCTGACCCTAGGAGATGAAGTGCCAAATGGTATGGGCCCTGATGGGGTTAGTTGGAATGTCAACTTATTGGGGTTGTAACTTTGGTATACGATATTCATTTGGTGTGCATGATAGCTTGTTAGAAATTCCTATCTAAGGAAAAAAAATGTCTACTGCAAATGTTAGTTAAAGACTCTTGTTTTCTTGTTTCCCTAAAAAATGCCATTTAGGGCCTCAAAATGTCTCCAAAAGTTCAGGACCTGAAAACTGCCAAAAATAGAAAACTGTTGAAATAGGAAATTGTGCTGGAAAATAGGAAATTGAAAGGGAACAACATTGGGGGTTCAAGTGGAATAGGAAGGTGGCCAACAATATCCACCTGGATTAGATCAACTCAGCCTTATGTGGGTCCCAACCCATAGTTGGGCCCTCCGGTACTTAGCCCTTGGAGTTGCATACCAATCATATCCTTGACCTTCCTTATTTTCATTTATGTGCTTTAGCTACGCGCAAGGCCTATCTCATGTCATATTCCTTGCTCGGTTTCACTCAGATCTCTTAGCAGAGCTCCGTGGCTTCCCTACCACACCCAATCAATTTGTCCTTAGGCAAGCATGAATATTGAAAGGAAATTATGTAAAAGGAAAGGAAATTTCAAGAAGAAAACCAAGGGAAATATTGCAAAAGTGAAATCCATAACAACAATAATAAGGAATATTTTAGTTTGCAAATTACTGTGGTGTGATTTTTGAATGGAGTTCGGATGTTAATAAACATTTCATTAGTGATGAAATTAATAATATAAGCATAGAAAGCAAGTGTTCCAGCACAAGTCACGAGAACATCATAGATAATGAGAACATAGAAAATAACCCTATGAGCTGTAGCGTGAATAATAAAAAAGTAGTTAACATATCCTCTTATGAGCTGAAAACAGAAGAAATGGAGGTCCTTAACAAAGGTCTTAACTTTGCTTTAGCCCCTAACAAAATCCCCAATGAAGAAATCATTTGCAACCTTGAAAATGGAATTAAGTCTCTCAAGGATGATGACAAAGAACTCATCAGGCAAGAGGTCGCTGTTATCCTTAGAAAAGCCAAGCCACCCAGGAAAAACCTAAGCCCTGATCAACTTAAAGCCCTAAAAAACCTTAGAAATAATAAGGACATAGTCATTTTAAAAGCCGACAAAGGTGGCGCCACTGTCGTTATGGATTATGTAGATTACATAAGCAAAATGAAAGACCACCTATACAACAGTGGTAGCTACAAAAAGCTAGAAAAAAACCCCATCTCCAAAATCACAAACCTCGTAAAGAAAGCCATTAAAGAAACAAACCTTGATGATAAAATAAAAAAGAGATTGACACCTAACAGCGAAATCACCCCCAGGATCTATGGAGCCCCTAAAATTCATAAAAAAGATGTCCCCCTAAGACCCATAGTCAACACCATAGGGTCTCCCACTTATGAGTTAGCCAAGTACATCGCTAGCATTCTATCCCCACTTGTAGGTAAGACTAGCTCTTACATTAAAGACTCCAATCAATTTGTAAATCACATAAAAAACACCAAGCTAGAACCAGGAGACAAAATCGTGAGTTTTGACGTAGTCCAGCTCTTCACCAAAATTCCCCTAGATGATGCTATTCAGGTAGTTAAAGATGTAGCAGACCCCCAGACCGCTAAATTAGCCGAAATCTGTCTCCGCTCAACCTTCTTTTCCTTCCAGGGTGAAATATTTGAACAAACTTCAGGTGTTGCTATGGGATCACCTCTCTCCCCCATCGTGGCAAACCTTTTCATGGAAAAATTCGAGAAGAAGGCACTAGACTCATATCCACTAAAACCCAAATCCTGGGTTAGGTTTGTGGATGACACCAGTGTCAATTGGCCTCATGGCGAGGAAGAGCTAAGCAAGTTCCTAGATCACCTCAATAGCTTGTCTGAAGACATCAAATTCACCATGGAAGTTGAAGAAAATAATTGCATTCCTTTCTTAGACATTCTCCTCATTAGAAGGAAGGATGGTTCCATTGGTCACAAAGTTTTTAGAAAGAAAGCCCATACAGATAACTACCTGCATGCCGACTCTCATCACCACCCCGCCCAAAAAATGGGGGTGCTACAAACCCTCTTCACTAGAGCTTATAGAGTCTCTGATATAAACCATACAGATGAAGAAATTTCCTACCTCAAAAGAACCTTTGCCAACCTAGGGTACAGCAATAAAAACATACACAAAGCCATTCAAAAAGCAAAAACTGATAACAATAAAAACAAAACTAAAGACAACCCAACCTCCAATACCTGCCTTCCTTACATCCAAGGAGTCACTGACAAAATAGCCAAAATCCTCAACAAGAAAAATATAAAAACTGCTTTCAAACCCTTGTCTACCATTAAGCAAAGAATGAGATCTGTTAAGGATAACCAAGAGCTGCTTCAGCAAAAAGGAGTTTATATCATCAAATGTTCTTGCGGGGACCAATACATAGGAGAAACTGGTAGATTGGTTAGGATTAGACTCAAAGAGCACAGTGCAGACATTCGTAACGAAAGAACCAAGACCTCAGCCCTAGCTGAACATGTAGGTAAAACTAATCATCATATTTGCTTAGAAGACACCAAAGTCATTGCTAATGTAGAACACCAATTCAAGCGTAAAGTTAGGGAAGCTATTGAAATCATTAAACATCCTAGAAACCTTAATAGGGATGGTGGCATGGAAATTAGCAAAAATTGGAACCCCGTGCTAACCCCCGCTAATAATCTCAATAACAATGTTAGAAATTCCTAACCTGCCATCATAATTTTAAAAGCAAATATAAAAGCAAATATAAATTATAATAGATATAATAAACATGTATAAGAGAACATTTTTATATATCTTAGTAAATAACATATATAATAATATAGACTAGCAACTATCAATAAGCAAACATCCATTATAATAGATAAATAATAGATAAATTAATAAGTATTTATAGATAACAATTAGTATATATAAAGGAGCTTTAGCTAATATCATAATAAATAGCATTAATAATAAGATAGATAATAAGGAGCAAAATAATAATATAGAATTAAAATAGCATTAACAATAACAAATAATAAATATAAACAAAAAAGCATTAAATATTAAAATACTAATAAGAATAATACTAAATAATCTTAAGAATTACAAAAAGAGATTTTAATAACAAATAAATTATTTATAAATAGACATAATAAATAACTTGCATAACAATAATAATAAAATCTCAATTTAATCTATTAAGAATAGCATCATAAATATCAACAAGCATTAACCATAATTAATAAGCAAAATTTAATTATGAGGCTTAACCTCATCAAATATAAAAGCAAATAAAAATTATAATAGATATAATAAACATGTATAAGACAACATTATTAAATATCTTAGTAAACAACCTATATAATAATATAGATTAGTAACTATCAATAAGCGAACATCCATTATAATAGATAAATAATTCATTAATAATAATATAGATAATAGGAGCAAAATAATATTATAGAATTAAAATAGCATTAACAATAACAAATAACAAATATAAACAAAAAAACATTAAATATTAAAATACTAATAAGAATAATACTAAATAAGCTTAGAATTATAAAAAGAGATTTTATTAACAAACATATTATTTATAAGAAGACATAATAAATAACTTACATAACAATAATAATAAAATCACATTTTAATCAATTAAGAATAACATCATAAATATCAAATAGCATCAACCATAATTAGTAAGCAAAATTTAATTATAAGGCATAATGACATAATAAGACAAAATATAAAATTGTAATATTAATATAATAATTAAAAATAAATTACAAGGTAGTTATTGAAAATATGTATAATGTAAAAATCTAAAGCTTAAAATAAATAAATTAAATCATAAATAAGGAAATGAGTCGGCCATTGGGCTTCACATCCTGGGTTTTTCATATTTATACCTAAAATTTCCTTCTTTTCTCCTCACATTTTGTCCTGATGATGAGTCTAGTTGCAGACTCGAAACGTCGACTACAAAATAAGGAATATCACAGACAAACAACATCACCATGCACAATCAACAACAAAATGATAGCAAATCATACAACTAAAATTTAAAAGTGAAACATATCAACATTAAAATAAAACAATTCCCAAAAATTGGCTCAATGCCCCTAACTTTAGCATTCATGACAATCTCGGTTAGAATATAGATGCATGTATGTGTATTTATGTATACTTGCAAAAAAAATAGTCTGAGACTCTCCCCAAGGTGTAAAAGAACCTTGAAGTCCCAATTTCCCTCACGGTATTACACAAGGAAACCTCATTTTTTTCAATGCATAAGCATGTATCAATGAGCTGGAGGGGATGCTCCCTCTTCCTGCTCGACAACTTTCATTGCTCGTTCATGTCCTTGTGGCTCATAGGGGTTTTTCTCCTTCCTTTTCTTTTGGCAAGGACAATCTCTTATCAAGTGTTCCTGCCCATAGAACCAACATGAGATGGGCTTCTTTTACTTCTTAGACTCATATGGCCTCTACTTGGCTTTACTAGTAGGAATTTTGTCCACATGTCGGAGACTAGGAGTGTATTACAGTAGCACTCAAAGGTAGGACAAGTTTTTCCTCAATATGGAATTCAACTTTGCTTGATCCTTTTGGCTCCTAACAAGCCTCTGATTCTTTTCCTTGCAAATTTTAAGCTCAACCTTCAAATCCTTGAGCTCAACCTCCAAATTCCACAAGGTTCTTTTTCTTTAGATGGATTTCCCTCATTCTCGTTCTTGATGGACTTGGTCCATATTCTGCTATACCATGCCATGATACATGCTTCCTTTTACTACCACCAAGTCTTGTTTTGTGATGTCACATACACTCAATTGTTAGTGTATTAATGAAATATAATAATTATATTAGACACCATGTTGCCATGCTAAGCCAAGAACGTTACCCTATAGTCGTTCACATACCCTTAAAATTGTTATTAGTCACATGCCTCAAACCAAGACATAATTTTAATTAGATAAATTAACCTGTTTTCAAAATTTAGAATATATATACAAATATCAACATGTTACCATCATTTCATCATAGATTTTAGAATTCAATATTTGATCCAAATAAACAACACAATTAAAAACACCCTCTTTAAGGAAACTACCAGTCATGGCATCTAAAATATCAAGAGGGTCAATTAGGAAACCATATGTCACATTAGCATCTATCATCCTTATAATTTTCACATTTACAAAATGCATCATAGGACCTACATGCAATCTTAAGTTAACACATAACCATTCCATTACAATGCTACACCCAACTTTCACTTAAGATGCAAACAATCAACATGTAGTCCATGATCATAGTGCTATAACCAACAGATACAATAAGAATTTTCCAGATCACTTTACTCTTTAATATATTTGCAAGCATCATATCTCTAATCCATCAAGGTTCTCTATCATATAACATACAGACCATGGGGTTCTCTGTATATGTATATATATATATATATATATATATATATATATATATATAAACAAACTATGCTATGAAACATAAGAAACTAAGGTATTTCCGCAAAATCTCTCATATCATATAATCATTCACATGCTCATTCATCCTAAGTGTGTAAAACTATACCACTTGTCCAATGGTCTAGGGTTGAACCTTTGTCTATATTTATTCTATGTTAGAGATCATCCAATACAAGTGTTGAGCTTGGAAGCTCTGTTACCACTATGTAACATACCCCCTTATCAACCATATATTGTATTAAGCGTAGAAAGAGGTAGCTCGATCTCCATAGTGTTGTAATGGAAATGGGGACCCAAAACTTCATCAACTTTCACTCTTTAAAGTAAAAAACAAACAACACCATTGCATTCATCTCATTAATATCTTTTTGATGATATAAAATTTCCCTAAATTTGATTCCCAGGTCGAGAGTTATGACTATTTAAAGTATGGCCTCTTAGACTCTGCCTTGATCTCCTTGCTTGTCATATGGCACCCATGTGGTGCCTCGGTGGTTGTTTAGAAGAGTGGCCTATCATCCTTATGTGGATGCCACCATAGCTTGCCACATAACCTCAGGTTGAACCTTAGGCATCCCTCTTAATGCTTTCATGAAATTCATCCCACAGTCGAGAGGTGAGACGACAATTTATTTTATGTTAACATCTAGGAGGGTATTTTGTCTATTAGGGTAATTCATCACTGAAACCCTGACCCTTTGCACCTTGACATAGCCTCGAGTCTCCTAATGGAAATGACATGATGAATTCCCATCTTCTGCCACCGATACTTTTGTCTGTCAATCTCTATCAACATTGGCCAACACTTTACTCATGCCCCCTGGTTTCCACTGGTGGCCTGGTGCACTAGGATGAAAACCTTGTTATCGCCTGCTAAAGATATTCCCCATCCAAGTGTTTGTCTATCATTGATCTCCCTACGTACGTCTAAAACCACATGCACTATGGCCTGATGACCAACAATTTCTTGACAAATGCCACATAAAATTTCCGCTTGACAGTGTCTATTTGCTGCCAGACTTTTGAGGTCCTAGTATGTCATGTTGATGCCACCGATCCTTGTGGCCTCCTATGAGAGTGCACATGTCACTTGCCTTTGATCCCTTGGATTTTCAAAATAATCGAATCAAGTTGCCACATTTCATGCCATGTGAGCACAATGTCACCCCCTGCCCAAGTCAGTGACCTACATGGGTTGCAGTCCCCCCTAAGCCTCTAACCCTTTTGTTACACTAAATTTTTTCACCATCACTAGCAATTAAGATATCTCGCCATCCGATGAGTGTCTCAAGGTGAAACCCATATTAATCTTGAAGTAAAACAGTACTAACGACAAAAGAAATTTTTGGTTGCATTGCTTAAAAATCATTTTTGAGTATCTACACAATTTTCATAGCCATTACTTGTCCATGTGCAGTTTTTACCATTATGGCATGCAAAATTCTGCGCACTGTCTTCCACTATTAACTACACAATCATGTTCACGTAAGTAAAAATAAAAAAGAAAATTATAGAAGCTTTGATGGAGGAAGCTTATCTAAATTAGAAACCTTTAACTACTACATACCTGCACCTCTTCCCTTGGTTCATGGAACTAATATCCTCCTCTTAAGCATCATATCCCTTGAGAAGAGGAACTATAAACCTCCTCCTCTTGCCTATAAATTGAACATAAGACTAGAGGAAGGGGAGAGACTTGGATTTGTAAACTTATGCTACTGATTTTGGGTCTGAGGAGCTTTTCATCAAGGGAAGGAACGAAGACCATTGGAAGAGGCTTGTGACATCAAGGAAACCAGGTTGTAACCTTGTTCTCCTTTAAATTTAATACAAAGTAGTTGTTCTTTCCTAATTGTGTCTATTTTGATGTTATTTGCGAGATTCCTTGATCACTTGCATAATTTATAATTGATTATTGATTCAACTATATGCTGTATGTTAAGTGGGATTTCATTTACCTTTTATTTTATATGTGAGATGCTTTGATCCCTTTGAATGTTTTTGTCTATGAAGATCTCTTTTGGAGAATCATGGAGAAGATGTCGAAATCATTGGAAAAGCCACTAAGGAATTGAGGAAAAGTTGGATGTGGAAAGAACTGAAACGACTTCTACAAGCACACCGCTAATAGGTAAGTGATTCTTTGTGTACTACATGTTTCATGTTTCAGTGATAAGCTAAGGAAAGGTAGCAATTATTTTGATGTTTTTTACTAGTTTTTGTTGAAAATCTAGGGTGAACCTTCTTGTACGCAAGAAGGATTAGTCCACTACAAAAAATTGGTGACCAAACTAGGGAATGAGAGTGCTCCTTTGTGTCCTGTTGTGACCCTTGACACCTTTAGACCCTTTTAAGAATTGAAATTTTTGGTTTGAGACCTTTGTTTTTAACATTTTCTTAAGTTTTTGGGTCTGTGCATTTTTCCTTTAGAAACAGAGTGCAAATTTGCACAGTTTTTTGTGGTGCACAATGCGTATGCACACTGAATCAAATTGATGACATGCACAACCCTGCATTTTTTTGAAAAAACTAGGGTTTCTCTGATTTAAGTCCATATTTTTTGTTTTTATGATTTCCGAAGCTTATTTACAGTATTATAGAGTATCTGTCAAGTTTATTGGGTGTTTTGAATTTTATTTTTGAGAAATTCTTAATTTGATTTCCTTTGGTCATTACTCAGAGGTTTGTCTCAGTTTCTTAAAAGAAATTGCATGTTTTTTATTTCATTTTGGCAAAAAAAATTCCCCCTCAATCGCCGCGGGGGCTGAATTATGTCTAAGTGTTAATCACCTTTGAGTGTCATCACTTTTTATCTTTAGAATTTTTACCCAATTTCCTTTACTTACAATCGATTAGTTCTTTAGTTACATTGGTGAAGGAAAATAGACTTGTTGTTATTTCACTGATTTGGAATCATCTTGTATTTGTTTTGAAGAATTTTCTTGCATAGATTACATTTTCATAGTTAGAATTATCATTTTCATAACATGAACGAAAATTGTGCATAGGTTAAATTTCCATAGTTTTCAAGAAAATTGTGCATAGATTACATTGCATGGTTTGGAACTTAGGGCTTTGAATTGCATTGGAAAATTAGAAGTGGTGCATTCTCGAGTTAATATTTTAAAGAAGAACCTCTCTCCTTAATTTAGCTATAATTCATCGAAATGAAAAGATCACAATATCATGTTTGATTGCATTAAAGTTTTGATTCAGGTCATAACACCATCAGTTTCACATACATTTACCTATTGAGTAAGTAACAAATTAAAAAAAAACAATGCTAATAAAATCAATTAGAATTTTTATTTTTTTAGGGCTCTTTCCACCTACATTAGATCATTTTGTAGTGCTCTAAAATAGGGAAGTGAGTTAACTTTCCAAATATGCAAACAAACAATAGAATCTTGCGATAGGGAGTAAATCCATTTATTACAGCTTGGCTCTGGTAAGCTCCTCTAACAATAGAGTTAAGAACGAGATCATATCGGACCCAATGGAGTGATCAACCCCACTTCATTAGTTATGATAGAGTGATTTACATGTATTACAAATGGTATTGAAAGGTTCTTGGGAGCCACTTTAATGTAAACCTCATATTAACCATGTTGAGGAACTTTCAAGGGGATTGAGCTTTGTTACTTTTCCCTTGCGTGTACGTCTGATAGGGGACTGTCCCCCCAGGTTAAATTATTGTAAGTGGTAACCTTAGAGACCATAATATTAGGTCTATTACCCAAGGTGACATATAAGGGGAAGTCTCTGTTGTACTTGGAACAGACGTTTGCTAGACCCACTTGGCCCTTTTTGGAGGGTATTCTTCACTTGAGATGGCATACATGAAGTTACTTGCACCAAATTGTGTTCATTAAGCATGTTGTTAGCATAACTGGTTCCACCCGCTCTATATTTATTCACTTTTCACATTGATCTCCACAACATTGGAATTTCATCACCAACTCGTGATTTCATTGTGAAAAGTTTGTAAGCATGGTTTGACTCAGATTTACTAGTGTGTGTTATTTGATTGTTTTTACTTTTTACAGACCTTAGGTGTGGATTGTGAATATTATTTAAATTCTTAATAAAAATTATTTGAACTGAATCTAATGGTAACAATTCCAGAAGTTACTGATCAAGGAATCCCAATCAACGAGAATCTTAGTCCTTTTCCTAGCCTTGGAAATGTCGGTCCTCCTTATATGGCTATGTTTTCACTTCCAGGATTCACGATAGGTTTACTGGTGTGGTTGTTTTCAACTTCTTTAGTCCCAAATACTCAAACTGTACCACCTCAACCAAGTTTTTCACCTCATCCAAGTTCACCATATCAACATCATTAACCTCATGTTGACACTTTACCTTCTTCATCCAACATGTCCTCCTCCCTTTCTTCTTCTTCGCTTGGTAAAATCCTTGATGCTAGTAACCAGGTGACTAAGAAACCTCCAACACGCATCACAAGCCCAAATACGCTTGCAAACTTTGTAAGGGTTACCACTTCCTTATCAATTGTCCTGGTATGAACCTAAGGTCTTGGAGGTATGGTATAAAAATTCTTATCAACTTACTATTGATCCATGAACCAATAATTGTCAGGTTCGAGGGAAAATGGGTAAATTTAGGTTTCCTTGTCAGTTATGCAAAGGGATTAATCATAGTCACCTTTTCCCTCATATGGATGAAGCCTAAATTTTTTTGGAAAAACTTACTGTTTCACAACAACAACTTCCAACTAGTTACCGTAAACTTCCTCCCATACTACCATCAGTTGAAAAAGTGATTGATCTAATTCCAAGTACAATCAATCCCACTCTTCCATTAGAAAGTGAAACACATATCACTCAGTTAATGAACCATTGGTTGATCAAGTGGTTGACTCGATTCCACATTTATTCAGTCCCATTCTCCCTTTAGAGAGTCAAATTAATACCGTTCAGGTTCTTCTTGTTACCTCATATTCTTCTACACATGGGGGAATTTCACCTGTGTCCGTTGAACCCCCTCCAAGTAATGAGGCTATTTCCTTTAATTGGAGTAGACTGACAGAGCCTCGTATTCCTTCCTCCACCTGTTTTCAAATCATTATGAAATTGTATGGTAAGAATGTGTGTAGCACAGACGTCAACGAAGGTGCTTATGTCAGTATTTTATCCTCAACTACTTGGAAAGCTTTGGGTTCCCCTCAGCTTGTGCCTGTTACACAGAATCTGTTGGATTTTAACAGAACCATTAGTGAACCTTTAGGGATCCTTCCTAAGTTACCTATTACTCTGGAAGGAAAAATTGTATGTATTAATCTTATGGTAGTTCAAGGCCCCTTGGATTTCGACTTGCTCCTTGGGCGAGACTATGTCTATGCCATGAAATTTGTTGTGTCGACGCTCTTTCTAGTGATGTATTTCCCTCACAATGGAAACATTATGACTATTAACCATCTTTCTTTTTTTGTCCTTGATTCGACTACCAGCCATCCGACATCCCTTAATGTTCCTTATATTCAAGTGGTATCTTCCCCACCATGGTTAATTATGTGGAAAATAGTCCCATGTTTTTAATTGCTGATGCAAGAGAGCCTCTCACTATTTGCTCGACTTATTTTGACTTAGATCTGATAATTGACATGGTGCACCCTTCAATGGGGACATTTGAACCTGATTCTATTATCCCCATTAGTTCCCTTAACATGTGTTCCTTTCAAAGAACTATTCTTCCTTCTAATGAAGACCTCCTAGAAGCCATGGTCGGGACATGTCCCTTGGCATGTGTTTCTTCCAAATGGAAGCCATAAACATGTCCCTATGAGGATGGTTCTTTTACTGTGTCAACCTCGTTAAAAAATGAAACAAGTCCTTATGAGGATGATTCTTTTACTTTTTCAACCTCATTAAAAAATGAAACATGTCCATGAGGATGATTCTTTTACTTTGTCAGTCTCGTTAAAAAATGAAACAGATCCCTATGAGGATGGTTCTTTTACTATGTCAACTTCTTTAAAAAATGAAACAGGTCCCTATAAGGATGGTTCTTTTACTGTGTCAACCTCGGTAAAAAATGAAGCAAGGCCTTATGAGGGTGGTTCTTTTATTGTGTCAACCTTGTTAAAAAATGAAATAGGGCCTTATGAGGATTCTTCTTTTATTGTGTCATTGTCATTAAAAAATGAAACAAGTCCCTATGAGGATAGTTCTTTTATTATGTCAACCACGTTAGAAAATGAAATAGTCCCTATGAGCATAGTTCTTTTTCTTGTGTCAAGCTCGTTAAAAAATGAAACAAGGTGATATGTGCATAGTTCTTTTCTTGTGTCAAGCTAGTTAAAAAAATGAAATAGCACCCATGAGCATAGCTATTTTTCTTGTGTCAAGCTTGTTAAAAAATGAAACAAGATTCGATGAGCATAGTTCTTTTTCTGTGTCAAGCTCATTAAAAAATGAAACAAATACTACCCTAATTAAGTCAAGTATTAACTTGATCTCATAGATGAACCTTCATTTCATCTGCCCATTAGTAACAGGTAGTCTACTCAGGCGGATCAACAAATCTTGGAGGGAATGTACCTCTGCAGGTTATGCTTGGGGGGCATTAAAACTTATCTCAAGCATTGTTTCCTCTTTGTTTCAAGATTGTGTAAAAATGAAACCACTCTCAATCATATTTTTTATTTGTTTCAAACTTGTATAAAAATGAAAACTATTTATGAGTCCATTTTGGATATTATTTTCAAGACTCATTAAACTCATGAAAATTTCGAGCATATTTTGCTATTTTTTCATGCTCGTAAAATGTACATGAAAATTTTGATTTCTTTCTGTCATTTCCTGCTCGTTAATTAAATTGAAAGTTGGTGATAACGAGTAAACTTGTATCACTTTTTCAGACTCGTTAAAACTTACAAAAAAGAGAACCCCAGAGTTACCTTTAATCTCCTTTCTAACTCCCGAATTATGAAAAGATTGTCAAGCATGCTTGTTTATTTTGAACTTGTTAAAGAAAACAAAAAAAACGTCTACTTGATATAAGTTTACTCTTATGATCGTGTGGACTATTTATGAAAAAGGTATACTTTGAATAATCATGGTCAAAATATTTCTCTCCAGCATTATTTTACCCTTTTTCGGACCCGAGAGACTAAATTTACGAAAAAATGACATTTGAGAGTTTACTTATGTTTTTCTCCCAACTCCCTAAAAATTAAAACAACGAGCTTTACTTTCTTTGGGATCGTTAAAAATTTATGTCGAAGGAATTGCATGAGTTCCTTTTTATTTCTTTTCAAACTCTTTAAATGTGAAAACAACATCAATTTACCCCTTCACTAGACTTGTAAAAAGTAAACAGTGTAGGTCTCGTTGATAATTATGCGATCAAACCACTTCTTGGGTTCATTAAAAATACTATGAAGGATTAATTTACAAGACAAGCACATGTTATCCTCCTCAATCTTGCGTAAAAATAAAGAGGTACTTTCTAGTAATGGTGGGGGAAAATTGGGAAGAAACATTTGTTTTTGTATTACTAAAGGAAGTATGCACTCTTGAACATGACACTCGGTCACCTTTGTGTTTGGGTTGGGAAATCCATTTGTCTCATAGCTAATCATACCTCATTGAAAGTATTTATTTGGTTTTGGGTATTACTTTTGAGTCAAATGTTGCCAAGTCAAAATGTCGTGTCACTCATATGTTGGGTTTTTGGGTGTTATTTTTGAGTCTAAGCTCAGTTAAAATTAACTTGCAATTTGTAGCCCTCAATCGCATCGGCCATCCCTAAGTTAGTCCTGAATCACTCCACATTTTTTTGTGTCATACGCCCTCCTGTGACGGGTCACTTCCTATCGACTTCAACTCATTATCTAGGAAGTTGAACTAGAAACCTTCTTCAGTACCTTGGAGCCTGCATGCCTTAATGGCAGGTTTCTTGCCTTTGACGATATGTTATCATCATTGACCTCCAATCAAATTATTATATGAGTGTTTGACTTAAATACATTTAATCGCACTTCATAGATTGTACCAGAGTACCTTGAGAGCCATTGTCATTATTGGTGGTTTCTCTCTCACCTGTTAAAAGTTTACATCATTGATTGATAATCATGTGGTTTCTACCATGATCGACTTCAAGACATTTACTCACATTGTTAGATTCATACATCGAGAGATGGAGATCAAGAGCCTGGATCTAGTTTCATCCATCCAAGCTGCATGGAGTTATTAAATATTCATGATTGTAAACATATATCCATTGATGGCTATGTCCATACTGTCTTCTATTGACATGGATCTTTAGCTGTATTTCCATACTAATTCTTTGACATACTTGTACTTTGAGTATGGGAATGCCTACCTCATTGATGTTTATATGAAATCATGATATGGTAATCCTTGATTGTTTTTTCCAGGTCTTCAACCAATTGGTCTCTGATTTGAACCTTTGACATGATAATGTGCTTTAGTCATCAAACATTTTTTATGGCTTTGAACTTTAGGGGGCAATCTGTTACACTAAATTTTGTCACCATGATTGTCGATTTGTATCTCTTTCCATCCGATGAGTGTCTCAAGTGAATCCCCTATCAAGCTTGAAGTAAAACAATACCAGGGACAAAAGGAATTTTGGGTTGCACTTCTTAAAAACCATTTTTGAGTATCTATGTAGTTTTTCTATCCATTACCTGTGCATGTGAATTTTTTACTATTGTGGCCTGTGCAATTTTTCACACTGTCTTCAACTATAAACTGTGAAATCGTGTTCATGCAATTAAAAATAAAAAATCAAATTCTAGAACCCTTGATGGAGGAATCTTATCCAAAATAGAAACCTCAAACTACTACATACCTTCGTCTCATCCCTTAATTCATGGAACTAATCGCCTCCTCTTAAGTATCAAATCCCTTGAGAAGAGGAACTAGAAACCTCCTCCTCAAGCCTATAAATTGAGCATAAGCCTAGAGGAAGGGGAGAGACATGGATTTGTAAACTTATGTTGCTGATTTTGGGTCTGACAAGCATGTCATCAAGGGAAGGAACAAAGACCATTGAAAGAGGCTTGTGACATCAAGGCAACCAGGTTGTAAGCTTGCTCTCCTTTGAATTTAATACAAAGTAGTTGTTCTTTCCTAATTGTGACTATTTAGATGTTATTTATGAGATTCCTTGATCACTCGCATAGTTTATAATTGATTATTGATTCCACTATATGTTGTATGTTAAGTTAGGGATTTCCTTTACCTTTGACTTTATATGTGAGATGCTTTGATCCCTTTGAATGTTTTTGTCTATGCAGATCTCTTTTGTAGCATAATGGAGAAGTTGTGGAAAGCATTGGCAAAACCTCTAAGGAATTGAGGAAAAGTTAGTTGTGGAAAGAACTGAAAGGAATTATAAAAGAACATCGCGAATAGGTAAGTGATTCTTCTCGTACTACATGTTTCATGTTTCAATTATGAGCTAAGGAATGGTAGCAATTCTTTTGATGTTTTTTACAAGGTTTTGTTGGAAATCTTGGGAGATCCTTCTTGTCCACAAGAAGGATTAGTCTGATATAATACATTTACAAATTTGAATCTCTCCATTATATAAATTCTGGAGGGTCATCCAACGATCTACACAATCGAGAATTTGATGGTTGCAATTAAAACATAGACCCCACCTCCTTACTAACTTGGCAATGGGGGGGCAGGGGTCTGTTATCATGGTTCATGCTACAAGTTCTATTGTGTCCGGTCAACATCTTTGATGCCCTCTATTACTACGATTAAAACACAGACCCCCTACTACCCTTGTTGACTTGGTAGGGGGGTCCGCTATTAGATTTCTGTCATCTGTTAAGCAATAAATCTTCATCATTTATTTCCTCAAGGGCCCATTACATCATTATTAATTCCTCCAATTTTAGCAATGGTCATGGTTCCAGGCGATATGGATCTACAAGAGTCAATCCCCTTTTCCTTTGGAATGATAGAATTCCAACCCCGCGAATATATGTATTTATAATTGTAAATGGGGCCTCCGCCCTCGATTATCGGTCACAACACTTAGTCCTATTGACCATCGGCTTAAGCCCAACCCTCAAAACTTCCATGCTTATAATCCTCTCCCCGTGTGAGTACATGTATAATATTTATACACAAACATAACAAGATTTCATTTAATTCCCTAGAGCTTTGAAACCCTTGGTCCATTCCTATGATTTAATACCTGTAATACATACATGCACACACACACACACACACACACACACACACACACAAATGACACCATCCCTATTGATCTCACTACAAACTTGGCATGCCTTTGCATTTACATTTACATATATACATATATGTATGTATGTATATTTGTATGTATCAACATAACTACTCCTCCAGAGGTTTTTATTTTTTTTCAACCATGTAAGTCAAATATGAATTAATTATATACAAAGGCCATTAACACTAGAGGTTTTACCCATCCATTACTCTCATTAAATCCAATTCAAGCTCGAAATTGAATACAAAAATCAAACCACTACTTAGAATCTACACAGAGACCAACATTGCACAGGGATCCATCCCTCTTAATAATGGAACGCATGGTCTCATTGACTAAATTATTCCATGCAAGAAAACCAATTAATGACATAGATCCATCCATCTCTTTTGTGCTTGGATCCCTTTAGACCATTTCAGATAATTATTAACACAAAAGGCGCATTCATAACATGCAGGTAATCAAACCAAACTCATGCACATAAGAAAGACAAGAAATTAGTCATTTAATCCATCATAGGCACTTGACAATCCATAAGCATAATGTTATGAATAGAAAGCATGTTTCTTACAATAATAACACCATACAAGCTTACGGCTATTATGAGGTTTATGCACACATGATTGGCTCAAGTGTAGAGGTCCAACCACCTTATCCACCCAATTAAATATACTTAAATGTAAACCATAACACATATACAGATAAAAATACAATCTATCTCCCTTAATTACACAAAACCACTCCATTCTTCTAAAAAGCATATAAGAATAAGTCTTCACACTCATATAGCATCTGAATATCATAACAAGCAAGGTCATAAAATCTACATGCATACAAGTTATCCAAACACTTATATGGGAATGGAGGAAATCTAGGAAATTGATATTGGCACTCTAACTCATCACCCTACCTTAGAAAAATTGCATCCAAGATTACTTGTTGTTGTTACCCCCAAGCCATATTTAAGATCTTGAGGAAGGAAGGTTCGAACAACTCCAATACCACTAGAAATCCAAAGGTCTCTTGTCTCCACCCAACAACCAGGTGATTTAACACCCCAGTGGCTCTGCCCAAAATCGGGCACTCTGAAATCACTGATATGCTATTATTATACAGTCTCAGTCTCAGATGAAGATCTTTCATATCTACTTCTCCAGCAATCTATTCTTACTTTTCTCAAGCTCCTTCCCTCTATGTTTCTCCCAAACCATGCATAGTCTCTGTTATTCTTTCCTTAGAAAACCCCCCTTAAAAATGTTGCGCCTATCCTCTTTTCCTTATGTTTGTTGTCCCAATGGACCTCTCTTTTATCCCTTCTTTTTCACCCCTTTTTAAGAGTGGTATCCTTTTGTAAACCCCTCACACTCTCTTTATTGCAACCATTTGTAGGTTGCATAGCGTACAATCCTTATTGTTTGTCTTTCTAGCTCTACCATGACGTTATTTTGTTCCCGTAGATTGTGGGGATGCTATTGTGCCAATTCCCTCTTCCACCTTCTTATTGGTTAACTTCATGATGTTCCCTTCTTGCAAACATAGTCCATTGTCTTGCCCTTTTGTCCCCTCTTCCTTGTGAATTTATCCAAGGCAGGCATGGCCTCTTTGTCCTCTTATCTAGATAAATTAATGCATGTATTTATCCCCATTTAGGCTACCATTTAGCCCATGATTGATGTAATCATTACTTCCTTAGTCTCCCAAGAAACCTCCTCCTTAAGATCTAAAATTTGTTTCCCATCTTAGCCTTGTGTATTTCCTTTACAAACTTATTACAATGTTTATAAGAGGAGAATTTCCCAAAGGAGTTGTCCCAACTCTTGATATATCAAGCATCGAGAGGGATAAAATCTCTTGAGGTGAAAACCTTTCCTTAAGTTTTTCACTCAAAAAAGAGGGTTTCAACTCGAGAGATTTGATCCCTCTTGTCGCATGATAGATCTAGAGTTAAAATGGATCTAGGCTAGTATTAATATTCTACAAAGTGCATTTGAGTGTTAAATTTTGACTACTATGAAATGAAAATAGGTTTTATGTTTTACTTGTGTTAATTAATTTATATGTAGGTTGCATGTACTGAAATAGATGATGATGTACAATAATGGTTATGCTAAGCTATGCTAATTCATGGGTGTTGAAAATTGTTGGTCAAATTATTGAAATAATCAACTTAGATATATTGTTGATAGTGCTTCTGATGAACCTAAATATGACCTTGCACATTCTAACACATGTTAAAATGTCCCTCTTGAAATTTGGAAAGTTAACTGCAAATGTTATTGCCATGCAAATTGTAAGGGCTTAAAGATGGAGAATTTCAAATTGTCACTGAAAAATATTTGTCATGAAAATAAACAACTATTGGAGGGAAAGAGGAGGGGATGCATTTTTTTGATAAGAAGATGATTCACATAAGTTTTATATCTATTCATTTCACACACACACACACATAGAAATAATTCAATCTTATAAATTTCTTCAATCACCTACTTCAATTGAATTACGGTTTGATGGTAACTTCAAGATGTGAATTTTATTATCTGTAGGTATCATGCTTCATTGTCATGGAAGAGATTGAAGGCATAATAAGGAACATAGTCATATCAATATTGAAACCTTGTACAAAGAGCCACATAGTTACTTTCCATTGGGAAACGGCTCAGTGGAATATGTACAATATAGGAATCCTACAAAGAGATAATGAAAAGGGATCGAGAACATGTGACATTGATGTTGGGTACTCATGTCTAATGACAAAGGATTATGGTAAATAAATCAACATAGTTGCATCACATGATTGAATTTATAGCTAAAGAAATGAAAACATCAAAATGTGGTAATAATGGCATGTTAAGTAACAAAATCAAGACATGACCAAAGCCACGGATGAAATTTAGATGTTTAGTTTCGTTTCAGAATAACAAATGCGTCTTCAACTTTAGAACTTGATGATGATTTTCTATCCAAATCAAAGAATTTACCAAGTGTTTCCCCTACAATATGCATGAAGCACTTGGAAGCCTGCTTCATAGATTAAACTTTGTTTCATATGTAAGCATCATTTAATGTATTTTGAAACATATATGGCATGAATAAAATATCATGTTTTAGCCACTTGGTTACTTTATAAATATTTTTAGTGGTTCACCAAAGGGTCTATACACATTTTTGGGGTGTTATACAAACTCAATGCAACAAAAAATATCAATTTTGATATTCATGAATATGAAAACAACAATTAATTTATTTTATTTGCAAGTGGAGAAAATTTTCTTCCTAATTTATTAAATAATATCAAATTGTAGGATAATTCATCCAGTCACCTATTGGAAAGGTTCCAGTATATACTACACTCAACAAAATAAATTCATCAATTCAATCTTAGATGGACTGTGATAGCCCTACCCATGGTCCTCTCATCAAATACGTTTTAAATATGTATACAATATGTGAAATATAAAAAAGGGTACTGAGTCAAAGGGACACAAATTCTAGAGATGGGGAGGAGGTTCCTTGCTTGGGATGTTGAGGTTTCTTGTCATGCAGAGAAAGAAACCTGAATTTTGGACAACCATTAAAGGTTGGTTGGTGCATGAATTCAAGGGACTAGTTCTAAAATTAAATGGGTTGCAAGAGAAAGTACTTAGGCCCATGTTGCTTGAAAAACAACAACACGAAAAGAGGACAAGAGATTTATGAAGGGGACTGTGCATTGTAGGGCATAAAGGATGCAACAACAAATGTTGGCTGACAAAGAGGCCAAGGAAAAAAACATGAGGGGGGAAGAATCCCTGTAAAAAAAGGGAAAATACAATAGAATACATTCATTGGAAGGCAAGGGATTCAAGCATCCAATGAAAGCAATCAACAAGAAATGCAGAAGAGAAGAGAAGTGAAAAGAAGACAAGAGAAGGGGATTGGTTCTTTGGGTCCCTTGAGGTTGTGGGTTGGGATGGAATCTCTGGAGCTTTGTAACAACTTGGGTCCCTCGAGGCTGTGGTTTGGGATGGAATCTTTGGAGCCATGTAATAGCTTGGGTCCCTTGGAGATTGTGGGTTGAGATAGCAGACTCTGGAGACTTGTAACAATTTGGGAAGAGGCCATCCTAAAGTAGCATCAAAGGAATATGTGATTGAAGACTTATGATTATTGCATTCTTGTTACATTGAATTTTGGACTCCCTAGAAGGGGGTGAATCACTGTGTGTATGTACTTTGGGGCGAGTTAGAGTACCTATCGACTCTTGATGTTGACAAAAGAAGTGGCAGTCAATTGGTGGGATTGAGGAAGGAGATCCTCTGGAGTCCCTGTTTCAGTTGGCAGTTGGTATTCAAGCCCCTTAAGCAAGCATCCCCCTCAGACTCTAGAATCTGTCTTAGAGGTGACAGTTGCAAGTAAGTGTGGCTGCAGCTATCTACGGTTGGGTGGAGAATCCTTGTCCGAGACTCACTTTCCCTGCAAGTTCAAAGATAAGTATATTCTTATACTTGTTTATTTGTTACTAAATGTATGATGCATTTCTGACGATAATGACTCTAGATTTTGGGATTGCATTTGTGTTGTCAATGCTTGAATACCTGGTTACACCTCTGTGTGGAATATGTCATTTATGGACATGATGAATGCATTTATGTGTGTGTGTTATTTCTTTGAAATGAATGAACCAGATAAATGAATGAAGTAAGTGTGAGCTTTTGAACTGGATTTTTTTTTTGTGTGAATAGTTTGCTGGTGTTGATCACAGAATATTTGATGCACAACTGTGTAATAAACCACATGATAATAATGACTAACCTATAATGTTGAGATGAACTTTGTTTTGCATGAAATTTTAAACTGTGTGGGAAACAACACTTAAATAAATAATATATAGGAATCAAGCCATGTTACAGGTCGTAGAAGAATCCATGAGAACTTGGAATGAAACTTGGAAACCATAGGCTCATAGGCCCTTTTTATTAATATGAAATAGTTACATGGAGGACCATCTGCTTAGCAGGATATGCATTCACTTAAATGTATTTTCTTGTGTTACAAGTTGTTGTGCCACATGACAAGTGTTGCATTAACATTGAAGGGTTTTTTTTTCCCTTGGGTTCGTTTGAACCCCATATTCTTTACCCAAATTTCCTCTCATCCATGTATCAGCAGTGCCTGAATATCTTCCACTATGAACCTAGTGTTGTTGGTTAGGGACTTGAAGGCTCGGTGTAGCACCATCGAACTACTTAGAGGCTTGACATAGATTTTGGCACCATGGACATGTGGTAGGCGAGGTGGGAACCTTTCAGGAGTTCATGCCAAGCCTATGGTAGGTAAGGGGCACAAAGACCACATATTCCTCCATGCCTGGAATTCCCCGTCTGAGCACAAGGACCACAAGAAGGCCAGGAACCCATTAGATATCGCTTGAGCTAAGGAGGGGTAGCACCATGGAATTCCTTAATGAACCATCGACATTCGCGTGGAGCCCTGGTGTTGATTTGGAGGTTTTCCAGACCTCTGAGCCAAAGATTTAATAGTAACAGCTAGCTCAAGGAAAACTATGCAAAATTTAAACTTGTTGTTGGGGTGATCGCGGATATCCCCATCTGAAACATCGCATAACGAAGGTTCAAAATCCCTTAGTCGAGCCACGGGAGAAAACGAGAGAAAAACTTGAAACGGCACAGAGGGATCAAGCCCTGAACTTATAAGAAAGGATAAAGAAACCTTATCATTTCGTTGATCAAACCCTAGTCGTGGAGGCCTTCCATTAGCATAGCTAGACTTGTCGCTAATGTGATTGGACGAGGAAGGTTGGTGTGGCTCAAAAGGTTCATCACATAAAATTTGGAGTGTGCGGGCTAAGGAGGGAGTTGTGTTGGAACATCAGAATGACATGGTAGGTTGACGAGATCTCGACATTAACACCATTGGCCAGAAGGGTGGCCCAGAAATATATCCCGAAAGAATGGAAGGGAGGCATACTAGGAGGCATTGGGAGCACAAAGGCGGGATTATGTAAGGAGGGTGCGTGGCCAGTCCCGCACCATTGTTGTGGTGCTATTAGTCAAGGATTGATCCTTCTATTGAGTTAGCCTAACGAGTTCACCCCAACATTTTAAAGCAGGGATATGATCACAAGCGTTGTGAGGAAGCCTGGTAAGATGACGTAAGTCATACCACATAGGAAGTACGTGCATACCCAGTTAGTGGAGCAGGGGTCCCACTAGCCAGGTTAGCTCGACGTCATGACCTTGGAAAAATAAAGAGGAGCTACAAAGGAGGATCTAGGGTAAAAAAAGTGGGATGAAGTGACATAAGCTATAGTGGAAGCCAAGAGTTGTCATAGTAAACCAATGGGAGAAGGGACCATATGGTCCCACCATCCATGCAAGCCCGATAAGGGAGCCCCGATAGTTGGTAAAGAGTGTTCACCGGAATGCACTGGGAAGGAATCGACAGAATGACATAGGCCATTTGTACTAGCCATACATGCAATATTGGCGGTTTTATAATCAGTGGGAAGTGGGCGCACAGCTAGGTCAACCCGACACTGTGAGTAAGAGATAAAAAGCAACGTCGTAAGAGAAGGCAACGAGTTATTATGACCGAATAATGTGGGATGGTAGTGATGGTAATTGGTAGTTAGAGTGTGAACCATTGAGGATACAACAAGGAGGGGCCCACTCTCCATGTAAGCCCAGTACAGGGAACCAAATTCACAGTTTTGGAAATGTTGGGAGATGGTAAGTAGGGTGGTGTGTCTAGTGGGACCCACCTAGAAATAATTTGATTATTGCAAGGAGTGGAGGCTCATTAGGTTTTCAATGGGAATAGAGAATGTGTGTGTGTGTGTGTGTGTGTGTGTGTTTATATCTATATATATATATATATATATATATATATATAGATATATATATACATGGAACTATTAATGTGATAATTAAACCAAAAAAATACATAATTACCCCATTCCTCTAATGGTAACTTGAGGGGTCGGTTATGCTATAGAGTGGTATCAGAGCATCCAAGTTCAACACTCAGCTTGGATGGGATTATCACAAGAAATAAGTGAGAGTCATCATTGGACTCTATCATGATCAAGCAACCGTAGAGACTCCCGAAGGGGGAGGGCCTCATAATGATTTTTAGAAAATTAATAAAACAAATGTTTAGGTGTTAAAAATTGGTTGTAAATGATTATGACACACATGATTGATGCATTTATATTGTGCTCCAGTTATGTGGCATGGTTGAGTATATGATTTCTTTAGTGTATCATCATTGTTGGTCATATGATGAGCCTTTGCATGCTTGGCAGAATATGTATGAGACTATTAATATGATGCAAGGAACCTTAGGAAAACTCCTCATGTTGCTTGAATTATGTATATTTATGAAATTTTGTATTTATGTGTATGTTAGCTAATTGAGATATGTGTGCACGTGAATGCTAGCATGATTCTATTATTGCTTGTGTTGTATATTATGGTTGCTACTATTGATTTCATATATATTTCTATATATACATATATGATAATTAGATGGGAACATCCAATGGTTTGTATATGATATAGTACCTCAAAAGATTAAAGGTATGATGTTGTGCAACTTTTAGAAAGCCAAGTGGATGATAACTACTTGGTTGCAGGTATTTGTTATAGCAACAAGGATCATGGTTAGTTATGGAATAGTCGCATTGCATGATGACTAGGAAAATGTTACGAAATGTGCTAACTTGACTGCATGTAGGCACTATAATGCACCTGTGTGAATATGACAATTATAAGTATGATAAATGTTAATATAATATGAGATTTATCTAACTAATCCTTTAATTTGCATACGCCATGGTTGGTTTTGACCTTAATAAGATGGCCAAATTATTCTTATTTCTAAGAAGTTGATTAAAAATAAATAAAAAGTAATGTGGCCCCAATAGGGAGGATAATTTTAAATAGTATTCTTACTTTGGACCAAAGATTTAACTCTAAAATTTTCTTTGGCATGATGATGATCATAAATAATGTTGATACCCATGTATTGCTAAAATTTGAAAACAAGCTTATGTATGTGATAACTATAGAAATTTGATAGAAATTGCAATTGCTCAATATTTCGAACTGAAAAGATGACACACAAATTCTACTCTACTAATCTGCGGAATGGAAATCCCAATTTAGAACAAAATGCATAGACATGCAATGATCTGAAAATGAGATCTTAATTCAATATAAAGGTATTACAGACTTATGTGCAGGAATGCCTATATTACTTAGTGCAATGGATCAAAAAGATTGTGAATAATATAGACAATGAGTAGTTAGAAAAAAAAACAGTCACACACATTAACACAACAAAATAATCAAGGAGTTCACCAGAATTCCTGGCTACGTCTCCTGGTCCAGATTTCAGTGTTTGACCTCTATATTATGTCTTCAAGAGTAGATTATTACAAGTGTGAGCTCAAACTGAGTCTCAACACAACAGTGACAAAACAACAGGGATTTACTTGAAATCCTCGAGTCTACAAGAGTACACAGACTCTCCCTCTTGCTCACTGTCTTTTGTTTTCCCTCTATCTCAGCAACTGCCTTCCTTGTCTCTACCATTGAATGGCTTTTAAACCTATCGGCGCTTGTCTGTTCGTCTCCCCTCTTGGGCTCTTTGGCTTCCAGCCGCTGTCCGTTCAAATCCCTTTTTGAGCGTTAAACAATCATTATAGAATGCCCTCGGGTATGGTGGCCACTTGTTTTTAAACGGAAAGGACCACTCACATGATTGAAATCCCCGGGAACACGTTTCTTTGTTTACATAGAGAAATACACTAAAAACACTGAAAAATCCGTAAAAACTCTTTCTATCGGACTTCAAATAACATTTAATCCGCCCCATAATCCTATCGGGTCCGCCTTTGGTTGCTGTCACACGCCCACCGTTGATCTGTGTGATCTCGGATCCAATGGCTAATATTCATTTTGGGTGTCTTATATGCGCGGAGATTACCTACCCGCAAAGGTGATTTTCTCTCTCCTGCGCCAAGCCACATGTCAGACAGTGTATGGGATCGGGTGGAACCCGTCCAATACCACTTACCGCCTGAGGCCCGCCTGAAATCCTACTTTCCACGGAACTCAAATAATATAATAATGCGTTTATAAACCTTTCGGGTCCGGATTTTATCGCTTTGGGTGCATTTCCTTTGTATTTCAATTTTTTTCTTCAGAAATGCGCTAATACACAGAAAATCCCAACAAATCCCTTTCTATCGGAACTCAAAATCTATCAAGCCACATATATAAACCCCGTTGGGTCCGACTTATCACAAATCGCATATTGTATCAACCCCGCTCCTTTGTATTGCTGCAATGCGATATATCACAATCGCATATCACATGGTCTTTGGGTCTCCAATAAGTCTTCCCTTGTGTTTTAGCAATGTGATATTGTGGAGTTAATTTGGGCCGTTTATCTGTGCGCTCGATCAACGGTCCTTGTTAAGTCGTGTTGATCGCTATCGTAATTTCCTTAGGGATGCCTCCGATGTACTCCGCCGATTTGATCTGGACCGTTGATCAGTCTGATTCGATGGCTCCTGTGCATCCTGTTTGAACCTTCGCTTTACTCTATTTTTCGCCATTTCTTAATGTTTTTCCCATGCGATAATGTTTCCGATAGTTATGTATATGAAGACTTAGAGGTTTTTAGGATCCATTTTGGATTGTGCCTTCCCACTGAAAAGCTTTTGGACCACCAAAAGTTGGTTTTTAGGCATGGATCAAGTGAGGATACAACTCCCTCACTTGTTAAACTTCTATCCATCATGCTTTGCTTGGATTTGAACCTTTAAGCCTTATTCTCAGGTGCTCAACATCCCCTCCATGCATAGTTCTCACCTTCCTGTCCAGAACTGTATCCTCTTGTAACTCATTGAGATATTCAGGCAACAGATCTTCAATAGAAGGTAACTGAATTTTCTCTTCAAGATCTTCAATCAATGAAGGTTCATACAATCTCAAGTTTTCCACATTAATGACCGAATAGATCTGCATATAAGCTGGAAAATCAAGGCGAAAAGCATTTTCACCAATTTTATAAAGTATCTTGAAAGGTACATACCTTATTGGTTTCAGCTTCTTACCTTCACCTTGCATTCTGTCTTTGTTGATGTACAACCAGACTTGATCACCAACTTGGAAACTATGCTCAACTCGATGCTTGTCATGTCTTGCCTTGTACTTGGCTTGACTTCTTTCCAGCTGTTCCTGTACTGCCTGGTGAATTTCCTGGATTTGTTCAATGAACTTGGTTGCTTTGTCCACATCACTATGTCCATCAACTGCTATGTCTTTACCAAAGACAAAATCCAAGGGAGACTTTGGTATAAAACCAATACAAGTCTCAAAAGGAGATCTTTGAGTAGAAGAGTGCTTGGCATGGTTGTAAGCATGCTGCACATAACACAAATGCTCATCCCAAAGCTTGGGATGCTTCCTGCAATAGCCTCTGAGCAACTGGATCACTGTCCTGTTGACCACCTCAAGTCTGCAAGAGTACACAGACTCTCCCTCTTGCTCTCTGTCTTCTGTTTTCCCTCTGTCTCAGCAATTGCCTTCCCTGTCTCTGCCATTGAATGGCTTTTAAACCTATCGGCTCTTGTCTGTTTTTCTCCCCTCTCCGGCTCTCTGGCTTCTGGCCGTTGTCTGTTCAAATCCCTTTTTGAGCGTTAAACAATCATTGTAGAACGCCCTTGGGTATGGTGGCCACCCGTTTTTAAACGGAAAGGACCATTGGCATGGTTGAAATCCCCAGGAACACATTTCTCTATTTACACAGAGAAATATAGTAAAAACATTGAAAAATCCGTAAAAACTCTTTCTATCGGACTTCAAATAACATTGAATCCACCCTATAATCCTATCGGGTCCGCCTTTGGTTGTTGTCACACGCCCACTATTGATTTGTGTGATCTCGGATCCAACGACTAATATTCATTTTTGGTGGCTTATATGTGCGGAGATTACCCACCCAAAAAGGCGGTTTTCTCTCTCCTGCACCAAGCCACGTGTTGGCCAGTGTATGGGATCGGGTGGAGCCCGTCCAATACCACTTACTGCTTGAGGCCCACTCGAAATCCCGCTTTCCACGAAACTCAAATAATATAATATTGCGTTTATAAAACTTTCGGGTCCGGCTTTTATCGCTTTGGGTACATTTCCTTTGTATTTCGGTTTTTATTCAGAAATGCGCTAATACACAGAAAAGCCTGACAAATCCCTTTTTATCAGAACTCAAAATTTATCAAGCCGCATCTATAAACCCCGTCAGGTCCGGCTTATCGCAAATCGCATATTGTATCGGCCCTACTCCTTTGTATCACTACGATGCGATATTGCGATGTGATATATCACAATCACATATCGCATGGTCTTCGGGCCTCCGGTAAGTCTTCCCTTTTGTTTTAGCGATGCGATATTGTGGAGTTAATCTAGGCCGTTGATCTGCGCGCTCAATCAATGGTCCTCCTTAAGTTGTGCTGATTGCTATTGTGATTTCCAAAGGATGCCTCCGACGTACTTCGCCGATTGCGAGATGCTGATTTGATCTGGACCATTGATCGGTCTGATCCGACAGCTCCTGTGCATCCTGTTTGAACCTTCGCTTTACTCTGTTTTCCACCATTTCTTAATGTTTTTCCCATGCGATAGTGTTTCCAATAGTTATGTATATGAAGACTTAGAGGTTTTTAGGATCCATTTTGGATCATGCAACAATCAAAACCACAAGTACATAGTGATTTCTAGGGGAACCCAACTAGGAAAAAAATCCCTCAAGCCTCTTTGCATTAATCAGTTGAATAGACAAACTTTTACAATTGCTTGCTCCAGCTCTGAGCACAACCTGTAAAAGAAACTTTGTTCTCTCTACTAATTGAGGACCTTTGGCAAAAACTTAGCCACATTATGCCTCCTCCAACCTCCTATTTCCTTGCACAAATCTGGTCTAATTCCATCTCCTAAACTATAGGAAAGGTCCCTATTTTCTTGCACAATTCCCAAGGATTGATCAATTGTTTGCATGCAAAATTATGTACACTCCACTATTATAAAAATAATTTTACATTAGCCTTAATCCCTCCACTTCAGCTGAGAAATTCGAATTCCATGCATTCATAATCTATTTTGGTATGATTGATTAGTTAGTTGATAGACCTTTGACTTAAACTATTGTCCCACTGCTCAATTGACCTTCAACTGAACCTATCAATAGTTAGACGTCAGTTAACATAATACAATTGAAAATAACTGAATTAGATTTCTAAAATTTAGCAATCACACATGTATGACTAAACTCCAAGCCCAATAACTCGAATTTACTGAGCTAACTAAGTGACAAGAGCCATGTCACACTAGTTAACTGCCTCCAAGTTGTCATTTTGATGTGGAAATTCGATTTACTCAATTTGACTAAGGCTAAATTCAAATTGAGCCTTTATTGATACATTTTCTAACACTCCCTCTTAGCAAGAAAGGGATTTTTCACCACCCCTATCCAACACATGTGGAATTTATTGTAGCACTATGATGAGGCTCATCAATGGGTAAATATATGGACTTGAATGCATCTCCAAGCTTACTAAAGTCAACTCTTCTCATAATTCCTTACATGTTTTAATTATATTTTGCTTAATGAGATGAGTAAAAGTAAGATGTTATGTCTAGTGGTCTAATGTGCATTGATTGCAGGTTTTTGGGAGAAAATTATGGAAATTATGGCTAATTAAGGTGCAGGAACTCGAATGAGACAAGAAGGAGAGATTATAGGAGATGGATCTTCCTCATTAAATCCTCACTCATTTGAATATCCTCCAATCAAATCACACTAGCTCAGAGTTGTAGGCAGCCGAGTCATGAAGATCATTGGCAGCCGAGCCAGTGATAGTTAAAGAACCAGTTCATCTTGAGATTGGGAGCCAAGCCTCCCTAGATTTAAGGAAGTTGTTGGAAACTTCAGTTGTATAAATAAGGAGGCCTAGAGCCTCATTAGGATTCAGATTTTTTATGCAAGATAACTAAGCACTTTCGAGTTGAAGGATTGTGGAAAAACACTATTATGTATTTTTTGATATGTTAATGAAAATGAGCATTTCCTTGATCCAGCACTGAGTTGACTCAGAGGGCTAAATATCTTGGGTTAGGGCCCAACCCTAGCAGCATAGGTTCCTCTTACTGTACTTGTATGCTTAGGTTATTTCATAGATTACTTGTTGAATTAATTTTGGCATTGTTTCCTTGCAAGTATTAGTGAATTTGATTAGTTTGCTTCCATTTGTGCATAACTTTAGGGAGATAAAGGAATACCAAAAAGGCTGACAACATGTGGTTCTTGGCTCACTCCTCCCTTCATGGACCATGGTTTGAAGGCCAAACTCCCATTCATCCCCAAAATACATAATTCTGATTTCTTATGAAATTTAGGGTTTTCTGCTAATTAGGCTAGCATCTTTCAGTTTTCAAGGATAGGTTGCAATTGTTATTTTTGATATCTCCATCTTGGTATTAGATTTCATGGTGTTTCACAATAGGCTGCAAGTATTTCCATGCATGAACTAGGCAAATGAATGATGAAATTCTATTTTCTTATGTTGATGGAGATCTTTCTTGTTTTGACATGATTTATGGGTAAATGCCAGTGATGTGTGTATTGCAGGAGTTTCAAGAGTGCAGGAAGAATCTCATGTCAGTAGCCCCAGCCTAACCTCATCCATCCATAATCGCCAAAAGCCACTAAGTCCATAAACCGAGTTATCATTTCATAAGACCAACTTTCCATGCTTGTTGAGCAAATCCAACCATCCTACAAACTTTGGTTTGAGTTCTGAGGAAGTCCTACCCACTTCCTTGCCTTATTCCTTCGATCACTCACCTTCCCTGACCCCTATACCACTACCTAAATCACTCCTTTTTCTTTCGGCCCGATCTTGTAGGAATACAAGGGATCCTGTAGGTGCATTAGGACATCTTGTAGGATGACCTGTTTTGAGGCTGATTTGTGAAAAATGCATCAAGAAAGATAGGAGAAGACCCCTACTTGCCTCTCAAGCGATTTGACCCATCACAAACACCTCTCTCCACACCTAATCCACCTGCCATAAAATCAAGAAGAATTAGCATTCATGTTTTCACAAAAAGAACAAAAGGAAAAGGTTGTTTTGTTCATTCATATGCACAACAGTAAAGTGCTTGATTAGATCAGATTGCACACTTATGATAGTTAGGGTTCCACATGTGTTAGCTTAGAACTCTTCTGAAGCAAGATATCTTAACATATAGCTAGATGAGTGGTGTGCTTTAAGCATTTATCTCAGTTTTTCATTACTACAATAGATAATATTTCAATTCTCTCAATTAGGGTGAAATTTCTCTTTCTCCATTGGTAGTCAAACTTCTTCTAAATCAATAGAAGGCTAGTTTGAGAAACCCTAGTGGTCTATTGCCAACTCAGTAGTGACAAAGAGTGGATCCATTGCATCTATTTGTTTATACATCACTGTCACCTCCAAGTTTGTACGAACCCCGGGTTGATAAAGTAAAGTTGGTAGCCCCAGGAGTTGTAGCATCCTTGTTGAAATATTGGTGCTCATCACTTTTTGGCACCATTATCGGGGAGGTGTCGAGTAGATGTGATTTCTTCCTTATTTCTTCCATTTCTTATCTCTTTCATTCTACTATTAGCTTCATTTCAAAAGTAGTTGTAATTTGGTTTGCTTTCCTTTTCATTCTGCAAGTGAGTTCATTCAGCAATTAGCTTCAATTCAGTTTTTCATTTCAATTCTACAACTAGTCTTAAAGCTTGAAAAACAAAACAAAACAAAAACACTTCTTTCATGCCTCATAGGAATAGGGGGAACTTAGGAAAATTTCTATCAAATACCCCCACCACTTCGAACAACCAACCTTCCCACTTCTTTGGTGGTTGTGAATTGGAGGACCCCTTAGGCGAACAACCAGAGATTTTTGAAGAGCCTACGGGGGAAGAAGAAGAAGAACCCATACCAACTGACCTCATGGCTGAAAATAGAAATGACAGAGGTGATATAGAAAGAATTGAGGTGCTTTTCCCATCAGAGAAACCAATGGGGATGCCAAGATGAAAATATAAGCCCCTATGCTCTTCCTCACTTCCATGGCATGACCTCAAAAGATCCAGATACTTTCTTGTTTGAGTTCGCTGTCATATTCAGAACTTATGATTACGCAGCTAATGATGAAAAGTTGAAATTATTCCCATCCATTCTCAAGGATGTAGCTCTGCGTTGGTTCAGGGGGCTACCTAGGGATAGTATCACCAGCTGGGCTTAGATGCAGCAAGCTTTCAACAACAAGTATAGGGATGTTGATGGTGTTGGACCCGCCAACATGTCAAGGGGAGAAGTCCCAATTAGACCTCAAATAATTTGGTGTGGGAGTCCTAGAAGTGGGTCGTAAGGTAATGCCTTGACTACAATGTCACATAGAGGCAGGTAAGATAACCCTGTCAGTAGCAAGGGTGTGACTACTACAGTGAGTCAAGGAAGGTGTATGAGAGGTTCTAACACATAAGGGGGGATATAAAGGTGAAAGTGAGTTCCAGGTTGAAAGGGATCATTCCCAACTCGGCTAGGAACACACAACACAAAAGGACATACACATCTTTCGGCAGAGTAGTCCACTCAGATGCGGTAGTCACATAATAAAAGGTAAGATAACACATACAACACTCATGGATCAATCCGAATGAGTGCAACGGTTGTTACAACAAGGTTCATGTGAAAGGTCCGTCTGGTGTTCGGTAGAGCAGTCGACATGGAAGGGACATCATTAACAACATATACAACACATTTGAAACAAGATTCATATAATTGCATACGAATCAATTCATACACAAATACGTAAGTTAAAAAACATATATCACTAATGCACCCTGAGTAGTCCAATTACAATAACAACATATGCATGAAAATGTGTTGGCTCTTATTATATAAAAAGTGTACGTTCCAATCATACAATACATCCATGTAAACTTGTTAGCCCCATTAGTGAAACGTTACAGCCACATCCGCCTACTCCTCCAAAGAGATGTACTAGCTCCATGTAGTGGAGAAGCCAAGGCGCATTTCAATAATGTCCAAGCTTTCTTAAAGATAATCTTAATAGAAGCTTGGCTGACCAAAAAACCTATACAACGAGTTATGAGGGACTATTTATAGCAAAGGGTGGGGTGACCCTTGAAATTCCCCTTTGTGACCATTCAACTACCCTCATGACTCTTGACCTACTCTATGACTGTTACATCCACTATTGAGACTTGACTTACACTTGACACGACTCAACATTACAATGCACATGTACCCATGTGAACAATGAATTGAACAAGCCAAACTAGACATCATTCTGACTTAGACAACTATAGAAGTCAAATTTCTCGACATCCTCATGCTGATCAACAGTAACATATTGATGCCAAGATTGGTAGTCCTTGATAGTTTCTGTGTGTTCTGCTGTGACATCAATTTGAAACTTGAACCTTGCCTCCATAGCATCTGGGTACACTTCTCAGGCTCCTCTATCCAACTCGTCTGAAAGCATGCCCATCATTATCTTCAATGTGGTTGGACCAACAACATACTTGCCTATGATGTCTGCATTGATAGGCAACTTTGGGCTGGTGGCAGTGTGCATCAACTTGTCAAAGTACAAGTCAAGCTTCTGTCGGATCTTCCTCTTTATCTTTGCCTGTGTGAGATTCCCAAGTGATGGGAACGCATGAGTGTGAACTATAACATCCATGCCATTGAATACTTATGCATGAGAAGCCTGTATGCTAGTGATGAGTTGCGGTAGGTCTTCATAGTTCTAGATCTGACTCCAGATACGTGCTTGTAGTTCGACTACATTGGTCCTCATCATCTTTGGCAAGTGAAGCAAGGCTCCCTTGTACTTCATCATCCATGCTTGCATGTTATCAATAGCAGCATATATGTTCCTCAAAATGCATGCTCTTCTCACACATCGCTGCTGCCATCCGTGGAGATGAACGACTGGTTGGTGCACGGTACCAAATTTGGAGTACAATGCTCACATAAATGTATCAAGGGACAATACTTCATCTAGTATTGCCTTCTTCAGTTCAGCTCAGGCGAACATTTTCACCAAGTCTCCTCCTTGCTTGGCCACCTGTAGTTCCTTCACCATTTTCTCATTCTTAGCTATGAGGAAATGAACACTTGAGCTAGTGGCTTTGGCATACACTCTAGTTGCATCGTCCAAAGTAGCTAGATGCTTCAACTTGCACAGGGGATGTTTGGTCCTCCAGAGTCACTACTTTGTGAGACTGCACAACTCGGTAATGAGATTCGTCAAAGGAGATGTTGTGCACCTCTACTTCTGGCTGACCACCAAGGATCTCAATGCCTCCTTGGTCATTTGAGACTTGATCATCATATGGATGCGTTGAAGCGGGTGAGTCAACCTTTTTGTGGTGAGGCATGAGGTCAGTGTCCTGTTCCAACTCCTACTGCTCCATGTCTGCATCCAACTATTCAAGCGCATGTTCTATCTCATGAGCAAAGTCTTCCCCCTATGATGGTTCCCCCTGTTCGCCTGATGCCCGCTATTCAAATGAATCAACTACTTGTATAGGTGCTACTTCGTCTGTTTGCACATGATGCACCCTCTATTGTATCTATTGCTGTTGCGCTTCCTTCGCCTATTGGCACAACTCTTGTTCTTTCCGAAGTTTCTCCCTCATTTCATGCAACTCCTTCTCTACTTCTTCCATTATCTTCTTATCCTTCTGCCTTCGCACTATGTGCTTGTCGTGATGATGCCTCTTTGCCTAAATAGCCATAGATGCTTGTTATACAATTGGATCTACTTGAAACTTGTAGCTTTTCTCCTCCTCCATGTGGTCGAAAATATTCCTCTTCCCTTTGTCGTGAATAGGTATGCTTGGCTCTGCTTCCTTTGCTGCTACTACTACTACTGGTGCTCTCTGTGATGCTGCTTCATGCTGCTTTGCTAACCACTCTACGGCAAAGCCGACCTGTTCATTGGGTCTGGAGGAATTGTAGCAATACCTCCATGAGTCTTCCTTGGCCCAATGAAATGCCCCATGGATCCAGTTGAGCTGAACTCTCAGGTAGTGATCCTTCATAATGCAATGTGGGTCATACGCGTTGAAGATTCGGAGGACGACTTGGTACTTCTTCATCTGTTCTTCTTCGACATCTGCTTGCTTGATACTCCAGATCTCATATAACCCAATCCACAATGGAAGAGTGGGCCAAGGTGCCTTCTTCTTCCGCTACAGTCTAGCTGTCAATCCTGCTGAGATGTGATACGCTACTTCCTGCATGACAAGTACGTCCAAGGCAAACTTTGGCAGAACATGCCGCAGGTTTCTCTGCACTGAACATTCGGATGAAAGTGCCAGACGATGAGGCATACCAATCTGCAATGCCTAACAATGCCTCCATTACTTCCTTTGACATGTAGGGTGGATCTTGTTTGAATATCATCCTATATACTAGGGTGAAAAAATGGTCGGACAACTGTATGATTACTCCTCTGAAGTTGCATTCAGACAACAACTTAAAATACGTGTTGACAAAAGCCTCTGTAGGTGACCATGCCCACTCCAAGCTCATGAACCCATGTCGGGCATAGACTGCATCTAGGATGTAGGCAGACATATAAATCTCTGCATGCATGCCATTGGGTGATTGTCGAGCCTTCTTGACTTGTTCCTTCAGCTGATGAGCCAATATGCCAGACCCGTTGCATGGTCTTCCTTCTCTAGCCAGTTGGTCCAATGCTATTACCCAACTCTGAGGAAAGGTTTCAGTGCTTGCTTGACCACTCAGTCGACATATGAATATGACCAAGTATTGGTACACATTCCTCAATATCTTTGTCTTATAGATCTGGTTGGGTGTCATCCTGAAACGAGCTAGCTCCTTTACCCAATCCTTCAGAATGTCTTTGGAGTTACCTCTGCTGTTGGGCAAGCTGAATGGAGGACTCATGAAAATCATAGGCTTTGACATCTGATACATCTTATCATAATCTTGTGCCATATGGTTGAAAGCTTCGTCGCACTGACATTGCTCAAGGTCATCGTCTCAGGATAAGTGTGAGAAACAATCTAGTGAATCATGTATGCGCATGGGAACGCGGGGTATCTGCATGCAATCTGGTACAAGCTGGACTTGTGAATGTTCACGTACACCTGATGGTCTTTAAGGTCTTCCCCAAAAGTTCCTGCAAATGTTTCATTAACCTCTTGCCACTTCAGTTTGATGTCCTTGTCTAGATACAACTTCGTATATTCATAGATCGGCAGACTAGAGGACACCTGCTCAACTATTGTTCCAGCTATAACTCCATCAGCGTCCTATGATACTGTTCTCTTGGTAGTCGTCGAGACAGATGAACACCTGAAATATCTGGAAACAAGCAGCATGCATGGAAATAAATATGTCAGTGGAAACAAAGCAAATATGGGGAAGGACACAACACATATCTGGGACACTAATGAGCAAGATTGCGCAATTTTTCCTGGGAGGCTGGGTGACTAGCTACCAGAACTACGCCAAAGGTAGTCTGGGCTATCTGGGAGTTAGGAGTAGCTATTGGATCTGTGAACTGCGCAATCTAGTTAGGCAGTTGGATACTGGGTTTGCGCAATGCACAATTTCAGCTGGGAAGGACTGCTGGCCCAGGGACAAATTTGCTCAATTTCTTGGGCCAAGCATCCACTGTCCTCTAGAAATGAAAAAAACAATATTGGAGGCTAGTGCTAGGTAGGAATGCCCATTTCTAGAGAGGAAGGTGAGCCTTCCTTCTCCAGATTGCGTAATGCAGCCTTGGTGAAGGCAGAGCCCGGGCCAAGGTTGGCCCGGTTCGCCGACGGGCAACTGAAAGCAACTAAGACAATAAATTCAAGGCGACATTAAGTGATAGTAGAAGTGATTGACAGTGCATGAAAAACATGAATGAAAGATTCAACAAACAATCAACATGCATGTGGGTGAGGCGGTTCGCCGGTTAGGCGAATGTCCGTGCAAAACAGTTTCATGCATGCGACAACAACGAAAACTGAAACAGAGCTAGGAAAAGCTAGTATACATGTAAATGACAACAAGCATTCAAAGAAATCAAGAAAACATCACTCACACAAGCGAATACACAAAAAGCGACAAAAATGCTGAAAAAGACAAGTTGAGGCCACTTACCTATGAATAGCTGAGCCAGATGTGTCGAAGAGTCTTGGATGTGCTGTGGGATGTTAGAGCTCCAATATCGATGTGAATGAATGAGCTCTAATGCATCGAATAAATAAGTTTGGTCTCATGACACACATGCCACAAATCTAGGAAAAAGAGACACTTGGAGGGAAACTTCTAAAACAACTTTACACGTAACCCCCGAATGCTAATAATAGCTCCCTGAATCATGGGGTTCCTTTTGCATGTTGTCTCTTGCTATTTCAGGAAGAGCAAGTCATGCATGCATGCAAGTCTAGTTTCCTCAGTCCCAGGTGGAACTGGTTAACTGGACTATTCATGCATGCAGTTGCTCAACTTCTTGGGAAAAATGCACTTTCCTGGCTGGGAGCTGGGATGACTGCCCAAGAGAATTGCACAATTTCTGGGTAGAGCAAATGACTGTTGCCTAGATTTGTGCAAAACCTGGGCTAAGCAGCCATGCTGGGTAAATTTTCGCAAATTCTGTTGGGAGTGTTGGCTGGCAGGATTTCCCAAACCCGAAGCCCAGTAGGCTGCTAGAGAGGATTGCGCAATTTTTGGAGGGAAGGCTGGTTACCATCTAAAAATGTGCAAGTTTCAAGGGGAAGCTGCTCAACCTGCAACTGGACCAAGTCTGGGTGAATAGCCTGTGAGGGGAATGGATCGACTGTGATCGACAGGCTGCCTTTGTGCCACGAAATCACTAAAGCTTGAGTACTTGATGAAGAAAGAAAAAGTGCTGTGAAAGGTTGGTAGGGAGGCTCAAAAACAGGCTAAGGTAAAATTTTGGAGGGTGGTTGTAGCCGCTACAACACTTGGTGACACACTAGTATAACTATAGCTCTCTGAATGGACCTTTTTGGTGAAAAGCAATTTTAACACCTTCGGAAGTATTTTTCAGCTCTCAGCCTGTCATGGCTTCACACTAACTTGATTGTAAGATGTAGCATCTACCAAACCCTTGGTCGATTGACACACATTCCAAGCCAAGGAAACATAGTTGTTTCGATTAGGGTTGAGGGGTATATTGGTGCACAAGAAGTATAGTTGTCAGAGTCTTAGGTTCATCTCTGGTGTTGCTCCACTGCCAGCAGGCTTGGAAAGTGCCCTGATGGAGTCACATGGGAACACAAACATGGCTCCACTACCAACTAGCCTAGTCAGTACCCTGGCAGAGTTACTTGCATCACCTCCCTGCACAGGAAGCCTTTCTCTTCTTTCACCTTATTCATTTTTCATTTTGAATTTTTTGACTTTTCATTTTTCATTTTCACTATGCATAGCACTTATTCATTTTAGAGGCAGAAGAGGGGTCCCGACTTATTGAGAGTAGAAGAGGTTATTCCAGAAGAGAAGTAATTTATTTTATCTCTGATGTGCTTGTTAAGGTTTTCCCCCTCACCTTACTCTACTTGATTGAGCTAACAAGGATTAACCCAAAAACAATCAACTAGAGTAGGTGACACTAGTTAGCGTGAAAGTGTTGTGTTATCACCAAGGTTCACTTCGAGTAATTCGTATTTTCCTTCGATGTATCATGGACTAAAAGTAACAAGTTCATCATACAGAGGCAAGATGACAGATAACCAAGTGGTCATAGTTGTACAAGCCCTCTTGTACTTTACCCAGTTCGCTTCAAGAGTCATACATGGTTTCATGAAAAACTAACCTATGAGCGAAACAAGCGACTGAAAAACAACAAAGAAAAGCAAGAGCAAAAGAAAAAGTGAAAGCAAAGCGAGTAAGCGAACAAGAAAGCAATCAAACAAGAAAACAAAGCATGTAAGTAGACAAGCATGCAAGCAAACAACTGAAAGAAAACACTACTCCTACTCCTACACTAATGGTGCATGGGCTTGATCACGTGAAGTGATACTTCCAATGCAGCCACCGGCGCATTGGTAGACCCATGTTGGTGAAGGCTTGGTCTGCGAGCAACCCAGTTGTACGAACCAACAAGTAAGAAATATATAACAATGAAGACAACCACACTTCATGTTTCAAAGTGCCCATGGGACATAAGTGAGTGCATGTGCATGACTGGCTGTCTGTGGACTTACCATGGTGTTGTGTGACACTACGTGAAACTTTAAAGCATAAGCACACTCTTGACTGTGACATGCAAGCAAATGAAAGAAACAAGGATAACTTGCATCATGCACAAGTGATTGCAATGTAAGACTCCTCCAATGCAAGAGCAATGGGATCATGTAGTTCAAGTGGAGGAATTGTGATCTGTGAGGGAGATGGATCTTCAATGCATATAGATGAGTGATGAGGAGCCTTGGGTTATTGAACAATTTCATGATCGGAAGTGAGACTAACCCCAAGAGAGTGAGGGCCTGACATAACCATCAACTCGGGTTGAAGTTCCTTGACAGTCTTGGGTGTTTCAACTTCATCATCAGATAGATCATCATAAACAAGTGGCTTCGAAAGATCAACTATGATAGAGTCATGATCGTGATAAAAAATTCAAGTAAATGGATCAAGATCGCCATGATCAGAAATATCAATGAATTCTTCGACATCCTCATGATCAGATAAATCAAACAGAGGGGTAGATGAAAAGTGAACAAACTCATCCTTTATATCTTTGGAAAAGATAGATGAAGGATCAAGTGGATCTTCAATGAGTAACTTATCTCCTCTGTTGTCGAATGATGGACTAACATCCGGTGAGTCCTACGAGTGATCAACAATTGGTGCATCTGTGGATGAAGACACACATGCAAAATCATGGATGGTAGGTTAGGAAACAGTGAAGGGGGTTTGGATGAAAGGGAGTCATCCTTTACTTAATGTTGATGTTCAAGCTCCCACTCATACTCTTCATGAATGACAACGCATGTTGGTTGTGCAACACCAACTCCATCAATGGGTTGTTCCTTGTTCACAACAAGTGAAGAGTTCGGAATGGATGAACACAAGACAACATCATTCGGAGGAACACCCGAGTGCAAAGACGGAGGTCGTAGAAAAGAATGCATATGAGAACTCGAAGGACTCACAACCAAATATGTGTGAAAATTGAGTGAAGTGATGTTGGGAGAGTGTGAAGGATTAACAGGTGTGTGAGTATGCTCTTCAACATCACTTGGCAGTGGTGGAGCTGTTGAATGTGAGGAAGGCAGATAATCAATTGAGATGGTGTCCGCATCCACATGAGGTTGCGCAACTCCATCAATGAATAATGTTGAGTGAGGCTTGATTTCAAACTTTCTCTTGGGACAGGTAGATTTATTAAGGCAATACTTGAACCGGTCCCAAAGATAAGTAAATTTCATCTGGCTCCTCGGAGCTTGAAACTATAAGTCACAGAAGCATTGCCAAAATCAATAATTGATTCACGCAGAGCACTCCATTGCTGTAATCGTTTCTGGTCAAGATGGTCTGGATCAAAATGATAGAACGTGTCTTCAATGAGATCACAAAAGTGCTCAAATGAGTGCACAGTGTCAACCGTTAGGCTAAACACCCAATGAAATTGAGATTCACGAAGTGTGTATGGAAACAACGAATTGACCTGTTCGTAAAAAAATCATCTTCCTCATGAAGCATGGAAAGAAAGTTATGTAAATGCTCAAGCCAGGACACTTTGCCTTCACCATCATATGTGTGAGTGAACAAGAGATTGAAAAGCTTCCCCGTGATGGAGATAGATTCACGATTCGAAAAACATCGCGGGGGAAGAAGAGTGCAAGACTCCATGAAAAATATGCAAAGGTTCAAAACTGGATGAGAGAACAGAACTTGTCATCAGGCCCTCCTTCTAGTGCCAGAAATGTTGACGGTGCTGGACCCGCCAACATGTCGAGGGGATCTCCGTGGTAAGAAGTCCTAGTTAGACCTGAGACCATTTGGTGTGTAGAAATTTTGAATAATTTAACACATATTCAATAGAGATTATCCTGATCATGTACTATTGCGGAATACATACACAATACATAAGCTCCTCTACGTTGATCATCAATATAGCAGCATCAATAACAATAAAACATCAAGAGCATTCACACATTAACACAATATGTAACCCAGGGAAAGCATCTCGCTAAAACCCCAACTATCTGTATATTAATGATTGAGAACATGTAAAATTACAAAGTACAATGCTTATCACAAGAAATCCAGTACCAGCTCCACCTGTTACACACAATACAGCTCAGATCTGATCTCCAAATCTATTCCGCTACTTGCCTGCCTCCACTGCTCAATACCTGCTCAAGAACTGATGAGAATGGCTTACCAAACTCGTATTTCACCTCAAAATAATCACTCACACTTTGTTGGAGGTGAGAAAAGGCTACAATACTGGGCAAATACGTGAGAAAACTCATTGGCATACTCAATCCCTTGATTGTGCAAGATCTGGTGCACAACTATAGTCACAACTGATAACAATCTGATTCTCTACCACCTGTCCCTGTTGAACTGAACATGCACTGACATGCAACTGAGTTAACTGATGTATTCATTAGTTGCATCATGAGTTAATAATTAGTTTAACAACTCATCATTAGTCTATTTGCAGTTAGACTAATTACAACTAGTTTAACCAAGTCAAACTGAACACAACTCCATCAACTCCACAATCAACTCCACCAAACTCAACTGATTGAGTTCTAACTGAAGTCATGCATGCAACAACTCAACTGACTCATAAGAAAAGCGCATTTCCTTCTGACAGCTGCATGTGCCACCTCTGTAGCTCAAACTGAAGTGCTCCAAGAGAATAAGATCAAGTTTATAGTCCAAATATTATTATGAGACAATAATATTTGACTTTTCTATTTTTGACAGCCAGTCTAAAAATAGACTTTGATCACTCACACTGTGATCACTCACACTTTGATAAAAAATAGAAGTCCATATATTTTTCACAACTTGACCAATCATCCATAAACAACAACCTGCAATCCATAGACATGATCCATATGTCTAAAAATAGACATAGTCTAAAAATAGACTTGCGCCAAAAATAGCATGCGGGCCCACTTAGTGAAGGCGACTCTTTTCACTAAGCTCCATCATCTTGTTGCAATCTCAACCCTCCCTCTCAACAAGATATGGATTATTAGCAACCCCTATCCTGCCTCGGTGGTACTCGAATTTGCTCCTGGTGAGAGCCTTCGTCAGAATATCAGCATCCTGATCCTCCGTTGGAATGTACGAAAGTAACATGATCCTCCGCTGCACACAATCTCTGATATGATGGTACCTGATGTCAATATGTTTAGATCTATCATGAAATATAAGATTAGCCGAGAGTTTAATGCAACTCTGGTTATCACAGTAAATCACAGTAGGATCCAAATGAGAACCGAACAAACCAACTAGGATCTTCCTCATCCATATAGCCTCGCATGCAGCCAAACTTGCTGCCATATACTCGGCCTTTGCTGAACTGAGTGCCACGGATCTCTGCTTCCTGCTGTAACAAGAAACTGCTGTAGATCCGATACTGAAGACCCCTCCTGATGTGCTCTTTCTGTTCGTTGGGCTCCCTGCCCAATCTGCATCCGTGAAGCCACATAGCTTCACCTCATCCTCCTGTCTGTACCACAAACCATATCCCGATGTGCCTCTCAAGTAGCGCAATACATGCTTGCCCGCCTTCCAGAAGAGCTTGGTAGGCTTAACCATAGCTTGTGAAAGCTGGTTAACTGCATAGCATATATCGGGTCGTGTATTGACCAAATACATCAGCGACCCCACCAACTGTCGATAAACAGTGGCATCTCCCGAAGTGGCATCCTCCTTCCTCCAACCTCCAGGAAGAGGAGTATCAACAGGCTTGCAGCCATGCATGTTGAACTTCTCCAGTATCTCCCGAGCATACTTGCCCTGAGAAACAAACAGTCCACCACTGTGCTGCCATATTTCCAATCCTAGGAAATAGTGAAGGAGGCCCAAGTCCTTCATCTCAAACTCTGTAGCAAGATCCTTCTTGCATGACAGTATCAACAGCTCATCACCCGTTAGAATCAAATCATCAACATACAGTACAATGATAAGCAACTTACCCTCCACCACAATCTGGTATAGGTTAGGATCCGCCTCGCTCTTGGAGAATCCAAGTCCTGTGAAATAGCTGTCTATCCGTGTGTACCAAGCACGTGGTGCTTGCTTCAACAGATACAGCGCTCTCTTGAGCCTGCACACATGTGACTCGCTGCTGAAGACCTCAAAGCCTTCGGGCTGCTCAATGTACACCTCCTCCTCAATGACTCCGTTGAGGAACGCAGTCTTCACATCCATCTGATGAATGTGCCATCCCATCTACGCTGAGAGAGCAAGAATCGTCCGTATGGAAGAATACCTTGCGACAGGTGCAAAGGTCTCCTCATAATCGATCCCCTCAATCTGTGAAAAGCCTCGGGCAACAAATCTTGCCTTGTACTTCTTCACACTCCCGTCAGCTGCCTGCTTAACTTTGTAGATCCATCTCGAACCCACCACTGATTTCCCTTTCGGTCTAGGAACAATCTCCCATGCACTGTTTTTGAAAATAGAATCATACTCTTCCACCATGGCGTCTACCCATGCAGGATCCTCCACAACTTCCTCGAAAGAGGATGGCTCAGTCATAACACACTTGCTCATAAGAGCCATGTATCTAGTGTACCGATCAGGTGACTGTCTCTGCCTGCGTTGGGCTGTAGGTGGTCCTACAACTTTCTCTGCATCTTGAGCCAGTCGCTCAGCTTTTGTCAAGCGCTTTCGCCCTCTGATGGTTGGCGCTGCATGAGTGGTCTCTTCCACTCCATGAACCTCGTCCTATGGCTGATCCACATCCTGAAGCTCATCCTTAGGAACTAATAGCTCCTCATCTGCATGCTAGTGTAGCTCCCTCTCAAGCGAACACTTCATGGCTTTCTCCTCCTGAAATTTTATATCCCGTCGCACAACAGTTTTACCACTGTCTGGCAAATACACACGATAGTTGTGGGGTGTATCAGTGTACCCCACAAATATCCCAACCTCTGCGGTCGGCTCCAACTTCTTCCTGGCATCCTTCGTCACATGCATGTAAACGTTAGCACCAAAAATCCTTAAATGAGAAAGATCATGCTTCTTACCAGAATAAGCCTCCTCAGGTGTACTCATGCCAAGTATCCGATGAGGACAACGGTTCTGCACATAAACTGTTGTATTGCATGCTTCCACCCACAAGTGAAGGGGTAGGCCCTGATCATGCAACATTGCCCGTGCAGCACCCACAATCATTCTGTTCTTTTGCTCAACTACCCCGTTCTGTTGTGGGTTATGGGGAGCTATGAGCTCTCTACGAATCCCTTCTGCCTTGCAGAAATCCTTGAACTCGTCCGAGATGTATACACCACCATTATTGCTCCTAAGAGCCTTCACCTTCTTCCCCGACTCCTTCTCGACCAGTGCTTTGAATTCACAGAACTTTGAATATGTCTCGCTCTTCTTCTGCATGAAGAAGATCCAGCACTTACGAGAGAAATCATCAACAAAAATCACATAATACCTGTGTTTTGCTGTCGAAGCAACTGAGAAAGGTCCACACACGTCTGTGTGAATTCTCTCAAGGATCGTCATGGCGCGAATATCCTTCTCATGAAAGGTGGCTTTCACAAACTTCCCCAAAGTAAACCCCTTGCACTGATCTAACTGTGCAAGTGTGCCTTTAGGAAGCCCTGTAGTGATCTGCTACAGTATCTTCAAGGCTCCATGGTGAAGGTGACCCAATCTCCTGTGCCACAACTCGCCATCATCCCGGCTCACCAATCCTTCTGCCTTGCCCGCCATTGCTGCGCATCCATCTACATGCAACTGATAAAGGTTCCTTATTCGAACCCCTATCTTTCGGGTCTCACCAGTTGTCTTGCTGCGCAGGAAAGCCTTTCCCTTGCTGAAAACAACATCATACCCCTTGTCTTCTAACATCGCCACTGAGATAAGATTCTTCTTCAATCCTGGAACATGCATGACTTCCTTCAATACGAAGGGTTTACCAGACTCCCTCTCAAAGGAAATGGTACCGATACCGGTCGCACTGTATCTACCATCATCACCCATCTCGATGTGCACTCCAAGATCTTTGTCCTCCAGATCAGAGAACAAATCTTTATCTCCCGTCATGTGAAAAGATGCACCACTGTCCAAGAACCACACGGATCGCATCACACTTGAAACCAAGCATGCGATCAATGAAAAATAAAGCTCAAACTAAGAAGCTAAGGCCTCTCCCCCTGCAGATCCAGCAGCTTGCTTGTTCTTCTTCTTTTGCGGACAATTTGTGGCATAGTGTCCGCGCTGGTGACAGTGAAAACACTTCACCTTGGACATATCCTGCTTCTTGCCTTTCGCACCAGACTGAGAAGCTTTCTTGCTCTTCCCTTTCTTTGCTTTAGCAGCCAAAGCACAATTCTCTTCATCAGCTCCCTTTGACGAAGATCTGTCCCTGGTACTCCGCCTGATCTCCTCCTGCACAAGATCTGACCATAGTCTTTCCCATCCTGGCAATTTCTCCTGACCATTGACAGAGTCCTGATAGGAATGCCAACTCTTCGGAAGACCAAGGAGAGCCAAGCTCACCAAGTCCTCATCATCGATAGTAACCCCCACACTTCCCAGCTCATCTCGACACTGAGTGAACTTCGTGAGATACTTGGGAATACTGTCACCCTTCTCGCATTTGATGTTTCTGAGTTTATCTTTGAGCGCCAGCTTCCTCTGATCGCTCTTGCTTTGGAATAATTCTGTTAATGATTTCCACATCAAATATGGAGTAGCCTTTCCATGGAGGCTGGACACAATGTGATCCTTCACGCCCTCCAACAGAATCCTTCGACATTTTGTGATCTTCTTTTGCCAAGCATAAGCTTGAGTAGCATTAGTAGGCTTTGGGATATCCGTATCTATGAACTCCTTCAGCCCGTTATCATCCAATACTGCCTCCATCCTGTCCTTCCATGCAATATAGTTTGAGCTGCCCTCAAGAGCATACTCCAATCGCAATCCATTGAAAGACATTGCTGCGTTGTCACCAAGAAAACACTGCTGCAAATTCGAATTCCACCAGCAACCAACTCAACCGCCTCGGATCTAAGATTCGTGAGAACACAATATTTCTCGTACAGAGATTGACTGTATGGGCATTCACTGGATATCTCACCTTCCAAAGGAAGGATGAATCCAGAGGCTACCTGGCCCGATTACAGACTCTGCCTGAAGAAATAGAATGTAAACACTTCCTGAATAGTAGATCTGATGATCAACTGCTCTGATACCATGTAGAAATTTTGAATAATTTAACACATATTCAACAGAGATTATCTTGATCATGTACTATTGCGGAATACATACACAATACATAAGCTCCTCTACGTTGATCATCAATGTAGCAGCATCAATAACAATAAAACATCAAGAGCATTCACACATTAACACAATATGTAACCCGGGGAAATCATCTCACTAAAAACCCAAACTATCTGTATATTAATGATTGAGAACATGTAACATTACAAAGTACAATGCTTATCACAAGCAATCCAGTACTAGCTCCACCTGTTACACACAATACAGCTCAGATCTGATCTCTAAATCTATTCCGCTGCTTGCCTGCCTCCACTGCTCAATACCTGCTCAAGAACTGATGAGAATGGCTTACCAAACTCGTATTTCACCTCAAAATAATCACTCACACTTTGTTGGATGTGAGCAAAGGCTACAATACTGGGCAAATACGTGAGCAAACTCATTGGCATACTCAATCCCTTGATTGTGCAAGATCCGGTGCACAACTATAGTCACAACTGATAGCAATCTGATTCTCTACCACCTGTCCCTGTTGAACTGAACATGCACTGACATGCAACTGAGTTAACTGATGTATTCATTAGTTGCATCATGAGTTAATAATTAGTTTAACAACTAATCATTAGTCTATTTGCAGTTAGACTAATTACAACTAGTTTAACCAAGTCAAACTGAACACAACTCCATCAACTCCACAATCAACTCCACCAAACTCAACTGATTGAGTTCTAACTGAAGTCATGCATGCAAAAAATCAACTGACTCATAAGAAAAGCGTATTTCCTTCTGATAGCTGCATGTGCCACCTCTGTAGCTCAAACTGAAGTGCTCCAAGAGAATAAGATCAAGTTTATAGTCCAAATATTATTATGAGACAATAATATTTGACTTTTCTATTTTTGACAGCCAGTCTAAAAATAGACTTTGATCACTCACACTGTGATCACTCACACTTTGATAAAAATAGAAGTCCATCTATTTTTCACAACTTGACCAATCATCCATAAACAGCAACCTGCAATCCATAGACATGATCCATATGTCTAAAAATAGACATAGTCTAAAAATAGACTTGCGCCAAAAATAGCCTGCAGGCCCACTTAGTGAAGGCGACTCTTTTCACTAAGCTCCATCATCTTGTTGCAATCTCAACATGGTGAATGAGTCCTAGCAGTGGGTCATAAGGTAATGCCTTGACCGTGATGTCGAATAGAGGAAAGTAAGATAACTTTGTCGGTAGCAAGGGTGTGACTGCTGCAGTGAGTCAAAGAAGGAGTATGAGAGGTTATAACACATAAGGGGGGAGATAAGGGTGAAGGTGAGTTCCAGGTTGAAAGGGATCAGTCCCAACTCGGCTAGGAACACACAACACAAAAGGACATACACAACGTCCGGCGGAGCAGTCCACTCGAATGCGGTAGTCACAACATACAAGGTAAGATAACACGTACAACACTCACGGATAAGTCTGAACGAGTGCAACGGTTGTTACAACAAGGTTCATGTGAAAGGTCTTTCTAGTGTCTAACAGATCAGTCGACACAGACGGGACAAAATTAACAACATATACAACACATTTTCAACAAGATACATATAATTGCATACAAATGAGTTCATACACAAATACATAAGTTAAACAACATATATCATTAATGCAACCAGAGCAGTCCAACTACAATAATAACATATGCATGAAAATGTGATGGCTCTTATTATATAAAAAGTATAAGTTCCAATCATACAATACATCCATGTAAACCTGCTAGCCCCATTAGTGAAATGTTACAGCCCCATCAGTGAAATGTTACAGCCACATCCGCTTGCTCCTCCAAAGAGATGTACTAGCTCCATGCAGTGGAGAAGCGAAGGCGAGTTACAATATTGTCCAAGCTTTCTTCAAGATAGTCTTAATAGAAGCTTGGCTGACCAAAAAACCTATACAATGAGTTATAAGGGACTATTTATAGCAAAGGGTGGGGTGACCCTTGACATTCCCCTTTGTGACCATTCAACTACCCTCATGACTCTTCACCTACTCTATGACTGTTACATCCACTATTGAGACTTGACTTACACTTGACATGACTCAACATTACAATGCACATGTACCCATGTGAACAATGGCTTGAACAAGCCAAACTAGACATCATTATGACTTAGAAAACTATAGAAGTCCAATTGCTTGACATCCTCATGCTGATCAACAGTAACATATTGATGCCAAGATTGGTAGTCCTTGATAGTGTCCGTGTGTTCAGTTGTGACATCCATCTGAAACCTGAACGTTTCCTCCATAGCATCCGCTTACACTACTCGGGCTCCTCTATCCAACTCGTCTGAAAACATGTGCATCATTGTCTTCAATGTGGTTGGACCAGCAACATACTTGCACATGATGTCTGCACTGATAGGCAAGTCTGGGCAAGTGTCGGTGCACATCAACTCATCGAAGTACGAGTCAAGCTCTTGTTAGACCTTCTTCTTTGTCTTCGCCTGGGTGAGAGTCCCAAGTGATGGGATCACATAAGTGTGCACTATAACATCCATGCTCTTGAATACTCGTGCATGGGAAGCTTGTATGCCAGTGATGAGTTGCGGTAGGTCTTCATAGTTCTAGATCTAACTCTAGATACATGCTTGTAGCTCGACCGCATTGGCACTCATCATATTTGGCAAGTGAAGCGGGGCCCCCTTGTACTTCATCGTCCATGCTTGCATGTTATCAATAACAGCATGTATGTTCTTCAAAATGCGTGCTCTTGTCACACATCACTGCTGCCATCCCTGGAGATGAATGACTACTTGGTGCACAGTACAAAACTTGGAGTACAATGCTCGCATAACTGTGTCAAGGGATAATACTTCATCTATTATTACCTTCTTTAGTTCAGCTAAGGTAGACATTGTCACCAAGTCTCCTCCTTTCTTGGCCACCTATAGTTCCTTCACCATTCGCTCATTCTCAGCTATGAGGAAATGAACACTTAAGCTAGTAGCTTTAGCATACACTCTAGTTGCATCACCCAAAGTAGTTGGATGCTTATGCACATCAGTCACGATCAGTTGTTCTTCAACTTGTGCAAGGGATGTTTGGTCCTTCGGAGTCGGTACTCTGTGAGACTTCACAACTCAGTGATGAGATTCGTCAAAGGATATGTTATGCACCTCTGCTTCCGACTGACCACTAAGGATCTCAGTGCCTCCTTGGTCATTAGAGACTTGCTCATAATCTGGATGCATTGAAGTGGGTGAGTTAACCTCTTTGTGGTGAGGCATGAGGTCAGTGTCCTGTTCCAACTCCTGCTGCTCCATGTCTACATCCAACTGTTCAAGCGCCTGTTCTATCTCATGAGCAAAGTCTTGCCCCTACGATGGTTCACCCTATTCACCTAATGCCTGCTATTCAGATGATTCAACTACTTGTACGGGTGCTACTTCATCTGTCTTCACATGATGCGCCCCCTGCTATATCTGTTGTTGCTGCACTACTTTCTCCTATTGGCACAACTTTTGTTCTTTCTAGAGTTTCTCCCTCAGTTCATGCAACTCCTTCTCTGCTTCTTCCATTCTCTTCTTATCCTTTTGCCTTCGTGCAATGAGATTGTTGTGTTGCTGCCTCTGTGCCTGAATAGCCATAGTTGTTTGTTCTACAAGTGGATTTTCTCGAAACTTGCAACTTTGCTCCTCCTCCATGTGGTCAACAATCTTCCTCTTCCCTTTGTCGTGCACATGTATGCTTGGCTCTGCTACTTCTGCTGTTGCTATTACTGCTGGTGCTCTCCATGATTCTGCTTCATACTACTTTACTAACCACTCTACGGTAAAGCTGACCTTTTCATTGGGTCCAGAGGAATTGTAGCAATACCTCCATGAGTCTTCCTCATCCCAATGAAATGCCCCATGGATCTAGTTGAACTAAATTCTGAGGCAATGATCCTTCACAATGCAATGTGGGTCATACGGGTTGAAGCTTCAGAGGTCGAACGGGTACTTCTTCATCTATTCTTATTCAACATCCGCTTGCTTGATACTTCGGATCTCATATAACCCAATCCTCAAAGGAAGAGTGGGCCAAGGTGCCTTCTTCTTCCGCTGCAGTCTAGCTGTCAATCCTGTCGAGATGTGATATGCTACTTCCTGCATGAAAAGTACATCAAAGGCAAATTTTGGCAGAACATGTAGAGGATTCTCCACACTAAACATTCATATGAAAGTGTCGGACGGTGAGGCATACCAATCTGTGATGCTTAACAATGCCTCCATTGCTTCCTTTGACATGCAGGGTGGATCCTGTTCGAATATCATCCTGTATACTGGGGTGACAAAATGGTCAGAAAACTGAATGATTACTCCTCTAAAGCTACATTTGGACAACAACTTGAAATACATGTTCACAATAGTATTTGCAGGTGACCATGCCTACTCCAAGCCTAGGAACTCATGTTGGGCATATACTGCATCTAGGATGTAGGTGGCCATATAAATCTCTGCATGCATACCCTCGAGTGATTATCGAGCCTTCATGACTTGTTCCTTTAGCTGATGAGCCAGTATGCCAGATAAGTTGCATGGTCTTCCTTCTCTAGCCAGTTGGTCCAATGCGATCGCCCAACTCTATGGAAAGGTTTTAGTGCTTGCTTGGACACTCAGTCAACATGCGAATATGAACAAGTATTGGTACGCCTTCCTCAATATCTTTGTCTTGTAGATCTAGTTGGGTGTCATCCTAAAATGCGCTGGCTCCTTTACCCAATCCTTCATAATGTCTTTGGAGTTACCTCTGCTGTTGGTAAGATCAATGGAGGACTCATGACAATCATGGGCTTTGACATCTAATACATCTCATCATAATCTTGTGCCCAGATGGTTGCAAGCTTCTTTGCACTAACACTGATCAAGGTCATCATTTGGGGATAAGTGTGAGAGACGATCCAGTGAATCATGTACACGCATGGGAATGTGGGGTATCTGCATGCAATTTGGCACAAGCCGGACTTGTAAGTGTTCACGTACACCTGACAGTCTTCGAGGTCTTCCCCAAAAGTGCCCACGAATGTTTCATTAACCTCTTGCCACGTCAGTTTGATGTCCTTGTCTAGATACAACTTTGTATCTTCATGGATCGGTAGACTAGAGGACACCTGCTCAACTGTTGTTCCAGCTATAACTCCATTAGTGTCCTATGATCCTGTTCTCTTGGAAGCCATCGAGACAAATGAACACCTGAAAGATATGGAAATAAGCAGCATGCATGGCAATAAATATGTCAGTGGAAACAAAGCAAATTCGGGGAAGGACACAACACATACTTGGGACACGGGTGAGTAAGATTGCACAAATTTTACTAGGAGGCTGGGTGACTGGCTGCAGAACTATGCAAAAGGTAGTCTAGGCTATCTGGGAGTCAGGACTAGTTGTTGGATCTATGAAATGTGTAATCCAGTTAGGAAGGTGGCTGTTGGGATTGCGCAATGGGCAATTCCAGCTGGGAAGGATTTCTGGCCCAGGGACATATTTGCGCAATTTCTTGGGCCAGGCAGCCACCGTCCTCCAGAAATGTGAAAAACAGTCTTGGAGGCCAGTGCTGGGCAAGAATGTGCATTTCTGGAGAGGAAGGTGAGCCTTCCTTCTCTAGATTGTGCAATGCAACCTTGGTGAAGGCAGAGCCTGGGCTAAGGTTGGTCCAGCTCGTCGACAGGAAACTGAAAGAAACTAAGATAGTAAATGAATGGTGACACTAAGTCATAGAAAAAGTGATTGACAGTGCATGCAAAACATGAATGAAAGATTCAGAAAACAGATCAACATGCATGTGGGTGAGGTTGTTCGCCGGTTGGGCGAACATCCTTGAAAACCAGTTTCACGCATGCGACAGTAGTGAGATAGAAATTAAAACTGAAATAGAGCAAGGAAAAGCTAGTATACATGTAAATGATAACAAGCATTCAAAGAAATCAAGCAAACAACACTCACATAAGTGAATACACAAAAAGCGACAAAAATGTTGAAAAAGACAAGTTGAGGCCACTTACCTATGAATAGCTAAGCCAGATGTGTTGAAGAGTCCTGGATGTGTTTTGGGATGTTAGATCTCCAATATCAATGTGAATGAATGAGATCTGATGCGTCGAATAAATAATTTTGGTCTCATGACGCGCATGCCACAAATCTAGGAAAAAGCGACACTTGGAGGGAAACTTCTAAAACAACTTTGCATGTAACCCCCGACTGCTAATAATAGCTCCCTGATTCATGGGATGTCTTTTTCATGTTGTCTCTTTCTATTCCAGGAAGAGCAAGTCATGCATGCATGCAAGTCATGTTTCCTCAGTCCCGGGTGGAAATGGTCAACCAGATTGTTCATGCATGCAGTTGCTCAACTACTTGGGAAAAATGTGCATTCCTGGCTGGGAGCTGGGTTGACTGCCTTGGAGGATTGCACAATTTCTGGGCAGAGTAGCTAACTGCTGCCCAGATTTGTGCAAATCCTGGTCTAAGCAGCCCTGGTGAGGAAATTTGAGCAAATCCTGCCGGGAATGTTGGCTGGCAAGATTGCATAATCCTGGACCCCAGCAGGATGCCATAGAGGATTGCACAATTTCTATAGGGAAGGCTGGTTACCCTCCATAAATGTGAAATTTTCAAGGGGAAGTTGCTTAGCCTACAAGTAGACCAAGTTTAGGTGAACAACCTATGAGGGGAATGGATCGACTGTGATCGACACACTGCCTTTGTGTAAGGAAAACACTGAAGCTTGAGTACTTGATGAAGCAAGACAAAGTGCTGAGAAAGGTTGGTAGGGAGGCACCAAAAGAGGTTAAGGAAAAATTTTGGAGGGTGGTTGTAGCCACTATAACAAGGGACTACTACAGGTCCAAAGACACTAAAGAGGAAATTCTTAGAATGACCTTGTGGCATGATGAGTCCTTAGAGTATTATGAGGAAAGATTCCATCTTAGCTACAAAAGGGCCAGGTGCACACTTGATCCCGAGTCACCTAAGCTAGTCTTACTCAGGGGGGTTGGGGAAGATCTTTTGGATACCCTAAACCTGCTATCAAGAGGGGACATCTAACAACTACCCTATGAAGATATCAAGACTGTATTTAAGAACCATTTTAGGGAAGCTAGGAAAAAGGGTATGGGTAGTTAGAAAGTGGCCAACTCTTCCTCTTCCAACACATCTATAAAAGGTGAAATTGGAAAAATGTTGGAAGATTTTAAGAGTGAAATGTTGCAAAACCTTGCCCTACAGATGGACACTATGAAAATCAAGAGAAATAGGGAGGAAGTAGAGAGAGAATTAGCCATCTTCTGCTCTAGATGTACAAGGAGGCACCCTAGGAATGAATGTCGATTAAACCTGATAGAAATATGCTCGTTCTGTGAAGAAAACCACTCCATAGAAAAGTGCCCTCCTCTACCTGGACTGAAAGCTGCGTATTAGGGAAATAAAGGGGTGACTGAAGAACTCTGCTACATATATCAAAGAAGGCCTCATGGGCCTCAACCGTACCAACAGGGCATGCGAGGGTCATCCTATGCATATTACAACCCTAACTACTCATCCCTTCTGGTCTACACCTTCTCCTTGGTTTTTTGCATCTCAGTACCATTCCTAGCCAACGAACTAGCCATTTCATCCATATACTCCTCCATATCCTCAGTGGAATGCACCACCCCAAGGGTGGAGGTCCCCATACAACAATTCTCTAGCTGTATTGCCTTCACCTCTTACTCAAACACAACTTTTACACCCTACTCCACCTAAACAACCTTAGATGCCTACCCAACCAAATCTAAACCTGAACAATAGACAGGCATAACAGGTCTACAGTGGAGAGACATCATACCTTTCTTATGTTGTGGAAATTTAGGAAATAAACCTAAGATTTGGGAGAGTACTCCCAGACAACCAACCTCCATCTCCACCTAGGGAGAGTGAGGAGGAAAGAGAAGAAAGTATGCCTAGAGTGAATCCACCACCCTTTCCTGAAAGATTAACTCATCCAGTCCAGCCTACCCCAGAAGAGAATGAACTTTTGGGTGAATTGAAAAATCTATGTGTCAAAATTCCACTTCTCCAAGCCATTAAGGATGTGCCTATTTACAACAAACTAATTAAAGAGAAGTGTTTCAAACATTCAGGGAGGCGAAAAAGAGACACCCCTACCATGAATCTCATCGGACAATTGTCCGATTCAATGCTGGGAAAGGTAATTTGCCCAAAGTATTTAGACCCTGGAAGCCTTGTAGTAGATGTGCACATCAATGGCACCAGTGTCCCACATACCTTGATTGATCTTTGGGCTGCCATTAATGTAATGACTAAGGACACCATGCTCGAGCTAAATCTCCAAGGTTCATTAAGAAAGACCATGATATTCTTGCAACTTGTAGACCGATCCACAGTATCTCATGAGGGGATTTTTGAGGATGTCATGGTCTCCATTAACTCCTGGGAGTACCCTACATACTTCCAAGTTCTCCAACCTAAGGCCAAGTTTAATAGTTATCCTCTCATACTTGGGAGGCCTTGGTTAGCCACTACCAATGCCTACATCAGCTGCAGGGATGGAAACATGACTACAAAAAATGGGCCTCTATCCAAGCAGTTGGTCTTGTACCCTCCTTCTCAACCATATCTAGAACATGATTTACCTTTATAGCTGGAAGAAGAGGAAGAAGATGAAGTCTACTCTGCCCAACTCTATACCCTAGAAACTGCCATGGGAGGAGGACAGCCTAATGAAGATGATTTGATTGAAAACCTCCTCCAAAATCCAACTCCCAATACCTTGTCTCTAGAGGAATTAGTGAAGGAAACCAAGAGAAACCATCAGATTGATTTATGCTTAGTTTAGTTAAACCCTACTGATGTCAAGACAACAAAATTCAGCCCTGAAATAACTTTGAAAACCAACCCCTCTCTTTCTATACACCAAGAAGAAGAGTTATGTAACATGCTAAGGGAGAATTTGGATGCCTTTTCTTGGAATTACAAAGAGATGAAGGGATTTCACCCATCCGTGTGTACTCACCACATTTATATCAAAGAAGCTTTCAAACTAGTCTGACAACCCCAAAGGAGAATGAATCCAGCTCTCAAGGATATAGTCAAAGAAGAATTGCAAAAGCTGCTGGATGCAAGATTCATTTACCCTATCTCAGATAGTGAGTGGGTGTCTCCTTTGGTGTTTGTCCCAAAGAAAAATCAGAAGTGGAGGATTTGTGTTGATTACATAGAGTTAAACAAAGAAACAAAGAAGGACCATTTCCCTCTACCTTTCATTGACCAAGTGTTAGATGGCCTAGCAGGGAAAAAGTTTTTCTCTTTCTTAGATGGGTTCAACGGGTACAATCAAATCTAGATTAGCCTAGAGGACCAGGATAAAACCACCTTCACCTGTCCTTGGTGTAATTTCACTTATAGGGTCCTTCCTTTTGGTCTATGGAATGCCCTTGCCACTTTCTAGAGGGCATTCCTAAGTATATTTTTCGAGCTAGTCCATGATGCAGTAGAAATTTATATGGATGACTTTACACCCTATGGGTGTGATTTCCAAGAGGCTCTCTCTAACCTAGGTAAGGTGCTGAACAAATGCATTGAAATGAACTTATCTCTTAGTCCCAAAAAATGTGAGTTCTTGATGATTGCAGGAACTGTTCTAGGTCACTCAATATCCCAGGAAGGACTATAGGTAGACCCAAATAAGACAGCCATCATCAAAATGGGTCCCGAATCTGCAAAAACAGAGGGATGTCAGAAGATTTTTAGGTTTAGTTGGATACTATAGGAGGTTTATAAAATATTTTAGCAAGTTAGCTTCTCCTTTATTTGGGTTATTGACCAAAGACTCCGAATTTTTTGGGTGATAAAGTTGTCAAGGAGCCTTGGATACCCTAAAGGAAAAGTTAACTAATGCACCTATTCTCTGAGGCCTAAATTGGGCTCTTCCTTTCCATATACATGTCGATGCCTCTCACAAAGCCATAGGCGCAGCTCTAGGCCAAATGTATGAGCACCGGTGGCCTTGAAAATGCCAAGAAAGGTAGTACGCAACAAAGGGGATGACAAGCATATGTCTGGATTAAAAAAAAAAAAAACATTCACTCCACCACATCCTAGCCATTCCTTTCATCGCCATGTCTGATCCAAAATGGATTCAGTTTTTCCTTCGGATCAAAGTATTCAAATGCATATGAAAGTGGGATCAAGTTTAAGTGCTCGTCAATACAATTCCAACAGTGTGAACGATGCATAAATCCGAGTCTGGATGGAGAAGTTAGAGCCAATCAAAGTTTGTGGAAAACTAGGGCAGAAAAGTCAAAAGTCAAAGGTCAACAGTCAACCAAGTCAACAGTCAACGGTCAACAGTCAATGCCTATGTCAGCAGGGACACGTGGCAACCTGAGAATGAGCCATGGGTCCTGGATGATGTCAGCAGAGTAGATGACGTGGCAGTTTGTGGTTGGTTCATATGAGCCAATCCAGTGCTGACACGTGGTAGCCTGGATTTGCCCAATGTTGGCATGAAATCCCAAAATTTTGGGGTCAGGGAGGACCAGACCCCTAATTTCCTGGAGTGGCAACGTTTTCGCCGGAGGACCGCACCGGACGAGCTACTTTGGGCCTTGTTTAGATTTGCGATGAATTTTTATTTATTGGGTATCGAATTTTCCATCAAAAAAAGGCCGAATGGTCGAGGTCAACCCAATGACCACTGGTCCTTTGATTTAATATATCACATATATCCCACACTCACCGCAAGTGCAACGAAGATATGGTATATTAATACCATACAAACCATGTTAAACCAATGGAACATTGGAGCCATATATATATATCTATATCTATATATATATATATATATATCATATAGCATTTATAACGTAACCAATGACGGAATGGTCAGGCAGGGGTTTCGAACCCTCGACCCTTCCAAAATTATATATATGCTACAACTTCGCATACCTCTGCTAACCATCATGTCAGCAGTTCGGGCTTGAAACAAAGTCGAACCCATTTTTTAATAAACAGTGCAGGTGTCGAACCCGCCTTACCACTGACGCGCAGTCCGAGGTGGTTTTTATGTAGGCAGAAGGTGGTTTTTGCCAAACAGAGGGTGGTTTTGTAGGGATAGAGGTGGTTTTGGACCATTTCAGGGGGTCTGGAGGTCACAATGGCCAAATATGGGCGAGTTTATACTCGTTTGACTCGAAATTTCGAGCTGAATGCAGTGGCGATGTCCATTTTCTTATTTGAGACTCTATTTTCGAGCTCATACCTATAACAACATTTTGAAGACAAAAATAAAAAGGTCAGCACTGGAAGCGAAAGGACCAAGAGACATAGCCAAAAAGTCTGGTGAACTCCTTTATTAAATTTGGCTGTGTTGATGTGTTTGAATGAGTTTTCAAATTGTTTATGTGTTTATGTTATTCACAATTTTCGATCCATTGCACTAAGTAACATAAGCGAATTCACACATAGTCTATAATACCTTTTTCATTAACGGATCAAGTGGTATCAGAGTAGCAAGGTTTTAAAGGTTTGACAAGTTTGTTTTAAGATTTGAATGCTTAATAGGTTGAGGCTTAGATGAGGTGAAGGTGAACTTGTTGAGGTGAACATAGAGATTGGAGGGGTCTTTTCCCAAAGAAGGATGGCAGATGAAACTCCACTTGGGTCAGAATCTCAATTCTTGGATAGTTTCATGATGATACGTGCAATGGTGGAAGAGATGTATCACGAGTTTAAGGAGAACAAAGATGAAGGCACTTCATCACCTAAAGGTCAAGAAGACAAGGGAAAGGGATGAATGCTTCCTCCACCATCTCCTCCATCATACCCACCATCACCATCATCCTCTTCTTCTCATGAATCCAGTCCTTCTAAGAAGAAAAAGAAGAAATCCTCTTTGATCAAATTAGATGTAAAATTTGATTTTCCAATTTATGATGGAGAACTTAAAGCTGGAAAGCTTGATAATTGGATAAGAGAAATTTAAGTATATTGCAGGGTGTAGAAAGTTGTTTCAGAAAGGAAGAAGATCCAACTTGCTAACCTTAGACTTGGAGGAACCACACTTGTATGGTGGGAAGGCAAGACACAAGAAGATCTCCAAAAGCATGGTAAAATCATTTCAACTTGGAATGAATTTGTTTCTGCCATTAAAAAGAAATTTTATCCTTTGGCTTATATGCAACAAGCAATGATGAGTTGGCAAACACTACGTCAATCAAAAGGTCAAAGTGTTCAAAGTTATACTTAGGAATTCCGTAAGAGAGCTTTAACATTAGGCATATCATTAGACTCACCAGAGACATTGTTGAAATACATAGGTGGTCTTCATAGTTATTGGAGGCTTACCATACTTATGTTTAATCCAACTAGCTTAGATGATGTATCAGTCCAAGCAACTCATCTAGAAGCTAGAGGTAAAAATGTAACCCAAGATGTTGGGAAATCATCCAAACCTATTGAAAGCAAGAATAAACTTAAATGGAAGGAGAAGAAAACAAACACTGTGAAGAAAGACAAACCTTCATGCACTCATTGTATGAAGGAAGGACATGATGAGGCACACTGCTAGTCACTGCATTCAGAATTGAAGCCTAATAAGTTTGGGAGTAAAGAGCGAAAGAATGTTGCTGCTATTCAAAAGGAATTGGGATCAGATTTAGGTGATGAAACAATAGTTACAACTACAGATATAAAAGGTAAAGATTCTAAAGCATCTACAAGTACTTCTTCTCATTCTGTTGATAATGATAATGATGAGATGAAAAGAAATGAGCTATTTCACATTAGAGTCATTTCCAAGCATACTAAAATTGATACTTTATTTGATAGTGGGTCACAAGTTAATTTGATTTCTGAAGCAATTGTAAAGAAGTTGGGTCTAGAAACAAAACCTCATAAAAAGCCATATCCATTAGGTTGGATGTGTGATAAAACTAAGCTACAAGTTACGAAATAATGTAAACTTCGTTTTGCTATTGGGTCAAAGTTTGTAGATGAGGTTGAGTTAGACATAGTTCCATTGGACATATGTGGAATTGTATTAGGAAGTCCATACTTGTACAATAGAAATGTTATCTTCTATCGAACTAAAAATAAGTATCAACTCACTAAGGATGGAATTGAATATATTGTATGGGCTCATAAACTCAAAGATAATTTCTCTCTCATAAATTCAAGATAGATGAAAAGAATTGTAAATTCAAGTAAACAATTTTTACTTATGATTGTAAAAGCAAAGGATATTGATAAATCCAATTCTTTCCAAGGTTGTAGTCCTACACAGAAAGTAGATCTATCTAAATTTGTTTTTGATTATGGTATTCTGTTTCAAGAGCCTAAAGGGCTTCCACCCAAGCGAGAGATAGAACATGAGATTTATTTGCAGCAAGATGCTCCACTACCTGTCATTGGAATATATAGGTTATCAGCTCTAGAGAATGCAGAGATAAAGAAGGAGGTACAGGAGTTGCTCGATCAAGGGTTTATTTGACCAAGCACATCACTGTGCGGAACACCTATTGTGTTAGTGTGAAAGAAAGATGGTTCGTGGAGAATGTGCATTGATTTTAGAGCATTAAAAAATACCACAATAAAGAATCGTTATCCTATTCCTTGTATTGATGATTTGTTAGATCAGTTAAAGGATGTAGTTTACTTCTCTAAATTGAACTTGCGAAGCGGCTACCATCAGATCAGAGTTGTAGAACAGGATGTATGGAAGACTGCTTTCAAGACGAAGCAAGGACTCTATGAATGGATGGTTATTCCTTTTGGCTTAACTAATGCTCCAACTACATTCATGCAAGTCATGAATGATGTGTTTAGACCATTCATTGATGATTTTGTAATAGTCTATTTAGATGATATTCTTGTTTTCAGTAGAACATGGGATGAACATATAAAGCATGTGAAGCAGATTTTAGATGTTTTGAAAAGAGAAAATCTCTATGTAAAACTGTCAAAATGTGAATTTGGCAGAACATCTTTGAATTATTTGGGTTATATTGTAGGGGGTGGTGAATTGAAGATAGATCCCTCTAAGGTTGAAGTCATTGTAAATTTTCCTAAGCCCAATACTGCTACAGAAGTTAGAAGTTTCTTAGGGGCAGCACAATATTGGAGAAAGTTTATTGCTAACTTTTCTTTGATTGCAACTCCTTTACATGCTTTGACAAGTGTGAAACAAGTGTTTCAGTGGGGAGGCAAACAACAGAAAGCCTTCAACACAATTAAATAAAGGATCAGTACAACACTAGTACTAGCACTGCCAGATCTTCAGCGTCCATTTCAGATCGAGACAGATGCAAGTGAATATGCCATGGGGGCAGTGTTGATGCAGCACGGAAAGCCTATATGCCTTTATTCCGAGACATTCACATCAGTAGTAGTTAACTACCCTACATATGATAAAGAATTGTATGCATTAGTTCAGAGTGTTAAAAAGTGGAAACATTACATAATGGGTAAAGGAACAATCATACATACAGATCATCAACCACTACAATACTTACACTCAAAAACTAAATTGCAACAATCGCGACATTACAGGTGGATGGGGTTTCTACAACAATTTCATCTTGTTATCAGATATAAGAATGGCATACATAATAAGGTTGCATATATGTTATTAAGACCAATTATAAATGCATCCACAATACTTAAGAATAATTGAGTAATTCATGAAAGTTACATTGAATAATATGCTCAAGACATAGATTTTAAGGATGTATATGCAACTTTAAGTCATGGCAAGCAGGTATAAGAATTGGATTGTTACATAAATGAAAAACTCTTATATCATTTGGGAAAATTATGCATTCCACAAACTGAAAGAGTTAACATAATTCGAGAAGCACATACTTCTCTCATATCAGGTCATTTTGGGGTAAGTAAAATAGCTGCACAATTCCAAAGATTATGCTATTGGCCATGGATGAATGAGATAGTTTCTAGATATATTAAAGGATGTACTATGTGTGCTACAAGCAAGCCAAGTAATAGAAAATTAGGCTTGTATACTCCACTTCCAATTCCTTCTTGTCCTTGGGAAAGTGTTTCCATGGATTTTGTTGGGGTATTGCCAAAGTCTAGAAAGAGTCATGATTATTTGTATGTAGTTGTGGATTGGTTAAGTAAGATATGTATTTTGACACCATGTAATAAATAGGTCACCGCTGAACAAACTGCAAAGTTGTGCTTTCAAAATGTATGGGTTCATTTTGGGTCACCAACTTCTATTATATCCGGTCAAGATTCTTGGTTTGTCAGGAAATTTTGGTCAAGTCTATTGGAGTTAACGGACACAAAGTTAAAGAAGAGCACGAAATTTCATGCACAAACAGATGGTTAGACAGAAGTGGTCAATAGGACAGTGATACAGTTGCTTTGAGGATATTTCACCAAGCATCCCAAACTTTGGGATAAGCATTTGTGTTATGTACATCATGCTTACAACCGTGCAAAACATTCTTTTACTCGGAGATCTCCTTTTGAGACTTGTTTTGGTTTTATACCAAAGTCTCCCTTGGATTTTGTCTATGGTAAAGACATAACAGTTGATGGACACAATTATGTGGACAAAGCGACCAAGTTCATTGAACAAATCCAGGAAATTCACTAGGCAGTATAGGAACAGCTGGAAAGAAGCCAAGCAAAGTATAAGGCGCGACATGACAAGCATCAAGTTGAGCATAGTTTTCAAGTTGGTGACCAAGTTTGGTTGTACACCAGAAAAGAAAGACTGCAAGGGGAAGGTAAAAAGTTGAAACCAATCAAATATGGTCCTTTCAAAATACTTAACAAAATTGGTGAAAATGATTTCCGCCTAGATCTACCAGCTTATATGCAAATCTATTCCATCTTAAATGTTGAAAACTTGCGATTGTATGAGCCTTCATTGATTAAAGATCGTGAAGAGCAAGGTCAAATACCTTCCATTGAAGATATTTTTCCCAAGTATCTTAATGAGCTACAGGAGGACACAGTTCTTGCCAGAAGGATAAGGACTTTGCAACGGGGAAATTTTGAGTATCTTCGAGTTGGACTCAAAGGTAAAAATCCGAGTAAAGCATTATGGATAGAGATTGGAAAAGTGAGGGAACTTTATCCTCACTTACTCGACATCTGAAACCAACTTTTAGTGGTCCAAAAGCTTCTAGTGGGGAGGAGTGATCCAAAATGGATTCAGTTTTGCCTCTAGATCGAAGTCTTCAAATGCAGATGAAAGTGGGATCAAGTTGAATTTCGCGTCGATACGATTCCAACGGTGTGAATGGCACATAAATCCAAGTTTGGATGGAGAAGTTAGAGCCAGTCAAAGTTTGTGGAAAACTAGGGTAGAAAAGTCAAAAGTCAAAGGTCAATAGTCAACTAGGTCAATGGTCAATGGTCAACAGTCAATGCCTACATCAGCAGGGACACATGACAACCTGAGAATGAGCCATAGGTCTTGGATGATGTCAGCAGATGATCTAGAATTGATCCAAGACAATTAATAAGGTATTACAGACTCATGTGCATGGATGTGCCTATGTTATTTTATGCAACGGATCGATAAGATTGCGAAATACACAGGCAATGAAGCAGTTAAAGAAAACATAATAGGCAACACATATAAACATAACAAGTTTAATAAGGAGTTCACCCAATACTCTTGGGCTATGTCTCCTAGTCCAGCCTTCAGTGGTGGCCTCTCTATTATGTTTTCAAAGCAGAGTTTTTTACCACAGTGAGCTCAATTTGAATCTCACTCAGCAGATACAAATCAGTAAGACTATACTTGGGACATATTCTATTAAATCCTGATGGATATCTAGAAATGAAGTTTGCTTGGGGCTTGGGTCAGAGAACGAACAATCTAGTTGATATATGTGGCCTTTACCATAGCCTTCAACTAGCCAAAGAACATGATATCTCTTCCATTGTCATCCTAGGGCTCAGGATTCTCTCATTACAATCCATCATCTCCATTCGGGCTCCCTTCCTAAGAATAATATCATTTTTCTTCTCCTTAGAAGAATCAACTGCATACTTGATTTCATTCACAAGACCTATTACCATATCCTTTATGGGAAAAGAAAAGAGGCAAATGCTCTAGCCAACATTTCTGCCATATGGAAGAAGGGGAATGTGATGTCAATTGATCCCTTATTTGGAAGGTAATTCCATAATAATCTCAAATAAAGACCCTAGCCCCTTCCTTCTAAATGGAATTGAAGTTTGGAATATCGCTTGAAATAATTTGATTCATTCATAAGGAAAAAAATATGGTGTCATCCTCCCCTCCATGACTTCAAATTTGGTAAGTTTGGAGTGCAATTTGATGATCAAAAGGTTGCACATTAGGCATGTCATATCATTCGATGTGGCAGACTCCATGAATGTTGGCCTTGGGGGAATTTATGTTAGACATGCACCACAAATTAACTTATGACCTCTCTACTCCCCTGTGTTCAACTTTGTACCAAGCCAGATGGGTTGCATATGGGATTATGTTATGAATCTCATTACAGTGCCATCTCCTATTGTGTAGGAGAAATCAGAATTCAATCCACCATTCATGGAGGCCGATCTCAGCCTTACGTTGCAATGATTGGCTAAATATTGCATAAATTGATGTTCATTGGGGCAGGTGTAACAACCTTGGTTAAAAATCCATGTAATAAAGTTAATAAAGGAAAAATAATAACCAAGGTCATTGGACACATATTCCAAGCTGAATGTTGGTCAAAAACATAGTGAAGAGGATAAAATGTGATTAATTAATGGTTATGGAAATTGGCAAAGGCAATGGCAAAGGCTTTGGAAAGGCATGAGATGTTTATTAGCATTTTATTTATGAAAATAATGGAGAATATGAGAAAAGGGAGGTGAAAGGTCATAGGTTGTATGTGAGGAGGAAAATGAAGGGAAAATAATGGAAAATGAAGAAAATATAGGCCTCATTAATAAAAAGTCTTATGAGGATCAATTTGTAGCTTTTTGTCCTTTCACTTTTAGAGCTCTCGTTTTCTGCTCTCTCTCTCATACTCTTGGACACTTAGAGTTTTCTTGGAGGAGTGTGGAATACTTAGGATTTGGAGCAAGAAGGAAAAGGAAGTGCAGGAAAGTGCAAGAGGACATTGGGATCAACAATGATAGGGATTTTTCTTGTAGGTATCGAGTTGCATGTATGATTTCCTTGCTAGTTTTGGCATGCATGGCACATGCATGTGGGTTCTTCGTTATGATCTGTCATTGGCATGGAGGATTTCCTGGATTGATAGTGGTTTTTCCTAGCTTTTTCATTTCCTAGATAACCATGGTGTTGTGGGTTTCATCTTTGTTTTCTCGTTGGTTCTCATGTTCCTTATGGTTGTGGGTTGAGTTAATAGTTCTTGGAGCCTTTGTTGGACAAACACTCTGGAAGCCTTGTAACAACTTGGGTTGAGTTACTAGTCCTGGAAGCCTTGGTTGGAAAAATTCTTTAGATCCCTTGGTGGGTTGAGTTACTAGTCCTGGAAGCCTTGGTTGGACAAATTGTTTGGAGACCTTGGTGGGTTGAGTTACTAGTCCTAGAATCCCTGGTTGGACAAACGCTCTGGATCCTGGCAAGAGTTATGGGTTGAGCTACTATTCATAGAAGCCTTAGTTGGAACAAACGCTCTAAAGCCCTGGATAGCTTGGGTAGATACTGATTTGGTGATGGTTAATGATGTATGATCATGAGGTGGAATCATTGGTTGAGGATGGAGGTGGTTTGGCCTCTGGAAGCCTTGGTCTGGTTTGTTTGATTTGTTTAATGAGATCCCACAATCATGCTTGGAATATGGCGTGGGGGTGATTGGATGAAAGAGAGATTTGGTGCAGCCCAATCTATGGTCGGGTGGTACATGGAAGTCCCTAACTTGCTTGGATTTCTGTATGTTAATAAGAGCTCCTTTCCTTTGGTATTTTATGAGTATATGTGCTTGTCATTATGTGGATTTAATTGTTTTTTCCTCATTGATATATATATATATATATATATATATATATATATATATATATATATATATATATATTTCACGTAGCAAAAAGTTGTAATTTATATTCATATTGAAATAAATTACATTTTGTAGATGCTTAGAGCATATGCAGATAGCTGTCCGTGAATAGGACAAGTACACTCGTAAAAAGAATAAAAAAAGTTTACAATTACATCAAAGCCTATACTTTTCTGCCCTTCTTCTTCTCCACCCTACGCCAACCCTGCGAGTCGGAAGGGGGAACAATGATGGCCTGTGAGTATTCCTGCGTGTTCACTGGTGGTTCTTTGTCGGATTCTGATCCTTCTGATCCATGGGTTCTTTTGTTGCCACTAGCTTCCGGCCGTGGCGTTTCCTGCTGCTGAACATGGTCCTCCATTTGTGGGTCTGGTGCGTTTTCTTCATGTGTGCCATTCTGTTCCATGTTTATATCCGGTTCCTCTTGATTCACTTTATGCTCTGGCTGATTGTCCTCTTCTTCCAGCGGTTCTGTATTCTGCCACCCATTTGGCTTTTTTGGCTGTTTCTTGTTTCCTTTTGTATTCTTTCTGGCCAGTGGGCAAGAATTTTGAAGGTGTCCTGTTTGCCGGCAGCTGCGGCATCTGAATGCTGTGTTTTCATAGTCTAGGGGCTGTATCCTCTCAGTGTTATTATAGATTAATGATATTTTATCAGGCAGCCCCTGACTCAAATCCACTTCAACGCAAATTCTGGCAAATGTGTATATCCCTCTGTCATATCTGTCTTCATCAACTTTTAGGAGTTTCCCCAAGGAATTCCCAATGGCATATAATACTATGGGGTGCCAGAGATGTAAAGGGAGGTTGTGAAGCCTCACCCAAACAGGTGTTGTTGTGATTTTCATAGTATTTGGGTCGAAGTCAGCAAACCAAGGGGTAACAAAGAGGCCTGCACTACCCCAAAACCAAGGCCCCTTATTGATGATGTTGTCCCTTTCTTCCTCTGTGTGGAAGTGAACAATGAAAAAACCTTTTGATACTAGGTATATATTACATTCTGGTGTCCAGCGGGAATGTATCCATTGATGTAAAGCATCTGATTTTGGCCAGAAACCATTAAATCTACATATTACAGCATGTTTTGTGAAGTCAGAGTGTATTGTAGTTACCTCTGGTATAGTAACTTGGAGCATTGCATGTTCCAGTTTTTGTTCTACTATATGTGGCCCAGGTTGTTCTGGTGGTAACATTGGTTTGTCCTGCATTTTTCCTTTCCCCTTTACTGCATCACGAAAGGTGCCTGAGGTCTTTGAGCCGGATCCGTTGCAGCCTCCACGCAGTCTTAGGTTAAGGTATATGGTTGTATCCTGACAGATCCCATATTCCTGTAGAGTAAGATGGTCCTGTAAGCTACGCCCTGCACATATCAGGTTCTGGTGTCTTGTGGGTATTCCAAGTTGGTTTTGTATTTTGTTTTTTAGCTCTTGTATGTTTATATATATATATATATATATATACATACATACATATATATATATATATATATATATTATATATATATATATATCTATATATATATATATATATATATATACATATATATATATATATATATATATATATATATATATATATATATATATATATATATACATATATACATCTATATACATATATACATATATACATCTATATACATATATACATACATATATATATATATATATATATATATATATATATATATATATATATATATATATATACATATATATACATATATATACATATATATACATATATATGTTGGTTATAAGCATGTTTTATGACAGTTATGATGTATGGCTCTCATCATGTTTTGGTTAGTATATGAAATGTTAATGAATGAATGACCTAATAGATAACAATGCAACTATTGTGAGGAGATATCAATCCTCTTTGATGATTCTTAAATAAGTATGAGATCCCTATGCTCAGATCTGTTGTTATGACCTATAGATTACATGTTTATGATATGTTTTACGAAATTTTTGTCATGGCTAGTAGGGGTTAGATCAAGTCCTTGTTCAAGTTTTTGCATTATTAACCTTGTTTCAATGTTATTTATCATTTATGGAAGTTTCATGAAGTTTTGGGCAGTGGCTTGAGTCCTGGCCCTAAAAAAGTGGCACAGAATCTAGGGTCGATGGCACTGAATTTCCTGAAAAATGCCACAGTCACATGGATTCCTTACTATGGGAGCGATTGGAGGGTCCCAGTCACATGCATGCCTTGTCATGGGAGTGATTGAATCTCTACGTCATTTAAAAAGCAAGTTCTTTCATGGGTTAGACACCTGAAGGCCCAAGGGGTTGGTTGGCTCCTAAAGGTTCTAAAGCTTATGAGGAAGGTTAGATTGATCTTGTCATGTCGATTCCACTTCCTTAACTGTACATGGGGAGTCGAATCATATCATAGTAACTCTTTGTCACATGTTGGCCTCGATGGATCGGTTAGCTTGGGTAAATGTGGGGGGAGGGTGTTACTGAGTGGTATCATAGCATGGTATTGTTCTCCTTGGGTGATGTCTAGTTTTCATTCTCCTTGGATGAATGTGCTTTCATGTGTACATGTCAGTTGCATATGTGTCCTTATGCTTGTGATCTATGTGCTTTTTTTGTATGCATGGTGGTGGTCATTCTTGTTGTTGTGATGTCATGTAGAATTTGATGGTATTGTTGTCGGGATGTGTTTTTTATGAAGGCATGTCAGTGTTAATATGTATTATTTATGCATGTGTGTTGTACATATGTTGTTATGCATTGTGTCTAATTGGTGTGCAGTTGTGGCATCATGTGTGATAACTGCATGATGATTGAGATGATGTCTATATAATATGATGATTATGATTATACATGTATTGCACTAATCTGGTTACATACGATATATCCTCTACTAAACTACATTGAGGTATGTTGGTTTGTTTATGATTTGGTTTAGTTGACATGATATACCTTGCAGGAAGAGAAGATCAAAGATGACCAGCAAGATGGTAGACTATAGTTGATGAGATTCTCCCTATAGATTAGATGAGCAGCATGGTGAGGGATATTCTCATGACATAGGAGACACTTTAATAAGTTTGAAGGCAGAAATAAGGAGTTGCAAAGAAGATAATGACTTAATTATTCAATCACAAGAGAGACTTGCTAGGGCACAGGAGAAACAAGCAGAAGTTAATGTAGTTATTCTTCAGAGCTTATCATTGTTTTAGAGACATGGATAGCTTAGAATCAGTCATGGACAGGAGGATAGGGCTAACAGAGAATATGGTAGCAGGTCACATGGTGGGCATAGGTTGGATAGAGATGACATGGTCAAAGATGGAAAATTCTTGGGTACACCTGATAGATGAGGTAGTGGACATGGGCTTTCCTCTAGTTCTTGTTCTGACAGGTATCATGGTAATCATCGCTATCATCCTTATAGGAGGAGTGATAGGGGATATTTTCCCAATGAGTTCAAGAAAGAAAATCCACCTACATTTAATGGAGAAATGAAGAAGTCACAAGATGCAGAAGCATGGTTGATTGGGATGAATAATTTCTTCATATTGCATGATTATTCATCAAACATGAAGGCCAGAATAACTACATTCAGTCTTAAAGGAAAAGTAGACATCTAGTGGGAAGATGTAAAGAATGTCAAAGGCATCCAAGAAGAGGATTTGACTTGGATTGAGTTCGAGAGACTTTTCAGGAAGAAGTATCTATCGGGGAGATATTATGATGATAGGGAAAAATAATTATGTGAGTTGAAGATGGGATATATGACCAATGAGGAGTACACTAGCAGGTTCTTGGAGTTATTGAGGTATGTGACTTATCTTAAAAAGGAGAAAGAAAATATTTAGAGATTCATCAGTGGGTTACCAATATCATTCAAGAACAAGATTGAGTTTGATGAGCCTATATCACTAGAGGAAGCCATCAAAAATCTAAATCATTGTTATGAGAAATCAAAGCGTATATTTGAGACTAAACAATATTGGAAAGGTAATGATAAGAATAAAGAGAAATGGGATAATAAGTGAACAAGACCTCAGGACACACGTAACAAAGAGAATGCAGCACAACATAAGAAGTTCAATGAACCTGATAGAGGACAAGGATTTCAGTATGAGGAGTAGAACAAGGGTGATGGTAGGAAACCTTTACAGTTTTGGGCTTGTGGTGGAGAGCATCATAGGAGATATTTTCCACAACATCAGGGTGGTAGGCCTCAAATCTACAATGCATAGGAAGCGCAGACAGTGGGGGATGTTGGAAAAAGTATTCCACGGATCTACGCAACATTGGAAAGCAGGTAGGCAGATCACCACACATCTATTATTGAGATGGATAGTAAGATTTTTGATTAATTAATTTGTTTCTATTTTTATTGAACCTGGATCTAATTATAGTTATGTTAATCCTAACCTAGTGGATAAGTGTGGTTTAAATAAATAAGTGCATGTAGAGTCTTGGTTAGTGCAATTGGCTACAGGTACAAAGAAGAGAGTTCATCATTGGGTAAGAGCTTATGCATTTGATTTGAATGGTATGCCTACCTCAATGCATTTGAATGTACTACTACTGGGAGCATATAGTATGCTTTTGGGTATGGCCTGGTTATATCTTCTATTGAAAATGCAATAAGATAATCCTAATTTAATTTTTTCCTTGAATTAAATTAGAAATTAAATTGTGATTCCACATCTCATGACAACTTGTAATAGTTAACTAAGTTAATTTGACTTAGTTGGCTCAGTTAATTCGAGTTGAGGGTCTAACTGGGGTCATGTAGTGTGTCTTGTGATTTTTAGGAGCCCTAGTTGAGTTTATTTTGAGTTGTAATTATTTAATTCAATTTAACTGAGTTAAATTCAGTTAAACTAGTTCCAACTGGTGGAGGAATTAATGGGAGATCTAGTAGTGGGGTGTAACTTGTAGTAGTGGGGTGTAACCAACAATAATCAACCAGTAAACTGATATTCACTCATAATTAACTCATGCATGTCATATCAGAGAAAGACCCATTTGAGATTGGAGTTCAGGGACAATCTATTATCAATTGTATAATCATCTGAATTGTACAGGTGGTGCATGTAATCAGAGGAAGGCCTATGAGGATTGTGTAATTCATATTTGTGGAATTTCCTAATTAAATATGGGTTAATTCCCAAGGAAACTGTGCAATGAAATAGGATCTTGGCAGGCAACAAAATTGGCCAAGTATTGGCTTGAGCTTGTCTCGGAAGCAGTGAGATAGATACAAATAGTGCAGAGGTTGCTCAGGCTTGAGAAAAGCATTGTAATCTTATCATATTTCCTTATTAATGAAATATTCATATAGTTGGAGTTTTTACCTGTGGCTTTCCCCAGAAAATCATTGTGTTATGTCTGATTGAATTCTTTCTCTTTTATGCTTCATGATTTCATCGTTCAATTATTATTTCCGCTAATGAGTATAGTAGATTCAAGTCAATTGTTTTAGCATATTACAATCTGCAGTTTGAATCTACAAGGAATTTCTACATCTTCATAGACAAAGTCATTGAGTTCTTGGATGACAATGGGGAACAAAGAATCTTGCAGGGTAATAAGAAAGCAACATCATTTAGAATGGTGATAGTTATGAAGGCCGAGCGCAGTCATAGAAAAGGGTGTGTGTTATTTGCAGTGCATATTTCCAGTGAAAAAGGTAAGGAAGCTGAGGATGCGGATGTCTTGAGGAGGTATCTGGTTTTATAGTAGTTCCAAGATGTGTTCTCGATAGATAGTTTAGAGTTTTTGCCTCACAGGGGAGTGGACTTTTCTATTGGGTTGGTACCACGGGCAGCACTAGCATCAAAGGAACCATACATGATGAGCACATCGGAGTTAGCGGAATTGAAGTTGCAGTTGAAGGAAATGCTTTAAAAGGGATACATTAGGCCAAGTGTATAGCCTTGAGGTGCACCAATGTTGTTTGTGAAGAAGAATGATGGTATCCTCAGGTTGTGCATTGATTATAGGTAGTTGAAGAAAGTGACCATCACAAAAAGGTATTTGTTGTCAAGTATTAATGACTTATTTGGTCATTTGAAGGGAGCAACAATGTTCTCGAAGATTGATCTGAGATCAGGATACCGTCAGGTATGCATTAAGGAAGAGGACATATACAAGATTGCTTTATGGACCAGGTATGGGAATTATGAGTTTTTTTTCTTTCCATTTGGTTTGACTAATGTTGTGGCTACTTTTATGTGCTTAATGAATAGTGTATTGCATCCTTTTATGGACAAGTTTGTTATTGTATGCATTGATGATATATTGGTATATTCCAAGAATGAGGAAGAACATGTCGAACATTTAGCATCAATATTGAGATTGATGAGAGATAATCAGTTGTATGCTAAGCTCAGTAAATGCAGTTAATTTCAGATAGAGATACATTACTTGGGACATGTAGTTTACAAGGAAGGCATAGAAATATATCTAGAAAAGATAAGGGCTATCATGGAGTGGGCAGCTCGTAGGAATGTGGATGAGGTAAGATCATTCATGGGATTAGTAGGTTATTACATAAGATTCATTAGAAACTTCTCATAGATTACTTATCCTATTACATTGTTACAAAGGAAAGGAAAGAAATTTGAATGGACAAAGGAATGTGTAGCGATTTTTTAGTAGTTAAAGCAGTTGTTGAAAAACGCTCCAGTTCTAAAGATTGTAGATCTGGACAAAGAGTTTGTGGTATGTACAGATGCCTGCAAGAGAGGACTTGGTGGAGTCTTGATGTGGAAGGATAGGTAGTATGCTATGAATCAAATAAATTGAATGAGCATGAGAAAAATTATCTGACACATGATCTTGAGTTGGCAACGATCATCCATGCTTTGAAGATGTGGAGACACTATCTTCTTGGCAGCTGGTTCATCTTGAAGATCGATCACAGTGGATTGAGATATCTATTTGGCCAACCAAATCTAAATGCCAGGTAAGATAGATGGTTGGCCACGATTAGTGAGTTTGACTTTGACATCAAGTACATTAAAGGTAAAGAGAATAGGGTTGGAGATTCTCTTAGTAGGAGGATACAGGTGAATCATATTGCAGTTATGAGCTTCTATGGGACATATTTACAGGATGGAATCTTGCAGGATGACAGGTATAGGGAGCTTATGCATAGGCTACAACAAGGGTATAGGTGATCAAGATGTGGACTATCAAATCACATCATATGGCTTGGTCATATTTAGGGTCAATATATATGTGCGAGACAACAATGAACTCAAGAAAATTATGTTGATGGAATTTCATGCTAAGCCATATTAAGGTCACTTGGGATATCAAAAAACATTGACAGTGGTGAAGAAGTTCTGTTATTGGCCAAACTTGAAGAAAGAAGTGGAAAATTTGTGGCTAGGTGCTTGGATTGTCAATAGGTAAAAGCAGATTTTAAGCATTCAGGTGGTCTACTACAGCCGATTTCGATTCCAGAGTGGAAATGAGAGGTCATTTTACTTCATTACAGGTTTTTCGAGGACATCTAGACAACATGATTCTATTATGGTTGTGGTTGACAGGTTGACAAAGGTAGTGCACTTAATTCCAGTGAAGTCTACTTATTCAGCTAATGATGTAGCACAGGTCTTCATCAGAAATGTAGTTAGGTTTCATGGTGTACCAAAGAAGATTGTATCAAATAGGGATGCTAATTTCACTTCTAGGTTTTGGAAAGATTTATTTGCAGGATTGGGTACAGAGTTGGCCTTCAGCACAACTTATCATCCGTAGACATATGGATAGATAAAGAGGCTCAACAAGATTATGGAGGACATATTAAGAATGTATGTGATGCATGAGCAGCAAAAGTGGGAAGAGTATCTTCTACTAGTTGAGTTTATGTACAATAATGGTTGTCACTCTATGGGCGGAGTTGTAATACTCCTATCAGTAGGAGTGATGTGAACATGGTATTGATAGGACCGAGAATGTTGGTAGAGAAGGAACAAAAAATGCAGGTTATCAAGAAGAACCTAAAGGCAGCACAAGACAAGCAAAAAAGTTATACAGATCAGCATAGGGCATTTAATGAGTTTCAGGTTGGGTAACATGTGTATTTGCGCATCAATCCCAAGAAGAGCTACTTGAGGATTGGGTCATGTGTGAGGCTGGAACCTCTGTATTGTGGAACTTTCAAGATTCTTAAGAGGATCGAACCAGTAGCTTATCGAATTGCACTGCCTCCAAAAGTGAAATTCCATGATGTTTTCCATGTGTCATTGCTTAAGTATGTTAAAGATGTTAATCATGTGATTGACTGGTATTTATTGTAGGTGGAGCCAAAAGGAGAATTCAAGTCAGAACCTCAGTGCATTTTGCAGAGAAAGATGCTCATGCTTCAGAACCAAGCAATCAAGTAGGTTAAAGTGTAGTGGAATAACTTTGGCCCGATGAAGCTACATGGAAGATGGTTGATCATATGCAGGCTATGTATCCTTCTCTATTCGCTGCTTGAGCGAATGTGTTTGGAATATATTTTGATGTTTGGTATAATTATATATGTATATGGAAGTAAATACCATCATGAGTTGTGTTATAAAGCTCCAATAAGTGATATGGGTATCATGTTGTTATGATTGTCATGTTGTTATGTTGTGTTGATGGTGTTGGACCTGCCAACATTCAGGGGATCTCCCCGATATGAAGTCCCAACTAGACCTCACACTATTTGGTGTAGGATTTCCATTCAGTATGATGACATGGTTTCCCTTATATTAAATATTTTTCTTAGCTCTTGCTTTTCAGCACATGAGAGTGGTTTTCTTTGTCTTTGAACAATGAGGTTCATGTGCTTGGTGAGTGCTTACTGTCGCTTATGTCAAATTTCTTTCATTGCAGAGGGAGAGGGTGGAAGTGAGTCTCAGGTTGAAAGGGAATAGTTCCAACTCTTTTAGAGATACACAACACAACAGGGCATGCGCAGCTTCCCGTGGAATAGTCCACATAGATGCGGCAATAAAAAACACAAGGTGAGCAGATATTGTACAACACCTAGTGGAATAGTCCATATGAGTGTGACAGTCATTATAACAACTGATACAACACATTTCCAATAGCATATGTACTAAAACAACCGAAATAGTTCAACTGTCTTAATACAGGTTAAAGCAACATGCATTACAAGTATCCAAAGAATAGTATTACAAACAAATACAATACATGTGTGAAAATGTGTTGGCCTGTTAACAGGCTTCTGAATTAAGAGAAAGTTCCAAGACACATCGGTACACCATTACATCACTAACCCCGATAGCGAGGCGTTGGAGCCACTGCTCGCTCCTCAAAGAAAAGACTACAGACTCTCAAGGCTATGTGGGAGGAGCCAAGGTGAAAATTCCTTTGCATGTACAAATGAGGGGTATATATAGCCAAGGGTGAGACTGGCCCTTGTGACTGTTTGACTTCCCTCATGACTATTTGACTTACATGACTCTTCAAATTTACATGTGGGTCTCTTGGACTTCCACGTTACATTACATTGATTACAATAGTATGGCCCACAGTAGTGATGTGGTCGAGATGACTCATGACATGACTCGACACGACAGTGCTGGTATGTTCATGTTGATGGTGGTGTCCATGTCGAGTTGCAATGTTGCTGAGTGATGAGTGTGCTCTTGGTGTATCATAGCTTCACCTCTGTATGGAAAGGTGTGTGAAGTCTTCGATGGTCTTGGTGTTTTCTTGATGTTGCATGCATGCACATGTGTCTCATTCGCTTACTACTTGGTATGCTTCATGTGTTTTTCCAACCGAGAGCAAGTCTTCTAGCATGCACTCCGTGTTCATCCCGTTCTTCGTCATGCCATGTCTCATCCATGTACCTGTATCTACAGTCACTCATTACGAGACGACATCAAATCCAGAAATCTCCTAGTTTACCATGACGCATCATCTTTTGTTTTCAGGTGCAGGTGACCAGGAGAGAGGACAAGGCCCTGAAACTGCGCAGAGAACATTTCAAGCTAGGATGCGTGCTCCAGGAAGTGTCAAGGAAAATTGCATAGAGGTCACTAGGAGGTTGAGATGAGCAGTCTGGAACAACAGTGACCATCTGTGGGATTTGGCTCGATTGGAGGGCATAACTGTACAAATTTTCTAGGGAGGCAGTGCAGGTAGCAGGGAGGACACTGGTAGTGAAAACTGCGCAAATCCTCTCAGTAGGCTGGCAACGAGTTGCGGGAGCTTGCTGCCAAAACTGTGCAGAACTGGGAGGCTGGAATGCAGGACATCTCAGTGTAGTTTGTAGGCTAACTGCGGTGTCGGGCAGCTGGAGGACAGCCCAAGAAAATTGCATAGTTTTAGGAGGAGCAGCAAGTCGGCTGACATGTGAGTTTGCTAACATAACTACACAAATTTCAAGGACAATGCAGTGACAAGCACCGGGTGCCTGTCCTTCATGCCTTCACAATTTCTTCAGTTAGCGGAGGCAAACATGCTGGCAACTTCTACACAATTTTTTGGAGGAGTGAAGCCCGGGGTCACTGCCCGGTTGACCAGCGGGAAGCTTGATAGATTTTCTTATGGGCAACGAAGATTAAGATGGATTGCTGAGCAACTTCTATGTTGTTCTAGGTGATAGTCAATCAGGTTGATTCTAGGATCGCGTAATGCAGACCGCCTGGGAGGCAGCCTCAAGCTTTTCACAATTCTGGGCAACAGAACAATGATCACTAAGGGCTGAGACTATGTAGTGCAGCTTAGCAGAGGTCCAGATGATGGAGGGTGGTCCGATCAATAGACTTTCAGAAAAATGGCTAAGTGTGTGAGCGAGTGAACTCGTGAATACATGACCTTGCGAACACACACTCAACATGACTCAATGATAAGACACCTCAAACCAACAAGACAACATATGCTCAGTGTGACTGACTGTGGGACTGTCTAATGGTGAAAGCGACAAGTGCAGCACTTTTGATAGACGTTTGGATGACTGTGACAACACTTGGATGACAGTGCTTACAACCTCATGTGTGAGTGCAATAAATATTTACATAATGAACACAACTCAAACGCAAACCTTCAACATCACCAGAACAAGGTCGCAAGCATGACATAGCAATCAACATGCTGAAGACGACAATTGGTCAAACAAGCAAAAAGAAAGCAAGACATGTAGAGAAAACACTTGAAATGACATTTTTGTGTTTGAGCACATGCATGTTACCAAGGACACGATGATATGACAATGACAAGCAGTCCTGTAAACTCAACTAAGAGATGTACTTCAAAATGTTTTCTTTACTTACCATACTTACCCTCAAGATGATCATGATGGAGTTTGCATGTGGTCCTGATATTTTCCATTACTTGGTCTCTTGGTCCTTCTCCTCAACTCCTTGGGAGTGATCTCAACATGTCACTTTTTCCTGTATTCATTGGACGAAGGATGAGGCCATGGGAGGCCCATCTACGTAGTTTCTGCATGCAATACTGACAGGACAACTTGGACAACATTGCATAGTTTTCAGGCACAGGACACTATTGCGGGATGGGGGTCCTGGGAGGAAACTTATGCGCAGTTTTTGAATGGAGGCCAGCTAACTACTTTGCGCATTTCTGGATAGTAGTGCTAGTTGCCTGACTGATCTGCGCATTTCTGGAGAGCAGTGTTGGTTGGGTCTCTGCGGGCTTCAGGGTTTCAATAGACAAGGGAGGAGGCTTGATGGTTGTAGAAGAAAAATGTCAAGTTATGGGAAGTTGAATGAGGATAGGTTTCTTGGGAAATGGCGAAGTGTGATATCAGTGACATAGATGTAAGCAGTGATAGGACTTCACTATGATCGCACATGGACACTTAACATAGATTATCCAGAATGCATAAGACATACTTTTCTTGATACAACAACCTTCATGACAAGAGTGCGTGAAGTGAGTGTGAAACATGTCTATGTGATGACAACCACTCATACGCACACAATTCCCTTGAGGAAAAACAACATTCCCTTTGCATGAAAAACAACAACCCATATGCCCAAACATGACACATGTTGCATAAATATGAGAACATAGACAACTCTTAAGATCAAGGATGGGAGCTTGAAATCATCATCTTACCAAAAAGTGACCAAGGATGATCAATCGCAGGATCCAAGGTAGGCTCCGAAATTTGCATGCGAGTCAAAAATTTGGAGGGTGGTTGTAGTTTCTACAACATTGGCGACACACTAGTAGAACTCGAGCTCTTTGTATGGACCTTGTTTCGTGAAAAGCAAGTCTAACCCTTCTGGAAGTATTATTTGATTCCTTTATCGTGATGGCTTATGCACTAGCTTGTGTGAAAGATGCAGTGCCTATCATTCTCTTGATCAGTCAACACACATTCCAAGCCAAGTCAACTTAGTTGTTTCAATTGGGGATGAGGGGTATATTGATGCACAAGTAATATAATTGTCAGAGTTTAAGTTTCATCTCTGGTGTTGCTTCTCTGCCAGCAGGCCTAGACAGTACCTCGGTGGAGTCATGTTGGAATACAAGCATTGCTCTGCTGCCAGCGAGCTTGGTCTATACCCCGGTGGAGTTACTTGCATAACCTCTCTGCGCAGGGAGCCTTTCTCTTTGTTTGCCTTATTCATTTTTTTATTTTTCCAAAGAAATGGGCAGAAGAACTTGTTTATTTTCAGAAGCGGAAGAGGGATCCTGACTTATTGAGAGTAGAAGAGGTTTTTCCCTCAGAGAAGTATGTTATATATACCTCTGACATACTTGTTAAGGTTTTCCCCCTCACCTTACTCTACTTGACTGAGCTGACAAGGGTTAACCCAAAAGAACCGATTAGAGTAGGCGGTACTAGTTAACAGTGCAAGCGTTGTGTTTTCACCAAGACTCACTCTGAATAGAACGTATTTTCCATCAAGGCATCATCAACTAAAGATAATAAGTTCTTCATAAAGAGAGAGGACAACAAATAGCTAGATGTTGATAGTTGTACAGGTCCTCTTAGATTTGACCAGCTTGTCTCGAGAGCCAAACACGGTTTCATGAGAGGCTAACCTACAGGTACAAGCAAGCAAAGAAAGCAAAAAGAAAAAAGAAGAAGTAAAGAGAAAGCAAAACAAGTAAGAAAAGAAAGAAAGAAAGCAAACCAAACCAAGTAAGCAAGCAAAAAAACATGCAAACCAGAAAGCAAAGCAAAGAAAGAAGCAAAGACTACTCCTACTCCTACGCTAAACAGTGCATGGGCCTACTCACGTGAAGTGATATTTCCAATGCAGCCATCGGTGCATTGGTTGGCCCATGTTGGTGAAGGCATGAAAAATATGCATGTAAACTAGTGAACAAGAAAGATTTATCAATGAAGACCAACATGCTCCGAGTTCTAAAACATCCACAAAAAATAAAAGAGTGAATGCACAAGATAGACATTCTGTGGACTTAACATGGTGTTGTGACACACTGCATGCAGATGATAAGCATGCACACTCCCTTAACTGTGACAGATAAGAAAACATGAGAAAGAGAGATAACTTACGCCTTGCAAGTGTGCTTTCCATGTATGATTCCTCCAATGCATGAGTGGTGGGATCATGTGATTCGAGCGAAGGAAGAAAAATCTGTGCTTTGGATTGATCTTCGGTGTAGACAGATGAGTGATGAGGAGCTTTGAGTTTTTCACAAATTTTCTGATGGGAAGTGGAACTAACCTTAGGACAGCTAGGGCTTGACATAACCATTAGCCCAAGATGAAGTGCCTCAATAGCTTGCAGGGTTTCCACTCCGTCAATAGATAGATCATTAGAGGCCAATGGCTTAGATAAATTAAAAATGAGTGAATCAACTTCGTGATCAAATGAAGAAGCACAAAGATCATGACAACCACGATCAGAAAATCAAGAATGTTCATCAGCATCCTCATGATTTGATGAATTGTGCAAAGGGGTAGATGAGAAGCAAGGATGTTCACCCTCTGTATTTCCGGAAAAAGTAGATGAAAATTCAAGTGGATTAGAAATGAAAGATTTGTCCTCTCTGCTATCGAATGATAGACTGACATCGAGTGTGTTCTGAAAGTGATTGGAAGTAGATGCATTTGTGGATGAATCTACACAAGGAAAATCAGAGATAGCAGAATCACCGGAGATGTCAGGAAACAATGGAGGAGGTGCGGACAGAAGGAGGTCATCCTTTACTGCGGGTTCATGTTCAGATTGCTGCACGCACTCATCATGGATGATAGTGCGGGTTGGCTGCAAACATCAACTCCTTTGATAGCTCGATCCTCGTTCACAACAAGTGTGGAATCTGGAATGGAAGAACACAAGACAACACAATCTAGAGGATCAGTAGAACATGGGGATAGAGGTTGAGGTACCAAGTGCATATGACAACCCATGGGCTTCCCAAGAAAATCTGCACATAAATTAAGAGTAGTGAGGGTGGGAGCATGTACCTATTGAATAGTCTTGGGAGCATGCTCTCCCACATCACTTTGCAGGGGTGTATTTGTTTGATGAGGGGAAGGCAGACAATCACTTGTGGCAGCAATTGTGTGTTCTTGATATTGTGCAGCTTCATCGCTGAAGTATGTTGAGCGGGGTTTGAACTTTTTCTTCAGTTTGGGACAGATTGATTTGTGACAGTAATATTCAAATCTATCCATGAGATATTGGAATTTCATATGACTTTTCAGACCTTCAAACATGAGTAAACATAAGTGCTGCCAAAAATCCATAGGTGATTCATGCGGAGCCTTTTGTTTCTTTAACATTTTTTTTTAAGAGCTTCAGGGTCAAAATGATGGAAAATAGATTCGATTAGATCACTAAACTACTTAAATGAGTACACACAATTGGTAGGAAGGTTGTGGCACCAATGTTCCAGGTATCCGTGAAGTGTGTACGCAAGCAGCATATTGACCTATACTTAATCAAAATCTTCCTCTTTCTCCAAGAATGAAAGGAATTCATGTAAGTTCTCAGGCTAGGCCACTTTGCCTTCACCATTATATGTGAGTTCAGACAAGTCATCAAAAAAATCCTCCGTGACTTCAAAGGAATGTGCATTGGAAAAACATTGCGGAGGGTTAACTACAACAATATCCATGATAGACATGTGAAGCTTCAAGACAGGATGTGAGGACTCATATTGTCATCTGGCCCTCCTTTGAGCGTTAGAAATGTTGACGGTGCTGGACCTGCCAACATTCAGTAGATCCCCCAGGTATGAAGTCCCAACCACTACAAGAAAAGAACACATTGGTGAGGGGCGAAAAATGTCACCATAAGCTCATTGGTGATGATCAAAAGAGCCTTCGTCACCAAAAATTGAACATCACCAAAGGTGGCGTTGCCAAAAGTATAAGTGTTGTGGTGACATTCAAAGTCCGTCACCAATAATGATTTATAATGATGGATAGTGACCATCATTATTTCATATGAGCAATGGTGATGGACCATGGCCTCGATCACCAAAAACTGAACGTCACCAAAGGTGACATCGTCAAAAGTATAGGTGTTATGGTGACATTCAAGTTTCATCACGAATATTGATTATAATGACAGATAGTGACCATCACCATTTCATATGAACTATAGCAATTTATTGTGATGGATCTTTCTTGTTTGTCACTATTGGTGCATATATATGGTGACGTTTTTTGACCGTCACCAAAATGCGCATTGCCAAAAGTATAGGTGTTGTGGTGACATTCAACATCTGTCAAAAATAATGACTATAATGATGGACAGTGACCATCCCCATTTCATATCAACAACAACGATTTATGGTTACGAACCTTTCATGGTCGTCACTATTGATGCGTATATATGGTAGCGTTCGTTGACCGTCACCATTTCATATTTTGGTGAGGGTTGAAAAATGTCACCATATACTCATTGGTGATGGGAAAAATAGCCTTTGTCACCAAAAACTAATCGTCGCCATTCCATATGGATATCAGGGCACGATGGAATCGAACCACCAACTTCCTGCTTATAAAGCAGATGCTCTTCCATTGAGCTAGCACCCTTTAAAAAATTAGACTTTTAAAAATTAGACCTTGAAACTTCATAAATTATAAATTTTACAACTTTCAATAAATTAAAGTCTTGGAAATATTTTACTAAAAAAGTAAAGCATCATCGAAGTTGCAAGTCCCTACCTAATGGTTACGGAATTTATGAAATGTGGGTGGAGGGAAAAATAGTTACGTATAAGAGAATCAATATGTTAAGTTGAATACTCAATTAGAAGTGAAACTCTGAAGACATTTATAACCTATAAATGACCTATAACTAGAAAATGCACCAAATATTGCAAAGGAAATGTCATAAGTGGATAGCATATGAAAGAAGAGAATTGATGAAGACAGATGCAATATGTTATAGGTTGAGTGAAAGAAAAAACTCAATGTTGTTGATGTTGGGTGTTTAGATATCTGAATGATATCTAAACTTTTGTGCAAATGTAACATGGATCTCTAGAAACCATGAATGTCATAGGATATATATATATATATATATATATATATATATATATATATATATATATATATATATATATATATATATATATATATATATATATATATATATATATATATATTCCCCCTTCACATAAACCAACATGCAATTTGGAATTTCACAAGTCCGCACTCAAAACGCAACATCAACCAACAAATAAAAAAAATTGACTTGGACAGAAAGCAATAACTTCACCTTCATTCTTGAGCTACTTTCGTTTATTTGAATTTGAGTTGTGACATTATTTATTTGACAAGGAATCAAAATCATCACTAGTATTAAATTCATCCAACACAGACTTTGGAGATCCCACTGACATCTACATTTTTGTTGCCATGCCTGAAAACCATGGAGATCCATGTCGATAGTAGAATAAGATGTGTGCCTGCTGCTCAAGAACACATTCCTTATTAACCATTGTTACCTGACAGAAACCAAAGAGACAACACAATATCAGCATACACAAAATCCCCTACTAAAATATAATCATAACGTAGCTAAGAAGTCTAAAAGATGTTCTTAATTAATAAAATTTGTATTTGGAAATTTTGTTTCTTTATATTTAAAAAAGACTATGTTGTACAACACTTTTGTCTATTTATCCAGGCAATTATATCATAGCATATGTCACATGGTAGAAATCTACAGGTGTTAAAGTAAAAAGACAAATTTTCTTAAGAAAATAGATTTAGAAAAGATCTTTGAAAACTATGTATTTGTCATAAAAGCTTTAATTAGTTTAACAACAAACTAGTTGGAGTTTGAAAATCAAAATCATTCATAGGAAATGAAGAGGACAATGGCCAAAGTTGTTATTCATACAAATAAAGCTAGAGTCACTATTCCCATTGCAAATAACTAAAATTTGGGCAGTGGTCTAATAGTTAGAGCTTATTTTCAAGGGAGACTCGTCAATACCATCATTCTTTTTCTAGGGTTTGTTGTGTCTCTAGATCTAGATCAGATAGCTTTCTATTCTAAAGTTCTACCTTTCAAGCACTGATTTTTGGCTCACCCTTTAAAACACAATTCTACCACTCCATTTGATTTTGTTTTTTCAAGAGAATTGGCAGGACCTTCCCATCCTATGTTTTGCATCAATCAATAACCATCCATCAATGATATAAACAATAACATATACAAAAAAAGGCCAAAGATGCACTTGTTGTATACCTATGTTCTAGGACTCATCTGACCTTACTGGTGCAAAGAGCTCACCCTGAAAAAATAACATCCGCGCGGAATTTACAAAACTTTTTAAAATCAAACTCCAAGTAAACCAATTAAAATATGAACATCCTTTTAATCAATAAAATCTCTGACTTAAAATAAAGGTGGCCTAGAATTGAATGTTATATGAACAATGTCAGGTAACTAACATTGGGTGAGAAATATAGGCCATGCATATTGGATTAGGGAAATAATTGATCTGATAAAGCTAAAAACCAAATAGATGACTTACATCTAAGAAATGAAAATAAATGACTTACAACTAAGACATGAGGTTGCCCTTTCAACCCTATCGTTAAATAACTCTTCTTTATGTCATAGACCATTAAATGTTTTCTGATACCAGGTGGAAGTGGTATTGTAACATTAACCTTTGATAGAGTTTGTGTCCACAACTCCTTCTCAAGATCTACTCCATTACTAGAATTTGGGGCTAGATAATATACATGCAAAAACCATCAACATGAAAATTAAATCTACATCCTTGTAAAAAAATGGGAGGAAAAAAAATCCACAAATTTAAATAGACTGTAGGATAACTCATTCTTGCAACATGATTATCTTGTCATGAACAATAAAAAAGAAATCATGAGAAATGTAATTTCTGCCACATTTTGACAATCATTTCCTTTTGCATATTTTATGAGCAATTGATGAAAAAAGTCAGCTAAAGCTTTTCAACATCAGGATTATAGTAAAACATAAAGGAACCGCTCCAACACATATATAATCCTAAACACTAGTATCTATACATATAAGTATTTATTGATGACATTGTATTTTGTGAATATATGGAAGTCAAATCTTTGAAATAACACAATATATGGTATCACTGCCTTACGAAGTCCATTCATTCGAGTATTTATGAAGTCCATTCAGAAATTTCTTCAAAGTTCACAGTTCAAACAATTAACATGTAGCCTAAAAAAGCTCAGATTTGAAAAGGAGATAACCCAAAGATGTAGAGTATATATCTCAAATTTATATATCCTAATTTCTAGACATTGAAATGACACTTTTTAGCATACTATTGTGAATTCAGCCCAAAATGCTAGAAAAAAATATTGATGGTTATTTTTGTTAAAAATGGAAACTAGGGCCAAATTCCACTTTGAACAACTCCTTTGGGGGAAGATAATTGTGGCATTGAATTCATTTTATTGAGAGGACCAAAATTGTTCTAAATACCATCAAATTTGGATAAGTAGAAGTGGAATTTTGAATTTATGTTTCTCTCATGTAAATTATTTAGGTCGGCCTCAAGTATATGTCGGCTTAAGAAGATAAAAAGTCACATCCCCTCAACTCCACTGAATTGTATATATAGAGGAGCATTTTCTCTCATTTGGGACACATCAATCGAAAGAAAAATATATCTTTGTGGCAGCGAAGATTAAGGAGGATAAATTCAACTACAGGTCAAGGGCACCCAACAAAAAACCACATAAGAAGGTACACTTATATGTAACATAAGTTTCATTTAGACTAAGGTGCATGAAACACTTTCAAGCTAAACAAAATTCAACAGGAAATCTCACATGTGACATACTACAATTTTACAATTAGTAGTCGGCATTGTTTCTTCAATTCCATAACTGAATGATTAATCATTCAAAATTGGTTAAGGTGTAAAACTTACAAATTCACTTTAAGGACACTTGTTCCATTTAAAGAGTCTGTTGTAGCAGCTACAACCACCCTCAAAATTTTTTCCTTAGCTTCGTTTTGGAGCCTCCCTACAAACCTTTCACAACACGTTGTCTTGCTTCATCAAGTACACAAGCTTCAGCGTTTTTCTTGCACAAAGACAACTTGTCGATCAAAGCTTGATACATTCCCCTCACAGGCTATTCACACAGACTTGGTCCAGTTGCAGGCTAAGTAGATCCCCCTAGAAATTGCGCAATTCTAGAGGGAAACTAGCCTTCCCTCCAGAAATTGCGCAATTCTGTCTGGCAACCTGCTAATTGCGCAATCCTACCAGTCAGGCTTCACCCAGAAAACTGCGCAATCCTTCCCAGCAGGCCTGCTCAGCCGAGGAATTGCGCAATCCTGGGCAGTAGTCAGCTGCTCTGCCCAAAAATTGCACAAATCTCCTAGGCAGCCAACCCAGCTCCCATCTAGAAATGCGTATTTTCTCCCAGTAGTTGAGCAACCTCATGCATGAGCAGTTGGGTTGATCAGTTCCACCCGGGACCAAGGAAACTTGACTTGCATGCATCACTTTCTTTTCCCAAAATAGAAAAAGGCAACAAGCAAAAAGCATCCCATGATTCAGGGAACTATTTTTAGCAGCCAGAGGTTACATCCAAAGCTTGTTTTAGAAACTTTCCTCCAAGTGTCGCTTTTTCCTAGATTTGTGGCATGCGCATCATGAGCTCAAACTTACTTATTCAACACATCAGAGCTCATTCTTTCACAAAAATCTTGGAGCTCTGACATCCCACAGCACATCCAGGACTCTTTGACACATCCGACTCAGTTATTCATGGGTAAGTGGTCTCAACTTGTCGTTTTCCACATTTCTATCGCTTTTTGTGTTTTCGCTTGTGTGAGTGTTGTTTGCTTGATTTCTTTGAATGCTTCTGTGGTTTACATGCATACTAACTTGTACTAGCACCATTTCAGTTTTCGTCATGTTGAAGCCCCGAAAATCGGGTCTACAATAAGGGGGGTACCCACCCGGTCCGGACCTTGGTTAGTAGCTCCTTTTCCGTTTGGTATAGTGGGTCCGACTGGGGATATGGGACCAGTTTCCCAATATATGTGTGTGTATGTTGAGAATTGATATTTCTTTTCTAATAATTCATAAGTAAAATGCTTTTATTCTAAATCTAATCTAACAACATGTAATTGTATTCTAATAAACAAAAATATCTAATTCTAAACTAACCCAAGATGTAATCTTTCCGTTATGCGATCTAAAATGATTTCAAATAACAGTTGGTAATAAAGATCATTCAACTACTATGAGAAAAGAATTCAATAAAGATAAACCATTTCGTATAAAAAGTTAGACGAATCAGTTGTGAAAAACATATCGCATAATAAGCTACTCATATATTAAACACAAATAAATAGCTATCATCGTACAGAAGTGCCAAATGATAACTCAAGCATTCACACATTCATATATAAATAACTAAACATGAATATCACCTTAACACGCAGAAATAGTTAAGAGATAAAAGTACCATTTATAACTAGTTCTACTCATGAGCTTCAAGCAATAATGATTTATCTCTTCTTAATCCAACATCCACTAAGAGTACAAAAGTGCAAAATCAGTAGTAGATATTAAACGCAAATATCAATAGATCCCGTTCCATTCATTCATCAAAACCTCCTCGGAGGGTGCAAAAGTGCATGTTTTGAGGACAAGTTTTTGACAAATTTCAGGACCCTTCTCTAAATGCATGAGAAGGGTTTAAATACTACTAACTAAATCTAAAAGTAATTTATTACAAAAATGTAGGATGTGGTTTAAATGACCATCCTCATTTCAGGAAAAAATAAAGCAAAATTAAAACTAAAACTGAATCTAAAACTAAAACTAACAACTAACTATATGTGTATATGTTCCTTGTAATCGCAAGCGTTCAACATTTGATTGAGGAGAGTTGGCTGGCCAACTTCTAAGTTTAGTTGTCCTACGAAAATGGAATCAGCAAGTGCTAGCGCCATCTTCTCAGCAGAATTGATGATACGTTTGAAATTCATGCACTGACTGTGTGGTTTTACCAAGTATGCCCAGTAAGAATCCCAATTCAACTTGGTTAACCTTTTGATGGATTCTTCCCTTTCTTGAGCCTTCTGTCTCCAGCTTGTCTATAGATGCTATACATTCAGTAGATATCTACATACCACTTGATGATATACCTGATAAATACCACTGATCTAGAGTTAAAGTTTTGCCCTTCGCCTTTAGCGCCTTTTTCTACAAATTTCTGGGCTTACAGGCGACTGAGCGATTAGAGGCTTTCCATCTCGAGGGGTTTTTCCTGGTGATGCGTGATTAGCGCTAGGCACTAATCGCGCATCAAAATTGCCGTTGTTTCTTGATCCGGGCTTCCCTGGTGTGATTTTCGCCTCTTGCGCACTTTTTGTTAGAGTATATAAAGCTTAAATTTTGTGAAAATAACGACTCTGTGAGTTTGTGGTTTTGAGCTTTAAATTCTCTATACGTGATATCAGCATTATCTAGTACCCATTTAACCATGTCCGTGTATGGAAGAATTTTGGGCATCGCCGCTATCCTGTGCAAGAACGAACATGCTAGTTCTATAATAGATGCCTCAGAAGACCCGTGTGAGCCTGCAATAGTTGTAACCTCCATTACCTTGGGATTTTCTTCCTCGAGTAGATTGTACATGCCTTCCCAAGTAGTAATACTGACATCTTTGTTACAGGTGGTGTCTGTGTATAAGGGCGTCATTTCTTTATCTTCAGAACTCGGAGCTTTACCCTTATTTCCCATAATATCCTGAACAATGCTATGTATACTTCTCTGCTCTTCGCTCCTGTAGTCTACAAATGAGGTGAGAATAATGATAAGAAAAAGGTGACAGGAAAGCTGTAAATGCGGAAAACATATAAAATATAGCACCTTACGTGAAATGGCTCTTCGATAAGATCAAAACCATATTTCATTAATGATTTCCAACTAACTCATTGATTAACATTAACGCACATAACCGGGCCTCGGTTTATGGAAAAATCTTTTTCGAACAACGAGCCCTGAAGATCTGCGATAAGGCGATTTTGTGATTTGCTTCGCAATATCACATATCGCAGTATCGTAGATCATAATATCACAAATCCATTGTGTGTGGTAATCATCTGTCAATGTGTTTTCTACAAAATGCGATTTGCGAGATGCGCCATCACATATCAGTGGTTTAAGGCATTTCAACGTAAGTGATGTTTGAGGCATGCGATGCGATGAGAATCTTTTGATGCGTGATTTCGCATCGCGATTTCGCACTCTTAGAATTCTGCTTGTAGGAAGGCATTCATTACCCTTTTTGCAATGCAACGCGCTTTAAGGAGTGATTTTATTCCAACTTATCATAAAAATTAAGTCCTTTTAGATTTTTCGAGGGCATTCTCCTATGTTTATGATAATAAGTTTTATTAAAAAAGGAAATACAAGCATTAATCGATTTTTTAAATTTTTGAATAAGGGTCCCCACTTATTTAGTATTAGTGATAAAACTAAATAAGAAGGGGGGTTGTTGCTGGCCACAACAATTGGCGATTCACTTGGAAGAACCAGTTATCTCTGTTTTTCTTTTGAATTTTCTAAACTTGAAAACATAAATTTTTCTAGAAAATCAAACTTTATTATAGAAATATAAAATACATTATGCTTTTAGCTGTCTATGATAGTTTGTTTCTTCTATGTTAACTTTGGTTATTTACTTCCTAGAGCTAGTCATTGTATCTACATCAGTCACTACTTGGTTTATAAAGATAAAAACAAAGCCTTCTCTGTAAATCAGTTTTAAATTTGCTCATTTGTCGTAGGTAGAGCCTCTGCTGCCAGCAGGCGTTTATAGCCTCGATAGGGTTACCTGTTACCCAGTAATGATCTTGTATCCCACTTGGAGAAATATACAATTTTCAAAGAGAAATCCATATCTACACTTATTTCTTTCATTTTCTTTTAATCCTTAAAGAACAATGCCTTGGTTTGGTAGCCAAATTATGACAGTGCCACTCACTTGATTTATAGCTTTGCTGAACAAGCTGGCTCGTGATGAGACCCCTTGTCTTTTGATTGCAACAATCTTGAGTCATTGCCCTATTGTGGTATGTAGTTTTGGAAAAGTCAGCAAGCTATAATATATATGATCATGATAAGTCAGCTCGTGCTGAAACCTCTTATTCTTTAAGTTAAAGTGTATCGTTGGATTATTCCTTGAAGCTTGTAATTCCCTAGGTGGGAGGAAGTCATTGTTTCCTTAAGAATAGCTCTGGACGACAATGGTAGAGTTTTTGGAAAGAGCTTTTCTACAAAGAATCTTCGTTTTGTTATTGATACCTTTCATTTGACTGATATAAAACAAATTCCTACTAAAGGTCGTTTTTAATCAAAATTTACAAGGTTGAAAGTAGTATCATTTTCAGGCTTATAGCCTTTGATTGTATCTTTCAATAATAACGACCAATTTTCTAAATCATTTCTATTTATACAAGTGAAAAAACAAAATCTAAAAGAAATACTTGTCTTTTTCGTGAATTCCAAATGTAACCATTTACAACTGGTTTTATTATGAAAATAAAGGAAAAACTAATCTACAAAAATAGAAGAATGATCTCCTATGGAAAGTATTTTTTGAGGATCTGCCCGTTAACAGGTAAAGATTCTCTTTTTCCTGTTAAATCCTGTAACATAAAAGTAGATGGGCCTATGATTTCTACAATTTGGAAAGGGCCAAGCCACATTCGTTGAAATTTCGTATGTTTGCCCTTTTCCTCGTGAACCTTGTCCCATTTTAAAACTAGATCTCCCATATGAAAGACCTTTCTGGATATCATGTTTGAATCAAAAGAAGCTTTTACTAATGCTTGGTGATGAGCATGAGTTATTTTAGCCTATTCTCGTTGCTCTTCTAGCTTAAGTATTTCCAGTTGCCTTAGTTGTAAGGAAGAAGTTGGTGCTTCATCAATATATTGAACTAAGGCCAAAGAGGGAATTGCTAGATGGGTTGGAAGAACCACTTCTTTCCCATAAACTAAATTAAAGGGAGAAGTGCCAATAGAGGCTTTCTGCATTATTCGATCTGCCCATAAAGCATATATTAAAGACTTGTGCCAATTTTTGTGAGTTTGATCAATGGTTCGCTTAATGATTCTGATTAAGTTTTTATTCGTAGATTCAGCTAACCCATTCCCCTATGGGTAATAATTGGCAGAGTATTTGAGCTTAAAACCTCTTTTGAGTGCAAATTCAGTCATAGCATTGCCAGAAAAATATGATGCATCATCAAACATTAAAGCATAGGGTAAACCAAACCTGGTAATTATGAACTGATCTATGAAATCAATGATGTGTTCAACATTAGTTGTCTTGAGAGGAACTGCTTCTACCCATTTAGTAAAATAATCTATAGCTATAAGGATATAACTATGTTGTTTAGAAGAGTGAGGAACGATCTCACCTATTATATCCAATCCCCATTGATCAAAAGGTTATTCAATGTTGATTGGTTGCAAAGGCAACGATGGTTTCTTTTGTCTCCCAGTAGCAGTTTGACAAACCTGACATTTCATTACGTAGCTATGCGCGTCTTTGAATAGTGTGGGCCAGTAATAGCCTGCGTGGAGGATTTTATGTGCAGTAGCATCTCCAACATAATGTCCACCTGTTGGTCCATCTTGGAGTTCCTGCAACACCTTTTCAGCTTCAGATTTCTCAAGACATCTAAGGAGAACAAAATCACAATTCATCCTAAAAAGTACATCGTTCACGAGCTGATATTGCTTAGCCTTCAACCTTAGTGATCTTTTCTTTGTATAATCGACGTTTGAAGAGGCATATCTGTTCTTTAGATAAAATATGATATCAGCGTATAATGAATCAACATCGTTTAGGCTTATCTCGTACATTTGTATCTCTGCAGATTGTTTTTCGGAAATAAGAGATGCTCCAACCAGCTTTTTGCAAAAGCCTTGACCTTTTACAATATTTGTTGGTTTAATTTCAACATCATATTCTTGTAATGCAGTAACCCAATTGGCTCTTTTCTCACCCACATCTTTCTGTGCTAAGAGATTTCTTACCGCTGGAAACGGTACTATGATTTTTGTATGGGTTTTAAGCAGAAAGGGTCTGAAATAGTTTATCGCTTTGAAAACAACATAAGCTTGTTTCTCTACGTCTGAATAATTTAGCTCAATCCCTTGTAGATTTGAACTGAAAAAAGCAATTGGGGCTTCTACCTTGTCTTGATTTGCTTGAGTGAGTATTGCAACATATGATTTATTAGAGGCAAATGTATATAAAATGAAAGGATTAGAAAAATTTGGAGTTGCTAAAGATGGAGTGTTAACAATAGCGTGTTTGATCAGATTGAATGCTTCATATTCATCTTGGTCCCATTTGAAGATTGAGTACTTTTTAATCATTGCTTGTAAAGGAGATACGATTCTTGAAAAATCTGGAACAAATCTCTTTACAAAATTAATCTGGCCAAGGAAAGATTGCATAGCTTTCTTGTTGTGAGGCAAAGGTATTTCGGAAATCTCCTTGATTCTTTCGGGATCAATATGGATTCCAGATTTTGACACTATAAATCCAAGAAGTTTTCCTTCACTTAATGCAAAAAAAGACCTTTTTGGGTTAAGTGAAATTCCATACCTTTGACAACGTTGGAAGATCTGTTTTAAATCTCTTAGATGATTGCCTCGCTTCTTGGAATATACAATTATATCATCCATGTAAATTACTACTGATTTGTTTACTAATCCTTTAAATGCGATGTCCATGGCCCTTTGGAATGTGGCACTAGCATTGATCAGACCAAAAGGCATCTTTTGATATGCATAAGTACCCCATTTTGTTCTGAATGTGGTCTTTAATTAATCATCGGGATGGACCAAAACATGGTTGTAGCTGGAGAAACCATCCAAGAAAGACATTAATTCTGACCCTGCAACTGCCTATAATATTTGCTCCATAGGAGGCAAAGGAAAATTATATTTTTGGTAGGCTTTGTTAAGATTTCGAAAGTCAATGCAAATTCTAATGTCTCCGTTCTTCTTTCCAACGGGAACCATGTTGGAAACCCATTTAGAATGTCGAACGGGAAAAATGATTTTGGCTTTCAATAACTTATTGAGCTCAGATTTGATCTGGTTTTCTAGATTAGGATGGATCTTTCTCAGTTTCTGCTGGACAGGTTTTTCATCGTTTATCATTGGGATAGTATGTTGGATGATAGAAGTGTCATAAGTCTTAAGTTCATTGTAGTTCCAAGCAAAGACACTTTTGTATTGTTTCAAGAGACGAACATACACTAATTTTTCTTCAGGAGCTAGGCCAAGGCCTAGGTTGATATTCTGTGGCTTGGTATCAGTTCCTAGATTTACTAATTCATAGTTCAGAGTTGAACTTTGAAGTTTTGAATTGGTAGATCTTTTGAATCGATCTTTCAAATCATATAGGTCTTCTAATTTGACTACTGACTTTGGCATAACATTATTAGTGCTATCTTGTTGCAATTGTCTGTCATGTTGGTCCTCATCAATTATCTGATTGGTGTAAGATCCCTCAGATGTGAAGAAGCTTACAATATCAGGATCATCGTTGAAAATTCTTCAATTGGTAATGTTATCAGGAATCGAGGGTCTAAAGATTAATTCGATTGAAAAATCTATTGGGGCTATAGTTTTCTGAGGGAATGAGCTTGGAAGCTATGTTTGCCAAGAGGTCGGCACTAGCATTCTAGAGTCTAGGAATTGATGAAATATTAAATTCTATAAAATGTTCAGTCAGATCTTGCACTAAAGATTGGTAATGCTTTAAATGACCTGATAGACAATGTATAGTATTCTGTACCTCTCTGATAACAATTTCAGAATCTTCGAAGACTTGTAGATATTTGATGTCTAATCTGATTGCTTTGTATAATCCTTGGACTAAAGCCTTGTATTCTATAGTATTATTGGTGCATTTGAACTCGAGTCTACAAATTAGCATAGTTTTGTTTCCCTCTGGACTGATTAATATGCATCCTGCTCCTGCTCCTTCGTTAGACTTAGAACCGTCAAAAAATAACTTCCAAAATAAAGATTTATTTACAGGACTATCTATAAAATTAATACATTTAGAACTATCTGTTTGAGAAAAAATTTCTACTTGAGATAAAACATAATGTTCTAAGTAAGGTGAAGTGTGAGCATTAAAATTTCCTAAGAAATAATCAATAGAATAGTTGCCAATAATATTATTGCTGTATGTTACCAGTTCATTTTCTCCTTCCAATTCTGTTACTATGTATTTCTGATGTCTTTCTCACTCAACCTTTATCTGATTTGGTTTACCATTGTAAGGGAGCCACATGTGCAACAAATTGGTTGCAAAGTATACATGAAGTTTTTTTGACCAATCTCTGCTAAGAATTAAGCCATAAAATTCTGGAATATCTGCAACTAAAATGTCGATAACTTGACATACCTTTGGATTAGATGACAACTTTATGGCAACTTGATTTAATTCGCCGATCACTTCAACTTGCGATCAATCCAGCTGCACTATGCGCACAACAAATTTTTGAGGTTGAACGTTCAACTTTGCACATATCGATTTAGGTAAGATATTAGATGAAGCTCCATAATAAACTAAACAATTATGCAATTTTTTGTTGAAAACTTCATAAGTAAGAAGAAATGGGGGAGTATGAGATCTCGACCTTCCTCCAATTAAAGCGATATCGTTTGGATCAACTTTATTAATCACATTAGTTGGAGGTCTTCCCATCTCATGGGAAGCTTGAGAGATTACAGTGGCAGGCAGAGGTGCAACTGGTACTGCATGTAATTCTTTCAAAAGTACCTTTTACTGATGTTTTAACTTTCTCAATTCATAAAAAGTAATGTTAGCCCTAGTCTTCTTCATGTCTTCTATGATATTATACTCCATTTCATCCGAAACAATCAATGTTTTAGATGGAGTTGGTGAATTAGTTTGGATTTGGCTTGTTTGAGTCGCTTTGGATGTCGTTTTCTTGGCTGCGACTTTATCCTTAGGCATTGATCTTGTGCTCTTTGGCTTAGGAGCAGGTTGAGGAGGATCGAGTTGATTTCTAATTTGAGTACTAACTGGCGATGCCTCTTGATCCTCTTCATCTGGGAGGATGAAATCACACATACCTTATACCTATACAACTTCTTCTTCATCGGTAGGCTCTTTGGTAGCAATTTCCTCTTCTTTTTCTTCTTCTGATTCAGCATTTATAATAATGTTAGGAGGCTTTGAATCAGTCAAAAGATTTCTTCTATAAGGCTTGTATAGTTTTTTAGAAGAAGTCTCTACTACTTGTTTTTTAATATCAACCATATCGTTAGACATGGTTTTCAAAACTTTTTGCAATCCTTCTAAATCGAATGCATCTTTCGATTGTTTTTTCTTGGGATCTTCCTTAAAAGTAACCTTCTTAGATTTTCGTTCATCAACGCCATTTTTCTTTTCTAAGGCTATGATACGTTTCTCTACCGCTATTGCTTCCTTCATATTTTCAACTAAAGTTATTTTATTAGCCCTATCAACGAACATTGTTATGTTTGATGGTAAAGTAGAGATGTACCATTCACTTCACACTTCTTTGCTAGGCTTAGAAGCAGTAGTAATTTTTTCCAACAGTTTATTGAAACGTGAGTTAAAATCTTTGATAGGTTCCTTTGACTTAGACCTAAGGTTAGATAGGTCATTGATCAATGTCGCGGTAGACCTGTCATCACCGAACTTAGTCAAGAATTGTTCTTGGAAGATATCCCAACTAGTAATAGATCCAGATGGTAATGAGAAATACCATGATCTGGCTGCTCCTTGCAAACTGTAAGGAAAGAGTCGGACAACAACATCTTCATTAGTAACTCCATTAAGATTTATAGATAACATAAATTTGTTTATATGTTCTTTCGCTAGCATGCTTGCTTCAGGATTAAACTTAGGCAACCATTTTTCAGGATGGGTCAGTATTTGACTCAAGGGTGCAGGCATTAAGACTGCCCCTGGGTTATTCCATGGAGATTGGGCCATCGTTGAACTACTAACAAAGGAAACCGCAGAAGATGATCCCTGCGGTTGGGAAGATGAGGATATTACAGTTCCAAAGGATTGAGAAGGAGATGTTGAAGTTCCAGTGGACTGGTGGACAATAATCTGAAGTGGAGGGGTGGATGGTTGACTTCGCGGTGGAGAGGTTGAGATGGATGATGATGACGAAAGAGTCTCGCTATCAGACCCTTTAGGTGATTTCCTTGCTCTCTTCCTTGTAGGTAGAGGTAACTCAGTTGGCTCAATACCAAACTTTTCACTCTTTAATCTGGTGAGAGGATGAGCAAGGTTATATTGCGAAGTCACACTGCCTTGAGATTTATCAGATCTTTGAGGTGATATAGAAAATAACTGAATTTTATGAATCAAATATTCAAATTCAGGAGGTTCAATAGTAGATTTCTCTAAAATGTCAGGGTTTGTGGCAACGTTTGTTGTTCTTTCGACTTCTTGCTTAGGATTTAAAGATTCTAAGTGTGATGGAGAAGTCAGGGGAGATGGTGAGGGTGATTTACTCTCAGAATGGTATTTAGATTTAGACTTACTTTCCATTCACAGTTCGGGGCCCTCCTTCTAGCACCAAATATGTTGAAGCCCCGAAAATTGGGTCTACAACAAGGGGGATACCCACCTGGTCCGGACCTTGGTTAGCAGCTCCTTTTCCGTTTGGTATAGTGGGTCCGACTGGGGATATGGGACCAGTTTCCCAATATATGTGTGTGTGTGTTGAGAATTGATATTTCTTTTCTAATAATTCCTAAGTAAAATGCTTTTATTCTAAATCTAATCTAACAACATGCAATTGTATTCTAATAAATAGAAATATCTAATTCTAAACTAACCCAGGATGTAATCTTTCCGTTATGCGATCTAAAATGATTTCAAATAACAGTTGGTAATAAAGATCATTCAACTGCTATGAGAAAAGAATTCAATAAAGATAAACCATTTCGTATAAAAAGTTAGACGAATCAGTTGTGAAAAACATATCGCATAATAAGCTACTCATATATTAAACATAAATAAATAACTATCACCGTACAGAAGTGCCAAATGATAACTCAAGCATTCATGCATTCATATATAAATAACTGAACATGAATATCACCTTAACACATAAGCAGAAATAGTTAAGAGATAAAAGTACCATTTATAACTAGTTCTACTCATGAGCTTCAAGAAATAATGATTTATCTCTTCTTAATCCAACATCCACTAAGAGTACAAAAGTGCAACATCAGTAGTAGAAATTAAACGCAGATATCAATAAATCTTTCTCCATTCATTCATCAAAACCTCCTCGGAGGGTGCAAAAGTGCATGTTCTGAGGACAAGTTTTTGACAAATTTCAGGACCCTTCTCTAAATGCATGAGAAGGGTTTAAATACTACTAACCAAATCTAATAATAATTTATTACAAAAATGTAGGATGTGGTTTAAATGACCGTCCTCATTTCAGGCAAAAATAAACCAAAATTAAAACTAAAACTGAATCTAAAACTAACAACTAACAACTAACTATCTGTGTATTTGTTCCTTGTAATTACAAGCGTTCAGCATTTGCTTGAGGAGAGCTGGATGGCCGACTTCCGATTTTAGTTGTCCTACGAAAACGGAATCGACAAGTGCTGGCACCATCTTCTCGACAGAATTGATGATACATTTGAGAGTCATGTACTGGCTATGTGGTTTTACCAAGTATGCCCAGTAAGAATCCCAATTCAACTTGGTTAACCTTTTGATGGATTCTGCCCTTTCTTGAGCCTTCTGTCTCCAGCTTGTCTGTAGATGCTGTACATTCGGTAGATATCTACATACCACTTGATGATATACCTAATAAATACCACTGGTTTAGAGTTCAAGGTTTGCATTTCGCCTTTAGCGTTTTTTTCTACAAATTTCCGGGCTTACAGGCGACTGAGCGATTAGAGGCTTTCTATCTCGAGGGGTTTTTCCTGGCGATGCATGATTAGCGCGCATGGGAAACTGCCTCTGTTTCTTGATCCGGGCTTCCATGGTGCGCTTTTTGTTAGAGTATATAAAGCTTAAATTTTGTGAAAATAATGACTCTGTGAATTCGTGGTTTTGAGATTTAAATTCTCTATACGTGATATCACCATCATCTAGTACCCATTTAACCATGTCTGTGTATGGAAGAATTTTGGGCCTCGCCACTATCCTGTGCAAGAACGAACATGCTAGTTCTGTAATAAACGCCTCAAAAGACCCGTGTGAGCCTACAGTAGTTGTAACCTCCATTACCTTGGGATTTTCTTCCTCAAGTAGATTGTACATGCCTTCCCAATTAGTAATATTGGCATCTTTGTTACAGGTGGTGTCTATGTATAAGGGCGTCATTTCTTTATCTTCAGAACTTGGAGCTTTACCCTTCTTTCCCATAATATCCTGAACACTGCTACGTATACTTCTCTACTCTTTGCTCCTGCAGTTTACAAATGAGGTGAGAATAATGATAAGAAAAAGGTGACGGGAAAGCTTTAAATGCATAAAACATATAAAATATACCACCTTACGTGAAATGGCTCTTCAATAAGATCAAAACCATATTTCATTAATGATTGCCAACTAACTCATTGATTAACATTAATGCGCATAACCGGGCCTCGATTTATGGAAAAAGCTTTTTCAAACAACGAGCCCTGAAGATCTGCAATAAGGTGATTCTGTGATTTGCTTCACAATATCGCAGATCACAATATCACAAATCCGTTGCATGTGGTAATCATCCGTTAATGTGTTTTCTACGAAATGCGATTTGCAAGATGCGCCATTGCATATTGGTGGTTTAAAGCATTTCAGCGTAAGTGATGTTTAAGGCATGTGATGCGATGAGAATCTTTTGATGCGTGATTTCGCATCGCGATTTCGCACTCTTAAAATTCCGCTTGTAGGAAGGCATTCATTACCCTTTTTGCGATGCAACGCGCTTTAAGGAGTGATTTTATTCCAACTTATCATAAAAATTAAGTCTTTTTAGATTTTTCGAGGGTATTATCCTAATTTTATGATAGTAAGTTTTATTAAAAAAGGAAATACAAGCATTAATCGATTTTTTAAATTTTTGAATAAGGGTCCCCACTTATTTAGTATTAATGATAAAAATAAATAAGAAGGGGGGTTGTTGCTAGCCACAACACGTTGCTATCTCACTGTTGTCACATGCATGAAACTGTTTTGCATGAACGGTCATCGATTCGACGACTCGCTTCACCCACATGCATGTTGATCTGTTTACCGAATCTTTCATTCAATATTTGCACGCATGATCAATCACTTATGCTTTCACTTTCACATTTGCTTTCAGTTGCCCGTCGGCGAGTATAACCAACCTTGGCTCGGACTCTGCCTCACCGAGACGGCATTGTGCAATCCGAGGAAGGAAGGCTCTATCTTCCTCTCGAAAAATGTGCATTTTTGCCTAGGTGCTGTCCTCCAGGACTATTTTGCGCATTTTTGAGGGACAATGACTGTTGGCCCAAAAAATTGCACAATGCATTCCTTGAGCCTACAGTCATTGCTAGTTGGAATTGCACATTGCGTAATCCCAGCAGTCAGCCTGGATTGTGCATTTTTCAAATCTAGCAGCCAATCTTGCCTCCTAGACAGCCCAGACTTCCTTTTGCGCAGTTTTGGAAGCCAGTCACCCAGCCTCCCAGAAGAAAGTGCACTTCCCTAGGTATTTTTTATGTCATTCCCTGAATTTGCTTTAGTTTTCGCTGACAGACTTCTTGCCATGCATGTTGCTTTGTCTCTAGATCTTTCAGGTGTTCATCTGCCTCTTAGCATTATAGGATCAATGGCCTCAAAGAGAGCAAGATCAAAGGACACTGACGGAAGTGCAACTAGAGTAGCAGTTGAGCAGGTGTCCGCATGTCTACTGATCTATGAAGATACCAAGTTGTTTCTAGACAAGGACATCAAGTTGAAATGGCAAGAGGTCAATGAAGCATTTGCAGGCACTTTTAGGGAAGACCTTGAAGACCTCCAGGTGTATGTGAACATTCACAAGTCCGACTTGTACTGGATTGCATGCAGATACCCCACATTCCCATGCGCGGACATGATACACTGGATCGTCTCGCACACTGATCCTCAGACGATGACTTTGAGCAGTGTCAGCGGGATGAAGCTTCCAATCTTTTGTGCACAAGACTATGATGAGATGTATCAGATGTTGAAGCCTGTGACTATCATGGAGACTCCCTTTAGCTTACCCAGCAGCAGTGCCAACTCTAGAGACATTCTGAAGAACTGGGTAAAGGAGCCGACTAGATTCAGGATGACACCCAACCAGATCTACAAGACGAAGATACTGCAGAAGGCATATCAATACTTGGTCATATTTACATGTCAATTGTATGGCTAAGAAAGCATGGAAACCTTCCCACAGAGTTGGGCGATCGCACTAGACCAACTGGACAAAGAGGGAAAACCATGCAACTAGTCTAGCCTGTTGGCTCATCAGCTTAAGGAATAGGTAACGAAGGCTTGATAGTCGCCCAAAGGTAGCAAGCAGAGATCTACATGTCTGCCTACATCTTAGATGCAATCTGTGCCCAACAGGAGTTCCCGAGCTTAGAGTGGGCATGGTCACCGATGGGGACTATTGTGAACACATATTATAAGTTGTCCGAATGCAGCTTCAGAGGAGTTATCATGAGGTTGTTCGATCATTTTGTCACCCCATTTTACAAGATGATATTTGAACAAGATCCACCCTGCATGTCGAGGGCAGCAATGGAGGCACTGATAGAGATTGCTTATTAGTATGCCTCACCGCCTGACACATTCATATGAATTTCAGCGCGGAGAAGCCTCCGCATGTTCTACCGAAGTTTTCCTTGGACATACTTGTCATGTAGGAGGTAGCATATCACATCTTGACAGGATTGACAGCTAGACTGCACCAGAAGAAGAAGGCACCTTGGCGCGCTCTTCCGTTGCGAACTGGGTTATATGAGATCTAGAGTTTCAAGAAAGTAGATGCCGAAGCAGAATAGATGAAGAAGTATCCATTTGATCCCCGAAGTTACAATCTGTATGACCAACATTGTATTGCGAAATATCACTACATTGTATTGTGAAATATCACTACATGAGAGTACAGTTCAACTGGATCCATAGGGCATTTCATTGGGCCAAGGAGGACCCATGGAGATATTTCTACAGTTTCTCCAGACCCAATGAATAGGTCGGCTTCGCTGTGGAGTGGTTAGTGAAGCAACATGAAGCAACATCCTGGAGAACACCAGCACCAGTAGTAGTAGCAGCAGAGGCAAGCATACTAGTGTGCGACAAGGGCAAGAGGAAGATTGTCGATCACATGGAGGAAGAGAAAAGCTACAAGTTCTGAGTAGATCCATTGGTAGAGAAAGAAGCTATGGCTATAGAGGCGAAGAGGCAACAACGCGACAAGTGAATCACACAAAGGCAAAGGGAGAAGAGAAGAATGGAGGAAATAGAGAAGGAGTTGCATGAGCTGAAGGAGAAACTCCAGAAGGAACAAGAGTTGCGCAAACAGGAGAGGGAAGCGCAACAGCAATAGGTACAGTAGGGGGCGCAACATGTGCAAATAGATGAAATAGTGCCCATACAAGTAGTGGATTTTTCAGAACAATTGGCATCAGGCAGACATGGTGAACCATCGCAGGAGCAAGACTTCACTCGTGAGATAGAGAAAGCACTTCAACAATTAGATACGAATATGGAGCAGTGGGAATCGGAACAGGACATCGACCTTATGCCTCACCACCAAGAGGTTGACTTACCTACTTCACTGCATCCAGATGATGAGAAGGTCTCAAGCGACTGAGGAGGCACTGAGATCCTCAGAGATCAGCCAAAAGGAGAGATGCACAACATCTCATTCAACGAGTCTCAACATAGAGTTGTGCAGTCTCACAGAGTGTCGACTCCAGATGATCTTACATATTTTGCACAAGTTGAGGAATGAGTGATCGTGTATGACGTGCACAAACATCCAGTAGCCTTGGATGATGCAACCAGAGTGTATGCCGAAGCCACTAGCTCAAGTGTTTTCTTTCTGATCTCTGAGAATGAGCGAATGGCTAAGGAACTACAGATGGCTAAGCAAGGAGGAGATTTGGTGATAACATCCACTCGAGCTGAACTGAAGAAGGCAATACTAGATGAAGTGTTTTCCCTTAACATAGTTATGCAAGCATTGTACTCCAAGTTTGGCATGTGCATAAGGTAGTTGTAGCGATGTGCTAGAAGAGCACATATCTTGATGAACTTGCATGCTGTTGTTGATTACATGCAAATATGGATGATGAGATATAAGGGAGCCCCGCTTCACTTGCCTAAGATGATGAAGGCTAGTGTAGTCAAGCTGAAGGCACGTATCTAAAGTCATATCTAGAACTATGAAGAGCTCCTGCAGCTCATCACTAGTATACAGGCTTCCCATGCACGTGTGTTCAAGAGTATGGATGTTGTGGTGCATGCACATGTGATCCCATCTATTGGGACTCTCTCCTAGGCAAAGACAAAGGCATAGGTATGACTAGAGCTTGACTCGTACTTCGACGAGTTGATGTGCATTTCCACCAACCTAGACTTGCCCATTAGTGTAGACATCATGCACAAGTATGTTGCTAGTCCAACCGCATTGAAGACAATGATGCACATGCTTACAGACAAGTTGGACAAAGGATCCCGAGCAGTGTACCTAGATGCTTTGGAGGCAAGAGTCAAGTTCCAGAAAGATGTCACCTTGGAGCACACAAAAACCATCATGGACTACCGATCTTAGCATCAATATGTTACTATTGATTAGCATGAGGATGTTGAGGAGTTGGACTTCCATGGTTGTCTAAGTCATAGTGATGTCTAGCATGGCTTGCTCAAGCCATTTCTCTCACATGGGTACATGTGCATTGTAATGTAATGTCTTGTCAAGTGTAAGTCAAGTGTCGATAGTTGGATGTAACAATCATAGAGTAGATGAAGAGTCATGAGGGTAGTTGAACTATCACAAAGGGGAATGTCAAGGGCCACCCCACCCTTTGCTATAAATAGTCCCTCATAACTCATTGTATAGGCTTTTGGTCAGCCAAGCTTCCGATAAGACTATCTTGGAGAGAGCTTGGACAGTATTGTAACGATCCTTGGCTTCTCCACTCTGTAGAGCTAGTACATCTCTTTAGAGGAGCAGGTTGTTGTGGCTATAACATTCCACTATTAGAACTAGTGGTTGGACATGGATGTATTGTATGACTAGAACTTACACTTCTTAATCTAACAAGAGCCAACATGTTTCATGCATATGTTTTATTGTATTCTATGCTATCTGGTTTACTCTAAATGATATATGTATATGTTTACTTACGCATGTATGTATAGCTATCTGTGTATGTATGTATGAATATTTCTTAAATGTGTTGTTGGTTTAAATATCACTTTGGATTGCTAGCTAACTTGCCTTCCATGTTGTGATGCATCTTTGCTCATGTGTTCCCTTCTTAACTCCATGTTATGACAGGTTTCCAAGGGGTGCACTCATCTCAGCCCCCGTGTGTTAGAACCTCTCATGCACCTTCCTTGGCTCACTGCACTGTCACACCCTTGCTACCAACAGAGGTATCTTACTTGCCTCTGTGCAAAATCGCGGTCAAGGCATTACCATACGACCCACTGCTGGGACTCCTAAACCAAACGGTTTGAGGTCTAATTGGGACTTCTTATCGGGGAGATCCTCTAACATGTTGGCGGGTCCAACACCTTCAATAGAGTCATAAAAGCTAAATTTAAATTTAAGATGTCACCATCCAGAAAAAGTGTTAAGCACCCAATAATCCAACAATTGTAACACTTTCAAGACCTTTCAAATATTCATAACGGTGACAATCATGAATCATTGGGATAATGCATTCCATTAAATTATAATCTCAGTTGTTCTCATTATCTTTTAGATGTATATAGAGATTTACAAGCTGAGTCAGTTTATTAGCGACAAACCAGTTTCATTAACATTCAGAAAATGAAAATGAAGATAGAAATGAATGAAAGGAGATATCTACCTTGCATGATAGTTTAGAAACCAAAGCGTAGAATTATATAATTTGGACATAGCATTAACCACACTTTTGGGACTTTATCTTCTCAAATAATTCACTTTCTTTTCATTGACACCCTCTACAATGAGGGAAAATTTAATAACTGTCAAGGTTTAGAGTTAGAAAGACTATGTGAAAGTTCCTGTAGATGGAGATCTTTCTCCCTTATTTCAATCACTGGGTAAAACTGCAAGTCACACATCAAAATAGATCGATGTTACCTATGTGAGTATTTATTCCTTTAGGTATCATGAAGTTTGTGGGTGCTACACACACACACACACATGTGTGTGTGTGTGTGTGTAATTAATCCTAAAGGCTGCATGTAAGCCTTTCAATGCTCTTTATGTGAGATGTATTCTTACAGTGGTCAATGGCTCGTAGGTAAATCCAATGGATAAAAAAATCAATGTTGGATAAAGAGAATAACAATACCAACTACAGAACAAAATATGACAGCTCCCAAAAGTTTTCTACCAAATCTGTATTTTCTGGCAGACCTTAGGATATACAATAGTTTCAACTATTTGCATGCCATAGTTAGGATAGAAAGAAACAAGAATAAATTGCAAGTTTCCATTACTGATTGCATCAGAACATTGATATGATTATCAATGCGTAGTGATAATGGTTGTAAGGTGACAAGAAATAGTGCATATCTAACTCACAAATTGTACCTATGTATGCTTCAAAACTGAACTCATAAGCTTGTAATTGAACTCTTACAGCCATCAAATTAATTCATGCACTATCAAGAAATATCATCAGTGATATATTGCCTTATAAAAGATTAGGTCTCATACCTTGAATTCGGCCTAGATTTTAATGCACATTTAAATCATAAGTACTAACCTCATATAAAATGGGCAACTGAGTTAGGGACTAAGCTTTTCCACCCAACCATAGATTGGACAACACTGTGGTCTTTCTTGCTACCCAATCACCTCCGAGCTATATTCTAGGGCATAAGAAGGTTGCTCAAGAACGAAAACAATTAGGAATCCAAGGAAAGATCTCCACCCTGGGAATTCAAGGGGAAATGTTGAAGATGCAGTTGAACTCATCGAAAAAATTCTTGATTGGGATTTTGTGTCTTGGAATGAAAACATTTCAGATTTTTCCCAGCAAGGCTACAATAAGGAGGCTCTGAAGCTTTACTTTTAGATGAAGCTTGCAAGTTTTACTCCAAACCAATTTACATTGACAAGTGGTCTAAATCCATGTGCCAACTTGATGTGTCGATACTGTGGTGCGCAAGTTCAAGCTAAGGTAATCAAAGTGGTATTTGAATCAAATTCCTTTCCAGAGCTTGCTCTTATTGAAATCTATGTTAAGTGTGATAGAATGGAGGATGCAATCCAAGTGTTTGATCACATCTGCATGCCTAATGTTTTCACATGGAATTATTTGGTTGTCAGATATGCCTGATGCAATAGGTTAGAGTGTGCAAGGTAATTGTTTGATATGATTCCTGAGAGGGATGTGGTCTCTTGGAGTACATTGATTGGGATCTACACCCAACATGGGTATAGTGAGGAATCCCTCCAACAGTTTCGTTAAATGCATAGGTCTAGCATGAGGCTAAATTATGTTACCTTCAATAGTGCCCTCAATGGGTGTTACCTTACACTCCATTGAGTAAGGAAGACATCTACATGGTTTGATAATCATAAGTGAACTTGAATTGGATGTCTTTTTCGGGAATTCCCTTACGGACATGTATACTAAATGTGTTGGAGTATAGATGATGCACACCTTCTGTTTGATAAAATGGTTATGTGGGATGTCATTTCATGGACATCAATCATTACGAGTTTGGCACCTTAGAGAGTGTACACCAATTATTTGATGAAATTCCTACAAGGAATGTAGTTTCTTGGAATGCAACGATGGCAAAATATGCTTGGGTTGGGTATGGTGAGAAAGCCCTACATCTGTTTAGAGAAATGTTTTTGGTAAGAATGAAGATAGATTGGATCACCTTTGTTAGTGTTTTAAGTTCATGTGCCCATTTAGCAACTTTGAAGTAGGGCAGGCAAGTCAATGTACACACTATCAGAAGTGAACTCAAGTCAAAATGGGAAGCCACTTGACTTGAAGACTACCATGCACATATAATTGGTGGGCCATGCAATCTGGCGAAAGATAGATAGACAACATTCGCATATGAGTTTGCAACGAAAGTGGTATTCCTAGTGAGAGATTAGAGTTTGCAAGGGAAGTGTTTGTTAAAGTTCGACCAAGAATATGCATTGAGGTAGTACAAATGGTCTCCCTCTAAAGTTTTCTCCCCAAGTTTAACAAAGGGTGGATCAGCTACACAAGTAGCACCAAATGCCTCTATATTCAAACATTCAATTTTACTTCAAACTGCTCAGTTCTCAAACATAGATCTATTATATGCAAGGTAATTGTTTGATATGATTCCTGAGAGGGATGTGGTCTCTTGGAGTACATTGATTAGGATATACACCCAACATGGGTATAGTGAGGAATCCCTCCAAAATTTTTGTGAAATGCATAAGTCTAGCATGAGGCTGAATTATATTACCTTCAATAGTGCCCACAATGCTTGTTACCTTACACTCTATTGAGCAAGGACGACATCTACATGGCTTGATAATCATAAGTGAACTTGATGTTAGGGTCCAACCCTAACCCCCTTATTTATGTAATAGGGTCGAGTCATAGTTATAGTTAGTTAAAGAGTCAATAAAGCCCATATTAATAATTGTAAGTGGTTGAACCGCATTTAAAGAAGGGACCACAATTAGTTGCAAATGGGCCATGGTATTAGATAGATGGTATCAATAAGAACCATGGTACTAACCCATGGTATTGCATGTATGAATCCTATATAAAGGATAGAGACTCCCCTTGAGGAGCGTTGTGTATTATTTTGTAATTGAGCCCAGCTCTATTAGAGGTTCCCCCTCGAAGAGGCAAGTGAACATTGCATTCCTTTCTAAATAATAAAATACATGCTGTTATTTCTTATTGTTCTATGTTCTGGGTATATTTCATCACATATTTGGTATTCTGGTATCTTCTCACGGGTCAAGAGCATAACAAGTGGTATCAAAGCACTTTCCAGGGCCGATGGGATCTCCATTTTTAGCAATTTTTTTTTTGGCTAGAGACGTGTTTCGACATCTTTAAACCACGGGATCTGTTGTTGAGCGCATAAACCTGCGGATTTGGGGAGGCATGCATGCAGGAAATATAAGAGGTGGTCACGCTTGTTGGACTCCCTTGTAACCCCTGTGGGTACCCCTTAGAGTAGTAGCACATTAGACAGAACCACGCATGAACTGTCTTCCAAGTACCCTCTGGGTATATCGGAAGCCCCCTAGGCTCTCTTGAAACCTCGCCATAGATAAACCGTCGGCCGTCTTGCTGCTATAGTACACCGAGAATAGCACTCAGGGAGATTACTCGCGCGTACAATAGGGTAGTCGGGTTGTACGGCTAAGGGTACGGTTGATCCTCCTTGGGTTCCCTGAAAGATTAGGCCGAGTACTACTATTGGACCCTTATGTATATTGCGATCTATAACACCTGACACTCCTTGAGACCATAGTTCCCTTGTCTCTCTCTAGATCACACATCATCTTTGCCAAATTAGATCTAGCAGGTTGGGTTCTATCACAGCCACAACAATCAGATCCACCATTCAGATCTATCAGATCTGCCATTCAGATCTATCAAATCTGTCATTCAGATCTATCAGATCTGCCATTCAGATCTAGCAGCAGGGGTTTGATCACCACCAAATTCCTACTCATACTCTGCAGTTGAGGGTTCCGCTAACAGATCTAACTAGTTGTGTGGTTCCTATTTCTAGGCGTGATTCTCGCAAGACATTGGGCAGAATTAACTTTTCTGAGAATCGGCTATTGTAGTATTCCTAAGCGAGGAGTAAAACTCCTTTCAGAGTAAAAAAAAATAAAAATAAAAAACAAAGAAAGAAAGTCTGAGATGCTCCCAGGATGCTTATAGGAGACTTAGCCCATAAGAATCAGGCTAACGCGCTGAGAAAGGTGGTACCATTCACTTGTCAGTGTCAAAATTTCGGGTGGTCCCAATTTTTTTTTTCACAGTAATGACAAATGCAATGGATCTGTGCATGGTAAAAACCAGAGCTCAAGCTATGGCCAATGAGAAGATAGACACCCTTGAACAAAAGTTGGAGGCATTAACGAAGCAGATCTAATACTTAAATGACACAATCACCAAGGGCAAGTCGGGGGAACAATTGGAGGCATATGATTTTAATGAAAACCTTGAGGGTGAGTCTAGCCATTCTCTTCACTTCTATGGAAACCACCAACAGTCCTAGCCTCGACCACCCAAGCTGGACATGTATAAATTTGATGGCTCTCATCCAGCCATATGGCTAGCACAAATGGAGCAATATTTCACATTGAATCACATCAAAGATGATGCAACTAAGCTAAGTGTGGGAAGCCTGTACTTGGACCAAGAAAGATGGCAATGGTGGAAGTGGCATCAACGCTGCTATGCAAGGCCAATGACTTGGCAGATATTCTCAAAAGCCCTTTCTGATCACTTTGACCATGAATCTAACTTTTTGGGTCGTCTTACTAAGCTCCGACAGACAAGCACAGTGCAAGAATATATTAAAGCCTTTGAAGCATTAGCCTTCCGCATAGGAGGTCTAGCAGATGAATTCTACTTGGAATGTTTTATCAGTGGTCTCAAAGATGCCATACAAGCCCACGTCTGAATGCACCACCCAATCTCATGGCTGGTAGCTTGCAAGATAGCTCGAGAAGTAGAATGCGTGTTAGCGGCCCAATTGACTCGTCCAAATTTCATAGCCAAGGGACGCCTCACCCAGGCTCTGAGCACTACCCAAACACTTAAGGTTCAAAAGGTGTCACCAATGGAAATGGCGGAAATAAGAAAGCAAGGATTGTGTTACTACTGTGATGAGAAATACTCCCCGGGACATAAATGTAAGGAACCCAAATTCTTTCAAATTGATGCTACTGATCACAATTCGTTTGAGGAAGCCCCACCCTTTGAAGGACCAGAGGAGGAAGATGAGGACAACCAGCCAGACAATGAGCTCCCAGCTACACCTGAAGAACCAGTCATCTTGCTTCATGCTTTGGCAGGAATTTCTTCTCCCCAAACTCTCAAAATCAGAGGTTTTATTAAGCATCGCCCTGTAGTAGTCTTGATTGATAGTGGCAGTACGCATAACTTTATCCATCAAAGATTCGCCAAAGTAGTGCATTGTTTTTTCAGAGCAGTCTCTAATTTCCAGGTCTAGATTTTTGATGGGGGGACAATGAAATGTCAAGGCCGCTATGAAAATGTCAAACTTCAAATGGGGGCTTATCACCTAAAGACCCACATGTTTGCCATCAACATGGGTGGGTGTTGTTAGCTTTTCCATATAACAATGATTTTCCGAAGTCGGAAGCATATTTTGTCCGTGGTCACATTCCAAGGAGCGCTATGATGGTTTCCCTCACATTCTCCTCTACCCCCCTCACCCTCCATTGTTCTTTATTTCCACTATTTTCGTCAAAAACCATATTAAAATCCCTTTCCAAGGCTCGGGCATTAATACACAAAAAACCTTATGAAACCCGCGCTCGCTCGCCTTCATAAAGTCACCCTGTAACCCCAACCATTGATCTCTGCCACCTTGATCTAACGACTCCCGTCGCAGAAACTCGCGCAACCGTTCCCCACCGTCTGATCATCTTCCCCCGCGATCGGACGACAGTCACTTTCCCCGCACCTTCAAACCGCGAGGACGTTAACTCGCGATAAAAGCGGTTTTCATCCGTTCCCGTCGCCACGCATCTTGCATTGTGTGGGATCGCACATTCTTGTACAATTACCGCCCAACCCTCCACGGCGGTGCGATCAATACCACCCGCTGCCGAAACTGTTTTCCCCGGCCGTTAACCTCCGTGCACCTTCGACGCCCGATGACCGTTGGATCTGCCCACCCGAGATCCAACGGCCTGTGTCCACTCTGCTTCTGTATTTCCCGATACCTCCCACCAAGCCGTATCCGCCGTCCATCTGTTCAATCTGACAGCCAATCTTGTTCCTCCGCCCTGCTCATACATCCGCCATGCAGTCCACTCATCTTGATCATGCCGTGCACCCAAAGGATGAAGGAGATCATCTACCAGTACCTGGTGCATTTCATCTTCAACAATTGCATTTGATAAACAGTATGGCTGAGGAGAAAAGGACAAAACCGGAGCAAGTGAATGCATTTAACAGTTATGGAATTCTATCCTCTACGACACTCTACCTGCCCGAGAAGGACAACAGAGCATAGGAAAAGATCAAATCCATCCACTACAGCAAGCAATTGCACTCAGAAATCCCTCCAGTCAGTTAAATCTGTTGGTGGTCCATTATGACCCCTCCACGCGTAGAACAACAAAACATTTTTGTAATGAAAACTCTATATATATACCCAAAAAAAAGATGTAATCAGGGTTGATGGTTGTTGTTTGATGTAAGGTTCAACTTCTAGAGACTGTAACTGCTTTGATACTTGCAGTGTCTCGTCTTCATTTTCAGCTGATACAAGCTTCTTTTGTTGTTAATTTCTCACTTTCCATCTCTTTTCTGTTCTAGGATGTGCTTGATATGCATTTTTTCCTGAACTCTTGATGTATAGCATTAGAGGAGTTGTCATCCTACCTCTATGTTTGAATCTTGCATGTATCAGTGAATGTGTTAATCAGGTTTCTTTTCACTTAGTGATAGAGAGCTGTCATCCTGTCTGTGCACTAGGGAATTAGATTTGTAGACCTTTCTACTGGTTACATTCTCCATGTTCACCCAATCCTTAAACTGTGAGTAATTGGTGGTCTAAAGCTTGGTAGTCTGGGGGTGTTCACGCATGTCTGGAGTCAAGCAAGGTAGGAGTGGTTATCTGGCTTCAACATGCATCATTCCTTCCATTCATCCATTTCCAACATTGAGTTGAGTTCGTAATGTTCCCGAGCATCTCTGAGCTACAACCTAGGAGAGTTTCTTGGGGTGATAACATTGATTGGCGCCGTTGCCGGGGAGAGGATATTGAAGCTCAGCTTTCCTGGGAGAATGACACAATTTCACGCTTTGATGATAGACAAATTCTGGACACATTTCTGGTTGTAATCATCTATCTGGCGACTCTACTGGAGAACCTACCTGGTGGCGACTCCACATTTTAGTTCTGGCTCAGTTTGTGAGACATGCCTGGAGAAATCCTCAGAAATCACCAGCTGACCTAGTGCCTAACCCTAAGAAGATTTCTAAGCAGAAGAAAACATCACAGAAAAGAGCATCAGGATCAGGTAAGCCTAAGAAAACTTATGCATCTCTGAAAGACAAGGTTATAGATGAGGATATATAGTTTGAAGATTTAGAGCCCAGCATTGTTAGTCAAGAAATACCTTCAGAGATTCATAGAGCTCCTTGTTCAGTCAGTTCCCCTTTGGATCTCAGTCCAAAGAAAGCCTCCCATACAGTCCATCAATTTCCTTCATTTATGTCATCTATTTCATTACTTCCTACCATTCAATCTGCCAGTAGCCTTCCACCTATCCCAGTCATGGCAGGCCAGCAAGCTCCCACGAAGATGGAAAGAATCATAGCTACTAGGTATGGACCCCTGGTCTTCCCTATTCTTTTGAATGCCATGCCTGCAGGGGAGTATCATAAATATATGCCCAAATTCACTGGTACAGAGGGAGTGATAGCTGATGAACACTTTGAGTCCTTTTATAGTTATGCTGATAACTTAGATATCAGTGAAGATGATGTGTGGATGAGAGTATTTGTCCAGAGCCTTGATGGGAAGGCTAGAAAGTGGTTCAGAGAATTTCCCCATAGGTCCAAAACAGACATTGAGGCATTGGATGATGCATTCCTAAAGCAATGGGGAGATAGAAAAGACCTGCTCTACTACCATACAGAGTTTGGAAACCTAAAGAGGGAAAATGGGGAATCTTTGCATGATTTTAATAAAAGATTTAACTGAATGTATAGTAAGATACCAGCTGAAGTAAACCCTACCCCCACCTCTGCCAAACTCACTTATGCCAATGCTTTTGACTCGGATTTCTGCCTACTTTTGAGAGAAAGAAGATGTGCCACTCTAGCTGATATGCAGGATGCAACACTGGAGGTGGAATCAAATATCATGGCTGCAGAAAAGCTTAAAACACATGCTGATAGAAGAAGGCAGAGAGGTGAGGCTTCTTCTTCCTCCGCTTCATCTTTAGAACCCAAATTAGATAAAATGACTAAGATGATAGAGTCATTGGCTGCTAAGATATCTAAGCTGAAAGTTGAGCAGAGTTATGGGAAAACAAGGTTTCAAAACACATTTGCTCCAAAAAATCCAAATCCATTCAGAAAAGCAAATGAACAATTACAAATCCTTCAAAGGGGTAAAGAAGCAAATGAAGAACAAAGAGTTAAGGCCCCTTTCCAAAATGTAGTCATGGAGGAGGAGCAGTTTGAAGAGGAAGATGAAATTCATTGCATGGAAGATAAAGGTAGTACTACCTTTTTGACATTGGCTACATATGAAGAATCATTACTGCTGGACCAAACCAGTCATGAGTGGGAAAGAGAGGATGTTCTTCAGACTGGTGAATAGCAAAGATATAATCTGAGGTCAAAAGAAAACAATGTCAAGGAGAATCCTGCCCAAAAAGCTGCTGTCCAGACAGAGTCACAGAATATCAGACAGAAGAAGTGAGTAGCTGATCCAGTCATCCTCAAAGCACCAGCTCAAGAGGTAAGAGGTCTTGATAAGTCCCTTCCCCCTTCAGTTTTGAATCAGAAGTCTAGAAGTTAAAAATATATGTGCCTCTATTAGAACTTGTAAGGAGTGAAGTTTTTAGAAAGCTTATCCTTGAGGCCCTTGAGCTGAAAGCCACACAAACCTCCACTGATTATCTCAATTTGCAAGAGGATAAACTTGCAGTTGTGCTTAGCCCTATGATCGAACCTGCTGATAATAATTCTCCATCATTTATGTCTCCTTGACCATTCATGAAAAAATCCTCCACAATTGCCTGCTAGACATAGGGGCCATCCATAACTTGATGCCTAAAGCTGTCATGGAAGAGTTAGGCCTTGATATCACTAGACCATATCATGATTTATTCTCATTTGATTCAAGGAAGGTAAAATGCTTAGGACTGATCAAAGACCTGGCCATTATCCTAACCCAGCTTCCCATGAAGAGCATGATGATGGATATTGTGGTGGCTGATGTCCCTCCTAAGTTTGGCATGTTGATGTCTAGAGGGTGGATTAAGAGACTAGGTGGGACATTGCAGAACGATCTATCCTATGCCACTATCCCAGTTTTTGGAGGAGAAAGCAGGAGATTGTACAGAGAAGCACAGCTGGCCTACATCATCAGTGATGAGAAGAATCCTTCTAATCATCCCATATATGCCATGGACACTGATTTTGGAGCATGTATCCTCCAAATAGAAGAATCTCAGAAGGCCTCAATGCAACTCAGGAAACAAATAGTTCAGGCTGAGGAAGAGCAAGGAAGTCAGGTTTGGGAGATGTTCTTTGATGGAGCATGTTCCAGGGAAACTATAGGAGCAGGGGTGGTGCTGATTTCTACAAATCAAGAAAGCACACATCTGTCTTTCAAGCTGGATTTCCAAGTCACCAACAATATAGCAGAATATGAATCTCTCTTATTGGGCCTTAACGTAGCTAAAGACAGAGGAATCAAGAACATAAAGGTGTTTGAAGATGCTGATCTTATCATTCAGCAAGTAAACAGAACATTTCAAGCAAAGCACCCAAGGCTGAGAGCATACAAAGATGAGGTATGGAGACTTAAAGACTCTTTTGATAATTTTTGTATCTCATATATCCCTAGAGCCAAAAATCAGCCTACTGATTCCCTTGTTGTGTCTGCTAGCATGTTTTTTCCTCCCATGCCTCCCAGACTAGTTTATGAAGTCCAAATGAAATATAGACCATCCTTGCCTGATAATGTCCAGCATTGGAAAGTCTTTGAAGATGATGATGAAGTAAATAGGTTCCTACAAGTCATTGATGAATTTTCTGAAATGAAAATTGACCAAGAGAATGAAGCCTTGAAAGAAAGTCCCCAATCCTAGCTTAGAAACAGAATTGGAAAAGATAACATTGTTCAACTGCCCAGCAATCATATACCTAAGGGTCTAATTCCGCTAGAGACACTGTTTGACCAAAATGATGTGCCTCATAAGGGTGCCCAAAGAGAAGACCAATCTGCAGTCTGTAAGCATAACATAGGGAGTTCAAATCAGCCTAGATACATAAATCTATCCACTCATCTGTCTGTTGACCAAAGCGCTGAATACTGCAATTTAATGAACCAATTTGCTGATGTCTTTGCCTGGGAATATAGTGACCTGAAAACATGTGACAAAAAGATTATCCAGCATAAAATCCCTTTAGAGAAAGACACCATCCCTTTCAAGTAGAAGCTGAGACCAATAAATCCTTTGATCCTCCCTTTGATTGAAAAAGAAATAAAAAAGTTACCAGCTGCTAAAATCATAGTTCCTCTCAGATGTTCAAAATGGGTAGCAAATTTGGTTGTGGTGAGGAAGAAAAGTGGAGAAATCAGACTCTGTGTTGATTTCAGAAACTTAAACAAATGCTCTAAAAAATACAACTATCCTCTGCCCAAGATGGAGCATCTGTTGTAGAAGGTCTTAGGAGCCAAAGTGATGTCTTTCCTGGATGGATTTTCAGGCTATAACCAGGTTGCTGTACATCCACATGACCAAAAGAAGACTTCATTCACCACCCCTTGGGGCACTTTTATGTATTCCAAGATGCCTTTTGAGTTGATGAATGCTAGAGCCACCTTTCAGAGAGCTATGGATATAGCATTTATGGGGGAGAAGGACAAGTTTGTCCTTATTTACCTTGATGATATAACAATATACTCCAGCAGCCATCATGACCATTTGCAACATTTAAAGAAAGTGTTCCTAAAGTGCAGAAGGTTTGGGATTTCAGTCAATCCTAAAAAGTCACAGTTTGCTTTAGAAGAGGGCAAGCTATTAGGACATGTTGTTTCTACTGCAGGTGTCCGAATTGACCCAGAAAGAGTAAAAGAAACACAGACTTTATCTGTACCAAGATCAAAGAAGGACATCCAGTCCTTTTTGGGCAAGATAAATTTTGTTAAGGAGGTTTATCCCAAATTTTGCAGAGTTGGTAAAGCATATTACCTCCATGTTGAGAAAGTGGTTGGAGATTAAATGGACTGATATAGCAAGAAGATCTTTTGAGTCCATTAAGAAAGCTATTATGGAGGCTCCCACTTTAAGAAGTCCAGATTACAGCCAAGAGTTCCATATATTTTCATTTGCCTCTAAAGACACCCTTGCAGCAGTTTTATTGCAAGCAGATGAAGAAGGCTCAGAGCATCCAGTGGCTTTTTTCAGCAAAACCTTAAGGGATGTTGAGCTGAGGTATGATATTATGGAGAAACAAGCATATGCTCTTATCAAGTCTTTGAAAGCTTTCAGAGTTTATATTCTGCATTCCAAGATAATTGCATATGTACCCTCTGCTTCAATAAAAGATGTCTTAACACAGCTTGATGCTGATGGAAGAAGGGCTAAATGGATTGCAAATTTAATTGAATTTAATATAGAATTGAAGCCCACCAAGCTTGTTAGAGGTCAGGGCCTTGCCAAGTTATTGGCTGAAGAAAATTGCAGAACATTGGACATAAATCTCATAAGCACATATGCAGAAAGGGCTCAGGTAGCAGAAGAAACAGCTGAACCAGGAAAAAATCAATCATTGGCCGAAAATCTAGCTTCCTGTGATTGGTACTTTGCCATAGTTAAATTCTTGCTGAAGCTAGAAGTCCCTCCAGGCTTAAGCACAAGCCAAGCCAGAACTGTTAAACTCAGGGCAGCAAAATATTGCATCCATGAAAATCTACTCTATTGGAGGGACCCATCTGGAATTCTTTTAAGGTGTCTGGATGAAGAACAATCGATGGAGGTTATGTAGCAGTTTCATTCCAGCATGTGTGGAGGACACCATTATTGGAAGACTACAACCCACAAGATCCTCAGAGCTGGGTACTATTGGCTAACCTTGTTTTCTAATGTCTTTTCATTTGTTAAATCTTGTGACAGGTGCCAAAGATTTGAAGGAAAGCAACAATTGAAGTCCCTGCCCTTGAAACCAATACATGCTAATGGACCTTTTCAGTAGTGGGGCTTAGACTTCATTGGAGAGATCAATCCGCATTCCAGTGGCCAGCACAGATGGATCTTAGTTGCCACTGATTACTTCACTAAGTGGATTGAAGCAATCCCTACCAGGAAGGCTGATCATAATGTGGTCATGAAGTTTTTGACAGAGCATATCTTCACCAGATTTGGTTGCCCACATAAACTGGTTACAGACAACGCAGCAGCCTTCAGGGCAAAAGAATTGGTGGACATGTGTAACTCAATGGGTATTAAGCTGGTCCATTCCACCTCATATTATCCTCAAGGCAATGGTCTAGCAAAATCTTCCAACAAAATCCTGATAAGAATAATTAAAAAGCTGCTAGAAGACAATAAAAAGAGTTGGGATTCTAAGCTCAAATTTGCACTGTGGGCTGACAGAGTGAACATTAAGAAATCCACAGGCAATTCTCCATTCAGGTTGCTATATGGCACTGAGGCTGTATTCCCAATTCAGTTGACTCTCCCTGTGGCAAAATTCCTGCAAGAAGAACAAAATGAGGAAGAAGACATGGCCAAAAGGATCACTGATTTAGCAGAGGTACACCAAATTAGGGAACAACTGGTTGAAAAGTCTGCAGCACATCAAAAGAAGATCAAGGAAGCTTTTGACAGAAAGACAAAATCAGATAATTTTCAGGTTGGAGATCTAGTTCTGAAGTGGGATGCATTGAAAGAAAAGAAAGGCAACCATGGGAAGTTTGATGCCTTCTAGACATGGCCTTTTATTATTTCTTAGATCCAAGGGAACAATACCTTCATGCTGAAAAGTATGGGAGGAGAAGCGGTTTTTGATGGCCCAGTTAATGGGCGGTTTTTGAAAATTTATGTTATTTAAGGTCTCGTGGCCTTAAAATTGTAAATATATTATTTTATCTATTTTAGTGTAGGTTCAATTAGACTCCATGCCCAATGGAACACTAGGAAATTTTTCTAATTTATCTTACAGGGAAGGCATTGATCTATGAGTTCTTGAGACCTCACAGGGAGGATCTCATCCCCATAAGGAGCCAGTGTTAGCTTTGCCATATAACAATGATTTGCCGAAGTCAGAAGCATATTTTGTCCATGGTCACATTCAAAGGAGTGGCTATGATGGTTGCCCTCACATTCTCCTCTACCCCCCTCACCCTCCATTGGTCTTTATTTCCCGTGTTTTCGTCAAAAATCATATTAAAATCCCTTTCCGAGGCCCGAGCGTTAACACACACAAAACCTTATGAAACCCTCTCCCGCATGCCCGCTCGCCTTCATAAAGCCGCCTTGTAACCCCAGCCGTTGATCTCCGCCACCTTGATCTAACGGCTCCCGTCGCAGAAACTCGTGCAACCGTTCCCCACCATCCGATCATCTTCCCCCCACGATCGGACGACAGTTTCTTTCCTCGCACCTTCAAATCGCGAGGATGTTAACTCGCGATAAAAGTGGTTTTCGTTCATTCCCCATTGCCATGCGTCATGCATTGTGTGGGATCACGTGTTCTTGTACGATTACCACCCAACCCTCCACAGCGGTGCGATCAATACCACCCGCTGCCGAAACCGTTTTCCCCGACCGTTAACCTCCACGTAACTTTGATGCCCAATGACCGTTGGATATTCCGGCTCGAGATCTAACGGCCTGTGTCCACTCCGCTTCTGTATTTCCCAATACCTCCTGCCAAGCCGTATCCGTCGTCCATCTGTTCAATCTGACGGCTAATCTTGTTCCTCCGCCCTGCTCGTACATCCGCCATGCAGTCCACTCATCCTGATCATGTCGTGCACCCGAAGGACGAAGGTGATCATCTACCAGTACCCGACACATTTCATCTTCAACAACTGCATTTGAGAAACAGTATGGCCGAGGAGAAAAGGATAGAACCCGAGCAGGTGAACGCATTTAACAGTTATGGAATTCTATCCTCTACGACACTCTACCTACCCGAGAAGGACAACAGAGCGTAGGAAAATATCAAATCCATCCATTATAGCAAGTAATCACACTTAGAAATCCCTCCAGTCAGTTAAAGCGATTGGTGGTCCATTATGACCCCTCCACGCGTAGAACAACAGAACATTTTTGTAATGAAAACTCTATATATACCCCAAAAAAAGATGTAATCAGGGTTGATGGTTGTTGTTTGATGTAAGGTTCAACTTCTAGAGACTGTAACTGCTTTGATACTTGCAGCGTCTCGTCTTCATTTTCAGCTGATACAAGCTTCTTTTGCTATTAATTGCTCACTTTCCATTTCTTTTCTGTTCTAGGTTGTGCTTGATATGCATTTTTTCCTGAACTCTTGATGTATAGCATTAGAGGAGCTATCATCCTACCTCTGTGTTTGAATCTTGCATGTATCAGTGAATGTGTTAATCAGGTTTCTTTTCACTTAATGACAGAGAGTTGTCATCCTATCTGTGCACTAGAGACCTTTCTACTGGTTGCATCTGGCCATCAGAGGGTCTTGTGCATCTGCTGGTGTGGTCAGTATTCTCAATATTCATCCAATCCTTACACTGTGAGTAATTGGTGGTCTAAAGCCTTGTAATCTAGGGGTGTTCACGCATGTCTGGAGTCAAGCAAAGTAGGAGTGTTTATCTGGCTTGAACATGCATCATTCCTTCCATTCATCCATTTCCAACATTGAGTTGAGTTCATAAGGTTCTCGAGCATCTCCGAGATACAACCTAGGAGAGTTTCTTGGGGTGATAACAAGTGTGACATTGTCTTGGGTGCTGAATGGCTCCGCACACTCGGCCCAATCACAATGGATTTCCAGGAGTTATATATGAGCTTTAAGCATAATGACCACACGCATACCCTCCACGGACTCTAGGCAGGTGCTCCTTCTCTCATCAGCTCGCGTAGGATGGAAAAATTGTTAAAAAAGGGCCACCATGGAGTTATAGCCCAATTTAATGCCATCCAGGCCTTCGAACCCACTTCTCTTCATTTTCATCTTGAGATGCAACAAGTCTTAAACAACCACCTTCAGGTCTTTGAAAAGCCTCATGAGCTTCCACCCTCGAGAGAGGAACACGATCATAGTATTACTTTGGTCCCAGGGGCACAACCACCAAATGTGCGCCCATATAGATATCCTTTCACCCAAAAGAATGAAATTGAAAAAATCATCAAGGAACTCCTGGAAGCTGGTGTCATTCGTCCTAGCATTAGTCCTTATTCATCGCCTGTGGTCATGGTGCTCAAGAAAGATGGGGAATGGCGTATGTGTCCAGACTTCAGGGCCCTCAACAAGCTGACGGTCAAAGATAAATTTCCCATCCTGGTTGTTGATGATTTGCTGGATGAACTAAATGGGGCTTAATTCTTTACTAAGCTTGACCTTCGCTTGGGCTATCACCAAATTCACATGAAAGAAGTAGACATTCCAAAGACTGCTTTCTGAACTCATGAAGGCCATTATGAATTCCTAGTCATGCCATTTGGTCTCTGTAATGCCCCATCCACTTTTCAGAGCCTCATGAATCACTTGCTCAAACCATATCTCAGAAAATTTGTCCTTGTTTTCTTTGATGACATCCTCATCTACAGCCTCACCTGGGAAAAACATCTTCAACATGTAGATCTGCTCTTGCAACTGCTCTGGAAGCATAAATTATTTTTCAAATTGTCCAGGTGCTCTTTTGGCATGGAATAAGTTGAGTATTTGGGCCACATTGTGGGGTGTGAAGGTGTCAGGGTGGATCCCAAAAAGATCCAGGCAATGCAAGATTGGCCTCAACCAAAGACCTTGAAGAGTTTGAGAGGATTTTTGGGTCTCACCAGCTACTATCGAAAATTTGTCCACAATTATGGTCGCATTTCTAGACCCCTCACTCACCTTCTCAAGAAAAATTCATTCCTATGGAATGATGAAGCGCAATAGGCATTTATAGCTCTCAAACATGCCATGTGTTCCACTCCCGTATTGGCACTACCCGACTTCACCAAATCTTTTGTTATTGAATGTGATGCTTCAGGTATGGGTATTGGGGTTGTTTTAATGCAGGAAGGTTGACCCTTGGCCTTCACTAGCCAACAACTAAGTGGGACAAATCTGGGACAATCTACCTATGAGAAGGAGATGATGGCCATCTTACATGTAGTGGATACTTGGTGACCATACTTATTGGGGCAACGTTTCCAAATCCGCACAGACCATCAAAGCCTTGAATATTTTTTGGAGCAATGCCTATCCTCACTACAACAAAATAAATGGCTATCCAAAATGTTGGGATATGATTACGAGATAATTTACAAGAAAGGGCGCGAAAATGTCGTAGCAGATGCTTTATCACACCAATTTGAGGAGGAAAGCACCCTTCTAGCAATCTCTCTTCCCATTCCAGAGTGGATTGAAGAGGCTTTCCAGGAATGGTTTTCACATCCTTCGCTCTCCCAACTCATTAATAAATTGTACGCAGATCCAAATTCCATAGCGAGCTACTCTTGGCAGGATGAGATTCTTCACTACAAGGACAAAGTAGTGATATCACCAACATCCACCCTCAAAAGTCGCATTTTGGCAAAGTTGCACTCATCTCCCATTGCAGGCCATTCAGGCTTTCAAAAGAATTATGCTCGCACTCGAAGTTCATTCTTTTGGACAGGCATGAAAAAGGACATTCTTACTTTTGTAGTTGAGTGTGATGTGTGTCAGCGCCACAAAGGAGAATAGTCAAATCCCCAGGCACCTTACAGCCATTGCCCATCCCCGCCTCAATCTGGATGAAGGTTTCTATGGATTTCATTACTGATCTTCTGAAGTCAGGCAACAAGTCAGTCATCATGGTGGTTGTGGAAAAACTTTCTAAGTATGCTCATTTTTGTGCCCTACCCCACCGTTTTACACCCGCTTTGGTGGCTCAATCTTTCATGGACTAGATCTTCAAATTGCATGGCATGCCCACTTCCATTGTGTCTGATCGTGACCCGATCTTGACCAGTAACTTTTGGCAAGAACTCTTCAGGCTACAAGGTACCCAACTACAACTCAGCACTTCCTATCATCCCAAACTGATGGTCAAACTGAATCAGTCAACAAATGTCTGGAGACCTACCTCAGGTGTTTCACTTTAGAAAAGCAACATCTATGGGTACAATGGTTACCTCTAGCAGAATGGTGGTATAATAATAACTATCATGCCACCACCAAGATGACTCCATATGAAGCAGTTTATGGTCAACTCCCTCCTTCACCTACTTCTTATATCCAAGGATGCTCGAAGGTACAAGTAGTGGATCAACTCCTACAGAACCATGCAACCATGCTTGCCCACCTCAAATAGAATCTCCATCAAGCTCAAAATCGCATGAAGCAACAGGAAGACCAACATTGTTCAGAGCACCAATCTCAAGAAGGGGATCAGGTATTCTTAAGGTTGCAACCATATAAGCAAACATCACTCAAAGACAAGGGTTGTCAGAAATTATCTCCAAAATTCTACAGACCGTATCAAATACTTCAGTGCATCGAAGAAGTAGCCTACAAGCTAGCCTTGCCACCCATTGCAAAAATCCATCCCGTATTCCATGTCTCATGCCTCAAGAAAGTGGTTGGGAACCATTGCAGAATTCAAACCAGTCTACCAGGATTGGATAAAGAAGGTTCAATCTGGCTCCAACCTGAACAGGTTCTTGACATGTAAGAATGGCACCTGCGCGGCTGCACGATCAAGGAAGTCCTCGTCAAGTGGAAAGACACCTCTCCAGATGATGCGACCTGAGAACCAACCACTGTTCTTTGGTAGTTTCTGCAGCTTCAACCTTGAGGACAAGGCTATTTTTATGGGGGAGGGCATGTTAGGGTCCAACCCTAACCCCCTTATTTATGTAATAGGGTCGAGTCATAGTTATAGTTAGTTAAAGAGTCAATAAAGCCCATATTAATAATTATAAGTGGTTGACCCACATTTAAAGAAGGGACCACAGTTAGTTGCTAATGGGCAATGGTATTAGATAGATGGTATTAATAAGAACCATGGTACTGACCCATGGTATTGCATGTATGAATCCTATATAAAGGATAGAGACTCCCCTTGAGGAGCGTCATGTCTGATTTTATAATTGAGCCCAGCTCTATTGAAGGTTGCCCCCTCGAAGAGGCAAGTGAAAATTGCTTTCCTTTCTGAATAATAAAATACATTCTATTATTTCTTATTGTTCTGGGTATATTTCTTCACATATTTGGTATTCTGGTATCTTCTCGCAGGTCAAGAGCACAACACTTGAATTGGATGTCTTTTTCAGAAGTTTCCTTGCGGACATGTACACTAAATGTGTTGGAGTATAAATGATGCACACCTTCTTTGATAAAATGGTTATGTGAGATTTCATTTCATGGACATCAATCATGACGAGTTTGGCACCTTAGAGAGTGCACACCAATTATTTGATACAATGCCTACAAGGAATGCAACTTCTTGGAATGCAATGATGGCAACATATGCCTAGGTTGGGTATGGTGAGAAAGCCCTACATATTTTTAGAGAAATGTTTTTGGTAAGAATGAAGACATATTGGGTCACCTTTGTTAGTGTTTTAAGTTCATCTGCCCATTTAGCAACTTTGAAGTAGGGCAGACCAATCAATGTACACACTATCAGAAGTGAACTCAAGTCAAAATGGGAAGCCACCTAAATTTAAGACTACCATGCACATTGAACTGGTGGGCCATGCAATCTGGTGAAAGCTAGCTAGTGTGGGATTTGAACCTGCAACCTACCAATGACAACACCCGCATATGAGTTTGCAACGGAAGTGGTATTCCTAGTGAGATATTAAAATTTCCAAGGGAAGTGTTTGTTAAAATTGCACTATGAATATGCATTGAAGTAGTACAAATGGTCTCCCTCTAAATTTTTCTCCCCAAGTTTATCAGAGGGTGGATCATCTACACAAGTAGCACCAAATGCCTCTATATTCAGGCATTCAATTTTACTTCAAACTACTCAAACCTCAAACATAGCTCTGTTCTTATTAAATATCCACTTAAGAGGTCATACGATTGTTGCAGCTTATCAATTTACAATTTGGCACATAGCAGTCGCCAGGAATGTTTACGAAGATCCAAAATCATTGTAGTCTCTTCTAGCTTTTTCAAACAAAACTTTCACCAAGTTGGTAATATTTTTATTTCAACAAAAATGAATACCCCCTCCTCGGGTCTATATTGTATTTTTTTATTGGAATGGTTCATGGCTATTGTAAAAGCATTGCAAGATTTGGTAGATTAGTAAAAATTTGTGCAAAATAAATGTTTTATTGCACTAACTACAAAGATATGGACTTGAATTCCATCTACCTCAGTGTAGCTACTTCCTGGTTCTAGTGCAAACAAACATATTATCAGAGTGGCACTTGACACTCATATCAGAGTGGTGGTTTCTTGATATTTTATACTGTGAATGGGTGACTGAAATGTAGGACGCTTGGCCCACATGCAAAAATATTTCATTTCAAGGATTTAGTGATATACCCAATTTGTATATTGTAGACTAGGATGTATATGTGGTAGCTATCAGGATTTGACAATGAAGCACTAGTCATGTCTTCATGACCCAAATGCAAGAGGTTTGAACCCACATGTCCAAAATGTCATTTTTGGTATTTGGATATATATGTAATATGTATACATAGTAGGTTGAGTTAAAGTATATGACATATACTCGGTGGTTGTGGACATACAATGAAGTACTAATCAAGCACGCTATGAAAGACAGGCTATTACAGTGTCTAAAAAATTATTCAACTCTTGTCTTGTGGAGAACCATATATATATATATATCAATTTCTTTGTTCATATATATATATATATATATATATATATATATATATGAACAAAGAAATTGAATGCATATATAATTTGAGCCATGATTTTCCTACTTTTGGGTTGATTTGATACAAACCATTGTAGACTTTGCTATCGAATGAAGTAGTGAAGCTAAAAGGGGAATTTTAGAGTAGGTAATGAGCATAGGATGAATGCTACCATCATATCAGGTGTAAATTCTTCCCATAGCGGGCTTCAAAACCAAGTGGATATACAAAACATACATGGGTATTTTCTTTGTTATTCCGGGAAGTATATATTGTCTTAGCATGCCTTAAAATGATGTGGTAACTTTCAAGACAAATGAGTATTAACCTTTTCTATCTTGTTATTTTGGCCTTTTTGGGTTCATGGCTACCTTAGGTCCTCTCAATTAGAGTGTTTTCTAACATAGCCTAGGGCACAAGGAAATGCAGTGAAAGTTGTGGGAATGCCTCAATTCCATATCATTTCTATATCAATTCAAGGCATTGACACCTAGATGGATTCAAATTGCAATGCTATAACAACTTTGAGGATTTAAGTGAACAACCTTTACTATAAGTTTCTCATCAGATGGGATCATCATCAATCATCTCTAATCTTCCTATCCTAAAAACCTCAAGGGCTTCAATGTCAAAGGAATGAAGAATTATGAAATTTGTGTCAGCAACTTTCTCCAGTTGTCTGACTGCAAGAACACTCCAGATCATCTACTGAAGTGCAATATTCCTTATATGCAGAGCTGCAATGGGAAGTGCATGTTTGATAGTACATTTTGTTATCCCCTTCTGAATGAGACAATATGGCACCATCGAGATGATGACTTTGCTCACTTCTCCTAGTTGCAGTGCCAGAGTTTCATTAGTTGGATACTCACACCCATATTGACTTGTTTGGATGCAAAGTGTGGGCTAAGTGGGAATTGGGTGTTATGGGCATTTTTTTATCATGTTCATTATGACCCCAATGTGGTTTATCAACATGTCGTAGATGTAACTGACAATGTGAGGTGTGCTTCTAAAGATGGTTTTTAAGGAGATGAGTTCCATCAAGGCACTAGATACGTAAGAGTATGTAAAATGCATGGTGTGAAGGCATACATAAGGACTGTCGAAGAGATCACAATGCAACAAAGAGAATAGTCCTTCTAGCTGGGTTTGCGGCTTCAGCAACACTTGTGGCAGCAAGTCTTATTGCACTTTCTTTACACATACAACATAAATAATCTATTTTTTGAATTAGACAGTTCAGGGAGGAATCCAACTTGCCAGCATTCTATCTTTGCACTCTGAAGAATTCAAACTTGATATATTCTCTTATAAGATGTTGGAGAAGGCCACTAAAATCTTTGCTAATACAAAAAAAGTGTGGACATAGTGCTTGTGGGACTATATATGCTGGGAGGCTTACTAATGGTAACCTTGTTGCTATAAAAGGGATCCATTTTGGGAGTTCTCATGGAGTAGATAAATTATTAAATGAAATTAATATCTTCTCGACAGTGAAACAAAATAAAACTTAATACAAATTCTTGGTTTTATTTATTAACTGAATTTGTCTCTACTTGAACTGAGGGTCTATATGATGATGATGATGGTGGTGGTTAACGTCCACTAAGACCAAATTGGTTTATCGGACTTATAATTTTCTTAGTTCTTAATTATCTGGCTTCTCGTCTTTCTTGGTGAGATTGGTGTTGTAGCTTTCCTTTTTTTCTCTACGGTCTTCCAACTTCCTTTATCTTGCATCTCCTTCATCTCTTCTGGTTCTTGGGGCATTGGTGTCTTAGCTTCGCGATCTGTTGTGCTCGTCCTTTTGAAGATAGTCGGAGAAGAAGTTTGGTCTGGGAGATCTGCTTTTTTGTTAAATGAAGATTTATTTTGTGCGGTATTCGAATCCTCATAACTGTTGATGCTTGAGGGGTTGTCGAGTTCACTTTTTTGTTGTTGGGCGGGGCTTTCCCCCTACTTGTCTTGAGAGTTGTTTCTTTCTTACCCGATTGCTTGCAATTCAAAGTTTTCTGGAGAGTATTCTTCCTTGATTACCGTGTAATGTTCTATTTGTGCTCCTTCCCACCATGTAGATATGTGGTGATTCTTTCTAGCAGAATTTTTCTGGGAGGCTTTTGGGCAATTTTTGGCTAGATGGCCTGTCTCAAAGAAGGATCGACATCTGAAGAGGACACTTTCATAATCGAGTTTCTGGTTCCACACATAGCCTTCACTTGTTAGGTTTATTTCAGTTGGGAATCTGGTGTTGAAGTCCATTTCCACACAGATGCGTGCATAGGTGGTTCTGGCATATTCCTTTGTTTCTGGGCACCTGCAGTAAAATTTCCCAATTGCATTTCCAATGGCTTTTAGCGAGGAGAAATTCTAGAGATGCTGTTGATGAAGCGATGATATAATTTCATACATTGTTTACCTTATTGTTAACGTATGTTAAAATTATAGAACCAAGTCAGTAAGAAGCAGAGTTCATCTATGTTCTACCTATGATTATCATATCAGGTTGAGTACTCCCTACTTACTATTGTTATTCTGCTAGTATCAGATTCTACAAATCAATGTTATAGAGATTAGATTATTGCATACATGGTACAAGAGCTATGTGCCATCATTTATAGAGAAATGCATTCAAGAAAGACACATAAAGGGTTGTGAATGAGTTGAAGTCATTCACTCATCGAGTAGTGAACAAATTGGATAAAATAGAGTAGTAGCTAGATTCTTAGTTGGAGCACTCCAATGAAAACCATAGTTCCCTAGACTCTATTGATTCTCAAGCAGAAATAATGGCTCAAATTCAAAGGTTGTACAAGATAAAAGCACAAGTGTTATAAATCAATGGAATTCCAATTTTTGGGCAATCTCATCAGATAAATGGCACTCAATTTAAGTTGCAAGAATAGTAGTTTGATACATAGAAGACTGTGGATACTAGTACGGTTGATCTTCAAATGTTCTATGTAAGATTAGGACAAGAAATAGGGTACCTTCAAAAATTAACTTCACAGATATAAAAGAAAAATCACTAAAGTGTCTAGCACTATATCACCTCAATTAGACAATATTCAAAATAAAACAGATGACATTGGCAACATAGTGACTTTATCAATGGGTCAACATAAACTATTACTGGATGACCAAAGTCTTGCTTTGCAAGGCCTTGATACTCTTACACAAACTCAAGCTGAAGCATTTGAATAAACCAAGTATCAGTACAACGGCTTGATGATAATGCTTGCTAGCACTAGCTTGAGTTCACTACTTACCAAGAGGAGCTTTAGCCAACTCATAATCACCTAGCACAGAGCTCCTCTATGGTTTCGTCAACTTAGAAAGCATTTGATTCAAAGAAAGCCACTATGGTCATGACTCAGAACAAGTTATCTTCATTGAAAAATTCCATTCTTCTTGAATCGCGGTCTATTAATAACATGTTCTTCTACTTGATTATGATGTGTGTGCTTTGTATGTTGATAAAAGCAAAAGAAAACCAATTAGAGGTCAGATGTGTTATGTACTTTGTACTTTGCATATCATTTTCCTTGAGTTCATCATAGCCCATTTTAAAGGAAGTGTCCTTCACAACAAGGTTAGATTGCCTCAAAGACATTTTATGTAAGAACAACATTTTCATATACTCTTGCTCTCTTCAAGATAGAGTGGCTTTTCACTAGGTGCTAGATTTTTCTATAATGTGCCCATAACAGATCAAGGCACTATTCTTATTCCCTTATTAATAAAAATAAAAAAAAAATCTAAAATTCTTCTCTTTTTTACCCCATTTTGTTTCATTCTGCAATCTAGAATTTACCAAAAATATTTACTCGATATCAGAGTCTGTTTGAACCATAAAAAGCCCAAGAATATATATCATAAACTTGGCCCTACTTCCCTCAAGAAAATCATGTGAAATTGACCTAAAAATCCTAGGACGTTTTGCTTGTAAGGGCCCTTGAAGTGTTCTTTGTTGAAATATCTTAATAGGGAAAAGATGGTAAAAGTCATAGACCATAAGGGATACTCATCCCCTAGGTGAATAAAAAAACACTTATAAAAGTTCCCTACTTCTCAATAATCATAGAAATATACTTTACATCCTTAATGCCAATGAAAAGCTAATAAACATTGTGCAGATTTTGCTTCCATAAATGCTTGCTATCTCTTTTTAGTGATACGTTATATAATTATTTATGTTTGCTTGGAATTTTTGCATAATTGATTATAAGTGTCATACTATGGTTTGTTAATATTTTGAACGCCTTTCCTTTACTGAAGACAACATGTAGCCTTTGTCCTCCAATATTGCGACCGATACCAAGTTCTTCCTCAGTCCAGGCACATACATCACATCTGTCAAGGTGAGAGGAGCTCCATGCTCCCTCTGAAAAGCAACCGTGCCTACTCCTGAAACACTATACCTTCCATCGTCACTCATCTCTATGTACATCTTGAGGTCATTCTCCTCCAAGGCACTAAATAAATTTTTATCACCGGTCATGTGGAATGAGGCTCCACTGTCAAGATACCAGACACAACCCATCATCGATGACACCATGCATGCGATGAGGGTAAAGTCCATTTCGAATTGAGATACTAATGCCTCACCTTCCGATCCTTCCGAGGATCCCTTCTTGGACTTATTCGATGGGCAATTAGTCGTATAATTTCCCATCTTGTGACAATTAAAGCGTCTTACTTTAGACATGTCACCCTTCTTCCCTCCATGAGAAGAATTCGATTTGAAATGGGAAGCCTTCCCCTTCCCTTTCCTTGCCTTACTTGCTAAGGCCATATTTTCTTCATCATCATTCTTGGATGAAGAACCATCTCGTGCACTCCTCCTGATCTCCTCCCGCATAATATCCGACCACAGTCGTTCCCAATCCGGCAGTTTCTCCCTTCCATTCACAAAGTCCTGGTAGTTATTCCAACTCTTTGGAAGGCCAAGGAGAGCGAGGCTCACCATATCATCATCGGCAGTAGTTATTCCCACACTGCCAAGCTCATCTCTGCATGTGGTGAGCTTGTTCAGATATGTGGAAATAGTATTACCCTTCTCCATCTTGATTCTTCGAATCTTATCCTTGAGCGCCAATTTCCTCTGGTCGCTACTCTTCTGGTAGAGGTCCTTCAATGTCTTCCACATTGAAAATGGAGTATCCTTCCCATGGAGACTCGAGAAAATATGGTCTTGAACTCCCTCAAGGATGATCTATCTCGCCTTCACCACACACTTCTTCCACTCAGCCAACTCTTGTGCATTAGTTGAAGTTGGCTTTGGGATTTCTTGATCAATGAATTCCTTCAAGCCATTGTCCTCTAATACAACCTCCATTCTATATTTCCATGCTATGTAATTCAAGCTACCTTCCAAGGCATACTCGAGTCTCAAGCCATAGAACGCCATTGGCCAACCTTGAAGTATGATATGAATTTGATTTGCACCTGCAACCCTGAACTTCAAACTTCGAATTCTCTTCTCAGTATACTATTCACAACTTTGATACCATGTAGAAAATCTATGTCGGTTAACCCGATAATGTAATATAAATCAAAGAAGAATACTATAACCTACTTCTACTATTAATTTACAGAAGCTTAAAGATCGAGCTGAACAATATAACCAAAAGAAGAAGAATCAATGGCACAATACACATGAAAATTGTTGACACCTGATCATCAGGATTAGGTGAATAAGTGTAATTGATGTAAATAAATAATGAAAAATATGAAGAGTCACCAGGAGATGAAATGAACAGTCTCTCCCTCATGTATATAATAAAGACCAACCTGAATGAATATCAATGAATTGATTCGGAGAAGTTACTGCCTGGTCTGACATGGTATCAGAGCCAGCGCCATTTTTGGCTTCCCTCTGCTTTGTAACTCCCTATTCTACCTATGTTCTGCCTTGCATACAAAACACTGCTCTCTGTCTATTATTCACCTACATATAAAAGCGCTACTCCTCTGCTCTGCTCTGACATATAATACGCTACTAGTATCTACTCTGACATATAATACGCTGTTGATGGTGTCAGTGTACGTTTTATTCTCTCTGAATAGTCCGCCCGCCAACCGTTATGCTCGATGAATATCGCTGGTCTGACTTTCCGAATGGTGGTTACTTGCAGTGGATAGCCAGCCATAGATGATGGCATTTTGAGTTTGATTTTGAAGCATTTTCTAAGTTATTTTTCATTTCTTTTTACAATGCGTATCTCTGATCTTCAAAGATTTTAAAGATTTGCAGAGATTTTTTGAAATTTTGCTACGGTGGTTTTAGCATTGGAAAATATTTCTTAAGACGTTCAGTAGTTCAATACAAGATATTTTGAGAGCTTGGTTGCATATGCGGAAAAATTTGATGATGCGCAACAAAAGCGGAATTGATCGTGGCTCAGAGGGCATACGAACCAGAGAGGTTTGATGCCATCACAAATTGGTGTGATTCTCCGTGACTCCCAAGGAATTTCACAGGTGAAGAGTGTCACTGGAAATAAAGTCTTGTGAATACTGAAGGCTCACGGCCTTGCAACAAAAATACCTGAGTTTGCACAGTCGAAGTAAAAGTATTTGCGTTAAACATGGTAGCCTCCACACTGCATTAAACATGATGGCGCCGCAGTAACGTTGTTTTGGTATATATATGATGCCATTGTTTTCTTTGGTATATATATATAACGTTGATATATAAAGGATTTCTCCAAAACACAGTGTTTCATATATAACGTTGTTTTGGTATATATATAATGCCATTATTTTCTTTGGTATATATATAACGTTGGTATATAAAGGATTTCTCCAAAATTCAGTGTTTCATATACATAAACGCTAGTATATATAACGCCATTGTTTCTTTGTCTCACTATCTTGGAATTATGGTATAACGTTGCTTCGGTATTGTCGATTTTGGTCAATCGTTGATAGATTTTACAATGGATTCAATCATATCTATTGTGGGAGTAGTTCTCGTTGGCAAGGAGAACTATCCTGAGTGGTCCCCAAAGATAAAACATACCCTCATTTTCAATGAGCTGTGCAAAGGAGTATGTGTTGGAGACAGAGACAAAGAGCCAGAATAGCCTACCTGAGACAAGGAGTTTGCCATTTGGGAAAATAAGAACAACAAATCCTATGCATTAATTGCAACATCTATAAGTGAAGAGGTGAGTTGCCATATTTCACAATTTTCAACTGCTTTCGAAGCCTTACAAAAGCTGAAAGAACTCTATGACTCACATTCTGCACTTGAAGTTGTTCAACTCACGATTAAACTCTTCACTCTTGAATTATGAAATAATGATCCTCTTGCTCTTGCATCTGAAGTAAAATCTATAATCCATGATATCAAAGCCACTAAGGTTGAATTGGATATTCCTCTTATCGCTTTTCTCGAGGCACTTTATCCTATTTACTCCAATTATCTTGAGTCACTGCAAGCAAATGGAAATCTCAAAGATATTACCTTTGACTCTCTTGTGAAAAAATTTGTTGAAAGAGAGAAAGCTTTTGGAAAGAAGACATCCCTTGAATCTTCTGAAGAGGCTGTGTGCCTTGCTCATAAAGAAAAGAATCTTTCCCAAGATTCTTCCAGAGGAAGAGGTGGTCAAAGAGGAAGAGGAAGATATTTCAGAGGTAGGGGGGGCAGACACTCTCAAGGAGAAAAGTCAGATTTGCACTGCATACGCTATAAAAGAAATGGATCACATGATGCCTCTACATGCAGGTTACCTTGGGACAAAATTGAGGAGCAAAGAAACCAACAGAAAGGTAAAACTAATGACACAGGCAAAGGTAAAGCACCTGAATCTGTTCATTATGTTGTGGCACAATGTAATATTGGAGTAAATGAAGACTTATTTAATGCTTCACTTGCTTCTTGGAAAAATGATTGGTTGCTTGATTCAGGAGCAACTTGCTACATGACTCATAGGAAATAGTTTTTTGAAGAATTTACTGACAATGTTGATGGAGCAGTATACTTTGCAGACCAATCAAAACTCAAGCCATCAGGGCTTGGCACAATCAGGCTCAAATTGCATGGTCTTCCAGACTTTCTTCTGCATCATGTTCTATAACACCCACAGCTGAAGAGAAAATTGTTGTCCTTGGTCCACATCCGCTAGAAAGGTCACTCCATTCATATGTTTGATGGCAAGCTTGAGGTAAGAAAATCATCTGACCACTCACTTGTCATGAGAGGGATAGAAGAAGAAAGGCTTCTCAAGCTACAAGGTACCTCTGCTCATGCACAACATTTCTCATACAACTCTCATTATGAAGAAGGTACACTTCCATCAAGTTTATTATGGCATGCTATATTTGGACATTTGAACTATGACAGCCTTCGCTTGTTGAAGAAAAATGGTGTTGCTGGTTTGCCTACAATTCCTAGGAAACTTAAGCAATGTGATGCTTGTATTCTAGGAAAGCATAGCAAACAGTCTTTTCTAGGAAAGCATAGCACATAGAAAAATTGAACTCATTCATTTAGATTTATGTGGTCCAATGCCTATTCCTTCTGCAAATGGAAATAAATATATGATGACATTTATTGATGACTACACCAGAATGTGTTGGGTTTATTTATTGAAGAACAAATCCGATGCTTTTCAAACATTCAAGAACTTTCATGCATGGATTGAAAATGATGCACAATCTCATATTGGCTCTACTCGCACTGATAATGGAAAAGAATATACTTCAAATGAATTTGAAAACTATTTTTGCCAACGTGGGATCAAACATCAAACAATTGTGCCTTATAATCCCCAACAGAACGGTGTAGCTGAAAGAATGAATAGGACAATCTTAAATATGGTGCGCTCCATGATGTTTTTCAAAAATGTAAAATTGATGTTTTGGGCTGATGTAGTTCTATGTGCTATATATATAAAGAATAGATGTCCATCTAATGCTATTAGAAACAAGACTCCATATGAAATGTGGTATGGGCACATTCCTTCAGTAAAGCATCTCAAGGTCTTTGGTTCCACCTGTTATGCCTTGATACCAAAGGTACATAGAAACAAACTTGGTGCAAGAAGTCGTAAGTGTATCTTCCTGGGGTATTCAAACACCTCCAAAGCATACTGTCTCTATGATGAAGTCAATAAAAAGTTTGTTGTATCTAGAGATGTAATCTTTCTTGAAACATCCAAAACTGACAATGTTGTTGAGCGACAACTTGATCACTTGGATAGATTCGCAAATGCAAAATCATTTCAAGAATTTGATAATCAGATTCCACATCTTGAAGAGGGGATTCCTATACTAGATCAACATGTGGAATATTCTTCTAAATCACTCTCTCCCCTGCATGAAACTCCAACAACATATGATACTTTAAGTGATGTGATTGACAGAATTGGGAGACTCAATCTTGATTCAGTCCCAACTCAATCAACGGAGCAGCCTGGACCATCTGAGAAAGGTCCCCCAAAGTGGTTGACAAAGACACTTGAAAGTGTTCATCTTGATGAGGTTGGAAAGACAGGAACTAGAAACTCAAACCGGAAAAATGGAGGTGATGTAGATGACTTTGATTCACCTGTTGATATGGATGTTTCTTATGACTGTGAATTGAATTTGTCTACAGATTTCGAACCAACTTCCTTCAAAGAAGGTGCTTCTCATGATGAATGGAAAGAAGCGATGCAAAAGGAGTATGATGCCCTGATAAAGAATGGCACTTAGAAGCTGCTTGATCCTCCATTAGGAACCAAACCAATTGGCTGCAAGTGGGTCTACAAGAACAAGTATAAAGCTGATGGCTCACTTGACAAGCACAAAGCCAGGCTGTTGGGTCCCTATAATACTAGTGATTACCCCATTACTATTGTAGTTATACCCCTTATTTATATTTTTGTGCCCCTATTACCCCCATGTTGTTATTTCTGTGCCCCATATAATCCCTCTATTGTTATTTTTGTGGCTTTATATTATTATTGTTAGGTCGGCTAGATTATATTGTGACTCCTTAGGCTCCTATATATAGAAAGGAGGTTTTGTCATTTGTATCATCAAAGAATTGTTCATTTATGTAATGTAAAGGAGGTTGCCCCCTCGAAGAGGCTGAATTCTAAGGCGTTGATCTATCTTTTCTATCTTTTCTTGAGCTGGTTTCATAACATTTGGTATCAGAGCTTTGGATTCTAGGGTTTCGTTGCTCCAAACAGGTCATCGCGGCATTTTCTCTATAACTTTGTTTCTGTGACATTTCAGAAGTCGCAAGAAAAACCCATTTGAGAAGAAAGCGCGCTGAACCTTGGGTCCGAATTTCAGACCTTTTCTCGCGATATTTACGGAGATATGATCTGAGGAAGTTGGTCTTTTTGCAGACTCCTGAATTACATTGAAAACAGGTGACCTGGGGAAAATCGTCATAACTTTCTCTCTGGGGATCGGATTGAAATTTTGTAAGAAGGTACAGAAAGAGCACAGACTGTAGTTTCTTGTATGTGTGTTTTAGATTCAAAGGATGAAACAGTGACTAGTGGCACGCCGTACAAGTTTGCTCTACTGAACTAGTCTAAAAGCAAGTCACTGTGGGAGATTTCACATAACTCTTCCTTGGAGAATCCAATTTGGGTCAAACTTGTGGCATTGGAAAGAGGACATAGAAGGCTACTACAGGTCGCAATTTTAGAACTGGATGATCTGAAATTACAGAGACACTTCAAATTTAATATCAAGCTATCCATGGGAGAATATGTATTGACTAGCCCAATGCTTTCCATTCCAATGGGAGGTGCTGATGTTGTACTAGGAGTCCAATGCCTACAATCCTTGGGTACAATAGCTTTTAATTTTCAAGAAATTTTCATCAAATTTTCTACAGAAGGAAAGGAAGTTGAATTAAGGGGTATTGTAGGGAAACCAGGAAAGATAATCAACTCTAATGGTATGACAAAGCTTCTAAAAAAGGAGCAAAGAGGTGTAATTGCACAATTATGTTCGCTAGATGTTTCCTCATCGGAATCATCTATTTCTCCAGATCTCCAAAAAGTCTTGGACAATCATTCCAAGGTATTTGAGACTCCCAAAGGTCTCCCACCTATGCGTGATCCTGATCATGCTATTCATCTGATTCTAGGAAGTGTTCCTCCAAACATCAGGCCGTACAAATATCCCTATGTCCAAAAAAGTGAAATTGAACGTATGGTTGCAGAAATGCTAGAGGCTGGTATAATTCAACCAAGTCAAAGTTCTTTCTCTGCTCCAGTAGTATTGGTGCACAAGAAGGATGGATCATGGCGCATGTGTCCGGATTATAGGGAGCTCAACAAGCTCACTATTAAAGATAAGTTCCCCATTCCTGTCATTGATGAATTACTGGATGAATTGCATGGATCAATTTACTTCACCAAGTTGGATCTTCGTTCGGGATATCATCAAATCAGAATGAAGATTGAAGACATTCCGAAAACGACATTTAGAACTCATGAGGGTCATTATGAATTTTTGGTCATGCCTTTTGGCCTTACTAATGCACCTTCAACATTTCAAGGTTTGATGAATTCAATTTTCAAACCATTCCTTAGAAAATTTGTGTTAGTATTCTTTGATGATATACTAATCTACAACAAGTCTTGGAAGGATCATGTTGAACATGTTGACAGGGTGCTACAACTATTGGAGGAGAAACAATTATATGCAAAAAGATCCAAATGTTTCTTTGGAGTCGAGGAGGTGGAATATTTGGGTCATATTGTATCTCATGAAGGAGTTAAGGTAGACCCTAGCAAAATTAAAGCCATTAAGGAATGGAAAATCCCCACATCCATAAAGCATCTGCGAGGATTTCTTGGGTTGACAGGGTATTATCGCAAGTTTGTTAAGAATTATGGGAGAATAGCAGCACCTCTAACAACATTATTGAAGAAAGATGCATTTTCATGGACTCTGGAAGCAACAAAGGCCTTTGAACATCTTAAAGAGGCAATGTGCCAAGCACCGGTCTTAGCTACACCGGACTTCACAAAAACCTTTATTGTGGAATGTGATGCTTCAGGAAATGGAATTGGTGTTGTTCTAATGCAAGATGAAAGACCCATTGCTTTTGAAAGTCGTCCATCAAGGGAAAGTTTTTAAGCAAAGCTATTTATGAGAAGGAAATGTTGGCAATACTCCATGCACTTAAGAAATGGCGACCCTACCTAATGGGAAGACACTTCAAGGTAAAAACGGATCATGATAGCCTTAAATACTTTTTAGAACAAAGATTATCCTCTGATGAGCAACAAAAGTGGGTCACAAAGATGTTGGGTTATGACTTTGAAATCATCTACAAAAAAGGGAAGCAAAATGTGGTGGCAGATGCACTCTCAAGAAAGGATGAGGATGTGGAAGCATTGTTGTGCGCCATTTCTATTATCCAACCAGATTGGATAAATGAAGCAAGGGAGGAATGTAAGAATGATGAAGAAGTGTGGGCACTTATTCGAAAGCTACAACAAGATTCCAGTACGTCTGATACATTTAGCTGGAAAAATGATTCATTATGGTACAAAGATCGCTTATACCTCCGTAAGAATTCCCAGCTAAAACAAAAGATTCTTATGGAATTGCACACTTCTCCCATAGGAGGGCACTCGAGATTTTTAAAAACTTACCACAGGGTTAAGAAGGAATTTTTTTGGGATGGCCTTAAATCAGATATTAAAAAGTTTGTGGCGGAATGTTTGGTTTGCCAACAAAATAAAGTTGAAACAATTAAGACACCGGGTCTATTACAACCTTTATCCATTCCAAGCCAACGTTGGGAGGTGGTTTCAATGGATTTTATCACAGGTTTACCCAAGTCTGAGGGAAAGAGTGTCATCATGGTGGTAGTTGACAGACTTACCAAGTATGCACATTTTTGTGCATTATCACATCCATTTAAAGCCAGTACAGTTTCTACTGCATTTATGGAAACAATTCAAAAGCTACATGGAAACCCAAAGATTATTGTAAGTGACAGAGATCCCATTTTCACTAAAAAATTTTGGACATAATTATTTTCTTGTCTTGGTACTCAGTTAGCTCATAGCTTATCTTATCATCCTCAATCTGATGGGCAAACTGAGAACTTGATGAGGAAGGAAAAATTATATTGGAACCGGAAGCAGTCACAGAAACAAGAACTCGACAGCTACGAAATCGAGCAATTTCAGAGTATCTTATCAAGTGGAAGAACTTATCCGCTGAAGATTCCACATGGGAGGATGAGAATTTTATGCAGAAGTATCCATAACTACTCAAGCATTGAGGACAACACTTTTTTGAAGGAGAGGGGCATGTTGGGTCCCTATAATACTAGTGATTACCCCATTACTATTGTAGTTATACCCCTTATTTATATTTTTGTGCCCCTATTACCCCCATGTTGTTGTTTCTGTGCCCCATAGAATCCCTTTATTGTTATTTTTGTGGCTTTATATTATTATTGTTAGGTCGGTTGGATTATATTGTGACTCCTTAGGCTCCTATATATAGAAAGGAGGTTTTGTCATTTGTATCATCAAAGAATTGTTCATTTATGTAATGTAAAGGAGGTTGCCCCCTTGAAGAGGCTGAATTCTAAGGCGTTGATCTATCTTTTCCATCTTTTCTTGAGCTGGTTTCATAACACGGGCTTGTGGAAAAAGGTTTTTCATTGAAGGAAGGGGTCGATTATGAGGAGACTTTTTCCCCCACAGCAAAATGGGCTACCATCCGGACACTCTTTGCCCTAGCAACTCAGAACAGTTGGAAAGTGCATCAAATGGATGTAAAAACTGCTTTCTTGAATGGAGATCTAAAAGAGAATGTTTTTATGTCCCAGCCTGAAGGATTTTCTATGAAATGACATGAAAATAAAGTATGCAAACTTGTGAAATCCTTGTATGGCCTCAAAGAAGCACTGCGAGCATGGTATGAAAACTAACTAAGCATCTTCTAAAACTCAATTTCAAACATTATGATCTTGATGATGCAACTTTATTTGTCAAGAAAGTTGGAAAAATAGTTGTATATCTTGTGGTATATGTAGATGATCTTTTGATGACAAGGAACAATGAAAGCTACATTGCATCCATAAAGAAGGAATTGAGGAAAGGTTTTGAAATGACTGACTTGGGTTATGTTCATTACTATCTTAGTATTGAAGTAACTCAACATCTGAATTCCATATTTCTTTCTTAAAAGAAGTACATTGGAGATCTGTTGAACAGGTTTGGCATGACAGAATGAAATCATCTTACCACTCCAATGGAACAAAACTTAAAGCTCACATCCATTGAAGGAAAAAAATTTGAGGATGCAACAAAGTATAGACAGCTTGTAGGAAGTCTCAACTACCTAACTACTACCAGACCAGACATTTCGTTTACTGTTGGAATTCTCTCCAGGTTTATGCAAAAGCCTTGTGAGGGACATTGGTCTACTGCAAAAAGAGTTCTAAGGTACTTAAGGGGAACTCAAGACTTTGGAATCAAGTATACACAGGTGGACGAATTCAGCTTGATTGGATACTCTGATTTAGACTTCGATAGAGACAAAGAAAATGGGGTATCTACTTCAGGTTATGCTATGAGTCTTGGATCCAGAGTTGTCTCCTGGAGATCACGCAAACGATCAGTTCCAGCAGATTCCACAACAGAAACAGAATATGTGGCAACAGCTAAGGCAACAAAATAAATTGTGTGGCTTAGGAAAATTCTTGAAGATTTGCAGGTAAAACAAGTACAATCGACTCCACTCATGATTGACAATACCTCGGCAATAAAGTTGGCCAAGAACCCAAAGTTCCATGATCAAACGAAGCACATCAATACTAAATATCATCTGATTCAACATCACGTTGAGGCCAAAACAATCCATCTCTGCCATTGTTCCACTAATGAGCAAATGCAGACATCTTCACCAAAGCGCTTGTAAGAGAAAAGCTTGAACAATTCAGAACGATGCTTGGACTCACCAACATCCCTTCAGATTAAGGGGGGGAATGTTGACACCTAATCATCAGGATTGGGTGAATAAGTGTAATTGATGTAAATAAATAATGGAAAATATGAAGAGTCACGGGGAGATGAAATGAACAGTATCTCCCTCATGTATATAATAAAGACCAACATGAATGAATATCAATGAATTGATTCAGAGGAGTTACTGCCTGGTCTGACAAAAATACTTTGGGGAAAGCCTCAGCTAAAAACCCAACACTATTATATTATCATACATGGTGGAAATACATAGGAATTATGCAAAGCCTTAGCTCTCACTGGTAGCCAGCTCTCAATACAATCCTCATAGATGCTCATAGGCAATCTTGGCTTCTCTCCAACCTTCCTCTCTGCCCTCCAATCTCCTATTTCCTTGCACTTTTCCTTGTGTATGATTCCCAGTTACCAAGTGGAAAACCCTGCTACCAAAATTGCGCTATCCTCAAGGATTTATCGTTGACTGCATGCATGAGTTTTCTCCATGAGAAAACACATGCAACTGATAATACACTATCCTTGAACATTAATCTCAACTGGGCCTTTCTCATAATAGACATGCATGAGTTTCTGATGAGGGAATCTTTAGTTAACTGGATTAGCACTAGTTGAGTGCATTAATGCATCAACTGACTGTTAACTCACTATTAGTTCCTCAAACAATTTGGAACTAATTTAACTGGACTTAACTCAGTAAACTGAGTTAACTAATTACAAATCAAATATAACTCAATGTTGTGTCCTTAATTTAAGGGATAACTCTTACATGACTTCAGAAAGACTTCTAACTTGAATTTCTCCAACTAATTAATTTAAAATAAATAAATTAATTATTTCCAAGTAGCTATTAAGACTAAATTCGATTTTAATTCACAATTTAATTCAAGGACAAATCAAATTGGAATATTCTTGTTGCCATATTTTAGCACTCCCTGTCAACAAGAAAGGGATTATCTGCCACCCCGATCCTGTCTCTATGGAACTCGAATTTACACTTTGACAATGCCTTTGTCAAAATGTCAGCATCTTGCTCCTTTGTTGAAATACACTGCAGCAACATGATCCTCTCGACCTGTGAAAGTCACGGGCAAAAAATCTTGCCTTATGCTTCTCCACACTATCATCAGTAGCTTTCTTAACCTTGTAAAGCCAACGAGAACTCACAACTGAGTTTTTATTCGGTCTTGGAACCGTGTTCCAAACACTGTTACGAACTATGGAGTCATACTCCTCCACCATATCATCAACACAAATTGGCTGCTGCATTGCTTCCTCAAAGGAAGATGGGTCAGTCTCAACACATTCCTCGGCAAGAGCCATGTATCCAGTGTACCTCTCAGGTGACCTCCTTTGTTTGCACTAAGAAGATGGTTCTCCCACATTCTCTCTCGCATCCTCCAACAATCTATCAGCTTCTCTTGTGCACTTCCATCCATCTCTGGAAGACTCTGCTTTAGTCGATGTCTCCACTCCTAGAACCTCTACATGCAACTACTCTGCATCAGTCTAAGGCTCCTCCTCCTTAGGAACCAACAGTTCCTCCATAGCCTGTAGTTGGAGCTCCCTATCAAGGGAAACTTGCATGGCCTTCTGCTCATCAAACTTGAGATCTCTATGAACCACTATCCTCCGACTGGTAGGCAAGTACACCTGATAGTTGTGAGGTGTATCAGTGTACCCCACAAATATCCCCAACTCTACTGTCGCTCAAGCTTCTTCTGTGCATCCTTTGTCACATGGAAATATACTGATGAGCCAAAGATCCTGAAGTGACCCACATCTGGTCTCTTATCGGAGAAAGCTTCCTCTGGTTTCTTCATCCCAAGTATGCGATGCGGACTTCTATTCTACAAATAGATCATTGTGTTTCATGCCTCAGCCCAAAGTGAAGTGGTAGGCCTTGGTCATGCAGCATTGCCCGTGCTGCCCCTACAATAGTTCTGTTATTCCTCTCGGCCACCCCATTCTGTTGTGGGTTATGAGGTGATGTCAACTCTCGTTTAATTCCTTCCACTGCACATAAGTCCTTAAACTCTTGAGAGACATATTCTCCACCGTTGTCACTTCTCAAGGCCTTGATCTTCTTCCCTGACCCTTTATCGACCAAAGCTTTGAACTCACAAAACTTTGTAAAAGTTTGGTCCTTCTTCTGCATGAAATAAGTCCAGCATTTACGAGAATAGTCATCAATGAAAATCACATAATACCATTGCTTCACTGTGGATTCCATCGAGAATGGTCCACACAAATTAGTATGAACTCGCTCTAAGATAGCCTCTACTTGACTGTCTCAATCATGAAAGGAAGACTTGGTGTACTTTCCCAAGGTACAACCATTGCATGTGTCAAATTGCTCAAGTTTACCTTTGGGAAGTCCTGTGATATCTGTTGCATTATCTTCAAAGCCCCATGATGTAAATGGCCCAACCGCCTGTGCCACAACTTGCCAATGTCTTTGCATTGCACCAATTCTACTTTCGTACTCAATGTTGCACAATCATCTACCTCTAGTTTATAGAGATTCTTCACCTGAATCCTTATCCTCTTGGTTTGACGTATGTCTATGTGTCTTAGGAATGCCTTTCCTTTACTGAAAACAACATCGTAGCCTTTGTCCTCCAACATCGCGACCGATACCAAGTTCTTCTTCTGTCCAGGCACATACATCACATCTATCAAGGTGAGAGGAGGTCCATGATCCCTCTGAAAAGCAACCGTGCCTACTCCTGAAACACTATACCTTCTGTCGTCACCCATTTCTATGCGCATGTTGAGGTCTTTCTCCTCCAAGGCACTAAATAATTTTTATCACCGGTCATGTGGAATGAGGCTCCACTATCAAGATACCAGACACAACCCGTCATTGATGACACCATGCATGCGATGACGGTAAATTCCATTTCAAACTGAGAGGCTTATGCCTCACCTTCCAATCCTTCTGAGGATCCCTTCTTGGACTTCTTCGATGGGCAATTAGTCACATAATGTCCCATCTTGTGACAATTAAAGCATATTACTTTAGACATGTCACCCTTCTTCCCTCCATGAGAAGAATTCGATTTGAAATGGGAAGCCTTCGCCTTCTCTTTCCCTGCCTTACTTGCTAAGGCCAAATTTTATTCATCATCATTATTGGATGAAGAACCATCTCATGTGCTCCTCTTGATCTCCTCCTACATAAGATCCGACCATAGTCGTTCCCAATCCGGCAGTTTCTCCCTTTCATTCACAGAGTCCTGGTAGCTATTCCAACTCTTTGGAAGGCCAAGGAGAGTGAGGCTCACCATATCATCATCGGTAGTAGTTATTCCCACACTGCCAAGGTCATCTCTGTAGGTGGTGAGCTTGTTCAGATATGTGGAAATAGTATCGCCCTTCTCCATCTTGATTCTTCGAAGCTTATCCTTGAGCACCAATTTCCTTTGGTCGCTACTATTCTAGTAGAGGTCCTTCAATGTCTTCCACATTGAAAATGGAGTATCCTTCCCATGGAGACTCGAGACAATATGGTCTCGAAATCCCTCAAGGATGATCTATCTCGCCTTCGCCACAAACTTCTTCCACTAAGCCAACTCTTTTGCATTAGTTGAAGCTGCCTTTGGGATTTCTTGATCAATGAATTCCTTCAAGCCATTGTCTTCTAATACAACCTCCATTCTATCTTTCCATGCTATGTAATTTGAGCTACCTTCCAAGGCATACTCGAGTCTCAAGCCATAGAACACCATTGGCCAACCTTGAACTATGATATGAATTCAATTTGCACCTGGAACCTCGAACTTCAAACTTAGAATTCTCTTCTCAGTATATTGTTCACAGCTCTGATACGATGTAGAAAATATGTGTAGGTTAACCCGATAATGCAATATAAATCAAAGTAGAATACTATAACCTACTTCTACTATCAATTTGCGGAAGCTTAAAGATCGAGATGAACAATATAACCAGAAGAAGAAGAATCAATAGCACAATACACATGAAAATACTTTGGGGAAAGCCTCAGCTAAAAACCCCACACTATTGTTTTATCATACATGGTGGAAATACATAGAATTATACAAAGCCTTAGCTATCACAGCTAGCCAGCTCTCAGTACAATCCTCACAGATACTCACAGGCAATCTTGGCCTCTCTCCAGCCTTCCTCTCTACCCTCCAAGCTCCTATTTTCTTGCGTTGTTCCTTGTGGATGATTCCCAGTTACCAAGTGGAAAACCCTGCTACCAAAATTGCGCAATCCTCAAGGATATATCCTTGACTGCATGCATGAGTTTTCTCCATGAGAAAACACATGCAACTGATAGTACACTGTCCTTGAACATTAATCTCAACTGGGTCTTTCTCAGAATAGACATGCATGATTTTCTGATGAGGGAATCTTCAATTAAGTGGAGTAGCACTAGTTGAGTGCATTAATGCATCAACTGACTCTTAACTCACTATTAGTTCCTCAAACAGTTTGTAACTAATTTAACTGGACTTAACTCAGTAAACTGAGTTAACTAATTACAACTCAAATATAACTCAATTTTATCTCCTTAATTTAAAGGATAACTCTTGCATGACTTCAGAAAGACTACTAACTTGAATTTCTCCAACATCATTCTTGGATGAAGAACTATCTCGTGTGCTCCTCTTGATCTCATACTACATAATATCTGACCACAGTCGTTTCCAATCCGGTAGTTTCTCCCTTCCATTCACAGAGTCCTGGTAGCTATTCCAACTCTTTGGAAGGCCAAGGAGAGTGAGGCTTAACATATCATCATCAGCAGTAGTTATTCCCACACTGCCAAGCTCATCTCTATAGGTGGTGAGCTTGTTCAGATATGTGGAAATAGTATCGCCCTTCTCCATCTTGATTCTTCGAAGCTTATCCTTGAGCACCAATTTCCTCTGGTCGCTACTCTTCTGGTAGAGGTCCTTCAATGCCTTCCACATTGAAAATAGAGTATCCTTCCCATGGAGACTCGAGACAATATGGTCTCGAACTCCCTCAAGGATGATCTGTCTCACCTTCGCCACACACTTCTTCCACTCAACCAACTCTTGTGCATTAGTTGAAGCTGGATTTGGGATTTCTTGATCAATGAATTCCTTCAAGCCACTGTCTTCTAATATAGCCTCCATTCTATCTTTCCATGCTATGTAATTCGAGCTATCTTCCAAGGCATACTCGAGTCTCAAGCCATAGAATGTAGTTGGCCAACCTTGGAGTATGATATGAATTCGATTTTCACGTGCAACCCTGAACTTCATACTTCGAATTATCTTCTCAGTATATTGTTCATAGCTCTGATACCACGTAGAAAATCTGTGTAGGTTAACCCGATAATGCAATATAAATCAAAGCAGAATACTATAACCTACTTCTACTATCAATTTGTGGAAGCTTAAAGATCGAGTTGAACAATATAACTAGAAGAAGAAGAATCAATGGCACAATACACATGAAAATACTTTGGGGAAAGCCTCAGCTAAAAAACCCACACTATTGTATCATCATACATGGTGGAAATACATAGGAATTATACAAAGCCTTAGCTGTCATAGCTAGCCAGCTCTCAATACAATCCTCACAGATGCCCTCCAAGCTCCTATTTCCTTGCGCTGTTCCTTGTGGATGATTCCCAGTTACCAAGTGGAAAACCCTACTACCAAAACTGTGCAATCCTCAAGGATTTATCCTTGACCACATGCATGAGTTTTCTCCATGAGAAAACACATGCAACTGATAGTACACTATCCTTGAACATTAATCTCAACTGGGTCTTTCTCAAAATAGACATGCATGAGTTTTTGATGAGGGAATCTTCAGTTAAATGGAGTAGCACTAGTTGAGTGCATTAATGCATCAACTGACTCTTAACTCACTATTAGTTCCTCAAACAGTTTGGAACTAATTTAACTGGACTTAACTCAGTAAACTGAGTTAACTAATTACAACTCAAATATAACTCAATCTTATCTTGTTAATTTAAAGGATAACTCTTGCATGACTTCAGAAAGACTTCTAACTTGAATTTCTCCAACTAATTAATTTAAAATAAATAAATTATTTATTTCCAAGTAGCTATTAAGACTAAATTCGATTTTAATTCACAATTTAATTCAAGGACAAATTAAATTGGAATATTCTTGTTTCCATATTTCAACATTTTTTTACCCCATTTTGTTTCATTCTGCATTCTAGAATTTACCAAAAATATTTACTCGATATCAGAGTCTATTTGAACCATAAAAAGCCCAAGAATATATATCATAAACTTGGCTCTACTTCCCTCAAGAAAATCATGTGAAATTGACCTAAAAATCCTAGGACGTTTTGCTTGTAGGGGCCCTTGAAGTGTTCTTTGTTGAAATATCTTAATAGGGAAAATATGGTAAAAGTCATAGACCATGAGGGATACTCATCCCCTAGGTGAATAAATATTCACTTATAAAATTTCCCTACTTCTCAATAATCATAGAAATATACTTTACATTCTCAATGCCAATGAAAAGCTAATAAAAATTGTGCAGATTTTGCTTCCATAAATGCTTGCTATCTCTTTTTAGTGATATGTTATATAATTATTTATGTTTGCTTGGAATTTTTGCATAATTTATTATAAGTTTCATACTATGGTTTTTTAATATTTTGAACAAATTTTTAAGTAAAATGATTAAATTGGTTTAGATGTACACTTCAACATGCACATGCAAAAAATATAACTAATTAGATCACACGTAAAGCTAATGGCATTTCCGAAGTCTTGAAAAACTAAAAAGCAACATGTATGCTAGGGTTTATCAAAGAAAATTACCTTAAGATGTTGAAAATAACATCTAGTTCCACCAAGATTTGTTGTAAATCTCTATAGAGGAATCCCAAAAACTGTAAAACCAAGGTACAAATTATAAAAAAAAATGATCACAATCCAACAAAATTCAAATAAATTACATGAAACACCATTTAAAGAATTTGTATCCCAAACAAAATGGGTAACTACAAAGAATTATTTCTTATAAAATGTAATAAAGCATCTAACTTACTGAAGCTTTGATTCCAGATTGCCACTTTTCTTCAAGTTTTTATCTTTTAGTGTGAGAATGTATCTGGTCATTGAATACAATGGACCTGTGTGTTATAAAAGCTTATTTTAGTGCCAATGTGGACCGAGGATGGAATGTTCTTCTTCGGTTTGGAAGTGGAACCTGCCATTCACGATGGGAATGGATAGGGTATTGGTATAAAATTGGTTATTCATTATGATATAAATGTATTTTTTTATTGTCTATGGGTATCAACAAGCAGATGTTAAGTGCTAGAATAATGCAAAAGATTATGATAGATGCTCCATAAATGGTTTTGATCTGCCATGTTATAGTTGATGTACCTTGGTAATAATCAAGTAGAAGTCAAGTGGAGGCTTTCTCCGGTTGACACTATTGAGTTTTGGTATGAACTGTGTAAAAATATTTAATCTGACACATTTTTTCTTGAAGATTTCACTTCTTTGATGATGAGTGAAATGTTAACTTGAAACAAGTTAGATTAAAACATATTCACATTCCCAACTAAAAACTCTGATAAAAGTAGTGGTAGTTATATTAGTAATAATGTTGGCTATAATAATTAATCTTCACAAAGAGTTATAAAGTTATGACCCCTTGCTAAGATATACAAGAGGGCATATATACCTTGGCTCTCATTGTTAGTGACCCTCCATTAGTTGACATATATGGATTAATTAAATAAAAGTTTCAACTTCTACTTGCATTCCCATTGTATGGGACTTTCCAGTCCTATTCAAATGAGTGCTTGTGGATCTTGAAGGTACACCATATTACAAAATTGTGGTTGTTAGAAGTTCAAGGTATTTAAATTTATTTCATTTGTGTTTATTTAATGCCATTGAACTTCAGGATATAATCGAGTACATGGTGTGCATGTTAGCATGCTCACTAAAATATATGCCTAGTAAAGAAAGAATAGACAAATACAGACTTGCATGTTTCACTAAACATGTAGGATGTGAATATGTAATAAAGGGTATTCTAATTAAATCTTGGGAATTGATTTGAATCATGGAAGGGCTTTATCTGCTCGCAACTGTGTTGCATGGAGCCAAAGTAATGGTCACCTTCTTCACATTTTTAACTGTTAAAATTGGAAACTAGGGCCAAATTCCACTTTGGTAAGGTCCCTTGAAGAAGATAATTATGGCATTGAATTCCTCTTTCTAAGAGGACCAAAATCGACCTACAGTTCATCGAATTTGGTTAAGGAAAAGTGTGTTTTTGAATTTATGTTTCTATCATATAAAATCATCAAGGTCGTCCTCACCTATATGTCGGCTCAATAAGCCCAAAAGTCACGTCTCTTCAACCCTATTGAATTGTATATAAATAGGTTCATTTCAACCTCATTTGACACAACTAAAGGGCTCTAAAATATCTCTAAGGTAGCCTCATCTTGAAGGATCTAGGAGCACAAGTATTAGGTATGTTTTTGGTGTGGTCTTCCTTCCATAGGTTTAATCTTGAAGTAGTATGGCAGCCGCAGGTTAGGGAAGAGAATTTTTGTGAGATTTCTCCTCTTTTGAAGGATGCTTCTTCTCGTAATCATTTCAGGAGTGTTGTAGGATTTGTAGTCTTGGACAGGGGGGGCGAAAGGTTTTTCTGATGAGAAGAACAGATCGTAGTACAAGTAGACATGAAACCTTGATGGAGGTTGTTTGTAGCACAAACCTTAGATAAAGTTTGCCTAAGGAAGGACCGCAACAAGTGTCTCAAGATTTGGGCTAATCTACAAGCCCTAATTGCAAATCTTCAATCTCAAAACTCGTCGACTCTTTGGCTAGGCTTCACTGCTCAATTTGGGATTGTCTTGGGCCTTGGCCTCTTTATAATCAGCAAAGGAAGCCACTTGAAGTAAACTAGGACTAAGCTCATTTTAGAACCTATTGAGTTGTAGCTTTGAATACTATTGTCTACTAGTTAGGGCATAACTTGTCCGCTATTATTTGAAGACAGAATTGCAAACTTGTGTAGGTTGTATATTTGGCACATGGTCAGTGGTTTAGTCATCATATTGGAAAGTCAACCTTGACATTTATTGTACTATATTTCTCTCTTTCTTTGTTGAACATTTGATATTGATAATAAGAATATTTGATCAAGGGTTTTCCCCATCTTGGGGTTTTTCCCTGGCTTGTGCTAGTTATTGTGTTCTTTTGTCTTGGCTTGTCTTCTGATTTGATCATATGTTCTTTCTTAAGTTGTTATCAATGTGATAATGATTCAGTGCTAATGAAAGTGAAATGGACTAACAAATGGGCTAATATAGAATTTGAAGTATCTATCTTAATAAAGAACATTTCATCCTAAACTCAACGTGGTATCAGAGCTCAGGTGAGGACAAGCCCGGGCAAGAGTGAAAGAGAAAGCATCACTAAGTGAAGTTTGTTGATCAATAGCATAAAGAAGGGTGAATTGATTGTTTTGAATCGGAAATCAAAGAAACTTTGTACCAGCCCAACTCTCCACAAGGTCTAATTTAGAGCTCCTTTCTCTTGAAGAATATGTATGGAAATAGCCATAGTTGAAGTTGCAGATCTATGGTTTGTCAAAGTTTCAGAGAGGGCTGAACAGAAGGTCAGTTTCATAGTAGCATACCTAGAACCAATTTCCTATTTCAAGTCAAGATCCAAGTGCATTCTTTCAGAGCATTCAAATCAAAGTGAATGGTGCAAGACAGAGAATTTGATTCACTATAAGTAGTTGTCGTCCTGGGATGCTAACGCACAACAAAAAAGGTTTTCTTTTGTTTTTCTTCTAGACCAAGGAGTTGTATATTTTGCAGACCTGTATTTTGCTGAGGTGTATTCCTTTCTCTTGTTGGTAAAGAACTGAAGTATTTTAAGGACATCCTCTTGTATATCCCAGATTGAAAGAAGATCAAGTAGTCCAATTGGGATATGGTCATCCTTGAGGTAGAAGAAAGAAACCTCATTGACAAGCCGCAATTAGGGCATCAATTGCAGAACACCGGATTTTTTTTTTTTTTTTTCAGACCTAAATACCTAAGGTACAACATAGTTCTCTTGTTTATGGGAACCTATTCCGCAAGGTGAAGAACAAATTTTGATGTCTAATCTCTGTGGGTTTGGACCTGAGAATATTCTACGGGTGTTGAAGGATCATTACAGGTCTCTTAAGCTAAGTCTCATCTTGTGTAGGTTCAAGGTTGTTACAGATCCATTTGGGCACATCCCTCCCAACATCCATATCAGTACTATTAAGGCTCATCAAACCCTAATCCAATTGCTACATCCCCTAGACAAGTCATCACTTTGAATGCCTCCTTCCTTGAAATTTTCCTAGCCTCAATCCCTCCAGAAATGCCTCCTTGAGGGACCAGCGTAGCCTTAGTCAGGGGTAAATGCGCTTGAGTGCAGGTAGGCCCATGTAAGGGTGAATTTCAGTGCACTTAGGCCCACTTTGACCTACATTGGGCGAGATTTAGCGAATTATTCATAGGGTTCTGGGAATATTCTTAGCTTCTGGAGCATTCTAAAATATTCCCACACTTATCATCTCCTACGAGCTCAAAATTGGATAGGGAATGAGTTAAGTAACCTCCTATCCTCTCATCCCTTCCTCCATGAAAACTAACTCTAAGTTTGGAAGGCCATTCAATACCCTCATTTATGACCAAACCACCTCCATTTTCCTATAAATTGAGCACTCATCTAAGTGATCAAGGGCTGGAATTTGAGAATTTGTAAGGAGATATTGTTGGTGTGAGGTTTGAGATTGTAAGCAAATATTGTTATGTTGTCCGAGTGTTGTGCTTATGGTGTGATGAAGGATGGAACTCAAGCTGGAGGAGTGACATTGGATCGGACTTCATGGTTGTAACTCTTCCTTCTACTTAATAAAGTTGTTTACACCTTTTCCCATATTCTTGTCTTTATGTATGATGATTATATGTGTAAATTCTTTCGATTCCATTTGCTTATAGTAGATAGATCTCTTGCTTTCATTAGTTTTTGTCCTCTGTTTATGATTGCAGGTACTTGTCAAGCAGATTAAGTTCGAGAAGGAGAAACGGGAGCCATACAAAGGAGACAAAGGGAAAGTGAAAGATAACAAGTAGGTCCCCTGTCTTATTTATCTTCTATAGAAAAAGGATAAACGCTTTAAATCTGTTGTTCTCGGTGTAGCTACCCACCTAGAGAAATTGTATTTATTCGTAGATGCAAAATTCCACATAACAAATTGGCAACTCTGTTGGGGAACGATCATCATTCCGGGTAGTTTACCTTCATCCTAGTACACCCTAGTAGACTTTACTTGCTTCCATTGATCTTGTTTCAGCTTTTTTGAAGTGTTTTTTGGTAAAAATTGTGCTTGAAAGCCCCTAGAATGGCCTCTCTATCACCAGCATAGGCTTGGTCAGGAGATAGAGTGCTACAGAGCACCCTTGGCTTGAGGACAGTGCTCTGAAGTGCATTTTCTCCCATTCAGGGCTGCGTTGATCCTGCTTAGGTAAAAAATCCTACCTTTGCCTTGATTTTTCCCAAATTTCCTTCTATTTTTGCTTGTTGAAAAATCAATGATTGTTATGTCTCTTAAATCAATTTTTGTTTCTTTTTCTAGCCCTACTTTGGCCTTGATTGTTTAGTGTTTCTTAAATTATTTCTTTATCACTATAAATTCATTGTCAAAGTTAGTTTATAGTCGATTAATCTTTGCTCAAAAGAAAGTGTCATAAAAGTCTTCATTTCTTTCGAAAAGGAACTGTTGTAAAGTCTTCGTTCTTGCAAAAAGATTGATTGATTGTATGTGCATTAGTTTCCTTTTGTTCATCTCAACATTAAGGGAATTGAAAAGAAAAATTTTCATTGTGCATATTGTAGTTTGTGAATTCTTGATAGGAATAGCTAGGGAAATTTCATTAGGTGTGATCTTTTCTCTTTATCAAAGATCTGATTGCTCTATCCCTTACAAGCTACGGTTTTCATTGTTAATTGAATGAAAGAATGTTTCCCATGTTAGTTTCATTCTAGGAATTGCAAACATACATCACGTGATGAACCTTGAAAGGAAAATTCTTAAGAAGATCAAATTAAAGTTATCACCTAATGGAGCATTATAACTTAACGCATAACATTTAGAGGTCTAGGCTAGAGACATGTTCCGGCATCATTAAACATAGCAGCTATCGCTAACTTGTTTGAGATACATTCTGAGTGTGATACCTCATTCCACATACGTAAGTATATCATAGCTCATCCATGTACCTTCAGGTATATAGGGCAATGTTACAATCCATAAAGTATAATGGAATGCTCTCACTATGCAGTTTCTAACACGAATTGGGCCTCCACGTACTTTCAGGTATATATAGGAGGACAATATTAGGTTGCTATCAATCCTTAGGTAACCGAGTCAGCTACCTTATACATTGTGATACACTGAATGCAGCATTCAGGGAAATTTCCTGCACATATGTTAATTCCCTGGTTTACTGAGGCAATATGTTGCAGTTCACAGTTGCTTGGTAATCCTTTTGCCTAGATTATCCCTCTTTTGTTTTGTTATGTTATTTTGATTAAAATAAAACTAATTGACCATGGATAACATCCTCTATGCTCACTCCTTAGTTGATATTAGGTTGAGACATATGGCAACAACTCCGGAGTCCACTGATCAAGGAATTCCTTGATGGGAATCCTAGTCCTTTTCCTCCTTTCAGAAATATTGGTGCTCCTTATATGGCTACATTGTCCCTTCTAGGATTTACCATTGGCTTGCTAGTATGGATGTTTTCAACCTCCTTGGTTCAAAATGTCATGATTTCTCCGCAATCGAGTACTCCTCTAACTAGACAAAATTAACCTCCAGCTGATCTTAAAGTTGACCCATTGCCTTCTTCCTCAGTTTTTCCTTCCTCCCCTTCTTCCTCTTCACCTAGTGAAAGTATTGACACTAGTAACCAGGTGGCTAAGAAGAAGAAGAAAGGGAAGAAGAAGAAGAAAAAAAAAATTCAGTAGGGGGGCAACCAAGCAACCATTGCTTTGAATGCAACTTCTGATGAGAAACCATCTGATAAGCCTCACAAAGTATGATATCCATGCAAACTTTGTACGGGAGACCATCGTCTTCGAAATTGTCCTGATATTCCTTAGATCTTAGAAGAATGGTCTTCTCGTTCACATCGTCCTATGTCATCAAATTCTGGAGATCATGCTGGTGATACACCATCAACTAGTGGTAGTAATGTTCATGGAAAGAAGGGTAAAGTTAAGTTGCCCTGGACTCTCCCTTAATCCTTCACTAGTTGATAAAGTGACTGACCCAGATCAACCATCAGTCAAATCCACTCTATCTGAATGTGAATCCCATGAGTCTATACCTGATCAATCATAAGTGGAGGAAACAGTTGACCCAATTTCACCTTCAGTTAATCGTACCTTTCCCGTAGAGAGTGAATTTGATACCACTCAGGTTCTTTTTGTTTCTTCAGATTCTAATGAGCTTGGGGGAAATCCTCCTGTTCCATCAAGACAGGTGTTGGGACTCAGAAATGTCATATTTTCATCCACCTTTTTCTTCACTATTCCTTACATTTCATCATCCCATTAACCTGTTATCATATCACTTTCATACATACATTTGGGTTTCACCTTCCTATTTTCCATTTTATTCATTTTTGTATTATAAGTGAATTTATGATTAATTATTAGAAAATGTACATATTTTTATATATCTCAAGAATATGTGAGTTTTGTGATGTGTAGGAAATATGTGAAGAATTAATATCTCCTCCACCATATCAAGGAGATAATTATGGAGGCATATCTTATCCTAAGGAGAAAATCATGGAGGCATATCTTTTTCTAAGGAGAAAATCATGGAGGCATATCTTATCCTAAGGAGAAAATCATGGAGACATATCTTATCCAAGATATGTGAGAAATTTGTGGGATCATGTTTGAGAGATTTGTGCAATGATATCTTGTAATAACGGGAAACTAGTTGAGAGTGCTTGAGAGAATATTGGATATGTAATTATGGAAAGGTTATCTTCCTCATGTATATAATAGAGTGCTCTCTCTTCATTGGGATGAATAATGAATAATAGAGAATGGATATTAACTTTGATTGATTGTTATGCTTTCATGACTTGTGATTTAGTTCTTGTAATTTGACATAGTTTTATTGTTGTGAGTTCACATATGTTGTTTGTCGTTCACTTCTTCACATGTTGTATTGCTTTTCTTTTATGCAACTTCCTGCTTTCATAGTTAATGTTTCAATGCCTTCTTAGATTAATTTGATTTCAGTAATTTAGATTAGATTAGATTAGATTAGTTCCACTTCAGTCTTGCATATATAGTGCATGTGTCTCGTAAGTCTACAGACCTCGGATTGACAAATTAAATAGTTGGGTAAGTACTACAATGGAATTAAACGAACATAGTTTCACCCAACAACAGGAGGCAAATCCTCCCGCTCTTGTAACTCAAGGGGTTAATTCCCCTGTTTCTACGATACCCCGCCCCAAGTAGTCTGGTCACTTCCTTTGATTGGAATCGACTGGAAAGATGTCATCTTCCTTCTTATGTGCCTTTCCAGATCATAGTACAGATTTGTAATATGATTGTACCTGGCACTATTATATATGAAGGTGCATCAGTGAGTATCCTTTCCTCCACTCCGTGGCAAGCACTCGGTTCACCGCCACTTGTGCCTGTTACCAAGAATCTGTTGGCTTTTAATAGAGGAACTAGTCAACCATTAGGGATCCTTCCTTAGTTTCCTATTACTTTGGGAGGAAAACTTGTTTATCTCAATGTGATGGTATTCTTAGGCCCTTTAGATTACAATTTACTTCTTGGGCGCGACTATGTTTATGACATGGGAGCTATTGTTTTAACACTCCTTCGAGTGATGTGTTTCCCGCATGAAGGAAGAATTGTCATCGTTGACCAGCTTTCATTTCCCGGTCCAAATATGGCTTCCAGTCAACCATCTTCCCTAAATGGTCCTTTTGTACCAATGGTATCTTCCCCGCCACGGGTCAATTATGTGGCAACTCGTTCCATGCCTACATCAACTGACGATCAATTCTGTGATGTTGTACATTATGTACTGGGGCATTGGACCGAAATCTTTATAATGAATTCCTTGCTACGAATCCCTTCCAGAGCATTGTTCTCCCATTTGATGAGAAGCTCTTGGAAGTCATGACCTCTTATGCATTGTGATCAAGGAATATGAGGATAGTTCTTTGTCTTGTGTCAACCTCGTTAAAAAATGAAACAAGGAATATGAGGATAGTTCCTAGTCTTGTGTCAACCTCGTTAAAAAATGAAACAAAGGGTGTGAGCACAGTTCCTTATCTTGTGTCAAGCTCGTTAAAAAATGAAACAAGGAATATGAGGATAGTTCTTTGTCTTGTGTCAACCTCATTAAAAATTGAAACAAGGAATATGAGGATAGTTCCTGGTCTTGTTTCAACCTTGTTAAAAAATGAAACAAAGGGTATGAGCATAGTTCCTTGTCTTGTGTCAAGCTCGTTAAAAAATGAAACAAGGAATATGAGAAAAGTTCCTTGTCTTGTGTCAAGCTCGTTAAAAAATGAAACAAGGAATATGAGCATAGTTCGTTGTCTTGTGTCAAGCTCGTTAAAAAAAGAAACAAGCAATATGAGCACAATTCCTTGTTTTGTGTCAAGCTCGTTAAAAAATGAAACAAGGAAAATGAGGATAGTTCTTTTACTGTGTCAGCCTTGTTAAAAAATGAAACAAGTCCCAGAGCAGAGTTCCTTGTCTTGTGTCAAGCTCATTAAAAAATGAAACAAGGAATCTAAGCAGAGTTCCTTGTCTTGTGTCAAGCTCATTAAAAAATTAAATAAGGAATCTGAGCAGAGTTCCTTGTGTTGTTTCAGGCTCATTAAAATATGAAACAAGGTCCCCTAGAAAAGTTCCACTTCGAGTCTTTGATTAGATCTTGTAAAATACCAGTCGAGTCTTTCACTTGATCTCATAAATGAACCTTCATTCCATCCACCTCATAGCCACGAGTAGTCTACTTAGGTGAATGCAATGAAGCTTGGGGGCCATGCACCTAGTCTCGAGTCATCATGCTGGGGGCATGTAAACCAATCTCAAGCATAGTTTTTCATTTCAAGCTTGTGTAAACATGAAACTGAATCCAAGCATAGTTTTTCGTTTCAAGCTTATGTAAACATGAAACTCAATCCAAGCATAGTTTTTCGTTAAAAGCTTGTGTAAGAATGAAACTGTATCCAAGCATATTTTTTCATTTCAAGCTTGTGTAAACATGAAACTGAATTCAAGCTTAGTTTTTGTTTCAAGCTTGTATAAACATGAAACTGAATCCACTCATAGTTCCCTATGGTTCAAGCTTGTGTAAAAATGAACCCATTTTCATTTTAACCCTCATGATTGCGATTCTATCAATCTCTTCCATCAGATGAGCCTTGGTCTTTTTTTCCTTCCATCATCACTATCTTCTTGGCTAATCATATGCTTTCACTTGGTTGTTTTACCTTTTTTGAGGAACAGTTGCAATGAGTGGTCTTATTAGCCAACCTCTTCCATAAATCAACATGTTTTGAGAAGTTCCAACATCACTGGAACCAGTTTCTATCCTAGACACCACTCGTTCCTCTAAGTGGAGTCCTCTTTAAGTTCTTCAAACTCTCGAAAGATGAAAAGATTGTCGAGCGCTTGTCCTTTTCAGCTCGTTAACGGATTGGAAACAACATCTACTCAGTATAAGTTTAACCCTTTTCTGGACTAAGATAGATTATTTACGAAAAAGGAATACATTGATAAAAAATGGTCAATAGGTTCTCTCTCGTATTATTTTACGCTTTTTCAGACTTGAGAAACAAATCTACGAAAAAGAAATTATGGAGTTTTCTTTTTGTCCCTTTTCAAACTCTCTAAATATGAAAAGGACCGAGTTATCATTGTCGTTAAACTCATTAAAAAATCAAATATCGAAAAACTTGTCCATCATGACAAGACCGAGTTTCACCTTCGCTAAACTCGTTAAAACATCACATAGTGATGGATTCACCCGAAGGGTGGAATTATACAACAAGAATATGTTATCCTCCTCAAGCTTGATAAAAAATAAAGAGGTATTGGTCAGCAATGACTGGGGAAAATGGGAAAAGGGGTAAACCACTTTATGGCAGTAGGTCGCTCTTGAACATGACACTTTCACTTCATCTCTGTGACTACTTGGGTTGGGTTATCTGCTTGATGGTTATCACACCTATGGTCTATCATACCATCCATTACTTTGATTTTGGGTCAATTCTGCCAATTCATTCAGTGTCGCCAACATGTTCAAGAGAAATCACTTAGTTAAAATTCATCCTTTGCAATACCCATAAACCTTCATTTTCATGACCGCCATTCCTAAACCTTGTGTCGTTAGTCACATTCCGTCTCCAAAATCATTACCCTTTTTTCTTGTCGTTGACGTGGGATACATCAAAGCCCTCCTACGATGAGTCGCTTCTTGTCGACATCAGCACATTATCCAAGAAGTTGACTTAGAAACACCCTTTCAGTACCTTGGAGCTTGCATACATCAATGGAAAGTTTCTCGCTTCTGGCGATAGGTTGAAATCATTTGTATGGTGTTCAACATCAAAAAATTTATTCACACCATGCAAAATGTACTGCAGTACCTTGAGGATCATTATCATTATTGGTGATTTCTCTCGCGTCCGTTAATGACTTACATCATTGGCTAGTAATCAGACGGTGTCTTCCCATGTTTGACTTCAGATCACATATTCACATGGTTAGACTCATACTTGAGCGAACGATTGAACGATATAGAAACCTCGGATCTAGTTTCATCCATCTGAGCTGCAATTTCAGGAAAGTACCAAATCGTCCGTATGATGGATTTTCACTAATGGTCATCCCATCATGGGTCTATATCTGTAGACGACTATCTATGTACATGTAATGAAAAGTTTATATGTTGAAAATGGGTATGCCTTCCCTCAAAAATTCATGAAAAATCCAAAATATCATGATATTATGTATTTTAATTGATGCAGGTCACCATCCGCTTCGGAACCTCCTCTTCACATTGTAAAGCATATCACTCAACATTATCATTTTCGACTTCATGCTTTAGGGGGCAGTTGTTATAGATCCATTTGGGCACATCACTCCCAACATTAAGATCAGTATTATTAGGGCTCATAAAACCCTAATCCAATTGCTACATGCGCTAGACAAGTTATCACTTTGAATGCCTCCTTCCCTAAAAGTTTCCTAGCTTAAGCCCGCCAGAAACGCCTCCTTGAGGGACCAGCGCAGCCTTGGTCAGGGGTAAAAGTGCTTAAGTGTAGGCAGGCCCATGTAAGGGTGCATTTCAGTGAACTTAGGCCCAATTTGACCTGCATTGGGCGATATTGGGCGAATTCTTCATAGGGTTCTGGGAATATTCTTATCTTCTGGAGCATTCTAGAAGATTCCCACACTTATCATCTCCTATGAGCTTGAAATTGGATAGGGAATGAGTTAAGTAACCTCCTATCCTCTCATCCCTTCCTCCATGGAAACTAACTCTAAGTTTGGAAGGCCATTCAATACCCTCATTTATGACCAAACCAACTCCATTTTCCTATAAATTGAGCACTCATCTAAGTGATAAAGAGATGGAATTTGAGAATTTGTAAGGAGATATTGTTGGTGTGAGGTTTGAGATTGTAAGCAAGTATTGTTATGCTGCCGAAGTGTTGTGCTTATGGTGTGATGAAGGATGGAACTCAAGTTGGAGGAGTGACATTGGATTGGACTTCATGGTTGTAACTCTTCCTTCTACTTAATAAAGTTGTTACACCTTTTCCCATATTCTTGTATTTATGTATGATGATTATATGTGTAAATTCTTTCAATTCCATTTGCTTATAGTAGATATATCTCTTGCTTTTATTGGTTTTTGTCCTTTGTTTATGATTGCAGGTACTTGTTGAGCGGATTAAGTTCGAGAAGGAGCGACGGGAGCCATATAAAGGAGACAAAGGGAAAGCAAAAGATAACAAGTAGGTCCCTTGTCTTATTTATCTTCTATAGAAAAAGGATAAAGGCTTTAAATCTTGTGTTCTAGGTGTAGCTAGCCACCTAGGGAAATTGTATTTATCTGTAGATGCAAAATTCCACATAAGCATAGTTCGTTAAAAAATGAAACAATGAATATGAGCATAGTTCCTTGTCTTGTGTCAAGCTCATTCAAAAATGAAGCAAGAAATACGAGGATAGTTATTTTACTGTGTCAACCTCATTAAAAAAATGAAACATGTCCTAGAGCATAGTTCCTTGTCTTGTGTCAAGCTCATTAAAAAATGAAACAAGGAATCTGAGCAGAGTTCCTTGTCTTGTGTCAAGCTTGTTAAAACATGAAACAAGGAATATGAGCATATTTCCTTGTCTTGTATCAAGCTCGTTAAAAAATGAAATAAGGAATATGAGGATAGTTCTTTTACTGTGTCACCCTCATTAAAAAATGAAACAGGTCCTAGAGAATAGTTCATTGTCTTATGTCAAGCTCGTTAAAAAATGAAACGATGAATCTTAGCAGAGTTCCTTGTCTTGTGTCAAGCTCATTAAAAAAGGAAACAAGGTTCCCTAGAGCAAAGTTCCAATTCGAGTCTTTGATTAGATCTTGTAAAATCCGAGTCGAGTCTTTCACTTGATCTCGTACGTGAACCTTCATTCCAACCACCTCATAGCCATGAGTAGTCTACTTGGGTGAATGTAATGAAGCTTGGGGGGCATGCACCTAGAATCAAATCATCATGTTGGGGGCATGTAAACCAATCTAAAGCATAGATTTTTTGTTTCAATCTTGTGTAAACATGAAACTAAATCCAAGCACAGTTTTTCATTTCAAGCTTGTGTAAACATGAAACTGAATCCAAGCATAGTTTTTCATTTCAAGCTTGTGTAAACATGAAACTGAATCCAAGAATAGTTCCCTATGGTTCAAGCTTGTGTAAAAATGAATCCATTTTCATTTTAACCCTCGTGATTGCCATTCTATCAGCCTCTTCCATCAGATGAGCCTTGGTTTTTTTCCTTCCATCATCACCATCTACTTGGACGATCATACGCTTTCACTTGGTTGTTTTACCCTTTTTGAGGAACAGTTGTAATGAGTGGTCTTATTAGCCAACCTCTTCACATAAATCAGCATGTTTTGAGAAGTTCCAACATCACCGGAACCAGTTCCTATCCTAGACACCACTCGTTCCTATAAGTAGAGTCCTCTTTAATCTCTTTTCAGACTCTCGAAAGATGAAAATATTGTCGATCGCTTGTCCTTTTCAACTAGTTAACGAATTGAAAATAATATCTAATCAGTATAAGTTTAACCCTTTTCTGAACTGAGATAGATTATTTACGAAAAAGGAATACGTTGATTGAACATGGTCAATAGGTTCTCTCTTGTATTATTTTATGCTTTTTCGGAGTTGAGAGAAAAATGTACGAAAAAGAACTTGTGGATTTTCCCTTTTGCCGTTTTCAAACTCTCTAAACATGAAAAGGAACGAGTTATCATTATCGTTAAACTCTTTAAAAAACCAAATAGTGACAAACTTGTCCATCATGACAAGACCGAATTTCACCTTTACTAGACTCGTTAAAACATCACATAGTGATGGATTCACCCGAAGGGTGGAATTATACACCAAGCATATGTTATCCTCCTTAAGCCTGATAAAAAATTAAGAGGTACTGGTCAGCAATGACTGGGAAAATGGGAAAAGGGGTAAACCACTTTATGGTTGTAGGTCACTCCTTTCACTTCATCTCTCTAACTACTTGGGTTGGGTTATCTGCTTGATGGTTATCATACCTATGGTCTATCATACCATCCACTACTTTGATTTTGGTTCAATGGTGCCAATTCATTCAATGTCAGATATCATTTTTGGGATTCAACTGCGTTAAGTAAGTCATTCAAACGTATGACCATTTCCATGAGAGGTAGTCGTAACTGACTAATTTCTCATGATTTTTGAATAGTTCACTTAGCACTCATTGCATCGGGTGATGCTCACAGGGGTGAAGAAGTGGGATTGAAACTAGTGAAATGTGGAGAACGAATCACATAGCATCAATCATCACTTCCGGGGCTTGCACCCGGTAACCAGGACTTCCCAGGAGGTCACCCATCCCAGAACTCCTCTGGCTCAAGCGCGCTTAACTGTGGAGTTTTTCCCACAATCAAGCCCACTTAGCTTGCTACCCCATTTGCAAAACCTTAGCAAGTATTGTGCCTCATGAACCATTCAAGTAGAGATCCCTTGACTCTTTTTTGAATTTAAGTATGGGGGATTTACGCAGTGCATTATATTAGATATCATTTTTGGGATTCAACTGCGTTAAGTAAGTCATTCAAACGTATGACCATTTCCATGAGAGGTAGTCGTAACTGACTAATTTCTCATGATTTTTGAATAGTTCACTTAGCACTCATTGCATCGGGTGATGCTCACAGGGGTGAAGAAGTGGGATTGAAACTAGTGAAATGTGGAGAACGAATCACATAGCATCAATCATCACTTCCGGGGCTTGCACCCGGTAACCAGGACTTCCCAGGAGGTCACCCATCCCAGAACTCCTCTGGCTCAAGCGCGCTTAACTGTGGAGTTTTTCCCACAATCAAGCCCACTTAGCTTGCTACCCCATTTGCAAAACCTTAGCAAGTATTGTGCCTCATGAACCATTCAAGTAGAGATCCCTTGACTCTTTTTTGAATTTAAGTATGGGGGATTTACGCAGTGCATTATATTAGATATCATTTTTGGGATTCAACTGCGTTAAGTAAGTCATTCAAACGTATGACCATTTCCATGAGAGGTAGTCGTAACTGACTAATTTCTCATGATTTTTGAATAGTTCACTTAGCACTCATTGCATCGGGTGATGCTCACAGGGGTGAAGAAGTGGGATTGAAACTAGTGAAATGTGGAGAACGAATCACATAGCATCAATCATCACTTCCGGGGCTTGCACACGGTAACCAGGACTTCCCAGGAGGTCACCCATCCCAGAACTCCTCTGGCTCAAGCGCGCTTAACTGTGGAGTTTTTTCCACAATCAAGCCCACTTAGCTTGCTACCCCATTTGCAAAACCTTAGCAAGTATTGTGCCTCATGAACCATTCAAGTAGAGATCCCTTGACTCTTTTTTGAATTTAAGTATGGGGGATTTACGCAGTGCATTATATTAGATATCATTTTTGGGATTCAACTGCGTTAAGTAAGTCATTCAAACGTATGACCATTTCCATGAGAGGTAGTCATAACTGACTAATTTCTCATGATTTTTGAATAGTTCACTTAGCACTCATTGCATCGGGTGATGCTCACAGGGGTGAAGAAGTGGGATTGAAACTAGTGAAATGTGGAGAACGAATCACATAGCATCAATCATCACTTCCGGGGCTTGCACCCGGTAACCAGGACTTCCCAGGAGGTCACCCATCCCAGAACTCCTCTGGCTCAAGCGCGCTTAACTGTGGAGTTTTTCCCACAATCAAGCCCACTTAGCTTGCTACCCCATTTGCAAAACCTTAGCAAGTATTGTGCCTCATGAACCATTCAAGTAGAGATCACCCAAAAGAGTCAAGGGATCTCTACTTGAATGGTTCATGAGGCACAATACTTGCTAAGGTTTTGCAAATGGGGTAGCAAGCTAAGTGGGCTTGATTGTGGGAAAAACTCCACAGTTAAGCGCGCTTGAGCCAGAGGAGTTCTGGGATGGGTGACCTCCTGGGAAGTCCTGGTTACCGGGTGCAAGCCCCGGAAGTGATGATTGATGCTATGTGATTCGTTCTCCACATTTCACTAGTTTCAATCCCACTTCTTCACCCCTGTGAGCATCACCCGATGCAATGAGTGCTAAGTGAACTATTCAAAAATCATGAGAAATTAGTCAGTTACGACTACCTCTCATGGAAATGGTCATACGTTTGAATGACTTACTTAACGCAGTTGAATCCCAAAAATGATATCTAATATAATGCACTGCGTAAATCCCCCATACTTAAATTCAAAAAAGAGTCAAGGGATCTCTACTTGAATGGTTCATGAGGCACAATACTTGCTAAGGTTTTGCAAATGGGGTAGCAAGCTAAGTGGGCTTGATTGTGGGAAAAACTCCACAGTTAAGCGCGCTTGAGCCAGAGGAGTTCTGGGATGGGTGACCTCCTGGGAAGTCCTGGTTACCGGGTGCAAGCCCCGGAAGTGATGATTGATGCTATGTGATTCGTTCTCCACATTTCACTAGTTTCAATCCCACTTCTTCACCCCTGTGAGCATCACCCGATGCAATGAGTGCTAAGTGAACTATTCAAAAATCATGAGAAATTAGTCAGTTACGACTACCTCTCATGGAAATGGTCATACGTTTGAATGACTTACTTAACGCAGTTGAATCCCAAAAATGATATCATTCAATGTCGCTGACATGTTCAAGAGAAGTCACTCAGTTAAATTCATCCTTTTCAATACTCATAAACCTTCATTTTCATGACCGCCATTCTTGAACCTTGTGTCGTCAGTCACATTCCATCTCCAAAAATAATTACACTCGTTTTGTGTCGTTGATGTGGGAAACATCAAGGCCCTCCTGCGACGAGTCTTTTCTTGTCGACAACAGCACATTATCCAAGAAGTTGACTTAGAAACACCCTTTTAGTACCTTGGAGCTTGCATACATCAATGGAAATTTTCTCTCTTCTGACGACAGGTTGACATCATTGGCCTTCGACCAAAAGACTTTGTATGGTGTTCAACATCAAAACATCCATTCACACCATGCAAAATGTACTGCAATACCTTGAGAATCATTATCGTTATCGGTGATATCTCTCGTGTCTGTTAACAGCTTACATCATTGGCTGGTAATATGACGATGTCTTCACATGTTTGACTTCAGATCACATATTCACATGGTCAGAATCGTACTTGAGAAGACGATTGAATGAGATAGAAGACCCCGGATCTAGTTTCATCCATCTGGGTTGCAATTTCAGGAAAGTACTAAATCATCTGTACAATGGCTTTACACAGATGGTCATCCTATCATGGGTCTATATCTGTAGATGACTATCTATGTACATGTAATGAAAAGTTTATATGCTAAGGATGGGTATGCCTTCCCTCAGCAGTTCATGAAAAATCCAAAATATCATGATATTATGTATTGTAATTGATGTAGGTCACCATCCGCTTCCGAAACTCCTCATCACATCATAAAGCATATCACTCGAAATTATCATTTTCGACTTCATGCTTTAGGGGGAAGTTGTTACAGATCCATTTGGGAAAATCACTCCCAATATTTAGATCAGCACTATTCGAGCTCATCAAACACTAATCCAGTTGCTACATGCCCAAGACAAGTGATCACTTTGAATGCCTCCTTCCCTGAGTGTTTCCTGGCTTGAAGCCCTCCAGAAATGCCTCCTTGAGGGACTAGCGTAGCCTTGGTCAGGGCTAAATGTGCTTTAGTGCAGGTAGGCCCATGTAAGGGTGCATTTCAATGCACTTAGGCCCACTTTGACCTGTGTTGGGCGAGATTGAGCGAATTCTTCATAGGGTTTTGGGAATATTATTATCTTCTGGAGAATTCTAGAAGATTCCCACACTTATCATCTCTTATGAGTTCAAAATTGGATAGGGAATGAGTTAAGTAACCTCCTATCCTCTGTTATGAAACCAGCGCAAGAAAATATAGAAAATATAGATCAACGCCTTAGAATTCAGCCTCTTAGAGGGGGCAACCTCCTTTACATTACATAAATGAACAATTCTTGGATGATACAAATGACAAAACCTCCTTTCTATATATAGGAGTCTAAGGAGTCACAATATAATCCAACCGACCTAACAATAATAATATAAAGCCACAAAAATAACAATAGAGGGATTCTATGGGGCACAAAAATAACAACATGGGGGTAATAGGGGCACAACAATATAAATAAAGGGTATAACTACAATAGTAATGGGGTAATCACTAGTATTATAGGGACCCAACATGCCCCTCTCCTTCAAAAAAGTGTTGTCCTCAACGCTTGAGTAGTTCTGGGTACTTATGCATAAAATTCTCATCCTCCCATGTGGAATCTTCAGCGGATAAGTTCTTCCACTTGATAAGATACTTTGAAATTGATTGATTTCGTAGCTGTCGAGTTCTTGTTTCTGTGACTGCTTCCAGTTCCAATATAATTTTTCCTTCCTCGTCAAGTTCTGGCAATATTGTTTGAACTGGGAGCTTGTCGCCTATAACTTTCTTTAAACATGAAGCATGGAAAACTGGGTGCAATCGAAAAGCTGCAGGAAGCTCAAATTTGTATGCCATAGTACCAATCTTTTGCAACACCTTGTACGTACCATAATACTTTGGTGATAATTTATTATCCTTCTTAGCTTGCTTTAGGGACATTTGCTTATATGGTTGTATCCGTAGGAATACCAATCACCTACATCAAAACTTCTTTCACTGCGATGTTGATCTACCTGTTGTTTCATTCTATTTTGTGCCAACACAAGGTTATCCTTTAAGAGTTGGAGGACTTGTTGTTGATGTTCGATGTGATGTTCCACTGCCTGAACCTTAGAATTTTCTCTTAAATATGATGTGATGGATGGTGGTTGATACCCATAAAGTGCCATAAATGGGGACATTTTTGTTGCTGTATGGAAGGAAGTGTTATACCACCATTCAGCCAGAGGCAACCATTTGACCCATTGTGTCTGTTTATCAGAAACAAAGAAACGAAGATATCCTTCCAAACATTTGTTTACTATCTCAGTTTGCCCATCAGATTGAGGATGATAAGATGAGCTATGAGCTAACTGAGTACCAAGACAAGAAAATAATTCTGTCCAAAAATTTCCAGTTAAAATGTGATCTCTGTCACTTACAATAATCTTTGGGTTTCCATGTAGCTTTTGAATTGTTTCCATAAATGCAGTAGAAACTGTACTGGCTTTAAATGGATGTGATAATGCACAAAAGTGTGCATACTTGGTAAGTCTGTCAACTACCACCATGATTACACTCTTTCCCTCAGACTTGGGTAAACTTGTGATAAAATCCATTGAAACCTCCTCCCAACGTTGGCTTGGAATGGATAAAGGTTGTAATAGACCCGGTGTCTTAATTGTTTCAACTTTATTTTGTTGGCAAACCAAACATTCCGCCACAAACTTTTGAATATCTGATTTAAGGCCATCCCAAAAAAATTCCTTCTTAACCCTATGGTAAGTTTTTAAAAATCCTGAGTGCCCTCTTAAGGGAGAAGTGTGCAATTCCATAAGAATCTTTTGTTTTAGCTGGGAATCCTTACAGAGGTATAAGCGATCTTTGTACCATAACGAATCATTTTGCCAGCTAAATGTATCAAATGTACTGGAATCTTGTTGTAGCTTTCGAATAAGTGCCCACACTTCTTCATCATTCTTCCATTCCTCCCTTGCTTCGTTTATCCAATCTAGTTGGATAATAGAAATGGCGCACAACAATGCTTCCACATCCTCATCCTTTCTTGAGAGTGTATCTGCCACCACATTTTGCTTCCCTTTTTTGTAGATGATTTCAAAGTCATAACCCAACATCTTTGTGACCCACTTTTGTTGCTCTTCAGAGGATAATCTTTGTTCTAAAAAGTATTTAAGGCTATCATGATCCGTTTTTACCTTGAAGTGTCTTCCCATTAGGTAGGGTCGCCATTTCTTAAGTGCATGGAGTATTGCCAACATTTCCTTCTCATAAATAGCTTTTCTTAAAAACTTTCCCTTGATTGGACGACTTTCAAAAGCAATGGGTCTTTCATCTTGCATTAGAACAGCACCAATTCCATTTCCTAAAGCATCACATTCCACAATAAAGGTTTTTGTGAAGTCCGGTGTAGCTAAGACCGGTGCTTGGCACATTGCCTCTTTAAGATGTTCAAAGGCCTTTGTTGCTTCCGGAGTCCATGAAAATGCATCTTTCTTCAATAATGTTGTTAGAGGTGCTGCTATTCTCCCATAATTCTTAACAAATTTGCGATAATACCTTGTCAACCCAAGAAATCCTCGTAGATGCTTTATGGATGTGGGGATTTTCCATTCCTTAATGGATTTAATTTTGCTAGGGTCTACCTTAACTCCTTCATGAGATACAATATGACCCAAATATTCCACCTCCTGGACTCCAAAGAAACATTTTGATCTTTTTGCATATAATTGTTTCTCCTCCAATAGTTGTAGCACCTTGTCAACATGTTCAACATGATCCTTCCAAGACTTGCTGTAGATTAGTATATCATCAAAAAATACTAACACAAATTTTCTAAGGAATGGTTTGAAAATTGAATTCATCAAACCTTGAAATGTTGAAGGTGCATTGGTAAGGCCAAAAGGCATGACCAAAAATTCATAATGACCCTCATGAGTTCTAAATTCCGTTTTCGGAATGTCTTCAATCTTCGTTCTGATTTGATGATATCCTGAACGAAGACCCAACTTGGTGAAGTAAACTGATCCATGCAATTCATCCAGTAATTCATCAATGACAGGAATGGGGAACTTATCTTTAATAGTGAGCTTGTTGAGCTCCCTATAATCAGGACACATGTGCCATGATCCATCCTTCTTGTGCACCAATACTACTGGAGCAGAGAAAGAACTTTGACTTGGTTGAATTATACCAGCCTCTAACATTTCTGCAACCATACGTTCAATTTCATGTTTTTGGACATAGGGATATCTATACAGCCTGATGTTTGGAGGAACACTTCCTGGAATTAGATGAATAGCATGATCATGATCACGCATAGGTGGGAGACCCTTGGGAGTCTCAAATACCTTGGAATGATTGTCCAGGACTTTTTGGAGATCTGGAGAAATAGATGATTCCAATGTGGAAACATCTAGCGAGCATAATTGTGCAATTACACCTCTTTTCTCCTTTTTTAGAAGCTTTGTCATACCATGAGAGCTGATTATCTTCCTGGTTTCCCTGCAATACCCCTTAATTCAACTTCCTTTCCTTGCGTAGAAAAGTTGATGAAAAGTTCTTTAAAATTAAAAGCTATTGTACCCAAGGATTGTAGCCATTGGACTCCTAGTACAACATCAGCACCTCCCATTGGAATGGAAAGCATTGGGCTAGTCAATACATATTCTCCCATGGATAGCTTGATATTATGGCACCTTCCAGAGCAATTTATTGTTCCTCCATTTGCAATCATCACTTGACACTTTGGTGCTGGATATAGGAAGAAATTCAATTCTTTTGCTACCCTACAATGAATAAAATTGTGGGTGCTTCCTGAATCAATCAACACTATTACCTTTTTCTTCTTGATTTGTCCTTCTATATTGATGGTTTGAGGAGTGGTAATTCCCACCAATGCATTACAAGATATGGTTAGATTTATTTGTTCTTCATATAGTCTTTGTTCCTGGAGTATATCTTCTTCTTTTGACCTTTCTTGCTCCTTTTCTTCTTCCTCTTCATAATCTATGTAGAATAATTTCTTCTCAGCACACTTATGACCTTTAGTGTATTTGCTATCACAACTGTAACAAATCCCTTTTGCTCTTTTTTCTTCCAATTGTTGTGGTGTCAACCTTATATGTTGTGGAAGACTAGGGGCAACAACACTTCCGTCTTTATAGTTGTGAGTGGTATGCTTCCTGGTTGCCATAATTTTGCTTTCCATTTTTCTTGCTAACCTGAATGCCTTCACTAATGAATCAGGTTCCCAAAGGCGAAAATCATGTTGGATATTATCCTTTAAAGACCCTATGAACACATCAATCCTATGCTCCTCTAGAATATCTTTTACACTTATGTTCAATTTTTGGAACTCCTCAATGTGCTCCATTACTGAACCCTTTTGTTTTTGACTTATCAATTGGCTAAAAAAAGTGTTGCTTTTTATATCTTCATAATGTGCTATCAATTCTTCCGTAAAAATTGCCCAAATGATAAATTTTTTACGAGAGCAAAGCCATTGATACCATACAAACTGATTTGGTTCCAAATATACAGTTGCAATACGTACCTTTTGTGTGTTTTGCACATTACTGAGATCGAAGAACTGCTCCAACTGTAATATCCATGTGGCAGGATCCTTGCCATCAAACTTCCTCATATCGATTTTTGGAATATGGTGGGTCCTCGATCCAACATTAGAGTCTATGGAATCATGATTAACATTACTTTTGTTCACATCATGAGTTTCCTTTACAACCTTTTCACCATTAGTAAGTATTTCTTGTAGAAAATTTGTCAAATCTGTCTTCAAATCTGTCTTCAAATCTGCCATGTCTCTCTTCAAATCTGTCTTCGAATCATCCATCTTAGCTTCCATGCCATTTATCTTAGATTCCACACCATTTATATTAGATTCCACGCCATTTATCTTAGCTTCTGTTAGCTTTTGTGAGCGTGACATTTGTTGCACTTGTTCTTGTAATTTTGATATATCATGTAGCATTTCTTCCTCTTCTTCATGAGTCATGCTAGAGCTTTCAGGTTCCTTACTAGGTGTTTGCATTTTCTTTCCTCGGGGAATCAGTTACCGATAATAATTCTTTACTTTTCCCTTTGAATTCCTTCAAACCCAACTTACACAAAAATAAAAAATAAAAAAACTACACACCTTTTTTCACTTTGTAGAAGCCTGATATTGAATCTGATGTATCTTTGTAATTCCAGATCCTCCAATTCTAAAATTGTGATTTGTAGTAGCCTTCTGTGTCCTCTTTCCAATGCCACAAATCTGACCCAATTTGGATTCTCCAAGGAAGAGTTATGCGAAATCTCCCACAGTGACTTGATTATAGACTAGTTCAGTAGAGCGAACTTGTACAATGTGCCACGAGTCACTATTTCGACCTATGGATTTGAAAAATGCATACAATAAACTAAAGTCCGTCCTCTTTCTGTACCTTCTTACTAAATTTCAATCCGATCCCCAGAGAGAAAGTTATGACAATTTTCCCCAGGTCACCTATTTTGAATGTAATTCAGGAGTCTGCAAAAAGACCAACTTCCTCAGAGCATATCTCCCCAAATATCCTGCGAAAGGCTCTGAAATTTGGACCCAAGGTTGAGCGCGATTTCTTCTCAAATGGGTTTTTTTTGCGACTTTTGAAATGTCACAGAAAAAAAGTTATAGCGAAAATTCCACGATGACCTGTTTGGAGTAGCGAAACCCTAGAATCCAAAGCTCTGATACCAAATGTTATGAAACAAGCTCAAGAAAAGATAGAAAAGATAGATCAATGCCTTAGAATTCAGCTTCTTTGAGGGGGCAACCTCCTTTACATTACATAAATGAACAATTCTTGGATGATACAAATGACAAAACCTCCTTTCTATATATAGGAGTCTAAGGAGTCACAATATAATCCAGCCGACCTAACAATAATAATATAAAGCCACAAAAATAACAATAGAGGGATTCTATGGGGCACAGAAATAACAACATGGAGGTAATAGGGGCACAACAATATAAATAAGGGGTATAACTACAATAGTAATGGGGTAATCACTAGTATTATAGGGACCCAACATCCTCTCATCCCTTCCTCCATGGGAACTAGCTCTAAGTTTGGAAGGCCATTCAATAACCTCATTTATGACCAAACCACCTCCATTTTCCTATAAATTGAGCACTCATCTAAGTGATCAAAGGGCTGGACTTTGAGAATTTGTAGGGAGATATTTTTGGTGTGAGGTTTGAGAATGTAAGTAAGTATTGTTATGCTGCCGGAGTGTTGTGCTTATTGTGTGACGAAGGATGGAACTCAAGTTGGAGGAGTGACATTGGATGGGACTTCATAGTTGTAACTCTTCCTTCTACTTAATAAAGTTGTTTAAACCTTTTCCCATATTCTTGTCTTTATGTATGATGATTATATGTGTAAATTCTTTCGATTCCATTTACTTATAGTAGATAGGTCTCTTGCTTTGATTGGTTTTTGTCCTCTGTTTATGATTGCAGGTACTTGTCAAGCGGATTAAGTTTGGGAAGGAGCAATGGGAGGCATACAGAGACAAAGGGAAAGCAAAAGATAACAAGTTGTTCCCTTGTCTTATTTATCTTCTATATAAAAAGGTTAAATGCTTTAATTTTGTTGTTCTAGGTGTAGCTACCCACCTAAGGAAGTTGTATTTATCCGTAGATGAAAAATTACACATAACAAAGGAAAGACTATATATGACATCATTCTTGTGCAGGTTTGAAGGATCTATGATAATTCTTCTGTATTGTCTAGGTAGCAAAGAGTTTAGGGCACTGTTTTGAAAAAGGGCTTGAAGGTTCAGGCCACTGAAAGGCATTCTCCAAGCTCGGCCTTCATTGCATAATTTTTTATTAAGAAGCAGCGTGGAAAGTGATTATCTGCCTACAGAAAAGTAAGAGGTGTGTTGAAGTAATTCTCTTGAAATTTGAATAAACAATTCCTAACTAAATCTATAGTGCAATTTTGGTAGAAGGAAAAATTGAAGGCTCGTCTCAATGGCTGTGTATGTATCCTTGATATGGCCTTTATAGTAAAGAGACTTAAAGGATAGTTGCAATATTATAGCTGACAAGACTTCATCAATATTTGCAGTGTTACTACAACAGGTCAAGCATCCTTTCACAGTAGTAAGGGAAGAGAAAATTCATCATTTCCCTACAACAATTGCTTAAGACTATCAATTTTACACATCACCATTGTGATAGTAACCGTTTGTATGACAATAATCCTAAAGTTTTCATGATAGTCCACCTGTGGGCCTAACTAAAGAATACCTGTGGTAAGGAAGTTCTAAAGATCACATTGTTTTGCTAGCACAAAGATCTTCTAGAGTTTGTTGGCATGGTATTGAATGAGTGGTTTGTAGATCAAGGCCATCAACCTGAAGGGATCCTAAAAGCATCAACCAGCCTAATCCTTGTGATGTACTATTGATAGTAAGATGCTTCAAGTACAAAAAGGATCATTACACTCAAGGTGTAATTATCATTAACGCATACAGAACATAGTATAGTAGGCAATTTGTTTTAGATGATTTTGATTAATATATGATTCTAGACTAGAGCCTTTAAGTTTAGAGATGCTATAGGCTCCACTGGGAGTGTTCATGACAATAATCAATAAGACATTATCTTTAACTTTAATTTCTATAAGAACTTCATGAGTTAATCAAACAACAAAATGTTTTTAAACATAGAAGTGCAGGAGGAATGGAGGAGCAATGACAATAGTCATTTAAAGCAATGATGGTGGTATTTGATGTAGTGAATTGTAGCAATACTTGAAGGAGCAATGGTGGTGTATGGAAGCAAACATTCACATCTTTATCTAGCAGCTGGAGGAATGGAAGTTTATGTAGCACCTTTATATTGATACCCTTGAGTATCCTTGGAAGTATGGAAGCTAGGACAAAAAGTGCATGGAACTTTTGGAGATATTCCTTATAACAACCCTTATTAACATGAAAACATATCAAATCCTATGTCTTGACAAGCACGATAAGAAGATGGAACTGTAAGGACCCTCATCTTGACATCCTAATTATGTTATTGAGCTCCTTGATGCATTAAGCCAAGATCTTATGAAAGACATACTTATGAATATTGATGCCTTGATATCATGGAATCGGTAATTTAATTCATTAGTCATCGTCATCTAGAAAAGGAGGATAATGCAGTTATTTCTTCATTTTGGTTGAAGAAGGACCATGATGATTTTACAAATATTTATTTTCATTTTGAGGTAAGCTTCTTAGAAGTTTTTTGTTTCAAGTGCCTTATGGAAAGTCTCTCTCATAATAATCTCATCAAGCAAGGCTTCAGAACACCCGTTAGTATATCCCGATGACTCTTCATGCCCGATGTTTGTTGACAAAGACAAGTCATGGTAGAAAATTATGGTTGATGACTTTTTTATATGGACCTAAGGAAAAAAATCAGGTTACAGATGGCTCGGTGATTATGCTTTGGCATGGTCACTTTCCCTATATTCAGAGGGAGTTATGGACAAGCCATGATGATTGTAAAGATGAAACTATTGATGATGTTTGATTGATAACCCTCTCATTTATCAATGTAAGAGGGAGTTGACCTTTAAATTCAAGATGAAAGACCTAGCTATGTTTCATTATTTCCTGCACTTAAAGGTCTGATGTGTTGGAAACACTTCAAGTTTTCTTATGTATATCTTGTGGGATCCCTGGTATTCTTGATAAACACCGTATCAGTCATATGCCTCGCTATGAAGACTTTGAGTCGATCTATGGATAAAGCCTCATATATTGGATATTCTAATATTGGCTCAGTTGGCAGTGTGATGGATGGAAAAGCACATTCAGTGTTGTATCTCTTTATTTGGTTTCTCTGGAAGCACTATTGAGGTTGGATGTATATAGGAGAAATTATGGCTTATTATGAAGCTAGTTGGTTGAGGAAGCTCTTCAGTGAGACATTTGAGCACATACTAGTAACCATTGTGGTATATTGCGATATTTTTTAGGTTCATTTTTCAAGGAATCCATGTTCCACGACAACTCCAAGTATTGGGTACCTCCTTATTTTGATATGGTACATTGGAGAGCTACCAAGCTCCATCATTATTGGTTGGATGAGCATATTATTGTCATCCTCTTGGTAAGGTCAAGATTATATTTCTTCGAGGAGAGACTAAAAGTCATGGATACACCCTACTATGAGGGTCCTAGTTGAACATTGAGCTCTGGGAGCTCCTGGGGGCCTGGGGTACTTATTGAGCTATGAGCGACCATAGGGTGAGTGGTTCACCTTCCCCTATTGGTGCATTGCATACAGGGTGAGTGGTTCACCTTCCCTTGTGATATCCCATGGTGGTTGACATGTGTGTAGGGTGAGTGGTTCATCTTCCCCTATTGTTGATGACATATGCATAGGATGAGTGGTTCACCCTCTCCTATGGCATATGAGAAAGGTGAGTGGTTCACCCTGTTTCTCCTATGGATACCCCAATGAGAGATGCATATATGAATCTGTTGACATGTCGATGGGATGTGGTTCATCCTTTCCCCACATGTAGGATGCTTGTTCCCTACAATTTGTGGTTGACATGTCGGTGGGATGTGGTTCATCCTTTTCCCACGTGTAGGATCCTTCCTACTATTGTTGTTTTTCATGCATGTAGGATGTGGTTTATCCTTTCCCTACGATGATTGTGATATGTGTTTGTAGGATCCGGTTCATCCTTTCCGTACGTGTGATTACAACATGTGTTTGTAGAATGTGGTTTCCCCTTTCCCTACAAGTGGTTGTGAGCAGGATGTGATATATTATTTTCCCTACTGATGTTCTTGCATCATCCTACCCATGTAGTCTGGGACACATGGGAAGTACCTCTCATCTAGCCAATGAGTTGGGAAAAATGGTTTAGGACCATAGCACTACCGATGGATGCATGTACCATCGTACTCCCTATGTCTAGGTTGAATGATGTTTCTTCAACTTGATCATTTGGGATCGAGTCCGATTAGAGTTCACCCTTTGGTTATATGGACTGAATTTTGTTAGTGGAGAGTGGAAAGGTCTTGTGACTCACTCTCGATTGATTATTATTTATTATTCATATCAGTGTTCAACACAGCAGACCAGAGAAGAGATACTGAGATGGTTCACGACGAGAGGATGACATGATTTATGTTGGATGGATTGACAAGTGGAATTCTCCCTATTTGAGAGGGAGTGTTAAAATTTAAAACTAGGGCCAAATTCCACTTTTGGTAGGTCTCTTGAAGAAGATAATTATGGCATTGAATTCCTCTTTCCGAGATGACCAAAATCAACCTAAAGTTAATAGAATTTGGTTAAGGAAAAGTGTGATTTTGAATTTATGTTTCTATCATATAAAATAATCAAGGTCAGCCTCACCTATATGTCGGCTCAATAAGCCCAAAATTCACGTCTCTTCAACCCCATTGAATTGTATATAAATAGGTGTCTTTCAACATCATTTGACACAACTCAAGGGCTCTAATATATCTTTGAGGTAGACGCAGCTTGTAGGAGATAGGATGACAAGTATTGGGTATGTTTTTGGTGTGTTCTTCCTTCCATAGGTTCGATATTGAAGCAATATGTTAACCGCAGGTCAAGGAAGATAATTTTGGTGAGATTTCATCTCTATTGAAGGATGCATCTTCTTGTAATCATTTCGGGAGGGGCACATGATTTGTGAGTCTTGGACATGGGGGAGAAAGGTTATTCTAAGGAGAAAAATAGGTTGTAGTACAAGTAGACATGAAACCTTGATGGAGGTTGTTTGTAGCACAGAACCTTAGGTCAGGTTTTCCTGAAGGAAGGACCGCAACAAGTGTCTCAATATCTAGGCTAATCTACAAGCCCTAACTACATATCTTCGGCCTCAGAACTCGTCAACCCTTTAACCAAGCTTCACTGCTCAATTTGGGACTCTTTTGGGCTCTTTATAATCAGAAAAGGAAGATGATTTAAGTAAACCAGGACCGAGCTCATTTTGGAACCGATTGAGTTGCAACTTTGAATACTATTGTCTATTAGCTAGGGCAAAACTTATCTGCTTTTATTTGAAGACAGAATTGCAAACTTGTCTGGGTTGTATATTTGGCACATGGTCAGTGCTTCTAGTCATCATATTGGCAAGTCAACCTTGACATTGATTGTTCTCTCTTTCTCTGTTGAAAATTTGATATTGATAATAAGAATATTTGATCAAGGGTATTCCCCATCTTGGGGTTTTTCCCTGGCTTGTGCCAATTATTGTGTTCTCTTGTCTTGGCTTGTCTTCTAATTGGTCATATGTTATTTCTTAAGTTTCTCTCAATGTGATAATGATTTAGTGCTAATGAAAGTGAAATGGACTAACAAATGGGCTAGTATGGAATTTGAAGTATTTATCTTAAGCAAGAAAATGTTATCCTAAACTCAACAAATTTGGATTTCCTTAAGGTTCTGGGGATCATTTTCTTTGATCTGGAAACAAAGCTCTCCATCAATTGAATCAAGGTAATATATAAGTATGGTTGTCTCTAGAATTTTAATATTTGCATGACTTATTAAACTCTTCTATAGTTTTAATCTGATTTCCTTTAGAACTACTAAGAGCAACCAATAAGTATCTATTATCTTTTTGTTCTCCCCATTTCTCAAGGAAAGCATTTTGAAGGGGGACATGCATTGAATTAATTATCAAGAAATACTTTCCACCATTCCACAACACCATCCACAGGAGACAATGTAAACAACTTTGTGGTGACATCTAAGTGTCTCGCTCCTCCCATTTTAAATATCACACTCCTAATTTTGGCCAATGATCCAAGGCAAAAAGAACATTATTTTCTTGGAATGTAGGAATGTTATCAATGGCATTTTCTAGAATTTCATGTGGAGCTTCATTAATTTGAGAGAATTCAAGTGGTTTGTAGATGTCATCTAACCATGGTGTGGCCATATCTATTAAAAATAAGGAACTTATATCATCAACAAACTAAATACTTGAGCTACATGACTTTTGTGACTGATATTCTAGTTTGTACTATAATAGATTTCTAGTTTTGCAGTCTAGTGAAAAATGCCCTATGAGAATGTTATTGTAGAATATCTCTTCAACACAACCTCCTTATGTGGAGTCACCAGATGGAATTTTATAACTTTTAATTGTAGGATCATCAATATATGAATGTAAAAATTCAATACATGAGGAAATGGGCATCCTTGGAAATAGTGCCAAACTGTTACCACCCAAGTTCTCACTTATGATAAAAATCCCTAACTATAAATGTGAAACCCCGAGGGAAACTTATAAAGACTACCATTGTCACCTCAGTGGTACCTTCCCTCACATTAGGTTACCTCTTCTCCAATACAAGGGGGGGATCCCTAAGGTAATCTATGTCCAAAAAAAGTGCCCATGTTCATCTTCTTAAATAGATTTTCTTTAATAAGTTTTCTTTAGAAGTCGAAAGTATGGGATATCCTTGAATCCAAAGAAGTCAGTTGTCAGAGTTTATGAAAAAAATATCCCTAGGAACATAGTGTCAAAGGAAGGCATCAAAATCGATCCAACCATCATATAAGCAATTCAACAAATCCCATTACCTAGAAGCAAGAAATTAGTGCAATCTTCATTCGATAAAATAAATTTCATCAAGAGGTACATACTAAATTTTGTAGAGATTACCAAACCCATATCAAATTTGTTGAAGGACTAAGATCTTAAATGGGATGATGAGAGCATGAAGAAATTCCAAAAGATAAAGGGAGATATTGTCATGTAATGTTCCCAAGCTAAAATATGTTGGTTTTAATTCACAAAAATTTAAATCTCTCTTTAATGCATTTCTTCAAACATTTCAAAGACAAACATTTCGTCAAATGTTGGGAAGACAAAGTAATGAACACATGAAACAAAGATATAAAAGGGACAAAATGATGATTCATATTAGCTTGATCTGAATATTTACAATGCATTTTTGAACCTGGCTTATAGATCTGGCAACAATGAAACAACTCGGCCTTTAGAAGAAGTTGATCTTGGTCTTCCAAAACACTGGAATCTTCAACAACTTTTGCTACTCTTTTCTTAAGGATACAGCCTCAGAAAACAATGATCTTGCCCTGACTGAAAAATTTGAACCCTCTGATAATAAATCCACCTCCAGATAGATTAAACCTCTTTATAAATATGGTCACAATACTTGATGATCTTGGCCTTCCAGTAATTTAGTTAATCCTCAAGATAATTCTAGTAATTTTTAATAGTTCTTGACTCCAATCCAAATGAAATCAACCTCCTAATAAATGCGCCCTTGGCCACAAACAGAAACGAAACTGATGGGCCCTTTGAATAGATGAAGAGTAGTGAGGCCTCGAGTTCATTCTAAATTTTCCCATCTCATCATAGTGTACCGACCTCATCAACCTAGCTGGGCTAGTTGAACCCGCGGTTGTAGGAGTCCAAGGACTTGCAGGAGAGAGATCATATTCCTTCTGCTTACCTACCATTGTGGGTGTTCGGAACCCCAACATATGCATCATATTTTCTCATCTTTGTTGTTGAGGACACGAAGAAGGCACACCTGCACTGCTAGGCTCCTCTACCATCGAACACTAGACCAGTTGAGTATGGTGAATATAGAGGGACGATTTTCAGTCATTGAGTTTAGATAAAAAGAAATGCATGACTTGGAGTTTACCTTATAAAAGTGGGGTAGAGCATAACTATACCTACATAAAAAAAGGGTTTGAAAGTAGGTAATAGGAGGGAAAAATGTCGACCTCCATGAATTATGAATTAGAGCAAAGATGTGAAGGTTTCAAAAAGTGAGATAGTTCATTAAAAAGGAAAGATAAAGAGATGTATTTCCCTCCTAATGGAATATAAAACATTTTCTTCCCAATGAGATTTAATTTCAAATTTTTTGTTATAATACATTTTTTTGTTGAGAATGAAAAATTATGTGATTCATAGCAATTTTTCAAGATAACTCTTTCGGTAAATCACATTACATATTCTTGAGTCAACGCGTTTCGAATCACTAAGTGTTTTCTAATCTTTTAAATTATTAAAACTAGTAATTTTATGAAAAGGTACAAAGGAAAGTCGATAACAGTGGATGGAGGATATGTTGTGGATGGATGATATGTTGTAGGTGAAAACAATGCATATATAACCTCTACTCTTGGCCTTTGCACCATTAGAAGCAACCATATATCACCTGCACTTGTGTTTTCTCCTGCTACTTTTCATTCACACATGTTGCCTTCATGGCGGAGAGACCTACAAACTATTTTTCATGCGTGACATTTTGCTCCTTTCCCATTGAGATAAAACAATAAAAAACCTATGGGTGGTTAAATTTTTAATCTCTATTCCATAGAGGGTAATTGGTACACCATCTCTAAAAGTGACATCAATATGTTAAAGCGAACTTGCTCGATAAACATATGGATCCATGTGGATTGTGGGCATACCCCAATTGTTTCCCATTTATTTCTCCTAACATGGCTTGTTTGAGCAGTAACGAGGAAAATTGTTTGGATCGTGATATACCTAACCATTAAGTGGAAGAACTTACCCATTGAAGATTCCACATGGGAAGATGAGAATTTTATACAGAAGCATCTAGAACTACTCAAACGTTGAGGACAATAATTTTTTGAAGGAAAGGGGCATGTTATATCCCTATAATACTAGTGTATCCCCCTTATTGTTATTTTTAATGTAAACATATGGATCCATGTGGATTGTGGGCATACCCCAATTGTTTCCTATTTATTTCTCCCAACATGGCTTGTTTGATCAATAAAAAGGAAAATTTTCTGGATCATGATATACCTAACCATTAAGTGGAAGAACTTACCCGTTGAAGATTCCACGTGGGAGGATGAGAATTTTATACTCAAGCGTTGAGGACAATACTTTTTTGAAAGAGAGGGGCATGTTATGTCCCTATAATACTAGTGTATCCCCCTTATTGTTATTGTTAGTGTAGCTCCCTAATGTTATTGTTGTGCCCATGCATCCCCCATGTTGTTATTGTTGTGCCCTTACATTATTATTGTTATGTAGGTTCTGATTATGTTGTGACCCCTTAGACTCCTATATTTACCAAGGTAGTATTTTCATTTGTATCATCTAATAAATGTTCGTTTATGTGATGTAAAGGAGGTTTCCCCCTCGAAGAGGCTATTTCTCAAGTTGTTGATTTATCTTTTCTGCTATTTTGTGAGTTGGTTGCATAACAAGCATTTGATCTAAGGATATAATTATGCTATCAAAAAATCATAAGGCTTTCCTACAATACATTTTTTCCTATCAAGTTAACCATTTCTAATTATTAGCCACAATGGAAATTAGATTCAGTTTGTTCTTGAAGTCATCTACCCAAGGGATGTGACTTCTAGGACTCATTGAAAATTTTTATATATACCACCTTCTCCTAGCCACACAAGCTTATAATCACTTTCAATAACATATACAAAAGGATTTTGTGTTCTATTGTATTCCAATATTTCCCCAAATCTAAAATACAACTAAGAATAGATGTTAAAGAAATGGGTGAAGAGAGAGTACCCAAAGGCGGCACCATCAAAGTAGTGGCTAAGTGGAGTTGTGGTTGATCATATTTGTGCTTTGTGGAAGCCCCATCAATAATCATGGGAACAATTGTAGTGAGTTCGGGAGCAGAAGCCATCAAGATAGTAGGGGTAGCCTATACAGTTACAGAAAGGACGGAAGGAGTCATCATCATCAGGACAAATCCTTTCTCTTTCATCTTGGGAGACAAGGGCTTGTACTTTCCTTTGATGCCATGGAACCCCAGTGAAAAATTCATAGCATTGTGGTCATGCTTGTGACATCTGCGACATCTAAAGGGGATGCCCTCATAGTGTAAAGTATGAAGAGAAGTGATGCCTTGATGTTGGAGCTTCATTTCACCCCATAAGTTGTATGTGATATCCAAATTTACCAATACCCTTGCCACCTTCATCTCCACAGAGCCTTCGAAAGTGAGGTTGACCTACAAGCATTCCCCAGCTTGTTTCCAATTTCCCTAAGAACCTACTCTTACCAGAATTATACTTTTAGTTTTGGAATTTGAACCCAGATAGGGGCCATGTCTAGCCTCTATCCAAGTGGGATCAAAAATATGGGTCCAATGATTAAGCATAAAAGGGGTGGAGTCGATACTCCAAACCTTATTCAAAGCCCAATGAACCTCTCTAGACTTGTTGAAAAAGAAAATGAGCCAACCTCTTATTGGTATCTCGAAGTTGGTAGTGAGTTCAATGAGCCCCCTACTCCTTTATCATCCATTATGATATTTTCTTCCCACTAAAATGATGACCACGAGCACAACCCATAAATGCAAACTCATACATTTAAATGACTTCGTGCATCTCGAACTTGTCACCCACAATGAAGGAGAGTTAGCCCTTATTTTCTTTAACAGAGGGGTTATTTCATTTTCTAGCAGCAAATGGGGTGTTGGGCTTGGGGGAATGAGTGGGCTCTTTCGGAGGGGATTGTGGTCAAGGGAGGAGGTTTCAATGAGATTGGTGGGGGGACTACATTGTGAGAAGAAAAAGGAATGGAGGCAAGACTGCCAGGTGGAGGAGAAATTTCTGAAGAACTAAAAGGAAGAAATCCTTCAAAACCGACAGGCGAGATAGAGAGATCTAGAGGCGAGGAGGGGGAAGAGAGCCCATGGGCGACAAGGGTATTCAGGTCTGTCAACAAAAATGAAATATTTTCGTAAAGGTAGGGCTCCATAATGGAAATTGGTAACCCATGAGGAGCAATACATGGGGAAAATAACCACAAGGAGAAAACCTTGGTTGGCAGCCCATATGAAAGTAGATCATCGAAAACAAACAAGATGGTAGGGGAGGTGGAAATAAGAAACCCTTCGAGGAATGTAAACCCCAACTAATGGAAGATTCTAGAAAATAGTTAAGGCTAGTGTGAGGACTTGAATCTCTAGTTGTACCCATGTCATTACTTTGAATATAATCCCACCAATGAAAACCCTCCGTGAGCAAATCTCAAGAAAGAGGTAAGACCCCATAAAAAACTAGAGCGATAAAACCCTATACCATGCTTTCTTCAAGCCTCAATCTGACAAGTGTAGCCACAAAAACCTATGTCATGCTTCCTTCAAGCCTTGGATTCACGAAACCATGTGTCTTAGAGATAATATTGTTTCCATAAAGAAGAGAACCAGAAATAGGCTCATGAACACCATCAATATCTACTGGAAGTGTTGAAACTAAAGAAATAATGAATACAAAAGTTGTGGTCAATAGGATAGGGACCATCAAGATGTTGAACCATCCAATGTAAAGATGGTTTTTAGTGCTAGTGATCTAGTCACATAAAAGACCCCATAAATTTGTGATTTGAGATACCCGCAAGATTCAATAAGTAATCCAAAGTGAGAGGATTCGCTGATAAGGTGACAGTGCCAACAACCCTGAGTTGACCCAAAGTGACATCTTGTGATCCTTGCAAAACTAGGGTGCCAGTTTGAGCATCAAAAGGAGGCACAATTGCACAAGTGGCAACATCTCACATTTAGGGCACTTGGCCAAAAATCTTTATATGTTTTTCCATTGAGGGTACCTTTAACATTTCGCAAGGCACAAATCACATATTTGGAGGAATTTTCGATAACTTTTCACATTCCACTAGCTTCATGCATGAAGAGATGCTCCCATCCTTTAAGAAGACTTTGGAGGATTTCATGGCATAGTCAAGGGTCACATGTATAAAATAAGAATGCCATAGTCAAGAATATGAAAATTGGCATTTGTATCATGTGGCATAAAGGAGAAGGACATAGGTGAAGAGTACTCCATTTAGAAACATCTAAAAGCTTGTTTATGTCCTCTTTCCAAAGAAGAGAAGATAACTTGTGAAAAAAGGCCCAAATTACCAATGGAGGAAGACTAGGGTAACGGTTACTTTTTCTTTCACATGTTGAGAGACATTCATGTATTTTAAGGCATGTTTTGTTGTTGAGTTCACATATTTGGAAGAAAAATTGCACAAGTGGTAACATCTCACATTTGGGGCACTTGGCTAAATTTTTATGCATGTTTTCTATTAAAGGTATCTTTCACATTCCCTAAATCACAAATCAAATATTTGGAGGTATCTTGGATGACTTGTCACATTTCACTAGCTTCACACATGAAGAGGAGTTTCCATCATTTAAGAATGTTTTGGAGGGTTTTCATGGTATAGTCAAGGGTCACATTTACAAAAGAAGAATTCCCAAGTCAAGAAGATGTAAACTATGTTTCCAAGGGATTGTTAAACGTGCTAGGTGTTATGGCATGTCAAGATGTAAACTATGTTGCTTAGTTGTTTTATGCCCATGGTTGGATGTGAGCCTTGACTTGGTAACTTGTAACTTGTTAAGTGGGATAAGTTGAAATTGGACATGAGTAACCTAAGATGAGTTATATTCAGTTCTTAGGTGAACAAGTCACGGTCTAGTTGTAGTAACCATAACTTGGTCAGGTTGTTGTAGTCAAGGCAAGACTTGGTTGGGTTCCCAAGTCCCAAAAAAAGTAAGGGTAGTTGTGAGGGCATGATAATTAAGGAGTGTCAGGGCATGCCAAGGAATGAAAAGGCATGCTAACACATGCTAGATAGTTTCAATGCATGTTCAGGAGTGTTAAGGAGTGCCAAAACATCACAAGGGAGAACCAGGTCAAAATGCATGGAAATGAACGAATAATAGTGTGTGCTAAGGAGTGTCAATGAATTCCAAGTGTCTCAAGGATAAAGTGTGTTAGGAGAAGGTGAGAATAAGACTTGTAGGAGGAAATCCTATGGTTATAATAAGGGGCTCGACAAAGTAGTTTCAGACAAAGGGAGACTTTGGTTTGGGCACAACATTGTTTTTCTAATGACTTGGTTGGGTTCCCAAGTCACAAAAAAAGTAAGTCTATCTACGAGGGCATGACAATTACGGAGTACCAATGTGTGTCGGGGAATGTCAGGAAGTATTAACACATGATAGATAGTTCCAAGGCATGATAGGCATGCCAATATGTGTCAGGTGCCAGGGTGTGGCATGAACGCATGCTAGGGAGTGTGAGGACGAAGTGTCAAGGAAACACAAGGGAGCACCAATTTCAAATGCATGGAAATGAAGTGTCAGCGAGTTCCAAGTGTTCTAAGGAGGGAGTGACAAGGTATGCTAGGCAGTGCCAAGGAATGCTAAAATGCTAGGGAAGCATACCAAGATGTGTCAAGTGCCAAGGTGTGTCAATGTGTGCTAAGGAGTGTTAGGGAGTACCAGGGAAACACAAGGGAGTACTAGGTCAAAATGCATGGAAATGAATGATAAGAGTGTGAGACAGGGAGTGTCAGTGAGTTCCAGGTGTGCTAAGGAGTGAGTGATATGGTATGTTAGGCAACACTAAGTCAACTAGAGTGCCAGGGTGACATGCATCCAAGATGTTCTAGGTGCCAAGGTGTGCCAACATGTGCTACGAAGTGTTAGGGAGTGTCAGGCAAACACAAGGGATCACTAGGTAAAAATGCATGGAAATGAATTAATAAGAGTGTGTGACAGGGAGTGTCAGCGAGTTCAAGGTGTGCTAAGGAGGGAGTGAAATGGTATGCTAGGTAGTGCTAAGTCATGTTGAAGAGCTAGGGCGACATGTGGCCAAGATGTGCCAGATTCCAGGGTGTGCCAACATATGCTAGGAAGTGTTAGGGAGCGTGAAGGAAACACAAGGAGAACTAGGTCCCCTAGACCGTATGAAATTAAGTCTTAATCCCCCTTCTCATTCTCTAATTCCAGGATTATAGATCTTAGTAAAGAAATCTTTTCCGAATTCTACCATCCATGCTACCCACTTTTCCCTTTGCCCCATTCAATACACCATAAAATACCCCCCCCCCACAACCTTTTTTGTCATGCCATTCCACTTTTCCTAATGTTCTGAACCCCCAAATTTGGTCCCAATTCCCCTACAACTACACCCTTGGGCCCCCTTGGCTAAGGTATTAAACACATTAGGGGTTATGGGTTGTGATAAGGGAGCCCCTAATCCCCTTATAACAACTAGAAATAGGCTCATGAACACCATCAATATCTATTGGAGGTGTTGTTATGAAAGCAATAATGAATACAAAAATTGCAGTAAATAGGACAAGGATCATCAATATGTTAAACCATTCAATGTAAAGATGGTTTTCAATGCTAGTGATCTAGTCACATAAAGACCCCATAAATTTGTGCTTTGGGACACCCCTAGGATTCAATAATTAATCCAAAGTGAGAGGATTCATTGCTGAGGTGACAATGGCAAGAGTCTTGCACAACTAGGGTGTTGGTTTCATCATCAACAAGAGGCATAATTGACTTGTCACATTCCACTAGCTTCGTGCATGAAGAGGAACTCCCATCCTTTAAGAATATTTTGGAGGATTTTATGGCATAATCAAGGGTCACATGTATAAAAGAAGAACACCATAGCCAAGAATAAGAAAATTGGCATTTGTATCACATGACATAAAGGAGAAGGACATAGGTAAAGAGTACTCCATTTAGAAACATAAAAAATCTTGTTTATGTCCTCTTTCCAAAGAAGATGAGATATCTTGTGACAAAAAGCCCAAATTGCCAACAAAAGAAGACTCGGGTAAGGGTTTACTTATTTCACATGTTGAGAGACATTCATGTATTTTAAGGTGTGTTTTATTGCTGAGTTCACATATTTGGAAGCACAATTGCACAAGTGGAGGAGTATGACTCCATAGTTCGTAACAATGTTTGGGATGTGGTTCCGAGATTAGAGGACAAGCCAGTAGTGAGCTCCCGATGGCTTTACAAGGTAAAAAGCAAGTTGTAGATGTTAGTGTGGAGAAGCATAAGGCTAGATTTGTGGCCCATGGCTTTTCACAGGTGGAGGAGATTGACTATGATGAGACCTTTCCTCCTATTGCAAGGTACTCATTGATCAGATATATATTGGCACTATCAGCATAGATGGGTTCGAATATACATCATATGGATGTAAAGACAGCCTTCCTTAATGGCATGGTTGAGGAAAAGGTGTACATAGAGAAGCCTGAAGGTTTTGAGACCTTTGACCATGAGTCGCTTGTGTGTAGACTCAAGAGAGCATTGTATGGGCTGAAGCAAGCACCCCGTGCTTGGTACACCAGGATCGATAGCTACTTCATCGGGTTGGGCTTCACTAAGAGTGAGGCAAATGTGAACCTGTACCACATAGTGGTGGAAGGTAAATTTTTTATCATAGTTTTGTATTTTGATGATTTGATTATGAAAGGTGATGATCAGGTCACCAAGTCTTCAAGGAGGATCTTGCAAGAGAGTTTGAGATGAAGGACATGGGGCTCATGCATTAATTTTTTGGCATGGAAGTATGGCAGGGTGATGGGGAGGTGTTTGTGTCTTAGGGAAAGTATGCCAATGATATACTCAGGAGATTCCACATGGAGAGAAGCAAACCCATGGAGACTCCTTCAGTAGGTAACTGGCGAAAGGAGGCTACTACTTCAAGGGAAGTAGTGGAAGCTATTGTTTACAGACAGCTTATGGGTTCACTCATGTACTTGGTAAACACACGACCAGATATGTGTTATGTAGTTAACCAACTTAGTCAAGCGATGGTTAGGCCTACCAAGATGTATTGGAAGGAAGCAAAGCATGTGTTGAGATACCTCAAAGGCACTTCTCAGTATGGATTGTGGTACAAACAGACAGAGGGAGTGAAGCTTCAAGGCTTCATTGAAGTAGATTGGGCAGGGAGTCCATCCGACAGGAAGAGCACATCAGGAGAGATCTTTAGTATTGGGTCAATGGTAGTTTCTTGGTACAACAGGAAACAGGGATCAATTGCACTTTGTTTGGCAGAGGCAGAGTACATGGCTGCAAGTCAAGCAGCATGTGAGGCCATCTAGATGTGGAAAATTTTGGTTGGTTTGTTTGGTAAGCAGATGGATCCAACTATGATTTACTGCAATAATCAAATTTGTATCAAACAATCTAAAAATCCAATTTTTCATGATTAGTCCAAGCATATTGATATCTGATATCATCGTCTCATAGATTGTGTATTGAGGCAGATTATGTTGTTAGAGTACATTCTCACAGAGGAGCAATATTCTGACATTCTGAAAAAGGCATTGTCAAGATGTAGATTTGAGTTTCACAGAGACAGGATCAGGGTTGCTCATAATCCCTTTCTTGTTGAGAGGGAGTGTTGAGAAATGGCAACAAGAAATTCCAGATTAATTTGTCCTTGAATTAAACTGAGAATTAAAATTGAATTTTATTCTCATAACAACTTGTAAATAGTTAATTAAGTTTAATTAATTTAATTAGCTTAGGAATTTCGATTTGGAAGTGTTTCTATAGTCATGTATATGTTCTCCCTAAATTTTAGGGGTCTGGGATGAGTTTATTTGAGTTGTAATTAGATAACTTAGTTTGACTGAGTTATAGACAGTTAAACTAGTTCTAACTGTTTGTTGAAATAGTAAAGGATTAATAGTGAGTTGGTGCACTGGTGCATCCTTAGGTGCTACTCCAGCTAACTGAAAATTCCCTCATGAGAAACTCATGCATGTCAATTCAGAGAAAGACCCAATTGAGACTATAGTGTAGGGATAGTGTACTATCAGTTGTATTATGATCTGAGTAGTACAAATCATGCATGCAATCAGGAAAAAGACCTGATTTGAATTGCGCAGTTTTGAGGAAGGATTTACTACATTATATATGGGTTGATCCTCAAAGGAATTGTGCAAGGAAATAGGGGCTTGACAGGTAGCAGAATTGGCTAAGTATTAGCTTCAATGGGCTTGTGCGGCAAAGAGTTGGTCATACTTGTGTAGGAATCGTTCTTGTGAGAACAAGCTTTGTATTATCACTCATATTTATGATTAATGCAATAGATAGTCAAGGTTTTGTTCAGTTCCTTTCCCCAGAGAAATTATTGTGTTATGTTCCATTGATTATCTCCCTGATCTGAATGGAAAATTGCATCAACCTATGGTATTCATCCACCCATGTTATTCATCCACCCATGGAATTTACCCATGGTATTGTAAGTGGTATCCACCCATGGTATTTTCCCATGGTATTGTGACATCCACCCATGGAATTTACCCATGTTATTGTAACCAAAAAATACTATAACTAACAAGTCACATTTTGTAAAAGGACAGCTTGTCCACCACAATGTATATTTTACAATTATTCTCCATTTTAATAAAAAGTTTCTTTGTGGTTTTTTTATTGGGCGTTCTCCTCTTTTTCTTCTGGCAATTCATTTTTTTAGATCTTGGGGGTCTCCCCCCCAAGATCCATTTCAATCTTTTAGATCTTGGGGGCCTCCCTCCAAGATCTGGATTACTGGTATCGGAGTCAGGTTACGATTCCATGGGAATGTGGGTTTGATGCATATTTCAGTTTCAAATTTTTTCATCAATATTTAACAAAATTCATGCACTTGCTATGCCCTCCACAAAGAACTGTCTTGGGCCAAGCGGGAATAATTTTTTCTTTTTTCAATTTTTTGCAGGAATGTTTTTTTGGGCGAAGAGTTTGCATATCAGATCTGAAACTTTTGGTGTAAAATTTACAAACAAACAAACAAAAAATAACATATTTGGAATCCTTGCGAAAAAATACCCAAATTCAAAAATAAAATCAGTCGAATCGGAGTTCGGATGAGGGGGATATCATTGATTTAAAATTAGATATGTTGTAGAAACTATTCTGACGGCAACTAGTGGATGGCGACTCTCCTACAACTTTTTTTATAGTTATGTGACCAATTTCAGAACAATGATTGCATATTTTAGATCCACTTGAAAAATCCAATTTAAAAAAAAAATGGGTCGAATCAGAGTTCAGATGTGGGAGATATCATTGATTTAAAATCAATTATGTTTTCAGAACTTTTGTGACAGCAGCACAATTGCAGTGTGGATCTTAGATTCCAGAGTGTCCGGATAAGGATTTCCAACACAGGAAGATGTAGAATGGTCATTATGTTTCCAAAAACATGTTATAATAAATATTCTAAGTTATATTGATCGATTTATGTCCATTTTAATTCTGGAGTAGCATTTGGAGTGGATTCCCTTTGGAGACGAGTCATCCCACCTCGCTTTAGTAGGCACATGCTTCCATTCATCAATTTCAGCATAGCAGGATCCGGCTTGGGTTCTTTGGAGAAGTAGCCTCCCACCCCAGGCTATGTAGGCACTTGCTACTTCATCAACAATCAACATCAAGGTTATGGGTCAACCGAACAAAATCCTTGTCATCAAAGTTCATTTGCTAGGTCACACACTGTTAGTATCACAATTTGTCACAAGCATTACAAGGTATCTCTATCCTCGGATCTTTGTTTTTCATGGTTATGGGTCATCCAAAAACCCACACTTCATCTAAGTTCATTTTCTAGGTCACACACTGTCAGTATCACAATTGGTCACAAGAATTACAGGGTATCTCTATCCTCAGATTTTCGTTCATCATGGTTATGGGTCATCCACAAACCCACACTTCATCGAAGTCATCTTTCTAGGCTGCACACTGTCAATATCACAGTTGGTCACAAGAATTACATGGTATCTCTATCCTCATATCTTCGTTCATCATGGTTATGGTTTAACCACATAAAACCCTTCTCTTCAGTGGCTCTTCATATTCAACAAAGGCTTCACAGGAGGGAACTTCATGCAATGGGGACCATTCCTTCTTAAGGAGGGAGGAATGATCCGAATGGAAAATTGCATCAACCCATGGTATTCATCCACCCATGTTATTCGCCCACCCATGGTATTGTAAGTGGCATCCACCCATGGTATTTTCCCATGGTATTGTGACATCCACCCATGGTATTCATTCACCCATGGAATTTACCCATGGTATTGTAACCGAAAAAGGCTATAAGTAACAAGTCGCATTTTGTAAAATCACATTTTGTCCACCACAATGTAGCTTTTACAGTTATTCTTCGTTTTAATAAAAAGTTTCATTGTGGTTTTGTTTATTTGTCATTCTCCTCTTTTTCTTCTAGCAATTCATTTCTTCAGATCCCCAAGATCCATTTCAATCTTTTAGATCTTGGGGGCCTCCCCCCAAGATCCGGATTACTTCCTCTTGTTCATTATTGTTTTCATCGATCTACTAGTTTTCGCAGTTTAAAGAGTAGAGTAGATTCTTGTCTTGTGTTTTAGTACATTACATGAGTTGTGAATCTACAGGAAAATCTACATGTGATAGGGAGTGTCAGTGAGTTTTAGGTGTGTTAAGGAGGGAGTGACAAGGTTATATGTTAGGAAATGCCAAGGCATGCTAGATTTCCAGGGCATGTCAGAGAGTGCTAGGGAGTGCCAAAGCATGCCAAGGAATGTAGGGGTTGCTAACACGTGCCACATAGTGCCAAGGGATTGTTAGATGTGCCAGGTGTTATGGCATGTCAAGATGTAAAATATGTTGCTCAGTTTTTTTATGGCCACGGTTGGACGTGGGCCTTGACATGGTAACTTGTAACTTGTTAAGTTGGATAGTTGAAATTATACATGAGTAGCCTAAGATGAGTTATAGTCAATTCCTAGGTGAACAAGGCATATTCTAGTTTTAGTAATTGTAACTTGGTCAAGTTGTTGTAGTCGAGGAAAGACTTAGTTGGGTTCCCAAGTCCCAAAAAAAGTAAGGGTAGGTGTGAGGGCATTATAGCTAAGGAGTGTCAAGGCATGCCAAAGAATGAAAAGGCATGCTAACACATGTCGAACATTGCCAATGCATGTTGAGGAATGTTAGGGAGTGTTAGGGCATCACAAGGGTGAACTAGGTCAAAATACAAGGAAATGGACAAATAACTGTGTGTGTCAAGGAGTGTCAATGAATTCCAGGTGTATCAAGGAAAAAGTGTATTAGGAGAAGGTCATAATAGGAATTGTAGGAGGCAAGCCTATGGTTACAATTATAAGGGGTTGGTCAAAGAAGTTTCAAGCAAAGGGAGACTTTGGGTTGGGCACAACACTATTTTTCCAATGACTTGGTTGGGTTCCCAAGTCGCAAAAATAGTAAAGCTATATATGAGGGCATGACAATTAGGGAGTTCTAAGGTGTGAAAGGGAATACCAGGAAGTACTAACACATGCTATACAATTCCAAGGTATGTTAGGCATGCTAAGAAAATCCAACTTCTAAGGCATGACAAGATGTGTCAGGTGCTAGGGTGTGGCATGAATGCATGCTAGGGAGTGTTAGGGCCAAGTGCCAAGTAAACAAAAGGTAACACAAGTTTCAAATGCATAGATAAAATGAAGTGTTAGTGAGTTCCAAACTTCCAAGTGTGCTAAGGAGGTAGTGACAAGGTATGCTAGGTAGTGCCACGACATGCTAAAGTGTTAGGGAAACATAACGAGATGTGCCAAGCACCAAGGTGCACCAATGCATGCTAAGGAGTATTAGAGAGTGTCCGGGAAACATAAGGGAGCACTAGGTCAAAATGCATGGAAATGAATGAATAAGAGTGTGTGACAAGGAGTGGCAACGAGTTCCAAGCGTGCCAAGGAGAGACTGACATGGTATGCTAGGTCGCACTAAGTCATGCTAGATTGCTAGGGAGACATGCAGCCAAGATGTGCCAGGTGCCAGGGTGTGTCAACATGTGCTAGGAAGTGTTAGGGGGCACCAGGGAAACACAAGGGAGCACTAGGACAAATTAATGCATGGAAATGAACAAATAATAGTTTTTGATAGGAAGTGTCAGTGAGTTACAGGTGTGTTGAGGGAGTAACAAGGTATGGTAGATAGTGTTAAGACATGCTAGAGGCCAGGGAAACATGCCAAGATGTGACATGTGTTAGGGTGTGCCAATGCATGCTAGGTAGTGTTATGGAGTGCCAAGGAAACAAGAGGGATCATTAGTTTCAAATACATGGAAATGAATGAATAAGCGTTTGTGATAGGGAGTGTTAATGAGTTCTAGGTGTGGTAAGGAGGGAGTGATAAGATATGTTAGGTAGTTCCAAGGAATGCTAGAGTGACAGGGAAACATGCCAAGATGTGTCAGGTGCCAGGGTGTGCCAATGCGTGCTAGCGAATGTTAGGGAGTGCCATAGAAACACAAGGGAGAACTAGTTCAAAATGCATGGAAATGAACAGATAAGAGTGTGTGATAGGGAGTGTCAGTGAGTTCCAAGTGTTTTAAGGAGGGAGTGACAAGGTTATATTCTAGCGAGTGCCAAGGCATGCTAGACTTCCAGGGCATGTTAGGGAGTTATAGGGTGTGATAGGGAGTGCAAAGCATGCCAAGAAATGCAGGGGATGCTAACATGTGCCACATAGTGCTAAGGGATTGTTAGATGTGCCAGGTGTTATGGCATGTCAAGATGTAAACGTTGTTGCTTAGTTGTTTTATGGCCATGGTTGGACGTGAGCCTTGGAATGGTATCTTGTTAAGTGGGATGAGTTGAGATTGGACATGAGTAGCCTAATATGTGTTATAGGTAGTTCTTAGGTGGACAATACATAGTCTAGTTGTAGTAACTATAACTTGGTTAACTTGATGTAGTCAAGGAAGGACTTGGTTGGGTTTCCAAGTCTCAAAAAAAGTAAGGGTAGTTGTGAGGGCATGATAGCTAAGGAGTGTCAGGGCATGCCAAGGATTGAAATAGCATGCTAACACATGGTAGACAGTATCGATGGATGCTGAGGAGTGTTAGGGAGTGTCAGGGGAACACAAGGGAGAACTAGGTCAAAATGCTTGGAAATGAATGAATAAGAGTGTGTGCCAAGGAGTGTCAATGAATTCCAAGTGTCCCAAGGATGAAGTTTTTTAGGAGAATTTCATAATAGGACTTGTAGGAGGCAATCATATGGTTGTGATAAGGCATGGAAAAAGCAATTTAAGAGAAAGCGAGACTTTGGGTTGGGCATAATATTGTTTTGCTAATGAATTGGTTGGGTTCCCAAGTCGCAAAAAAGGTAAGGATATCTATGAGGGCATGACAACTAGGGAGTGCCAAGGTGTTCTACGGAATGTAAGGTTCCCAAGTCATGGAAAAATGTAATGCTAGTGTAGAGTTCCATAATTTTTTTGTTTTGACACCCTTTTTCCACCATTTTCCTCTTTTTCATCATCACTATCAACTCAATAAAGGCAGTAAATCATAGATTTTGATAAGGTAACAAATCTTACATGTATTATTTTTCATATGCATTAATGTTCCTTATTTTTATATTAAAGAGTGCATTAGCTACGGAATTAACATGATTCTGCAGCCATTTTATAAATCTGCAGCTACCTCCATGGTTCGTAGGGTTCTAGTGCGCTAATGAAGCAACTAAGCATATGGGTAGTTGAGGATCAATCCCCTCATGGATATCCTCCTATTCACTCAATCCAATTCACCGAAGGAATCACACAGTGGCACAGTCAAAGATACAAGACAACATGTAGCAGCAAAAGTCTAGGCATAACACGTTTTCTCGATTTTCTTTCCAAATAGAAAATCGACAAAATAATTCTTTTCCTATCTAGTTTCATATTTGAATTAGGATTGAACAACAAGCCTGTAGGCATAGACTTCTCCACTGATTGATCATGCATTTTATGTAAATATATATCCTCTGTAAACGATATCAAGGAGGAAGTATTAGTTAATTGTTGAAGAAAATGTGAGTCGGACCTCCGTTCTTGTATTAATTTGAAGCTACCTTTCTGATTCGATGCATATGTGATTGTGAATCATACCTACTGGATGTAGAGGGCCACTTATAGACAGTTAGGGTTTTTTGGTTTATTTTCATTTCATTGATTCATGATTGTTTTCATTCAATTACTTTATGTTATCACTGCATTCTAGTTTAATTACTTCGTTGTTTGCTTTATTTCATATAACTATGATTATTTCGTTTACCATTTCGTATTTTGTTGTGCTTACAATCGTTTAATAGATTAATCCTTCATTGTTTTTTGCTTCATCACAGTTAATATTTTCATGCTTTCTAGAATCAGAATTTATATCACTCTGTAGTTTGTAATTAGAGATTTCTTTCATGCTCTTTAAGATCAGAATTTGTGTGTGTGTGTGTGTATTTCATAGGCAAGCTTTTGTTTGAATTCCAATATCTGTTTTCATAGCAGCAAGGTGTTCATATAGATTCATGATTTTAGGATAAAATAACTTAAGTCATTTTAGAACGATATTCAATTAGGTACGATTTGATAAATCAATCTAACAATAGTTTAACTCTCATTTATTCTAACAGTAGATTAACTTGCAAGTATTAATTTGTAGAAATCTAACTCTAATGAAATCTAGATAACAACAAAAATCCCAAAACAAACATAACCATAATCTTATTAAATGAAAAATGTTATCTCAAAATCAGGCCCTGGAAGGCTGCAGACCAGGAAGACTTCAAGTAACTATTTCAAACCGACTTTAGGCTGAGGCTTAGCCTCCTCAACCTGAGAGGGCTCTCTCTTGATGGGTTAATGATTTTGATTAAAGATAAGATGGCTAACTCTTATAGAACAACTGTGAAAAATATGAATGGTGGAAACACATTAAACAAAACTATCCATTGGGCTTATGGAGTCAACAACACCTCAATATAACAATGAACTCAACCTTACATGGAAGTCAGGGCATTCAGCATTTAAACATTCAGAACATAAACTCATATGGGACCACACAGTTTATAAATGTATACAGGAAGTCAGAGCACATTCAGTGAATTCTGAGTGATTATACATCCATACCACTGCAAGAATTAAGAAAAGGACAACATCACATATTCTGAACATAAAAAATCCTTCATGAATCCTGAGAAGTAAAGTTCAGCATGTATATCACTGAAAATGAGTCTTACATAGGCCAAATACCAGCTTTTTCATAAAATTTCCAACCCTGATTACATTTCTGTTTCAGCTATATATAGAGCTCTTATTCTAACTGATCGAGATTCCTCCTCAAGCATGAGGGGAATTCGAAAACTACTTCTAATGACACCTATTAACCCTTTAACTAACTAATAAATACAACAAAGTGTTGACTGGAGTTTTTTAGAGATCTAAATCAACTATGACTCTAACTCCATATTACATGCATGATGGCTTTAATTAAGATGATTCCTTTCTATGACATCTGGTTCTCTTTCAGTTTGGCTGAGATGGGTGTTTAATGCTCCATGTTGACCTTGGATGCTGTATCTTCTTCACTGTCCAGAAAAATTAGGAGACTATCCTTGCTTCTCGGCTTTATGATCTTCGAATCTTCATAAGTCGGTTTTTTAATTATTATCCCTCAAAATATGACGGTGGCCACGTTTTGATGTGTTGTCCGCTGTTATGAAACCCCATTTGATGATGTGTCATTCATTGTTTCGAAGACAAAAAGGAAAACGTATTCCAGCTGTCTGATACATGCTTTAATTTCCTTATGACATGACAAAATGCCACTTTTTATTCAAACTAGTTATTTCCATTTGTGCTAATCTGCTTGGCTGTTGTATCTTCAGGTGTTCTCGTTGTATACAACTGCCCTTCAAAATTTTCTCGCTTCAACTTCAAAACTGCTTGATTTACGTTGAAATCATCACTTTCAACAATTTCGTAGCGCGCTACGAAACTGCTGAGTTATTTAAAACAACTTGTTTTTAACTTGAGACCTTTATTAACCAAGTGCTTGATTGCCAAAAACTTCTTTAGACTTTCCAAAGGTCGAATATGGATTTAGATTTCTTCAGAAAGATAAAATCAAGCAAACTTATCAAAATTTTGAAACCAAAATCTTACTTGAAATGAAAACTCATTTAGAAGGTCCTTTAAGCTGGCTTAGCTGTGCCTTCAGATCTTCAATTTGTTTCTTCATAACCTTATTCCCAGCTCTCAGTTGCATATTGATCCTTCTGATGTACTTGGCTTCTTTGATTGCTGGTACTGTCCAGGTGTGAAATTGTGAATGGCCATCAACCACTGAATTCAGCTGGGTTTCTAAAGTTGTATTCCCTTTCCATAGAGTTTTATAATAGTTTGCTTGTATGACTGCATGTCTTCTTGAAGCTTTCTTCAATTTGGCAATATCATACTTAGCTGATTCTAATTGGCTTTTCAGGTCTGCTATATTATCTTCTTTAGATGTAATGACTGTTTTGCCAGTGTTTTTCTGTGTCCCTTCCCCTGTTTCCTCTGTTCTTGGCAGTGCTTCCTGTACTTGCTGGAATCTCCTTGTCATAGGTCTTCTAGGTTTAAAAACAAACTCTTCAGCTGGCTCATCAAATTTAAGCCTTTTTGAGGCCTTAGCTTTCTTGGTGCTTTCTTGTTCTGACTGTATCAACTCAATTTGAACTGGTAGAGACTGCTCAAATTCAATAGCCTGTAATAAGTCATTTAAACTTGCCTTGGACACTGGACTTTCTTCGACTGCTATAGCTTTACCTTTTTCCTTATTCATCTGGCTTCTTGTTCTTATCCTTGAGACTACTTCAGATGTGCTTGTTTTAGGTACAGTCTTTTTACCATGAGCTTTTTCCTTAGTTGATTGCTGAGGTTGATCTTGGATGATGAGTGGCTTCACTTGTTTTCTTACTTGTGACTTTGGAACTCTTTTAGCTCTTGTTTCTGTTTGGAGCTCAGCTATTGTAAAATCTCTAGCAGGTGGAGGAGTGAGACCAGTCTGGCTTTTGAAGCCAGCCATAAAAATGAATGAATTCCAATCTCTGTCTACCTTTTGGAGCACATCTAAAACCAGTAGTTTGATCAAACCATGATGAAACAAAGAGGTTTCACAATCCTCTTTCCTCAACTGTACCTTATCACACATCTTACTCAAACTACGGAAAAGATAAAAAGGTAAGTCTATGGAGACCTTCCCGGTGAAATGCAAAAGGAGTTTAAAATGGTAAGAGTAAACCTTGTTATATCTTCCTTCACAAGTCAGATATTTCTGTATGCAGGTGAGTAAATGAGCATAATATTCTTTGACATAATTCCTGGGCACTGCCTTACTTAAATCTTCATTTACAAATTCATCCTTCAAAAACTCCTTGCAAGGATTCATGTCAAACTTGAAGTTCTTAAACCATTGCTCTTGTCCTCGTGGGATCTCTGTCACAGTAGATATCACTTCTGGCGAAACCTGCAATTCTATCATGGCTACTTTTGAATTCAAGCCTGTGAAGTTAAGTGCAAATTCTTTAGTTACCTGTGCATGTCCTCCTTGTAACTTTTTGCAAAAATTCCAGCACCCGGCCTTTTTAAATGCTTTCTCCACCTCTTTATTTCTTAGCGTTATATCCAAGCTTTCAGGCTCAGTCCTTAGACATTTGCCGGATCTGTGCTCCTTTTTCTCCATTGATTCTTCCAAATCTTCGCAAACAATGACTACCAGTTCCGGTTGGAATTTTGATTCAGCTTCTATTTGAATTCAGCCTCGCTTGATTATCAGCCTCGCTTGATTATATTTGCAGTTGAATTTTAAAATTTTTCCGTTTAAAATCTTTCAAGTTGTAATCTTGCAGATTTGTCATTCATGCAAGACTTACGGCCATCATTAAGATTTATGCACGGTGGTCTTTCTTGGAAATGATAATTCGTGCGTATCAACAGATCTAGTGGTGGTGATAGTGGCAATGAGTGGTGAAATGTGATAAGAGGGGTACATGAGATGACATGAGAAGACACGGCCTATGACTCACCTAACGGACTTGACATTTTGGGAAAGATTCGCTGCGAAATGTACGAATCCATGATTTCGCAGCGCTGTTAGTTTTAAATTTTAATGATGCGCTGCGAAACTGCCTAATTATGATTGCGCTGCGAAATTACAAAAAGGCAAGGTGACTGACATAAGATAACAGGTGGCTATAAAACAATGGTAGATGGAGGGGAACCAATGGGAGCTGAGAATAACTTGACTCAGAAACTCTTCTAAACTCCAGATTCTAAGGGAAGAAAATTAAAACAAAAATAAACTAGCACTGACCTTTGTCATCGGGCTAGGATGAAAAGTTATATATATCAATTTTAGTTCTAAGTGATAATAGAAAGAATATGGTTCTAGCATATATAGTGCACCTGCACTTCATAAGCTTACCAACTCATGTCGATAATTTATGCTTGCAATTTAAGAACATTAAATTGACCAAACATTTTGATGCCATTGCCGAGGAAGTGTCAATAGAATCCTTAAAAAAAAAAAAAAACATGGCATGCATAGGGAAAGAGACTCTAGAGGTAGGTTTGTAGGTCAAGGAAGAAGTTCAATTCCTACATCATCACTCACTCCACCATGACCTCGTAGTGCCACACCACCCACAAAAAATCGAATTTCGTCCATAGCAAGACAATATAGACTTCCTGAAGTCTTAAGATCCGAATCCAATCTAAAGGTTCACCAACTTCATCAATAGAGGTTGTGATAGAAGAAGATCCTATATCTCCAACAACTGGAATAATTTTTTATCTTCAACTAGTGTTGCACTAAAAATTGTCACCTTGACATTCTGCAATCTATGTGAGTCCATTACCACTCATACTTTCCTCCTTTTGCAAGTCTTAAGCCTTAGTTCTTCATATCAAGCTTTGAAAGTAAGAGAAAAGCCCTAAAAGTCTCTAAAACTCTGGTTCCGCACTTTCTCTTTGCATTACCTGCGGTCCCGCACCTAATGGTCATGTCTCCTGCGCACCTGACCGCTCTATATCTATATTATGGGTGCAGACCCCTGTAAAAGTTAAAAAGGCGAGAGTACATTCTAAAAAACTCACTTTCAGTCATTTCTAGAAGCTTCTAGAAGGAATATTGAGCTGGCAAGTTCGCTTTCTTAAGGTTCATGCACCCCATACCTTAAGGAGCTAACCCCTTGATGTGAGGAGCTTATCCCTTTGAAGGAGGATTATATCCCTTCATAGATGGACCTATAACTTCCTCCTCTGCACTATAAAATGAAGCATTGGGCTGGTTACTTGGGAGGTTGGAAGCTGAATATTTTTGAGGTGAAATGTTGCTGGAACTTAGTATTCTTTAGTTGAGCTTTTATGAGGAGATATTACATACCTCTAAGATCTCATTTGGAGTAGTGCAAGACTTGTCAAAGTAAAGGAAATTCCTGTTTTGGACCCTAGGAAGAGCTTGTTCAACATCAAGGCTAAAAAGGTTGTAAGGTTCTTCTACTTCAAAGTTCATACAAATAAGTTCGTTTTTCTCAATAAGATGTTCATTTATGGTTTATTTTATGGATTCCTTGATCACCATAATAGACATGATTTATGATATTTGTTATGCAGGTGCTATTTAATGTTTGCTTATTTGTGATTGCAGGTCCTTAAAGATAACTCTTTCGAACGATTGAGGGATGACTACAACGAATAAGCGTTGGATCTAAGGTAGGATATTAACACCTTTGTAGTATTTATTTGTAAATCGCATATGTCTAGAGAAAGATAGGTTTCTTTGTCTGTTTGTTTCTATACTATCTTCTGATACTAGGGAGATCAGTCTTGTCTGCAAGATTGATTTATCCGGAGAACAAATTTGCAACTCCACTGGGGAATGGATTAAGTTTTTTGGTTTTCCTTTGTTTTGACTTGAGAAAAGTGTTTTCATTTCTGGTTTTTTATTGATGTATACTGGCTTGGGTAGTTTTTAAATCTGGAAGTATTTTTTATTTTTTTCGAAGTTTTCAGGGGACCGCACTTTCTTTTCACAGACAGTGCGGGCATCTCCACACTTTTCCTTTAGTAAACAGAGTGGGACTGCACCTGTTACTTCTGGAGCCTGCGGACCCTGTAATTTTTTTTGAAAAACCTAAAATACCTTTTTCCAGTTAGGTTTAGGTTTGATTTAGAAGCTTTAGGGTCTACCTAGATCTGTGTTTTTCTTGTCAAAAACCTCTTGTGAGTGAGTTCCAATAGTATTTTTGTTTTAGATGATTTTCTAGAAGTTTGCATGCTTGGAGTGGTTTTCACTTGGTCTCTATAGTGACTCAAAGATCAGAAGCTTGAGAAACCTTAGATTACCCTGGTGTCATTTTGTCTTCTTGATGAATCTGACTTGGTTGTGAAATCTATCCTTTGTGAGAAATAGATTCAGTTTTCTCGTTGCAAATCTTTGAACAAACTTTGTTATAAGTTTTGAATTTCATTTTTACAAAAGAAAACATATCTAGATGTTTTTTTTGATTGATCTGTTATTCTGAACAAATGAATCCTTAGTTTACTGAACAACTAAGTAAAATGTCCTCAAAAAGAATTGAAGCTTTTATTTAATTAGATTTTTTAAAGTTTTTAGATCTCAAAATTAGTTTTTTTATTTTTGAGTGCTTCTCTAGAACGTATAGATCTCTTTTGAAAGGAAAATTGTTTTTCTTGTAGTTTCGAGTTTTGAAAAGTGAAAGGGATTTATTGTGAGCATTAATTATTAGTCTCGTTTTGAGTTCTTATTGAAAAAGACAAAAAGATTTTCTTTTCATTTCCATGTTGAAAGAAAGACTTGTTTCTTAAAGAATTGCATTCTCGAACTATTTCTTTTAGCCAAATTTCATTGAAAGAAAAACGAATTGCTTATCATTTTAGGTGCATTTTTTAGTGTTTGGAGTCGATTCTTCACACCATCAAAGTTTCATCTCCATACCTATTGACTTAAGGAACAACCCATAAAAGCAACACTTAATTAAAATTGAGCTAGTAATCTTTTTATTTCTAGGGCTCTTATCACCAATATAGCTTAGGCTAGTATCTTGGAGTAGGGAGTAATTAACTCTCCAAGATAGTTAAAACAAATAAGTAGATATATCTTGCGGTAGGAAATAAATCCAATTGTAATTGATACATTTTGGGAAGCTTCTCTTAAAGGAGTCAATCACGAGATCATGTCTGAACCTTTGAGACAATCAAGTCTATTTCATTGGGAAAGATAGAAGATTTGCGCGTATTATAAACGGTAAACCTTGGATTAACCATTGTCGAGGAGCCTGGGGTCACTTGTTGGTAAACCTCGGATTGATCATGTCGAGGAGCCTTCAAGGGGATTGAGCTTTGTTACTCTGCCCTTGCGCGTAGATCGGATCGTAGACTGTTCCCCCAGTTGTATTTGTTGCTGTTGGTAACCTTAGTGTCCATAAACTTAAGATTATTTCCTAAGGTGACGGTGAAGGAAGGGTCTCACTGTACCTGGAGCAGACGTCGACTAGACTCACTTGGACTCTCTGGGGGGTTCTCTTCACTCGAGATGGTTTTTTGAAGAAACTTATGCCAGTCTGTTTCATTAAGTAGGTTGTCGGGGTAACTGTTCCAACTGCCCTTTCTATATTAAACTTCTACTAAGTTGGATTTCATCACCAACTAGTGTTTTTAGTACGGGAAGTTATTGTTTGTGTGTGGTTTGAAATCTTAGATTTTTTAGGCGTGTGATTCAATTGTTTGTTTCTTTAGAGACTTTAGGTGGTTTTATTGAAATTTTCTTTGTTTGCGTGTGATTAATTAATATTTACTCGTGGCTGAATTACCGAGACAATCTTGTAGACTTCGGGGGAAACCTCCTAAGTATACACCAAGCTAGCTTGAAGGGCTACGAGCTCTTGTATCACCTAGTGAAAATAGAGTTGGATCACCAGAAGCCGGAGAGTCATCTTTAATTGTTCATCCTGATTATCAAATACAAACAACAGAGCCTATTCAAGAGCCAATTTCATTTTCCGAAGTTACTGGTAGTATTTCTCCTTCCAGTGAATTAGCTGAAGAACCTGAAATTTCTGAGCCTAACACTGAACCTACTGTTACTCCAACTTCAGGATTTTCTTCTCCAACTTCTAGTAATCTTGGTTCACCTAGGGTAAGCAATATCATTACTCAAAATCTTCCTTCTGGTCTCATTTCTATTGAAGAACTTGTTAATCAAGAAGAAGACTTAACTCTTCCCGAAAACCAACAGATTTTAAATCTTAGGGAGCGTGAATCAATATTCTACAGTTCTTTTAGGAGTGATGCTTGGTATGTTTCATTGACAAATTTTTTAGAAAACCCGGGTCTTAGTTTTTCACCACCTTGAATTCCTTTTCATCCTACGCCAAGAGGTTATTATCCTTCATTGATCATGTCAAGACAGTCATCTATGTTTTCCTGAACACCGGAAACATTTTTATCCATCGGTCCTTCTGTTCCTTCGGGGTACCAGTCACTCTCTGGTACTTTTTTAGGAGCAACTCCTCGACCGATTGAACAAGTGTTATCACCTGGAAGTAATGGAACTCAAATGCTGAACGCAGAGAAAATCCTTATGATGTCAGGTACTATTCCAAATCCTCAACCTCAAGGTAGTCAGTTACCGCCTGGGGGGCAACCTCAAGGTAGTCATTTACCACCTTGGGGGCAACCCCAAGGCAGTCAGTTACCACCTGGGGGGCAACCCCAAGGCAGTCAGTTACCACCTGGGGGGCAACCCCAAGGTAGTCAATTACCGCCTAGGGGGCAACCTAAAGGTAGTCAGTTACCGCTTAGAGGTCTACCTCAAGGTTTTCAACCTTCAGGACAGTACATACCCCAAGGTCAACCCCAGACTCGGTACATCCCTCAAGGTCAACCCTAGTTTCAATACATACATCAAGGTCAACCCCAGTTTCAGTACGTGCCTCAGGGTTATCAACCCCAAGGTCAGTATCCAACTCAAGGTTTTCAACCACCTTCTGGTCAACCATTTTTTCAAGGAGCTGGAAATGTACCGCTTAATTATCAGCCCTACATTCAACCAAGTTATGGTCCTCCATATGCATAACCTTTTGTGGGTCCATACTCTGAAACGAACATGGTGTGGGATCTAACTCAAACTCAACAGACTTTGCAACCTAATGTGCAGTTAATTAATTAACCTAGACAACCTTTGGTTTCTGGTCCAACCCAGCAACCTATCCAGCCTACTGTTCAAACCCCTGCATCTGGTACAGTTCAGTAGCCTGGGCCTAGTTCACCTTGAACTTCGCCTCAAACTACTGCAACTACTGCAGCTTCTGTTCAACCTACAACACCTGTTTCTGGACTATCAACAGCTCTGGTTTCTACTACCCCCACATCAGTGCAAATTGCTCAAGTCTCTATGCCCTAGTCAAGACCTACGATTCAGACTTTGGTCCATATGCATGCGAGACAAACTAGTACGATTGCTACAATTGCCACAAGTCAACCACAATTTATGTATCAACCGTACCAGGGATAGTATCAATTCGGTCCTACTATACAAAATCCAGTTTATCAGTATCAACCGTACCCTGGCTATACTTATCAACAGCCTCAACAACCCCAGTTTGGTCTGGTTAATCCTGGTTTCCCAAGAGGTTACAACATTCCTAATGCAAATCCGATTCCAGGTTATCCTGGATATCCTCCTCCTGGAACTGGTCTCGCTACTCAAGGTTTTCACGACCCTAACCGTCAGTTACCATTTATTGCAACTTTGGATTTACCTGATTTGTTGCGCCTTACAAACGATCTGATTTACTATCTTCCATATTGGCCACCAATGCCTAGTAAGTTGCCTAGTGATATCCCGAAATTCAAGGGTAAGTCAGGAGAGGATCCATCAAATCATGTTATGACTTATCACCTCTGTTGTGCATCTAATTCCATCATTGATGATTCAATTTGATTACGTCTTTTCAACGAACTCTTATTGGTCTTGCCGCCAAATGGTACATTGAGTTACCACGAGCCTCTTTTTATAATTTCAATCAGTTAGCCACTGCTTTCTTAACTCATTTTCAGTTGCCTGTCAGATATGATAATGGCACAAAACTATTAACTTCACTGGAACAATCCACGTCCACATATATTTCTAATCATATTCATGAATGGCGACGTAGAAGGCATTTAGTGAAAGTTTTCATTCCGGATCAAATTTTAGCGGAATGGTTCATTAAATCATTGTTACCTAAAATCACTGAAGATGTAGCTAAGGGAGGAGTTTTTACTGAAGAAAAAGTCATTGCTCAAGCTCAGTGCCTTGACCTCGTCTATACGCAGTCAAGTACTTTACATGAAAAAATCCCTGAGCTTCCAAAACACGGTCAAATAACTGCAGTTCCTTCAAGGTCTCATGCCACTGATGGTATGGTTGGTTCAGTTAGCACTAAAAGTAAGAAGAAATATTCAAAGAAATATTCTCCTATAATAACTTCACCTGATTCCCCGATAGGAGAATCTTTCGCTGAAATTTCTGCCGACAACCACGTCGTAGAATCATCTACGGCCAAATCAAAATCCGATAGTAAAAATAAGGGGAAGAAGAAAAATAAGCAAAAATCAAAAGATAAAACAGATAAAAACGAATCTACTGACGAAAAACAAAAACCTTGTTATCCTTGTTTCATTTGCGACGAGGATAATTTTACCAAAGACTACCCACATCAAGTAGAGGTTTCGAAAATCGTTAAAGGTTCTCAAACATCTGTTGTCTTGAAGGATCTTTTTCCCACTCAAGATATTAAGATGATTGGTTATTCCTCAAATGCCTCAGAAGAACCCATTATGATGATGTCTCGTGTCAGGATTGCGACAAAATCGTAAGATTATGGTAGTAAAAATCTTGTTGGTGGTAAAGAAGCATAATCTTCTAATTCAAATACATCAACTACACCTCCTCCTGGTTCCTGTCCACTCCAGATAGAGAAACCCAACCCTGACTTAGTAATCAAACTGCCTGCTAAAGGTATACTTTGGAAATCAGCTTTCAATCCACATGTGGGAGCTGCTCAGAATTATAACATTGTTGAAGACTTAGCTATTTCCCCTTTAGCAATGTCAGCTTTGGAAGTGCTGCAATCGTGCCTAGCACAACGTAAATTACTATTGTCTGCTATAGGAGCTGTCGATATTTAGGATTCGAACCTAATAATCTTCGATTTAGAGAATAGTACACCCCACCTCCCTCATCAAATGGCTTTTCAGATTCCAGTTTTAGTCAAAAACAGACTTGATTTTGGACTGTGATTGATGTAGGGGCTTCTACATGTATTATGTCAATCCAGTGTTGGAAATCGCTTGGTTCTCCCACACTCAATCAGTCTCCGACAATTATAAAGGTTTTTGATGGTCGAGGGTTCCATCCTTTTGGTATTTTGTAGGATTTACCTATAGGGTTCGAAGGCAAAACTGTAAATCTAGATGTGGAAGTGGTTGATTCCCCTCTAGATTACAACCTTCTCTTGGGTTGCAGTTGGTCCTATGCTATGACTACTATTGTTTCATCAGTCTTTCGACTTATCAAGTTTCTTCATAATAGAAAGATCGTTATGATAGACCAGCTGACTTATTTTTCATCTGACCCAGCCCCTACAGATAGTATTCAACACATCGATAAAACGACTATCCCTTACAAGGATGTTGGCGTAGGTTTGATTAAAGATTCTGGTTTACTGGGAACTTTTTCCTTCCCTCCTCCTAACGTATTGCCTTCTATTGCAACTATTCATATGATTTCATCGAATACTCTTACTTTTGATGATCCTTGGATCATACCTTCCAATTCTGAGGTGGATTCATTTGGTGGCGCGATGCCTCTGAGTCCCTTTGAAATTGCATATCAGGTTGTACAGTCGTTTTCTGATGCCTATTCAACCGAAACTGATCCAATGAATGTGATCCATGGAGAGTAACTTTCAATGTCAAACTCAGCTTCATCAACACTTTCTGATCCTGTTCATTCTGATGAGCAGATACGTGAACTATTGTCTATTGATGATTTACCATGGAAAGATCTACATCACCGGTCTTCGTTTTTACCTGAGCTTGATCATTTTGAAAATGATTTTTCTTCTATTTTTATGACTGACTATGTCAAAGAACCACATAATCCATTGCAACATTCTAATTCTAAGTTAAATTTGGAAAATATTTCTCGAACATTTCCTATTGACATTTTAGTTGAGCTTGGAATTATTGAAAACAATCATATAGGTGCTTGTTGTACGGACGATAAAATCCAAACTTATAAAGCCCTATTTCAAGAATTCCATGAAGTGTTTGCCTGGTCATATGAAGAAATGCCAGGAATCGATCCGTCAATTGTTTTCCATGAAATTAAAACATACCCAGATGCTAAACCTGTCCGACAATGCTTACATCAGATACATCCACAAAAAGCTACTGCTATCAAAGCCGAAATTGAGAAATTACTTCATGCAGGTTTCATTTATCCAATTCCTTTAACCGATTGGGTATCGAATATTGTTCTTGTCAACAAAAAACAAGAAATGATAAGAGTATGTATCGATTATAGGGATATTAATCGAGCTTGTCCTAAAGACAATTATCCAACCCCCTACATCGATCAAATTATTGATGATTGTGCCGACAGTGAAATGTTCTCCTTTATGGATGGTTTTCTGGTTACAATCAAATCAACATACTCCCTGTTGATCAAGCTAAAACAGCTTTCATTTGTCCATGGGGGACATTTTCTTATTGCAAATTACCTTTTGGATTGAAGAATGCTAGAGAAACTTTTTAAAGGGCTATGTCTTACGCATTTCATGACATCAAGCACATTGTGCAGCCTTATCTCAATGATTTACCTGCCCACTCATTGCGTAGAGTTAATCATCTCACTCATTTACGAGCTATCTTTATGAGATGTAAGCATTACCGAATTCGGCTGAATCCACACAAATGTGTATTCTGTGTAGAAACAAGTCGTTTACTGGGATTTATCGTATCAAAGGAAGGCATTCGTGTCAACCCCTCGAAGGTGGAAGCTATCGTCAATTTACCTCCTCCTTTGACTCTTCGCCAACTCCAAAGTTTGCAAGGGAAAGAAAATTTTTTACATCGTTTCATTCCTAACTATGCCGAGATAACGAAAGGTTTTACCAGGTTGTTAAAACAGAATATTCCATTCTTTTTGGATGAGATCGTTGATCGATCTTTTAATGCACTCAAACATGCGTTGACCCATGCACCATTACTGCATCCTCCCAATTACAACCAAGATTACTTTTTGTACCTCGCCGCTTCTCATTCCACCATTGGGATGGTTTTAGTTCAGGAAGATGAATTCAACAATGAACATGTGATTTACTACCTTAGTTGAACTCTGCAACCGACTGAGCTTAAATATTCGCATGTGGAGAAATTGGCCTTGGCAGCTGTTCAAGCTGTCCAAAAATTTCGTCACTACATCTTATTACGCAAAACCACGGTAATTTCTGACTGTAACCCTATGATGTATATCTTGACCAAACAATTTCTAGGGGGCAAGTATTCCAAATGGATAGTTATCCTGCAGGAATTTGACTTGGAATTTGAAAAATCCAAGGCAAAGAAATCTTTGGTTTTTTCCGAACTGATGTGTGATTTCCCGCATACTGATACTGAAACTGTGGCAGAAGAGCCCATTGCAGATGAATCCTTGTTTCTTATCAGTACTCTTGATCCATGGTATGGAGATAGTATTGTTTATCTCCAAATCCAATCTGTTCGGCCTGAAATCTCACGATCTCAGCAATGGAAAATACATTTCCAATCCCAACAATACAATATTATTGGTGATACGCTTTATTGTGGTGGAGCGGATTCTATTTTCCGACGTTGTTTAACTCATGAAGAAGCTGAAAAGGTTCTGAATGACTGTCACTCTAGAGCATGTGGCGGTCATATGTCTGGGTATGCCACAACCCAAAAGACATTGCGCGCTGGTTATTTCGGGCCATCCTTATTCAAAGATTGTACCTATGCAGTCCAGAAATGCCACAATTGTCAAATATTTGATCGTAAGATGCGCGCTCCACCCGCTCCTCTTCACCCTATAATTGTTGTCGGTCCTTTCGCAAAGTGGGGTATTGACTTTATTACATGTAACCCTCACTTGGCCAGGGGGCATGCGTATATTATCCTAGCGGTAGATTATTTTACTAAGTGGGCTGAGGCGATGCCTACGTTTTCGGCAGACGACCAAATTGCTGCAACTTTCATATTCAATCATATAATTGCTAGATTCAGTGTTCCTCAAGCTATTATTACTAATCATGGAAGTCATTTTCGAAACCTTATGATGACTGAGCTAACAGATCAACTTGGCCTGCGCCACGATAGTTCTACTCCATATTACCCGCGGGCTAATGGTCTGGTTGAAGCTATCAATAAAGTTTTAGTCACTATGATCAGACAAATCATTGGTATTCATAAGTTGAATTGGCATACCATGTGATTTTCAGCACTTTGGGCATATCGTACCTTAGTAAAAACATCGACTGGTTTCACTCCTTTTCAACTGGTCTATAGTTTGGAAGCAGTGTTACCTATTGAATGCAAAATTCCGTCATTGCAATTAGCCATAGAATTACTCCCAGCTACTTCTGAAGAAGAGAAACATTTTTTGTACTTAGCTCAGCTAGATGAGAATTGATGCACTGCTGCAATAGCAAACGAGACTCATGTGAAACGAATAAAAGCTCAGTACGATAGAAATGTTACACCTCGCAATTTTTCAGAAGGAGACCTAGTTTTACTATATGATCAAGCAAACGATAAGCTAGGGGCTGGAAAATTTGTACCTATGTGGCATGGTCCTTACATTGTTAAGCAAAAGCTGGCAAAAGGGGCTTATGAATTGATAGATTTTGACGGTGTCTCTTTGGGTAAACCCAGAAATGGACTTTATCTGAAGAGATATTATGCTTAAATTCAGTGTGAATATTTTTTGTTAGATTAGTTTCTTTACTGCAGGTGTGTTTTAGATTAGAAAAGTGTGCCTAGTTTAGAGAGTGCTCTTATCATTATTCCTGCTTATCTTGATTTTACTCTTGATATTGCAGATGTCGATGTCTCTTCAAACATACATTGGTTTTGCTGATGGTGCTTGTCATAATACACGGAACATTTCTTCCACAGCCTAGGTTATCTATTCACCCTCTGATGAGTTAGTATCTATGCATGGGGTAAGCCTCGATCAAACAACGAATAACATTGTAGAGTATAGTGCAGTGATTGAGTTATTATCTGAATCCATTTCATTTGGGATTCGGAGTTTGATTGTTAGGTTGGATTCTGAACTCATTGTATTACAGCTTAACAGAGTTTATGCCATTAGAAATCCAGTGTTATTAAGGTTATTTTTGAGAGTTCATCTCTTGGAACGTGAATTTGATTACATTGAATATCAGCATATTCCAAGACATTTAAATACATTAGCAGATGCAGTTGCTTCTAGTATGATAAATAGACATTTGCAATAATCAAAACAGTAAATTTAATAACATTCGATAACATGTTACACGAGATAGTTGGTAATAATGATATATCATAGCATAGAAGTAGTGTTTCAAAATATACATCGTCTTCGATCATAGGTTGAAAAACACCTTATGATCAGCAAAAATGATAATACAAAAGTAAAAAATGTCATGAGTCTACAAAATCGATCATCCTATCCCTGGCGATGATCACGATAAGAAACCACTGCTCGGGCCACCCTACATAGGAACCTCCTAAAAGGTCCTGGGACCCCAATCACATATCTCTGTAACCTAAGTGGAATATCATCTATATCTATCTCTGGAATATCTAGTGTCAAGCGCTCTAGATGATGCACCAAATAGGTCAGGATCTTTACTGATTGGTCCTGTGGGGTTGGTGCTGCTGTAGCTGGGTGTCTCCTCTTGAAAGGTTGGAGAGCAGCTGGTCATCGTGGACCCACATTTGCATTTAAATTTTTGATTGTCAGTTTTGGACAATTTAAAAAATAAAAAGTTTAGAACTTAGAAAGTGTTGAAAATGATTTTACCTAAATCATCCCATTGTTTTCCTGGTGGAAGAATCATGTCTGGGTCACCACGATAATCCATCCCAGCGTATGGAAAATCCTGAATCACAAAAAGTTGGTTGTTCAACCAACAAAAATACTCAAGCGGAAATCGAACAACCTCTGTACCCTCCTTAGGGTGGCGGGCCATCAAAGCAACCCAGCAAACTATCCTAGGCTCTCGAGGAAGACCAACATCAACAGGAATATGCTGCGGGGCTAACATGGGGATTCTCTCTAGAGCAAAGCTAACCACGATGAATCCATATTCAAAAATTTTCAACTCTCCGTTATTTTCTTTGGTTAGTTGGTCTTTCACACTTGCCAACACAGCCTCGCACCAGTTGAATAGTCTGCCTCGAAAATAGTTCACTTCCATCTGCATCTGGGATCCAATAGCCACATGCAATGCTGCACTCCTGCATAGTCTGGTAACAGTGAATGCAATGACCTTAAGCTCAGGACGGTTGATAGTTTTAATATCAATCCGTTTGTCCTTTGTTTGATCATCGCAAAACTCCAATCAGAGACTAGCGACAGACTGGCCACCTGGCCTAGTCTCGAAAAGAGATAATTGTTGGCCCCTCTTGGACAAACCAGTAAAAAAATATATGTCTTCTAGCTCGATTTCGAGCTGGTGGCCACCAATCACGAAACACTGGTCCTGTGTGTTCCATCTGTCTACCAGCCATTGCAAGAGGTCTACTTGGGCCCTCATACCCTGTATGCTCCAGAACTTAAGAGATCTGCATGCTCTCAATGCCTGCAATGTGGACATATGATTTATTGCAGCAAAATCTACATCCTCATGTTCGCGTTCTTGCCAAATAAGCATTTTGAATGTCCTACAATGCATAAAAGATATACTAGAACTAGCTAGTTCAAAACAATTTGGGCAAAAATGGAGAAAAATTCATTTTAAAATTCATTTTCGCGGGGTCCACACCCGCCACTTATAGATAGTGCGTAGGTCCGCACAAGCTGTAAGCAATAGGTGTGGACCCATGACTTTTTTCTTTGTAGAAAAAAGTCGGGGTCCGCAGGGGTCGTGTGTTGCACCTGCGGACCCCCGTGAGCTTATTTCTAAACCAATTTTTCCCTTAAAAATTAAATCTAAAGCCTAAAATCAAAATGTAAACGAATGAAATGCAAGATAAGGAGGTCGTGGATTACCTAGAGCCGACAGTTTTCGATTCCGACGGATGGATTTTCCAGAATCTTCACAGGAACTTTCTTACCCAAAAGCTCTCACTTTTCACTATGAACTCAAATGGTAAAAATGAAGTTGGAAAACCCTTTTTATAAGTTTTTTCGAATAAATGAATTTTTAATTTATTTATTTTTCACTTTAAAAAGGTAATTTTTAAATCATTTTTATTTATCTTAAACAGGTATGTATAATTTTTTGAGTTTTTGTGCAGAATATTGAAGTTTTCAACAAAGAGCATACTTTTATCACTTTTTCGGACTCTTTAAAAAATTTACGAAAAAGCGAAACATTGGAGTCCTCTTTAAGCTCTTTTCAGACTCTCGAAAATTGAAAAGATTGCCAATCACTTGATTGTTCGAACTCGTTAAAATAAATGAATAAGCGTCCCTTCAGTATAATTTTACCCCTTTTACAGACTGAAATGGACTATTTATGAAAAAGGTACACGTTGACTAAATATGGTCAAAGAGTCCTCTTTAAACCCTTTTCAGACTCGTTAAATATGAAAATATTGTCGAGTGCTTGTCTTTTTCAGCTCGTTAAAGTATTGAAAAGTCATCCCTTTTGTATTATTTTATCCTTTTTCGGGCCTAATGGATTATTTTACGAAAAAGTACCCCCATGGAGTTTTCTTAAGTTTTTCTTCTAACTCCCTAAAATTGAAAAACATCGAGTTTTTCCTATACTGGTCTCATTAAAATTTGACAGTAAAGGACCTGTTCAATTTCACACAGGAACGAACCACTCCTTCTTAGGGTTCTAATTTTAAACTAAGTTGGACTCATCCGAAGGATGAGCTTATAAACAAGCAAATGTTATCCTCCTCAAGCTTGTCAAAAATAAAGAGGTACTTGCCAGAAATGGTGGGGGAAAAGAGAGAAAAATGAACCTATTTGTTACACTTTGTTTTGTAAAAGCCATTAACCACTCTTGAACATGAAACTTTTTGTTCACCTAGGTTGGGAAAATCCTTTGCCTAATAGTTAATCAAACCATATTGAAAGTCTTCAGCCGGTTTCTGGGTATTAGCTTTGGGTCAATTGTCACCAAACCATCTGCAGTGTCATTATGTGTTCAAGAGAACAATTCAAACAAACCATTCATCTACAAAATATCTGTCATCCATTTTGACCATCCCTGAGTCAGTCCTTGCAAATATATTTCTTCAAAACTTGATCTATGATTTCGTGTTGTGGGCTTGCCTACGACGGATCACTTTCTATCGACTTCAGCCCATTATCTAGGAAGTTGATCTAGAAATCGTCAGTGCCTTGAAAGTTGCATGCCCTAATGGCAGTTTTCTCACCTTCGACGATAAGTTGCATTATTGACCTTTGATCGAATTATTTTATGACATGTTCGACTTCGACTCATTTATTCACATTTCATGGATTGTACTGGGTACTTTGAGAGCCATTGACATTACTGGTGGTTTCTCTCACACTTGTTAACAGTTCACATCATTGAATGGTAATCAAGTGGTTTCTACTATGTTCGACTTCGACACATTCATTCACATGGATAAAATCGTACCAGTTTGGGAAACGGAAATCAAGACCCTGGATCTAGTTTCTACCATCCAGGCTGCGAGGAATTTTGTTATTCATTATGCAATGGACTATTCATAAACAGATGGCTGCATCCATACTGTGTCTACACATGTCTATACTCTTGATGTATTACAAAATCATTCCTGTATCAGAACAGTTTAGTCAGTTTTCTAATCAGTTTTGATCTGAGTATGGGAATGCCTACCTCAGCGACGATATATATATATATATATATATATATATATATATATATATATATATATATATATATATATATATATATATATATAGATATATATATGTATGTATGTATGTATTGCATTGAATGTTTTTACAGGTTCCGACTGGGGTGTCCACAAGATGATCCTTGAAATGATAAAGTACTTCACTCTTCATAAATGATAGACTCTATCTTCATCTATTACAGTCTTCGCACTTTAGGGGGCAATCTATTGCACTAAAAATTGTCACCTTGACATTTTGCACTCCGTGTGATTCCATTACCGCTCATACTTTCCTCCTTTTGCAAGTCTTAAGCCTCAGTTCTTCATATCAAGCTTTGAAATTAAGAGAAAAGCCCTAAAAGTCTCTAAAACTCTGGTTCTGCACTTTCTCTTTGCATTACCTACGGTCCCGCACCTAATGGTCATGTCTCCTACACACATGACTGCTATGTATCTATGTTATGGGTGCAAACCCTTGTAAAAGTTAAAAAGGCGCGAGTACATTCTAAAAAACTCACTTTCAGTCATTTCTAGAAGCTTCTGGAAGGAATCTTGAGGTGGCAAGTTTGCTCTCTTAAGGTTCATGCACCCCATACCTTAAGGAGCTAACCCCTTGATGTGAGGAGCTTATCCCTTTGAAGGAGGATTCTATCCCTTCATAGATGGACCTGTAACCTCCTCCTCTGCACTATAAAATGAAGCATTGGGCTGGTTACTTGGGAGGTTGGAAGCTGAATATTTTTGAGGTGAAATGTTGTTGGAAATTAGTCTTCTTTAGTTGAGCTTTTATGAGGAGAGATTACATACCTCTAAGATCTCATTTGGAAGAGTGCAAGACTTGTCAAAGTAAAGGAAATTCCTGTTGCGGACCCTAGGAAGAGCTTGTTCAACATCAAGGCTGAAAAGATTGTAAGGTTCTTCTACTTCAAGGTTTATACAAATAAGTTTGTTTTTCTCAATAAGCTGTTCATTTATGGTTTATTTTATGGATTCCTTGATCACCATAATAGACATGATTTATGATATTTGCGATGCGGGTGCTATTTAATGTTTGCTTCTTTGTGATTACAGGTCCTTAAAGATAACTCTTTCGAATGATTGAGGGTTGACTACAACGAACAATCGTTGGATCTAAGGTAGGATCTTAATACCTTTGTAGTATTTATTTGTAAATCACATATGTCTAGAGAAAGATAGGTTTGTTTGTCTGTTTGTTGCTAGACTATCTTCTGATACTAGGGAGATCGGTCTTGTCCGCAAGATCGATTTATCCGACCAACAATTGGAGAACAACTTCTAGCTCAAGAGTTAGAAGTTCCTTCTAAAGAAGAAGAGGAAGAAATTTACTTCAAACCATTGATAGAGGAACTAGAAGAAAAACTAGATAATCCTGTTGTAGAACCAGATATCTCTTCTGAGGAATCCATCATGGCTAAAAAAGGAGAAGGATAAGTACACAATGTCAATGGTGAAGAGCATAGGATTGGAGGAGGAGGAGGATGAAACAGAGGAGGTGGAAGAGGGGGTGGTAGAGGTAGAGGAAGAGGAGATCCAAAACCTTTTGGATTCCCTATCCTTGATGAGGATACACCATTAACAATGAAGAACATCTCACCCTCTATTCTCCCCAATTTTCATGGAATAAGAAGTGAAGACCCAAAGACATTTCTCTTTGTATTTGAAGTATTATGTAGATCATATGACTATCTGCATGATGCTCACAAACTAAAATTGTTCCCTGCCACCTTAAAGGATGTAGCATTAAAATGGTTTATGAGTTTAGAAACAAATTCTATAAGGACATGGGCATAAATGAAAGATGAATTCTTAGAGAAATATAAGGATTATTGTATGCCTCATAGCATCAAAGACGTAGTCTTCAAAATGGTACTAAAAGAACATGAAAATCTTGAAGACTTTGTTGAGAGATTTGTTTATAATATCAAAAGGGAAAAAATGAATAATCTGGATGAGGAAATTTGAAAGCTCTCTTACTCAAATCCATTAAAGATGAGTAGATTGATCTTCTCAATCTAATGGGAAAAGGAGATATTTCTCAGTTACCATTTGCATATATCTATGATTTATGTGTACATATTTCAAGTGGTAAAGCAAGAACAGGGAAAAGTTCAAGGGATCCTCTTTTATCAAGAGTAAATAAATCTGCAGCAGGGACAGTAAGTAGGGAAAAAATAGTTATTTTTCTTGATAACTTTAAAACAGATATTTAGGGAGTCTGAGTGAGCAAATTGACACCCTTAAAATACAAAACAAGCAGAAAGCCAAAAATGCTACATTATCCATCTTTCGTCCTAGGTGAATAAAGAAACATGCTCTAAGAGAATGTCCTTTAGATTTAAAAAGCATAGAAACATGTGTTATATGTGCAAAAAATCATGATACAAAAGAATGTCCCTCTATACCAAGTCTTAAGGTTGTGTTTAGTAAAGAAGGAATGCCAAATCAGGTAGACCCCCTTTACTTTATTTCCAAAAGACCATGGCAAAATCCTAAAACAAATCAAACTCAAGGTTTTAATCCTCAAAAATTTGCACAATATTCACAAAATAATTGGAATCCACCTATGCCATGGAAACCTTGGGCTCAACCACCACAATCTTGGAATCAAGGATGGAAAAATCCTTATGGAATATATTCTCAATATCAACAATATCTGCCACCTTATCCAAATTTTCCACCACAATACATCGCTCAAACCAACCAGTTACCTCATGCTCAAGCTCAAAATGCCAATCCACAACTTTCTTTTCCATTTACACAAAGACAAAATCAATTACCCGTTCAACCACTTCCAAATCCAAACAATAAAACTTCACAACCTGTTTACAACTTAGAATGACAGAATCCTCAAACTTATATGATAACTCCATTAGATCTGAATAATGTTCAATTAAGGTCTGGTAGAGTATTAGAAAGGAAGAAACCATCTGTTGTTATTCAGGAAACAGAAAAGAATTTTCAAAAAGATAATAATAACTCTGAAGAAGAAATTTCCCTTCCTCAGAAAGAAAATATTGAAATAGAAAAAAGTCTCACACATTCTAATAATACTCCTATTATAGAAAAACTTTTAGTATCTATCTCAATACCACCTTTTCTTGAAAGGTTGAAAATCGATAAAGGAGTAGAAAAACAAATCATATGGCCTGATTATGATATGCTAGATGAATTAAAAAATGTCTGTATAAAAATTCCTTTATTACAATCAATTAAAGAATACTGATTTTTGCAAAAACAATTAAGGAATTGAGTACTAAAGGATCAGGAAGAAAAAGAAAAGAAATAAAAAGAATTCAATTAGTCGGGAAAATTGCAGATATTATGATGGGGAAGACAACAATTCAGAAATATTTAGATCCAAGAAGCCCCATTGTAAAAACACACATCAATGGAACTGAAATACCAAACACTCTGATTGATCTAGGAGCAACCATAAACATAATGAGCAAACAAACTATGGATAAATTGAAGCTTCCTAATCTTCAATACACACCAACATTGTTACAATTAGCAGAAAGGTCTATAATTAAACCTAATGGTGTGTTATAAGATCTATATGTATCCTTAGATTCTTGGGAATATCTTGTTGATTTCATGATTCTAACCTCCAATAATAATTTAGGAGGATGTCCATTAATTTTAGGAAGGCCATGGTTAGCTACAGCCGATGCTTTTATCAGTTGTAGATCAGGAGACATGTTTATCTCAGATGGAAGCTCGACAAAGAAATTTACATTGTACCCACCTACAAAAACAATGATAGAAGTAGAAAATGAAGAATGGATAAATGAAGATAATGATATACAACCAGTTTTCACTATTGCACAAATAAATGAGGAGGATCAAATTTTAAATTCAATAAAAAATCAGGAACCCTCTTTATATTGTGATGATAGTCAAAATTTTCAAGAACAATGTAATATTGAATATATATCATCTAGACAAATGTCTTTACATTCTATGGAAAATTTTGGAAAATTCTCAATAGAGATTTTTTCAGAAAAAAAAAAAAAAAAAAAAAAAAAAAAAAACTTGAACATCAACGAAAACCTAGAAAAATTACAGAAAAAGAAACTGGTAGAAATATCACAAAAACACTCTTCTGCATATGCATGGGAATACACTAATATGAAAGGAATTGATCCTAAAACATGCATGCATCATATCTATATTGAATAAAATGCTAGACCAGTTTGACAACCACAAAGAATCATGAATCCAAACTTAAAAGAAATTGTTAAAGAAGAATTGCAGAAACTTTTAAATGCAAATTTCATCTATCCAATATCAGGCAGTAAATGGGTTTTACCCCTAATAATCGTTCCTAAGAAAAATGGAAAACGGAGAGTATGCATTGATTACAGGGAATTGAACAAAGTAGCTTTGAAAGATCACTTTCCACTTCCTTTCATAGATCAAGTTTTAGATACATTAGCAGGGAAGAAATATTTCTCATTTTTGGATGGTTTTAATGGGTATAACCAGATTCAAGTAGCACCTAAAGATCAAGACAAAACCACATTCAGCTATCCATAGGAGACTTATGCTTACCGAGTACTTCGTTTTGGATTATGCAATGCTCCAGCAACATTCCAAAGAATAGTGCCAGGAATTTTCTCTGATCTTATTCATGATTGTGTGGAAGTGTATATGGATCATTTTATAGTTTATGGAAATTATTTTGAAAATTTAGAAAAATTTCTCATAAGATGCAAATAAGCAAATATTTCATTAAGTCATGAAAAATGTTTTATGATGTTTAATGAAGGAATTGTTTTAGGTCACCATATTTCAGGAAATGGAATTAAGGTAGGCTCATCTAAGGTAGAAGTTATTTCCAAATTATCAATCCCAAGTTGTCAAAGAGATGTTAGGAGTTTTAATGGTTTTACTAGATATTATAGAAGATTCATAGAAAACTTCACAAAAATTTCATCTCCACTCTTCAAATTACTCACCAAAGACTGTGAATTTAGTTAGAACTTTGATTATCAAAAGGCGTTTGAAACTTTGAAAAAAAAGATCTTTGAAGCACCCATCTTAAAAGGACCTAATTGGAAATTTCATTTTCATATATCAATTGATGCTTCAGATATAGCTCTAGGAGTTGTGTTAGGACAAAAATACCTCACTCCTTATGCCATTTATTATACCAGTAAAAATTTAACTCCTGCAGAGCTAAATTATACTATAACTAAGAAGGAGTTTTTAGCTTTCATTCATGCCATTAATAAATTTAGACATTACATTATTGGCTATGAAACTTTCATTCATACAGACCATTCTGCCATTAGATATTTAATGAATAAACCAATTACTAATGGTAGAGTAACAAGATGGATATTACTGTTACAAGAATTTAATATCACCATTCCAGACTGACCTGGAAAACAAAACATAATTGCTGATTTTTTATCCAGAATCCAAAATGATAACAATGATATACCTGTAGAGGATAAGTTTCCTGATGAATATCTTTTTGCAGTGTCTACTAAATCACCTTGGTTTGCAGATATTGCCAATTATTTAGTTTCAAGAAAGTTACCCTCTTATTTGTTTCCTAGAGAAAATAGAAGAATAATCCAATCAAGTGCATCTTATTCATGGATAAATGAAGAATTATACAAGACAAGACCAGATCTCATCATCCGAAGATGTGTAAGAGAAGATGAAATACCTTAAATACTTAAAGCATGCCATGATGAACCATGTGGAGGTCATTTTGCTGACAAAATAACTGCTTATAAAATCCTTCTCTTGGGATATTATTGGCCTTCCCTTTTTAAGGATTCCAAGGAATATGTTAAGAGGTGTGATAGTTGTCAAAGAATGGGGAAACTTGTTCCTTCAGATGAAATGCCACTACAGCCTCAGGTACTCATTGAACCTTTTGAAAAATGGGCTTTGGATTTTGTTGGACCAATTAATCTATCTTCAAAACAAAAAGAAATATATTCTTGTATGCATTGATTATGTTACTAAATGGGTAGAAGCTAAAGCACTTTATTTTTCTATTGAAAATGTTGTAGTTTCATTTCTTTTTTAGGATATTTTTACTCATTTTGGTGTCCCAAGATAAATTGTAACAAATCAAGGAAAGAAATTTACATCCAGAGTAGTGCAAAATATAGTAAAAGAATATAAAATGAAGCATTGGAAGTCTACTCTATACCATGCACAAGAAAATGGACAAGTAGAGTCTACTAACAAAGTGATTGAAGTAATCCTCACCAAGACAGTTCACTTGCATAGAAGGGACTGGGCAGAAAAGCTTCCAGAAGCTTTATGGGTCTGTCGTACCACATGGAGAAACACTACAAGACATACTCCCTATGAACTTGTTTATGGGAAGCAGGTCTTATTTCCAATTGAGTTCTAGATTCAGACCTACAAGATAGCAGTCAAGTTGGGACTTGACTTATTAGAAGCACAAAAGCAAATTATGGGACAACTCAATGGGCTTGATGAAATAAGGCAAGATGTTATCCAGAAGACTAGTTTAGTCCAGTAATAGAGATCCATATGGCATGATAAATACATCAAAGAAAGAAAATTTTGAGCCAGGAGACTGGGCATTACTCTTTGATTCAAAGTTCAAAAATTTCCAAGGAAAATTTCAAACTCACTAGCTTGGGCCTTATGAGATTGAAAATGTTTTTGATAATGGAGCAGTCAGAATTAGGACTATTGATGAAGAAAAAGTTCCTCTCCTAGTGAATGGACATCGACTCAGGATCTATCACAAGCCAATGACAAAGGAGGAATTTGTAAAAAAAATCTAGGACAACTTTGATTTGAAGTTGGTTAAAAATAATTATTCTTTTCTCCACCTTAAAATTTTCTTTTTCATATAAAAATAATATATATATATATATATATATATATATATATATATATATATATATATATATATATATATATATATATATATATATATATATAGAATAAAAAAATAAATATGTATAAACATTAAAACCAACAATTGTTGGCATGTTTATGCAAAAAATTCAAGATGAAAACCAAGAATTCTTGGCATCTTAAATTTTCTTTGTATCCCATTTTCTAGAAATCCATCTTCTTTTATCCCTTTATTTTCAAAAAGAATAAATAACTACAAAATTATTGATTTTTTGCAACTCTGATGACTTTCTGTAGCCAATGTGACAGACACCTCTGATCATGCAATTGAAGGAATGATTGACTCCCTCCACTGCAAAGTACCTGAAGACAGCATAAAAGGCAACCAAAGGTTAGCAAGAAAATAAATCAAAGGTATGCACTTCTTTAATTTAATAATAGGGGTCAAAACATTACATATATGAATTGTAAGACATAGTACTACCGAAAAATCAAAATCATTATTGCAAAGAGTTGGTTGTGTCATATCAAATCTTGCATAAATCTGCCATTCACTTCCAGTCATCATAACTCATATCCCGATCCATTGAATTAGTCATCCAAAACATAAACATGAATGATCTTAACGGTTAGATTCTGCCTCATTTCCTTATACCCTCACTACCTACACTCTCATTGTTCCATCACTCACACTCTCAACCTTTCCGCTCTAAAAACCCTACCAAACAATCCTACCCTGTCAAACAAAACTTCTCGGCCATGGGTTTGATAGTCAGAACGAAGCCGACATGCAAGAAATGTTTGGAGGGGTATCCACAAACAAAAGAATTACTGCAGAAAGCACATTGGCTTGAATTTGTAGAGAAATTCGATGGCTTCCATAGAGAAGTGACCAAATCCTTTCCCATGGCCTTTGATGGAGTCAAAGTGGAGAGAGGGGACATCAAATTCACAATGATAGCGTCATTTATAGCCGAAGCCACTGGACTATCGCGAATTAGAGAGAAATGGTTCAAGAACAGAAGTATTGAAACAGAGGACTAGAAGGTTTTCCTGAAGAAACCAAACATGGACACCGCCATTTTCAAGAAGGGAATCCCAAGCACAACATTGAAAAGTAAGTGGAGGAACCTACTTCTAATAATCCAAAAAGTTCTTACCTGCAAAGGAAGGTTTGGATGTATGTTTTTATATCATCTTTGGCTACTAATGAATTTTCTTGAAGAAAATGAGATAAACCTTCCATATTTCTTACTAAATAGTCTTAGAAAGATGTTAGAAATGTTCTGAGGAGAATTCAGTTGATAGATAATACAATGTATCACCATGGTCTAGTCAAAATACTTGTTGAATTTCATCTCCAAAACATAGGTGATAATTGGGAGAGATTTTTAGTAAGAAATCACTTTCAGGAAGAAACTCATGGGCAGCCAAATAGCAGCAGACCTAAGAGGGGAAGGAAAAGAAAAATTGATAAGACACAGGAACAAGAACCACAGCAGCCATAAAAACTATCAGAAGATGACATTCCACTTGCAGAAGTTTTAGAGAAAATAAACAAAAGAAATGTTAGAAGAAAGAAAGCCAAAAAAGAAACAAAAATTTCATCACAAGCAGAGAAGCCTAAAACAGAAAGGAAGAAAACTCAAAATACCCCTGTCATAGCTTTAAGAAGGATTACCAAACTCAACTCAGTAAAAGGACTACCCTCAAAGAGCACAGACCATGTCAGTATAGAAATAGAAGAAAACTTAGAAGTCAAAGAAGAAGATTCAGGAACTCCTCCAAGTGTTTCATCTCCAAGTGTTGGCTTGAGGGGGCTTGATCCAGGTTCAGAGTTAATTAGCCAAACAAATCCCTACACTACTGGCCCTTTTGGCATCAGCCGCAATGCGCGGACTGAAGTCTCACCCGAAGCAGTATGGGGGGATGCTGGAACGAAGTTTCCTCACCCTGGAGATGTTTGAGGGGTCGATTTAGTCCAACTATGCCTACCTTCGCGTAGGTCACTTTGCGCACTGTCCTGACCTACGAGACCTTCATGATCTATTAGGATCACCTTCCACGCAGCCCTAACCAGGGGCTGAGATGATTTCGCGCTGCTAGGGTAGTGATTTACGCTATTTCACCAAGTTACACCGCATATCTTACTTATCTTCTTACAATTGTTAGTTAACTTCACATAAACAGATACCTTATCTCACCTTTACTTAATCAACACAGTTATATATGTTCACGCACCATATAGACAACAAAAATGCAATTTATGCCCAATATATTCGATACAGAAAATAGGAAATAAATACATAGAATTGTTGTAAAACTTCTCTTTATTAATGCTTCAATAGTTATAGACTAGACTCGCCCTGCGCACTCAGCTGCAAGGGTCCGTGCACTCAGCTACGGACTACTAGGCCTCTGGGCACTCAGTTGCAAAGCCTTCTTCTACTCTACGACTCAAAGACTCGACTCTACACTTAGATCTTTCACTCTCTTCTATTCCATCATCCTTCTTATTCCTATTATCTTCTCAACTATTTAGAGCCTCGCTCTATTTATACAATCCCATGGTCGCGGAATATGGGTAGATCTCTAAAGCTGACATTACATTAAAAAATTGAGGGTGGACAACCCTATGAACCATTTACAACTTCACGCTCTGCACCCACAAAATGTGGAGTCTTTACATTGGATTTACAACTTTTAACCAAAAACTGGGCTTTAAGCCCCAAAACTTCCCTTGGGGGATCCCGCGCCCAACAGGCCCCCAACAAAAACATCGTGAATCACCCTCGAGTCACTCTATCGGTGTGGAGATCTTCACGTGGAGACCTCCCAACTCTGCCTGGATTGCTGCAAGATCGACAACGCACTTAGCAGGTGCCAGTTGCACTTCCTAGACGCACTGTTAAAAGACTGTTATATGAATTGCTACCCTGCACCTGTTCCTGCATTCCTTGCATCTGCGCAAGCTTGGCTTCAATCGAGGATGTAATGAAAAATGCCTCATTGATCCATGGTTGTATGCACATCTTCAATACAAATTCCTTATGTCACGCACCGTCTACCTGCTCCTTGAGCGCTTTTGCCTACTGCATTCACGCGAGCCTCTGTGTAAGGGCCACCGTCTGCATGGTCCCTTTTATTTCATCGTACTATTGCTGCAACTCGCGCGCTTCTGTTTCTAAGCATTGTATGTTCGGGTCCTCTTGCAGAGTGGTGAGGACCTCCAACGACTCTTCAAACAATTTGGTTCATTGTTACTTCACCTCAAGTGGAGTTGAAGGTTGCACCTTCAATTGCAGCTCAACAATCTGACAATTCATCTCCAACTAAACCTTAGCCATTTCTTCTTTCGCCTTGCGCACCCGTGCTGCTAGTCTCCAGATGCACACCTCCGCTGGTTCCTCTGTTTGGATGGCCAACTCAGGGACCATCTGGCAAGCTTCCTCAACTACTTGCACTAGCTGTCTGTTCTGGGTCATGACCTCATCGCGCTGCAGGCTCAATTGTTCAATATTGATTTGTTGCTTTCTCATCACCTAGAGCGCACGGCCCTCCCTAGCCCGTAGTTCTACATCCACTCCATCCTGTAGAACATAGAGCGTCTCTCGAGGGAGTGTAGCCATGTTTATCCCAAATCCCTTCAGTGCACTGATCATAGGCCTGTTAGCCTCATTTTATGTAACCAGTGTGCCCTCTGGCAGCACTATGGTGTTGGTCATGCGGGCACGCAGCATTTCCTTAGCCGCAACCATGCCTACTACGAGGCTAGTCGATAGAGTACCAACCTGAGAAGTGTGCACCTGCAACTCTTGTATCTGTGTCTGGAGGGCCCCCAACACCATCTGGTTCTCCTTCATGAACTGTTGGAGGGCCTCCATGGTGCCGTCCCGGATCGTCTCCCCCATGTCATGGAGATCCTTGTGAGTGAGGGTGATCGGGTCGAAAGAAGTCTTGGAGGCTTTTGACTTCTTCTGCGGCCTCACCTGCTCTCTTGGGTGTTCTCGCTTCATCTATGTGGACACTGTCTGTGGGTCCGCACCACCTTCCTCTGTTTCTATCTCTTTTTCAGGTGAAGGTGACTTTTCTCCCTCGTGGACCTTCTCAACTGCCCTCTATTGCTCTTCTGCCGCCTTCGTAGCATCCCGTGCCTCTTGCGCCTTGCTACTACTACTTCATTCCTTCTCTTCTCGGCCAACTGTGCCATCCACAGTTTTGCCTCCTCCTTTTTCCTCTATGCATAAAACTTCTCTGATTCCACCGCGGAGATGGTTGAAGTGTGCCACGACTCAAGCACGGTGAATATGACATCATCCATGGCCAGGAAAGGTAGCTCATTCCATTTCTTCACGGGGTCCTTGCACGCCCTGATATACACATGATGGAAGTCCACCTTGAACTCCACAAAGCTCTGCAGACTGTTATAGATAGTGAGTGATAATCATAGCTTGCAATTAATCCCCATTTTTATGTTCATCTCCATGAGCACCCATAATATTTTTTTGTCTTTGATCCTCTACACGTCTTTAGTTGCCCACAGCGAAGCATACTTCGCTGCCTCCAGAAAATCCTTCGCAATCGTGGTGAACTGGCTATCCTTAGGGAATTCCCAAGCCACCAGCACTATGGATAGTAGAATCCATGCATAGTGGAAAGTCTTCCCTTGTTCATATGCCTCGCAATAATTTTCCAGGAATTATCGGCACAAGTAATCCGCCCAGTTAAACTGGACCCCCTCTGCGCACTGCGCGGCAAATGCAACCACCGGCGTGGGCACCTCATATGCGCGGCACTTCTGCATAACTGTCCCAACTAATATCTGCGTTGCGACTTTTATCACAATGTTATTGATACTGGAGATCATGTACCCTCTCTTTTTCTTCTCCAGCTTGAATTTCTTCTTCATGGCCTCCGTGATGGCCAAATCATCACTTTTACCCTCGGATATGTTCGTTGGATCCTCCCCTTTGCAAGGGAGCCGGGTAATTCTATGAATTAGGTGGTCCGTGATTGGGATGGTCTCCTCAAGCCATAAACACCCATCATGCACCAGACAGAGAAGTTGCCTGATGACAAAGATAGTCACTAGGGCGCGATGGTAATGCGGCACCCAGAGCAGGTTTAACAACCCTGCTTTCTCTACTCCTCGCAACCACTTGTGCGGCTCCAACTCTATAACTCCCGCCACTGTATTTTTCTTCGGCTGCATTAGTTGTGTGGTTGCCAAATGTGGGAATTTCTCGTGGTCTACGAGATCCTAGTCTTCAAATTTTAGAACCGACACCCGTCCCAACTACGCTCTATCAAAAATGATATCATTGGGTAGCAGTGGAGTCTGCAGAGAGCTCTTTCTCTCATCTAGGTGTTACAGGGAAAAGTGTCTACTCAGAACTGCTTATCCCACTAAGGTGTGATAGCTGCCTTAGAAACAAACAAAGTAAAGCTACTTTCGTTTTTCCTTTATGAAGTATAGATAGAGAAGAACAAAGAAGACCAACCTCTGTCTTGCGCTAATCTCCTGGTTCCATTCCTCTCTTTCTTGATAGTCTTTCGCTACTTGTTCCCTTGCACGCCCAGCTTCACAGAGTACCTGTAAGATCACATTAGCATAGCACTATACAAGAACATGGATCTATAATCATAAACAATCTAGGATCAGATGTAAACTGACCATACAAATGCAGCAAACATAAATTACACAAGAGTATGGCGGAAAACTTGAATAGCTTTTATTGATAAACAAGAAAGAGCCAAGGGGAGTTACAACCAGTTGTTCTGACCCAGCATCACCCTCTCAGCAAGGAAGCCCCTCTTCACCTCATACAAAGCTTATATCACCCAACAATCTGATGTTTTATCTCAAGAAACCAACAACAATTCCTCACAATATGCAAAATTCCAGCCTCTGGATCTCTGGGATGAGGGATCCATATATAGATATCTGTAAGGGAGATGAGTCAGCTTGTGATTTGATTAGTGTCTTCCCTCTGATAGTTCTTGCTTCCACTTGGAGATTGATGATCTCTTACTCATCCTTGGTCGAATTCAGAGAGGCAAGTGTCACAGGAGAAGTTTCTGGAAGTTTCTATGCCTCTCCACCTCGCGGAGTGACACTGCCATTTGTCACTTCTCGCCCATCGCACCCCATAGAAGGGATTTTTGAAATGCAACGCACCCACACAGTGTATTTAGGTGAGATGCAACGCACTTTGCCTATGGAGCAGCTGAAATGATCCTGTTTTGACCAATTCTGAGCAGTTTTTCATGGAGAACTTTTGGGAGAAGCTGTAATCAGTTGACCTTGTTCCTTTAGGGGTTAGAACAACACTTTTAGGGACTTAGGAGCCCTTGGTTTATGGACATTTCATGCTTGGGGTTGTAGTGCCCAAAAATGTCTATAACAATTGCCCCCTAAAGCATGAGGTCGTTAATCTTTTGATGTCGGGTGAAATGCTTTATTATGAGGATCCGAAATTCTTTCAAGCTGGGAGGAGACCTGTAATAAGATACAATACAATACATTATCTTCATAATATTTTCATGATCTAGCTGAGGCGGGCATTCCCATGCTCGGCTTTATAAATTCATTTTCATGTACATAGGACAGACAATCGTCTGAGTGTAGACTGATGATTCTGGTAGAGCCATCATCCCTTTGATTGGATGATTATCTGTGCAGCAATGATGTACATTTGATGTCTTTATTTCCCTGAATATATATCGCAGCCCGGATGGATGAAACTAGATCCGGGGTCTTCAATCTCATTCGATCTTGACTCGAAGTACAAGTCGATCCATGTGAGAGATGTTCTGGAGTCGAACATGGAAAGACATCACCTGATTACCAACCGATGATGTAAGTTGTTAACAGGCGCAAGAGGAATCACCGATAATGATAATGACCCTCAAGGTACTGCAGTACAATTCACGTGGTGTGAATAAAGGACTTGGTGTCGAACACCAAGCAAAATCTTTCGGTCGAAGGTCATTGATGTAAACCTGTCGCCGGAAGTGAGAAACTTGCCATTGAGGTATGCAAGCTTCAAAGTACTGAATGGGGTGTTCCTAGATCAACTTCTTGGATAATGAGATGATGTCGACAAGAAGTGATCCGTCACAGGAGGGCCTTAATGAATCCCCCATCAGTGACACGGAACGGAGCAAATGATTTTAATGGAGGTGAAAATGATCTGATGACATACGATTCAGGGTGGCGGTCATGAAAGAATGGAGTATGAATGTATTGTAGCAGGTGAGACACAGGTGAATTCTCTGAATGACTTCTCTTGAACATATCGGCGACACTGACATGATGGATTGGTAGCATTAACCCCAAATGTGGATGGTGTGATGGGACCATGGTGATGTGACCGGTGAATGAAACAACCCAACCCGACTTGGATGTGGAGTGAAAGTGTCATGTTCAAGAGCGACTTGCTACCAACAAAGTTTCTTCAAGTTTTCTTCCCAATTTTTCCCCAGTCATTGTTGACCAGTACCTCTTTATTTTTGTCAAGCTTGAGGAGGATAACATATTCTTGTTCTATAATTTGCCCTTCGGGCAAACCCATCGCTATGTTTTAACGAGCCTAGTGATAGTGAAACTCGTTCTCGTCTATAAACAAGTTTGTCGCTATTAAGTTTTAACGAGTTTAACGACAAAGATAACTCGGTCCTTTTCAATTTTAGAGAGTCTAAAAAGGAACGTAAAGGAGACTCCAAAATTCCTTTTTTGTCATCTAATCCCTTAAGTCCGAAAAAGTATAAAACAATACAGAAGGGATGAATTTTCGATCCTTTTAACGAGCCGAACAAAACAAGCGCTCGATCTTTTTGTGTAATAATCCCTCAGGTCCAAAAAGATTAAAATCTAAAGGAGGGATAGCACTTCCAGTCCCTTTAACCAGATGGAGAGGCCAATGGCTCGGCAATCTTTTCATTTTTTACGAGTCAGTTGAAAAGAGCTTAAAGGAGACTCATTTTTTGAGGAATGAGTGATAAAATTGGGTAGCAGCTGATTCCAGGTAAGGTTTGGAATTTTCCAATCACAGCAGTGTTACAAGGATGGCTAGTGAGATCACTCTTCGCAGCTGTTCCTCAAAATGGGTAAACAATCAAATGGAGGTGAATGATCAGCCAATACAGAGTGGAGGTGATGATGAGAACACGACCAAGGCTTTTAAAGGCTGAAGTACTACATTCACGATGGTTATTTATCGGGAAATAGTTCATTTTTTAATGAGCTTAAACGCGGGGGGAAACATTTGCTCATGGCTTATGTTTATTTTTTAACGAGCTTGAAATATGCGCTAAAACTGCTTGGTAAATCCAGTCGTATAATAAGAATGTCTCATATATAAAAACGGAAACTTTTAGAGTTTTGCCCCACATCCTTTCTTTATGCAAGTTAGGAAACGACCAATCCTACGAGTTTAAAGGGTTAGAGGACCTACAAATTTAAAAAATAAATAGTCGCTCTTTGCTTGCACGCCAAAAGGTTTGCATGCCCCCAGGTATAAAATATAATTTCAAGGTTACCCCTTCTTCTTTCCGTTAAAACATTTGTTTTACCAAGAGAGGTCTACCTCTTACAGGTTACCAAAGATTGTTCTATTCACGGTGCAAACAAAACATTTCTTCGGCGATGTTTATCGAAATAAACAAAGGTGAGTGGCAATGCCTGCCAACCCACATAACTTTGACAAGAGAATCTTATTCCAATCCAACTCCCTCTTCAAATCACAGACGGGAGTACAGAGGTCATATACTTCTCGCGGAAACCTATCCTATACCCGAAGTTTTCTTGCCGAAGCAGACCAGGGTGCATGCCCCCTGGGTTTCAGTCATGTCCCCCGAATCACTCGCGCTCATCAGGCGGACTGACTGGAGATTGATGAGACATTCCTTGTGTGAAAATACCATTCAGGAATGGTATATGACTATTTGCTCTGTGTGATCCGGGAAATGAAAGCTGGTCTACGAACTTGACCACTCTTCCTTCGTGCGAAAAACACATTACTCTAAAGAGTGAGGAGACAATCGCTCCTATGCAATAAATATAGTCTCGTCCAAGGAGTAGATTATAATCTAGGGGTCCTTGAACTACCATTACGTTCATTTGAACGGTTTTCCCTCTCAATGTTATGGGCACATTGGGAAGGATCCCTAACGGTTGACTGGTTCCTTTGTCAAAGCCTGTTAGATTTCTCATTTCAGGAAAAAGCGATGGTGAACCAAGCGCTTTCCAAGCAATCGAGGAAAGGATACTCACAGAAGCCCCTTCATCGATGATGGTACCAGCCATAACGATTCTATATATTTGAACAATAATTCGGAATGGTACACTAGCTGGTAAACGGGGTCTGCCTAGTTGATTCCAATCGAAGGAGACAACTAGGTCGCTTGGAGGTGGGACCAAATAGACGGCTGGGTATGAATCTGACGAACTTCCTTCCTGCGGTAAAGGAATGGGTAAATTGCCCCCATTTTCATCGGAGTCTGTGCTTACGAAAAGAATTTGGACGGTGTCATCCTTATTCTCTTCTGTGATTGCATCATCTGAAGACGGAACCTCTGAAGGCAAGACCGGGTCAACTTCCGCCTCGACCTTTTGACTTTCATCTGGTATGGGTTCAGATGGTTTGTCTTCAATGATAGATGCTTCAGCTGACAATCTGGGCGGGTCAGCCAGTTTTTCGACTAGTGACGGACTCGGCAAGAGTTTTTTTATATCTAGGAGGAAGTCATAACGGTGAAACCGGACGATCGTCCAAAACTCTTTTCGCCTCGTCTAAGAAATGACAACGGTGGACGGCATGGTCGCCTTGGCACAGTCTACAAGGAAATCTATATTTTCCTTTTTGTCCTGGGGCTTCACTTTCACTAGTCAACGGTGTGTTTTCAACATGATCATCAGAGGTTGACGACACCGGGTTGTGAAAACGAGGAGACCAGTCCCTTAAGATCCGAGGGATGCAAGGACAATCTCTATGATAGTGGTCTCCTTTGCAAATGACACATGGCGATTTAGGCCTGGTCAGTGCAGTGTGTGGATTTTCGCTAGACAACACTTGGTTGCCCCCTTTCGCTTTTGGCTCCTTCTTCTTCTTCTCTTTCTTCTTATTTTCCTTCTTCTTCTCAAGTACTTGATTTTTGGCTTTACCAACCCCACCAAGTGCAGAAGAAGGAGGAGAGGAAGAATTGGAGGAAGTAGAAGGTCGGTGGGTAACTCTGGACTCGTCTAGTTGCTGACTCGATTATTCAGGCATTGCGGTGTTTTGAACGACAGAGGTTGAGAAGGGCCATACGGGCAAGCCGATTATCAATCCTGCAAGCGACAATGCGGCCATATGGGGTGCACCAACATCTCCCCAAGAGGAGAAGGGACTAGAATTTCCTCCAAGGGGAATTCCCTGGTTGGTGGGTTCCATTTTCTTAACCTAAGATCAACGTAGGAAAGGGTGATGATTATTCCATTTAAAATAAATTTTAGACGCTTTGACACAACTTGTTTTTTCAATTTTTAAGCGTCAAGAAAAAACAAAAGATGACTCAAGTCGCCTTCGATTTTTAATGAGCCTGAAGTGACAAGTGCTCAGATGGACCTTTTCCGTTAAGGAGTCTGAAAAGGAACGAAAGGGACTGCTCTAGAAATCTAGGTAGAGGGATTACCAAACCAATCGCAAAACTGCAGAATACTTTTTACGGTACGGCAGTCAATCTTCCCGAATGTTGTGTTCAGTGCATTGTGATCGATAGGGTGGCAGACACGGCTTCCTATGGATAAAGGATTAAGCCTATTGTGGTCTCCCAAAATATACTCGATGGTACGTGGGAGCACAAGTCCGTACTGGCACTTATCATCTCAAAGTGGAGGAATCACCCAACCATCAGTGAGAACAACAGTTACCAGGATTTATGACGCCGTAATACGTCTCTAGCCTAGACTTCTAAATGTTGTGCGTTAGGTTCCAAAGCGTTGTTAGATTCATTGAATTTATTTTATAGTTGATATTGTTTATGAAGTTTGCCTTTCAGGTTCACCGCGAGATGTAGATGTAATTCCTAAAATGAAATCTAAGATGATAAACAATCTTTTTATCTTCTTTGTGCAATGAAAATCCTAGCTACTAAGGAAAGAAAGACAGAATTCTTTCACAAAGAGCAAAGAGCACACTCTAAATGCACTTTCCTAAATCAAACCAATCAGACAGTCTAAATGCAAATGCACATGCATGTATTTGTTTTCGACTTTCTTAGTATGTAAATGATAAAAAGAAAGTTTATGCATAAATCTAAATTACTTTTCAAGCGACAGTTATCAACAAGTTTCTTTTCGAAATAAAAAATGGAGGCAATCACAACACCTTACGATTTGGAAATGAATACTTGTTTTCGACACTAGAAAAAATTACAAATTCAGACCAAAAAACAATAGTAACAGGATAATCGACTATCTACAGTAATCAAACTCTTTCCTATGCCTGAAAACGACACTTGCGACGCTTTCAAATCAAAGGACGACAGTACGATTACGTTACTTTTGCAAAGGAGAACTGAAAATGACCCAACAAACACACAAAAAAAATTACAATTCTTTTGTACAAAGGAGGCGGAATAACAACAAAGAAAAGGGGTTTCAAACAGAGATATACTGATCACAGGCAGCAAAATTCATGAATAGAACTGGAAAGAATGAATCACAGAAACCAAAACTAAACAATGCCTAGTTTGATCAGCGCACCTGTAACACAGGGAATTTGAAATGCAGCGCACCTACTACACTCGGGAAGTGCGCTGAATTTCAGATTCATAGAACAGTACCTGCGTTGGGCCAGAGATGAGACTTTGCTTGGGTTCCCAGTCACAGTTTGCAGTTCAATTCATGGGTTTTGGCCGAGCAAATGGTAATCAGTAATGCAACAATCAGGGGTAGATCTAAGGAGGATCTAAGAGCTATCACAAAGGGCAATCAGAGAGTTTGTAAATGAGTTGTTTGATTTATAAACAAATCCTGGAGATTGACTGAAGCGACATTTATCTACTTTGCATTTGCATAGCAAATGCAGTTCGAAAGCTACCTGGCTCGACTTCAGGCTCCGTTTGTAAGTTTATAAAATAGACAACAAGGAAGATAAACAAACAAGCTAATTCGTCCCCAGTGGAGTCGCCATTTTGTTACAGGGAAAAGTGTCTACTCAAAACTGCTTATCCCACTAAGGTGTGATAGCTGCCTTAGAAACAAACAAAGTAAAGCTACTTTCGTTTTTCCTTTATGAAGTATAGATAGAGAAGAACAAAGAAGACCAACCTCTGTCTTGCGCTAATCTCCTGGTTCCATTCCTCTCTTTCTTGATAGTCTTTTGCTACTTGTTCCCTTGCACACCTAGCTTCACAGAGTACCTGTAAGATCACATTAGCATAGCACTATACAAGAACATGGATCTATAATCATAAACAATCTAGGATCAGATGTAAATTGACCATACAAATGCATCAAACATAAATTACACAAGAGTATGGAGGAAAACTTAAATAGCTTTTATTGATAAACAAGAAAGAGCCAAGGGGAGTTACAACCAGTTGTTCTGACCCAACATCATCCTCTCAGCAAGGAAGCCCCTCTTCACCTCATACAAAGCTTAGATCACCCAACAATCTGATGTTTTATCTCAAGACACCAACAACAATTCCTCACAATATGAAAAATTCCAGCCTCTGGATCTCTGGGATGAGGGATCCATATATAGATATCTATAAGGGAGATGAGTCAGCTTGTGATTTGATTAGTGTCTTCCCTCTGATAGTTCTTGCTTCCACTTGGAGATTGATGATCTCTTACTCATCCTTGGTCAAATTCAGAGAGGCAAGTGTCACAGGAGAAGTTTCTGGAAGTTTCCATGCCTCTCCACCTCGCAGAATGACACTGCCATTTGTCACTTCTCGCCCATCGCACCCCATAGAAGGGCTTTTTGAAATGCAACGCACCCACACAGTGTATTTAGGTGAGATGCAACGCACTTTGCCTATGGAGCAGCTGAAATGATCCTGTTTTGACCAATTCTGAGCAATTTTTCATGAAGAACTTCTGGGAGGAGCTGTAATTAGTTGACCTTGTTCCTTTAGGGGTTAGAACAACACTTTTAGGGACTTAGGAGGCCTTGGTTTATGGACATTTCATGCTTGGGGTTGTAGTGCCCAAAAATGTCTATAACACTAGGTCCTTGGGCACCCTTGCTTTCCCCTTTCGCGGAGGAACATACGCGGGCAACCTAGTCAGAGGGTCTGCACCTTGGGTTTCTTCCTCCATTTCTTCGTCCTCCTCCTCTTCCATCAGGATTTCCTCAAGGTCTTCCTCCTCCTCATTGGCTTCCATATTGATCATCTTCCCTTTTCTGCCATTGTAAGTTTAGTTCTCAGCGGGTTTCTAGGGGACACGCACATCGGTACCATAGGCTGCTTATATTTCTTAGGTCTCGGTGTGCGCGACAATTTAAGGATTTCTGTGACTATCTTGGATCTTTTTGGGGCATCTCCTATCGTTATGGCATGCATGGCCTCTTTAGCAATCATCTCTTCAATATCCTTGGCTTCTTCAGACGTTGCCATATTGTTGTTCCACAAATCTCTCAACGGCTCTGATAAGTGCTCAAACAATGCCTTCGACTTCAAAATATCAAACATATCTGGGTTCATAAATCTCTGGGCGCGTAATAGCTGAATTCTCAAATGGCCAAGTGTTGTTTGTTGGGCAGCCCTTTGCAATTTATAGCGCCTTTTGAATTCAAATTCGACCATTCCCCCCAAATCCAGTCCATTAATGCTCCCTTGGCAGCAGATTTTCCCAAATCTAGCCCATAAAGTTTGCCTTAAATGCCTGTCACCCACTCCATTTGGTCTCAAACCAAGCATCACATTGTGAATAGTGACTATATCAGTCACTTTCCAGTCAACCCGCATGGCAGCGTAGCTACCCTTATGATGTCGCGGACCCTGTGACACCTCACTACTGGCATAGTCTTGACATCTCGTAGCTCTCAGGCAGAGTAGTTTATAGTCCCACGCCTCCTTTCAGCTACCTGGAGCGCTCAGGCTATCCTTCCTGCAGTGAGTTAGCTGGCCAGGTCACCTGTGTATAGCTTCAACCGACTGCCATTCACTCTTCCTGGGAAAGGTTCTCCATTTAACTTTATCAACTGCATCGCGCCTCTGTCTGTGACCTCCTTACTAACATACGGTCCCATCCCATGTAGAAAACTGAGAAACTCTTGACGGAGGTCCCCAAGTCTATCAATATAATCAAGCTCATCCTACTCTATTACTATGGTCTTTCTATCAAGAAAGTCCTTCTTTATTCCTTCCTCAAGCTTCTTGACTTTCGCTTCTGCCATGGCGCTTTTCTCCATCAACCGAACTCTTTCATTCACGAGTTCTTGGAGCCTAAGATCACCTTACTGGATCTCTTCATCGAGTCCCAATCGTTCGTCTTCGAGCTCTTCCAGTGGCATGAGCCTTTCTTCCAGGGATCCGCGGTCCGTTACCCCTCAAGTGCCACTATGCGTGGACTAGACATGATAGACTCCATAGGTATTATGGATTCTACTCCATCGATCAGCCGAAAAAGCGTTTGCCTGGGTACGTGCAGGTCCCAATCACCTCACTGCACATTGCATACCTTGTCAAATGCTTCAGGGTGTATAACCTTCTTTGTGATTGTTCTTCCCACATACTATATGTCCAACCTTAAGAGCCAACTGCACATATGTACCCCCAACACACGCTTATTGAACATACCTCTCAACACGGAGTTCATGCACATCCACGTAGGTTGTTTTCCATATGTCGACATCCACCTGGCTAGATGTGTGCGTGGATCATCCTATCCATTGTATTTACCTGTCAATCGCCCTTTAGGCTTCCCAAACCGTCTGTGCATCATCCTTCTACATTCGCACCAGTCGTCAAAGCTCCCTTTGTGTGTACCCCAACACCTCACGAGCGTAGCATGCAATACCCAATTCAAAGCCTGTAAGCATTTCTTTTTCAGCACCTCCCTTTAAAATTTGTCCAAGAAGGCATCTACCTCACTTAACCCATCATAAGTAGGCAGGTCTCTTACTTCTGTCGATACGCAGTGCAACGACCTTGTCATCATATTACAATTTAGTGTAGTCACCTCATGTAACCGATTCTGCCATCGCTCCGTCTCCTCATCCGAATCCGAAGTACAAGAGCTCTCGCACTCCCATGCAAGCCGTCCATCCACAGTGGGATTCACCCAGTCCTGGTTTCACGCTGTTATCTTATAGATGCAGTCCAAATCATCATTGCTTTCATAGTCGCGCATCGGCTCTGTATAGCGCGATCCTTCAACAGGGTCCAGAGGTATAACTACGCATAGTGACTTCTTTTCAAAAATCATCTTGTGCTTCTTCAGATTAATCACCCCGTTCATGTTAGTGGCCCAATCAATTCCTAAGAGTGCGGGATAGGGATTACTGTCATCAACAATATCTATCACTTCAAAGTCTACCAGCGCACTTGCTCCCTCAATATCCATAGTGAGTCCCTACAATGTCCCTATGGGCATTATCTTTTGCTGGTTCGCCATTCGTAGTTGAATAAGAGACCATTGTAGCATAGGTCTCCCCATTCGCTCCCATGTCTGCTTCAATAGAACATTCGCATCCGACCTTAAATCCAGAATTACTTGGTCCATTTCATATTCTCTAATTTGCACGATTAGCCTCATTTCTCTTCCCGTCCTCGTCTTATGCTTTCCAATCTTTCAGACTACGTGTGGTTCTCCTGGCGTGGTCCCAACGCATCTGTTAATGAGTTCCTGTAATCCCTTTATAGCTTTATTGTCACGCAATAACTTCATGCATGTTTCCAAGAACATCGTGATCATAGATGGGTCCATCTCCGACTCCGGTTTATCTTTGCTTCCTGAAGTGGAGGCATCAACGAAGCTCTTCTTAGCTTCCATGAAGGTTTCCCGAGTGCGCTCCAAATCAAACTCCGCTTCTTTCACTGGAGCTTTCTGAACCCAAGTACTATCTTCGATTTGTTTGCCTTTGTCATCTCCCGTCACGATTCCACTTCGAAGCACAATGTTCACATTTGGATCTTCCTCATGCGGCTCAGACCTCATCCTTTGCAGGCTCTGAGTCAAGGGCAGTGGTAGTGCTCCTTTGTCACGTATCCTAGCTATCAACGTAGGACAATCTTCTGTCTCATGATCAAACAAAGTACAATACATACATGATGGACGAGTTGGGTTCATACAATTGCGGGCATAATGTCCTGGCCCTCCGCAATTGTAGCATATCAGCTGTCTGCGACCTCTTCCAGGTCCTCCTCCACCTCGGCCTTGTCTGCGCCTCTAAAATCCTGTTCACACCACTCCTGCATTCGGGTCTAGGGGTCGCGATTCAGCCTGAACTCTATAGGTGGGAGTTCTATCCATCATCAACTCATAACTCCTACAAGTGCGCTCATTGTGTCCCACTGACCTACAAAAATTACAGAACAATTGTTGTGAATTCTGCATGTACTTTTGTAACAAATGGCAGTTGTCTGTAGCATGCTTTCCCCCTATTTGACAAATCGCACACCACAAAGTAGGCGCTGCGCTAGGTCTTACTTGTGCTTCCGGCCTTAATGGCATTGGTCCTCCTCCCTCAAGGTAATTCGCGAACACCGTTCAATGGTCCTTATCATGAACCTGACCCTTGTATTTTACGCACCACACCTCTTCACGCACCTCTGGTTGAGTTGCTCTGTCCTGTTTCAGACTCTGCATCTCAAGGCATAAGTTTTTCAACTGCGCGTGGATCTGCTGAACTCCCAAGTTAGGATCCTACATCAGGGTCTCATGCAGCCTCATCATGATCTCTAAGGCCTTTGCCTGAGTTGTTAACTTCTACTGCAATAGTGCGCTCCTTAAATGTGGCATTAGCGATGCTACAAACCATTCACAATGTTGTCCATTCGTTAGATTCATATTAGCTTCACGAATCGTACACTTCAACCTCTGATACAACTTCCAAGGAGTTTCGCCTGGTAGTATCGTGATTTCTTTGAATCTAATGATCGACTATGCTTCAAACTTCGGCCTGCTAAATTCTCTATTTAGCGCTGCTTGGATATTCGCGATTCCCGCATTTGGATTATCATTGGAGTGCTTAATATACCAGGTCAGCGCGCAGTCCTGCAAGGTGCTAACTAGTGCTGCTTTCTTTATATTGTCATCTGTAACTCCCTACACTTCCGATATGGCTCGTATGACGAACCAAAATTGGTCTGGATCCTCATTTCCCACTCCCTTGAACATAAGATACTTATCTTCTTACAATTGTTAGTTAACTTCGCATAAACAAATACCTTATCTCACCTTTACTTAATCAACACAACTATATATGTTCGCGCACTATATAGACAACATAAATTCAATTTATACCCAATATATTCAATTCAGAAAATAGGAAATAAATACACAGAATTGCTATAAAACTTCTCTTTATTAATGCTTCAACAATTACAGACTCGACTCATCCTGCGCACTCAGCTGCAGGGGTCCGCGCACTCAGTTGCAGAGCCTTCTCCTACTCTACTACTCAAAGACTCGACTCTACACTTAGATCTTTCTCTCTCTTCTATTCCATCATCCTTCTTATTCCTATTATCTTCTTAACTAGTTAGAGCATCGCTCTATTTATACAATCCCATGGTCCGCGGACCATGGGGTAGATCTCTAAAGCCGACATTACATTACAAAATTGAGGGCAGACAACCCTATGACTCATTTACAAATTCGCGCTCCGTGCCCACAAAATGTGGAGTCTTTACATTGGATTTATAACTTTTAACCAAAAACTGGGCTTTAAGTCCCAAAACTTCCCTTGGGGGATCCCGTGCCCAACACCAAGGGTTTCATCACCAAGGGTTTCACCACTGAGGGTTTCATCACCAATTGTCACATCGCCTCCTCAGAGTCCAAAGACGAAGAACGCCAGAGATTGATCTTGTGTAGGAGGAGATCTATGATTATATTGAGTCCTTAAAGAAAAGGGACGCAGCAAGAACATTAATTCCAATACAAGAGGAAGAAGAAAGTCAGTTTAATGAGCCACAAGAACCTCTAGTAGTCAATATATTGAAACAAGAAATCTTTGAATTGGAGACATTAAACAGGTACATTAAAAATGAAAATCAAGCCTTGAAAGCACAAAATGAAATTCAAATAGCTAAGAGTGACAATCTCCTCTTAAATCTAAGTCTGTGGTTTAATAAAAACAAGAAACTGAAGAAGAAAAACAAGGCTTTACAGAAACAAGTTATCAATTTGAAATACAAGATCCTCATGAGGAAGCCAAGCATGGCAATTACTGAAAAGAAAGTGAAAAATATGAAGTTGGATGTACTAGCAGAAGTGTTCAAGCAAATGCAGTAGTTCAAGATATCAATTTTGCAGTTTGTATGAGGACATAGAAAATCTTCAATGTGGGGGAATGTAGAGTTCCATAACTGTTTTGTTTTGACACCCTTTTTCCACCATTTTCCTCTTTTTCATCATCACTATCAACTCGATAAAGGCAATAAATCATAGATTTTGATAAGGTAACAACTCTTACATGTCTTATTTTTCATATGCATTAAACTTCCTTATTGTTATATTGAAGAGTGCATTAGCTACGGAATTAACAAGATTATGCAGCCATTTTATAAATCTGTAGCTACCTCCATGGTTCACGGCATTCTGGTGTGCTAATGAAGCAACTAATCATATGGGTAGTTGAGGATCGATCCCCTTATGGATCTCCTCCTATTCACTCGAGCCAATTCACCGAAGGAATCACAAACTAGAACAGTGAAAGATACATGTCAACATGTAGCAGTGAGAGTCCAAGCACAACACATTTTCTCGATTTGCTTTCCAAATAACAAATCGAAAAAATAACGCTTTTCGTGTCTAGTTTCATATTTGAATTAGGATTGAACAACAAACCTGTAGGCATAGAAGTCTCAACTGATTGATCACACATTTTATATAAATATATGTCCTCTATAAACGACATCAGGGAGGAAACATTAGTTAACTGCGGAAGAAATTGTGAACCAGACCTTCATTCCTGTATTAATTTGAAGTTACCTTTTTGATTCGATGTGTATGTGATTGTGAATCATACCTACTGGATGCGGAGGGCCCCTGTAGACAATCAAGGTTTTTAGTTTATTTTCATTTCATTGCTTCATGATTGTTTTCATTCAATTGCTTTTTGTTATCACTGCATTCTAGTTTAATTACTTCGTTGTTTGCATTATTTCGTATAAATATTATTTCGTTTACCATTTCGTATTTCGTTATGCTTGCAGTCGTTTAATAGATTAGTCCTTCAACATTTTTCGCTTCATCACAGTTAATATTTTCATGCTTTCTAGAATCAGAATTTATATCACTTTGTAGTTTGTAATTAGAGATTTCTTTCATGCTCTTTAAGATCAGAATTTGTATATATATATATATATATTTCGTAGGCAATCTTTTGTTTGAATTCCAATACTCTGTTTTCATAGCAACAAGGTGTTTATATAGATTCATGATTTTAGGATAAAATAACTTAAGTCATTTTAGAATGATACTCAATTAGATATGATTTGATAGATTAATCTAACAATAGCTTAAATCTCATTTATTCTAACAGTAGATTAACTTTCAAGTGTTAATTTGTATAAATATAACTCTAATGAAATGTATATAACAACGAAAATCTAAAAAAAACATAACCATCATCTTACTAAACGAAAGAATAGGCTTCTATCATATATAGTGCACCTTCACTTCATAAGTTTACCAACTCCGGTCGATAGTGTATGCTTGCAATTTAAGAACATTAAATTGACCAAACAACTAGATATGAGGGCATGACTGCCAAGGTGTGTTAGGGAATTCTAGGGCATGCTAACATGTGCCAGATAGTGCAAAGGCATGTCAAACAAGCTAATATGTGTCAAGTTCTAAGGCATGCCAAAATGTGCAAGGGTGTGACAATGCATCCTAGGGATTGTCAAGGAAACAAAATGGAGAAACAATTTAAACTAGAAGGAAATGAACACATAATAGGGTCATCGATTTACCTTTTCCATGAGGGGCGTGTTAGGCAAACCAACACTAGGTGCCAATAGATGCCAAGTGTCAGTGCATTCTAAGTGCCAAATCTTCCTCCATTGATTCTCATCTACTTTCCAATAATTGATCTCAAATAACTTTAATATTAAACCATACCAAAGCATACCAATTCATCTCAATGCATGCCAAACATGCTAAGACTTTCCAAGTGCCAATGTGTGTTAGGGGGTGTGATGCATGCTATGAAGTGGCAAAGCATGTCGAAGAGTGTTAAGGTGTGCTAGAGAGTGCCAATGCATGTTGAGGAGTGTTAGGGAGTACTAGGACAACACAAGGGAGCACTTGGTCAAAATGCATGGAAGCGAATGAATATGAGGGTGTGTTAGGGGGTGAAAAGGTATGTTAAGCACTGGTAAGGCATGCCAGGGAATATCAAGGCATGTCAAGAAGTGCTAGAGTGCTCTAGGTAGTTCTTGAGTATGCTAACATGTGCCAAATAGTGCCAAGGCATGCCAAGACATGCTAGGTGCTAAGACATTCTAAGATGTGCAGGGTGCCCGAGTATGCCAATATGTGTCAAGGAGTTTCAAGGCAACAAAAGGAATAAACAAGCTAAAATGCAAGGAAATGAACACGTAAGAGGGTTAATAAGTCAGGACTTTATCTTTTTCAAAAGGGGCATGCAAGGCACACTAATGATAGGTTCCAATCCAAGTGCCAATGTGTGCCAAGTGCTAATGTATGTCAATGCAATATTATGCCAAGGTGTTCCAGAGCATGTTAGGGACTATAGGACATGCCAACACATGCTAGGGGAGTGTTATCCTATGATAGGTCATTCCACCATGTGCTTGGGTGTCCTACTCATGGAAAGATGTTCTAGGTACAAAGATGTTCCATGTATAAATATGTTTCAAGACATGCGAGGTGCCAAGGAATGTTAGTTTGTGCCAAAGCATGTGAAGGTGTGCCATGAGTGTTGAGGAGTGTTAGGTTTCTCTCATTAATAGAATTGATAGAGATTGATTATGTATTAAATAATATAGTTCCTACACACACTAGTGGAACTTTATCCAAAGGGAATTTGCTAGATAATAAACCTAATAGAGATGAATCATGTGTTGACTCATAGGAAAGATATATTCTTATTACTTAAGGTAAATGATACGCACTAATTACTTCTTAACAAATTGACTAACTCTAACCACTATGGCCTTGGACATATAATGAACAGAACTCAACAACAATGGTCTTAAATTTTTATCTTTTGACAAAAAATATAGTAACAGGTACATAACGTCATCAAAAATTCATTGGAATGATCAATGATGACAAAATTTTTTTTTTACCATCACCAAAAGAAACCAAAAAGAGCATTGGTGAGGGTCAATAAAATATCGTCACTACAAGTGTCACCAAAGAGAGAATTAGTGATGGGCCTTTAAAGACCCTCACCAAATGTGTCACCAAAGAGAGAATTAGTGACAGGCCTTTATCAACCCTCACCAAAAATTCCATTGAAAATGGCTTCGGTGACAAACTTTAAAGGACCATCACTATATACACTTACAACAACGCTTTTTTATGGACTGTCATCATATCCGACATCGATGATAGACCTTAAAGGTCCGTCACATGTATGACCGTCACCAATGACCTTTCTCTTACAGTGTTAAATAGACCTCACACCGTTTGGTGTAGGATTCCCATCGGGTATGATGGACCGGTTTCCATTATCTTAAATATTTGCCTTAGCTCTTGCTTGTCAGCACATGAGAGTGGTTTTCTTTGTCTTCAAACAACGAGGTCCATGTGCCTGTTGTGTGCTTAGTGTCACTTGTGTCAAAGGTATTTCACTGTAGAGGGAGTGGGTGGAAGTGAGTCTCAGGTTGAAAGGGAATAGTCCCAACTCTACTAGAGACACACAACATAATAGGACATGCGCAACTTCCGGCGGAATAGTCCACAAGAATGCGGCAGCCATAAACATAATGTGAGAAGATATCACATACAACACCCAACAGAATAGTCCACATGAGTGCGATGGTCGTTATAACAACTGATACAACACATTTCCAATAGCATATGTACTAAAACAACCGAAATAGTTCAATTGTATTAATACAGGTTAAAGAAACATGCATTACAAGTGTCCAAAGAATAGTCTTACAAACGAATACAATACATGTGTGAAAACATGTTGGCTTGTTAATAGGCTTCTGAATTAAGCAAAAGTTCCAAGACACATCTGTACACCATTACATCACTAACCCTGATAGCGGGGCATTGGAGCCACTTCTCGCTCCTCAAAGAAAAGACTACAGACTCTCAAGGCTATGTGGGAGGAACCAAGGTGAAAATTCCTTTGCATGTATAAATGAGGGGTATATATAGACAAGGGTGAGATTGACCCTTGTGACTGTTCGACTTCCCTCATGACTGTTTGACTTAAATGACTCTTCAAATTTACATGTGGGTCTCTTGGACTTCCACGTTACATTACATTGATTACAATAGTATGGACCATAGTAGTGATGTGGCTGAGATAGCTCGTGACATGACTCGACATGACAGTGTTGGTATGTTCATGTTGATGGTGGTATCCATGTCGAGATGTAGTGTTTCTGAGTGGTGAGTGTGCTCTTGGTGTATTATCACCTCTGTATGGCAAGGTGTGTGAAGTCTTTGATGGTCTTGGTGTTTGCTTGATGTTGCACACATGCGCATGTGTCTCCTTCGCTTGCTACTTGGTATGCCTCGTGTGTCTGTCCAACTGCAAGCAAGTATTCTAGCATGTGCTCCTTGTTCATCTTGTTCATCATCGCACCATGTCTCATCCATGTACATGTATCTATAGTCACTCATGATGAGACGACATCAAATCTAGAAATCTCCTAATCTACCATGATGCATCATCTTTCACTTTCGGGTCCAAGTGACCGGGAGAGAGGACAAGGCTCTGAAACTATGCATAGCACATTTCAGGTCAGTATGCGGGCTCTGGGCACTATCAAGGAAAATTGCACAGAGGTCACTGGGAGGCTGAGATGAGTAGTTCGGAACAGCAGTGACCATATGCGGTATCTGGCTCGGCTGGAGGGCATAATTGTGCAAATAATCCAGGGAGGCAGTGTAAGCAGCAGGGAGGACACTGGCAGTGATAACTATGCAGATACTTTGGGGAGGCTGGTAGTGGGTTGCGGGAGATTGCGGGCCAAAATTGTGCAAAATTGGGAGACTAGCCTGTAAGACATCTCTATGCAGTTTCTGGGCTGAACGGGGTGTCGGGCAGCTGGAGGAAAACCCAAGAAAAGTGCGTAGTTTTTAGGAGGAGCAGCAGGTTGGCTAACATGTGAACTGGCTTAAAGAATTGTGCAAATTTCGAGGACAATGCAGTGACAGGAACCAGGTACCTGTGCTTCATGTTTGTGCAATTTCTTTAGTTAGCAGAGGCCGACATGCTAGCAGCTTCTGTGCAAATTTTTGGAGGAGTAAAGCCCAAGGTCACTGTCCAGTCAAATTCTCTGTTTGACAAGCGAGAAGCTTGATATATTTGCTTATAGGCAATGCAGATTGAGATGGCTTGTTGAGCAAGTTCTGCATTGTTTTGGTTGATAGTCAGTTGGGTTGATTCCAGGATCGCGCAATGCAAACTGCCTAGGAGGCAGCCTCAAGATTTGCACAACTCTGGGCAGCAGTACATGATCACTGAGGGCTGAGACTACATAGTGTAGCTCAATGGAGGTGCGGCTAATGGAGGGTGGTCCGGTCGATAGACTTTCGAAAAAATGGCTAAGTGTGTGAGCGAGTGAACTCATAAATACATGACCTTGCAAACACACACTCAACATGACTCGATGACAAGACACCTCAAACCAACAAGACAACATATGCTTTGTGTGATTGACTGTGGGACTGTCTAATGGTGAAAGCGATAAGTGCAATACTTTGGATAGACCTTCGAACGACTATGACGACACTTGCGCGACAGTGCCTACAAACTCGTGTGTGAGTGCGATAGTGTTTACATAGTGAACACAACTCAAACACAAACCTTGAACATCACCATAACAAGGTTTTAATCATGACATAACAATCAACATGCCGAAGATGACAATTGGGAAAACAAGAAAAAATTAAGCAAGACATGTAGAGGAAACACGTGAAATTATTTTTTTGTGTTTGCACACATGCATGTCACTGAGGACAGGATGATATGACAATGACAAGAAGTCCTACAAACTCAATTAAGGGATGTACTTTGGAAGGTTTTCTTTACTTACCATACTTACCCTCAAGATGATCATGCATCCGACGGAGTTTGCATGTGGTCCTGATATTTTCCATTACTTGGTCACTTGGTCCTTCTCCTCAACTCCTTTGGAGTGATCTCAACATGTCAACCTTTCCTGTAGTCATTGGGCGATGGATCGTCGTGGTTTCAGTGGGAAGTGACTGCTACTAGGATCAAGCCATGGGAGGCCCATCTGTGCAATTTCTGCATGTAAGACCGACATGACAACTTGGACAACACTGCGCAGTTTTGAGGCACAAGACACTGTTGCGGGATGGGGGTCCTGGGAGGACACCTGTACGCAGTTTCTGAATGGAGGGCAGTTGACTGTTTTACGCATTTCTAGAGAGAAGTATTGGCTGTCTGACTACTCTGCACATTCCTTAAGAGCATTGTTGGTTGGGTCTTTGCGGGCTGCGGGGTTTCAGCAGGCAAGGGAGGAAGCTTGATGGTTGCAGAAGAAAAGTGCAAAGTTTTAGGAAGCTGAATGAGGCTAGGTTGCTTGGGAAATGGCTAAGTGTGAGATCAGTGACACAGATGTAAACAGTGATAGGACTCGACTGTGATTGCACACGGACACTTAGTGACACAACGTAGACCATCCAGAATGCATAAGACATACTTTGCTTGATGCAACAACCTTCGTGACAAGAGTGTGTGAAGTGAGTGTGAAACATGTCTATGTGATGAAAACCACTCATACGCACACAATTCCCTTGAAGCAAAACAACATTCCCTTTGCATGACAAACAACAACCCCTATGCCCAAAGATGACACATGCTACATAAATATGAGAACGTGGACAACTCTTAAGATCAAGGAGGGGAGCTTGAAATCATCAGCTTACCAACAAGTGACCAAGGATGATCGATCGCAGGATCCAAGGTAGGCTCCGAAATTTGCATGTGAGCCAAAATTTTGGAGGGTGGTTGTAGTCACTACAACATGTTGTCATGTTGGTTTTCTTCTCAGTAGGTTGATCATTGTAAATATTGCATCGAGCTAAGTTATAATGCTCCATAGGTAGTATGTTTTGATTTTTAGCAACCTTGTTGGTTGTAGGTGTCATTGAACACCGATGATGGTGTTCCCCCAAGGGGGAGGGTTTTGTAACAACCGTGGTAAAAAATCCAATGTAATAAATTTAATAAATGAAAAATAATAAACAAGGTCATGGGGCACATATTCCAAGCTAAATGTTGGCAAAAATCATAGTGACGAGGATCACTTGTGATTAATTAATGGCTATGGAAATTGGAAAATGCAATGGAAAATTCTTTGGAAAGGCATGAGACATTTATTTGCATTTAATTTATGAAATTAATAATGGAAAATACAAGAAAATGGAGGTGAAAGGTCACAGGTTGCATGTGAGGAGGAAAATGAAGAAAATAAAGGCCTCATTAATAAAAAGGCTTCTAAGGATTAGTTTGTAGCCTTTTTCTAGTTCATTTTTAGCTCTCATTTTCTACTCTCTCTCATACACTTGGATACTTAGAGTTTTCTTGGAGCACTCTTGGAGGAGTGTGCCATAATTGGGATTTGGAGCAAGAAGGAAAGCGCAAGATGACATCATGATTAGCAGCGACAATGGGTTTTTCTTGCAGGTACCGAGTTGCATGTATGATTTCCTTGCTAGTTTTGGCATGCATGTGGGTTCTTGGTTATGATATACCATTAGCATGGATTATTTCCTTGATTGACAGCCGTTTTGCCTAGCCTTTCCATTTCTTGGATAGCCATGGTGTTGTGGGTTTTATCTTTTTTTTTTTGTTGGTTCTCATGTTCTTTATGGTTGTGGGTTGAGTTACTAGTTCCTGGAGCCTTGGTTGGACAAACACTCAGGAAGTGCTATAATAGCTTGGGTTGAGTTACTAGTCCTAGAAGCCTTGTTTGGAAAAATTCTCTGGAGCCCTTAGTGGGTTGAGTTACTAGTCCTGGAATCCCTAGTTGGACAAATTCTCTTGAGCTCGACAACAGTTGTGGGTTGAGTTACTAGTCCTGGAAGCCTTGTTGGAACAAACGCTCTAGAGCCCCAGATAGCTTGGGTAGAGACCGATCTAGTGATTTCCAACCGTGAGGTGGAATCAGTGGTTGAGGGTTGAGGTGGTTTGATTTGTTTGATTTGTTTCATGAGATCCCACATTCATGCATGTAATATGGCACGGGGTTGATTAGATGAAAGAGAGATTTGGTTCAGACCAATCTATGGTCGAGTGGTACATGGAAGTCCCTTATTTGGTTGGATTTTCATATGTTAATAAGATCTCCTTTCCTTTGGTATTTTATGAGTATATGTGCTTGTCATTATGTAGCTCTAATGGTTGTTTCCTCATTGATATATATCTAGTATTTGTTGGTTATAAGCATGTTTTATGATAGTTATGATGTATGGCTCTCATCATGATTCGGTTAGTATATGAAATGTTAATGAATGAATGTACTAATAGATAATAATGTAGTTATTGTGTGGAGATATCAGTCCTCTTTGACAATTCTCAGATAAGTATGAGATCCCTATGCTCATATTTTTTGTTGTGACCTGTTAGTCCGGAGGTCCAGTGCTGCTAGTTTGAAGATTAAAGGAAGAAGATGGTCTGCTTTGTTGTTCTAGAAGGGGCCCCACACGGGCCATCACTCCACTCTCCCCGCTCTTCCACTTACATTCTATCCCGCTCATATCTTAACCCGACCCTCACTTCATAGCAAAACCCTCTTCCGCCTTAACCTTAACTAAACTAACCCCTGAAGAGCTTACATTTTCGTCCATACACGCCCTCCACACATTTCTCGAGGACATCCTATACCTCCGTATCCCTTCGCCATCGATCTTCCCCCCACCGATCCGACGGCCTGCGTTTCACCCGATCAACAAAACATGCTTGATCAATCTCTGTCGTTAGATCATTCCCACTAGATCTAACAACTGTCCCTCATATCGCGTGGAAAACTAGCGAGAGGAATGCCCGCCTGCTAAAGGTGATTTTTTTCTCTCCTCCGCTGCTACGTGTCATCCGCTAAGTGGACGGGTGGGCTGCGACACTTCCCACTAACCACCCGATGCCCGTCCGATGGAAACCGCTCCTGCCTTAGAAAATTGCCCCTGACCGTTATTCGCTGAGCACTTCTTCCGCCCAACTACCATCAGATCTGTCCACTCAAGATCTAATGGCTCAGACTTAACCTGCTCCCGCCATGACTGCAAGCCTCATGCAATTGATCTCCTTCGTCCATTTCTCCCGATCCAGCGGCCCTCGTCCATGACTACTCCCGCTTGTCCTTCGCCACCCCACCATTACTCTATCCATCTGATGTAATTCATCCAACATCTACTCGCTCATCCTCCGCCATCCTGCCATTACCATGTTTTTCTCCCTGATTTGCATGTCCATCCACCCTTGCACCTCATACTCTACTTCCTGTCAGTTACCCGAGGAGGAAGGTGGTTGACTCTGTCAGTATTGTGACAGTCAGGCCACTGAACTGTATTAACTAAAAGTATGGCTGAAAGAAAAAGGACACAGCACGATACAAGCAAACAGAATTAAACAGTCATGGAGCCTCACTGGCACAATCAAGCCAACCACCTAACAGGGTAGTGTTGTACCAAAATTAATTACTATTTTCGTGATGGAAAAAGAATTATGTCCTTATACGCCATCAGGCAGTTAAAGACAATGGGGATAGATTAAGACACCTCAAGCCCTAAAAATCTCAAGAGCATTATAAAGAGCTATAAATAGCTAAAAGTAAGATGTAATCAGGGTTCAACCTATGGAGACTATAGAGACTTTGCTACTCAAGCTTCTCATCTTCATTCATCAGTAATACAAGCTTCTTTTGCTGTCATATGTTCAATATCCCAATTTCTCTTATGTTCTAAGCTTGCACTTGAATAGGCCATTCAGGTTTCTTTTGTGTCTAATGTCAGACAACTGTCATCTTATCTCTGTGTTGATGTGTTATATTTGCAAGTTTCATTTACTTTATGTATCTGGCCATCATATGTTTATGTATGTATCTGCTGGTATGGTTAGTATTCTCCATTCATTCACCTAATCTACAAACTATTGAGCATTGGTGGTCTAAAGCCTTATAGGCTGAGGGTGTTCATGCATGTCTTGAGTAATAAAAGAGTCAAAGTGGTTATCTGGCTTTATCAAAACCATTATTTATTCCAATAGTTCAGAGAACAATATTGAAGATTATATGTTACAAGGCATCTCCGAGTTGCAACCTAGGAGAGTTTCCTAGAGTGATAACATAATTGACACCATTGCTAGGGAGAGGAGATTGAAGCTCAGCTTCCCTAGGAGATGACACAAATCTAGCTCTAATGATAGACAAAGTCTAGACACTATTCTGGTTGTAATCATCCATCTGCCGACGCTACTGGAGGACGAATCTCTTGGCGACTCCACTCTATAATTCTAGCTCAGTTTGGAAGGCATACTCGAAGAAATCCTCAGAAGTCACAAGTTGACCTAGTACCTGACCCTAAAAACATCATCAAATAAAGAAAGGCTTTCCAGAGAGGAGCATCATGTTCAGGTAAACCTAAACAATGTTCTATAGATCTTCAAGAAAATCCTACAATAGAACAAATACATGTTGAGAGTATAGTATCTAATACTAGCAGTGAAGAACAAATCTTAGAGATATATAAAGCTCCTAATCCCTTAGGTTCTCCTTTTGTTGTAAACCCAAAGGGAGCCTCACCTCCTACCCATCATATTCCTTTAGCCTTATCAGTCACTCCTCAGCCCTCTGTCAGTCAGACTTCCAGTACCCTTCTAGCCACCATAGCTATGGCAGGCTCACAAGCACCCGCCAAAATGGAGAGAATTATAGCTGCTAGATATGGACCTCTAGTACTGCCAATTCCTTTGAATGTTATGCCTACTAGAGAATATCATAAATACATGCCTAAGTTTACTGGGATAGAAGGGGTTACAGCTGAAGAACATCTTGAATCATTCTATAACTATGCTGATAATCTAGATATTAGTGAAGATGATGTATGGATGAGAGTATTCGTCCAAAGCCTAGATGGAGAGGCTAGGAAATGGTTCAGGGAATTGACCCTGAGGTCTATAACAGATATTGAAGCATTAGATGACATATTCTTAAAGCATTGGGGGGATAAGAAAGATCTTCTCTACTACCATACTGAGTTTGGGAACCTAAAAAGGGAAAATGGTGAGTCACTATCTGATTTCAATAAAAGGTTTAACCGTATGTATAGCAAGATACCAGCTGAAGTGAAACCGACCCCTACCTCTGCTAAACTCACCTACGCCAATGCTTTTGATTCTGACTTCTATCTACTATTGAGAGAGAGAAGATGTGCCACTTTGGCTGAGATGCAGGATGCAGCCTTGGAGGTAGAATCCAACATCATGGCTGCAGAGAAACTCAAGGGACATGTTGATTGAAGGAGACAGAGGGGTGAATCTTCATCATCTTTAGATCCCAAGCTAGATAAGATGACCAAGATAATAGAATCATTAACCTCTGAAATCTCTAAGATAAAGATGGAACAACACTCTAGGAAAGGAAGAGCTCCTAATGCCTTTTCTTTTAGAAATTTGAACCCATACAGAAGAGCTAATGAGCAGTTGCAGGTTCCTTAAAGAAACAAATATGCAAATGAAGACCAAAGGATGAAGACCCCCTTGCAGAATGTAGTCATGGATGAAGATCAGTATGAGGAAGACAATGAGATCCATTGTCTGGAAGACAAGGGTAGTGCCTCTTTTTTTACCCTAGCCACATATGAAGAGTCACTATCCGAGGACCAAAACAGCCAAGAGTGGGATGGTGGGGCTGTTCTGCAAACTGATGACCAACACAGATACAATCTAAGGTCCAAGGTGAATACTACCCAGCAAACCCCTGTTCAGAGGGCTACTGTCCCTACAATGCAGCAAACTAACAAGCAAAAGTTACCAACAGCTGATCCTGTCATTCTAAAAGCTCCAGCTCTAGAGGTAAGAGGCCCTGATAAGTTCCCTTCTCCTTTCAGTTTTGAATCAGAAATCCAAAAGCTGAAAATATCTATACCTCTGATGGAACTAGTCAAGAATGAATCCTTTAAGAGACCCATCCTTGAGGCCCTTGAGCTTAAAACCACACAGGCACCCAATGACTATGTGAATCTGCAAGATGAAAAACCGGCCGTTGTCCTCAGCCCAATGATTGAGCATTCTGATGACAATTCCCCATCATTCTATGTCTCCTTGACTATTCATGACAAAATCCTTCACAATTGTCTGCTAGACACAGGTGCCAGCCATAATCTAATGCCCAAGGCTGTCATGGACGAGTTGGGCCTGGACATCACTAGGTTGTATCATGACTTGTTTTCTTTTGACTCTAGAAAGGTGAAATGTTTAGGGTTAATCAAAGACCTAGCCATCACCTTGTCTCAGCTGCCCATGAAGAGCATGATGATGGATATTGTGGTAGCAGATGTCCCCCCCAAGTTTGGCATGTTACTTTCCAGAGGATGGATTAAGAGATTAGGTGGGACATTGCAGAATGACCTGTCCTATGCCACTGTCCTAGTCTTTGGAGGTGAAAGCAAGAGATTGTACAGAGAGGCTCAATTAGCTTATATCATTAGCAATGAAAGGAATCTTGCTAATCATCCCATCTATGTTGTTGATACTGATTTTGGGGCTTGTATCCTCCAAGTAGAAGAATCCCAGTTGGCCTCCATGCAGCTTAGAAAGCCGGTTTGCCATATCATAGAGGAAGGAAGCCCACAAATCTGGGATATGTTCTTTGATGGAGCTTGCTCTAAGGAAGCTGCAGGAGCAGGTGTAGTTCTTGTATCTCCCACACAAGAATGCATACATTTATCTTTCAAGCTAACTTTTCAGGTCACCAATAACATAGCAGAATACGAAGCCTTGATGTTAGGCTTAAACACTGCTAAAGAAATGGGCATCAAAGATCTGAAAGTGTTTGGAGATGCAAACCTTATTATTCAACAGGTGAACAAGACATTCCAAGAAAAGCACCCCAGGCTGAAGGCATACAGAGATGAGGTATGGAAGCTCAAGGATTCTTTCAATAACTTTAGTATTTCATACATCCCTAGAGCTAAGAATCAACTTGTTGATTCCCTTTCTGTGTCTGCTAGCACTTTTATCCCTCCTTTGCCTCCTAAGTTGACTTACAAAGTCCAAGTGAAATATAGACCATCTTTTCCTGACAATGTCAAGTACTGGAAAGTTTTTGAAGATGACGATGAAGTCAATAGGTTTCCGCAGGTCATTAATGAATTCTCTGAAATGAAAATTGACCAAGAGAATGAAGGTATTGAGGAATGTAACCAGTCCAAGCTGAGAGACAAAATTGGCCAGGATAGCATTGTGCATCTGCGTAGTAATCACATACCCAAAGGGTTGGTGCCCTTAGAGAGGTTTTTTGACCATAACGATGTACCTTATAAACCTATTAAAAAAGAAAGTGAGTCTGCAACTCATGAACATAATATAGGGAGTCCAGCCCATCCAAAATATATCAATTTTTCACTCACTTGTCCTCTGTCCAAAGCTCTGAGTATTGCACCTTGATGAAACAATTTGCTGATGTCTTCGCTTGGGAATACAGCAACCTTAGAACCTATGACACCAGCATTATTCAGCATAAAATTCCACTGGAGAAGAACACCATCCCCTTCAAGCAGAAATTGAGGCCGATTAACTGTCTCTTATTACCTTTGATTGAAAAGGAGATCAAGAAGTTGCTAAATGCCAAATAATAGTTCCCCTAAGGTACTCGAAGTGGATAGCTAATCTTGTGATAGTGAGGAAGAAGAATGGAGAAATCAGGCTTTGTGTTGATTTTAGGAATCTAAGCAAGTGCTCTAAAAAAGACAACTACCCCCTGCCCAAGATGGAACATTTGCTGCAAAAAGTTTTAGGGGCTAGAGTCATGTCTTTCTTGGATGGATTTTCAGGCTACAATCAGATTGCCATACACCCAAAAGACCAAGAAAAGACTGCATTCACTACTCCATGGGGCACTTTCATGTACTCTAAGATGCCTTTTGGACTGATGAATGCTGGGGCTACTTTTCAGAGGGCCATGGACATAGCCTTCGTGGGAGAGAAGGACAAGTTTGTCCTTATTTATCTTGATGACATAACAGTTTTCTCCAGCAGTCACAAGGATCATTTACAGCATTTGAGGAAGGTGTTCCTAAAGTGTAGAAGGTTTGGAATTTCAGTAAATCCAAGGAAGTCACAGTTTGCTCTTGAAGAAGGCAAACTGTTAGGGCATATTGTTTCTATTGCAGGTGTCAAAATTGATCCAGAAAGAGTTCAAGCAATACATACATTGTCCATCCCAAGGTCAAAACGGGACATTCAATCCTTTCTGGGTAGAATTAACTTTGTAAGGAGATTTATTCTAAACTTTGCAGAGCTAGTGAAGCACATCACTTCCCTGCTAAAAAATGGGTCAAAGATAAAATGGACAAAGGCTACAAGAAGATCTTTCGAAGCCATCAAAAGAGTTTTCATGGAAGCTCCCACTTTAATCAGCCCAGACTACACCAAGGAGTTTTATATCTTCTCTTTTGCCTCTTATGATACACTTGCAGTGATCTTGTTATAGAAAAATGGTGAAGATGTAGAGCACCCAGTGGCCTTCTTCAGCAAAACATTGAGGGATGTTGAATTAAGGTATGACCTTATTGAAAAACAGGCATATGCTCTTATAAAGTCCTTAAAGGCATTCCGAATTTACATTCTCCACTCCAAGGTGGTTGCCTATGTGCCTTTAGCTTCAGTAAAGGATGTCCTAACCCAGCCAAATGTTAATGGAAGAAGAGCCAAATGGATTGCAAAACTCATAGAATTCAATATAAAGATGAAGCCCGCCAAGCTTGTCAAAGTCCAAGGCTTGGCTAAGCTTATGACGAAGAAAATTATAGTCTGCTGGGCATAAATTGTATGAGCTTAAATTTAGATGGAGAACAAATAGAGGAAGCAGCAGGAAATCACGAACAGAACCAGTCTTTGGCTGAGAATTTGGCCACTTGTGAGTGGTATTCCAGTATAGTTCATTTCTTATTGAAGCTAGAAGTCCCTCCAGGGCTTAGCTCAGGACAGGCCAGGACCATTAAGCTAAGATTAGATAACTTTTGTATTAATATGAACCTTCTTTATTAGAGGGACCCATCTGGAATCCTCTTGAGATGTCTAGACAAGGAACAATCTATGGAAGTTATGCACCAGTTTCATTCTGGAATTTGTGGAGGACATCATTATTGGAAAACCACAGCCCACAAGATCCTGAGGGCTGGGTATTATTGGTCTGCTCTATTCTCTGATGTGTTTTCATTTGTGAGATCTTGTGACAAATGCTAGAGGTTTACAGGAAGACAACATCTGAAATCTCTGCCCTTGAAGCCCATACACACCAATGGTCCCTTCTAGCAGTGGGGTTTAGACTTCATAGGGGAAACTAATCCACATTCCAGTGGCCAACACAGGTGGATTTTAGTAGCCACTGATTATTTTTGGCTGCCCAACCAAGCTGGTCATTGATAATGCAGTAGCTTTCAGAGCGAAGGAATTGGTGGACATGTGTAAATCAATGGGCATTCAATTGGTGCATTATACCTCATACTATCCTCAAGGCATTGGCTAGGCAGAATCATCAAATAAGAGCCTGGTAAGAATAATCAAAAAACTGTTAGAAGACAACAAAAGGAGTTTGGATTCCAAGCTGAAGTTTTCACTGTGGGCTGACAGAGTTACCACCAAGAAATCCATAGGGAACTCTCCATTCAAGCTGGTGTATGGTATTGAGGCTATTTTTCCTATCCAATTGACCCTCCCTGTGGCCAAGTTCTTGCAAGAGGAGCTGGATGAAGGAGATGACATGGCAAGGACGATAAGTGACTTGGTTGAAGTCCAACAGATCATGGAACAACTAATTGAGAAGTCAACAATGCATCAAAAGAAGATCAAGGAAGTCTTTGATAAAAAGGCAAAGATGGACAGTTTTCAGGTTGGTGACTGGGTCCTCAAATGGGATGCGTTCAAGGAAAAGAAGGGTAATCATCACAAATTCAACGCCTTGTGGACAAGACCTTTTGTCATTTCTCAGGCTCACACAAACAACACCTTCGTCCCTCACAATCTGGAGGGGGAAAATGTTTTCGATGGCCTAATCAATGGGTGATTTCTCAAGCTTTATTTCGGTTAAGGTTGTAAAGGCCTTAGCATTGTAAATATGTTTTTGTCTCAATTTTTATTTTTATGAAAAATTGACTCCATACCCAATGGAACACTAGGAGGAAGATTTGATCTTGGTTTTATTTGATCTTGGTTTTACTGGAAAGGCAGTGGTCTACAATTCTTGAAACCTCACAAGGAGGCTTTCATCCCCAGAAGGAGCCAGTGTTAGTCCAGAGGTGCAACGCTGCTAGTTTGAAGATTAAAGGAAGAAGATGGTCTACTTTGCTGCTCTGGAAGGGGCCCCACATGGGCCATCACTCCACTCTCCCCACTCTTCCACTTACATTCTATCACACTCATATCTTAACCCAACCCTCACTTCATAGCAAAACCCTCTTCCGCCTTAACCGTAACTAAATTAACCCCCGAAGAGCTTACCTTTCCATCCATACGCGCCCTCTGCACATTTCTCGAGGACATCCCGTACCTCCGTATTCCCTCCGCCATCGATCTTCCCCCCGCCGATCTGACGGCCCGCGTTTCACCCGATCGACGAAACATGCTCGATCGATCTCCGCCATTAGATCACTCCCGCTAGATCTAACGATTGTCGCTCATATCGTGCGAGCAACTAGCGAGAGGAATGCCTGCCCATAAAGGCGGTTTTTCTCTCTCCTCCGCTGCTACGTGTCATCCGCTAAGTGGAATTGTGTGGGATCTGACACTTACCACTAACCGCCCGATGCCCATCCGATGGAAACCGCTCCTGCCTTAGAAACCGCCCCCGACCGTTATTTTCCGAACACTTCTTCTACCCGACTACCATCAGATCTGTCCACCCGAGATCTAACGGCTCTGACTTAACCCGCTCTCGCCATGACTGCAAGCCTCATCCAATTAATCTCCTTCGTCCATTTCTCCCAATCCAGTGGCCTTCGTCCATGATTTCTCTTGCTTGTCCTTCGCCACCCCGCCGTTACTCTTTCCGTCCGATGTAATTCATCCAACAGCTACCTACTCATCCTCCGCCATCCTGCCATTACCTTGTTCTTCCTAATTTGCACGTCTAGCCGCCCATGCACCTCATACTCTACTTCCTGTCAGTTACCCGAGGAGGAAGGTGGTTGACTCTGTCAGTATTGTGACAGTCAAGCCACTGAACTAAATTAACTGAAAGTATGGCCGAAAGAGAAAGGACGCAACACGATACAAGCAAATAGAATTAAATAGTCATGGAGCCTCATTGGCACAATCAAGCCAACCACCTAACAGGGCAGTGTTGTACCAAAATTAATTACCGTTTTCGTGATGGAAAAAGAATTATGTCCTTATACTCCATTAGGCAGTCAAAGACAATGGGGATAAATTAAGACACCTCAAGCCCTAAAAAGCTTGACAGCATTGTAAAGAGCTATAAATAGCTAAGAGTAAGCTGTAATCAGGGTTCAACCTTTGGAGACTATAGAGACTTTGCTACTCAAGCTTCTCATCTTCATTCATCAGTAATACAAGCTTCTTTTGTTGTCATATGTTCAATATCCCAATTTCTCTTATGTTCTAAGCTTGCACTTGAACAGGTCGTTCAGGTTTCTTTTGTGTCTAATGCCAGATAACTGTCATCTTATCTCTGCATTGATATATTAGATTTGCAAGTTTCATTTACTTTCTGTATCTGGCCATCATATGTTTACGTATGTATTTGCTGATATGGTTAGTATTCTCCATTCATTCACCTAATCTACAAACTATTGAGCATTGGTGGTCTAAAGCCTTGTAGGTTGAGGGTGTTCATGCATGTCTTGAGTAATAACAGAGTCAAAGTGGTTATCTGGCTTGATCCAAACCATTATTTATTCCAATAGTTCAGAGAACAATATTGAAGATTATATGTTACTAGGCATCTCCGAGCTGCAACCTAGGAGAGTTTCCTGGAGTGATAACATGACCTGTAGATTACCTATTTATGTTATGCTTGACGAAATGCATGTCATGGCTAGTAGGGGTAAAATCAAGTCCTTGCGTTAGTAACCTTGTTTCATTTTTATTTATCATTTCTAGAAGTTTCATGAATTTATGGGCAGTGGACTGAGTCCCGACCCTTAAAAAGTGGCACAGAATCCGAGGTCGTTGGCACTGAATTGCATGAAAAAGGCCACAGTCACATGGATTCCTTGTTTTGGGAGTGACCAGAGGGTCCCAATCGCATGCATGTCTTGTCATGGGAATGACTGAAGCTGTAGGTCAGTAAGAAAGTAAGTTCTCTCAGGGGTTGGATACCTGAAGGGGTTGGTTGGATCATGATGGTTTTGAAGCTTCTAAGGAAGGTAAAATTGGTTTTTTCATGTTGATTCCACTTCCTTAACTATACATGGGGATTTGAATCATATCATAGTAACTCTTCGTCACATATTTACCCCGGTGGACTGGTTAGCTGGGGTAAATGTGGGAGGGGGGTGTTACAGCAGGTTATATAGTGTTCTACATGGAGGGATGGTATCAAAATCCTCCTTCTTCTTTTTTCGATGCCTCTCTATACTCGCTTTTCCCTCATGAACAAGAAGGGAATTTTAAGATTTTTGGCGGATTCTATACCCCTCTCCTTTTACGTTATCTGTGGGCTCAATTTGCAAGAGAATGTAACTCAAGGGTCCAAATTATCTCTAGACAAAGTATGGGATGGTTCAATTACTAGTGAAAAGGTATCCAAATTAGTTTGATTGAATTCTCTGTAGACCTGGGCAATCAGAGAAGTAGCTCCACCAAAGAGGAAGAAACATAAACAAGGTGCTTGGGTCTCATACCCATCATACAGATTTCATCTCTCTTCGCATAGGAATATTTTCTTACCTCTTTTCTTTATCTTTTTGTTATGTCTCTTAATGGTAAGTGTGGTTCAAAGAGACTTCTCCTTTCTCTTTTATTCTCCCTACATGGGTTTTCTCAGTCCCCTACGAAGGCTTGGAAATAATTTCAAGATGGAGAGGTTGGCAACTCCCTCCTATAATAATGTCCTTTACAACCCAACTCACTATAACCTCTATCCACATCTCCCAATGGACTGGAAAGAGGAAATCAATAAGCTCCATCAGAAAATTAGTCTTCTATTAGGTAGAATGATCTCGTTGGTAGAAGAAGTTCAAAGTCAAGAAGTCAGAATTAATATGCTAGAAGAGGAGGTGGATTGGCTTTGCTGCCATCAAATAGACTTGTAAGACTAGAGAAATCAAGAGGACAACAAAAGCATGGGCAACAACGCATTTGGTGACCCTTTGGAAAAAATTTCTATCTATCCACCAACACAAGAAATGTTTGCTCCCAGTAAATATATTTTTTTATGCAGAAAATAATATAGAGCTTACAATAGCAATAATTTATATTTTTTCTCTAAATATGCTAGTAGAAAAAGTTTGGATGTAAAACTTAAATTTCATCTCTTTCCTTACCTTCAAGACTTTGTACTTATACACAGAATGTAAATATCCCCTAGTTTTTAGCTGTGACACGGTGCATAATTAATGGAAAATACTTATCATTTCTGTCAAAAATAATAATAATATATTCAATTAAAATGTTGTAATTATCATAAACAACTTAGGATGACCCCTTTTTTAATTCACCCATAAGAAAAAAAACTTAATAGATGTACCCTGAATCTGAAATTTGTATATATTCATTGCATGATTAGAAATTATTGACGGTGTTGGATACCGCCAACATACAGGGGATCTCCCCAATATGAGGTCCCAGTTAGATCTCACACCATTTAGTATAGGATTCCAATCCTAAAATACGGCCCAGTTTTCATTCACTTACAAATATGTCTTGGCTTTAGTTGTTAGCACGAGAGCGAAGTGCACATGTTCTTTTGAATGAGAAAGAGAGTGTACTTTGTGAATGTTCGTTTGCAGATGTATCAAGGTTCTTTTACTACATGGGTGAATAAATTGAGCCTCTAAAAGAGAAGTAATAATACTACCCTAATGGAGACACACATGAATGAGAAAGGCTCGTCTAACATCAAGCAAAATAGTTCACATAGATGCGGCGGCCGCTATTAACATTACAACACATTTCCAATAAATCAAGCATTGAAGTCACCGAAATAGTTCAATTACTCCAGTACATGTGAAAGAAAACATGAATCATAAACATTCAAAGAGTAGTCTTAGAAACATCCACAATCCAATTGTGAAAATGTGTTGTCCTGAAAGGCTTAGATATTAAGCAAAAGTTCCAAGATACATAAATACAATGAACGTCACTAGCTTTGATAGTGGAGCATTAGAGCCGCTACTTGCTCCCTAAGAGTATTAACTCTATCTCTCTAATGCCTTGTGGGAGAAGCTAAGGTTAAAAGTCCTTTGAATGAGTAATGAGGATCCTTTTATAACTTAAGGCATGATCTTTCTCATCCCCATGACTCTTGACATTCCAACTCCTAATGACCTTTGGAACTTCCAAATGACTTTTGGAATTACAAATGACTCTTGGTATTACATGTCTTTTGGACTTCCATGACTCTTTTGTCCATTCATGACTCTTGGAATTCCAATTATTTATCTTTACAATTATTACATCATAACTTCCACATCATCATGTTATGAAGATATGACATGTCATTATCCTTGATGACTGGGACTAATAGTGATTGATGACATGGACTTTGTTGAATGGTGACATGGTTGCCGCTCATGTCTTTGTTCTTCATGTAGTGTTTGATCATTGTTGTCTTCACCCTCCAAAGGGTCTTTGATCTAATGGAGTCTTCAAGGTGCTTTGATCATCAATATTTCAATGTGTTCTTTGTTCTTCAATGCTTCCTTTGTTTGCCTTCTTTGCTCGATATTCTTCATGTGTGCTTGCCATGTTGTTCCTGGAATACCTGTATCTGCAATTACTCATGACAAGAAACCATCAGCCTAAAAATCTCCTATTCTAACATGTTTTATGCATATTTTCTATTCATGCATTACCAATGCACTTTAAAGTAACAAGGAGAGATTTTGGGCACAAGGACGCACTTCGAAAGACTGAAGGGAAGAAGGGTGGAGGCTTCAGGGCTTTGGCATGCACTCAAGAGAAAGAGGTAATCAAGGCAGGGTGCATGGCACAAGTCTGAAGGACGAAGGAGAAGGCTCCAGGCTTCCCAAGTATGGTGTGCACTCATGGGAGAGAAGGAGGGCACAGGGCGCATTCCTGAAGGCTGGATGATGGAGCTTAGTGCCTTCGGGGTTCACTAATGTGCTCAAGAGGTCCAGGAGGGCACATGGTGCAAGTCTGAAGGCTGAAGGATGAAGCTTCGTGCCTTCAGAGTGTGCTCATTCCCTCAATGGGTCAATAGGGAGTATGGCGCATTGTGGAAGGCTGAAGAGTGGAGCTTAAGGCCTTTGGGGTGTGCTCATGTGCTCAAGGAGGGCGCATTCCTTCAAGTCGAAGGAGCACAGTCAAAGTAAGACTTGGTCTCTCAAGGGTGTAGTTCGAAACAAGGAAGGCGAAATGGCTTAAGAAGTGCGCAGGGCACACTTCCGAACAACGAAGGATACACGATCAAGGATTAACAATGTTCTCATGCGCTTCTTGCCTCAATGGGTTCATTTTGCAACCAAACTTTTTCTAAGTCTGGAATATAGAGTAAAGGACAAACAAGATGAGTTCATACATAAAACTATGTGCAACACATACCAATTCATCGAGAAAACTTAGACAAGATTGAACAAGGATAAGTATGCATAAAAATGCCAATTCACATACATTCCCCAAGTACAACAGATGAAGTGAGTGTGACTATGACCAAAAAGTGTCCTTTTACCACAATAAAGATGTTATGACCATAAAATGCACTAAAGATGTTCTAATCAATGTGACGACACTTGAGAACACTCAAGAGAACTTGAAACATATAAAATGACATGAAACGACACTTGAAGACCAATCCATTTCCCTACGTGTAATAATTAGATGCATGCTTTAATACAATCCCATTTTCTAATGCAAATTCATAAAGTTTCATTGATGAAAAATAAGTCGCATTAACAAAGACAAGTGATGTTGGAACGCCAAACCTGGTTATAATATTATGTCTCAATAAGAGGATGCCTTCCTGGCCATTTACATGTCTCAAGGGAACAACTTCCAACCACTGAGTAAAGTAGTCTATCACTATCAAAATAAAGCAGTTTTTCTTTGACGAGTGAGGAAAAAATTATCCAAAACATCTAGGCCCCACTGTTGGAAAGGTTACTCAACTGCTATTGGTAGCAGTGGGGCGATTAACCTCTAATCCTGACTGGCTTATCTTTGACAAGCTAGACACTTGCTGACATAAGTGTGATCATATTTGAATAGAGTGGGCCAGTAATAACCAACCCTCATGACTTTATGCATTACTGTGTCACCCACATAGTGGCCACCTGCCGGTCCATCTTGTGAATCTCTAAGTACCTTCTATGTAACATGTGGCTCAAATCATCTTAGCAGGACACCATTATTGTGCTTTTTGAAAAGCACTCCATGAACTAGCTGGTAGGATAAAGCTTTTAAACAAATTACCCTCTTTTGTTTATTCAATAAGTGTGTGGGCAAGGTGCCATGTTTTAGAAATTTCCATATATCGAAATACCATGGTGTTTTAGACGTGGACTGAGGAACATGTTCATCATTTTACATTTCTATCTCCTGCTCCCAACCTAAAATATCTTGCTCGAGAGAATCTTTTGCTTCGACTGCTATCTTACAAAGGCCATGACCCTTATGGTATGAACTAGTTTAAATTCCATATCATATTCTTGTAAGTAGGTCATCCAATTTTCCATCTTCTCACCCAGCTCATGCTACACTAAGAGTGTTCTTACTGCTGGATGAGGCACAAATATAATCGTGTGATATTTTAAAAGATAGGGCCTGACATATTTAATTGCTTGTATACAACATATGTGTGTTTGTCAATTGCAGGATAATTTAATTTTGACCCCTATAGGTCAGCGTTCATAAAAGAAATAGGTCGTTCATTTCCTTTAGTATCCTCTTGAGTCAATAAAGTCGAAATAGACGAATCTGAAGAAAAGTTATAAAGGATGAAATCTTTGGCATAGTCAGGACTAAATAACACGGGTGCATCGGTAATAGCCTGCTTGATTTGAGCAAAAATCATCATTTTCACATTTGTCCCATTTGTATGTTGCATCTTTCTTAATTGTAACAACCCTGGTGAAAATTTCATGTAATAAAAATTAATAAATGCAAAATAATAAACACGGTTGATGGGACACTTATTCCAAGCTGAATGTTGGGCAAGACATCCTAGTGTAGGTTTTCATTTGGTTTATTATGGCTAAGTAAATTTGAAAATGAAATTGCTAAGGCATTGGAAAGGAAAAATGGAATTTTTGGCACATTTCTTTATGAAAACAATGGAAATTAGGAGAAAAGGAAGGTGAAAGGTCATAGGTTTCATGTGAGGAGGAAAATGAAGAAAATAGAATCCTAATTGATAAAAAGGCTTCTGCGGATCAGTTGGTACCTTTTTTCAGTTCAATTTTGGAGCTCTCTCATTATCCTCTCTCTCTCTCTCACTCTTGAACAATTGGAGTTTTCTTGGAGCAATTTGGTATTGGATCAAGAAAGGAAAAGAAGGAAAGAGGAAGGAAGGAGCAAGCAAGGAAGAGCAGGATGAAGAAGCTACAGTGGGATTATTTATAGGTATCAATTTGCATATGTTTTTTCCTTGCTAGATTTGGCATGCATGGTATTGCATATGGTTCTTTGTTGTTATGGTATGGGTTTTTCTAGGTGTGACAATCTTTTCATCCTAGCCTTTCCATTTCCAGATAGCCATGGTGTGATGGGGTTCTCATGTTTTAGTTGAGCTAGATTTCTAGATGGATTTGAAGTTGAGTGAGGTGGACCTCTAAATAATAGAACACATGGCCTATTAACCCCTGTACCAGATTGTGGGTTGTCATAAATCCAGATTTTGTGGACCCTCGGTGGGTCTAGGAATCCTCGACCTGTGAATTGCGGGATATATGGTAAATCCTAGAGGTGGTTGCCTTTGATTAGGCCTAAGAATCATTGTTTTTGAATGGTGGGATATACGATAAAGCCTAGGGGGTGGATTCTCGGTTTAGGGCCTAGTGATCCTTGGATTGAACCGTGGATTACGGTAAATCCTGAGAGACTAGGAGACAAGAAAATTCCTCGTGGTGTAAGTGGAGAAATCCAGTGGAATAAATGCTTTTTTTGGCCTAGTGATCTGGGGGATATCATGGTAAAGCCTATTATTACATGTTTATTATGTTGGCCTACTGATCCAGGATGGATTATGGTAAAGCCTGGTTTCTATTGATGAGAGTGAGGTGGTTTAGCCTCAGGATGCCCTGGTTGGTTCTTTTGGTTTGAGTCCCACATTCATGCTTGGAATATGGCACGGGGGTGAATGGATGAAGAGAGAATTGGCTCAACCATTCTATGGTTGGGTGGAACGTGGTAGTCCCATCCCGGGTTGGATTTTTCATTCATTAATAAGAGGTTATTTCCTTGACATCTTATGTGTAAATGTACTGGCGTATATGTGGATTCTATGGCTTATGTATCCTTGATATTTCTATTGTTAGTATCCTAGTTATAAGCATGTTTTATGACAATGAATATGTATGGCTCTCCTCATGTTTTGATTGTAAATGAATGAATAATTCATCTATGACCTAATAGATAATACAACTAATGATATAAGGGAACAATGCTTCTTAGCAATTCTCAAATAAGTAAGAAACTCCTATTCTCATATTTGTTGTTTACACCTGTGGATTACATATTTGTGACATGTTTGACGAAATGCCTGTCATGGCTAGTAGGGGTCCAGTCAAGTCCTTGTTCAAATAATAGCATTTGTATCGTTGTTATCTTGCAATTCTAAAAGTGTCATTGAGTTATGGGTAGTGACCCAAGATCTGTGCATGAAAAAGTGGATCAAATCCCAGAGACGTATGCACATCACTAGGTAGAAAAGTCCCTAGACGCATGCATACCCATGTTGTGAAAGCATTTGGAGCCTCCTGGAAGCATGATTTTCCATATCAAGGAAGCGTCTAAGGGTTTAATGGTCTAAAACTTTAGTTGGTCTCAGGGGTTGGTTACCTGACTGTTAGGTTGGCTCCTGGGAGTTCTATTTTTGATGTGGAAGGTTTTTGTAGTGTGTTTCCGTCAATTCCTCTTCCTTGAGATCACCTAGGAGGTTGAATCTAATTATAGCGTCCTCTTGTCGCATATTTACCCTGGTTAGCTAGTTACTTAGGTAGATGTGGGATGCAGGTTTTATAGAGTGGTATCAAATCCAGGTTCACCCCTTGGACCGGTTGGACGGTGTGTGTTAGTCATGCATTCATGTCAGTTGCACGTGTGTTAATCATCCTTGTGGTCTATATGCTTGTTGCATATGCATGGTGTCGGTCATCGTTGTAATGATGTCACCTTGTGGAAGAGGATTTTGTTGTTGTGAAGTGTGTCGTCATTAGTGTATGATTGGTTACACGTTATTTATGCTTGTGTATTGTCAGTATACATTGTTATGGTTGTTGTTGTCAGGCATGAGGTCATGGTATGTGTAGTTTATATGGTCATGCATTAATGACTAGACTCTAGCTAGAATGATGTTTATGTGTTGATGCACCTATTTGTTATATGTATATATGTTGTCATGGTTATGTTATACATGTATTGCGCTGATTGGTTGATCTTGCCAGATGAATTTAAGAAAGCAAAGCAACCTAATTTTGATAGAGACTTGAAGAAACTAGAATATGCATAGGCTCAGATACTTAGGATCAACAAATTCTTTTAGTTGCATGAGTACACAGAAAACATGAAGGCCATAATTTCTATCTTCAGCCTGAAAGGTAAAGAAAATATCTCATGGGAAGACGTGAAGCAGGTTAGAGACATCAAGACAGAGGAATTGAGTTGGAATGAATTCAAGAGGCTTTTCAGGAAGAAGTACTTGTCAGAAAGGTACTACGATAGTAAGGCCAAAGAATTCTATGAGCTAAAGATGGGATCAATGACAGATGAAGAATACATGACTAATTTCCTGGAGCTATTGAGGTATGTACCATATCTTAAATATGAGAAGGCTAAAGTTCAGTGATTTGTCAGTGGTTTGCCATTAGAATTTAGAGATCAGATTGAGTATGATGAGCCTCGATCACTTGAGGAAGTTATTGGGAAATTGAATCATTTCTATGAACAGTCAAAGCGTAAGAATGAATCTTAGCAAGGATGGAAAGGGAAGGATAAGGATAAAGGTGAGGGAAAATGACAGCCGAAAAGAAAAATGCCTTAGAATTCACAAGAGAAAGAAAATGTGGCACCACAAAAGAAGTTCAATGCAGCTAGACAGGCACATGGATCACATCAACAACATAGAGGTGATGGTATTATACGGTTGGAGTGTTGGACATGCGGTAAGGAACACCTTACGAGAGATTGTGCATAGAATCAGGGTGGTAGGCCTCAGATTTATAGTGCACAAAAGGCGCAGACTGTTGGGGATGTTGGACATAACATTCCTTGTATCTATGCACCTCTAGACAATAGACAGGCAAATCATCAGGCATCTATTATTGAAATGGACAGTAAGCTTTGTGATCAAGTTGTTTCTATTTTGATGAACCCTTTATCTAATTATAGTTATGTTAGTCCTGACTTGGTGGATAAGTGTGGTTTGAATAAAGAATTGCATGAAGAATCTTGTTTAGTGTAGTTGGCTACAGGTACAAAGAAGAGAGTTAACTAGTGGGTAAGAGCTTGTGCATTTGATTTGAATGGCATGCCCACTACAACACATTTGAACGTATTACCTTTGGGATCATATAGTATGCTTTTGGGCATGGATTGGTTGTACTTTTATAGGACCAAGGTGGATTGTTATGACAAATCCATTGAGTGCTTGGATGACAATGGGGAACCAAGAATCTTACAAGGAAAGAAGAAAGCCACATTGGTTAGGATGGTAATAGCTATGCAGGCTAAGCATAGTCACAGGAAAGGGTGTGTGTTATTTGCAGTGCATATATCTAGTGAAAAAGGTAAGGAAGATGAGGATGCATATGTTTTGAGCAGGTACCCAGTTCTACAACAGTTTCAGGATGTGTTTCCCACAGAGGTTTCAGAGTTGCCACCTCGCAGGGAAGTAGACTTTTCTATTGAGTTAGTACCAATGGAAGCACCAGCATTAAAAGAACCTTACAGGATGAGCACATCTAAGTTGGTAGAGTTAAAATTGTAGCTGAAAGAGATGCTTGACAAGGGATACATTAGGCCAATTGTATCACCTTAGGGCGCACGAGTATTGGTTGTAAAGAAGAAGTATGGTACTCTCAGATTGTTCATTAACTATAGGCAGTTTAACAAAGTGACCATCAAGAACAGGTATCCATTGTGAGGACTGATGACTTGTTTGATCAACTGAACGCAACAACAGTGTTCTCAAAGATTGATCTGAGATCCAGATATCATCAGGTATGCATTAAAGAGGAGGACATTTACAAGACAACTTTCTGGACCAGGTATGGGCATTATGAGTTTGTTGTAGTTCCATTCAGTTTGACTAATGTTCCAACTACCTTTATGTGCTTGATGAATAGTGTGTTACGTCCATATTTGGATAAGTTTGTTATTGTGTTCATTGATGACATATTGGTATATTCTAAAAATGAGGAAGAGCACGCCGAGTATTTGGCAGCAGTGTTGAGATTGTTGAGAGAGCATCAGTTGTACGCTAAGCTCAGCAAGTGCAGTTTATTTCAGACTGAGGTATATTACTTGGTGTTAGCACTCCTCAGTGTCCCAAGGCTGAGAAAGGAGACCAACAGAGGTAACCTCAAACCAACCTTTTAGTTTGGCAGCTAGCCTTAACAAACCAAAGAGGGCTATCTCTATGGTCACAACCAAGGATTTGACTCGTGAAAGAATGGAATTTAGGCTAGATAGTTCAGCTCAATTTGGAGTTTTTGATTTTAGGGTTTTCACTGGATGATGGTCTAGGTCTAGGGGGCTAAGTCGAGGTTTCCAAAAGATGAGTTTGCATAGATATAATGGGGCAAGGTAGCCAATCTCAGTTAGCATTATTGATTTTTCATTGTGTGTAGGGTAAAAAAGTAAGGTTTCAAAATGAGCATGAGTTCATGTATTCATTTATCAGAAGAAAATGTAACAAAAATATGAGAGTTTCATCCAAACAGAGCATAAACATATGAATTATGTTTAATACTTATGAAACAATCACAAGAAAGCATTTAAGATGGAAGTAGAGAGGACAATACATTCATACTGATGATAATAGAAGAAAAAACACTGCTAATGAACATACCACATGAATCCCACTATAATAGCTACAACACATGCATATTACTCCTGCAAATAATCACAAGTACACTAGCTCCACAAAGCCTTGACTAAACAACATCCAACCCTTTCCTTTCAGTTTGATTTGGATAGATATAGACAAAAATAACTCTTTCCCCCTCTCAGGGGTCGAATCCCTCATGATAGGAACAATTAACATGATTACCTCTAACCAAGCCTAAACCTAGGGAAGTTAAAAACAAACTCCCTAATTAAACCAACTGACTCATTTTGAATTTACAAACATAAGTAAGCATGAATCTACATGAAATTTACATTTTCCACCTTATTTACATTTAATTACATCACATGATTACCCTGGAGGAGTAATTTGACCAACATATTTGAATTTGACTGGAGAAAATCCGAATTCCCGTCTTCCTGGGAAAAGTGCAGCAAATTCTCGGAAAAGGTCAGCGTCGGGGTGAAAAAAGTGGCAGAAAGTGGTTTTTTTCATGTTTTTGGCTCTTTTCTCCCAAACTGAAAGCTGACATGGCACCCAAGTGGCATATTTGATATGTGCAGGTGACAAGCTATCCCAACATGCACATTTTTTGTCATTTAGAGGCCCCACGGAAAAGCGCAACAAGCTGGAGAAAAGCGCAACAAGGCTAGAGAAAAGCGCAACAAAGAAGAGAAATTTACAATTTGATGGCAAGAAATCGATCCTCTGAGGGTGGAAATGCTATTTTCTGGTGGAGATATGTCTCATGAGGGTGAAATGAACACATGAAATGCTTTTTTGGTGCTTTAATAGGCTGGGGGTCAATTTTTCTCTTTGATGGCGATGTAGGCCTGGCTTGTCTTTTTACAAAATGATTTGAAATGCTAGTGTATTGCATCTTCAAACCTTATTATGTGATATTACATCTTAATGAAGATAAAAATATGCTTTAGAGATCATTATAGAGTACTTTCCCTACTTACTACTCCCACAATGATGACCTAGATGATGTCATGACTGTTTTTTACCATTTTGATGACTTGACCATAATGATGACATCTAATGGAGAATGAAACTAATGATTTGGTGATCTGAAAATGGGGCTCTTAGGCTTCTTTTCTAGCTTACAAGAACCTCTCCCACTTCCAAAGCTTGAATTTTCCCAAGTTCATTTGATTAACCAATGCGTAATTAAGAAATGCTTGAAAATATGGGTGTATGCTTGCATTTGTTTTCAACTAATTACTTGCTTTAATTTTTGTTGTTATGCTGTAAATTAGTGTTCTGATACTGATGTATAAATACATATAACATTAAAAAAACAGCAGATATAATGCAGCAATAAAACACACACAGAAACAGCGATTTAATTTGGAGTTCACCCACAACTCTTGGGCTACGTCTCCGTGAGCTCTAATCAACTCAACTAGACTCTCTGGGATTATGGTATTAGTCTTTTTTACAAGCTCTTGGCCCAACTCCTGTTGTTCTACACAAAAACAGTGGGTTCAGACACCATTTAATCCCCTGGCTCTTGAAGCTCTGGCTCTTGGCTCTTGGCTCTTGGCTCTAGCTCTTTGGCTCTTGGTTCTGGCTCTTGGCTCTGACTCTGGCTCTTTGGCTCTGGTTCGGGCTCTTGGCTCTGTCTCTTGGCTCTTGGATCTGGCTCTGGCTCTCTAGCTCTCCACTCTAACTTCTTTCTGTCTTTTGCAACCTTCAATTCTCTGGCTTTTCACTTGAATTTCAAGTGACCCCAAAGGCTCCCTTAGCTGCTCTTTTTCTTCTACGCTGCCTCTTTGGCTTCTACGCTACCTGCTTGGCTTCTACGTTGCCTTTTTGGCTTCTGATTCAATAGCAGAACCCCAATAGCAACAACAACAGCAACTTAGCCACCGTCAATAACTCTGCAGCCCTCTGTCTTTGACATTCATGGCTTAAAAGCCAAATCGGCATTCTCTGCTAGTTTTCCCTTTTAGGCTCTCTGTCTTCCTGCCACAGTCCGTTCAAATCCCATCTTTGAGTGTTAGCAATCATTGTTGAACACCCTCAGGGATGAATGCCACCTATTTGGTAACGGAAGGGCAATCGATGCTTTGAATCCTTCAAAAATGGTCGCTCTGTATTTACACAGAGAACGCTGCAATACACAAAAAAATCCGTTGAAACACTATTCCCCGAACTTGAAACATTCATAACTGTGCTTTACAGCACCATCGGGTCCACTTGGGAATCGCTATCACATATCGAAATTAGCCTGCTCCATGGTTTCCCCTTTGTATTTTAAAATACATTGAAACAGTGAAAATAATGCAAACATGGCTTTGGGGGATTTCAAATGTTATACATTTTCATTCCCAAACCCTTTCAAGTCTGGTTTACATTGCATCGCGCTTCCCTTCGCTTTTCATTTATTAAACGAAATATGTGAAAATGCATGTAAAATTGCCTTTTCAACGGACTTCAAAATATATCAAATGTTGTTTACCGCCCCGTCGGGTCCGACCATCGCATCGGGCATATATATATATATATATATATATATATATATATATATATATATATATATCGGCCTCGCTCCACTGTAATGTGCCGATGCGATATTGCGATGCGACTTGTCGCAATCGCATATCGCATAAGCCCACGACCTTCCCATATACATGGTTCATGCCAACGCCGATTGCGATTGCCGATCTGCCTGTCACCGCTGATGCGATATGCCGATCGGATCTGGACCGTTGATCGGCCAGATCTAACGGCCCCTGTGCAACCATTGTTTAAGCCTCCGATAGCCTTGTTTTCATGGTTTTCTTCATGTTTTTAAGGCCCGATAGTGTTATCTGCCTTCTCCATAACTTCTCCTTTTTCGGTGGTCTTTCCCTTTTGGGAGATTTGGAAGACTTAGAGGGTTTTTAGACCCATTATTCAAGGGATTTTGCCTCTTTTTCCTTTGAAAAAGGGCAGCTTCATTTTATGATAGCTTTCCCATCTGAAGTCCATTTTCGCCCATTTAAGTTGCATTGGATTCAAAATAGAGGGATCCCTGCAATGAGACTATTTCTGAGAGCAGCTTGCGACTTTCATTTTCCTCTGATTTACAAAGGATTTGTGCCATTTGGCACCCTTTTACCTCTTATGTGAAGTCTCTTAGACTTAGAGGTTTATTTAGGATCCATTTTTGGATCACGGCTTCCCACTAAAAGAAATTTTGGTCTCCAAAAGACTGATATACTGATCTGAACATGAAATGAGAGTGACTCACCCTCTTCTTTTAGCCTCCCTACACTTGCCTTTTCATAGTGCCTCTGAACCAAAGTTTCTGACCACTTCCCTTCTCTAGATGGGCTGGTCTTCCTGAGAAGAACTATCTTCCTCCTTGCCTTCCTGCAGAACTTCTACTGAAATGGTCATAGAAGGTAGTTTGAGCTTTTGATCATTGATCCAAGGTGGCTCAACAAATGTGAAGTACATCTGCTCCACAAAACTTTCATTTGTACCTGTTTGACAAGCTTCCAACAACAACTGTTAACAACAACAGGCATATAGACAACAACTGGATGGACTAAACTCCTGCTTCAACAAAAGAAATAGATTTCACATCTTGTGAACACCTCCATGTCTTACATCTGCATACAAATGATGGACTAGATAACAAGCCCACAAAACATGCCTTTAAACAGATGACCCTTAAGTCAAGCATGTAGAAAAAGACCATTAGGACTCTTTTTCAAAAGATGAAACACTTCATCATTATCTCCATTTGGAGACCAAGTTAACTTCTTTCAAGTCAACATGGCATCACATGCATGTCAAAGCAATCAACCCTACAAGTTAATTACACATACATGTTCAAAAACAAGGAAATCATCAACATCCTTGTGCTCATGCATCTCATGCTCATGCATGCATTTCATCCTTCAACTTTCACTTAAGCACACTGTACTTTCGAAGTTGTAATGAAATATAATGTAGATGCATCAATAGACATGCAATCTTAATCGAATAAGAACTCTAACCATTCCTTACCAATCCCTTTCAAAGGTACTACCCTTGTCTGCACATCAGCATCAACATGTGAATCATTTTGAGACACATCATTCATGGAATCTTCACTTCCATTTCTGCCATATTCTCTTTCCACTTTCTTCGGATTTGGTGGAAGCATTGTTGGATTCAGTGTCCAACACTTTGCAGTAAGATGTCCTTGCTTATGGCAGTAAGTGCACTACATGTGCATCCTCTTGATAGCATGATTTGCCTTGTCCAATGGACCTTTGGCTGCTTGCTTCTTTTCCTTCTTCTGCTTCCTATATGCGGTCATTCTCTTCCAACATCTAGAAACATCATGGTTATCCAAATGACAAAAGGAACATGCAACTCTTTCCCTATACTTATGTGGAAATTTATCATGCTTTGCAAAATCAAAAGGAATATAGTTAGAACCAGATTTATACCTGCCTCTTTCACCTTTATTTCCTTCATGAGGAGGTGAAGTAAATGAAGAAGTGGCTCCCTTTGGAACATCATCAAACTCTTCAAGGCTGTTAGAGTCTCCCCAACTCTCTGGTTCGAGTGTGTTCTTCTGAACACCTGCATCCTACAATTGATGTTTCAAGCTATTTTATTCCTCTTGGATACAACCTTCACACTTCTGAGGTAGAGGACATGAAATAAAACTCCTTCTTGGGACTGTTTCAATGGCTTTCATGGCAGCTTTGGAATTCTTTCCATAAGACTGTCCATAGCCAAGACCCAAATATTTAGGCCTTTCCTCAACCATTATTGGTTCAACAATACCTTGTGCATGCTTTCCCAAGCCCTTTCCTTCATAGCCCATCTTGGACATTAGCTTGGAACCTATGCCTTTAGTATGTTTCTCAAAAGAACCAATACAAGCATTCTCAAAAGAATTTGAAGACAAACTAGAATGGCTTACCTCTTCTTCAAGTTGGTACTTGACTAAGGCTTCTTGGGCAACAAAGAGTTGTGTTTCCAACTCATGCATCCTCTTCAGGTTCATATTTGCAATATGAAGTTGCCTCTCCATTTCCTGCAATTTGTCAGCAAGCAACTGCTTCTCTTCCTTCATGGAATTCAACTGCTTTCTAAGCATGCTTCTCTTCCTTCCATCCTCATACATTTCTCTCACCATATCCATCATGGTGGACAATTCTTTCTTCATGTCTTCATCAAAGAGTCTCGTGAAGAGAGTAGAATTTGAGGACCCATTTGTGGAAGTTGTCATTATGCCAATGTAAATAAAAACTTCAACAAGATAAATAAAGAGCTTATTTAAGCAACCTCTTGCAACAAACCTCTTGTGCTTTGGATTGCCTTGAGGTCCTTTGGGATAGAAGAATGCCTTCAGCCCTTCTCCTTCTTGTCCTTCCTGGACTGAGCTATCAATAGCTTTCCCTTCACCTCTGCAAACTCAGCAAATAGTCAGTCTGCAAACAAGCATACAATCAGCCTCTTGCTGTTCAAACACCTTTCAGACAAGCAGTCTTTGCTCTGTCAATCAAGCATTCTGATATAACCTTCTTAAAGGTGTGGTTAATCAATCTTAAGCTCCGATACCACCTGATTTGAAAATGGGGCTCTTAGGCTTCTTGTCTAGCTTACAAGAACCTCTCCCACTTCCAAAGCTTGAATTTTCCCAAGTCTATTTGATTAACCAATGCGGAATTAAGAAATGCCTGAAAATATGGGTGTATGCTTGTATTTGTTTTCAACTGATTACTTGCTTTAATTTATGTTGTTATGTTGTAAATTAGTGTGCTGATACTGATGTATAAATACATATAACAGTAAAAAAACAACAAAGATAATGCAGCAATAAAACACACACAAAAACAATGATTTAATTTGGAGTTCACCCACAACTCTTGGGCTACGTCTCCGTGAGCTCTAGTCAACTCAACTAGACTCTCTGGAATTATGGTATTAGTCTTTTTTACAAGCTCTTAGCCCAAATCCTACTGTTCTACACAAAAACAGTGGGTTCAGACATCCATTTAATCCCCTGCCTCTTGAAGCTCTGGCTCTTGGCTCTTGGCTCTAGCTCTTTGGCTCTTGGTTCTAGCTCTTGGCTCTAACTCTGGCTCTTTGGCTCTAGTTTGGGCTCTTGGCTCTGACTCTTGGCTCTTGGCTCTTGCTCTGGCTCTTTAGCTCTCCGCTCTAGCTTCTTTCTGCCTTCTGCAACATTCAATTCTCTGGATTTTCACTTGAACTTCAAGTGACCCCAAAGGCTCCCTCAGCTGCTCTTTTTCTTCTGCACTGCCTCTTTGGCTACTACGCTACCTCTTTGGCTTCTATGCTACCTCTTTGGCTTCTACTTTAGCAACAGAACCCCAACAGCAACAACAACAACAACTTCGCCACCGTTAATAACTCTGCAGCCCTTTGTCTTTGACATTCATGGCTTAAAAGCCAAATCAGCGTTGTTTGTTGGTTTCCCTTTTAGGCTCTCTATCTTCCTGCCACAGTCCATTCAAATCCCATCTCTGAGCGTTAGCAATCATTTCTAAACACCCTCAGGGATGAATGCCACCTATTTGGTAACGGAAGGGGCAATCGGCGCTTTGAATCCTTCAAAAACGATCGCTCTGTGTTTACACAGAGAACGCTGCAATACACGGAAAAATCCGCAGAAACACTATTCCCCGGACTTGAAACATTCATAACTGTGCTTTACAGCACCATCAGGTCTGCTTGGGAATCGCTATCGCATATCGCAATTGGCCTACTCCATGGTTTCCCCTTTGTATTTTTAAATACATTGAAACGATGAAAATAATGCAAACATGGCTTTGGCGGATTTCAAATGCTATACATTTCCATTCCCAAACCCTTTAAGGTCCGGTTTACATCGCATCGCGCTTCCCTTCGCTTTTTGTTTATTAAACAAAATATGTGAAAATGCATGTAAAATTTCCTTTTCAATGGACTTCAAAATATATCAAATGTCGTTTACCGCCCCGTCGGGTCTGACCATCGCATCGGGCATATATATATATATGTGTGTGTGTGTGTGTGTGTGTGTGTGTATCGGCCCCGCTCCATTGTAATGTGCCAACACGATATTTCCATATACATGGTTTATGCCAACGTCGATTGCGATTGCCAATTCGCCTGTCACCGCTGATGCGATATGTCGATCGGATCTGGACCGTTGATCGGCCAGATTTGACGGCCCCTGTGCAGCCATTATTTAAGCCTCCGATAGCCTTGTTTTCATGGCTTTCTTCATGTTTTTAAGGCCCGATAGTGTTATCCGCCTTCTCCATAACTTCTCCTTTTTCGGTGGTCCTTCCCTTTTAGGATATTTGGAAGACTTAGAGGGTTTTTAGACCCATTATTCAAGGGATTTTGCCTCTTTTTCCTTTGAAAAAGGACAGCTTCATTTTATGATAGCTTTTCCTTCTGAAGTCCATTTTCTCCCATTTAAGTTGCGTTGGATTCAGAATAGAGGGATCCCTGCAATGAGACTATTTCTGAGAGAAGCATGCAACTTTCATTTTCCTCTAATTTACAAAGGATTTGTGCCATTTGGCAACTTTTACCTCTTATGTGAAGTCTTTTAGACTTAGAGGTTTATTCAGGATCCATTTTTGGATCATTTGGACCTTGAGACATGACTTACCATGAGATGATGGTTGAGATGCTGATCAATTCACTTCACTAATGACTCATCACAATGAGTGATGGCAAGATTTAGATGACAATTTTACCATGAAATGAAGGGAATAGAAACATACCTAGACACACTAACCAGTGACCAAATTTTTATTTGAAAACCTATTAAAACCATAAATAAGGATGTAGCAGAGTTTGTGGCTAGGTGCTTGGATTGTCAGTAGGTGAAGGCAGAGTTAAGCATCTAGGTGGACTGCTACAGCCGATTTTGATTTCCATAGTGGAAATGGGAGGTCATTTCCATGGAATTTATCATAGGTTTGTTGAGAACACTGTGACAACACGATTCCATCATGGTAGTGTTGGGCAGGTTGACAAAGGTAGCGCACCTCATCCCAGTGAAGTCTACATTCTCAACGAGTGGTGTAGCACAGGTCTTGAACAAGGACGTGGTTAGATTGCATGGAGGTATGAAGAAGATTGTGTCATACAAAGATGTGAAGTTCACTTCCAAGTTTTGGAATGAGTTATTTGCATGTTTGAGCATAGACTTGGCCTTCAGTACTTATCATTCACAGAAAGATGGACAGACTGAGAGGGTCAACAGGATATTGGAGGAAATGTTAAGGATGTACGTGATGCATCAACAACGAAAGTGGGAAGAGCATCTTCCACTGGTAGAGTTTTCTTACAACAATGGGTATCAGGAATCTTTGAGGATGAATCCATTTGAGGCATTGTATGGGCAGAGTTGCAATACTCCCATCAGTTGGAGTGATCCAGTTAACAGGGTGTTGATTGGATCAGACATGGAGAAGGAAATGCAGGTAATCAAGAAGAATCTGAAAGAAGCATGGGATAGGCAGAAGAGTTATGCAAATCGGAACAAGTTGTTTAAGGAGTTCTAGGTTGGGGAAAATGTGTACTTGCACATCAAACCAAAGAAGAGATCTTGCATATTGGATCATGTGCCAAGATTGCACCATGGTTTTGTGCACCTTTTAAGATTTTTGAGAGGATTGGGATAGTAGCCTATTGAATTTCACTACCTCCGACTGTAAAAGTCCATGATGTTTTCCATGTGTCATTTCTTAAGAAGTATGTTAAAGATGTTGATCATGTGATTGATTGGTCTATATTGCAGGTGGAGCCAAATGGAGAATTCCAGCTGGAGGTTTAATGTATATTGCAGAGAAAGGTGCTCATGCTCTATAACCGAGAAATCAAGTAGGTTAAAATGTAGTGGAAGTATGTTGGGCCTGATGAAGCTACATGGGAGATGGTAGATCAGATGCGGGCTATGTATCCTTCCTTATTCGCTGGTTGAGTGGATGTTTTGGTATATGTCTTTGGTATATGTTTTTGGTACATGTTTTGGTGATGTTTGGTATATGTACATGTGTATGTGGATGTAAATACCACAATGAGTTAAGTTATAAATCTCTAATAAGCGGCATGGGCGCCATGTCATTATAGTTGTCATGTTTTTATGTCATCATGTTGGTTTAATTTTCAATAGGGTGATCATTGTAAATATTGCATCGAGCTATGTTATAAAGCTCCATGGGTAGTATGTTTTCTTTTCAACGGTTTTGCTGAGGTATAGGTGTGGTTGAACACCAAGGACAGTATCCCTCAATGGGGAGGGTTTTATAACAACCTTGGTGAAATTTTCATGCGATAAAAGTTAATAAAGGCAAAATAATAACCATGGTTGATGGGACACATATTCCAAGCTTGATGTTAGGCAAGACATCCTAGTGTGGGTGTTCATTTGATTTATTATGGCTAAGGAAATTGGAAAAGGCAATGGCTAAGGCTTTGGAAAGGAAAAATGGCATTTTTAGCACATTTATTTAAGAAAACAAGGGAAATTAGGAGAAAAGGAAGGTGAAAGGTCACAAGTTGCATGTGAGGAGGAAAATGAAGAAAATAGAGGCTTAATTGATAAAAAGGCTTCTAAGGATCAGTTGGTAACTTTTGTCATTTCAACTTTGGAACTCTCTCATTATCCTCTCTCTCTCTCTATCTCTCTCTTGGACACAGAGTTTTCTTGGAGAACTTTGGTAATGGATCAAGAAAGGCAAAGAATGAAATACGAAGGAGAAAGCAAGAGCAGGTTCAAGCAGCGACACAAGGATTCTTTGCAGGTATCGATTTTCATGTGGGTTTTCCTTGCTAGATTTGGAATGCATGGTATTGCATGTGGTTCTTTTTTGTTATTCCATGGGTTTTTCTAGGTGTGACAATGTTTTAAGCCTAGCCTTTCCATTTCTGGATAGCCATGGTGTGATGGGATTCTCATGTTTTGGTTGAACGGGATTGCTGAATGGATTCGAAGCTGAGTGAGGTGGATCTTTGAATAATAGAACATGGGTGAGGTGGATCTCTGAATAATATAACACATGGCCTAGTAACCCATTAACTAGACCATGGGTTGCGGTAAAGTCGGGTTTTGTGTTGCCTCAGTGGGCCTAGGAATCCTTGACCAATGAATGGCAAGATATGCGATAAATCCTAGAGGCGGTTTCCCTTGATTACGACTAGGAATCCTTGTCGATGAATGGCGGGATATACGGTAAAGCCTAGAAGGTGGAGTCTTAGTTCAGGGCCTAGTGATCTCTGGATCAGACTGTGGATTACGGTAAAGCCTGAGAGACTAGGAGACAAGAAAATTCCTCACGGTGTGGGTGGAGAAATCCAATGGCATCCATGCTTGTTTTGGCCTAGTTATTTGGTGGAGATCATGGTAAAGCATGTTATTACATGTTTATTGTGTTGGTCTAGTGATACAGGATGGATAACGATAAAGCTTGGTTTATATTGATGAGGTGATATGGTTTAGCCTCGTGATGCCCTGGTTGGTTCTTTTGCTTTGAGTCCCACCTTCATGCTTGGAATATGGAACGGGGGTGAATGGAGGAAGAGAGAATTGGCTCAGCCATTCTATGGGCGGGTGGAACGTGGTAGTCCCATCCCGGGTTGGCTTTTGTATTCATTAATAAAAGGTTCTTTGCTTGACATCTTATGTGTAAATGTATTGGTGTATATGTGGATTTTATGGCTGATATATCCTTGATATTTCTGTTGTTATTATGTTGGTTATAAGCATGTTTTATGACAGTGATGATGTATGGCTCTCCTCATTTTTTGATTGTAAATGAATGAATAATGTATATATGACCTAATAGATGATAATGCAGTTAATGATATAAGGGAACAATGCTTCTTAGCAATTCTCAGATAAGTATGAGACCCCTATGCTCAAATTTGTTGTTTACACCTATAGATTACATATTTGTGACATGTTTGAAGAAATGCCTATCATGGCTAGTAAGGGTCCAATAAAGTACTTGTTCAAATAATTGCATGTGTATCATTGTTTTGTTGTTATCTTGCAATTCTGAAAGTGTCATTGAGTTCTGGGCAGTGATCTGGGATTTGGGCCTGAAAAAGTGGCTCAAATCATGGAGACGCAGGCACAACACTGGGCAGAAAATTCCCTGGATGCATGCATACCCATGCTATGGGAGCATCTGGAGCCTCCTGGATGCATGCTTGTCCATATTAAGGGAGCATCTGGGGTTTCATGGTCTAAAACTTCATTTGGTCTCACGGCCTGGTTACTTGAGTGGTTGGGTTAGCTCCTAGGAGTTATATTGTTGATGTGGAAGATTTGTGTGGCGTGTTTCTGTCGATTCCACTTCCTTGAGGTCACCTAGGAGGTTGAATCCCATTATAGTGGACTCTCGCCACATATTTACCCCGGTTGTCCAGTTACTTAGGTAGATGTGGGATAAGGGTGTTACATTAATCGTCTCCTATAAAGGCTTAACTATCTTAGCATAATCAGAGATGAATTTTTGCGGGAAATTGATCTTTCCTAGGAAAGACTGCATAGCCTTCTTATTCACCAAGAACAGGATGTAGAAATATGGTGATAGAATTGAAATTACTCAAGAAATTTTAATATAAATAAAGAGACACAATTCTACTCTACGAGTCTGCAGAATTTAATTAACAATTTAGAACTACATTCAAAAACATGTAATAATAAAAGCCACACATGCATACTATTTTTCTAGGGGAGCCCAACTGGGAAAAACCCCTTAAGCCTCTTTGCATTAATCAGATGAATAGAGATTGTACTACAATTGAGCACAATCTGCAAGTGATCAACGTATCTCTCTGGTCAATGAGAATCTCTGACCCAGACTTAGTCAATTTATGCCTCTACTTGAGCCCCTATTTCCTTACGCAAATACCAAGGAATTAGCCCCCTTTTTTATGAAATTTCATCCAATTGATTGCCAATTCCTAAGGATTGATCATCTGACTACATGTAACACCTGTACACTCAAACTAGTTTACAATTGTTTGTTACATTACCTTGGAATCTTCACCACATCTAAGTAACTCAAATTCCTTGCATGCACTAGCTATTTTGAGCTGATTGATCAGTTAATTGGATGATCATTGAGTTATATTGTTGTTCCACTGCACAACTGACCTTCCACTAGTTCCATTAACTGTTAGAACTAGTTTAACTAAACACAACTGAAAATAATTGACCTGGATTACTAAAATTTAGCAATCACACATGCTTAACTGAACTCCAAGCCCTCTAACTCAAATTTATTGAGCTAACTGAGTGACAAGATCCATGTAACACAATTTAACTTCCTCCAAGTTGTCTATTGATGTGGAAATTCGAATTTTCACAATTTGACCAAGGTAAAGTCAAATTGAGACTTTCTTGCGACACTTCTCAACACTCCCTCTTAACAAGAAAGGGATTATCAACCACCCCTATCCGAAACCTGTGGAATTCGAACTTCCCTCTTGAAAAATCCTTTGTCAAAATGTTAACATCTTGTTCCTTTGTCGAAATGTATTCTAGCAACATTATTAGCCTCTGCACAAAGTCCCGTAAATGATGATACCATATTTCTATATGCTTGGATTGATCATGAAATATCAGATTCTTAGAGATCTTAATGCAACTCTGATTATCAAAATAGATCACAGTTGAATCCATCATCTGACCAAACAGTCCTACAGGTATCTTTCTCATCCAAATCACCTCACATGTTTCTTGACTTGTAGCCATGCATTCTGCTTCTGTCGAGTTGAGCGCCATGGATCTCTGCTTCCTGTTGCACCAGGAAACTGTTGCGGACCCAACACTGAAAATTCCACCTTATGTACTCTTTTGTTCGGATGGAATCCCTACCCAATCTGCATTCGTGAAGCCATACAACTTCACTCCCTCTATCCGTTTGTACCATAATCCATACTAGGTAGTGCCACTGAGGTACCATAAAACATGATTAGCTTCCTTCCAATATAATTTGGTCAACCTAACCATAGCTTGGCTTAGTTGGTTGACTTCATAGCACATATTTGGTCATGTGTTCACAAGATACATCAGTGAACCCACTAGCTGTCAGTAAATGGTAGCATCAACCTCTTCACTTGAAGTGGCATTCTCCTTCCTCCAGTTGGTCGCTAGAGGTGTCTCCATGGGCTTACAACTCTCCATGCAAAATCTCTGCAGTATCTTGTTGGCATACTTTCCTTGAGACACAAACAATTCCCCATCGCCTTGTCATACTTCCAGCCCAAGGAAGTAGTGCATGAGACCCATGTCCTTCATCTCAAATTCCCTTGCAAGGTCCTCCTTGCAAGAGTTGATCAATTGCTCATCACCTGTTAATATTAAATCATAAACATATAAAACAATGATAAGAAATTTACCTTCTACCAAAATATGATAGAGGTTCGCATCCACTTCACTTTTGGTGAAGCCTAAACCAGTGAGATAATTATCAATCCTGGTGTACCAAGCTCAGGGTGCCTGTTTGAGATCATACAATTCTTACCTGAGTTTGCACACATCAGACTCCCGATCAAATGTATCAAAAAATTATAGTTGCTCAATGTACACTTTCTCCTCAATAACACCATTGAGAAATTTTGTTTTTACATCCATCTAGTGGATCTTCCACCACATTTGCGCAACTAGTGTAAGAATTGATCTAACGGATGAATACCTTGCTACAAGAGAAAAGGTTTCCTCATAGTCAATTCCCTCAACTTGAGAGAATCTTTTGGCCACAAATATGGCCTTATACTTCTCTATGCTTTCCTCCACTGAATTCTTAACCTTGAAGATCCATATCGAACCCACAACTAATTTATCTGTCGATCTTGGGATCACTTCCCAAACACTATTCTTCATGATGGATTCATATTCTTCCACCATTGCATCAACCCAAACAGGTTGCTCTACTGCTTCCTCAAGAGAGGATGGATTAGTCTCTACAATGTTAATCATTAGGGCCATGTATCCAATGTACCTCTCAGGTGACCTCCTTTACCTACGCAAATTTGAAGGAGCTACCACATTATCCCTCACATCCTGCACCAATCTATCAACTTCCCTGGTTCTTTTCCTACCTTTTCTGGATGGTTCTGCTTGAGAGGATCTCTCCACTCTACATCCTATCTAATCCTCCATTTGTGGTTGCTTCACAACTTCTAGAGACTCCTTCTAAGGGGAGTCCTTTGTAGCTAAAATCTCCTCTTTTGGTGGGATCTGAAGCTCCCTCTCAAGAGAGCACTACATCACTTTCTCCTCATCAAACTTTGCATCCCTTCACACAACTGTGATTCTGAGGGAAGGTAAGTACACACGGTAATTGTGTGGAGTTTCAGTGTAACCCACAAAAACTCCCAACTTTGGTGTCAGCTCAAGCTTCTTCCTCGAATCTTTGGAGACATGGCAATAAACAGAGGCTCCAAAAATTCTGAAGTGAGACACATTTGGCTTTCTCCCCAAGAAAGCCTCCTCTAGTGTAATCATACCAAGAATCTGATGAGGAATCTGGTTCTGCAAGTAGACTATTGTGTTACATGCATCTTCCCACAAATGCAATGGAAGGCCTTTGTCATGTAGCATATCTCTTGCAACTCCCACAATGCTACAGTTCTTTCTCTCAACTACTCCATTTTGTTGTGGGTTGTTGGGTGTCCTTAGCTCTCTTCGAATTCCTTCTTTCACATAGAAATCCTTGAAGTCATTCTAAACATACTCACCTCCATTATCGCTCCTCATATCCTTCACCTTCTTGTCGGTGTCCTTCTCAACTAGTGCCTTGAATTCTACAAACTTTGATAATTTCTCATCCTTCTTCTGCATGAAGAAGATCCAACACTTCCTTGAAAAATCATCAATAAAATAACAAAATATTTATGTCTGGCAGTGGAGGTTGTCGAGAAAGGTCCACAAACATCAGAGTGGACTCTTTCCAAGACTACATGTGCTTTGCTGTCTCGATCATGGAATGTGGATTTTACATACTTCCCCAAGATACAACCCTTGCAAACATCATGCTACTCAAGTGCTCATTTAGGGAGGCCAATGGTTATTTGTTGCATAATCTTTAAGGCGCCATGATACAAATCTCTTATGCCAAAGTTCACTGACATTGCGACTCTGCAGTTTCTCTGCCTTACTACTTAATGCAACACAATATTCCACACCAATTTTATACATTTTCTTCACATGAACCCTGATCTACTTGACCTTTCTAGCGGTTTTGTCTCAGGAATGTTTTCCCTTTGCCGAAGATCACATCATAACCACGATCTTTCAAAACTGCTATAGAGATGAGATTCTTCTTTAGGCCTGGAACAAACATGACATCTTTGAGGTGAAGAGGGGATCGTGAATCCCTCTTAAAGGTAATTGTACCAATCCAGGTAGCACTGTACCTTCCATCATCCTCAACCTTAATATGCATCTAGAGATCTTTCTCGTCTAGGTCACTGAAAAAATATCTACACCTTGTCATGTGAAATGAGGCACCTGAGTCCAAGTACCACACACTCTGCATCACAATGTTGGTCATGCATGCGATAAGGGTGAATTCAAGCTCAAACTGTGAAGCCAATGCTTCATCTGTTGCTCCTCATGAGTTCTTCTTGCTAAACGTTTTGTGTGTACATCTTGTAGCGTAGTGTCTGAATTTATGACAATTGAATCATTTTATTTTGGACAAGTTTTTATTCTTTCCCCCTTGGTTGGATTATTGTTTAGTTTGAGATTTCTTCCCTTTTCCCTTCTTTCCCTTTCCAACCAATGCAAAATTTTCTCCATCCTCCCCCTTAGATGAGGTTCCATCTCTGGTATTCCACTTGATCTCTTCTTGTACCAAATCAAACCACAAGCATTCCCAATTTGGTAGTATATCCCTGCCATTCACTGAGTCTTGGTAGCTATGCTAGCTTTTGGGAAGGCATAGAAGAGTTAGGCTCACCAAGTCATCTTCTACAACATTCACACCAACCCCTCTAAGCTCATCCCGAACGTGTTTAAATCTAGTGAGATATTGTGGAATAGTGTCATTATTTTGCATCTTGATGTTTCAAAGTTTGTCTTTGGGGACTAGTTTTCTATGGTCACTGCTATTCTTGAATAACTATGTCAGTGCCTTCTACATTGTGAAAGGAATTTCTTTCCATAGAGATTTGAGACAATGTGGTCTCACACTCCCTCCAAGATTATTCTCCTTGCCTTGGCTACATCTTTCTTCCATTGAGCTAGGTTCTGGGCATCAGTTGATCCTGGTTTTGCAATGTCTATCTTGACATATTCTAGTAATCCGTTGTCATCAAGAACTACATCCATACGATCCTTTTACGCAATGAAATTCAAGCTTCCTTCCAAGGCATACTCTAATCTCAGCCTGTTGAAGGTCATTTTCCCAACTCTAAAGAGATCCTGCTACACTGAAGCTGCAAATTCGATCCTCTTGAGGAACAACTTTGAAATTCCTGTTCTAATTTGAATCCTACTCTGATACCATGTAGAAATATATAATTGCAACTGATCGAGAAATTTTAATCTAAATCAAGAGATACAATTCTACTCTACCGATCTGCAGAATTTAATTCACAATTTAGAATAACATGCAATAAGAAAAACCACACATGCACAATATTTTTCTAGGGGATCCCAACTGGGAAAGACCCCTCAAACCTCTTTGCATTAATCTAATGAATAAGGAATTCATTACAATTTCTTTCCCACTCTGAGCACAACCTGCAAGTGAATAACCTATCTCTCTTATCAATGAGAAGCTTTGACCCAAACTTAGTCAATTTCTGCCTCTGCTTGAGCCCTTATTCCCTTGCACAAAACCTGAGGAATTAGCCCCTATTTTTTAGGAATTTTCCTCTAATTTACTGTGTAATTCCCGAGGATTGATCATCTGACTGCATGCAACACTTGTACACTCAAACTAGTTTACAACTGCATGTTACACTACCTTGGAATCTCCACCACAATTGAGGAACTCGAATTCCTTACATGCATTATCTATTTTGAGTCGATTGATTAGTTAAGTGGATGATCGTTGAGTTAGATTGTTGTCCCACTGCACAACTGACCTTCCACTAGTTCCATTAACTGTTAGAACTAGTTTAGCGAAACACAACTGGAAACAACTAACCTGGATTACTAAAATTTAGCAATCACACATGCTTAACTGAAATTCAAGCCCTGTAACTCGAATTTACTGAGCTAACTGAGTGACCAGAGCCATGTCACACAAGTTAACTACCTCCAAGTTGTGTGTTGATGTGTAAATTCAAATGTTCTCAATTTGACCAAGGCAAAGTCAAAGTGAGACTTTCTTGCTACACTTCTCAACACGAGATTTGTGTAATGGCTTTGACCCTCTTCAGATCATCTTTAATTCTGCTCTTTGCAATGATGTGCCCTAAGAGATTCCCTTCTGACACAACAAAGATAATTTTCTTGGGATTGAGAGAAATCCCATATTTATGACACCACTCAAAGATTTGCTTTAGATGATGTACATGATCTGATCTTCTTTTGGAAAACACAGTAACATCATCCAAATAAACAACTGTGCTTTAATTAATAAGGCCACAAAAAGCAATAGCCATCGCTCTTTGAAATGTATCATTGGCATTGATAGCCCAAATGGTATTCTCTTGAAAGATAATGTTCCTCATTTGGTCCTGAAGGTAGTTTTCAATCGATCTGGTTCTGCTACTAGTACTTAATTGTAACTAGAGAAACCATATAGTAGCGAGAACATCTCAGACCTAGATATTGTCTGGAGGATTTGTTCCATGAATGGCATTGGGTAATTATCTTTATCAGATCCATGGTTGAGATTGCGGAAATCTACACATAACCTTATTTCATCAGACTTCTTTCTGACTGGGACCAAATTTTAAACCCAAGTGGAATATATGACTTTAAAAATGATCCAAGCATCCAACAACTTTCTCAATTCCTTTTGGATGAGGGGTTCTAGCGTTGGATGAACTTTCCTTAGTTTCTGTTGGAAAGGTTTTACCCCTTCTTTTATGGGAATGACATGTTGGATAATACGAGTATCATATGTCTTTAAATCGTCGTATGTCCATGCAAACACATCACGATACAATTTGAACAAGAAGATAAATGATTTTCATTATTATGGGGAACAACACATACCAAGATTTACATACTTTGGATCTTCTTGAGTTCCTATATTGAGTTGTTCAGATGATAACTTCAAGCTCTGGGTCTTTGTATTGATTCATCCTCTAAACTGGTTCTGCAGGTCATATAATTTTTCCAGGGACACCACACCTTTAGGAGTACTGTTTCCTTTCATCACATTAGATGCCTCCTACAAAGCCTTATCGTGCTCATCCTCTTCTATGGCAGCATCCTTGAATATGTCCACATTAGCCATAAAATGTAGTATATGTTGGTCGTCATTGAAAACACGAAAATTAGTGATGTTATTAGGCATAGATGGTTTATATATAATTTCAATATAAAAACCATTTCTCAATGGCGACATCCTAGCGGCTGCATTTGCTAGTGCATCTGCTACAACATTTCTAAGTTCAGGAACATAAATTATATTTTAAGATTTGAAATAATTAATCAAACGTCATACCTCCTACTAGTAGTTTTTAAGATTCAGTGAAACACAGTGGATAGTATCCCGTACCTGATGAGTGACCACCTCTGAGTCGCCAATTACCTTGAGAATATCTACCTTCATATCGATGACTTTCTTCAGTCCAAGTACGAGTTCTTCATATTCGGCAATATTATTGGTACACTTGAACTCCATACGTCATGAAAGGATATGTTTATTGTTACATGGGTCTATAAGTACGCAACCAACTCCAGAGCCATCCTACATCTTTGAACCATCAAAATAAAAATTCCAAATATTGCTAGCTACTAAGTTTCTTCCTACACTATTGTTATTATATTTATTATTATTATTACTATGTACATTTATATTACAAGATTCATTTGCACTAGCTAGAGAACAAGGAAGGAGCTCCAACTGTGTATCTGGTGGGACGAGTGATGGTTGTGCTTGATAACACCTTTGATCAGTTTCTAAGAAACAATTTCCAAAGATCAAATTGGCAAAGGCAGCTGGCTCATTGTGGTCCTCAAGTGGTGTCACAATGTGTTTCATGTATGGCTCATTTTCCACTCAAATCTGGTTATTTTTGCCCTTGTATGGAAGCCATAAATGTGACCAATTTGTAGCAAAATACCCTTGTAGTTTACTAGATCAGTCTCTACTCAGGAGTATGCCATAGGCTTCAGGGATGTCCACAATTACAATATTTATATATTGGTGAACTTGGTGATCAAGTGATAATCGAATGAGAACATTCTTGAGTTCACCAATAGCTTGTACAAGAGATATGTCCAGTTGAATGATTTATGCATCAGTTTGTCCCATTTAGAATTTATTTTCTTGGCAACGGATAACGACATTACATTCACAGATGCACCAGAATCGACTAAACAATTATGGATATTGTAATTGAAATTTTCAAAAGTTAATAGAAATGGAGGGCAAAGAGTGTTAGCATCTAATGTTATAGCATCAACTGCATACTCAAGGGAACCAGAAGACTTACAGGACACATTTTGAGAGGTAGAAGCTTTATCACCTGGCGAAGGTTCTAAAAAGGCTTAGACAAGTAGTTCACATTGGCCTGTTATCTTCATGAGATCAAAGATGGAAATATTGGCTCGAGCTCTCTTAAAATCTTCAACTATGTTATAATCAATTGTATCAAATTTAGAATGCAATGCTAAAATGTCTGGAGGAGTGGCTTTGTTTAACACTTCCGGGGTGATGGGCTTGCTTTGGTTGCTGGAGGAAGTGTTCTTGGAAGCAGTTGCATTTCTAGACTTACTCTATGCATTATGAGTAAGATTAACCAGTGGTGAGATCCTTCTTAGAAATTGTTCCTTCATTTTTTGTCTCGTCACCTCCTGTTCAGAAACATACCCTTTTCTCCTCAAACTGTATTGACCGTTTTTCTTCTGGGGGGCCTCACTTTGTGGCGGTGCTTCAACACTTTTCTTATCATCATTAAGAATACAATCAAACACATTCATTGCATGTCCAATGTCTATACTTTCTTTAGTCATTGCAGGTTCTTTTATTTCTTCTATTTGTTATGACTACTCATCTGCTAATAAATAATCCACAATGTGTGCGACCAGAGCATTCATGTTGTGGTTCCACTGTGGGCATGTCTTTTTCTTGAATAATATTCCTGGTGGAAAGATCAATAGTTGTCCATACCCATACTTCCTATATTCAACACAACGTTTGAACTCTGGACGGACTTGGCAGGTTGATTATCGTTGTTACTTTTATTATTCCTTCAGAACGGGAAAGACTTGGGAGACTTGTTACTAGTAGAAGTCTCGCTTGACCTTCTCTTTAATTCTGAAATCTCATTGGTAAGTGCTTTTACTGTCCTGGTCAAGCTTTCAATATCTGACAAATCCTTATCTTTATCCTTACTTGAAGAAGGTTGAGACTTCCTGCCAGTTTCCTTGGAGTCTTTTGATTCATCATCATCAGTAATAAGTCCAATGACACGTAAGTCTTTCTGGACGACGATTACTTCTACAAAGTTTAGTGCCAATGCTCCCTTTGCAGCTCTTTTAACGAATGAGGAAATGTTGGTGGGAAAGGAAATTGTGTAATAATCAATAGTAATTGAATCATGTGGTTGTGTGCCCGGGGGAAACTTGTTCAATATGCGATTGAACTTTTGATTAAAATATTTCACTTTCTCCTTTTCCCCCATCTTATTGTTTCCGAGCTCTTTCAATAACATGGTGGGAGTCTTGTCATCAACAAATTTCTCCAAAAATAACTTCTTAAACTCCCTCCAACTATGGACTAAATTGACAAGTAGACTATGGTACCATGTTGTTGCTCTACCTTCTAATGTAAATGAAAAAGCCTACAAGCAACATCATCGTACTTTACCTCCAACATCCATAGATGCATGTAGAAATCATTGATGTGATCTTTTTCCTTTGTCTTCTTATCCAAATCAAACTTTGATAACAACTTTTCTAGATGTCTGGCCATCAAATGAAGATTATCTGGAAGAGCCATAGGTCCTTGGGCCATCCAATCTAGGTCTTGGTCTGCCATGTTTTCATCTCTTGGTTCCCCTCCTTTCCAAAATCTGAGGAGTGTCGGCCGGATAAATCGTTCTTGTGGACAAGACCAATCTCCCTAGTATCAACTGATATCTAGCGACAAGCAGAACAAGCAAATCTATCTTTCTCTAAATATTGTGATTTATAAATAAAAACCAAGAGGTTTTTTAGACCCTACCTTAAGTCCAACGCTAGTTTGTAGCAGCCACGCTTCGACCATCCGAACAAGTTTCCTTTTGAGAACCTGCAAACACAAACAAGCGCACATCAAATAACACCTGCATAGCCAATATAATAAATCATATTCATCATGGTGATCAAATAATCCATGAAATAAACCATAAGAGACAGCTTATTGAGAAAAATAAACTTGATTGTATTAACTTTAAACAAAGAAGAACTTTACAACCTTGGTGCCTTGATGTTGTACAAGCTCCTCCCAGGGTTCAAGCAAGAATCTCCTCTACTTTGACAAGCTTCACACTCTTCCCATGAGATCAAAAGGTATGTAATCTCTCCTCTCAAGCTCAATTAGGAAGTCTAAATTCCAACAACATTTACCGTAAAAAATATTCAGCTTTCAACCTCCTTAGTAACTAGCGCAATGCCTCATTTTATAGTGTAGAGGAAGGAAGTTACCAGGTCCACCTATGAAGGGATAGAGTCCTCCTTCAAAGGGATAAGCTCCTCACATCAAGGGGTTAGCTCCTTTAGTTATGGGATGCATGAACATCAAAGGAGTGAACTTGCCACCTCAAGATTCCCTCTAGAAGCTTCCAAAAATAACCCAAAGTGAGTTTTTAAGAATGTACTTGCGCCTTTTTGACTTTTGCAGGGGTCTGCACCCTTTACACAGAAACAGAGCGGGAAAGTCCGCAGGGGACATGACCAGGGGTTGCGGGACCGCAAGTAATGCTAAGAGAAAGTGCGGAACTAGTGTTTTAGATAGTTTCAAGGACTTTCTCTCATTTTTCAAGGCTTGACATGAAGAGCTGAGGTTTAAGACTTGCATAGGAGGAAAGTATGAGTGGTGATAGACTCACACTGACTGCAAAATGTCATGGTGACAATATTTTGTGTAACAGATTGCCCCCTAAAGTGCGAAGTCTGTAATAGATGATGTCACGCCCCTACACCTGCGGTAGTCTTTCAACCGCTTATAGCGAGGTGCGGCACCACCGAACGCTTTCTTTTCACCAATACTCACCTTCGTGGACTACGCCTAATTCACTTGTCCTTACTTAGTTTGTTTTTCGCAACCAAGTAAAATGCAATTATCCTTTATACTTAATGAAGCCCATACTCATTCATTATCATCATGCAATTAACCAAGAACATCAACAATTGCAAACAAGTATAAAGGGGAGGGGAAACTCTCGAACAAGTCTGCCCAATGATATATTATAATCAGTATCTCTTCAATGATACAATCATCAAGTATACTTGGCAAAACTCCAAGTCTATACTTAGAATATTTTACAATCAAGGCATAGAACAGCCTTTACAATACTTGTGCCAACCTCACACGGTAGGAGGGTGCTCACCCGAGACACCTAGAACTCCACCTTAAGTTCTGCACAAAACTGCACACTCATCGACCAACATACGACCCACTCTTCTAACCATCAACCAAGACTTCACCTGCGCACTTCTCCAAGTTAATGCGCATGAGTTATGCGCATGTATCAACCCAAACTGCGCACTTCCCTTGCGTAGATACCAAGAGTGAATGCAAGTCGAATTGCTTGTCTCCAAATGAACTTGGAGCTCCCTTATATATATCATTCCATGCGTTGGTTTGCAAAGGGGTGTGCAGCCTTTAGGCCGACCCCCAAAAGTCTCCACGCACGCCCATAGTTCTCTTAACAAGTTGGCTTCACCTCCTTTTATCCATCGCATATAAGCTTGCTTCAACACTTAGTCGAATTAAGTGTTTTTCTTATCGTCGCTTTTATCGTCACACTTTCACCGTCGCTCCGTCGCATCGTGCGTTCGTGCACCCACCCGCGCACCCGCGTGCCTACCCGCGCGCCCTCGTGCACGATCTCACCCGGCGCCCGTCGCACCGACGTTCCAAAGGTCTTACATCCTCCTCCACCTGAAATCGTTGTCGTCCTCGACAACATATCATCTCGGTAGCCATCCACCAAGATCATCATCATCCATGATGTCGACTCCTCCACATAAGGCAAACATCCCTGCAACATATATAGAACTCTATCTCCATCATGTCTCACCTTAGTGACTAACTGCCACCAAGATACCCATACCAAGGTATGCACCTTCACGGTATGTTCCCCACCAGATATCATCTCGATCCATGATCATCGACTCCTCTGCCACAATCTCCACTGCAACATCTTGTGTCGACCCCATCATGTGTCATCATGTGAACCTCTGTCATGATACTCCAACAAAATGCCAACACATCTCTGCACACTTCGCGACCCCATGTCTGAACTAGTTGGGTAGCTAATCCAACCATCACGCTCAATCCATGAGAGTGAACATCCTCATGCCATCATCAGTTGTTCCTCAAACATCTGCCACATCCTTGACTCATCAAGAATCTACCACCATAATCCATGCTCAGGTCCATGGGAAACTCCATCCATCTGCAACATGTCATGATGCTTGATGCCAAGCCATCCCTGCACCATCAATCATACCTGCTCAAACATGTTTAAGGACTCACTGCCATGAGCAGCTAACAATGAGCCCCATCTTCTTCATCCATCTAAGAAGATGTAGAGGGAGTAGAGCCTGAAGGCTCTCCCTCACTAATCAACTCAATCCATCTATCAGGATCCTCAATCTCCATCCTTTGTAGATAAGCAACCCAGTCTTCCTTCTGGACATCCGGCCTCACATATACCTCATCATCATCATCATCATCCTCCACCAACTCTAGCCTTCTTGACAAATCCAAGATGCTATCTGAAAGTGATCTAATGACCAATGACTGCTCGGTAAGCTTTGCCTCAATAGTAGACAATCACTTATTCACCTTCTCCTTATCTTCCATTTGCATCACTCCCAATTTACAATCAGGTCTTGTCACACCAATGGGTACATCTTCCCTTCCATCATAAATGTAGAGCTTCCTCAAATGTGGAACAACCATAGTCTCAAATTGTTTCATGAATTCCATCCCTAATACAGCTTCATAGTCATCAATCCGCACTATAGTGAAGTCCACCTTCCCGGTCCATTCACCAAGTGTAGTGTCCATACTCTCAGCTATACCAAGAATCTCAATAGGAGGATAATTCACTGTCTTCATTTGTGCCTTTGCCGGTACAAACTTCAGCCCAACTCTTCTCGCAGTATCTTCACTCATGAAGTTGTGAGAAGCCCCACTATCCACCATAGTGAGTATATCAGCACCTCCAACCTTCATTTGAACATACTCCAACTTGTTCCTTTCAGGATCCCTTCTAGAGGCCACTTCTGTAGTAGCAGAAGCACCAAGTATCTACAGCATCCCCACAGAAGCACTTTCATTTTTCACATCAGATTGTGCAATAGCACCACCTTTGGTTTAGAAGGACAATTCTTCACCGTATGTGGTCCAGCACATATCCAACACTTCAAGGCTTTTTTCATCTTCGAACTATCATCCGATTTCGAAGCATCTTCCTTTTTCTTATCTTTCGGTTTATCGGACTTCTTCTTCCTATCATCAGAAGTCTCATCATAATGCTCCACCAATCTGTCAACAGCACCAAAAGCTTCTTCAAGTGTCCTAATCTTCTGCCTCTTCACTTCATTACGTGCCCAAGGATTCAACCCAATAATGAAGTTGAACACCTTTTCCCTTTCCGCCATGTCAGGAAGTTCCAGAGCTGCACTTGCAAACTCCCACTGATGTGCTTGTAGGCTTCCGGTCTGCTTTATGTACTTAATCTTCGTCCTTGCTTCCCATGTCTCATCCTGAGGACTGAAATAAGTCTGCAAAGCCTTCTTCATGTCATCCCACGAAGTAATGTCATCAGCACTACCATTGGCAATCTGATCTAATCTCCTTCGCCACCACATCTTAGCATCCTTTGTTAAGAACTAAGCAGCTATCTTGACCTTTGTCTCATCATCAGATAAACCCAATCGTTCCAAGTATTGCTCCATGTCCCATAGAAAGTTACCAAGATTCTTTGCATTCCTTGTACCATCATAAGATTCTGGTTCCTTGACCTTCACATGAGGCACTCCTCCACCTGAGTTATGCCTCACGGCCTTCTTCAACACCGCTATCTCATCCTTGGCTTCGTCAAGAGTTTTCTTCAAGTTCACGATCTCTGCAAGACCTTGATCCCTTGCTTCTTCAACCTCCTTGACCCTTACTTCAAGTTGTGTACACATAAGATCAGTGTACTCATACTGTGTTCGGAGTTCATCATGTTGTGTTCGGAGTTCATCGAGCTCTTCCCTTGTCTTCAAGTTGGCCTCTTGTTCTTTAGCAAACAAGTCCATCTTCTTATCCCAAGAAGTCTCCATACTCTCCATCTTTTCCAACACCTTTTCAATGAACCCAATAGTAGTATCCTTCATAACGTGACTAGACCCAGCCTGAGATTCGACTGCCATCTCTAACAGCTTCTTTCTCCTTTGCAATCTAGTTTCGACCATCCAACAACTTCACCAAGTCACCTGCAACTAGAACCAACCCTTGTTCCACTTTGTGTGAAACGGTTTCCTTCACCTGCAAGTACCCTTTCACTGTCACGAGCAACCCTGCTCACCAGCTCTAGACCAAGCTCTGATACCAACTGTCACGATAGTGCAGTGGGATCAGCACTTCATCATCAACCTGAACACGAGCAAACCTTGCTCTGATACCAACTTCACTTCGGTGAAGTTGTGTAGCAGCTTCAATATCCGGATCAGCTGCTCTGATACCAACTGTCACGCCCCTACACCTGCGGTAGTCTTTCAACCGCTTATAGCGAGGTGCGGCACCACCGAACGCTTTCTTTTCACCAATACTCACCTTCGTGGACTACACCTAATTCACTTGTCCTTACTTAGTTTGTTTTTCGCAACCAAGTAAAATGGAATTATCCTCTATACTTAATGAAGCCCATACTCATTCATTATCATCATGCAATTAACCAAGAACATCAACAATTGCAAACAAGTATAAAGGGGAGGGGCAACTCCCGAACAAGTCTGCCCAATGATATATTATAATCAGTATTTCTTCAATGATACAATCATCAAGTATACTTGGCAAAACTCCAAGTCTATACTTAGAATATTTTACAATCAAGGCATAGAACAGCCTTTACAATACTTGTGCCAACCTCACACGGTAGGAGGGTGCTCACCCGAGACACCTAGAACTCCACCTTAAGTTCTGCACAAAACTACACACTCATCGACCAACATACGACCCACTCTTCCAACCATCAACCAAGACTTCACCTGCGCACTTCTCCAAGTTAATGCGCATGAGTTATGCGCATGTCTCAACCCAAACTGCGCACTTCCCTTGCGTAGATGCCAAGAGCGAATGCTAAGTCGAATTGCTTGTCTCCAAATGAACTTGGAGCTCCCTTATATATATCATTCCATGCGTTGGTTTGCAAAGGGGTGTGCAGCCTTTAGGCCGACCCCCAAAAGTCTCCACGCACGCCCATAGCTCTCTTAACAAGTCGGCTTTACCTCCTTTTATCCATCGCATATAAGCTTGCTTCAACACTTAGTCGAATTAAGTGTTTTTCTTATCGTCACTTTTATCGTCGCACTTTCACCGTCGCTCCGTCGCATCGTGCGTTCGTGCGCCTGCCCGCGCGCCCGCGTGCCTACCCGCGCGCCCTCGTGCACGATCTCACCTGGCGCCCGTCGCACCGACATTCCGAAGGTCTTACAGATGAGGATTTCATTTATCATCTAAGAAGAGTGAAGTAATTTATCATTTCGAGGATCATCCTGTGGAGAGCCTGGTTGGAACCTGTAAAAACATTCAATACAAAATATATATATGTGATCATATCATCGCTGAGGTAGGCATTCCCATACTCAGATCAAAACTGACTAGAAAACTAACTAAACTGCTCTGATATAGGAATGATCTTGTAATACATCACAAGTATAGACATATGTAGACACAGTATGGGCGCAACCATCTGTTTATGAATAGTCCACTGTATAATGAATAACAAAATTCCTCGCAGCCTAGATGGTGGAAACTAGATCCAGGGTCTTGATTTCTACTTCCCGAACTAGTACGATTCTATCCATGTGAATGAATGTGTCGAAGTCGAACATGGTAGAAACCACTTGATTACCAGTCAATGATGTAAACTGTTAACAAGTGTGAGAGAAACCACCAGTAATGTCAATGGCTCTCAAAGTACTCAGTACAATCCATGAAATGTGAATAGATGAGTTGATGTTGAACATGTCACGGAATCCTTTGATCAAAGTGTAACAGTCCAAAGATAAATATCTAATTAACTTTTCTGATTAACATTAAATTCAACTAAGAATAGTGCTTACCTGTCGTAGAAGTAGGCTTACCGCAACAAGGTTTTTGGGGACGACTCTCCACCCAACCGTAGGCTCAATTGTGCAAGGATTCTGCTACAACTGGCCACCCCCGAGCCCTCAATCAACGTACTACTGCCAGTGACTCCTAAGTCTTAGAACACCATTCTCCCAAGATAATGCAAGATAGAATCTCAGAATGATGGAATGCAGGAATGCCTCTCATCTTCCTCACCATCTATTAAATAGAACAACATTGGAAGGGGAACCACATGCACACACTCCATGTGTCTACATGCAACTTTCTTTTGATTTTTAGCTTTCTTGTTTTATTTCTTTACTTTTCTTTTGATTTTTAGCTTTCTTGTTTTATTTCCTTCTTTTTGATAGTTTTCTTGTTTTATTTCTATTTATTCTGATTTAGAGTTTTAGTATAGTTATTACTATTTTTATTTTTATTATTTTTATTTATTTTCTTGTATATTTTTAAATATCATTTATTATTTATGATTTATTATTTTTATTATTTATTATTAAGTGATTTATTATTTATGATTTATATTATTATTATTTATTTGTCTTATTTATTATTTTTATTATTTATTATTTATTATTATATTATTATTTTTATTATTTATTATTTATTATTAAGGGAAGGGATATTACACGAAGGTCAATGATGCAACCTGTCGTCGAAGGTGAGAAACCTGCCATTGAGGCATGCAGATTCCAAGGTACGTAGGATTTCTAGATCATCTTTCTAGATAATGAGCTGAAGTCGATAGAAAGTGATCCGTCGTAGACAAGCCCACAACATGAAATAATAGATCAAGTTTGAAGAAATGTGTTTGCAAGGACTGACTCAGGGATGGTCAAGATGGATGACAGATATTTTGTAGATGAATGGTTTATTTGCACTGTCCTCTTGAACACATAACAACACTGCAAATGGTTTGGTGACAATTGACCCAAAGCAAATACCCAGAAACCGGCTGAAGACTTTCAATATGGTTTGATTAATTGTTAGGCAAAGGAATTCCCAACCCAGGTGAACTAAAAGTGTCGTGTTCAAGAGTGGTTGAATGTTTTTCTGAGACACAAAGTATAACAAACAGGTTCATTTTTCTCTCTTTTCCTCCACCATTTCTAGCAAGTACCTCTTTATTTTTGACAAGCTTGAGGAGGATAACATTTGCTTGGTTATAAGCTCATCCTTCAGATGAGTCCAACTTAGTTTAAAATTCGAACCCTAAGAAGGAGTGGCCTGTTCCTGTTTGTAATTGAACAGGTCCTTTACTGTTAAATTTTAACAAGTCCAGTATAGGAGAAACTTGGCGTTTTTCAATTTTAGGGAGTCAGAAGAAAAACTTAAGAAAACTCCATGGTTGTCCTCTTTTGTAAATTTGTGTCTCCCAAGCCCAAAAAAGTATAAAATAATACTTGAGATAACCACTTGATCATTACGATGAAGGAGTACTTTTCATAATTAGCGTCTTCAATCCGAAAAAGTAAAAAAGCGATCAAGGACACATCATTTTATAACCAATATTGAATTTGAAACGACAAAAATCCGGCAATCTTTTCATGTTTATGCAGTTAGAAAAGAGTTGTAAGTGGACCGCCTTTTTAATTCCGTTTTAACGAGCTTAAAAAGAAAAACTCGGCAATCTTTTCATATTTTAGGATTCAGAAAAGAGCTTAAAGATGAATCTAATGTTTTTGTTGAAAATGACCAATTTTTCCTAAAAAATCCGAGATTCTGCACAAAAACTCAAACATTACTCGTACCTGTTTAAAATAAATAAAAATGCATCAAAAAGTTACCTTTTTAAAGTGAAAAATAAACAAATTAAAAATTCATTTATTCAAATTAACTTACAAAAAGGGCTTTTTTAAATTCATTTTTACCGTTTGACTTCAGAGTGAGAAAAGAGAGCTTTTGGGTAAGAAGCTTCCTGTGAAGATTGCGGAAAATCCATCCGTTGGAATCGAAAACCGTCACCTCTAGGGAATCCACATCACTTTAATCTTGCATTTCAACCGTTTGAATTTTGTTTTTAGGTTTCTATTTTGATTTTTAGGAAAAATTTAGTTTAAAAGACCGCTCGCGGGGGTCCGCAGGCGCAGCATGCGAAACTTGCGGACCCCGACTTTTTCCTACAAAGGAAAGAGCCGGGGGCCCACACCTGCTATTTGGGCAGAGTGTAGACCTACGCACTGTCCCTAACTGTAGAGTGCGGACCCTGCGACATAGGTTTTACAATTTCAATTTTTCAATTTCCGCCCAAAAACTTTGAATTAAAATATTATAATCCACTTTTTCTTTCAATGTGGGATATACACCATGCTCAGTTGGCGAGAATGGGAGTATGAAGATGTGGACCTTTCCGCAATTAATCATCAACCTTCGATAGATGCATTGAAGGCATGCGGGTTATTTAAATTCTAGGCCATACCTGGCATGAGGGCCCAAGTATACTTTTTGCAATGGCTGGTGGACAGATGGAATATACAGGACCAGTGTTTCATTATTGGTGGCCACCAGCTCGAAATGGAGCCAGAGGACATTTACTTCTTGACTGGTTTGCCCAATAGAGGTGAACAATTGACTCTATTTGGGACTAGGCCAGGTGTCCAGTCTGTCGATAGTCTCCAGCTAGAGTTTTGTAACGACCAAACCAAGGACAAAGGGATTGATATCAAAACCATCTCCCGTCCTGAACTCAAATTGATTGCATTCATTGTCACCAGACTCTGCGGAAGCATAGCACTGCATGTAGCCACCGGATCCCAAATGCGGATGGCAGTAGACTGTTAACGAGGCACTATCTTCAACTGGTGTGAAGCTGTGTTGGCTAATGTAAAAGGCCAACTGACTAGAGCAAAGAACGGACAACTAAAAAAATTTGGATATGGTTTCTTAGTTGTGAGCTTTGGTCTAGAGAGGGTCCCGATGTTGGTCCCACAACATCTTTCTGTTGGAGCTGGACTTCCCCGAGAGCCCAAGCTGATGCGTTGGGTTGCAATTATGGCCCGTCATCCTGAGGAGGGTTCAAAGGTTGTTCGCTTTCCTCTCGAGTATTTTCATTGGTTGGAGAACCAAGTTTTCGCGATTCAAGATTTTCCTTATGATGGGATGGATTATCATGGTGACCCAGACATGGCTCTTCCACCAGGAGAGCAATGGGATGAATCAGGTAAAATCATTCTCAACATTTTCTAATTTAATTTTATTTTTTTTTAAATCGTCCAAAACTGATAGTAAAAAGTTTCAAATGCAGATGTAGGTCCACGACGACCAGCCACTCTCCGGCCCTATGAGAGGAGACACCCAGCTGCAGCAGTACCAGCCCCACGGGACGAATCTATAGATACCTTGGCCGAATTGGAAAACCATCTAGAGCGTTTAACAACAAATATTCCAGAGACTAGCATAGATGCATTCCTCTTAGGTTACAGCGCTATGTGATTGGGGTCCCAGGACCTTTCAGGAGGTTCCTTTATAGGGTGGCCCGAGCAGTGGTTTCTTATCGTGATCATTACCAGTGATAGGATGATAGCCTTTGTAGACTTGATACGAAATTTTTGCTTTTTGTACTATCATTTTTGCCGATCATAAGGTGTTTTTCAACCTATGATCGAAGACGATGTATATTTGACACACTTCTATGCTATGCTATATCACTATTACTGGCTATCTTTTAAAACATGCTATGGAATGTCTTTAAATTTACTATTTGATTATTGCAAATGTCTACTTAACATTTGAGAAGCAATTGCATCTGCTAATGTATTTAAATATCTTGGAATATGCTGATATTCAATGTAGTCAAATTCACGTTCCAAGAGACGAACTCTCAAAAATAATCTCAATAACACTGGATTTCTAATGGCATAAACTCTATTAAGCTACAATACAATGAGTTCAGAATCTAACCTCACAATCAAACTCTGAATCCAAAATGAGATGGATTCAGATAATAACTCAATCACTGCACTATACTCTGCAATGTTGTTCATTGTTTGACCGAGGCTTACCCCATGCATAGATACCAACTCATCAAAGGGTGAATAGATAACCCAAGCTGTGGAAGAAATGTTCTGTGTATTACGACAAGCACCATCAGTGAAACCAATGTATGTTTGAAGAGACGTCGACATCTGCAATATCAAGAGTAAAATCAAGATAAGCAGGAATAATGACAAAAACACTCTCTAAACTAAGCACACTTTTCTAATCTAAAACACACCAGCTAGAAAGAAAACTAATTTAACTAAAATCTCCACACCTATATTTAAGCATAATATCTCTTTAGATAAAGACCATTCCTGGGCTTACCTAAAGAGACACCGTCAAAATCTACCAATTCACCGGCCCCTTTTGCCAACTTTCGCTTAACAACATAAGGACCATGCCACATAGGTACGAATTTTCCAACCCCTAGCTTATCATTTGCTTGATCGTATAGTAAGACTAGGTCTCCTTCTGAAAAATTATGAGGTGTAACATTTCGATCATACTGAGCTTTAATTCGTTTGGCATGAGTTTCGATTGCTAGTGCAGCATCACGTCGATTCTCATCTAGCTAAGCTAAGTACAACAAATGTTTCTCCTCTTTTGAAGTGGCTGGGAGTAACCCTATGGCTATTTGCAATGACGGGATCTCGCATTAAATGGGTAACACAGCTTCCAAACCGTAAACTATTTGGTAAGGAGTGAAACCAGTTGATGTTTTTACTGAGGTTCAATACGCCCAAAGCGCTGAAAATAAAATGTTATGCCAGTTCGACCTATGAATCCCAATGATTTGTTGATGGCTTCAACCATACCATTTGCCTGTGGGTAATATGGAGTAGAACTATCGTGACGTAGGCCAAGTTGATCTGTTAGTTCAGTGATCATGATGTTTCGAAAATGACACCCATGATCAGTGATAATCGCTTGTGGAACACCGAATCTAGTAATTATATGATTGAAAACGAAAATCGCAGTAGTTTTTCCATCTGCCGAAAATGTAGGCATCGCCTTGGCCCACTTGGTAAAATAGTCTACCGCAAGGATGATATACGCATGCCCCCCGGCCAAGTGAGGGTTACATGTAATAAAGTTGATACCCCACTTTTCAAAAGGACAGACGACAATTATAGGGTGGAGAGGAGCAGGTGGAGCACGCATCTTTCAATAAAAAATTTGACAATTGTGGCATTTTCAAACCACGTAAATACAATCTTTAAACAAAGACGGCCAGAAATAGCCAACGCGCAATATCTTTTGGGTTGTGGCATACCCAGACATATGACCGCCACATGCTCCAGAGTGACAGTCATTTAGAACCTTTTCAGCTTCTTCATGAGTTAAACAACGTCAGAAAACAGAGTCCGCCCCACGACGATAGAGTGTATCTCCAATAATCTTGTATTGTTGGGATTGGAAACATATTTTCCGTCGCTGAGATCGTGAAATTTCAGGCCGAAAAGATTGGGTTTGGAGATAAACTATGATATCTCCATACCATGGATCAAGAGTGCTGATAAGAAACAAGGATTCGTCCGCAATGGGCTCTTCTGCCACAGTTTCAGTATCAGCACACGGGAAGTCACACATCAACTCCGCAAAAACTAAAGATTTCTTTGACTTGGATTTCTCAAATTCCAAGTCAAATTCCTGCAGGATAACAATCCATTTGGAATACTTGCCCCCTAGCAATTGTTTGGTCAAAATATAGATCATAGGGTTACAGTCAGAAATTACAGTAGTTTTGCGTAGTAAGATGTAATGACGAAATATTTGGACAGCTTGAACAGCTACCAAGGCCAATTTATCCACATGTGAATATTTTAGCTCAGTCAGATTAAAAGTTCGACTAAGGTAGTAAATCACATGTTCACTACCGAATTCATCTTCCTGAACTAACACCATCCCGATGGTGGAATGAGAGGCGGTGAGATACAAGAAGTAATCCTAGTTGTAGTTGGGAGGATGCAATAACGGTGCATGGGTCAATGCGTGTTTAAGTGCATCAAAATATTTGTCAGCTATCTCATCCCAAAAGAATGGAGTATTCTATTTCAACAACCTGGTAAAACCCTTTGTTATCTCAGCATAGTTAGGAATGAATCGACGTAAAAAGTTTGCTTTCCCTTGCAAACTTTGGAGTTGGCAAAGAGTCAAAGGAGGAGGAAATTTGACAATAGCTTCAACCTTCGAGGGATCGACACGAATGCCAGCTTTCGAAACAACAAATCCCAGAAAACAACCCATTTCTATACAGAAAACACATTTGTGTGGATTCAACCTAATTCGATAATGCCTACGTCTCATAAAGATTGCTCGTAAATGAGTGAGATGATCGGCTCTACGTAATGAATGGGCAGGTAAATCATCGAGATAACGTTGCACAATGTGCTTGATGTCATGAAACGCATAAGACATATCTCTTTGAAAAGTTGCTTCGGCGTTCTTCAGCCCAAAAGGTAATTTGCAATAAGCAAATGTCCCCCGTGGACAAATAAAAGCCGTTTTTGGTTGATCAACAAGTAGAATGTTGATTTTATTGTAACCAGAAAAACCATCCATAAAGGAGAACATTTCACTACCGGCACAATCATCAATGATTTGATCGATATAGGGAGTTGGGTAATTGTCTTTGGGACAAGCTCGATTAATGTCCCTATAATCGATACATATTCTTATCGTTCCTTGCTTTTTGTTAACAGGGAAAATATTCGATAGCCAATCCGTTAAGGGAATTAGATAAATGAAACTTGCTTTAAGTAGTTTCTCAACTTCTACTTTAATAGCAACAACTTTTCGCGGGTGGATCTGACGCAAACGTTGTCGGACGAGTTTAGCGTCCGGGTAAGTTTTGATTTCATGAACAACAATTGCTGGATCAATTCTGGCATTTCTTCATATGACCAGGCAAACACGTCGCAGAATTCTTGAAATAGGGCCTTATATGTTTGAAGTTCATTTTCCGTATAGGAGGTACCTATATGAATGTTTTCAACAATTCCTGGTTTAACTGAAATGTCAATAGGAACCGTTCGAGAAATATTTCCCAAATTTAACTCAGAATCAGGATTTTGCAATGGATTCTGTGGTTCCTTGACATAATCAGTAGTAAAAATAGATGAAAAATCATTTTTAAAATGATCAATCTTAGGTAAGAACGAAGATCTATGATGAATACCTTCCCATGGTAAATCATCAACAGACAAAATTTCACAAATCTACTCATCAGTATGAACAAGTTCGGAAAAAATTGTTGAATCTGAGTTTGATGTTGAAAGTGATTCTCCATGGACCACATTCATTAGGTCAATTTCGGTTGAAGAAGGATCAGAAAATGACCATACAGCCCGATATGCAATTTCATAGGGACTCAAAGGCATCGCATCACCAAATGAATCCGCCTCAGATTCGGAAGGTACGATCCAAGGATCATCATAAGCAATAGTATCTGATGAAATCATATGAATGGTTGTAGTAGAAGGCAATACGTTAGGAGGAGAAAAGGAAAAAGTTCCTAGTAAACCAGAATCTTTAACCAATCCTACCCCAACATCCTTATAAGGGATAGTTGTTTTACCGACATGCTGAATACTTTTAGAAGAGGTTGGGTCGGATGAAAAATAAGTTAGCTGGTCTATAGTTACGATCTTTCCATTATGAGGAAACTTTATAAACTGAAAGACCGATGAAACAACTGCAGTCATAGCATAAGACCAACTACGACCCAAGAGAAGGTTGTAATCTAGAGGGGCATCAACCACTTCCACGTCTAGATTAACAGTTTTGACTTCAACCCCTATAGGTAAATCCTATAGAATGCCAAACGGATGGAACCCATGGCCATCAAAAGCCTTTAGAATCGTCGAGGATTGATTAAGCGTAGGAGAACCAAAGGAATCTCCAACACTGGATTGACATAGTACACGTTGAAGCTCCCTCATCAATCACAGTCCTAAAGCAAGGTCTGTTTTTGACTAACATTGGAATCTGGAAAGCCATTTGATGAGGTAAGCGAGGTGTACTATTTTCTAAATCGAATATTATAAGGTTCGAGTCTTGAATATCTATAGCTCCTATCGCCAACAATAGCAATTTACGTTGTGCTGGACATGATTGCAACACCTCCAAAGCCGACATTGCTGAAGGGGAAATAGCTAAATCTTCAACAATGTTATAGTTCTGAGCAGCTCTCGCATGCGGATTGAAAGCTGACTTTCGAAGTATACCTTTAGTAGGAAGTTTGATTACTAAGTCTGGGTTAGGTTTCTCGATCTGTAACGGATCAAAACTAGGAGTTGAAGTTGATGGGTTCGAATTAGAGGATTCTGCCTCCTTACCACCAACAGGACTTTTACTTCCATAATCTTGTGATCGTGTCGCAATCCTAACATGGGACATCATCATTATGGGTTCTTCTGAGGCATTTGAGGAAGAACCGATCATATTACTATCTTGACTAGGAAAATGATCCTTCAAGACAACAGGCGTTTAAGAACCTTTGACGATTTTCGCAACCTCAGCATGATAAGGGCAGTCTCTTGTAAAATACTCTTTGTCACAAATGAGACAAGGATAACGAGGTTTATGTTTCTCATCAGTAGATTCCGTTTTATCTGATTTCTCTTTCAAATTTTGTTTATTTTTCTTCTTCCCCTTCTTTTTACCGCCGGATTTTGATTTGGCCGTAGATGATTCTACGACATGAATATCGGTAGGAATTTCAGCGGAAGAGTCTCCTGTCGGGGAATCTGGTAAAGTTATGATAGGAGAAGAATTCTTTGAAGATTTCTTCTTACTTTTGGTGTTAACTAAACCAATCATACCGTCAGCGGCATGAGACCCTAAAGGAGCTGCAGTTATTTGATTTTGTTTCAGAAGGTTGGGGATTTTCTCATGTAAAGTACCCGACTGCGTATAAACGAGGTCAAGGTACTGAGCTTGAGCAATTACTTGCTCTTCAGTGATAACTCCTGCCTTAGCTACATCCTCATTGATTTTAGGTAATAATGATTTAACAAACCATTTAGCTAAGATTTGATCCGGAATAAAAACTTTCACTAAACGTCGTCGACGTCTCCATTCATGAATGTGATCTGAAATGTAAGTGGACGTTGACTGTTTTAATGAAGTTAATAATTCCGTGCCATTGTCATATCTGACAGGCAACTGAAAATGAGTTAAGAATGAAGTAGCTAACTGACTAAAGTTATAAAAAGAGGCTCGTGGTAACTCAATGTACCACTTGGCCGCAAGACCAATCAAAGTGCGTTGAAAAAGACATAAACGAATTGAATCATCTATAATGGAGTTAGATGCACACCAGAGGTGATAAGTCATCACATGGTTTGACGGATCCTCTCCTGATTTACCTTCAAACTTTGGGATATCACTGGGAAACTTATTCGGCATTGGCGGCCAAAATGGAAGATAATTAATTGGATCGTTCATAAGGCGCGACAAATCAGGAAAGTCCAAAGTTGCAATGAACGGTAACTGACGATTAGGGTCTCAAAAACCCTGGGTCATAAGACCAGCCCCAGGAGGAGGATATCCAGGATAACTTGGAATTGGAATTGCATTTGGGATATTATATCCTCCCAGAAAACCAGGATTAACTGGATCGTACTGGGGTTGTTGAGGTTTCTGATAAGTATATCCAGGGTACGATTGATACTGATAGACTGGGTTCTACACAGCAGGACTGAATTAGTACTGTCCCTGGTACGGTTGATAAGTAAATTGAGGTTGACTTGTGACAACCGTACTTGGACCAGGTTGTCCTGCAGGCATCTGAATCGAAGTTTGAATTGTAGGTCCAGACTGAGGTAAAGATGCTTGAGGAGTTGATGCAGGAACAGTAGAAACCGGAGCTGCTGATACTCTAGAAGTAAGTGGGGTAGATTGAACAGTTGTTGCAGTAGTTGCAGCAGTCGTTTGAGGCGGAGTTCGAGGCGAACTAGGCCCAGACTGATGAGCTACACTAGGTGCAGAGGTTTGAATAGTAGGTTGGACAGGTTGCTAGGTTGAACCAGAAACTAAAGGTTGTCCAGATTGAGATGACAACTGCACATTTGGTTGCAAGATCTGTTGAGATTGAGATGGATCCCACACCATATTCATTCCGGTGTATGGACCCATAGAAGGTTGAGCATATTGAGGACCATAACCGGGTTGAGGGTAGGGTTGATAATTCAAAGGTACATTTCCAGCTCCTTGGACAAATGATTGACCTGAAGGTGGTTGGAAACCTTGGGTTGGGTACTGACCTTGAGGTTGATAACCTTGAGGCACGTACTGAAACTGGGGTTGACCTTGAGGTACATATTGATACTGGGGTTGACCTTGAGGTATGTACTGAGTCTGGGGTTGACCTTGAGGAATGTACTGTCCCGAAGGTATGTACTGTCCTTGAGGTTGCCCCCCAGGCGGTAACTGGGTACCTTGAGGTTGCCCCCCAGGTGATAATTGAGTACCTTGAGGTTGCCCCCCAGGCGGTAACTGACTACCTTGAGGTTGCGGATTTGGAATAGTACCTGACATCATAAGAATATCTTCTACACTCAATGGTTTAGTTCCATTATTACCAGTTGATAACCCATGTTCAACAGGTTGAGGAGATGCTCCTGAAAAAGTACCAGTAAGTGACTGATACCTAGAAGGAACAGAAGGACCACCATACAAAAATGTTTCCGGTGATTGGGAAAACATGGATGACTGTCTCGACATATTCAAAGGAGGATAATAACCTCTAGGTGTTGGATGAAAAGGAACTCGAGGTGGTGAAAAACTGAGACCCAGATTTTCTAAAAAGTTGGTCAATGAAAGATACCAAGCGTCCCTCCTAGGTGGACTGTAAAAGATCAATTCACGCTCCCTAAGTTCTATAGTTGGTTGATTTTCAGGGATAGTTATACCTTCTTCCAGATTAACGAGTTCTTCAATAGCAATAAGTCCAGAAGGAAGATTTTGGGTAATGATCCTTCCTACCCTAGGTGAACCAGGACCACTGGAAGTTGGAGAAGCAAATCCTGACGATGGAGTAGTAGTAGGTTCAGTTTCAGGCTCAGAAATTTCAGGTTCTTCAGCTAATTCACTAGTAGAAGAAAAACTACCAGTAACTTCAGAAAATGAAATTGGTTCAGAAATATACTCTGTTGCTTGAACTTGATAATCAGGATGAACAACTAAAGAAAATTCTCTTTCTTCCGGTGACCCAACTCTACTGTTACTAGGAGTTACAAGAGCTCGTAGCCCTTCAAGCTGGCTTGGTGAATACTTGGGAGGTTTCCCCCGAAGTCTACGGGATTGTCTTGGTAATTTAGCCACAATTAAATATTTTAATTACTTCACATGCAAACAAAGAAAAATCTCAATAAAATAACCTAAAGTCTCTAAAGAACCAAACAATTTGAGTCACACGCCTAAAAAATCTAGGAGTTCAAACCACACACAAACAATAACTTTCCGTACCGAAAACACTAGTTGATGATGAAATCCAACGTCGTAGAATTCAATACAGAAATGGTGGTCAATCCGAGGTTTACCATTTTTAATACGTGTATATCTTCTATCGTTCCCAATGAGGAAGGATTGATTACCCCACTGGTTCAGATATGATCTCGTGCTTGACTCCTTTAAGAGGAGCTTCCTAGAGCATAGATGTAACAATTGGAATTTATCTCCTACCACAAGATATAGCTACTTGTTTGTTTTAACCTTCTTGGAGAGTTAATTACTCCATACTCCAAGATACTAGGCTAAGATATGTTGGTGATAAAGAGACCTAGAAATAAAAAGATTGCTAGATAAATTTTACTTTAAGCGTTATTTTTATTGGTTGTTCCTTAGGTCAAAAGGTATGGAGATGAAACTTTATGGTGTGAAGACTCGACTCCAAAACACTAAAATGCACCTAAGATGATAAACAATCCTTTTTTCTTCAATGAATTTCTAGCTAAAGAAAGAGTTGAGAATGCAATTGCTTGAAAAACAAATCTTTCTTTAACAAATAAATTAAAAGAAAAACTTTTTGTCTTTTCCAAAAAACTCAAAACGAGACTACTAATTATGCTCACGAAAAAATCCTTTTCTTTTCAACACTCAAAAACTACAAAAACAAATTCTTTCAAAAGAGATTCTAAAATTTCTAGAAAGCACTCAAAACTATGAAAAATCTAATCTTGAGATCTACAACTTCTAAAAACCTAATTGAAGCAAAAGCTTACAAAATTTCTTTTCGAGGACGTTTTACTTAATTATTCAGCAAACTAAGGACTAATTCGTTCAGAATAACAAATTAATCAAAAAACACCTAGCTTATGTTTTCTTTTTTTTTAAATAAAATTCAAAACTTTCAAAACAAGTTTATTCAAAGCTTTGCAAAGAGAAAACAAGATCTATTTCTCACCAAAGGCAGATTTCACAAATCGGTTAGACTGATAAAGAAGACCAGGAAAAACCAGGGTAATCTGAGGTTTCTTAGGCTTCTAAACTCTGAGTTACTACAAAGACCAAACGAAAATCAAACCAGGCATGCAAAACTTCTAGAAAATCACCTAAAACCAAAATGCCAATGGAATTCACCTATAAGAAGTTTCTGACAAGACACATGCAGATCTGGGCAGAGCCTAAAAAGCATAAACAAATCCTAAGTTAATCTGGATGAAAAGATTTTAGGTTTTTCAAAAAATTGACAGGGTCCACAGGCCTCCAGTATAACTAGGTGAGGTACCGCTCTGTGTAGTAAAGCAATAGTGCGGGGATGTCCGCACTGTGTTACAAACAGAATGTGCGGTCCTCTTTCAAAAGCGTGAAAAACAAAAAACAATTCAGAATCTAAAAAACTACCCAATCCCACACACATCAAGCAAAAACCAGAAACAGAGAAAAAGTTTCTCAAGTCAAAGTAAAAGTAAAGGCAAAAAACCAAAATTCAAGTCCCCAGTGGAGTCGCCATTTTTTCGGCCGGATAAATCGTTCTTGCGAACAAGACCGATCTCCCTAGTATCAACTAATATCTAGCGACAAGCAGAACAAGCAAATCTACCTTTCTCTAAATATTGCGATTTATAAATAAAAACCAAGAGGTGTTTTAGACCCTACCTTAAGTCCAACACTAGTTTGTAACAGCCACACTTCGACTGTCCGAACAAGTTTCCTTTTGAGAACCTGCAAACACAAACAAGCGCACATCAAATAACACCTGCATAACCAATATAATAAATCATATTCATCATGGTGATCAAGGAATCCATGAAATAAACCATAAGAAACAGCTTATTGAGAAAAATAAACTTGATTGTATTAACTTTAAACAAAGAAGAACTTTACAACCTTGGTGCCTTGATGTTGTACAAGCTCCTCCCAGGGTTCAAGAAAGAATCTCCTCTACTTTGACAAGCTTCACACTCTTCCCAATGAGATCAAAAGGTATGTAATCTCTCCTCTCAAGCTCAATTAGAAAGTCTAAATTCCAACAGCATTTACCGTAAAAAATATTCAGCTTTCAACCTCCTTAATAACCAACCCAATGCTTCATTTTATAGTGCAGAGGAAGGAAGTTACCAGTTCCACCTATGAAGGGATAGAGTCCTCCTTCAAAGGGATGAGCTCCTCACATCAAGGGGTTAGCTCCTTTAGTTATGGGATGCATGAACATCAAAGGAGCAAACTTGCCACCTCAAGATTCCTTCTAGAAGCTTCCAGAAATAACCCAAAGTGAGTTTTTAAGAATGTACTTGCACCTTTTTTACTTTTACATGGGTCCGCACCCTTTACACAGAAGCAGAGCGGGCAGGTCCGCAGGGGACATGACCAGGGGGTGCGGGACCACAGGTAATGCTAAGAGAAAGTGCGGAACCTGAGTTTTAGAGATTTTCAAGGACTTTCTCTCATTTTTCAAGGCTTGACATGAAGAGTTAAGGTTTAAGACTTGCATAGGAGGAAAGTATGAGTGGTGATAGACTCACACTGACTGCAAAATGTCATGGTGACAATATTTTGTGTAACAAGGAGCCTTCTCCTTCACTGCCTAAACCATCAAAAATTTTGTGAGAAAGAACAATGTCTTCCCTATACCCTTTGTTAATGGGTGGAAGTGGATCTTGTTGCACTGTCTTCTGATGACTCTACTAACTCTTCAAGAGTGGTAAAAACCAAATTTTCCATTGTTGAAACTAATACAATGATACGAGTTGTTTCTTTCTTCTTTAGGTGATGCGAGAGATTATGTACAACAAGAACTAAACCGAGAGCTTTTGCAAACCAATAGGTTATAGGTTGAACTGCCCAAAGTTGTTTGTAGGTAACCTCGTATTCCAACCCCTAACCATGCTAAGAAGAACCTCCTACTTCAGGAATAGGAGTTGGAATGGTGCTCATAATATTGTTACCTTGCCCAGAAGATGAATGGTTAGGGTGTGCGGAGTTATCAACCATAAAAAACCTTCAGGCCCTCCTTCTAGCGCTAGAATGTTGACAGTGTTGGATACCACCAACATAAAGGGGATCTCCCCGATATGAGGTTCCAATTAGACCTCACACCATTTGGTATGGGAGTCCCATTTGGAATACGTCCTAGCTACCATTTACTTAAAAATATGTCTTGGCTTTAGCTGTTAGCATGAGAGAGAAGCACACATGTGCTTTTGAATGAGTAAGAAAGTGTGCCTTGTGAATGTTCAATTGTAGATGTATCATGGTTCTTTTACTACGGGGGGATAAAGTGAGCCTCTAAGGGAGAAGTAATAGTACTGCCCTAATGGAGACACACATGAATGAGAAAGACTTGTCTAACATCAAGCGGAATAGTTCACATAAATGCGATGATTATTATAAACATTATACCACATTTTTAATAAGTTAAGAACAAATACATGTGAAAACAAACATAAATCATAAACATTCAAAAAATAATCTTAAAAACATATAATGATGATCATTTAAAAAAAAATTGCATCTCAAAAAATTTAATTCTTTTCTAAACGTGATAAATCTAAAATTAAAATAAATTTATATTAATAATAATTAAAAAATAAATACATTTATTATAAAAATTACCATTATTAAAAACAACCATACTCATATTCTTATACTTTAGAATCATATTCTTATATTTAATAACTATTTTCCATTTTTTAAGATTTTTATTTACAATAAACATATATTCAATATGAGTTCACCCTAATGAAATTCGAGCTAAGAAAGAGCAATTTCTCCCCCATTAGCCAAAGTACATTTCATTAATACTTAACAATTATTTTTTTATTAAAAATAACATAAATTAAATTACGTATACATGGTAGATAAATTATCAAAAGGTAAACCTCAAATACATTGGGATGGCTTTAAAATCCCTTTTTTCTAAACCTTACACACTATGCGTAAAGTATCATATACATCATATACACACGGCATTACTTTTCCACATTATACGCCATGGGCATTAATGTTTTTTTACATGTTATCATATTTGAGGAATGGCCTCAGAAGAAGATAAATGGGAAAGTAATTGTATGTAAGAACAATGTATTTTGTGCCTTCGCAAAATCCCAGATATGATTAATGTAAACAAAGGGAGAATTAAAATTGTTAAATATATTAATGAGTACACAGTAGTAGTGGATAGTGAATGATCACTCTATATCCGTTATCAAATTTTGAATTTTATAATTAACATTAAATATTTAAATGATAGAAAATAATTAAATTAGTGTAATTATATAAATTAATATAGATTTATATGAATTATTAAGTTAGTAAGTGTTTAGAGATTAAATTTTTTTAGCGGTAAATATTTTTTTAGAGTGCAAAACCAAAAGTTTATATTTTAGGAGATTTTATTTCTCTAGGTGCTTGATATATATATAGTAGTTAAGACAGATTTATTGTGGTATATCATAAGCAATTTTTCATTATTTAATTTGCATTGGCGAGTCCATAAATAGATTCAATACCTTGAAAATCCCCTTAGGCACTTGGATTGTGTAGATTATAGGACAAAATTCACAGAAAAAAATACTTGAAAAAGGCCAAAATGTAAAATAGTGAGACTTACTGAAATGTTTTAACCATAAGAATTTATTAATCTCAATTACTTTGTATAATATTTTTAAACCATATATAATATATACATAGTTGTTGTCAATTTTATTTACGTTGGTGATTCAGATGAATGATTGAGATCCTCTCCACTTAGGTTCAATTCTATTTAGTGACATGATGAACTTTGATATAATGAGTTGAAAGATGCATATACCTCATGGAATATATGGATAAAAAAAATATACATAGTTGACATTGAACTACTTTACTTATAAAATATTTTTATTTTTCCTTCATACTAGGTTGAAATATAAATACAACATGGCGCGATTATTAATGTTTTATAATAATTCATAATAAGCAACAAAATACTTGCTTCATCATACATCTTATGTCGATAAAATTTAAAAAACCATAATAATAATTCATAATAAGCAACAAAATACTTGCTTCATCATACATCTTATGTCAATAAAATTTAAAAAACCATAAAATTTAACTAAAGTATAACTTTATTTAAAATTATTATTATTATTATTGATAAAAAAAAAACCATATAAAGTTAAATATATTGACATTTAAAAAAAAACATATAACAAGATTATTACCCATAAAGATTCACCTCCATTTTATCATGAGATTCTTGATTATTAAAATAGGCTTTGTTATAATACCATATGGCATGTTGAAAAACCATAACTCATTTCATATGACACTTGCCCATATGAGCTTTTTTTAAATTGATAAATTTAATTAAAATGAAAAAAAAGACATAACTAATTTGGAGGTAAATCTCAACCTTTGATTTGTGTCTATTACTAAGAATATTCTATGGAGGTCAAATTTCTAACATTCACTTAATAATTATTAATAACTAAATTAAATTGTAAAAGCCTTATTCTAAAATAGACACATCTATCCACATAATTATTGATAATGAAAATTAAAAAAACATACACTTCTATCATCTAATCTTATATTCTCTATCTTATTTCTAAAAAAAAGTATTTAACAATAACTACCTAGTGAGCAAAGAGGCAACTAACACTTACAAGCCATGGAAATATGGCAATGAAACATCAATACAAAATAATATGAGCTAGATGGTAATCACACAAAATAACTAGCATACCTTCGAAGTAGGGGAAGGGAACATCCAAGGGGAAGAAGTTAAACTTTGATTATGATTAAAGGGAACATCCAAGGGGAAGAAGTCAAACTTTGATTATGATTAATTGTTTTATTATATGTAAATGTATTGAATGCAAAATTAACAATTCATTTAAAACTAGCATTGCAGGGCAACTTAATGCCTACCACTCAAGTTAGAAATTATGCTTTAGAAAAAATTACATAAAACATTATAACTTGTATTGGTCAATGTTAAATTAACAATGGCTAATAGAGAAATTGAATCCTATAATTTTGTTTTAGGATGAACTAATAAATTAAGATGCTTATACATTTACAATTTTACTTTTACATAAATAATTGTAGGTTATAACTTCTAATAAATATATTGAGTTACATCTTTTTACTTTTTTTTAATGTTAAAACTGACATAAATTATAATGAAAAATAATTAATAATAAATATATATTTATCTGAATTTAAATTATTTTAAAAACTTTCTTTATAATCTCCTCAACGACTATCTCTATACCAACCATCTAAATATATTATTTAGATGAATATAAATTATTTTAAAACTTTCTTTATAATCTCCTCAACCACTATCTCTATACCAACCATCTAAATATATTATTTATCTAAATACAAATTATTTTAAAAACTTTCTTTATAATCTATTCAACAACTTTCTCTATAGTCTCCCTAACAACTATTGTTAATTTAGTTATGGAACCTCACTTGGGAGGTCCTTCAAAAAAAAGGATGGTTCGGTCCGAGCAGGTGTCACCTATGCACAGCACAGCAAGAAACAAACTTCCACATGTTTTTCGAGTGTGCTGCCTCTTCTACAATCTGGTACGAGCTCTCTCTCACTTATGGTTTCTCTCATCGGTCTTTTCCTTCTGTACAGGATGGCTTCTTCTGGTGGAGCTCACAGTGCCCAACCTGGCGTGCCCTCTTCATCCTTACTTGCTGGTTCATCTGGAATTGGAGGAACCAACGTGTCTTCCAGAACACCTGCCAACCTCTACACTCCATTTTGATCTCTATTGCGGGCTTCTTGCCCCCATCGGATTAGTTCGATTCTCTCTACAGGTGGTTTCTCTCCTGATCTGATCCTAAGTTTCTGTAACTCTACAGGCGGTTTCTCTACTGATCTGATCCTATCTTCCTGTATTTTTGCGCCAACTGGGCCATCACATATCTTTTTTTTGTCATTTGCTGGACCCATATATGGTTATTTATCGGGTTATATCTACACTTCTGAAAAGAACAATCCCAAGTCACATGTCTTTTTGCGGCCTCTGCGGCCCTTCATTACAGGTTTCTCTCCGTCCTCCTCACGGGGGCCATATCATGTCTTATAATGCTCTTCTCCATCTGCTAAATGTCTCCTCTGATACATCTGTAATGCTGTCTGTTATATTATCTTAATATAATTTATCTTGATTTTTTCCTCTCAAAAAAAAGGCGTTGGGTCAGATTGTTCAACGTTGTAGAACGGGTGGGCCAAGCGTTCCGGGACACATTGTTGGAGATGATTGATGGGGAATTGGTGGAGGAACACTCATATCAAATTCATGAGGTTTTCTGCCGCCTTGAGATACAATTCTTAAATGTTTTTGTTACACAAATTTCTGCGCTGCCCCATGTTATCTAAATATAAAGTTTTTATTATTAAAATTTTCTTGCAAACTTAAAAACATAAGCTCCGCAGCCACACCATCAAAACACGACAGCATAAATGGGTATTAAAAACAATGCAATCTTTTACACATGGCAGCTGCAAAATATCCATCCCAATAAAGGGCAGTGACAAGATCGCAGGTTCGAACCCAGGATCGGCGTTTTAAAGGTGTCGAGGGTTTTAAATTGGAAGATTTTGGGTCAGTTTGCATGATTCTTCGTCAGTTTTGAGTGGTTATCAGCTTCGAGAGGTCCTTTTGTTTTGATTCTCGCTCTAACCTGATATACCTGTCTCTATACGTTTCATAGTGGCCGATAAAGGTGCTGCCAAAACGAACTATTGTTGGTTTAGTTATTTTTTTTCATCTGAAAAAATTAGGTAGTGAAATTTAAGGTGGTATTTGAGATTACATTTCGATTAATTATTGAAATTTAAGGTGGTATTTGAAATTACATTTAGATTAATTAAGAATTTATTGTGTGAGGAAGGTTTGAGACGAATCCAGGTGAAATAGTATTTGAAAGAATTATAGGCATGTATATGCCCTTAATTTGGGTGATTTGGGTGAAATTTAAGGTATGTAGAGATGCAATGTCAATTAGTGAAATTTAGGATGGTATTTGAGATTACATTTCGATTAATTAAGAATATTGTGCGAGGAAGATTTGAGACAAATCAAAGTGAATTTGTGAATTAGTATTTGAACAAATATTTCGTGTATTTTTTTTCTTGCTGAGTGAAGGATTCAGATCAAGCAGAGAATCGAAGCTTATGGCTATATTGATTTGAGAAATAGAATTATGACCTGTGTTGACATGGCAATAAACCGAAATCTCTTTTATTGGGTGTTTGACTCAACCTGTAGGAAACATTTTATAGTGACTGATTGCAAATCGAAATTGTAGTGCAAGTGTTTTATTTACAGGATAAACAGATTGATTGTGGTCGTTGTTCTAATTGAGGACCCAAATTTTATTATGCAATACCACATTAGAACCGAGATCATTGTGGAGAACAATCAGGAAGGGCGAATTTCAACTTGTTGCGTTGGAAATTCATTGTTGAAGAGTGAAACAGTGAATAATAGCTATATGTTTCCCCATATTTGAGGAGGAGTCGATCAGGTAAATGCGTCCTACAGGTATCTACATAGTTTTGAAAGTTTTTTAATTGTCTATGATGAATTGCAGTCTAAAAATTTTGTATATGTATCAATGAAAAATGATCAGATACTCTCAGAATAGGATGCCATACCTGGAAAAAGAGTCCACCATCCATATTTCTGTATATTCAGATTATTTTTAAACATAATATAAATACCATACTGCTTTTTCTTCTGGAAAAAAAAAATGCGTCCTAGGCAATATTGGTCTTGATATAGAAATTACAGAGCTTCATAAAAGGGATGTGCAAACATTTTTTTAGGACAGAAAAAGCATGATTATATTTATATAAGATATATAAAGGACCCAAAATGTACATTCACTTGAACATAGAAAATGTCCCAAAAGATCTGGATCAGCATAGAAAAAAGCCATATTCAGAAATGGCGAGATCGAGCCAGTAAAACCCGCGGAGCTAGAGCAGAAACACCAGCATCATGTTGAAACCAGATCAAGAGAAAGCCAAAAACAAGACAAAATCTGGACAATTAACCTGCAGCATGCTTCGGATGAGAAACCTAGAATACAAGTATGAGTCGTAAGTTTGAGTAGAAACCTGCGGAGCAGAAACAAGAACCATGGAAACAGCATCACAAAAGAAAAACAGACATGGAGAAATATGAAGCAAAAGAGAAAACCCGAGAGAATCCGACGATCTGCAATAGAGAACTAGAAGTTAGGAGGATAGAATTCCTGTATGGGAAAGATTTTTCCTCCAGAGGAAACCTGTAGATGCCAAAATCCCGGAGCCGCTTGGATGTGCAAACTCAAGTTACAGGCGCCGTCAGATTGTTCATAAGAGAGTAATGATTTGGAGTCAGCTTGTATTCCTCACTGGGTTTATTGATCTCTGCATGGTGTGATATGAATTTATGAACTTTATAGAGCATGTTTGATTCTTTGAAACTTAGGGTGCAAACATCAGTAAACTTGAGGCTCGAATTTTGAGCAAATGAAGACGATTTCAAAGATTCCGCGATCTGGGTTTTATGCAGAATGGTGTCTATCGTGTGAGATGGCAGCGTTTTTCTGGGAAAGGGCTGGTTGAAGAGATTTTTGGAGTTCTCTGAGACATTGTTTGCAGAAATGCCTTTTGGAATTGAATTCCATTTCCAAATCCAACTGTAGTGTGAGTGAAATCGTCCAATTAACGCAACTTTGGCAAGGTAAGATTGTAGATTTGTACTGAGTCACATTTCTTGTATTGGAACTTTGTGAGGGAAAGGAGTGAAGTTGCTACAGGTTATGCGTGGGAAGATAAATCAGGATTGTGCTCAATTAGCTGATTGGTTTCTAATGCTTGGGGTTTGGTGTTGTTTTGCGTTGAAGGATTCCATAAGGGACATCCCAGGTTTAGTTGGCATTCAAAGTTTTAAAAAGAACTCAAGCCAGCATTGACATATTCAATAAATTGATGAACAAGAGACAATCAATCTGGGTTGTTGCATTCATATGCAAATCATGATTGAGGGATGAAAAAGAGACAATCAATATGGGTTGTTTGTTGAAATGGTAATTTCAACTGCTGCATACTGTTTCCAGAAAACCAGTCAGACTTCCCCGCACCGCTTTTCAAGAGACGGTGGTATTTCTCAAATGGCAACGATAACACCCAGCAGCAGACACGTGGACAACAGTTTTGTCAAAGCAGTTTTCCCCGGAGCATAAACTTCAGCAGATAGAGCCGTGCGATATGGTTTGTCAACCGTCCGATGAGATCAACGGTTGTGTACAGGCCTGCAGCAAATGAACTTGACGTGAAGTGAAAGTTTTGATTTTGACCACCGGTTTTGTCAGTGAAACATTAATGAATTTAATGTGATTGGTAAACGTTGGTAAAAATAGTAAACACCAGGTTTTATTGCGGACATGGAGAATGTACCGCAACATCCAGAAATTTCAGGAATTAAACTTATTTGTCTGCCGCTCCATACCTTGTTTTAATTTCTAGTCTTGTCATAAAAATTTTAAGTAGTTTTTCTGGTGTGTTGTTTTAATGAAATATGCAGCAGCATAGAAACAGAGTGGTAGGAGTGTTAATCCCTCTGCAATATAGCGCAGCAACGCCCGAATGTAATTTCTGTTGATGAAAAAGTAATGCGCAGCAGCGCAAGCTCATATGAATGAAACTTTTATGCACAACAGTGTAGAGATTGAAACATGTAATGAAAAGAGAAACTCGCCGCAGCGAATGTAAGGAGAATTCTTCCAGCAGGTTGAATCTAATACACACAAAAGTGTGGATGTAATGCAAAGAATATGCAGCAGCGTAGAATTGCATATGTAAGGAAAGCACGCAGCAGCTTGAAGTTCGTTTCTTGTTGTTGAATGTGAAAGGAATGCACAGCAGCGCGAGGGTAATTTTGTTTTGTTTAGAGAACATGAAATGTAATGCGAGAATAATGTAAGAAGTTGTTTTATGCACAACAATGCAGTAATAGAGAGGTGATGTGAGACGCAGTAGCGCACATGTATTGAAAGTTTTACACACAGCAGTGTAATGTTTTTTAGGAGAAGGCAGAGTCTGTAATGCACAGTAGTGCAGAGATATTATAGCCCGAGCGCCATTGTGAAGAGTAGCGCGAATGAAAAAGAGGGAAAAATGCAGCAGAGCATGAATGTCCAGTTCTTGTGAATGTACTGGAATGGGAAAAACTCGCAGCAGCGAAAGTAAGTTGAATTTTTCAGCAGTGTTGATTTTCCAGCAGAAATAGTGTGTTTTCTTTTTATGCACAGTAGTGCAGACACAGCAGTGTCAATTTGCAAGCTGAAACAGAGAAGCTGAAAACAGAGACAGCGTGTTAATTTTAGCAGAAATAGAGTATTTTTGTAATGCACAGAAGTGCAGACACATCGGTGTCAAATTTGCAGACAGAGGCAGAGTGAAATCTTTGGAACAACATCTGAAGCGTTCCTATTGTAATCCCTCTGTGAGAGGAAGAATTTTGTAACAGCAGTCTTGTTAATTAATACAAGTTTTTTTTTGTTGTTGAGCGTTGCTGAAACTCCGTATTTAGCAAATAGTTTCTCTGCGTCAAAAACAAAGTGTTGCTGAAACTCAGTTGACGAAACTCTGTTGCTGAAACACCGTATTCCGCAAACGATTTTTATTTCCGCTGTGTTAAAACAGAGCATTGTTCTGTTCAGTTTTTGATCCTGTGGCAAAACAGAGTATTACTCTCTGTTCAGTGATTTTGTTTGGAATTACCAGAAATTCCCAACATGGTATCAGAGCTTGTCCAGGCTCTTTGAAGGTGTCAAAGAAGCTGAAGGAAGGATTTCTTGCTGCAGCAGCTTCTCCAACAGAGTGAAGACTCAGTCAAGAAAAATCCAAGGTATTTCTCAAGTCAGTTTTTTTTTTGTTATTGTTGAGGACAGTCTATTATTTTAATACACAGTCAAGTATTTGAAGCATAGTTAAGAGTGCTAGAACACAAATGGCGAGGTCAAGGAAGAAAGTCCCCAATCCTCCTAAGGATGTGTCTCCCTCTACTACTAAAATAGAAGACAATCAATTTGATGAGGCTCCAAGGTTCAATCAGAACTTTAATATATGGGAAGCAAGAATGAGGACTTTCTTACAGTCTCAAGGGATTGAAATTTGGGAATCAGTGATTCATGATAGCAAGATCTATAGAGAATCCAAGGAGTACAATGCAAAAGCAGCAAAGACAATCTTAAATGGGCTACCTGATTCTGTAAAGAAGAATCTAGGAAAACATTCATCAGCAAAGGATATATGGGACAAACTTCATGACCTTCACTCAAAAGGAGCACTGACCATGACCATCAATCAAGAAGGAGATCCTGAACCCATCATAGAAGCTGAAAATGAGAATGATGACATCAAGGATGAAGCAGACCTAGAAGATGAAAAGAATGAAAAGGACTTTGTAGAAGAACTCCTCGCTCAACTTATGACTGCCATGGAAGAGATTAACAATTTGAAAAAGGAAAATGAGGCACTTAAGAAGATAGCTCCAGTTGGTAACCAAGATCAAACAAGGAAGAAAGTTGACCTCATCAAGCTTCAAGTACAAGAAAGGGATGAAGAGCTTGCCAAACTTAAGAAGGAATTTCATCAAAGCAAAAGGAAGCATCATGAAGAAGTCATATCCATGACAAATCAATTGAATAAAGCAAAGAAGCAGGAAAATACCTTGTCAAGTCAACTTGAACAAAGGCACAAGAGCGTAAACAAACTTGAAGAAGAGATTGGTCAGTACAAGGTAGAGGTCTCCTCCCTTAACTCTCAATTATAAGAAGCCAGGAAACAGGCACAAGAAGCTGAGAAGAGAATGGAGAGCAGTCAAGCAAAGAATGAAGAAATCTTCAAAATGAAGTCAGATATCATCTCACTTAAAATAGTAGCAACTGAAGCTACTCGTAGCAAGGAAGAAACTGAGGAACAACTTGCAAAGAAGAATAACAAGTGTGAAAGATTGGAAGAAGAGATTGTCCTCCTCAGAAAAAAGGTTGAAGGGATGAACAAAATCTTGAAGAGCTCTCAAGCCTTGGATGACATGCTCAGCTATCACCGATGTCCATCTGATAAATCAGGACTCAGGTATGCAGGTGAACCCTCAAACAAGAATGAAAATGCTTTAAGCAAAAGAGATGTGAAGAAGCCAGAAAGAAATGGTGATGCTCCTAGTTCCAGTAAAGGCAAGGAGAAAAATCAAGGCTACAATAGAAGAAATCCTATTCCAAAAAGAAATGTAGATGTCAAAGAGGCAAGAGGCAATGGTTATCATCAAAGGATCTCAAGGTAGAAAGGCTTCAGATGTACATCAAGGAAGCCTCCATCTCCCAGGTACCAAAGTTCATTTTTTGGTTATTGTTATTCTTGTTCAAACTTTGGTCATATGGCAAAAGACTGTAAAGCATCTCATAGAGATAGATATTATAGTCTCTGACAACCTCCAAGAAACAATTTTACAGGAAGAAATCATGAAATCTTATTCATGAACAATGTAGAATGCTTCCCATTAAAAACACCTTCCGCGTAATTAATTTTTGTCATTGGTTTGAAAAACCATGGAAATGTCTATTTAAAAAAAAAAAACAATTAAGTTAACTTTGTACTTGCATAATATGGAATCAATTTTACCATTATAATTTTTATGTACATTACACACATCCAAGCATGACACACATGGAAAGTGGGGTATGAAATAACATTTCAAAAAATGAGTTAACACTGCACTTTATTATACACATCCAAGCATGACACACATGGAAAGTGAGGTATGAAATAACATTTCAAAAAATGAGTTAACACTACACTTTATTACCTACTAGTGGGAGCAAAACATATGCATTTTATAACAAATTTATAATTAATTTATTGTTGGAAAAAGATAATTTACACATTTCATAATCAATAAATAATTATATTAACTAGCACAATCACATAATTGTGGTGGCTATGTCTATCCATATTATAGTTAAAAAGATGGAAAATGAAGTGGTTTAAAGTGTATCAACCTGTTTTAATTATGTGGTTGTGTTACATGATGTCCAATGTCTGGAGGGAGGATTAATAATGTTATAAATAAAAAAAATTACATAATTAATAAGTGATATATTGTAGCTTAAGTTAGAAAATATATAATGAATAGTTAAATTTAATAGTAACACAACCATATAAATTAAATTGTTGATAAATGTGTATAGGCATCAATCCATAATAAACATCTAAACACTTACTTCATCATACATTTCATATTGCTAAAATAAAAATCATAAAAATTAACTAACTTATAACTTCATTTAAAATCATCATTATTTTTTTGTCGGTCAGACTTCTTTCACTAATTCATCAAAATTTTACATATGATTTGCAATGGATTCCCTAATCTCCCGGCCTCACTCCAACCATATTTGTTTCCCAAGAGAGACAGACAATAGCTGGATATGAAATTCCAAAAACGAGAACATTGGTGTGGCCCACACACACTTAAGCGCCAAAATACATGGTGGATACATACATGACTAGTCTGCATTAGAGATTCCGAGGTTGAGACGGGGTATGCCCAACTTGACGAGGATCATGAGGATCGGTTCCCTTATGAGCATGAAACTCCAAATGTTCCATTCTACCTTCAATCTGATCGAGTCTCTCTGTGATGTGTCGTTGGCTTCTATAGACCAAATCAAATTTGTCTAGCATAACCCACTAGTTATGTTGAAGATGGTTCATGAAGGAAATTACTTTGTTTTTGTCATTGTGTCAATGTTATTGCATTTTGTGACACTGTTAAGTTGTTTAGCAATAGTCTCCAGTGAGGGTGGCTCATGCACAGGGTCAGGAGCAGAAACATTTTCTTAAGCCAATTCACCATCCGAGATCACCTTCGGACCCCTTTCACCTTAACCCACGCCCTCCCTTTTTTCATGACCAGCCTCTTCTTTGCAGGGAGCCCCCCCACGTCTGGCTCGCCCCCATTGCCTATACATGACTTCTTCAACTACCTTCCACCAAAATTCACATTAAATCCTCCCTAGGGAGCCCCAATAAACTACAACCCGCTCCCCACCAAGAAGAAACAAGAAATTCACTTGACTAGTTAGACATAACCAAAACCTTTCCCAATGAAGGCCCTCCCAAAATCCAATAACTTCGCAAGAGCCATGGAATCGTCACTAGCGAAGGATTATACGATTAACAGAAATCCCAAATGCATGAAAGGAACCATAATTCACCTCCATATTAAACCATGCAATTTTCGCTAGAACCAAACAAAAGCTACAATTTTTGGTTTCACCCATAAAATTCCCAACACTGCCAAAAGAAAGACCTGCACAAATAGGAAACTCACCCCTCAAGGTACAAAACACCAAAGGATGGAGGTGAAAGTTTGGCCACTTACCTAGTCCATATGACCACACGAGCAGAATCAAGGCTCTTCCGCCTCAATGCCAAGATGCATCCACCTGCTCCATGCAACACTAGGTCACTCTTTCGCACCAGAGTCCCATATCCAAACCTTCCTTCACCTACCCACGACCTGATCGCCTTCCCTCCTCTTGACATATACAATTGTGCTTACAATGCACTAGATAGCAAGCATGAATAGGTAAAATGCTTGTGCATACTCGTCTACCACCTCACCGCCTTCTATTTATCCCATTACCTACCAAAGCAACTGCTAAACTAAGATCCTTGCTTCCAATTTATCGCACTTCAGTTTCTTGAAGGGTCCATGCGCCTGGTTTCCCGAGTCCCACTTCTCCTTAGGCCTCATCATTCTACATTAGGACATCCTTTGGAGAGCGTATTGCCCCAACTCTAAAATTCAATACGCCTTGATGATACACCCTCATTGGGGTATTTAAAATCATTATTGTTAGTATTAATTATAAAAGAATTAATACATAAATTAAGCATGTATATTTTTTGAAAAAACATGTCAATTCTGGTTATCCTGGGGAATCCTCCCCGCCCAAGTTCAATTCCTACATGGGACATGGCGAATCTTTGATAGTATTGATGATTTTTTTTTTTTTAACATGTAACAAGACTCTTATCCATGGAGATGAAACCCACGTTATAATAGAGAAAATAGTAGGTCAGTTACATGACTTATTAAAACCACATACTATAATGACTAAGTACATTAAGTAATGAATGATCTTTACTAGAGGGTAACTAAAATAAAAAAAGCATGTCTTTATAAGTAATTATCAATTTTAAATTAGGTATTAATGCTATTGTAAAAGAATATATTCATACCATCTCATATGCATTTTGGTAAGCACACAAAATTATAACTAGCATACCTCCGAAGTAGGGCAAGAGAACATCCAAGAGGAAGAGGTTAAATTTTGATTATGATTAGGGGAAATTTTAGGGGCTAATATTTGCAGGTGGGCTAATTTTCCATGGTTTTTCTAGAAAAATAATTCACCAATTTACATTTTGTTGTAAAGTGATTCGCCCAAATTTTATAGTATACAATTTTGTTATCCTAAAATTCGTCAAAATTTTATAAGGACTATATAAAGTCATTATAAATTTGGATATCTTTAAAAAAATACCACTCAAGTTAGAAATTATGCTTAGAAAAAATTACATAAAACATTATAACTTGTATTGGTCAATGTTAAATTAAAAATGGTTAATAGAAAAATTGAATCCTATAGTCTTGTTTTAGCACGAATTAATAAATTTAGATGTCTACACATTTACAGTTTTATTCATACATAAATAATTGTGGGTTGTAACTTTTGGTAAGTACATTGATTGACATCTTATTCCTATCCTTTTTTTAATGCAAAGACTTGCTTAAATTATGGTGAGAAGTAACTGGTGATAACTATGTTATTTAAGTATGGGGGTTTTACGCAGGCATTATATTAGATATCATTTTGGGATTCAACTGCGTTAAGTAAGATCATTCACATATGACCATTTCCATGAGAGGTAGTCGTAACTGACTAATTTCTCATGATTTTTGAATAGTTCACTTAGCACTCATTGCATCGGGTGATGCTCACAGGGGTGAAGAAGTGGGATTGAAACTAGTGAAACTATGTTATTTACCTAAATATAAATTATTTTAAAAACTTTTTTTGAGATGATTTTCTCACCAAATCAAGAACAAAAAATAAAATATCAAATACATATTTAACTCTAACATATCAAATATTATTCTTTCCGGTGAGAAGTATCACATTAAGTAGCTAGTGTAAATTTGATTCGAAAGTTATTATTGCCACTCTATTGGACCCATCAAGTGGCTTCCAAGTTTGCGGAATTCCCCCCGTCGAAACAAATCTTTTGAAATTCTCGAGACTACAACTGGCCATGAATTTTTATTTTATGGGAATAAACTAGGCTTATGTGATGACAACTTTAAATAGCAATAGCAAACACTCCCTCCTTCCAAACAAATTGTATGTCTTTCAAAGTGTGTGTGAAATGAAATGAAATGGATTTTAATGACATCCACGAGACATTGCGGTCTAAAGGACCACCCACTATCGCTTAATCCATATTCAATTTTTTTTCTAGGATGATTTTGCTCCTATGGATCTTGAGTAGGAAATTTGTTGTTTTGTGAAGTCTTGTCCCCTAAAAAATCTCATTGAGATTGTTCACGTTTAGGCTGCTATCAAACTGACAACAGATAACTTCATACGCTGCACACTTTTTGATAAAATGTCATTATGTTTCTACCACCCCTCTGTTGCAAAAAATGCAAATTCATTCTTCCCAATCTTCTTTAGGGATTGCCCATCTACTAGTTTCACATCTTAGATGATGGGAGCTAGTCTTTAGCTGAGCAATTAAAATTTTAGTTGTTCTCTTGATTTAGGAACTCAAGTACTCTTTATCATCATGTTTCCATGTTGGGTTAAATTCTTTGACATAATATACTTTCTTTTTTCCTACATGCTTTGTCCACATGGCAATCCTAAATTTTCTAATACCCACCTTTTTATCTCCTCCTTAACATGAGGGCAATCATGCAGATTTATGTTCCATTTGCCTAACCACTTTCTGTTTTGTTTCATCCATTTCTTTTTTCAGCGATTTAACTCTTATTCAACAACCAATTTGGCCCATCGATGCTTATCCATATTTTCAGCATTCTTTAGGTAACTTAGCAAATGAATGATCGCTAACGCCTCAATTGGAAACATACCAACCTCAAATAAAAGGATATCATATGGGACCGTTGATTTGACTTTGAGACTACTTGTGTTCAGGTTCTTTTGAATTCTTTCTATTTGTCGCCATTTGTAGCTTGACATGTTGCTCCCCCATATTTCACAACCATAGAGGATAACTGGCACCACTATTAGACCAAAGAGGGTTTTCTTAGTCTTCCAATCCCATAGTTCTGTCTATCTACACCTGTTGTGAAGAAGATAAGCAACTTTCCACCCTCCTTGGATTCTCTTTAATCTATATGTCTCCTAGCTAAGCCTATAGTAAAAATCAATTCCTAAATACTTGTACTCATCTACCACCTCCAAGGGGATGCCCTCAAAGAGAAAAGTACCCTGATGTTTCTTTCTTTCCAAAGAAAAAAATATGACTTTAGTTTTTGCTTGTCTTTACTTGCATTCCCACCTCTTGACAAAAGAGTTCCAGAGCTTTCAAGTGTTCTCTCAAACCTAGTGCTGATTTAGCAATAAGAATAAGGTCATCTGCATATAAAAATAGTTTCACCACATATCTTGCCAGTTGGATGCCTTCTCCTTCGGTATTGTTTATCCACTCTTCAAGCTTATCAATATATAAACCAAACAATGTGGGGGAAAGAGGACATCCCTGTTTGACTCCTATGTCACTGCCAAAGCATTCAAACATGCCTTCTTTTGTTTTGATTCTCGCTCTAACCTGCTCATATTTTCTCAATATACCTGTCTCTATACATCTCATAGCGGTCGATAAAGGTGCTGCCAAAACAACTATTGTTGGTTTAGTTATTTTTTTTTTCATTTGAAAAAAATAGGTCTTGAGCAACGCTCAGACATGCATAATTATTCTTGGGTTTGGACTAGGAGACCTATGGGGACCAAACCTCCCCACCTAACCCTTAGATCACCTAACCCTCGTTGGTTTTGTTATCTCTTTCATGTAGTTCAAAAACACACTATAACAAATGTTGGTTTACATTGTTCGATGTTGTAGAATGGGTGGGCGAAGCGTTCCGATACGTATTGTTAGGAGGTGATTGATGGGGAATTGGTGGTGGAACACTCGTATCAAATTCCTGATATTTTCTCTACCTCAAGGTGACAATTCTCCAATGATTTTGTTACACAAATTATTTTTGGAGTGCATTGCCACATGAAATATAAACTTTTTATTATTAATTTTTTTTTGCAAAATTAAAAATTAAGCTCAGCAACCCCACCATAAAAACATGATAGCATAAATGGGTATTAAAAGCAATACAATCTTTTACAAATGGCAGCTGCAAAATACCCATCCCAATAAAGGGCAGCAATGAGGTCGTAGGTTCGAGCCAAGGATTGGTGTTTTAAAGGGGGAAGAGCTAACGAGCATAATATAGGGCATTAAATGCCTGCTTAGCTACATGCTCCATAATGCGATAACGCACCGCCATTTTTTTTCCTTTATCTACTCACCGCGCGTGTGTGTTATCACGTTATAGAGCATGTAGCTAAGCGAGCATTTAATGCACTATAGTATGCTTGTTAGCTCTTGCCTTTTAAAAATGTCGAGGATTTTAAATTAGGGTTTTTGGAAGATTATGTGTCACTTTGCGTGATTCTTTGTCGGTTGTGAGTGGTTATCAGCCTCGAGGGATGACAAGGGCCTTATGTTCCCAAGAAACGCTCCAAAATTTGAAGCTTTATTGAGCAAGAAAAGAGTTCTTTAGTGCATTTTTGAGCTCTTAAAGAATGCGGCCATGAAATGTACAGATCTTTGAGGGTATTTTGGTTTTCTTACGAAGATATGGGAGGGAATTAGATTCACTATGGAAGGGGAAAACGATCTATCGTTGAAGATTTCGTCCAGATTGAGCGTGACTAAGTTGCTATTAAGCAACAATGCAAAGAAGCCTGTTTTGCAATTTTACCTAAGTGTTTTTTTCCAACAGAAAAATGCTTAATAAGAAAGTACAATTAAAATAGGGGATTTCACTGATTCATTTCGCTCGTGTGTTATGTTGAAACAGAGAACATTCTTATATTATTTTAATTTTTTTGAAGTATTCTTGATTGACATTGCTCTAATTTTCTGAGATGGATCATTCCTATTACATCTTCCAATGACAGTTTCTGAGTTCATTAGCAGGTGCATACAATTAAACCAGAATGTGTCCCAATCCTTGAAGAGAACCAGAGGAAAAATATTTGTAGAAGATCTTGTCAGAATATGAGTTGCAACCTTCTTTTGATAGTCGATCTGTTGCGCCATTCTGTCTCCGATAGATGTTGGTAATGGTGACAGAGTTGAAAGTCTGGAGCAGTACTTTGATTAGACATTTCCATGTATCTAGGAGTGGAGAGTTCAAGGAGTCTACAAATTTATCAGACTTGCTTGTAAATATAAATAACAAATAAAATGGAGATACATGGCCTTTTCCTATACAAATTGCAGGGATGACAAAAGTCCTCAAAGCAACTTCCCCTTAAAAACACCTTCCGTGTAGTTAATTTTTGGTCATTACCCTTGAAAAACCATGCAAATGTCTATCTTAATTTTTGGTCATTGCTTTGAAAAACTATGGAAATATATTTCAACCCACTTTATCAGGGAGAACATAGTTAAAATATGGGGAGTTGTTAGTAATATTGTGCAGTGAGTAAAATGAAATATATATATATATATATATATATATATATATATATATATATATTATTAGATCTAGAGTTTTAAGCAGGAAAAAACATTAAAAACACAATCGATCTCGAATTTCAAATAGGAAAAAACATTAAAAACACAATATAACCTATTTAATTATATTTTTATTATTATTACAAATTGATATTTTTTTCCTGCCATGAATAAATAATTGATGTAACTATATAAAATAAATAATTGATAAAGGCATTAATTTATGATAAACATTATAATATTTACTTTATAATGGTCTCATCTAATTTATAGATGAAATAGCCCTTATACAATTTCAAGAATTCTTGTTATTTAAAATACATTTTTGAATCTAGATATGGATTCAATACCCTGGAAAACCCCTAGGGCACTCAAATTATGCAGATTAAACAATTTAAACTCAAATTTTTAAAAATCTCTATCAGATTTTGATTAAAATTAATCAGAAAAAATATAGTGAAAAATGTCATTTCGTCTATATGTTAGAATTCTCCCTTTATAATACATTTCAAGTTATTAAAAAAAAAACCCTATAAAACTAAATAAATTATAACTTTATTATTATTATTATTATTATTATTATTATTATTATTAAAAGAATTATCTTATATGAAACACACTAGATGGTTGTAAACTCCTCAACAAAAAAAATTACCATGTGGATCACATAAGCCTAAATTCAGAAATTAATGTATAAGTTCACATGGAATAAAACTCTTATTTATGAAGATTTACCCTCACTTTACTATGAATATTTTTATTCATGAAGATTTACCTCCACTTTATTAGGGATATTTTTAATTTCTAAATAGTACCAATCCATGACTTATCAATACCACATGCCCAAAAAATTGTAACCCTTTTCATATGACACTTGTTGATATGACTTTTAAATTAATCAATTTAATTAAAAAACAAAAATGTTATAACTTCTTTGGAAATAAATTTCTATTTTTGATTTGTATAGATTATTAGAGATATTCTAGAATATTCTATGGAGCTCAAATCCTTATTATGCACTTAATAATTATTGATAATTATACTAAATTTCAATCTTTGATTTGTATATACCAGCATAATAAACAAAATGTAGACACATGGTCTCTTCGTATACAAGCTGGACAACAAAAGCCCTCGGAGCAACTTCCCCTTAAAAACACCTCCCGTGTAGTTAATTTTTGATCATTGCCCTTGAAAAACCATGCCAATGTCTATCTTAATTTTAGGTCATTGCCTTGAAAAACTATGGAAATATATTTTAACCTACTTTATCAGGGAGAAAATAGTTAAAATAGGGGGAGTTGTTATTGATATTGTGCAACTCTCTCTATATATATATATATATATATATATATATATATAATTTCAAGTAGGAAAAAACATTAAAAACACAATATAACTTATTTTATTATTATTAAAAATCCATATTTTTTTTTTTATGCAATGAATAAATAATTCATATAGCTATATAAAATAAATAAGTGATAAAGGCATTAATTCATGATTAAAGTTATAATACTTAATTTATAATGGAGTAGTCTAACTTATAGACGAAATAGCCATTTTTATTGGAATTCACTCAAATCCAGTAATATAATTTCAAGAATTTTTGTTGTTGTAGTCACGAAATAGCCATTTTTATTGAAATTCACTCAAATCGAGTAATACAATTTCAAAAATTTTTGTTGTTTAAAATACATTTTTGAATGCATAAATGGATTCAACACGTTGGAAAACCCATGGGGCATTCAAATTCTCCAGATTAAACAATTTAAACTCAAGTTTTTAAAAATATCTATCAATTTTGATTAAAATTAATTAGAAAAAATGTCGTGAAAAATGTCATTTCGTTTAATCCCTTTATAATACATCTCAAGTTATTAAAATAATTATATATATTTTATTATTAAAAGAATTATCTTATATGAACCACACTAGATGGTTCGTAGACAAAAATATTCCCGTGTGATTTTCACCGAAAATTAGCTCAACAATCATAATATAGATCACAAAAGCCTAAATTCAAAGATTAGTATATAAGTTAACATGGAATAAGACTCTTATTTATGAATATTTACCCCCACTTTACTATGAATATTTTTATTCACGAAGATTTACCTCCACTTTACTAGGGAGATTTTTAATTTCTAAATGGACTTTGTTACAATATCATGAACCAATCCATGACTTATATCAATACCGTGTCAATACCACATGCCCAAAAAACTGTAACCCAGTTCATATGACACTTTGATATGACTTCTTTAAATTAATCAATTTAATTAAAAACAAAGATGTTATAACTTTAAGAGGAAATAAATTATATCTTTGATTAGTATAAAAATGACCCTCACAACCAATATAGTTGGATAGAGATCAGAGACATTAATAATAAAAAGTCCTACATAGCAATATGTTATTTTCCCCCATCAATTGTAACTTCTATAAGAAGAAGAATCTAGATAAAACTAACCCTTACAATGGTTTAGAGAACGATATTTCTAGCCTAAGGAATGACGGTAATATCCTTTTAATAGGTGACTTTAATGCTCGAACTTCAAACAACCAAGCTATTATTCTAAGCAATCATTCCAACCCTAATCCTCTTTGGTTAGACGAAGACCCCACTCTGGCTAGTAGGTACAAAAGGAGCTTTGAAGACCTCGATGAAAATTTGTTTGGGTTGGAGCTAGTCAAGCTCTGTAGTGCTCAGGATCTCATAATTTGCAACGGGCTAAATAAGTGGCCCAATTCCAGCAAGATGACCTACATCCATGGACTTGGTAGTAGCATGGTAGACTACGTTATTTTCGATCTCCCATTATACAATGAAATAATAAATTTTGACATCTTAAACGACCAAGAACCTGACTCTGATCATAGGCCTTATAACTCTCAATTTTGTCATGCATAGAGTTCCCACAGAAAATAATACTTACAGCCAAAAGAACTTAATATTTGATAGAAAAAAAAATGATCACTTTCTAAATGAATTAAAAACTAATTTGCTTCCTTTATCTAGTATAGACAACATAGAAGACCTCTATCATAATTTTACTACAACCCTCTCATATTCTATTAACAAGTTCTCAATTGAAGCTTCAAATAATAAAAGAAATAGCAAAACCAATCCATGGTATGACAAAGATTGTAAAAGTGCGAGGAGAGCAATTAAGGAAGCTATTGATGAATCTCTTAAAATGGACAAGATAAAAATATATAAAGTCCTAACTAAAAGGAAAAAGAGGCAGTACATTCGTCAAAGATAGGAGAATCTCTTACAGCTCTCTAAGGTGGCTCCTAAGAAATTTTGGAGGCAGATTCTGACTAGGAAGACTAAAGATAATAATAAAATTGCTCTTCACGATTGGAATTCCTATCTTAAAAAGCTTTATGAATCTCCAAATGTCATGGATATTTTGGAAACCTTGCTCACAACGAAAGAAGTTTTCTCTTTAGAAGACATTAAATTTTGGGTTAATCGCCTCGCTAATGGGAAAGCTAAGGACATTGAAGGTTACGAAGCAGAAATCTTAAAAATTGGAGGTCCTGTCCTCATCCCCCACATCCACAAGCTTTTCAATCAAGCAGTCAAGCAAGGGTTCCCTAAACCTTGGACTGAGAGCCTCATTATCCCTATTTTTAAAAGTGGGGATACAAATAACCCCTCTAATTATCAGACAATTATGATCAACCCTCTCTTAGCCAAGTTATATGGTAGTATTTTGGAAAAGAAGTTAAGCATATGGCTTGAAAGTGAAGGTAAGCGGGCTAAAGGCCAAGCAGGTTTCAGAAGGCATCACTCAACAACAGACCACCTTGTTACGCTTAGGATCATTGTGGAGGAATGTCGTAATGATAAATCCAATTTATTTTGTTGCTTTGTGGACTCTAGAAAGGCTTTCGATATGGTTCCTAGATACAACCTTTGGAGTAGATTAGAAGAGCTAAAGGTTCCTCTCGAGTTGAGAGCTGCCGCTATAAGGTTATATGAGAATGTAATTTCCAAGCTAAAGAGCAATGAGGGGTGGTCGAAAGATATTAAGTGTAACATCGGAGTTAAACAAGGCTGCCCCCTCTCCCCTACCCTATTTGGCATTTACATCGATAAGCTCGAAGGGTATTTAGAGGAAGTAGGATGTGATGGCACGATCTTAGCTGCGATAGTCGTCATCCTTCTTCTCTATGTTGATGATATTATTCTTTTGGCAAGGTGCCCATCTGATCTTGATAAGAAACTCAAGCTTCTTAAGGATTTCTGCTCTACCATGGGTATGACTGTTAACACTGACAAAACAAAAGTTATGATTATCAAATCCAAGAAGGACACTTACGCTAATTTTATGTATGACAATAATAACTTGGAGGAAGTGTATTCTTACAAGTACCTAGGAATTGATATTCATCACAAGCTCAACTGGAACCATAGCATTAAGAAAATGATTAATGGGGGGTTGAAAGCTTATTTTGGTCTTGAAAATAATTGTAAAACAGCAAACCTTGTAATGTGGGATAAAAAGAAGTTCCTCTTTGAAACTTTAGTCACTCTTGTTATCTTATATGGCTGTGAGGTTTGGCGTTGCAGCATCTCCAGAGATTCATGGAGAAAGATTGAGAAAATCCAGAAGCGTTTTATAACTTATAATCTGAAAATTAAAATTAATACACCCTATCCTATTCTCCTTATAGAAGCAGGTATTTCCCCTATTAAGAGCCTAGCTATGATTAGGTTTCTATTGTACAAGCACAAACTCAATAACATAAACGATCATAGACTTCCTAAGCTAGCTTTAAATTCCAGCCAAAACCACCTAAGGCTCAATCGGGGGTGGCATAAAGACACAAGGGCTTGGTTAAACTATTGGGAGATCAACGAGAATGATGCATTGCAAAACATAAATAACATTAAAGATATTGTTACTTCTAAGTTGAAAGAAAAAATGTGGTGTGAGAAAGATTTAGCGGCTAAAATAAAATTAAGTTATTATAAGAAGGTCATCAACCCCACCCTAGAAGATCAAAAGTATCTCTTTATTTTAACTAGCTCAAAGAAGAAAATTAATATAGCAAAGATTAGAATGGATTCTCATGAGCTCCATAGTGAAACAGGTCGTTGGGCAGTTCCTAAAACGCCATGGATGGAAAGGATCCGCCATATATGTGAGAATAGGAACATTGAGGATGAAAACCACTTCCTCTTAGAGTGCCCCGTGTACAACGACATTAGATCTCAGTTTCACAATCTTTGTTACAATACTGACCTTCCTAGCCTTTTACAATGTCAAAATTATAGTGAGCTCGGGAGGCTTCTCTCCAACCTTTTTGAGCATAGGAATAAAATCTTAAATCAAAATAAATAATTTGTTTCTTTAGGTCCGATAGACCAATGTTTGGTTTCAGCAGAGGTTAACCATCATCATCATCATCATCATCACTATTAGAGATATTCTAGAATATTCTATGGAACTCAAATCTTTATCAAAATACAATGTGTTATTTTTGAATGCTAAATAAAATACATATAGGACCAAAATTAAATTTTAACCATAATTTTTTTTTAGATATATATGAAGTTGATATCCACATAAATTAGTTAACATAGATATTTAAATAGTTTATTTAAATATTTTTGAAAAATATAAGATTTAAACATATGATTCACACATTTTTTACTTCTAATTACTCTACAATATATTCATTTTTTTTTAATTATATAAACTTACACATTCTTTCATACTGGGCTTTAGAATAAGCTTCTCCACTCAATTATTAAAAGAAATTTAGAATATTCTATGAAGCTCAAATGCTTATCATGCACTTAATAATTATTGATAATTAAATTAAAATTAAAAAATAAATTTGAAAATAGACATATTTATAAAAATAATTATTTTTCTAACATTAAAAACACAAAAATATATATATTATTTAAAAACATAGAAATTTTGTGGCTATAACATAAACGATAACAACCATACATATTTCATTACGTTACGTTGAATATTAATAATGCTAAGGAGACGATGTTTTTTTTTTTAAATAATGAAAATTTAAACCGGTAAAATTTGGCAAAATGTTTAACATAAAAAACCACAATACTTATAAAAAAATATTTTGTGACATTATAATTTTTTATTTAAAAATATAGAGATTTTGTGATACTATGGTGTACAACATAAATGATAACAACTATACATATTTCACTATATTAAGTTGAAGATTAATAATGCTTAGTTTAAAAGAGGATGTTTTTATTAAAAAATAATGAAAATACATATTTCCCTATATCAAAGTTGAAGATTAATAATGCTTAGTTTAAAAGAGGATGTTTTATTAAAAAATAATGAAAATACATATTTCACTATATTAAGTTGAAGATTAATAATGCTTAGTTTAAAAAAAATGTTTTTATTAAAAAATAATAAAAATATTAATATGATTTTGTTAAAATTTAATAAATTTTTATTAATATTTTATAAATTTTTGAGGTTTTAAATTTATTTCCATCATAAAAATAATTCAAACATTTCCACTTACAATATTAAATATTTTTTTTTTTTAAATTTTGATAACAAATAACCATCCAAACAAAATGGTCACATCAATACACAACACCATATTAATAATGAACCCGTTGCATGCAATGTAAACGAATATAAACGATAGCAAACGTGCATATTTCATAATCCTACATTGACATTTAATAGTTTGGAGTTGTCTATAATGTGATTTTTTGGAGATTTCGGTGACGGAATCCGGCGGAAGAAATTGAGATTAAATCATGATTTGTTGCAGTTAAAATGGTTTTTTAACTGCATATTTGGATTCAGCACCCTGAAAAACCCGTGGGACGCTTTGATTGTGCAGAAACTAGCTATCAAACTTGAGATTCCAATAAATTACTGCCAGATTTTCACCGAAAAAACCCGCCGAAAAAACTTTCAAAAAATCGCGTTATAAACAACTGCTAATAGTTTTACCCGACTTTTAAAGTTAACACGGAATAAAGGCCTAAAGCCAACTAAACTGATTGGAACCATAGTAATTCATTTTGCCAAAGGTCACATGGCATCACGCAATTGTATTAAATATAAAATGAGTCACATGACAATGCCAAAAGACTTCGCGGGCCCTTCGTCACATGATTTGTGTAATGTGAGGAAGGCATTACCATATTTATGACCGTTTCACCGAAGTCTCTGATACTGATTTTAAGACCGTTACACCGAAGTCTCTTGTACTGATTTTAAGAATTAAAGGGGTTGGTTAGAGTCAAAGGTTTTATTCCTGGATAAATGTGTGTTAGAATTACAAGTTTGAAGGTAGTTTTGCATGAAATGCCTAAGAGTTGGATTCCATTGCATTGGTCTTACGAATCCCACAGTTTTATTTCTGGGTGGATGCGTTTAATAATCACAAGTTCGAAGGAAGTTTTGGATTTAATGTCCAAAACGGATCAGATTACAGAGCTAGCAGCAAAGTAATTGGTAATTGGTAAAACTCAGAATGCCATTGGGGAGTTGAAGGGAGCTCTGATAAAACTTAGAAAGTATCGGAAAGTTGTAGGTGTTTTTGCATCTCATGTCCATAAGGAGTTAGAGTGCACATAGTTCATATTTATCAAATGTCTCGTACTCAAGCATGATATGTTTAGTGGTGGGAATTGGAATGGGTAGAACGGAAAAGAAGTTGAAATGGACTAAATAATCTGAATGTGTATAAATGGAAATGAAGCAGAATTAGTTAAAACTTTATTTTAACACTCAAAATAGGTGGAATGATAATTACCCCGTAAGGCGTTCTTACGCCGTAAGGCGTTCCCTTTGAAATGAATTCCCCTCCCTACCCTCGTGTCATCTGTCCCCTCCGTCTGATGAATCGTTAGACGATTGGAGTGTTTCCAGCCGTTGATTTAACATATCAAATTCAGTTCGTCTTTCGCCCAGTTGATTGAACATTCGGTTCATCTTTCGCATTGAACATTCGGTTCATCTTTCGCCCAGTTGATTGAACATGCCAAATCCTTGCCTTCTTTCCCGAACGTGACATAATCGAGTTTTGAGGTGTCGGCCGGGACACAATGCAGAGAGAAGCGCTCTGGCTACTCCGGCATACGATGCAGCGATGTGTCCATGGTCGGCCGGGACACAATGCAGAGAGAAGCGCTCTAGCTACTTCGGCATACGATGCTCCTAAGTTTGGATGGGGAAATGAATGAATAGAACAAAATTCGCCTCAGTTGCAAGAAAAATGATATTTCCAATACGAGTCTTGAGCTCCTGAGGTCAATTTCTTTGGTGCACTCACTGGGGCATTCAGCTTGAAACAGAAGGCTGATCTTGCTTCTAACATCAGGTTTACAACAGGTATATAGAGGGCTCTACCATCTAGACTTAGAAGTTAGACTTAGAAGTTACATACTCAATGAAATGGCTCTGCCTACTGCTTGAATCGTATCTCTGACGATGCTGCAGGGAATAAATGGTCTTGTTCACAGATAATTCTACCTCCTCTGACCAAAAGAATAAAATGCTCCCGAACCTACTCCATCCATTTTATCCTGTGACGGGTCAATTTTCTGGTTCATATAGCGGGCAAGGAGGTCAAAGAATGGAGTGCTGTTCCGCTGACAAACCACAAAAGTTCCTGCAATATGATGGCGGCATTTCTTGGTTGTTTATGGTGTCTGCTGTGTTGTTGTGTTTCTTTTAATTTTATTTTTGGCTTTCTGTTTCCAAGGATTTTGGTGTTGCGGGCCCTCTGGTTATTTTGTTCTGAATTCATGGCCATGCCGATTTTTGGTTTGATATCTTGTTGTTTCTGTTTGCTTTCTCCTTTTGTCTTTTCTGTTATCTATTGTTTTCACAGTTTTTATCCTTTGGGGTTAATGGATGGAAAATGAAAGCGGTCCAAATAACCTAGCTGATACAAGCTCTACTGATTCTACTGATGCAATGGGCAGGTATGATTGCTTCATTTGTCTCATTTTAAATACAAATTGTAATGTGTTTTGTTTTGAAGTTTGAAACCTATGCAGATTACACTGATGCAAGGGGCGAAGGCGAGGGCCTCGCAGAGCTATCCACCGTTTTCGCACAATGTCGTTAGTACAACATCCGTTTAAGCCCACTCAAATGCGCAATCAAATAGAGAAGGGTCCGGTGTTTGCGTGGAAAAAGGAGAGAGGAGGATGGGCTGACTTTTGCCTCTTCCGTTTCAGGGGAGGTTATCTCTTAGATATTTATCAAAGCTAGAAAGAGATCCGTCGCAGGAGACGTCTTCTGTTATTCCCTTCTGTAGAGATTGGGGGAAGGTATCCATCTCCTCCTGCTTTCGGAGCCTATCGAGATGGCTAAGGTATGCTTGAATTATCATGCGATTTGTTTTAAAGTTTAGAACAAGGAAGGTGAAGGAAGGAGCTGTTTAATATTTTTGTCCTCTTTTGAGACAGAAGGTCGGTCCTGTTTTGGTTCAAGAGAATTTTTGAAATTTTTTTAATATTTTTTCAAGATTTTTTGGTTTTATTTTTCGTTAGGTTCAATGCGCTGGAAAATTATCTCCAGCCATAGCAAAGGCTGATGAAGATTTCACAAGTCACAAGTCCAGTGGGGGCAGGGAAGGCGAAGGAGGAGGTACAGTGGGGAAGGCGAAGGCGAAGGATGAGGTATTTTCAGTTAAATTTAACTCCTATTTTGCTGCATAATTATATTAGAAGCATTTTTAAGAATTTAAGAATTTATATCATGTCCCTTGTAATGTAGGTAAAGAAAGGTGAAGGAGGAGGTATAGTGGGAACAGGGGAAGGTCCAGGAGGAGATATGTAAGCTTAAATTTGTAGCATATTCTGCTACATTATTCTACTCCAAGAGGAGATATGTAAGGTTAAATTTAACTCATATTCTGTTACATTATTCTACTACATTATTATATCAGAAGTTTTTTTAAGAATTTATATCACGTGCCTTGTACTTTAGGTACAGAAAGGTGGATGTGAACCTCACAACATTACAACAACATCATTTCCATATTCCTTTTCATCTTCAGATTTCCTTGTACATGTGGTCAGTCCAAAACCATTAATTTCCTTCATCTCAGGACCTCTATTTGTAGCCAGAACATTTCTGGCACTAATCTCCAGACTGGGCCTACCTCTTAACAGGATTGTAACAAAAATTTCTAAATTTCCTACCCAAGCAAGTCCTACATCTTTTTTTTTTTCTCGGTAAAACTATGCTAATATATTATGTACAGAAGACAAAATTTACATCGTATCAAAACAGAGAGAACCAGGCTCTGGGAATATCATCCTGGAGTAGCTGAGGCCAATCAAAAGAGCTAGCCCACGCAGGGGCGCCAAACAGAGAATCTAAACCATTCAAAAGAGCTAGCCCACGCAGGGGCACCGACCAGAAATCTAAATTATCCCACGCAGGGGAGACTGACATTATCCAGCCCATTAACAAAGTTTCTAGGACACAAACAAAAAGCACAGATGCCAAAACTAAGCTAATACAGATAGCATTAGAGACCAGAAGACCAGACAGAAGAGCCATGTAAACCTTGAGCTCGGGCATCGCTATTCTTCCAGTTGCACCTCCTCTACCCGGCACCAACCGTAAGCCTCCCTTTCCGCAGCAGTGGGGGCAGTGTCCATATGGATATCTTCTGCTTCGCTGGTCCTCGCCCTCTGATCCAGCATGCTTTTCGAGACATTCTCCAGGTCTGTGGCAGGATCCTTTATTTCTTTCTCCGGGCCAGTATCAGGATCCTTTGTTTCTTGCACCTTGCTGTCAGCTTTCCCCTGCCCACGTTCATCCAGAGAGTCATTGTCTTCCTGGGAATTTTCAATGAACAGGACCGAAACGTGCGCACTGATCTGGGGGCTGTTCATGGAACTGCTAAAGTTAAAAATAGCAGAGCCGAAGGCGGGCAAGGAAGCCGAGCTCGATGCACCAGCGTCCATGAATTGACTTGAATGAAGGGGATTAGCTCCAGTGGAGCGAATGCTATGGCAATGACAACAGTGGGCAGAAGTATCAGCTACGTGAGTGCGAGAGGTTCCTCCCCTGGAGGTGCCTCGACGGCTAAGCATACGCTGTCGAGGTCTCACCATCCTTACAGGGGTCGAGGAGAGGAGATTCAAACAGACAACAGAATAACCCAAACAGACAGCGTGAGGAACAGACTGCGGAATAACCCAAACAGACAGCGAGACGATCCCAGCGGAGACGGAGAGGCAGGGCATCTGAGATTGCAGAGACCTGCCAAAAGGAAGAACCAGCAACATTCCCTGACCTGACGCAGCGACATGGTTTATAGCCTCAGCTACCTCACCTTGGAACGCGCCCGCCATAACTGCAACCTCCACGCGAGCCGAATAGCCGTGCAGGGCATTTACTCTGCTCTGCTGAATAGACTTATACAAGCGACAATTTACGCCTGTTCCAGCATTAGCCCCGACGTCTGCCACGTGATGGCATATGGCCGGCATGTGGCCTGCGACACACTCCCGTCCCATCCTAACTAACACCCGCATTCGGGGGCGCTGCATCTTTTTGGACCAGATGTGTGCATTCTTGAGCTTTGTCATGAGTCAAAATAGTATCCAGTTCCCCTGTGAGTAGAGAGTTGTCGTTTTCCACCCCCATATTGGCCATGAAGTCGGCGACCTTGTTACCTTCCCTTTTTATGTGAGTGAAGGTGATAGCTCTGTTTCTGTGGAGCTCAAGTTCTATGGCCTCCAGTCTTGCTTCGAGCCTCCAGCTGGTGGCTATTTTCCTGGCATGAGATCCATTTAGGAGATGTTTAACCATATTTCCAAGCAAGTCCTACATCAGGAATATTACTACTTGCTTTTACAACTTCAGCTTCGGCGACCTCAAATTGTGCCAAGGCAATAGCAGATAGCGTGCCAACCATGGAACCAAGTATGCGATCAACAGCTGCAACATGGATCAGATTCCCTGCCACTTCTTCAATAAAGCCATTTCTAAATACAATGAAAGAGAGAAGCAGTCCTAATCTCTGATAGCTAAAATCTATCACTCCCAAACAACGTTCATGCCGTCCCACATTTATAACAAAATAGTGAGGGCGTGATGACATTTTCTTAACAAACAGTTAATTCCATACCATACTCGTGTGAAAACGAGAACTTAAGTTTGAGCAACGTGATGAGACAGTATAAACTAATTTTAACATACTAGATTGTGAAATTCCTCCGATTATGTAGCTAAGCTTCATGAGCTCTTGGCAACTTCTGCTTACAAACGGTTCCCTAAAAATCCTATTAATTATATCACTAACTTGGTGATCCAAGCCATAAAATCTTTGTCCATTGATCCTCTTACTCACTAACATTTTCACTATGACCTGGAGTTTGATGTGCATTATTCTGCACTTCGGCAGTTGGGATATTCAAACCAGAAAACATTTCAATGCTGGAGATACTCGTGATGTCCACTAATTCACCAGTTAAACCTTTGGATGCAACTTCAATATGCTTTAGTGTCTTTGTTTTCACAATGCTTGTCATTTCAGGAGCATCTAGATAGTAGTTAGTATAGGGATTTCCACTTGCATTTCCATTATGAATTGGTGCTTGATGTGTTTGCTTGGTCCAGTCATCACTACCCACTGAACGCACTAGAATACAGATGAAACTGTTTTCTTCCGATATCGAAGAAATATGATGAAGCATTTCACAAAATGCAGCAAGGGATTCTTCCCATTCTCAATGACATGCACCAGGTCATGTTTATACCCATGGCAACCATTTGTTAGGAAATTTGAACATGGCAATAGGCAACAGGAATGATAGTCTTTTTAATGTACGAGGCATCCGAAGAGAAAGCATGGTTGTGATATCTTCTACTATCCGGAATGCAATGCATTGACATCTCTGCTCCTCTGCAACAGAGACTGTCCGGAATGCAATGCATTGACATAAGAAAACCTCTGCATGGACTGGTGCAGACCCTAAAGGAAGGAAATTCAAGCATATGGAATCCACACCATGGGAATGGTGGATATACTTCATGAATTGCTTCATAGAGGAACTGGGCATGTGACCTGACAACATTATAACAACAACATTACCATATTCCTTTTCATCTTCAGATTTCCTTGTACATGTGGTCAGTCCAAACCCATTAATTTCCTTCAGCTCAGGACCTCTATTGGTAGGCAGAACATCTCTGGCACCAATCTCCAGATCAAACCTACCTCTTAACAGGCTTGTAACAAAAATTGCTATATTTCCTACCCAAGCAATTCCTATATCAGGAATATTGCTACTTGCTGCTTTTACAACTTCAGCTTCACCGACCTCAAATTGGGCCAAGGAAATAGCGGATAGCCATGCCAACCATGCAACCAAGTATGCAATCAACAACTACAACATGGATCAGATTCCCCACCACTCCTTCAATAAAGGCATTTCTAAATACAATGAAAGAGAGAAGAAGCCCCAATCTCTGATAACCAAAATCTATTACTCCCAGACAACATTCATTTCGTCCCACATTTATAACAAAATAGTGTGGGCATGACGACATTTGCTTAGCCAAAAGTTCAATTCCATACCATACTCCTCTGAAAATAGGAACGTAAGTTTGAGAAAAGTGGTGAGACAGTATAAACTAATTTTAACATACTAGATTGTGAAATTCCTCTCATTATGAAGCTAAACTTCATGAGCTCTTGAGCTCTTGGCAACCTCTGCTTACAAGCTGCTCCCTAAAAATCATATTAATTATATGCATATAGATATAGTTGCTGTATGGTTAATGTTGTTGTATGGTTATAGTGGTTGGCGTAGTTGTAAAAAAAATTGTACTAACAGATTTAATTCAACCCAAGGTCAATTTGATGGCCTCTTCTAGTGGGACGACATGCATTCTTGGAACTTCCACACCCAAAGGGATGGCATTGGTTTGGCATACAAGGGTGATGATATCCAGTTTAATGCAATCTGCCAATCCCTTATGGAGAGTTGACAACTTGAGTAATGAATTATTCATGACAATCAATGAGGATATGATGTCGTATTTGGTCATGACAATATGGAAAGGGAGTAGATTACTAAAATGGAAATAGATAATAGTATAACAGTGAATTTCATCCCCTCCGGATTTGGATGTGCTTTGTCCCTTTTTAACAAGTAATCAAATTCAAATAGCAGGGAGAAACTAATCCAAGACTCTACAAAATAATCCAAACCCATTGCTATTTTGTTTTAGACATCCACCAACTGTTATTTCACAGTATGTTCAAACCTAAGAGTTGGGTTTACATGTGTCAAGTACTATCGGGTGCACTGCATTTGCATGATATTTGCAGGCCAAACAATGCTCATGCAGTTCCTGCCAGCACCCATCATCAAAGTTCAGAGCATAGCTTCCAGCATCATATTTGAATCCCTGAGATGGCCTTGTTGTAGCTATCATGTTTCTCAACTTGGCTCCCTAATTTCCCAGGGTTAAGGCATGATATTTGCAGGCCAAGTAATGCTCATGCGGTTCCTGCCAGCACCCATCATCAAAGTTCAGAGCATAGCTTCCAGCATCATATTTGAATCCCTGAGATGGCCTTGTTTTGGCTATCATGTTTCTCAACTTGGATCCCTAATTTCCCAGGGTTCCACATTCCCTTTGCTATAACCACATGAGCATTTCAAATGATATTGCCATTAATACTGGGGTTCTGCAGGGAAGGAACAATGGGCCAAGAAAATACATATATTAGAAGCCAGCAGTGAGGTCTCAGACATGACAAGGGTAATGGCAGGGGAATCTTGTAAGAGTACTATCCCCTGTGCAGACATTTCCTAAACCTTTGACATGGTCCCAAGGGCAATGAGAGGAGTTTGTTCCCAAGTTTCAATCAATTTCAGAAGAGACTGTATAGAGCCACTAAGAGTCTGCAGAAACACAGAGTACTTCGTAATAAAAAACTGTAAAGTCCCAATGGTGGTCAGCTATAATTGTAACTTTAAAGAGAGGGTCCTGCTTTCTGTTCCGTGGTAATCAAATTCACACATCAACTTTGATGAGTATTAACACTATATTATGTTTAATCTTTTAATGATTTTAACCAATGACACAAATCACAATTATTTAAATTATTTTCACAAATCAAATAGAATGGGTAAAAATCAATTTTAAAAATCATGTAAAGAGAAGTTTAAAAATAAAATTCAGAGATTCGTTTTTCAATGTTAAAATACTCTTTTTTTCTATTTTTCTTCAGATTTATATTGTTTGTTCTTTCGAATATTCGGTAGTTGTTCGTTGTTTCTTCTTTGTCCCAGTTTATTCTATGGAGCCTAGACTAGGAATTTAATTGCATGTACTATATACCACGAATTTCATTAGATCATTCCCACAACTCCTGCGGCGAAGACAATCCCTCCATAAATTTATAGAACTGATAGCCTCCACCTGCAACACTAATTCTTTGGCAGTTTTTACTTTGCTTGGTCCAATCATCACTACCTGGTGGACGCACGGGAATGTAGATGCAACTGTTTTCTTTTGATATCGAAGATATATGATGAAGAATTTCAAAGGCTGTGGTAGGGGATTTTGCCTCATTCTCGGTGACATGCAACAAGTCCTATTTATACCCATGGCAGCCATTTGTTAGGAAATTTGAACATGGCAATAGGCACCAGGAATTAGATTCTTTAATGTACTAGGCATCCGAAGAGCAAGCGTGGTTGTGATCTCTTCTATAGTCTGGAATGCAATGCATTGACATCTCTATTCCTCTGCAACAGAGACTGTCCGGAATGCAATGCATTGACATAAGCAAACCTCTACATGGAATGGTGTAGACCCTAAAGGAAGGAAATTCAGGCCTATGGAATCCACACCATGGGAATGCCAGATATACTTCATGAATTGCTTCATAGAGGAACTGGGTGTGTGACCTCACAACATTACAACAACATCATTTCCATATTCCTTTTCATCTTCAGATTTCCTTGTACATGTGGTCAGTCCAAAACCATTAATTTCCTTCATCTCAGGACCTCTATTTGTAGCCAGAAAATTTCTGGCACTAATCTCCAGATCGAGCCTACCTCTTAACAGGCTTGTAACAAAAATTTCTAAATTTCCTACCCAAGCAAGTCCTACATCAGGAATATTGCTACTTGCTTTTACAACTTCAGCTTCGCCGACCTCAAATTGTGCCAAGGCAATAGCGTGCCAACCATGGAACCAAGTATGCGATCAACAGCTGCAACATGGATCAGATTCCCTGCCACTTCTTCAATAAAAGCCATTTCTAAATACAATGAAAGAGAGAAGCAGTCCTAATCTCTGATAGCTAAAATCTATCACTCCCAAACAACGTTCATGCCGTCCCACATTTATAACAAAATAGTGAGGGCGTGATGGCATTTTCTTAACAAAAAGTTAAATTCCATACCATACTCGTGTGAAAACGAGAACTTAAGTTTGAGCAAAGTGATGAGACAATATAAACTAATTTTAACATACTAGATTGTGAAATTCCTCCGATTATGTAGCTAAGCTTCATGAGCTCTTAGCAACTTCTGCTTACAAACGGCTCCCTAAAAATCCTATTAATTATATCACTAACTTGGTGATCCAAGCCATAAAATCTTTGTCCATTGATCCTCTTACTCACTAACATTTTCACTATGACATGGAGTTTGATGCGCATTATTCTGCACTTTGGCAGTTGGGATATTCAAACCAAAAAACATGTCAATGCTGGAGATACTCGTGATGTCCGCTAATTCACCAGTTAGACCTTTGGATGCAGCTTCAGTATGCTTTAGTGTCTTTTTTTTCACAATGCTTGTCATTTCAGGAGCATCTAGATAGTAGTTAGTATAGGGATTTCCACTTGCATTTTCATTATGAATTGGTGCTTGATGTGTTTGCTTGGTCCAGTCATCACTGCCCATTGGACGCACTAGAATGCAGATGAAACTGTTTTCTTCCGATATCGAAGAAATATGATGAAGCATTTCACAGAATGCAGCAAGGGATTCTTCCCCATTCTCAGTGACATGCAATAGGTCCTGTTTATACCCATGGCAGCCATTTGTTAGGAAATTTGAACATGGCAATAGGCACCAGGAATGATAGTCTTTTTAATGTATGAGGCATCCGAGAGAAAGCATGGTTGTGATCTCTTCTACTATCCGGAATGCAATGCATTGACATCTCTGCTCCTCTGCAACAGAGACTGTCTGGAATGCAATGCATTGACATAAGAAAACCTCTACATGGACTGGTGCAGACCCTAAAGGAAGGAAATTCAAGCATATGGAATCCACACCATGGGAATGGTGGATATATTTCATGAATTGCTTCATAGAGGAACTGGGCATGTGACCTGACAACATTATAACAACGACATTACCATATTCCTTTTCATCTTCAGATTTCCTTGTACATGTGGTCAGTCCAAACCCATTAATTTCCTTCAGCTCAGGACCTCTATTGGTAGGTAGAACATCTTTGGCACCAATCTCCAGATCGAACCTACCTCTTAACAGGCTTGTAACAAAAATTGCTATATATCCTATCCAAGCAATTCCTACATCAGGAATATTGCTACTTGCTGCTTTTACAACTTCAGCTTCACCGACCTCAAATTGTGCCAAGGCAATGGCGGATAGCCATGCAACCCATCCAACCAAGTATGCAATCAACAACTACAACATGGATCAGATTCCCCACCACTCCTTCAATAAAGGCATTTCTAAATACAATGAAAGAGAGAAGCAGTCCCAATCTCTGATAACCAAAATCTATTACTCCCAGACAACATTCATTTCATCCCACATTTATAACAAAATAGTGTGGGCATGACGACATTTGCTTAGCAAAAAGTTCAATTCCATACCATACTCCTCTGAAAATAGGAACGTAAGTTTGAGAAAAGTGGTGAGACAGTATAAACTAATTTTGACATACTAGATTGTGAAATTCCTCTCATTATGAAGCTAAACTTCATGAGCTCTTGAGCTCTTGGCAACCTCTGCTTACAAGCTGCTCCCTAAAAATCATATTAATTATATGCATATAGATATAGTTGCTGTATGGTTAATGTTGTTGTATGGTTATAGTGGCTGGCGTAGCTGTAAAAAGAAATTGTACTAACAGATTTAATTCAACCCAAGGTCAATTTGATGGCCTCTTCTAGTGGGATGACATGCATTCTTGGAACTTCCACACCCAAAGGGATGGCATTGGTTTGGCATACAAGGGTGATGATATCCAGTTTAATGCAATCTACCAATCCCTTATGGAGAGTTGACAACTTGAGTAATGAATTATTCATGACAATTAATGAGGATATGATGTCGTATTTGGTCATGACAGTAAGGAAAGGGAGTAGATTACTAAAGTGGAAATAGATAACAGTATAACAGTGAATTTCATCCCCTCCGGATTTGGATGTGCTTTGTCCCTTTTCAACAAGTAATCAAATTCAAATAGCAGGGAGAAACTAATCCAAGACTCTACAAAATAATCCAAACCCATTGCTATTTTGTTTCAGACATCCACCAACTGTTATTTCACAGTACGTTCAAACCTAAGAGTTGGGTTTACATGTGTCAAGTACTATTGGGTGCACTGCATTTGCATGATATTTGCAGGCCAAACAATGCTCATGCAGTTCCTGCCAGCACCCATCATCAAAGTTCAGAGCATAGCTTCCAGCATCATATTTGAATCCCTGAGATGGCCTTGTTGTAGCTATCATGTTTCTCAACTTGGCTCCCTAATTTCCCAGGGTTAAGGCATGATATTTGCAGGCTAAGTAATGCTCATGCAGTTCCTGCCAGCACCCATCATCAAAGTTCAGAGCATAGCTTCCAGCATCATATTTGAATCCCTGAGATGGCCTTGTTGTAGCTATCATGTTTCTCAACTTGGATCCCTAAATTCCCAGGGTTCCACATTCCCTTTGCTATAACCACATGAGCATTTCAAATGATATTGCCATTAATACTGGAGTTCTGCAGGGAAGGAACTATGGGCCAAGAAAAATACATATATTAGAAGCCAGCGATGAGGTCTCAGACATGACAAGGGTAATGGCAGGGGAATCTTGTGGGAATACTATCCCCTGTGTAGACATATTGTTGTTTTAGTTCATGTCTAAGAAATTTCTAAATTAAATTGTAATAAATTATATTACATATTTTTATTTATTATTTTTTCTTTTCATAAATTATAATGCACATTGCTATTTATTATTTTTTCGTCTCAATTTTTTTTATTATTTTTTCTAAAATATTTAAAAGAACTTCATATTAGATTGTTGGAATCCATAGTGTACATTGTTTCTCATTCTGGCTATAAGAGATTTCTATAGTAAGAAATCTGACCTTTTGGTATCTGTATTGCAATTCTATAAATGTTTTTAATATGAATTTGGTTTTTAAATTATACATATTAAGAGTTTTGGCCCTTTGGTATTTGTGGTGCAATTTTATAAATGCTTCTAATATGGATTTGGTTTATGAACTATATATTTTTGTTTATTTAGTCAATTCTTTTAACTTTAAGAGTAATAAAATAATTAGATTATTTTATCATATATTATATATCTATATATATATATATATATATATATATATATATATATATTTTTTTTTTTTTTTTTTTTAATTTTAAGAGTAATAAAATAATTAGATTATTTTTATATCATTATAGAAGGAATTTTGTATAATTGAATAGCTAGTTTTATTATTAATGAAAGAATAATTCTAATAATTTTATTTTTTATTTTTTATTTTTTATTTGGTTGCAAATAATCTTAGTAAGGTGTTATTAGTTTGTTAGATCTATTTCCTATATCTAAATATTTAGTTGCTTATCACCCTACTAGACCTCTTTCCTCTCATACAATAATCATGTATGTACATAAAATCCCAATGAGGCTTCTCTATGTTAGTTTTACACTCAACATGTTGCCATTTGCAACCATATCTCCTTCTACAAGCCACAATCTTTTGGCTTTGAAACCACTTGTCGTAAAATATGAGATAGAAATAAATACGTTTTATAATACATGATAACACATGATCTAATTACAAGAGTGTTTACCCTATCTGACCCCTGTGGCATCTGATCCCTGGTCCGTTGAGGCATTAGGATTTTAGGTTAGGGTTGGGTTTCTGCTGCGTGGCTGCCCCTGTGGCGGCCGGCCTCAGGCCTGAACCTATGGAGACGCAGGGTCCTTCTAAGGATCCACCTTCCGCTCCTGCCATTGACGCTTTCAACCAGCTTCTTGCCGGTTTGCCCCAGAAGAAAAGAAGCGAAGCAACAAAATTCGTTAAGAAGCTCGATGAAATTCCTGAGATCTCTTTGCCTCCAGAGACCCCCATTCAAGTAGCTTTATCTCTGGCTGATCATGGTCTCATTGGCCAATTCACGGGGCTTTGGCCTTCTCCGATAACTACTAAGAAATGGGTTAACAGGAACTGGGCTCCTCTGATCAAGCAAATTGTTACCTCTGACTTTCTTGGGCGAGGGTACTTCCTCTTCGAATTCTCCTCCAAAGAAGACAAAGGTCTAATCTTCCAAAATGGGCCGTACTTCATGGGCCGTCAGGGCCTCTATTTGAACAAATGGACTCCAGACTTTGATCCGGCTGTCAATGTTCCCAAGGCTGTCTCGGTGTGGGTTCGTCTTCCAAATCTACCAGTTCACTGCTGGAACTGGGACTCCTTGAAACACATTAGCAACTCTCTCGGGAAATTCATAGATCGGGCAAATAACAAGGATCAGTACGACTGTGCTAGGATTTGCGTAGAAGTAGATCTAGAGGTGGGTCTCCCAAAGGCAATCAAAATCAAAGTCGACAGCTGGTCTCATGTGCAGATCTTGGATTATGAGCAACTGCCATTCAAATGTAGGAAATGCCATGTTCATGGACACTTTGCTAGAAACTATCCATCCAATGCAGAGCCAGAGAAAGGGAATGAAGAGGGTTGGAATCAAGTCAAGCGAGCAAAAATCAACCACAAAGGGCAAAAACAGGGAGGACCCTCTGGAAAAGGCTCTCTTCAGGCTAATGTTCAACGTCCCCCACCGAAAAAGGCGCAAGAAAACAAATTTGATCCACTAAGCCAGCAGACAGAAGATACTATGGAGATCGAGACCCAAAAACCAGTTTCTCCAAGCAAAGGTACTCCCTCAGCCTCCCTCAAAGGAACAAGTGCTGAAGATCCCAAAGGTATGACTTTAGAAGATGAGGAAGAGCAAGAAACAGACGAGTTAGAGGAGGAAGGAGAAATAAGAGAGTCCCAAACCTCGGTAAGAAGATCAACAAGAGGCCGCAAAACTGACAGGGAAAAAAGAGAGCAGGAGACTTACAAAGACAAGCTACAAGGCAGCCAGCCAACTCTGGAAAAACTGCTTGCCTCAAAGCCTAAGATGTTGAAAAATCAGCCCCAAGGCTCCAAGGGAGCCCACCAGAAACATAAATAATGAAGGTCATCTCCTGGAATTGTATAGGTATGGGGAGTAAAGTTAAGGAAGATGTTATGCTCTTAACCTGCAAAATAATACCCAGACACAGAATATGCGAAGAAAAGATACCCAGAACACAGAATATGCGAAGAAAAGATACCCAGAACACAGAATAGCAATGATTTTATTATTCAAAGAGCAATGTTCACATGCCTCTTCAAGGGGCAACCTCCAATAGAGCAGAGCTCGATTACAAAATAAGACACGATGCTCCTCGCAGGGAGTCTCTATCCTTTATATATGACTCATACATGCAATACCACGGGTCAATACCGTGAGTTTTATTAATACCATCTATCTAATACTACGGCTACGGCCCATTTGCAACTAACTGTGGTCCCGTCATTAATTTCGGGTTAACCACTTAAAAAATATATGGGCTTTATTGACTCTTTGACTATGACGTGATCCCAAGACATAAGTAAGGGGGTTAGGGTGGGACCCTAACATGCCCTCCCCCTTAAGACTAGCCTTGTCCTCAACGTTGAAGCTGCGGAAACTGCTGAAGAATAGTAGCTGGTTCCCAAGTTGCATCTTTCGGAGAGGTGTCTTTCCATTTGATGAGGACTTCCTTAATCATGTGGCCGCGCAGGTGCTTGTCTCTTGTGGCGAGGACCTGTTCAGGTTGAAGCCAGATTGACCCTTCGTCGTCCAGTTCAGGTAGACTGGTTTGAACTCGGCAATTGTTCCCAATTACTTTCTTGAGGCATGATACATGGAAAACTGGATGGATTTTTGTAGTAGGTGGCAAAGCCAACTTGTAAGCCACTTCTCCAATGCGCTGAAGTACTTGATAGGGTCCGTAGAATTTTGGAGATAGCTTCTGACACCCCTTGTCTTTGAGTGATGTTTGCTTATATGGTTGCAGCTTCAAAAATACTTGGTCCCCTTCTTGAAACTGGCGCTCTGAGCGATGCTGGTCGACCTGTTTCTTCATGTGGTTCTGAGCTTGATGAAGATTCTCTCTAAGATGGGCGAGCATGGTGGCGCGGTGTTGTAGGAGTTGATCCACTGCTTGTACTTTGGAGCATCCCTGGAGATAAGAAATAGGGGAAGGCGGAAGTTGACCATATACTGCTTCATAAGGAGTCATTTTAGTAGAGGCATGATAGTTGGTGTTATACCATCATTCCGCCAGAGGTAACCACTGTACCCAAAGGTGTTGCTTTTCTGAAGTGAAACACCTGAAGTAGGTTTCTAGACATTTGTTGACTGCTTCGGTTTGACCATCCGTTTGCGGATGATAGGAAGTGCTGAGTTTTAGTTGAGTGCCCTTTAGCCTGAAGAGTTCTTGCCAAAAATTACTGGTGAAGATCGGGTCGCGAACAGACATAATAGAAGTGGGCATGCCATGTAGTTTGAATATCTGATCCATGAAAGTTTGCGCAACCAAAGTTGGTGTAAACGGGTGGGGTAGGGCACAAAAATGAGCATACTTTGACAAGAGGTCCACCACCACCATGATGACTGACTTGTTCCCTGATTTTGAAAGACCTGTAATGAAATCCATGGAAACCTCTGTCCAAATTGATGTCGGAATGGGCAATGGTTGTAATGTGCCTGGTGTGCTGACGGTTTCTCCTTTGTGGCGTTGACAGACATCACATTCGGCGACAAAAGTAAGGATCTCCTTTTTCATGCCGGTCCAAAAAAATGATCTTCTGGTGCGAGCATAATTTTTCTGAAAGCCCGAATGTCCTGCAATGGGGGATGAGTGCAATTCGGCCAATATGTGACTTTTGAGGGTTGATGTTGGTGATATTACTACTCTGTCCCGGTAGCGAAGAATGTCATCCTGCCAGGAGTAGCCCTTGATGGAATTTGGATCGACCTGCAATTGAGAAATGAGTTGGGATAGCCCTGGGTGTGAAAACCATTCTCTGCGTGCTTCTTCAATCCATTCTGGAATGGGGAGGGAAATTACTAGCAAAGTACTTTCTTCCTCAAATTGGCGAGATAATGCATCTGCTACCCTATTGTCCTTCCCTTTCTTGTAAATGATCTCATAATCATATCCCAGCATTTTAGCTAGCCATTTATTTTGTTGCGAGGAAGATAGGCGTTGCTCTAGAAAATATTTAAGACTGTGATGATCTGTGCGGATTTGGAAACGTCGCCCCAATAAGTAAGGGCGCCAGGTGTCGACTGCATGTAAGATGGCCATAATTTCTTTTTCATAGGTAGATTGGCCCAGATTCCTCCCACTTAGTTGTTGGCTTGTGAAGGCCAAGGGTCACTCTTCCTGTATTAAGACTGCCCCAATACCTGTCCCTGAAGCATCACATTCAATGACAAAAGATTTCTTGAAGTCAGGTAATGCTAAGACTGGAGTGGAACACATGGCATTTTTTAGGGCTGTAAATGCCTGTTGGGCTTCCTCATTCCAGAAGAAGGAATTTTTCTTTAGGAGTTGAGTGAGGGGCTTCGCTATGCGGCCATAGTTGCGGACAAATTTGCGATAATAGCCGGTGAGTCCCAAAAATCCTCTCAAGCTCTTCAAGGTCTTAGGTTGAGGCCATTCTTGCATTGCCTAGATCTTTTTGGGGTCCACCTTGACACCTTCCCGCCCCACAATATGGCCCAAATACTCAACTTCTTCCATGCCAAACGAACACTTGGACAGTTTGACAAATAATTTATGTTGGTGGAGCAGTTGCAAGAGTAGATCTACATGGTGAAGATGTGCAGCCCAAGTGCTACTATAGATGAGGATGTCATCGAAGAAGACCAGGACAAATTTCCTGAGATATGGTTTAAGAAGGTGATTCATAAGGCTCTGAAAAGTAGAAGGGGCATTACAAAGACCAAATGGCATGACCAGGAACTCATAATGGCCTTCATGAGTTCGGAACGCCGTCTTGGGAATGTCGATTTCATGCGAATTTGGTGGTAGCCTGAGCGAAGATCCAACTTAGTGAAGAATTGAGCCCCATTGAGTTCGTCCAGCAAATCGTCAACCACCGGGATGGGAAATTTATCTTTGATTGTCAACTTATTGAGGGCCCTGAAGTCTGGACACATCCGCCACTCTCCGTCTTTCTTGAGCACCATGACCACTGGGGATGAATAAGGACTAATGCTGGGACGAATGACACCTGCTTCCAGAAGTTCCTTGATTATCTTTTCTATTTCATTCTTTTGGGTGAATGGATATCTGTATGGCCACACATTTGGGGGTTGGGCCCCTGGAACCAATGTGATGCTATGATCATGTTCCCCTCGTGATGGCGGAAGCTCCTTAGGCTTGTCAAAGACCTGCCTATGTTTATTTAAAATTTGTTGCATCTCAGGATGAATTTGCGGGGACTGGGTTTCAACGACCTGGATGGCATTAAATTGAGCTACCACTCCATGATTGCCCTTTTTTAACAATTTTTCCATCCTATGCGAGCTGATGATCGAGGGGGGTCCCGCCTGGAGTCCCCGGAGGGTATGTGTGAAGTTGTTTTGCTTAAAACTCATATATAACTCCTGGAAATCCATTGTGATTGGCCCCAGAGTGCGGAGCCATTCAGCGCCGAGGACAATGTCGCATCCCCCCATATGGATGGAAAACATGTGTGTTTTCAACTGATAATCCCCCATTTGAAGTTTGACATTTTCACAACGGCCTTCACATTTCATTGTGCCCCCATCCGCGATTTGGACTTGGAAGTTAGAAACTGAGTGTATAAAACAATGCACTGCGTCGGTGACTTTTTGATGGATGAAATTATGGGTACTTCCACTATCAATCAAGACTACTACTGGTCGATGTTTAATAAAACCCCAGATTTTGAGGGTTTGAGGGGATGAAATTCCGGCCAATGCATTTAGCAAAATAACTGGTTCGTCAGATACAATCTCCTTTTGGTTGTCTTCTTCTATCGCCTCAGGTTCCTCGAGTGGTGGATCTTCCTCTGTTGAGCTGTAGTCAGTGGCGTCTATTTGAAAAAACTTGGGCTCCTTGCATTTATGACCAGGGGAATATTTTTCATCACAGTAGTAACATAGTCCTTGCTTCCTTCTTTCGGCCATTTCCGCAGGTGACACCTTTTGGATCTTAAGTGTCTGAGTCGTATTGTGAGCTTGTGGGGGACGACCTTTAGTGGGGAAACTGGGGCGGCTGTATTGGGCTGCTAATGCACGTTCCACCTTACGAGCTACCTGGCAAGCTTCCGTCCACGTGGGAGGGTGGTGGAGTAGAACTTGAGCTTTGATGGCTTCTTTAAGACCGCTGATAAAACATTCCGTGTAGAACTCATCTGTGAGACTTTTAGTGCGGAAGGCTAAGGCTTCAAAAGTGGTAATATATTCATCCACTGTACCCGTTTGTCTAAGCTTAGTGAGACGCCCCAAAAAAGAGTCTTCCTGTTCAAAGCGAGCTCGAAGAGCTTTGGTAAATTGGGCCCAAGTCGGAAAAGGTCCATTGCAACGCTGATGCCATTCCGCCCATTGCCATCGTTCATTGTCCAAGTACATGGTCCCTACCATAAGCTTAGTCCAATCGTCATGGATATGATTCAGTATGAAATACTGCTCCATTTGTGCTAGCCATGCGGACGTGTGAGAACCGTCAAATTTATGCATATCCAACTTGGGAGGTCGCTGACTGGGTGGTGGATTGGTGTGCCAGACGTGAGGAGAGTGGCTAGACTCACCCTCATGGTGTTCATGGCCATCATACGCTTCCTCGTGGGCTGGCGCCTTGCCCTTATCGAGTACTTCCTGTACCTGGGTAGTTAGGCCTTCAATCATACGTTGGAGGGTGTTCAGATTTGCTTCAATTTTGTCTATCCTTTCATTGGCCATCGCTTGAGCTCTAGTTTCTACCATACACCAATTGGATGAAAAATTGGGACCGCCAAAAAAATTTGTACTAATAAATTAAATGGTACCACCGTGCTCAGCTCGTCGTCCTGATGCTGATGGGCTAGATCACCAATAAGCGCCTCGGGAGATCTCAGACTCTTTTTTTTTTTGGAAAACTCCTAACGGAGTTTTACTCCTTCTTGATCAATACTGCAGTCGCCAAATCCTCAAAATGTCAATGCCGCCAAAAGTCCTGTGAAAAGTATATCCAGCTACAGGAACCCTTCACAACTACTCCGATCTTGTGGATCTGAGAGATCTGAATGGTGGAACAACTGTTGTTGCTGATCTGATGGAGCTGCGGGACTAATGTCTGCTGCTGCTGCACTTGCTGATCTGGAATAGATGATGTGTGATCCCCCGATAGAAAGGGAACTATGGTCTTGAGGAGTGTCAAGTGCTACAGATCGCAATATACATAAGGGTCTGACAGTAGTACTCGGCCCAATGTTTCAGGGCTCTAACTAAGGAGGATCGACCGTACCCTTAGCCGTACAACCCGACTACCCTATCGTACGGGTGAGTAATCTCTCCGAGTGCTGTTCTCGGTGTACTGTAGCCACAAGACGGCCGAAGGTTTATCTATGGCGAGGTTTCAAGGGCGCCTAGGGGGCTTCCTATATACCCAGAGGGTACGTGGAAGACAGTCCGTGCGCGGTTCTGTCTAATGTGCTACTACTCGAAGGTGTACCCACAGGGGTTACAAGGGGGTCCAACAGACGTGACCACCTCTTGTATTTCCTGCGTGCATGCCTCCCCAAATCCGCAGGTTTATGCACTCAACGACAGATCCCGTGGTTTAAAGACGCCAGAACACGTCTCTAGCCAAAATTTTTTTTTGCTAAAAATTGGAGATCCCACCGAGCCCTGGAAAGTGCTCTGATACCACTTGTTATGCTCTTAACCTGCAAAATAATACCCAGACACAGAATATGCGAAGAAAAGATACCCAGAACATAGAATATGCGAAGAAAAGATACCTAGAACACAGAATAGCAATGATTTTATTATTCAAAGAGCAATGTTCACATGCCTCTTTGAGGGGGCAACCTCCAATAGAGCAGAGCTCGATTACAAAATAAGACACGATGCTCCTCGCAGGGAGTCTCTATCCTTTATATATGACTCATACATGCAATACCACGGGTCAATACCGTGAGTTTTATTAATACCATCTATCTAATACTACGGCTACGACCCATTTGCAACTAACTGTGGTCCCGTCATTAATTTCGGGTTAACCACTTACAAAATATATGGGCTTTATTGACTCTTTGACTATGACGTGATCCCAAGACATAAGTAAGGGGGTTAGGGTGGGACCCTAACAGAAGAAGCCATGAGAAGCTTAATAAGAAGAGAAACTCCAGACATACTTCTCGTCCAGGAGACTAAGATGGAAGACATAGTCTTCCTGCAAGCAAGCAAGAAACTTTGGTTTAAAAGTGAAGCAAGAGCAATCTCTGCCCGGGGCGCCTCGGGAGGGATTGGCACTCTATGGAATGCCAACAAATTTGCAGTCATCTTTGAGGCTAGTAATACTCATTGGTTGCTGCTGAAAATGCAGAATCCGGATACCAAGGAAATCTTTTGTCTTTTCAATGTATACTCTCTAGTCAATGTCGAGGAAAAAAAGGATTGCTGGGATTCTACAAGGCACCAAGCAAACTTGATAAACCTGGAAAATATAATTATTGCTGGAGATCTCAACCTCACTCTTCATTCGTCTAAAAAAGGGGAGGCAGCGCAGTCCGAGATCCGGCAAGGGAATGGGCGGAGGATCTTATGCAGGACTGGGACTTGCTGGATATCAAACCTTCTTCCGGTAAGTACTCTTGGTCTAACAAAAGAGTGGGCCCAAGTCATATTGCTGCCAGATTAGGTAGATTTTTCATTCAAAGCTCCTTTCTGTTACTAGGTTTAGAACCCAGAATGCACATTCTTGCTAGTAGCATCTCGGACCATAAGCCCTTAAAGCTAGAGCTCCTAGCCCATCTAGATCTGGGTCCTATTCCTTTTAGATTTAGTCCTCTCTTGGTCAAGGAGCCAAACTTCATGCAATTAGTCAAGGATTGTTGGAGCCAGCCTGTCAAAGGATCTCCTTTCTTCATCTGGGAGGAAAAGCTGCGAAGGGTAAAAGGAGTTCTAAAATGTTGGGCCAAAACCTTGTCCAACCCTGTTATAGAAACGAAAGCCATCAAAGCCTCTCTTGCCTCTCATCAAATTCATATGGAGAACGCTTTAGTCACTGAGGAGTTGTTAGATCAAGAGGCTCATCTACAACAATGCTTTCATAAGGCCTGCTTAGCTGAAGAAGAATACTGGAGATTAAAATCTCGAAATCTCTGGCTCAAAGCAGGGGACAGGAACACTGCTTTTTTCCACAAACAAGCCTAGGCCAGGAAATGCTTCAACACTATTTCTGAGATTAAGAAGGATAATGACACTCACAAGGATTTTGCAGATATTAAGAAAGCAACCTTTTCTCACTTCCAAAACTTGTATAGTGATGATAAGGATCCGCTCCAATACTCAGATCTGTTAGACATTATTCCTTTAGCAATTTCCCCTCGTATGAACGAGATCCTTGAGGCCAAAGTCACTAAAGATGAATTTAAAAAGGCCCTTTTTGATATGGATCCGGATAAGGCCCTTGGGCCAGATGGCTTCTTTGCCAGGTTTCTCCAAGTTTGTTGGTCGATTGTTGAAAAGGATCTTCTCAAAATGGTTCAAAAGTCTCAAAATACACAGAAAATAGGAGGCAGCACAAACTCCGCTTTTTTAGCCCTCATACCCAAGGAAAAAGGCGCCAACAACTTCAGCAGATTCCGTCTGATTTCCTTATGCAATACTGGGTACAAGTTAATCACCAAAGTAATTGCAAATAGACTGAAGCTCATTCTTCCCAAAATAATTCCGGAGAATCAAGGAGGCTTCATCCAAGGAAGGCAGATCGTGGACAACCTCACCCTTGTTCAAGACGCAATCCATTCAAGTCTTTTTGAAAAGAACAAGGTATGGTGATTAAACTTGATTTAGCAAATGCCTTTGATGAAGTAAATCATAGTTTTCTTTTAAAAGTCGTGAGCAAGTTTGGTTTTGGAGCAAACTTCATCAAATGGATCCGGGCATGCATCTTGGAGCCATGGATTGCTCCTCTTGTAAATGGAAGAGCCACTGATTTTTTCAAAGCTTCGAGAGGACTTAGATAGGGGTGTCCTCTTTCCCCTCTATTATTTGTCATCCAAGCCTCTGTTCTCAGCTTCCTGTTAGACAAAAAGATGCAAGATCAAGATATTAATGGACTGTGTATTGCAAGAGGGGTCAAAAACATAAATCACGCCTTATTTGCGGATGACACTCTACTTTTGGGTACTTCCTCTCTTTCCTCTACCTCTAAATTTAAAGCAGTTTTGGATGAATTCAGTGAGGCCTCAGGCAGCGTTGTAAATAAGAACAAATGTCACATCTTCAGCTGGAACACTTCGCCTAGATTGCTCTTTGCTATTTCTAGATGTTTGGGTTTTGCAGCCTCCTCTTCTTGGACCTCTTTCAAATACTTGGGCCTTCCTGTTTTTCATAAGAGACTTACAAGCAAAGACTGGCTCGCTTAGCTTGAAAAATTTAAGACTAGGATCCAAGCCTTGGGTTACTCCTGGCTCAACACTGTTGGCAAATCTGTCCTAATAAAATATGTGCTCACCAACCTCCCTCTATTCCAATTTGTTGGGCTTCTTGCTCCGGTAATCATATTAAAAAAAATGGAAGAGTTCATGTGGAGGTTCTTTTGGAAGGGCGGAAAACAGAACGAAAACAAGCTTCCTCTTATCAGCTGGGAAACCATCTCCAAGCCACTGTGGGAGGGTGGTTTGAATTTCAAAAACCTCTGTCAGCATAATGTGGCTATGGTAGCTAAGACTATCTGGAGGATCATTGCGCCCAAGCCGGGCTGGGCCCAACTGGCTCTCTGGAAAAAGTATTTCAGAGGTCCTCATTCAAGTTGTTTAGACAATGTGATTCATTTGCCTAACTCGTCTTTCCTTAAACTGTATGTTAAAGTTGCTCCCTTAATCAATGCGCACTCCTATTGGATCCCAAGAAATGGCAAAAAGATCAACATCTGATCTGATAAAATCATGAATATGGACCCAATTGAAGACAGAGCCTCCATTAGAGCGCTGCGATGCTGGATGGATAGAGAGGGGCTGAGTTCGCTGTGGGATATTTCGCTTTGGTGCGATTCTGTTTGGGCAGGTTGGAAACGTATTGAGGTGCCGGCTCATCTGCTCAACGAATGGACCACGTTGCTTGATCTCCTTCACGGCTTGGCGCCCACGCACATGAGGAAAAGAGATTCGAAAGGCTGGGGGCCAAATGACAGATGCTACGCTGTCTCCATGGGATATGCCACGCTGAATGAGAGGCCATACGTCCCCCCCGATCCAACACCATGGCAGGGTTTCTGGCGTTTTCCCTCATGGCCCAAAGTCGACTTCTTTGCTTGGCTTCTCTGCCATGGCAAAATCCTAACGTATGACATGTTGGAGAGGAAAGGGTTCCACGGTCCCTCCATCTGCTTGCTGTGCAAAGAAAATGCAGAAAAAACAGTCCATTTAATCCTTGAATGCAACTTCTCTAAGCAGATCTGGTTCTCCTTTATTCACAATTTGGATCCCAACTTTTCACTTCCTTGTTCCACTGCTGACCTTTTTTCTAATTGGGCAATCAGATATCATGGCCCAACTCCTAAAAATCAGGTAATGAAAACTGCATGGGCTGTTCTTCCAAAGGTTATTTGTTGGCAAATATGGCTAGAACGAAATAGAAGAATTTTCAGAAATACTAATCAGAATCACAAGGCCTTAGAAATCAAGATTAAATGTCATTTAAAGGAGTGCTTGATTGATATAAAAGATGATTCTAATCTCGGCCAACAAGACATCACTTGGGGATCATTCCTTGACTTGCACTTTCAACCAACAGTTAGAAATGTCCCTTCTCTTAAAGACTGGCAAATAAGGAAATCTGAAATGGACTTTCAAGACTGGCTCAAATCGCACTCAAGGCACTTTCTCTTTTTTGATGGGGCAGCAAAGGGCAATTCGGGCAAAGCTGGTGCAGGAGGTGTTGTTGTAAATCCATTTGGGGAAAAATTCATTCCTATGCTTGTGGGCTTGGACATTCATCCAACATTCAAGTTGAGGCTTTGGCCCTCTTCCAAGGCCTCAAGATCCTCAAAGATTTAAATATAAGTGAAGCTAATGTTATAGGTGACTCCCAGATCATTATAAACGTAATGATTTCCAACTCCCTAGCTTTGGATCTTAAACTAGCAAGGCTGATATCCAGAATCAAGGGCTTAGAAAACTCTTTTCAGAAGTTGAATTACTACCATGTGCTGAGAACTCATAATAAAGAGGCGACATTGAAGCCAACAAAGCTGCCCTCCTCTCCGCCGGGGTCAAGATGAAAGACGAAGAAGAATCATGGGAACCCATCCCTTAAGCTGATTACTGCCATGTTTTACTGCTTGCTCTCAAATAAATTTGTTTGTATCTTCAAGTGGGGAAAATTTTCTGAAATTGAAACTATAGATTCCTTATCAAGGAAGAAGTCTTCAAGTTTTAGTTGCATTCTCATTCTTAGCAGGGAAATGCAACAGGATACAGACATCCTCAATGTAATCAAACTTTCGGCATTCAGGCCAAGATGAATATAAATACTCCATAATCGTTTCTGTCCCAAAAAAAAAAAGACACATAAACAATTAAAAATACATGAACACCATATTTTACCCTAGAATCCCTTACAAGAAAATTGAATAATATATTACTATTTTCCATGGCTTAAAAGAACCCAAACTAGCCAAAGTGAGCCCTCCAATCAATTCAGGGATATTACAATAGAGAATCCTTAAGATTTTAACAACTTCATCACATATAATCGACAGGCTCTAAGACCATGGGCCACAAAAGTCATGTGCCCACATTTATGATTTCGTTTTAGCTTTATTATTACTTAGTATACGAGCAAATGATGTAATCGAGTTAAAAACATAGTAAATTACTCCATAATGGCTTTCCTCATCATTTTTAATACATAGTATACGAGCAAATGATGTAATCGAGTAAAAAACATAGTAAATTACTCCATAATGGCTTTCCTTATCATTTTTAATACTAATAAAAATATTCGCTATATCCCTGGAAACTTTGTAAAAATATTCTCTTAGTAAGAAGTCAAAGAAAACTTCATATGGATGATCCAATTAAATACTTTCTTTTCAATATTTATCTAGTTTCTAAAATTTCTTATAACATGCTACAGCCTTACGGCGTTTCCATTGCAACATGTGGTGCAATTTCTAGTTATAAATTTTGTGCAAAACCAGGGCCATGAAGATACGCATTGAAATTACTCGAGCCAATGCTCTCAAATATAGTCCTCCAAGTAATATTATTCACAACATGGCCAAAACCCTCGGTAGGGTTTTGAGAAGAAGTGGAAGATTAAGGTTTTTGAGAAGTTAAAAATGATTGAGAAAAGAAAAACCATGTTGATACATCGGGGATGTGTTATAAAAAAACCAGTGGCCAATTTGTATCTTTGAGTTCAAGAAGTTGTGGCCATGGCATCTGATTATGATCAGACAATTATCTGAGCTTTATGAGAGTGAGAAGGCTACATTCCTGAGCCGGTCGTTGATTACATTGAGAGGCACAAAACGAGAATTTCGGACAGTGGCCATGAAATGGAGTTGGATTTAAATTCCTTGAGCAAGGAACAATTATGTGATCTACAAAGGCTTGTGAATAGCAGTTATGAGGGTTGTGATCAATGGTTTGCAAGTGTGTCAATGAAGACTGAGACTGGTGCTGCAGAGGTAAGTCTTGTTTATGCAAGCTAGAGCTATCCCTTGTTTTATTTTCATTATTATTATATAAAACATGATATAATTAAATCCGCAACATCCTAAGTTTATAACACGAGAACGAGGCAACGGGGAATTGGTTCACTGGCATGGTCAATCGAATATTAAGTCGTCTACAGGGGTTTCATTCTTGTGGTCTCTTCTGAATTGGAAGGACTGTGGAAAGGGATTTTCATTGCCGATAAAAAAGACTTCTTCTCATTAGAGGTCGAGGGAGACTCCCTTATCCTAATAACAGTAGCCACCAGGATTCAAGCAGGTACCTCGGCAGCCAAGATAGCTTCTAGCTGGAGGCTGCTCAGCAGACTGGAACTTTTGGAGGAAAGGCTCCGGAATCCCCAAAGCATCACCTTCAAGCATGTAAGACGCATTGCCAACAAAGTAGCAGATAGACTGGCCAATCAAGGGGTGAACCAACAGATCCCATATTTCTTAGGACCTCTCGACGACTCAGATGATGAACAACTCAAACATGAATGCACTTCTCTGGTGCAACAGGACTACTCGCTCCCGGATGCGGGTGATTGACAGGCTAAAGGGTACGTTGGAGGCGCGTCGAGTGGGCAGGTGTCAGCCCAATTGCGCCACTGGTAATGGTTATGGGATGGCGAGCTGGTCTCGCACACCTCTATTAATGGCAGCATTAATGCTGTCCTTCAGTCTCCTGGTTAATTGCGCAATGGCTCTCAGGATGTTCGTCACTCCCGCGGTTCCGTTGCAGGCCTTCGACTCCATAAAGGTCGCTGCTCTGAGCGTCTCCCTGAGCCACTCTGTTAGTTTGTTTCTGTTAGTCAGTCTTTCGCTTGGCTCAAGAGCTTTCTCCATCTTCGTCTTTTGCTCGGCTCTGGCTCCAAGGGCTCATGGATTTGTCTGGGCTCTGTCTTCGCTTCTCTCTGAGCACTCGTTTTTATGTCATCGCCCTCTCTGCATTCGCCCCTCTGTCAAGCCTCGGTATATCAAAATGCCACGAGAAAGGCCTAGAATGGGGAGTAGGCGAGGTGGTTTCCGCGGTCGCGCCACCCATCAGCTATCCACCCCCACCTCGGACCCATCCGTTGGAGTTCGGTAGCTTCAATTATCCAGCCACCAGAAGTGGCAGAGGCAGTGGAAGAGGGTGAGTTAGGATCGATGGCTGTGAGCATAATGCACATCCCACTGCCCGTTTCCGCATTTCGTGTTCCCTGGAAAACTCCTCCTTCATACGATTAGGATTGAAAAGTGTAAGAATGCCAGGGGTTCGGGAGCGGTTCATCTTGGGGTTCCTGCAGATCAGAGGATGGCAAATCCAAATGTTAACCAACGCCAAGTCACGGGAGGCCTTTCTGTGGTGAATTCTGAAGCCAATGCAGGTCCGAGCGTGCCAGCAAGAGGAGAGCCTACAGGCTCAGAGGTCCATCCGTCTGACTCAGATGACTCAGCTCAATTTGGGTGTCGGTGTTATGAAACCAACTCAAGAAAAGATAGAAAAGATAGATCAATGCCTTAGAATTCAGCCTCTTCGAGGGGGCAACCTCCTTTACATTACATAAATGAACAATTCTTCGATGATTCTAATGACAAAACCTCCTTTGTATATATAGGAGTCTAAGGAGTTACAATATAATCTAGCCGACCTAACAATAATAATATAAAGCCACAAAAATAACAATAGAGGGATTCTATGGGGCACAGAAATAACAATATGGGGGTAATAGGGGCACAACAATATAAATAAGGGGTATAACTACAATAGTAATGGGGTAATCACTAGTATTATAGGGACCCAACATGCTCCTCTCCTTCAAAAAAGTGTTGTCCTCAACGCTTGTGTAGTTCTGGATACTTCTGCATAAAATTCTCATCCTCCCATGTGGAATCTTCAGCGGATAAGTTCTTCCACTTGATAAGATACTCTGAAATTGATCGATTTTGTAGCTGTCGAGTTCTTGTTTCTGTGACTGCTTCCAGTTCCAATATAATTTTTCCTTCCTCGTCAAGTTCTGGCAATATTGTTTGAACTGGGAGCTTGTCGCCTATAACCTTCTTTAAACATGAAACATGGAAAACTGGGTGCAATCGAGAAGCTGCAGGAAGCTCCAATTTGTATGCCATAGTACCAATCTTTTGCAACACCTTGTACGGACCATAATACTTTGGTGATAATTTATTATCCTTCTTAGCTTGCTTTAGGGACATTTTCTTATATGGTTGTAGCCGAAGGAATACCCAATCACCTACATCAAAACTTCTTTCACTGCGATGTTGATCTGCCTGTTGTTTCATTCTATTTTGTGCCAACACGAGGTTATCCTTTAAGAGTTGGAGGACTTGTTGTTGATGTTCGATGTGATGTTCCACTGCCTGAACCTTAGAATTTTCTCTTAAATATGATGTGATGGATGGTGGTTGATACCCATAAAGTGCCATAAATGGGGTCATTTTTGTTGCTGTATGGAAGGAAGTGTTATACCACCATTCAGCCAGAGGCAACCATTTGACCCATTGTGTCTGTTTATCAGATACAAAGCAACGAAGATATCCTTCCAAACATTTGTTTACTATCTCAGTTCGCCCATCAGATTGAGGATGATAAGATGAGCTATGAGCTAACTGAGTACCAAGACAAGAAAATAATTCTGTCCAAAAATTTCCAGTGAAAATGGGATCTCTGTCACTTACAATAATCTTTGGGTTTCCATGTAGCTTTTGAATTGTTTCCATAAATGCAGTAGAAACTGTACTGGCTTTAAATGGATGTGATAATGCACAAAAGTGTGCATACTTGGTAAGTCTGTCAACTACCACCATGATGACACTCTTTCCCTCAGACTTGGGTAAACCTGTGATAAAATCCATTGAAACCTCCTCCCAACGTTGGCTTGGAATGGATAAAGGTTGTAATAGACCTGGTGTCTTAATTGTTTCAACTTTATTTTGTTGGCAAACCAAACATTCTGCCACAAACTTTTGAATATTTGATTTAAGGCCATCCCAAAAAAATTCCTTCTTAACCCTGTGGTAAGTTTTAAAAAATCCTGAGTGCCCTCCTAAGGGAGAAGTGTGCAATTCCATAAGAATCTTTTGTTTTAGCTGGGAATTCTTACAGAGGTATAAGCGATCTTTGTACCATAATGAATCATTTTTCCAGCTAAATGTATCAGACGTACTGGAATCTTGTTGTAGCTTTCGAATAAGTGCCCACACTTCTTCGTCATTCTTCCATTCCTCCCTTGCTTCGTTTATCCAATCTGGTTGGATAATAGAAATGGCGCACAACAATGCTTCCACATCCTCATCCTTTCTTGAGAGTGCATCTGCCACCACATTTTGCTTCCCTTTTTTGTAGATGATTTCAAAGTCATAACCCAACATCTTTGTGACCCACTTTTGTTGCTCTTCAGAGGATAATCTTTGTTCTAAAAAGTATTTAAGGCTATCATGATCCGTTTTTACCTTGAAGTGTCTTCCCATTAGGTAGGGTCGCCATTTCTTAAGTGCATGGAGTATTGCCAACATTTCCTTCTCATAAATAGCTTTGCTTAAAAACTTTCCCTTGATTGGACGACTTTCAAAAGCAATGGGTCTTTCATCTTGCATTAGAACAACACCAATTCCATTTCCTGAAGCATCACATTCCACAATAAAGGTTTTTGTGAAGTCCGGTGTAGCTAAGACCGGTGCTTGGCACATTGCCTCTTTAAGATGTTCAAAGGCCTTTGTTGCTTCCGGAGTCCATGAAAATGCATCTTTCTTCAATAATGTTGTTAGAGGTGCTGCTATTCTCCCATAATTCTTAACAAACTTGCGATAATACCCTGTCAACCCAAGAAATCCTCGCAGATGCTTTATGGATGTGGGGATTTTCCATTCCTTAATGGCTTTAATTTTGCTAGGGTCTACCTTAACTCCTTCATGAGATACAATATGACCCAAATATTCCACCTCCTGGACTCCAAAGAAACATTTGGATCTTTTTGCATATAATTGTTTCTCCTCCAATAGTTGTAGCACCCTGTCAACATGTTCAACATGATCCTTCCAAGACTTGCTGTAGATTAGTATATCATCAAAAAATACTAACACAAATTTTCTAAGGAATGGTTTGAAAATTGAATTCATCAAACCTTGAAATGTTGAAGGTGCATTGGTAAGGCCAAAAGGCATGACCAAAAATTCATAATGACCCTCATGAGTTCTAAATGCCGTTTTCAGAATGTCTTCAATCTTCATTCTGATTTGATGATATCCCGAACGAAGATCCAACTTGGTGAAGTAAATTGATCCATGCAATTCATCAATGATAGGAATGGGGAACTTATCTTTAATAGTGAGCTTGTTGAGCTCCCTATAATCCAGACACATGCGCCATGATCCATCCTTCTTGTGCACCAATACTACTGGAGGAGAGAAAGAACTTTGACTCGGTTGAATTATACCAGCCTCTAGCATTTCTGCAACCATACGTTCAATTTCACTTTTTTGGACATAGGGATATCTGTACGGCCTGATGTTTGGAGGAACACTTCCTGGAATCAGATGAATAGCATGATCATGATCACGCATAGGTGGGAGACCTTTGGGAGTCTCAAATACCTTGGAATGATTGTCCAGGACTTTTGGAGATCTGGAGAAATAGATGATTCCGATGTGGAAACATCTAGCGAACATAATTGTGCAATTACACCTCTTTGCTCCTTTTTTAGAAGCTTTGTCATACCATTAGAGCTGATTATCTTTCCTGGTTTCCCTGCAATACCCCTTAATTCAACTTCCTTTCCTTCTGTAGAAAATTTGATGAAAAGTTCTTGAAAATTAAAAGCTATTGTACCCAAGGATTGTAGCCATTGGACTCCTAGTACAACATCAACACCTCCCATTGGAATGGAAAGCATTGGGCTAGTCAATACATATTCTCCCATGGATAGCTTGATATTATGGCACTTTCTAGAGCAATTTATTGTTCCTCCATTTGCAATCATCACTTGACACTCTGGTGCTGGATATAGGAAGCAATTCAATTCTTTTGCTACCCTACAATGAATAAAATTGTGGGTGCTTCCTGAATCAATCAACACTATTACCTTTTTCTTCTTGATTTGTCCTTCTATCTTGATGGTTTGAGGAGTGGTAATTCCCGCCAATGCATTACAAGATATGGTCGGATTTATTTGTTCTTCATCTAGGCTTTGTTCCTGGAGTATATCCTCTTCTTTTGACCTTTCTTGCTCTTTTTCTTCTTCCTCTTCACAATCTATGTAGAATAATTTCTTCTCAGCACACTTATGACCTTTAGTGTATTTGCTATCACAACTGTAACAAAGCCCTTTTGCTCTTTTTTCTTCCAATTGTTGTGGTGTCAACCTTATAGGTTGTGGAAGACTAGGGGCAACAACACTTCCGTCTTTATAGTTGTGAGTGGTATGCTTCCTGGTTGCCATAATTTTGCTTTCCATTTTTCTTGCTAACCTGAATGCCTTCTCTAATGAATCAGGTTCCCAAAGGCGAACATCATGTTGGATATTATCCTTTAAAGACCCTATGAACACATCAATCCTATGCTCCTCTGGAATATCTTTTACCCTTATGTTCAATTTTTGGAACTCCTCAATGTGCTCCATTATTGAACCCTTTTGTTTGAGACTTATCAATTGGCTAAAAAAAGTGTTGCTTTTTGTATCCTCATAATGTGCTATCAATTCTTCCGTAAAAATTGCCCAAGTGATAAATTGTTTACGAGAACAAAGCCATTGATACCATACAAACTGATTTGGTTCCAAATATACAGTTGCCATACGTACCTTTTGTGTGTTTTGCACATTATTGAGATCGAAGAACTGCTCCATCTGTAATATCCATGTGGCGGGATCCTTGCCATCAAACTTCCTCATATCGAGTTTTGGAATATGGTGGGTTTTCGATCCAACATTAGAGTCTATGGAATCATGATTAACATTTCTTTGGTTCACATCATGAGTTTCCTTTACAACCTTTCCACCATTAGTATGTATTTCATGTAGAAAATTTGTCAAATTTGTCTTCAAATCTGCCATGTATGTAACTTTTTGGTGTTAAAGATGAAATTCTCTTCCTTGTATGTGCAGTCATAGTTACTAAGCTCGAATTCGATACGATACAATAAAAATTCGAATAAGAAATTTTTAATTCGAAAAAAATTCGATAGTATACATCTTAAAAACTATCATTTTGAAAAATTTCTTATTGTGTTGGGGATATCTTCAGCCCATTTTTAAAAAAATTTATTTCGAATTTTGAATAACATCCAATAAACTAGATAATATAAAAACTTCACTTCCCTTCAATAATTTCTAAATTTAAATCTAACATATTTTTCTAATTTTAGAACTAATCTATCTAAAATCTTTCATAATAAATATAAACATTTTTAAAAATATCTAAAATTCCATAAAATCAGTCATGGCAAAATTAACATGTATTACAAATTAACAAACTGTTGTGTAACATATTCTTCCTTTTCCTATTTTGCTGGCTTTTTAACCCATAAAAACAATGATTGCAAAATTAACATGTATTACAAATTAACAAACTATTGTGTAACAGATTCTTCCTTTTCCTATTTTGCTGGCTTTTTAACCCATAACAACAATAATAAAGTTGGAAAATTATGAACTTTCTTATTCCACTCTGATTTTCCAGTTTCTCCAGTTTCTTTCGTTCTATACGGATGCCATCCTACCACTTTTTGTTTCACCATTAACATTCTCTCGTAGTGAATGAACAATCTGTGCAAGTGGTGTTATGATGAGGACATTCTGTGGACTGGCTAGGTAACGGATGCGCCTCCCGACCTTTTCTGGAGGAAATAATAATTGAAGTTTCTGAGAGGGAAGATATTTATGGAGCGATCCTGGCAGACCAAACCAGATACATGGAGTCTTTTCAAGTAACAATCAATTGTGAGGAATGGAAAATTCATCACCAGCCATGAAATATTTCACAGCTGGTTTGGCCATAGCTTTATGTTTCATGGTTAATTTTGTGGTAGCAGATAATAGTTCTTGCTCTAATGAAAACAGTGAAGATTCATGCATGAATAATGTTGAAGCTCTCCATCTGAGGACTGGGGCACTAGCTGCTATTATTGTGGCAAGCACTATTGGGGTATGCTTGCCTGTTGTGGGTAGGACTTTCCCTGCTTTAAGTCCTGATAGGAATATATTTTTTGTCATTAAGGCTTTTGCTGCTGGTGTGATTCTTGCTACTGGTTTCGTTCATGTTCTTCCTGATGCCTTCGCATTTCTTACTACTGAATGCTTAAATCCGAATCCATGGGGCAACTTCCCCTTTGCTGGGTTTATAGCAATGATGGCCGCAGTTTGTACTCTCATGGTGGATGCTCTAGCCACTGGTTACTACGAGCGGTCCCATTTTAGAAATCAAAACAAAGGTAATCAAGTTAATGAGGGTACAGATTTTGGTAATGGCAATGGCTTAGAGCATGAGAATCATGTGCATACACACTCACATGCTACCAATGGGCACGCCCAAGGATCCAATGCTATAGAAGAAGATTCCACTATTCGGCATCGCGTCATTGCTCAGGTAAAAACCTAAACTTCAAGCTCAAGTATAGATTTCAATAACTATATTATTAAATTTAACACCATGAATGGAACATGGTTAATATCAGGTGTTAGAATTGGGCATTGTTGCTGACTCCGTTATTATTGGTATCTCATTGGGTGCTTCTGAAAGTCCATGCACAATTAGGCCTTTAGTGGCAGCCTTATCATTTCACCATTTTTTTGAGGGAATGGGTCTTGGTGGATGCATCATTCAGGTAATTTTTATCCCTTAAATCTTCAAAAATTGAATAGTATAAGGCAGGAATATTTACACTGATATAAGGTTGATTGATTGAAATTTGTGTCTTTTGAGTGGGGCAGGCAGGTTTCAAGAATAAGTCGGCAGCAGTTATCCTGATGACGTTCTTCTTTGCTGTGATAACGCCCTTTGGTATTGCACTGGGAATTGGGATCTCATCGGCTTAGAACGAGAACAGCCCCACGGCACTGATCGTTGAAGGAGTATTTAATGCAGTGTCTTCTGGAATTCTGATATACATGGCTCTGGTGGATCTTCTTGCTGCAGATTTTATCAATTCCTCTCTAATGAAACAAAATAAAACACTCCAGTTGTGCTCATACGTCACTCTCTTGTTAGGTATAGGGTCCATGTCTTTGATCGCCAAATGGGCTTGAAATTTTACCATATCTCTTCCCTACAGAATCTCCTATATCTCTTTGTTGGTTGTATCGACGTTTATGTACATACACATATCCTTCGATTTGTGACAATGACAATTGATTGAATTTTCTCTTGGATGTACATAGAAACTGAATCCATTGACAATGTATATCCAAGAGAAAATTCAATCAATTGTCATTGTCACAAATCGAAGGATATGTGTATGTACATAAACGTCGATACAACCAACAAAGAGATATAGGAGATTCTGTAGGGAAGAGATATGGTAAAATTTCAAGCCCATTTGGCGATCAAAGACATGGACCCTATACCTAACAAGAGAGTGACGTATGAGCACAACTGGAGTGTTTTATTTTGTTTCATCAGAGAGGAGTTGATAAAATCTGCAGCAAGAAGATCCACCAGAGCCATGTATATCAGAATTCCAGAAGACACTGCATTAAATACTCCTTCAACGATCAGTGCCGTGGGGCTGTTCTCGTTCTAAGCCGATGAGATCCCAATTCCCAGTGCAATACCAAAGGGCGTTATCACAGCGAAGAAGAACGTCATCAGGATAACTGCTGCCGACTTATTCTTGAAACCTGCCTGCCCCACTCAAAAGACACAAATTTCAATCAATCAACCTTATATCAGTGTAAATATTCCTGCCTTATACTATTCAATTTTTGAAGATTTAAGGGATAAAAATTACCTGAATGATGCATCCACCAAGACCCATTCCTTCAAAAAACTTGTGAAATGATAAGGCTGCCACTAAAGGCCTAATTGTGCATGGACTTTCAGAAGCACCCAATGAGATACCACAAATAACGGATTGAGCAACAATGCCCAACTCTAACACCTGATATTAACCATGTTCCATTCATGGTGTTAAATTTAATAATATAGTTATTGAAATCTATACTTGAGCTTGAAGTTTAGGTTTTTACCTGAGCAATGACGCGATGTCGAATAGTGGAATCTTCTTCTATAGCATTGGATCCATGGGCGTGCCCATGTGTAGCATGTGAGTGTGTATGAACATGATTCTCATGCTCTAAGCCATTGCCATTACCAAGATCTGTACCCTCATTAACTTGATTATCTTTGTTTTGATTTCTAAAATGGGAACGCTCGTAGTAACCAGTGGCTAGAGCATCCACCATGAGAGTACAAACTGCGGCCATCATTGCTATAAACCCAACAAAGGGGAAGTTGCCCAATGGATTCGGATTTAAGCATTCACTAGTAAGAAATGTGAAGGCATCATGAAGAACATGAACAGAACCAGTAGCAAGAATCACACGAGCAACAAAAGCCTTAATGACAAAAAATATATTCCTATCAGGACTTAAAGCAGGGAAAGTCCTGCCCACAATAGGCAAGCATACCCCAATAGTGCCTGCCACAAGAATAGAAGCTAGTGCCCCAATCCTCAGATGGAGAGCTTAAGTCTTATTCCTGCATGAATCTTCATTGTTTTCATTAGAGAAAGAACTATTATTTGCTACCACAAAATTAACCATGAAACATAAAGCTATGGCCAAACCAGCTGTGAAATATTTCATGGCTGGTGATGAATTTGCCATTCCTCACAACTGATTGTTACTTGAAAAGACTCCAGGTATCTGGAGAAACTGGAAAGAAACTGGAGAAACTGGAGAAACTGGAAAATCAGAGTGGAATAAGAAAGTTTATAATTTTCCAACTTTATTATTGTTCTTATGGGTTAAAAAGCCAGCAAAATAGGAAAAGGAAGAATCTGTTACACAATAGTTTGTTAATTTGTAATACATGTTAATTTTGCAATCACTGTTTTTATGGGTTAAAAAGCTAGCAAAATAGGAAAAGGAAGAATCTGTTACACAACAGTTTGTTAATTTGTAATATCTGATTTAAACTTTTGAATATCTGATTTAAGGCCATCCCAAAAAAATTCCTTCTTAACCCTGTGGTAAGTTTTTAAAAATCCTGAGTGCCCTCCTAAGGGAGAAGTGTGCAATTCCATAAGAATCTTTTGTTTTAGCTGGGAATTCTTACAGAGGTATAAGCAATCTTTGTACCATAATGAATCATTTTTCCAGCTAAATGTATCAGACGTACTGGAATCTTGTTGTAGCTTTCGAATAAGTGCCCACACTTCTTCGTCATTCTTCCATTCCTCCCTTGCTTCGTTTATCCAATCTGGTTGGATAATAGAAATGGCGCACAACAATGCTTCCACATCCTCGTCCTTTCTTGAGAGTGCATCTGCCACCACGTTTTGCTTCCCTTTTTTGTAGATGATTTCAAAGTCATAACCCAACATCTTTGTGACCCACTTTTGTTGCTCTTCAGAGGATAATCTTTGTTCAAAAAAGTATTTAAGGCTATCATGATCCGTTTTTACCTTGAAGTGTCTTCCCATTAGGTAGGGTCGCCATTTCTTAAGTGCATGGAGTATTGCCAACATTTCCTTCTCATAAATAGCTTTGCTTAAAAACTTTCCCCTGATTGGACGACTTTCAAAAGCAATGGGTCTTTCATCTTGCATTAGAACAGCACCAATTCCATTTCCTGAAGCATCACATTCCACAATAAAGGTTTTTGTGAAGTCCGGTGTAGCTAAGACCGGTGCTTGGCACATTGCCTCCTTAAGATGTTCAAAGGCCTTTGTTGCTTCCGGAGTCCATGAAAATGCATCTTTCTTCAATAATGTTGTTAGAGGTGCTGCTATTCTCCCATAATTCTTAACAAACTTGCGATAATACCCTGTCAACCCAAGAAATCCTCGCAGATGCTTTATGGATGTGGGGATTTTCCATTCCTTAATGGCTTTAATTTTGCTAGGGTCTACCTTAACTCCTTCATGAGATACAATATGACCCAAATATTCCACCTCCTGGACTCCAAAGAAACATTTGGATCTTTGTGCATATAATTGTTTCTCCTCCAATAGTTGTAGCACCCTGTCCACATGTTCAACATGATCCTTCCAAGACTTGCTGTAGATTAGTATATCATCAAAAAATACTAACACAAATTTTCTAAGGAATGGTTTGAAAATTGAATTCATCAAACCTTGAAATGTTGAAGGTGCATTGGTAAGGCCAAAAGGCATGACCAAAAATTCATAATGATCCTCATGAGTTCTAAATGCCGTTTTCAGAATGTCTTCAATCTTCATTCTGATTTGATGATATCCCGAACGAAGATCCAACTTGGTGAAGTAAATTGATCCATGCAATTCATCCAGTAATTCATCAATGATAGGAATGGGGAACTTATCTTTAATAGTGAGCTTGTTGAGTTCCCTATAATCCAGACACATGCGCCATGATCCATCCTTCTTGTGCACCAATACTACTGGAGCAGAGAAAGAACTTTGACTCGGTTGAATTATACTAGCCTCTAGCATTTCTGCAACCATACGTTCAATTTCACTTTTTTGGACATAGGGATATCTGTACGGCCTGATGTTTGGAGGAACACTTCATGGAATCAGATGAATAGCATGATCATGATCACGCATAGGTGGGAGACCTTTGGGAGTCTCAAATACCTTGGAATGATTGTCCAGACCTTTTGGAGATCTGGAGAAATAGATGATTCCGATGTGGAAACATCTAGCGAACATAATTGTGCAATTACACCTCTTTGCTCCTTTTTTAGAAGCTTTGTCATACCATTAGAGCTGATTATCTTTCCTGGTTTCCCTGCAATACACCTTAATTCAACTTCCTTTCCTTCCGTAGAAAATTTGATGAAAAGTTCTTGAAAATTAAAAGCTATTGTACCCAAGGATTGTAGCCATTGGACTCCTAGTACAACATCAGCACCTCCCATTGGAATGGAAAGCATTGGGCTAGTCAATACATATTCTCCCATGGATAGCTTGATATTATGGCACTTTCTAGAGCAATTTATTGTTCCTCCATTTGCAATCATCACTTGACACTCTGGTGCTGGATATAGGAAGCAATTCAATTCTTTTGCTACCCTACAATGAATAAAATTGTGGGTGCTTCCTGAATCAATCAACACTATTACCTTTTTCTTCTTGATTTGTCCTTCTATCTTGATGGTTTGAGGAGTGGTAATTCCCGCCAATGCATTACAAGATATGGTCGGATTTATTTGTTCTTCATCTAGGCTTTGTTCCTGGAGTATATCCTCTTCTTTTGACCTTTCTTGCTCTTTTTCTTCTTCCTCTTCACAATCTATGTAGAATAATTTCTTCTCAGCACACTTATGACCTTTAGTGTATTTGCTATCACAACTGTAACAAAGCCCTTTTGCTCTTTTTTCTTCCAATTGTTGTGGTGTCAACCTTATAGGTTGTGGAAGACTAGGGGCAACAACACTTCCGTCTTTATAGTTGTGAGTGGTATGCTTCCTGGTTGCCATAATTTTGCTTTCCATTTTTCTTGCTAACCTGAATGCCTTCTCTAATGAATCAGGTTCCCAAAGGCGAACATCATGTTGGATATTATCCTTTAAAGACCCTATGAACACATCAATCCTATGCTCCTCTGGAATATCTTTTACCCTTATGTTCAATTTTTGGAACTCCTCAATGTGCTCCATTATTGAACCCTTTTGTTTGAGACTTATCAATTGGCTAAAAAAAGTGTTGCTTTTTGTATCCTCATAATGTGCTATCAATTCTTCCGTAAAAATTGCCCAAGTGATAAATTGTTTACGAGAACAAAGCCATTGATACCATACAAACTGATTTGGTTCCAAATATACAGTTGCCATACGTACCTTTTGTGTGTTTTGCACATTATTGAGATCGAAGAACTGCTCCATCTGTAATATCCATGTGGCGGGATCCTTGCCATCAAACTTCCTCATATCGAGTTTTGGAATATGGTGGGTTTTCGATCCAACATTAGAGTCTATGGAATCATGATTAACATTTCTTTGGTTCACATCATGAGTTTCCTTTACAACCTTTCCACCATTAGTATGTATTTCATGTAGAAAATTTGTCAAATATGTCTTCAAATCTGCCATGTCTGTAACTTTTTGGTGTTAAAGATGAAATTCTCTTCCTTGTATGTGCAGTCATAGTTACGAAGTTCGAATTCGATACGATACAATAAAAATTCGAATAAGAAATTTTTAATTCGAAAAAAATTCGATAGTATACATCTTAAAAACTATCATTTTAAAAAATTTCTTATTGTGTTGGGGATATCAGCCCATTTTTTAAAAAATTTATTTCGAATTTTGAATAACATCCAATAAACTAGATAATATAAAAACTTCACTTCCCTTCAATAATTTCTAAATTTAAATCTAACATATTTTTCTAATTTTAAAACTAATCTATCTAAAATCTTTCATAATAAATATAAACATTTTTAAAAATATCTAAAATTCCATAAAATCAGTCATGGCAAAATTAACATGTATTACAAATTAACAAACTGTTGTGTAACATATTCTTCCTTTTCCTATTTTGCTGGCTTTTTAACCCATAAAAACAATGATTGCAAAATTAACATGTATTACAAATTAACAAACTATTGTGTAACAGATTCTTCCTTTTCCTATTTTGCTGGCTTTTTAACCCATAACAACAATAATAAAGTTGGAAAATTATGAACTTTCTTATTCCACTCTGATTTTCCAGTTTCTCCAGTTTCTTTCGTTCTATGCGGATGCCATCCTACCACTTTTTGTTTCACCATTAACATTCTCTCGTAGTGAATGAACAATCTGTGCAAGTGGTGTTATGATGAGGACATTCTGTGGACTTGCTAGGTAACGGATGCGCCTCCCGACCTTTTCTGGAGGAAATAATAATTGAAGTTTCTGAGAGGGAAGATATTTATGGAGCGATCCCGACAGACCAAACCAGATACATGGAGTCTTTTCAAGTACAAATCAATTGTGAGGAATGGCAAATTCATCACCAGCCATGAAATATTTCACAGCTGGTTTGGCCATAGCTTTATGTTTCATGGTTAATTTTGTGGTAGCAGATAATAGTTCTTGCTCTAATGAAAACAATGAAGATTCATGCAGGAATAAGGCTGAAGCTCTCCATCTGAGGACTGGGGCACTAGCTGCTATTCTTGTGGCAAGAACTATTGGGGTATGCTTGCTTGTTGTGGGTAGGACTTTCCCTGCTTTAAGTCCTGATAGGAATATATTTTTTTCATTAAGGCTTTTGCTGCTAGTGTGATTCTTGCTACTGGTTTCATTCATGTTCTTCCTGATGCATTCGCATTTCTTACTGGTGAATGCTTAAATCCGAATCCATGGGGCAACTTCCCCTTTGCTGGGTTTATAGCAATGATGGCCGCAGTTTGTACTCTCATGGTGGATGCTCTAGCCACTGGTTACTACGAGCGTTCCCATTTTAGAAATCAAAACAAAGGTAATCAAGTTAATGAGGGTACAGATCTTGGTAATGGCAATGGCTTAGAGCATGAGAATCATGTGCATACACACTCACATGCTACAAATGGGCACGCCCATGGATCCAATGCTATAGAAGAAGATTCCACTATTCGGCATCGCGTCATTGCTCAGGTAAAAACCTAAACTTCAAGCTCAAGTATAGATTTCAATAACTATATTATTAAATTTAACACCATGAATGGAACATGGTTAATATCAGGTGTTAGAATTGGGCATTGTTGCTGACTCCGTTATTATTGGTATCTCATTGGGTGCTTCTGAAAGTCCATGCACAATTAGGCCTTTAGTGGCAGCCTTATCATTTCACCATTTTTTGAGGGAATGGGTCTTGGTGGATGCATCGTTCAGGTAATTTTTATCCCTTAAATCTTCAAAAATTGAATAGTATAAGGCAGGAATATTTACACTGATATAAGGTTGATTGATTGAAATTTGTGTCTTTTGAGTGGGGCAGGCGGGTTTCAAGAATAAGTTGGCAGCAGTTATCCTGATGACGTTCTTCTTTGCTGTGACAACGCCCTTTGGTATTGCATTGGGAATTAGGATCTCATCGGCTTACAACGAGAACAGCCCCACGACACTGATCGTTGAAGGAGTATTTAATGCGACGTCTTCTGGAATTCTGATATACATGGCTCTGGTGGATCTTCTTGCTGCAGATTATATCAATTCCTCTCGGATGAAACAAAATAAAACACTCCAGCTGTGCTCATACGTCGCTCTCTTGTTAAGTATAGGGTCCATGTCTTTGATCGCCAAATGGGCTTGAAATTTTACCATATCTCTTCCCTACAGAATCTCCTATATCTCTTTGTTGGTTGTATCGACGTTTATGTACATACACATATCCTTCGATTTGTGACAATGACAATTGATTGAATTTTCTCTTGGATGTACATAGAAACTGAATCCATTGACAATGTATATCCAAGAGAAAATTCAATCAATTGTCATTGTCACAAATCGAAGGATATGTGTATGTACATAAACGTCGATACAACCAACAAAGAGATATAGGAGATTCTGTAGGGAAGAGATATGGTAAAATTTCAAGCCCATTTGGCGATCAAAGACATGGACCCTATACCTAACAAGAGAGCGACGTATGAGCACAACTGGAGTGTTTTATTTTGTTTCATCAGAGAGGAATTGATAAAATCTGCAGCAAGAAGATCCACCAGAGCCATGTATATCAGAATTCCAGAAGACGCTGCATTAAATACTCCTTCAACGATCAGTGCCGTGGGGCTGTTCTCGTTGTAAGCCGATGAGATCCCAATTCCCAGTGCAATACCAAAGGGCGTTATCACAGCAAAGAAGAACGTCATCAGGATAACTGCTGCCGACTTATTCTTGAAACCTGCCTGCCCCACTCAAAAGACACAAATTTCAATCAATCAACCTTATATCAGTGTAAATATTCCTGCCTTATACTATTCAATTTTTGAAGATTTAAGGGATAAAAATTACCTGAATGATGCATCCACCAAGACCCATTCCTTCAAAAAACTTGTGAAATGATAAGGCTGCCACTAAAGGCCTAATTGTGCATGGACTTTCAGAAGCACCCAATGAGATACCAATAATAACGGATTGAGCAACAATGCCCAACTCTAACACCTGATATTAACCATGTTCCATTCATGGTGTTAAATTTAATAATATAGTTATTGAAATCTATACTTGAGCTTGAAGTTTAGGTTTTTACCTGAGCAATGACGCGATGCCGAATAGTGGAATCTTCTTCTATAGCATTGGATCCATGGGCGTGCCCATGTGTAGCATGTGAGTGTGTATGAACATGATTCTCATGCTCTAAGCCATTGCCATTACCAAGATCTGTACCCTCATTAACTTGATTATCTTTGTTTTGATTTCTAAAATGGGAACGCTCGTAGTAACCAGTGGCTAGAGCATCCACCATGAGAGTACAAACTGCGGCCATCATTGCTATAAACCCAACAAAGGGGAAGTTGCCCAATGGATTCGGATTTAAGCATTCACTAGTAAGAAATGCGAAGGCATCAGGAAGAACATGAACGAAACCAGTAGCAAGAATCACACCAGCAACAAAAGCCTTAATGACAAAAAATATATTCCTATCAGGACTTAAAGCAGGGAAAGTCCTGCCCACAATAGGCAAGCATACCCCAATAGTGCCTGCCACAAGAATAGAAGCTAGTGCCCCAATCCTCAGATGGAGAGCTTCAGTCTTATTCCTGCATGAATCTTCACTGTTTTCATTAGAGAAAGAACTATTATTTGCTGCCACAAAATTAACCATGAAACATAAAGCTATGGCCAAACCAGCTGTGAAATATTTCATGGCTGGTGATGAATTTGCCATTCCTCACAACTGATTGTTACTTGAAAAGACTCCGGTATCTGGAGAAACTGGAAAGAAACTGGAGAAACTGGAGAAACTGAAAATCAGAGTGGAATAAGAAAGTTTATAATTTTCCAACTTTATTATTGTTCTTATGGGTTAAAAAGCCAGCAAAATAGGAAAAGGAAGAATCTGTTACACAATAGTTTGTTAATTTGTAATACATGTTAATTTTGCAATCACTGTTTTTATGGGTTAAAAAGCCAGCAAAATAGGAAAAGGAAGAATCTGTTACACAACAGTTTGTTAATTTGTAATATCTGATTTAAACTTTTGAATATCTGATTTAAGGCCATCCCAAAAAAATTCCTTCTTAACCCTGTGGTAAGTTTTTAAAAATCCTGAGTGCCCTCCTAAGGGAGAAGTGTGCAATTCCATAAGAATCTTTTGTTTTAGCTGGGAATTCTTACAGAGGTATAAGCAATCTTTGTACCATAATGAATCATTTTTCCAGCTAAATGTATCAGACGTACTGGAATCTTGTTGTAGCTTTCGAATAAGTGCCCACACTTCTTCGTCATTCTTCCATTCCTCCCTTGCTTCGTTTATCCAATCTGGTTGGATAATAGAAATGGCGCACAACAATGCTTCCACATCCTCGTCCTTTCTTGAGAGTGCATCTGCCACCACGTTTTGCTTCCCTTTTTTGTAGATGATTTCAAAGTCATAACCCAACATCTTTGTGACCCACTTTTGTTGCTCTTCAGAGGATAATCTTTGTTCAAAAAAGTATTTAAGGCTATCATGATCCGTTTTTACCTTGAAGTGTCTTCCCATTAGGTAGGGTCGCCATTTCTTAAGTGCATGGAGTATTGCCAACATTTCCTTCTCATAAATAGCTTTGCTTAAAAACTTTCCCTGATTGGACGACTTTCAAAAGCAATGGGTCTTTCATCTTGCATTAGAACAGCACCAATTCCATTTCCTGAAGCATCACATTCCACAATAAAGGTTTTTGTGAAGTCCGGTGTAGCTAAGACCGGTGCTTGGCACATTGCCTCCTTAAGATGTTCAAAGGCCTTTGTTGCTTCCGGAGTCCATGAAAATGCATCTTTCTTCAATAATGTTGTTAGAGGTGCTGCTATTCTCCCATAATTCTTAACAAACTTGCGATAATACCCTGTCAACCCAAGAAATCCTCGCAGATGCTTTATGGATGTGGGGATTTTCCATTCCTTAATGGCTTTAATTTTGCTAGGGTCTACCTTAACTCCTTCATGAGATACAATATGACCCAAATATTCCACCTCCTGGACTCCAAAGAAACATTTGGATCTTTGTGCATATAATTGTTTCTCCTCCAATAGTTGTAGCACCCTGTCCACATGTTCAACATGATCCTTCCAAGACTTGCTGTAGATTAGTATATCATCAAAAAATACTAACACAAATTTTCTAAGGAATGGTTTGAAAATTGAATTCATCAAACCTTGAAATGTTGAAGGTGCATTGGTAAGGCCAAAAGGCATGACCAAAAATTCATAATGACCCTCATGAGTTCTAAATGCCGTTTTCAGAATGTCTTCAATCTTCATTCTGATTTGATGATATCCCGAACGAAGATCCAACTTGGTGAAGTAAATTGATCCATGCAATTCATCCAGTAATTCATCAATGATAGGAATGGGGAACTTATCTTTAATAGTGAGCTTGTTGAGTTCCCTATAATCCGACACATGCGCCATGATCCATCCTTCTTGTGCACCAATACTACTGGAGCAGAGAAAGAACTTTGACTCGGTTGAATTATACTAGCCTCTAGCATTTCTGCAACCATACGTTCAATTTCACTTTTTTGGACATAGGGATATCTGTACGGCCTGATGTTTGGAGGAACACTTCATGGAATCAGATGAATAGCATGATCATGATCACGCATAGGTGGGAGACCTTTGGGAGTCTCAAATACCTTGGAATGATTGTCCAGGACCTTTTGGAGATCTGGAGAAATAGATGATTCCGATGTGGAAACATCTAGCGAACATAATTGTGCAATTACACCTCTTTGCTCCTTTTTTAGAAGCTTTGTCATACCATTAGAGCTGATTATCTTTCCTGGTTTCCCTGCAATACCCCTTAATTCAACTTCCTTTCCTTCCGTAGAAAATTTGATGAAAAGTTCTTGAAAATTAAAAGCTATTGTACCCAAGGATTGTAGCCATTGGACTCCTAGTACAACATCAGCACCTCCCATTGGAATGGAAAGCATTGGGCTAGTCAATACATATTCTCCCATGGATAGCTTGATATTATGGCACTTTCTAGAGCAATTTATTGTTCCTCCATTTGCAATCATCACTTGACACTCTGGTGCTGGATATAGGAAGCAATTCAATTCTTTTGCTACCCTACAATGAATAAAATTGTGGGTGCTTCCTGAATCAATCAACACTATTACCTTTTTCTTCTTGATTTGTCCTTCTATCTTGATGGTTTGAGGAGTGGTAATTCCCGCCAATGCATTACAAGATATGGTCGGATTTATTTGTTCTTCATCTAGGCTTTGTTCCTGGAGTATATCCTCTTCTTTTGACCTTTCTTGCTCTTTTTCTTCTTCCTCTTCACAATCTATGTAGAATAATTTCTTCTCAGCACACTTATGACCTTTAGTGTATTTGCTATCACAACTGTAACAAAGCCCTTTTGCTCTTTTTTCTTCCAATTGTTGTGGTGTCAACCTTATAGGTTGTGGAAGACTAGGGGCAACAACACTTCCGTCTTTATAGTTGTGAGTGGTATGCTTCCTGGTTGCCATAATTTTGCTTTCCATTTTTCTTGCTAACCTGAATGCCTTCTCTAATGAATCAGGTTCCCAAAGGCGAACATCATGTTGGATATTATCCTTTAAAGACCCTATGAACACATCAATCCTATGCTCCTCTGGAATATCTTTTACCCTTATGTTCAATTTTTGGAACTCCTCAATGTGCTCCATTATTGAACCCTTTTGTTTGAGACTTATCAATTGGCTAAAAAAAGTGTTGCTTTTTGTATCCTCATAATGTGCTATCAATTCTTCCGTAAAAATTGCCCAAGTGATAAATTGTTTACGAGAACAAAGCCATTGATACCATACAAACTGATTTGGTTCCAAATATACAGTTGCCATACGTACCTTTTGTGTGTTTTGCACATTATTGAGATCGAAGAACTGCTCCATCTGTAATATCCATGTGGCGGGATCCTTGCCATCAAACTTCCTCATATCGAGTTTTGGAATATGGTGGGTTTTCGATCCAACATTAGAGTCTATGGAATCATGATTAACATTTCTTTGGTTCACATCATGAGTTTCCTTTACAACCTTTCCACCATTAGTATGTATTTCATGTAGAAAATTTGTCAAATCTGTCTTCAAATCTGCCATGTCTGTAACTTTTTGGTGTTAAAGATGAAATTCTCTTCCTTGTATGTGCAGTCATAGTTACCAAGTTCGAATTCGATACGATACAATAAAAATTCGAATAAGAAATTTTTAATTCGAAAAAAATTCGATAGTATACATCTTAAAAACTATCATTTTAAAAAATTTCTTATTGTGTTGGGGATATTTTCAGCCCATTTTTTAAAAAATTTATTTCGAATTTTGAATAACATCCAATAAACTAGATAATATAAAAACTTCACTTCCCTTCAATAATTTCTAAATTTAAATCTAACATATTTTTCTAATTTTAAAACTAATCTATCTAAAATCTTTCATAATAAATATAAACATTTTTAAAAATATCTAAAATTCCATAAAATCAGTCATGGCAAAATTAACATGTATTACAAATTAACAAACTGTTGTGTAACATATTCTTCCTTTTCCTATTTTGCTGGCTTTTTAACCCATAAAAACAATGATTGCAAAATTAACATGTATTACAAATTAACAAACTATTGTGTAACAGATTCTTCCTTTTCCTATTTTGCTGGCTTTTTAACCCATAACAACAATAATAAAGTTGGAAAATTATGAACTTTCTTATTCCACTCTGATTTTCCAGTTTCTCCAGTTTCTTTCGTTCTATGCGGATGCCATCCTACCACTTTTTGTTTCACCATTAACATTCTCTCGTAGTGAATTAACAATCTGTGCAAGTGGTGTTATGATGAGGACATTCTGTGGACTTGCTAGGTAACGGATGCGCCTCCCGACCTTTTCTGGAGGAAATAATAATTGAAGTTTCTGAGAGGGAAGATATTTATGGAGCGATCCTGGCAGACCAAACCAGATACATGGAGTCTTTTCAAGTAACAATCAATTGTGAGGAATGGCAAATTCATCACCAGCCATGAAATATTTCACAGCTGGTTTGGCCATAGCTTTATGTTTCATGGTTAATTTTGTGGCAGCAGATAATAGTTCTTGCTCTAATGAAAACAGTGAAGATTCATGCAGGAATAAGGCTGAAGCTCTCCATCTGAGGACTGGGGCACTAGCTGCTATTCTTGTGGCAAGCACTATTGGGGTATGCTTGCCTGTTGTGGGTAGGACTTTCCCTGCTTTAAGTCCTGATAGGAATATATTTTTTGTCATTAAGGCTTTTGCTGCTGGTGTGATTCTTGCTACTGGTTTCGTTCATGTTCTTCCTGATGCCTTCGCATTTCTTACTAGTGAATGCTTAAATCCGAATCCATGGGGCAACTTCCCCTTTGCTGGGTTTATAGCAATGATGGCCGCAGTTTGTACTCTCATGGTGGATGCTCTAGCCACTGGTTACTACGAGCGTTCCCATTTTAGAAATCAAAACAAAGGTAATCAAGTTAATGAGGGTACAGATCTTGGTAATGGCAATGGCTTAGAGCATGAGAATCATGTGCATACACACTCACATGCTACAAATGGGCACGCCCATGGATCCAATGCTATAGAAGAAGATTCCACTATTCGGCATCGCGTCATTGCTCAGGTAAAAACCTAAACTTCAAGCTCAAGTATAGATTTCAATAACTATATTATTAAATTTAACACCATGAATGGAACATGGTTAATATCAGGTGTTAGAATTGGGCATTGTTGCTCACTCCGTTATTATTGGTATCTCATTGGGTGCTTCTGAAAGTCCATGCACAATTAGGCCTTTAGTGGCAGCCTTATCATTTCACCAGTTTTTTGAGGGAATGGGTCTTGGTGGATGCATCGTTCAGGTAATTTTTATCCCTTAAATCTTCAAAAATTGAATAGTATAAGGCAGGAATATTTACACTGATATAAGGTTGATTGATTGAAATTTGTGTCTTTTGAGTGGGGCAGGCGGGTTTCAAGAATAAGTTGGCAGCAGTTATCCTGATGACGTTCTTCTTTGCTGTGACAACGCCCTTTGGTATTGCATTGGGAATTAGGATCTCATCGGCTTACAACGAGAACAGCCCCACGGCACTGATCGTTGAAGGAGTATTTAATGCGACGTCTTCTGGAATTCTGATATACATGGCTCTGGTGGATCTTCTTGCTGCAGATTATATCAATTCCTCTCGGATGAAACAAAATAAAACACTCCAGCTGTGCTCATACGTCGCTCTCTTGTTAAGTATAGGGTCCATGTCTTTGATCGCCAAATGGGCTTGAAATTTTACCATATCTCTTCCCTACAGAATCTCCTATATCTCTTTGTTGGTTGTATCGACGTTTATGTACATACACATATCCTTCGATTTGTGACAATGACAATTGATTGAATTTTCTCTTGGATGTACATAGAAACTGAATCCATTGACAATGTATATCCAAGAGAAAATTCAATCAATTGTCATTGTCACAAATCGAAGGATATGTGTATGTACATAAACGTCGATACAACCAACAAAGAGATATAGGAGATTCTGTAGGGAAGAGATATGGTAAAATTTCAAGCCCATTTGGCGATCAAAGACATGGACCCTATACCTAACAAGAGAGCGACGTATGAGCACAACTGGAGTGTTTTATTTTGTTTCATCAGAGAGGAATTGATAAAATCTGCAGCAAGAAGATCCACCAGAGCCATGTATATCAGAATTCCAGAAGACGCTGCATTAAATACTCCTTCAACGATCAGTGCCGTGGGGCTGTTCTCGTTGTAAGCCGATGAGATCCCAATTCCCAGTGCAATACCAAAGGGCGTTATCACAGCAAAGAAGAACGTCATCAGGATAACTGCTGCCGACTTATTCTTGAAACCTGCCTGCCCCACTCAAAAGACACAAATTTCAATCAATCAACCTTATATCAGTGTAAATATTCCTGCCTTATACTATTCAATTTTTGAAGATTTAAGGGATAAAAATTACCTGAATGATGCATCCACCAAGACCCATTCCTTCAAAAAACTTGTGAAATGATAAGGCTGCCACTAAAGGCCTAATTGTGCATGGACTTTCAGAAGCACCCAATGAGATACCAATAATAACGGATTGAGCAACAATGCCCAACTCTAACACCTGATATTAACCATGTTCCATTCATGGTGTTAAATTTAATAATATAGTTATTGAAATCTATACTTGAGCTTGAAGTTTAGGTTTTTACCTGAGCAATGACGCGATGCCGAATAGTGGAATCTTCTTCTATAGCATTGGATCCATGGGCGTGCCCATGTGTAGCATGTGAGTGTGTATGAACATGATTCTCATGCTCTAAGCCATTGCCATTACCAAGATCTGTACCCTCATTAACTTGATTATCTTTGTTTTGATTTCTAAAATGGGAACGCTCGTAGTAACCAGTGGCTAGAGCATCCACCATGAGAGTACAAACTGCGGCCATCATTGCTATAAACCCAGCAAAGGGGAAGTTGCCCAATGGATTCGGATTTAAGCATTCACTAGTAAGAAATGCGAAGGCATCAGGAAGAACATGAACGAAACCAGTAGCAAGAATCACACCAGCAACAAAAGCCTTAATGACAAAAAATATATTCCTATCAGGACTTAAAGCAGGGAAAGTCCTGCCCACAATAGGCAAGCATACCCCAATAGTGCCTGCCACAAGAATAGAAGCTAGTGCCCCAATCCTCAGATGGAGAGCTTCAGTCTTATTCCTGCATGAATCTTCACTGTTTTCATTAGAGAAAGAACTATTATTTGCTGCCACAAAATTAACCATGAAACATAAAGCTATGGCCAAACCAGCTGTGAAATATTTCATGGCTGGTGATGAATTTGCCATTCCTCACAACTGATTGTTACTTGAAAAGACTCCAGGTATCTGGAGAAACTGGAGAAACTGGAAAATCAGAGTGGAATAAGAAAGTTTATAATTTTCCAACTTTATTATTGTTCTTATGGGTTAAAAAGCCAGCAAAATAGGAAAAGGAAGAATCTGTTACACAATAGTTTGTTAATTTGTAATACATGTTAATTTTGCAATCACTGTTTTTATGGGTTAAAAAGCCAGCAAAATAGGAAAAGGAAGAATCTGTTACACAACAGTTTGTTAATTTGTAATATCTGATTTAAACTTTTGAATATCTGATTTAAGGCCATCCCAAAAAAATTCCTTCTTAACCCTGTGGTAAGTTTTTAAAAATCCTGAGTGCCCTCCTAAGGGAGAAGTGTGCAATTCCATAAGAATCTTTTGTTTTAGCTGGGAATTCTTACAGAGGTATAAGCAATCTTTGTACCATAATGAATCATTTTTCCAGCTAAATGTATCAGACGTACTGGAATCTTGTTGTAGCTTTCGAATAAGTGCCCACACTTCTTCGTCATTCTTCCATTCCTCCCTTGCTTCGTTTATCCAATCTGGTTGGATAATAGAAATGGCGCACAACAATGCTTCCACATCCTCGTCCTTTCTTGAGAGTGCATCTGCCACCACGTTTTGCTTCCCTTTTTTGTAGATGATTTCAAAGTCATAACCCAACATCTTTGTGACCCACTTTTGTTGCTCTTCAGAGGATAATCTTTGTTCAAAAAAGTATTTAAGGCTATCATGATCCGTTTTTACCTTGAAGTGTCTTCCCATTAGGTAGGGTCGCCATTTCTTAAGTGCATGGAGTATTGCCAACATTTCCTTCTCATAAATAGCTTTGCTTAAAAACTTTCCCCTGATTGGACGACTTTCAAAAGCAATGGGTCTTTCATCTTGCATTAGAACAACACCAATTCCATTTCCTGAAGCATCACATTCCACAATAAAGGTTTTTGTGAAGTCCGGTGTAGCTAAGACCGGTGCTTGGCACATTGCCTCCTTAAGATGTTCAAAGGCCTTTGTTGCTTCCGGAGTCCATGAAAATGCATCTTTCTTCAATAATGTTGTTAGAGGTGCTGCTATTCTCCCATAATTCTTAACAAACTTGCGATAATACCCTGTCAACCCAAGAAATCCTCGCAGATGCTTTATGGATGTGGGGATTTTCCATTCCTTAATGGCTTTAATTTTGCTAGGGTCTACCTTAACTCCTTCATGAGATACAATATGACCCAAATATTCCACCTCCTGGACTCCAAAGAAACATTTGGATCTTTGTGCATATAATTGTTTCTCCTCCAATAGTTGTAGCACCCTGTCCACATGTTCAACATGATCCTTCCAAGACTTGCTGTAGATTAGTATATCATCAAAAAATACTAACACAAATTTTCTAAGGAATGGTTTGAAAATTGAATTCATCAAACCTTGAAATGTTGAAGGTGCATTGGTAAGGCCAAAAGGCATGACCAAAAATTCATAATGATCCTCATGAGTTCTAAATGCCGTTTTCAGAATGTCTTCAATCTTCATTCTGATTTGATGATATCCCGAACGAAGATCCAACTTGGTGAAGTAAATTGATCCATGCAATTCATCCAGTAATTCATCAATGATAGGAATGGGGAACTTATCTTTAATAGTGAGCTTGTTGAGTCCCTATAATCCGGACACATGCGCCATGATCCATCCTTCTTGTGCACCAATACTACTGGAGCAGAGAAAGAACTTTGACTCGGTTGAATTATACTAGCCTCTAGCATTTCTGCAACCATACGTTCAATTTCACTTTTTTGGACATAGGGATATCTGTACGGCCTGATGTTTGGAGGAACACTTCATGGAATCAGATGAATAGCATGATCATGATCACGCATAGGTGGGAGACCTTTGGGAGTCTCAAATACCTTGGAATGATTGTCCAGGACCTTTTGGAGATCTGGAGAAATAGATGATTCCGATGTGGAAACATCTAGCGAACATAATTGTGCAATTACACCTCTTTGCTCCTTTTTTAGAAGCTTTGTCATACCATTAGAGCTGATTATCTTTCCTGGTTTCCCTGCAATACACCTTAATTCAACTTCCTTTCCTTCCGTAGAAAATTTGATGAAAAGTTCTTGAAAATTAAAAGCTATTGTACCCAAGGATTGTAGCCATTGGACTCCTAGTACAACATCAGCACCTCCCATTGGAATGGAAAGCATTGGGCTAGTCAATACATATTCTCCCATGGATAGCTTGATATTATGGCACTTTCTAGAGCAATTTATTGTTCCTCCATTTGCAATCATCACTTGACACTCTGGTGCTGGATATAGGAAGCAATTCAATTCTTTTGCTACCCTACAATGAATAAAATTGTGGGTGCTTCCTGAATCAATCAACACTATTACCTTTTTCTTCTTGATTTGTCCTTCTATCTTGATGGTTTGAGGAGTGGTAATTCCCGCCAATGCATTACAAGATATGGTCGGATTTATTTGTTCTTCATCTAGGCTTTGTTCCTGGAGTATATCCTCTTCTTTTGACCTTTCTTGCTCTTTTTCTTCTTCCTCTTCACAATCTATGTAGAATAATTTCTTCTCAGCACACTTATGACCTTTAGTGTATTTGCTATCACAACTGTAACAAAGCCCTTTTGCTCTTTTTTCTTCCAATTGTTGTGGTGTCAACCTTATAGGTTGTGGAAGACTAGGGGCAACAACACTTCCGTCTTTATAGTTGTGAGTGGTATGCTTCCTGGTTGCCATAATTTTGCTTTCCATTTTTCTTGCTAACCTGAATGCCTTCTCTAATGAATCAGGTTCCCAAAGGCGAACATCATGTTGGATATTATCCTTTAAAGACCCTATGAACACATCAATCCTATGCTCCTCTGGAATATCTTTTACCCTTATGTTCAATTTTTGGAACTCCTCAATGTGCTCCATTATTGAACCCTTTTGTTTGAGACTTATCAATTGGCTAAAAAAAGTGTTGCTTTTTGTATCCTCATAATGTGCTATCAATTCTTCCGTAAAAATTGCCCAAGTGATAAATTGTTTACGAGAACAAAGCCATTGATACCATACAAACTGATTTGGTTCCAAATATACAGTTGCCATACGTACCTTTTGTGTGTTTTGCACATTATTGAGATCGAAGAACTGCTCCATCTGTAATATCCATGTGGCGGGATCCTTGCCATCAAACTTCCTCATATCGAGTTTTGGAATATGGTGGGTTTTCGATCCAACATTAGAGTCTATGGAATCATGATTAACATTTCTTTGGTTCACATCATGAGTTTCCTTTACAACCTTTCCACCATTAGTATGTATTTCATGTAGAAAATTTGTCAAATATGTCTTCAAATCTGCCATGTCTGTAACTTTTTGGTGTTAAAGATGAAATTCTCTTCCTTGTATGTGCAGTCATAGTTACCAAGTTCGAATTCGATACGATACAATAAAAATTCGAATAAGAAATTTTTAATTCGAAAAAAATTCGATAGTATACATCTTAAAAACTATCATTTTAAAAAATTTCTTATTGTGTTGGGGATATTTTCAGCCCATTTTTAAAAAAATTTATTTCGAATTTTGAATAACATCCAATAAACTAGATAATATAAAAACTTCACTTCCCTTCAATAATTTCTAAATTTAAATCTAACATATTTTTCTAATTTTAAAACTAATCTATCTAAAATCTTTCATAATAAATATAAACATTTTTAAAAATATCTAAAATTCCATAAAATCAGTCATGGCAAAATTAACATGTATTACAAATTAACAAACTGTTGTGTAACATATTCTTCCTTTTCCTATTTTGCTGGCTTTTTAACCCATAAAAACAATGATTGCAAAATTAACATGTATTACAAATTAACAAACTATTGTGTAACAGATTCTTCCTTTTCCTATTTTGCTGGCTTTTTAACCCATAACAACAATAATAAAGTTGGAAAATTATGAACTTTCTTATTCCACTCTGATTTTCCAGTTTCTCCAGTTTCTTTCGTTCTATGCGGATGCCATCCTACCACTTTTTGTTTCACCATTAACATTCTCTCGTAGTGAATGAACAATCTGTGCAAGTGGTGTTATGATGAGGACATTCTGTGGACTTGCTAGGTAACGGATGCGCCTCCCGACCTTTTCTGGAGGAAATAATAATTGAAGTTTCTGAGAGGGAAGATATTTATGGAGCGATCCTGGCAGACCAAACCAGATACATGGAGTCTTTTCAAGTAACAATCAATTGTGAGGAATGGAAAATTCATCACCAGCCATGAAATATTTCACAGCTGGTTTGGCCATAGCTTTATGTTTCATGGTTAATTTTGTGGCAGCAGAAGATTCATGCAGGAATAAGGCTGAAGCTCTCCATCTGAGGACTGGGGCACTAGCTGCTATTCTTGTGGCAAGCACTATTGGGGTATGCTTGCCTGTTGTGGGTAGGACTTTCCCTGCTTTAAGTCCTGATAGGAATATATTTTTTGTCATTAAGGCTTTTGCTGCTGGTGTGATTCTTGCTACTGGTTTCGTTCATGTTCTTCCTGATGCCTTCGCATTTCTTACTAGTGAATGCTTAAATCCGAATCCATGGGGCAACTTCCCCTTTGCTGGGTTTATAGCAATGATGGCCGCAGTTTGTACTCTCATGGTGGATGCTCTAGCCACTGGTTACTACGAGCGTTCCCATTTTAGAAATCAAAACAAAGGTAATCAAGTTAATGAGGGTACAGATCTTGGTAATGGCAATGGCTTAGAGCATGAGAATCATGTGCATACACACTCACATGCTACAAATGGGCACGCCCATGGATCCAATGCTATAGAAGAAGATTCCACTATTCGGCATCGCGTCATTGCTCAGGTAAAAACCTAAACTTCAAGCTCAAGTATAGATTTCAATAACTATATTATTAAATTTAACACCATGAATGGAACATGGTTAATATCAGGTGTTAGAATTGGGCATTGTTGCTCACTCCGTTATTATTGGTATCTCATTGGGTGCTTCTGAAAGTCCATGCACAATTAGGCCTTTAGTGGCAGCCTTATCATTTCACCAGTTTTTTGAGGGAATGGGTCTTGGTGGATGCATCGTTCAGGTAATTTTTATCCCTTAAATCTTCAAAAATTGAATAGTATAAGGCAGGAATATTTACACTGATATAAGGTTGATTGATTGAAATTTGTGTCTTTTGAGTGGGGCAGGCGGGTTTCAAGAATAAGTTGGCAGCAGTTATCCTGATGACGTTCTTCTTTGCTGTGACAACGCCCTTTGGTATTGCATTGGGAATTAGGATCTCATCGGCTTACAACGAGAACAGCCCCACGGCACTGATCGTTGAAGGAGTATTTAATGCGACGTCTTCTGGAATTCTGATATACATGGCTCTGGTGGATCTTCTTGCTGCAGATTATATCAATTCCTCTCGGATGAAACAAAATAAAACACTCCAGCTGTGCTCATACGTCGCTCTCTTGTTAAGTATAGGGTCCATGTCTTTGATCGCCAAATGGGCTTGAAATTTTACCATATCTCTTCCCTACAGAATCTCCTATATCTCTTTGTTGGTTGTATCGACGTTTATGTACATACACATATCCTTCGATTTGTGACAATGACAATTGATTGAATTTTCTCTTGGATGTACATAGAAACTGAATCCATTGACAATGTATATCCAAGAGAAAATTCAATCAATTGTCATTGTCACAAATCGAAGGATATGTGTATGTACATAAACGTCGATACAACCAACAAAGAGATATAGGAGATTCTGTAGGGAAGAGATATGGTAAAATTTCAAGCCCATTTGGCGATCAAAGACATGGACCCTATACCTAACAAGAGAGCGACGTATGAGCACAACTGGAGTGTTTTATTTTGTTTCATCAGAGAGGAATTGATAAAATCTGCAGCAAGAAGATCCACCAGAGCCATGTATATCAGAATTCCAGAAGACGCTGCATTAAATACTCCTTCAACGATCAGTGCCGTGGGGCTGTTCTCGTTGTAAGCCGATGAGATCCCAATTCCCAGTGCAATACCAAAGGGCGTTATCACAGCAAAGAAGAACGTCATCAGGATAACTGCTGCCGACTTATTCTTGAAACCTGCCTGCCCCACTCAAAAGACACAAATTTCAATCAATCAACCTTATATCAGTGTAAATATTCTGCCTTATACTATTCAATTTTTGAAGATTTAAGGGATAAAAATTACCTGAATGATGCATCCACCAAGACCCATTCCTTCAAAAAACTTGTGAAATGATAAGGCTGCCACTAAAGGCCTAATTGTGCATGGACTTTCAGAAGCACCCAATGAGATACCAATAATAACGGATTGAGCAACAATGCCCAACTCTAACACCTGATATTAACCATGTTCCATTCATGGTGTTAAATTTAATAATATAGTTATTGAAATCTATACTTGAGCTTGAAGTTTAGGTTTTTACCTGAGCAATGACGCGATGCCGAATAGTGGAATCTTCTTCTATAGCATTGGATCCATGGGCGTGCCCATGTGTAGCATGTGAGTGTGTATGAACATGATTCTCATGCTCTAAGCCATTGCCATTACCAAGATCTGTACCCTCATTAACTTGATTATCTTTGTTTTGATTTCTAAAATGGGAACGCTCGTAGTAACCAGTGGCTAGAGCATCCACCATGAGAGTACAAACTGCGGCCATCATTGCTATAAACCCAGCAAAGGGGAAGTTGCCCAATGGATTCGGATTTAAGCATTCACTAGTAAGAAATGCGAAGGCATCAGGAAGAACATGAACGAAACCAGTAGCAAGAATCACACCAGCAACAAAAGCCTTAATGACAAAAATATATTCCTATCAGGACTTAAAGCAGGGAAAGTCCTGCCCACAATAGGCAAGCATACCCCAATAGTGCCTGCCACAAGAATAGAAGCTAGTGCCCCAATCCTCAGATGGAGAGCTTCAGTCTTATTCCTGCATGAATCTTCACTGTTTTCATTAGAGAAAGAACTATTATTTGCTGCCACAAAATTAACCATGAAACATAAAGCTATGGCCAAACCAGCTGTGAAATATTTCATGGCTGGTGATGAATTTGCCATTCCTCACAACTGATTGTTACTTGAAAAGACTCCAGGTATCTGGAGAAACTGGAAAGAAACTGGAGAAACTGGAAAACAAAATCAGAGTGGAATAAGAAAGTTTATAATTTTCCAACTTTATTATTGTTCTTATGGGTTAAAAAGCCAGCAAAATAGGAAAAGGAAGAATCTGTTACACAATAGTTTGTTAATTTGTAATACATGTTAATTTTGCAATCACTGTTTTTATGGGTTAAAAAGCCAGCAAAATAGGAAAAGGAAGAATCTGTTACACAACAGTTTGTTAATTTGTAATATCTGATTTAAACTTTTGAATATCTGATTTAAGGCCATCCCAAAAAAATTCCTTCTTAACCCTGTGGTAAGTTTTTAAAAATCCTGAGTGCCCTCCTAAGGGAGAAGTGTGCAATTCCATAAGAATCTTTTGTTTTAGCTGGGAATTCTTACAGAGGTATAAGCAATCTTTGTACCATAATGAATCATTTTTCCAGCTAAATGTATCAGACGTACTGGAATCTTGTTGTAGCTTTCGAATAAGTGCCCACACTTCTTCGTCATTCTTCCATTCCTCCCTTGCTTCGTTTATCCAATCTGGTTGGATAATAGAAATGGCGCACAACAATGCTTCCACATCCTCGTCCTTTCTTGAGAGTGCATCTGCCACCACGTTTTGCTTCCCTTTTTTGTAGATGATTTCAAAGTCATAACCCAACATCTTTGTGACCCACTTTTGTTGCTCTTCAGAGGATAATCTTTGTTCAAAAAAGTATTTAAGGCTATCATGATCCGTTTTTACCTTGAAGTGTCTTCCCATTAGGTAGGGTCGCCATTTCTTAAGTGCATGGAGTATTGCCAACATTTCCTTCTCATAAATAGCTTTGCTTAAAAACTTTCCCCTGATTGGACGACTTTCAAAAGCAATGGGTCTTTCATCTTGCATTAGAACAGCACCAATTCCATTTCCTGAAGCATCACATTCCACAATAAAGGTTTTTGTGAAGTCCGGTGTAGCTAAGACCGGTGCTTGGCACATTGCCTCCTTAAGATGTTCAAAGGCCTTTGTTGCTTCCGGAGTCCATGAAAATGCATCTTTCTTCAATAATGTTGTTAGAGGTGCTGCTATTCTCCCATAATTCTTAACAAACTTGCGATAATACCCTGTCAACCCAAGAAATCCTCGCAGATGCTTTATGGATGTGGGGATTTTCCATTCCTTAATGGCTTTAATTTTGCTAGGGTCTACCTTAACTCCTTCATGAGATACAATATGACCCAAATATTCCACCTCCTGGACTCCAAAGAAACATTTGGATCTTTGTGCATATAATTGTTTCTCCTCCAATAGTTGTAGCACCCTGTCCACATGTTCAACATGATCCTTCCAAGACTTGCTGTAGATTAGTATATCATCAAAAAATACTAACACAAATTTTCTAAGGAATGGTTTGAAAATTGAATTCATCAAACCTTGAAATGTTGAAGGTGCATTGGTAAGGCCAAAAGGCATGACCAAAAATTCATAATGATCCTCATGAGTTCTAAATGCCGTTTTCAGAATGTCTTCAATCTTCATTCTGATTTGATGATATCCCGAACGAAGATCCAACTTGGTGAAGTAAATTGATCCATGCAATTCATCCAGTAATTCATCAATGATAGGAATGGGGAACTTATCTTTAATAGTGAGCTTGTTGAGTTCCCTATAATCCGGACACATGCGCCATGATCCATCCTTCTTGTGCACCAATACTACTGGAGCAGAGAAAGAACTTTGACTCGGTTGAATTATACTAGCCTCTAGCATTTCTGCAACCATACGTTCAATTTCACTTTTTTGGACATAGGGATATCTGTACGGCCTGATGTTTGGAGGAACACTTCATGGAATCAGATGAATAGCATGATCATGATCACGCATAGGTGGGAGACCTTTGGGAGTCTCAAATACCTTGGAATGATTGTCCAGGACCTTTTGGAGATCTGGAGAAATAGATGATTCCGATGTGGAAACATCTAGCGAACATAATTGTGCAATTACACCTCTTTGCTCCTTTTTTAGAAGCTTTGTCATACCATTAGAGCTGATTATCTTTCCTGGTTTCCCTGCAATACACCTTAATTCAACTTCCTTTCCTTCCGTAGAAAATTTGATGAAAAGTTCTTGAAAATTAAAAGCTATTGTACCCAAGGATTGTAGCCATTGGACTCCTAGTACAACATCAGCACCTCCCATTGGAATGGAAAGCATTGGGCTAGTCAATACATATTCTCCCATGGATAGCTTGATATTATGGCACTTTCTAGAGCAATTTATTGTTCCTCCATTTGCAATCATCACTTGACACTCTGGTGCTGGATATAGGAAGCAATTCAATTCTTTTGCTACCCTACAATGAATAAAATTGTGGGTGCTTCCTGAATCAATCAACACTATTACCTTTTTCTTCTTGATTTGTCCTTCTATCTTGATGGTTTGAGGAGTGGTAATTCCCGCCAATGCATTACAAGATATGGTCGGATTTATTTGTTCTTCATCTAGGCTTTGTTCCTGGAGTATATCCTCTTCTTTTGACCTTTCTTGCTCTTTTTCTTCTTCCTCTTCACAATCTATGTAGAATAATTTCTTCTCAGCACACTTATGACCTTTAGTGTATTTGCTATCACAACTGTAACAAAGCCCTTTTGCTCTTTTTTCTTCCAATTGTTGTGGTGTCAACCTTATAGGTTGTGGAAGACTAGGGGCAACAACACTTCCGTCTTTATAGTTGTGAGTGGTATGCTTCCTGGTTGCCATAATTTTGCTTTCCATTTTTCTTGCTAACCTGAATGCCTTCTCTAATGAATCAGGTTCCCAAAGGCGAACATCATGTTGGATATTATCCTTTAAAGACCCTATGAACACATCAATCCTATGCTCCTCTGGAATATCTTTTACCCTTATGTTCAATTTTTGGAACTCCTCAATGTGCTCCATTATTGAACCCTTTTGTTTGAGACTTATCAATTGGCTAAAAAAAGTGTTGCTTTTTGTATCCTCATAATGTGCTATCAATTCTTCCGTAAAAATTGCCCAAGTGATAAATTGTTTACGAGAACAAAGCCATTGATACCATACAAACTGATTTGGTTCCAAATATACAGTTGCCATACGTACCTTTTGTGTGTTTTGCACATTATTGAGATCGAAGAACTGCTCCATCTGTAATATCCATGTGGCGGGATCCTTGCCATCAAACTTCCTCATATCGAGTTTTGGAATATGGTGGGTTTTCGATCCAACATTAGAGTCTATGGAATCATGATTAACATTTCTTTGGTTCACATCATGAGTTTCCTTTACAACCTTTCCACCATTAGTATGTATTTCATGTAGAAAATTTGTCAAATCTGTCTTCAAATCTGCCATGTCTGTAACTTTTTGGTGTTAAAGATGAAATTCTCTTCCTTGTATGTGCAGTCATAGTTACCAAGTTCGAATTCGATACGATACAATAAAAATTCGAATAAGAAATTTTTAATTCGAAAAAAATTCGATAGTATACATCTTAAAAACTATCATTTTAAAAAATTTCTTAATATTTTCAGCCCATTTTTTTATCGAATTTTGAATAACATCCAATAAACTAGATAATATAAAAACTTCACTTCCCTTCAATAATTTCTAAATTTAAATCTAACATATTTTTCTAATTTTAAAACTAATCTATCTAAAATCTTTCATAATAAATATAAACATTTTTAAAAATATCTAAAATTCCATAAAATCAGTCATGGCAAAATTAACATGTATTACAAATTAACAAACTGTTGTGTAACATATTCTTCCTTTTCCTATTTTGCTGGCTTTTTAACCCATAAAAACAATGATTGCAAAATTAACATGTATTACAAATTAACAAACTATTGTGTAACAGATTCTTCCTTTTCCTATTTTGCTGGCTTTTTAACCCATAACAACAATAATAAAGTTGGAAAATTATGAACTTTCTTATTCCACTCTGATTTTCCAGTTTCTCCAGTTTCTTTCGTTCTATGCGGATGCCATCCTACCACTTTTTGTTTCACCATTAACATTCTCTCGTAGTGAATGAACAATCTGTGCAAGTGGTGTTATGATCAGGACATTCTGTGGACTTGCTAGGTAACGGATGCGCCTCCCGACCTTTTCTGGAGGAAATAATAATTGAAGTTTCTGAGAGGGAAGATATTTATGGAGCGATCCTGGCAGACCAAACCAGATACATGGAGTCTTTTCAAGTAACAATCAATTGTGAGGAATGGCAAATTCATCACCAGCCATGAAATATTTCACAACTGGTTTGGCCATAGCTTTATGTTTCGTGGTTAATTTTGTGGCAACAGATAATAGTTCTTGCTCTAATGAAAACAATGAAGATTCATGCAGGAATAAGGCTGAAGCTCTCCATCTGAGGACTGGGGCACTAGCTGCTATTCTTGTGGCAAGCACTATTGGGTATGCTTGCCTGTTGTGGGTAGGACTTTCCCTGCTTTAAGTCCTGATAGGAATATATTTTTTGTCATTAAGGCTTTTTCTGCTGGTGTGATTCTTGCTACTGGTTTCGTTCATGTTCTTCCTGATGCCTTCGCATTTCTTACTAGTGAATGCTTAAATCCGAATCCATGGGGCAACTTCCCCTTTGCTGGGTTTATAGCAATGATGGCCGCAGTTTGTACTCTCATGGTGGATGCTCTAGCCACTGGTTACTACGAGCGTTCCCATTTTAGAAATCAAAACAAAGGTAATCAAGTTAATGAGGGTACAGATCTTGGTAATGGCAATGGCTTAGAGCATGAGAATCATGTGCATACACACTCACATGCTACAAATGGGCACGCCCATGGATCCAATGCTATAGAAGAAGATTCCACTATTCGGCATCGCGTCATTGCTCAGGTAAAAACCTAAACTTCAAGCTCAAGTATAGATTTCAATAACTATATTATTAAATTTAACACCATGAATGGAACATGGTTAATATCAGGTGTTAGAATTGGGCATTGTTGCTCACTCCGTTATTATTGGTATCTCATTGGGTGCTTCTGAAAGTCCATGCACAATTAGGCCTTTAGTGGCAGCCTTATCATTTCACCAGTTTTTTGAGGGAATGGGTCTTGGTGGATGCATCGTTCAGGTAATTTTTATCCCTTAAATCTTCAAAAATTGAATAGTATAAGGCAGGAATATTTACACTGATATAAGGTTGATTGATTGAAATTTGTGTCTTTTGAGTGGGGCAGGCGGGTTTCAAGAATAAGTTGGCAGCAGTTATCCTGATGACGTTCTTCTTTGCTGTGACAACGCCCTTTGGTATTGCATTGGGAATTAGGATCTCATCGGCTTACAACGAGAACAGCCCCACGGCACTGATCGTTGAAGGAGTATTTAATGCGACGTCTTCTGGAATTCTGATATACATGGCTCTGGTGGATCTTCTTGCTGCAGATTATATCAATTCCTCTCGGATGAAACAAAATAAAACACTCCAGCTGTGCTCATACGTCGCTCTCTTGTTAAGTATAGGGTCCATGTCTTTGATCGCCAAATGGGCTTGAAATTTTACCATATCTCTTCCCTACAGAATCTCCTATATCTCTTTGTTGTTTGTATCGACGTTTATGTACATACACATATCCTTCGATTTGTGACAATGACAATTGATTGAATTTTCTCTTGGATGTACATAGAAACTGAATCCATTGACAATGTATATCCAAGAGAAAATTCAATCAATTGTCATTGTCACAAATCGAAGGATATGTGTATGTACATAAACGTCGATACAACCAACAAAGAGATATAGGAGATTCTGTAGGGAAGAGATATGGTAAAATTTCAAGCCCATTTGGCGATCAAAGACATGGACCCTATACCTAACAAGAGAGCGACGTATGAGCACAACTGGAGTGTTTTATTTTGTTTCATCAGAGAGGAATTGATAAAATATGCAGCAAGAAGATCCACCAGAGCCATGTATATCAGAATTCCAGAAGACGCTGCATTAAATACTCCTTCAACGATCAGTGCCGTGGGGCTATTCTCGTTGTAAACCGATGAGATCCCAATTCCCAGTGCAATACCAAAGGGCGTTATCACAACAAAGAAGAACGTCATCAGGATAACTACTGCCGACTTATTCTTGAAACCTGCCTGCCCCACTCAAAAGACACAAATTTCAATCAATCAACCTTATATCAGTGTAAATATTCCTGCCTTATACTATTCAATTTTTGAAGATTTAAGGGATAAAAATTACCTGAATGATGCATCCACCAAGACCCATTCCTTCAAAAAACTGGTGAAATGATAAGGCTGCCACTAAAGGTCTAATTGTGCATGGACTTTCAGAAGCACCCAATGAGATACCAATAATAACGGATTGAGCAACAATGCCCAACTCTAACACCTGATATTAACCATGTTCCATTCATGGTGTTAAATTTAATAATATAGTTATTGAAATCTATACTTGAGCTTGAAGTTTAGGTTTTTACCTGAGCAATGACGCGATGCCGAATAGTGGAATCTTCTTCTATAGCATTGGATCCATGGGCGTGCCCATGTGTAGCATGTGAGTGTGTATGAACATGATTCTCATGCTCTAAGCCATTGCCATTACCAAGATCTGTACCCTCATTAACTTGATTATCTTTGTTTTGATTTCTAAAATGGGAACGCTCGTAGTAACCAGTGGCTAGAGCATCCACCATGAGAGTACAAACTGCGGCCATCATTGCTATAAACCCAGCAAAGGGGAAGTTGCCCAATGGATTCGGATTTAAGCATTCACTAGTAAGAAATGCGAAGGCATCAGGAAGAACATGAACGAAACCAGTAGCAAGAATCACACCAACAACAAAAGCCTTAATGAAAAAAAATATATTCCTATCAGGACTTAAAGCAGGGAAAGTCCTGCCCACAATAGGCAAGCATACCCCAATAGTGCCTGCCACAAGAATAGAAGCTAGTGCCCCAATCCTCAGATGGAGAGCTTCAGTCTTATTCCTGCATGAATCTTCACTGTTTTCATTAGAGAAAGAACTATTATTTGCTGCCACAAAATTAACCATGAAACATAAAGCTATGGCCAAACCAGCTGTGAAATATTTCATGGCTGGTGATGAATTTGCCATTCCTCACAACTGATTGTTACTTGAAAAGACTCCAGGTATCTGGAGAAACTGGAAAGAAACTGGAGAAACTGGAGAAACTGGAAAATCAGAGTGGAATAAGAAAGTTTATAATTTTCCAACTTTATTATTGTTCTTATGGGTTAAAAAGCCAGCAAAATAGGAAAAGGAAGAATCTGTTACACAATAGTTTGTTAATTTGTAATACATGTTAATTTTGCAATCACTGTTTTTATGGTTAAAAAGCCAGCAAAATAGGAAAAGGAAGAATCTGTTACACAACAGTTTGTTAATTTGTAATATCTGATTTAAACTTTTGAATATCTGATTTAAGGCCATCCAAAAAAATTCCTTCTTAACCCTGTGGTAAGTTTTTAAAAATCCTGAGTGCCCTCCTAAGGGAGAAGTGTGCAATTCCATAAGAATCTTTTGTTTTAGCTGGGAATTCTTACAGAGGTATAAGCAATCTTTGTACCATAATGAATCATTTTTCCAGCTAAATGTATCAGACGTACTGGAATCTTGTTGTAGCTTTCGAATAAGTGCCCACACTTCTTCGTCATTCTTCCATTCCTCCCTTGCTTCGTTTATCCAATCTGGTTGGATAATAGAAATGGCGCACAACAATGCTTCCACATCCTCGTCCTTTCTTGAGAGTGCATCTGCCACCACGTTTTGCTTCCCTTTTTTGTAGATGATTTCAAAGTCATAACCCAACATCTTTGTGACCACTTTTGTTGCTCTTCAGAGGATAATCTTTGTTCAAAAAAGTATTTAAGGCTATCATGATCCGTTTTTACCTTGAAGTGTCTTCCCATTAGGTAGGGTCGCCATTTCTTAAGTGCATGGAGTATTGCCAACATTTCCTTCTCATAAATAGCTTTGCTTAAAAACTTTCCCCTGATTGGACGACTTTCAAAAGCAATGGGTCTTTCATCTTGCATTAGAACAGCACCAATTCCATTTCCTGAAGCATCACATTCCACAATAAAGGTTTTTGTGAAGTCCGGTGTAGCTAAGACCGGTGCTTGGCACATTGCCTCCTTAAGATGTTCAAAGGCCTTTGTTGCTTCCGGAGTCCATGAAAATGCATCTTTCTTCAATAATGTTGTTAGAGGTGCTGCTATTCTCCCATAATTCTTAACAAACTTGCGATAATACCCTGTCAACCCAAGAAATCCTCGCAGATGCTTTATGGATGTGGGGATTTTCCATTCCTTAATGGCTTTAATTTTGCTAGGGTCTACCTTAACTCCTTCATGAGATACAATATGACCCAAATATTCCACCTCCTGGACTCCAAAGAAACATTTGGATCTTTGTGCATATAATTGTTTCTCCTCCAATAGTTGTAGCACCTGTCCACATGTTCAACATGATCCTTCCAAGACTTGCTGTAGATTAGTATATCATCAAAAAATACTAACACAAATTTTCTAAGGAATGGTTTGAAAATTGAATTCATCAAACCTTGAAATGTTGAAGGTGCATTGGTAAGGCCAAAAGGCATGACCAAAAATTCATAATGATCCTCATGAGTTCTAAATGCCGTTTTCAGAATGTCTTCAATCTTCATTCTGATTTGATGATATCCCGAACGAAGATCCAACTTGGTGAAGTAAATTGATCCATGCAATTCATCCAGTAATTCATCAATGATAGGAATGGGGACTTATCTTTAATAGTGAGCTTGTTGAGTTCCCTATAATCCGGACACATGCGCCATGATCCATCCTTCTTGTGCACCAATACTACTGGAGCAGAGAAAGAACTTTGACTCGGTTGAATTATACTAGCCTCTAGCATTTCTGCAACCATACGTTCAATTTCACTTTTTTGGACATAGGGATATCTGTACGGCCTGATGTTTGGAGGAACACTTCATGGAATCAGATGAATAGCATGATCATGATCACGCATAGGTGGGAGACCTTTGGGAGTCTCAAATACCTTGGAATGATTGTCCAGGACCTTTTGGAGATCTGGAGAAATAGATGATTCCGATGTGGAAACATCTAGCGAACATAATTGTGCAATTACACCTCTTTGCTCCTTTTTTAGAAGCTTTGTCATACCATTAGAGCTGATTATCTTTCCTGGTTTCCCTGCAATACACCTTAATTCAACTTCCTTTCCTTCCGTAGAAAATTTGATGAAAAGTTCTTGAAAATTAAAAGCTATTGTACCCAAGGATTGTAGCCATTGGACTCCTAGTACAACATCAGCACCTCCCATTGGAATGGAAAGCATTGGGCTAGTCAATACATATTCTCCCATGGATAGCTTGATATTATGGCACTTTCTAGAGCAATTTATTGTTCCTCCATTTGCAATCATCACTTGACACTCTTGTGCTGGATATAGGAAGCAATTCAATTCTTTTGCTACCCTACAATGAATAAAATTGTGGGTGCTTCCTGAATCAATCAACACTATTACCTTTTTCTTCTTGATTTGTCCTTCTATCTTGATGGTTTGAGGAGTGGTAATTCCCGCCAATGCATTACAAGATATGGTCAGATTTATTTGTTCTTCATCTAGGCTTTGTTCCTGGAGTATATCCTCTTCTTTTGACCTTTCTTGCTCTTTTTCTTCTTCCTCTTCACAATCTATGTAGAATAATTTCTTCTCAGCACACTTATGACCTTTAGTGTATTTGCTATCACAACTGTAACAAAGCCCTTTTGCTCTTTTTTCTTCCAATTGTTGTGGTGTCAACCTTATAGGTTGTGGAAGACTAGGGGCAACAACACTTCCGTCTTTATAGTTGTGAGTGGTATGCTTCCTGGTTGCCATAATTTTGCTTTCCATTTTTCTTGCTAACCTGAATGCCTTCTCTAATGAATCAGGTTCCCAAAGGCGAACATCATGTTGGATATTATCCTTTAAAGACCCTATGAACACATCAATCCTATGCTCCTTGGAATATCTTTTACCCTTATGTTCAATTTTTGGAACTCCTCAATGTGCTCCATTATTGAACCCTTTTGTTTGAGACTTATCAATTGGCTAAAAAAAGTGTTGCTTTTTGTATCCTCATAATGTGCTATCAATTCTTCCGTAAAAATTGCCCAAGTGATAAATTGTTTACGAGAACAAAGCCATTGATACCATACAAGCTGATTTGGTTCCAAATATACAGTTGCCATACGTACCTTTTGTGTGTTTTGCACATTATTGAGATCGAAGAACTGCTCCATCTATAATATCCATGTGGCTGGATCCTTGCCATCAAACTTCCTCATATCGAGTTTTGGAATATGGTGGGTTTTCGATCCAACATTAGAGTCTATGGAATCATGATTAACATTTCTTTGGTTCACATCATGAGTTTCCTTTACAACCTTTCCACCATTAGTATGTATTTCATGTAGAAAATTTGTCAAATATGTCTTCAAATCTGCCATGTCTGTAACGTTTTGGTGTTAAAGATGAAATTCTCTTCCTTGTATGTGCAGTCATAGTTACCATGTTCGAATTCGATACGATACAATAAAAATTTCGAATAAGAAATTTTTAATTCAAAAAAAATTCGATAGTATACATCTTAAAAACTATCATTTTAAACTATCCAATTTAACAGATAATATAAAAACTTCACTTCCCTTAAATAATTTCTAAATTTAAATCTAACATATTTTTCTAATTTTAAAACTAATCTATCTAAAATCTTTCATAATAAATATAAACATTTTTAAAAATATCTAAAATTCCATAAAATCAGTCATGGCAAAATTAACATGTATTACAAATTAACAAACTGTTGTGTAACATATTCTTCCTTTTCCTATTTTGCTGGCTTTTTAACCCATAAAAACAATGATTGCAAAATTAACATGTATTACAAATTAACAAACTATTGTGTAACAGATTCTTCCTTTTCCTATTTTGCTGGCTTTTTAACCCATAACAACAATAATAAGTTGGAAAATTATGAACTTTCTTATTCCACTCTGATTTTCCAGTTTCTCCAGTTTCTTTCGTTCTATGCGGATGCCATCCTACCACTTTTTGTTTCACCATTAACATTCTCTCGTAGTGAATTAACAATCTGTGCAAGTGGTGTTATGATGAGGACATTCTGTGGACTTGCTAGGTAACGGATGCGCCTCCCGACCTTTTCTGGAGGAAATAATAATTGAAGTTTCTGAGAGGGAAGATATTTATGGAGCGATCCTGGCAGACCAAACCAGATACATGGAGTCTTTTCAAGTAACATCAATTGTGAGGAACGGCAAATTCATCACCAGCCATGAAATATTTCACAACTGTTTTGGCCATAGCTTTATGTTTCATGGTTAATTTTGTGGCAGCAGATAATAGTTCTTGCTCTAATGAAAACAATGAAGATTCATGCAGGAATAAGGCTGAAGCTCTCCATCTGAGGACTGGGGCACTAGCTGCTATTCTTGTGGCAAGCACTATTGGGGTATGCTTGCCTGTTGTGGGTAGGACTTTCCCTGCTTTAAGTCCTGATAGGAATATATTTTTTGTCATTAAGGCTTTTGCTGCTGGTGTGATTCTTGCTACTGGTTTCGTTCATGTTCTTCCTGATGCCTTCGCATTTCTTACTGGTGAATGCTTAAATCCGAATCCATGGGGCAACTTCCCCTTTGCTGGGTTTATAGCAATGATGGCCGCAGTTTGTACTCTCATGGTGGATGCTCTAGCCACTGGTTACTACGAGCGTTCCCATTTTAGAAATCAAAAACAAAGGTAATCAAGTTAATGAGGGTACAGATCTTGTTAATGGCAATGGCTTAGAGCATGAGAATCATGTGCATACACACTCACATGCTACAAATGGGCACGCCCATGGATCCAATGCTATAGAAGAAGATTCCACTATTCAGCATCGCGTCATTACTCAGGTAAAAACCTAAACTTCAAGCTCAAGTATAGATTTCAATAACTATATTATTAAATTTAACACCATGAATGGAACATGGTTAATATCAGGTGTTAGAATTGGGCATTGTTGCTCACTCCGTTATTATTGGTATCTCATTGGGTGCTTCTGAAAGTCCATCCACAATTAGGCCTTTAGTGGCAGCCTTATCATTTCACCAGTTTTTTGAGGGAATGGGTCTTGGTGGATTCATCGTTCAGGTAATTTTTATCCCTTAAATCTTCAAAAATTGAATAGTATAAGGCAGGAATATTTACACTGATATAAGGTTGATTGATTGAAATTTGTGTCTTTTGAGTGGGGCAGGCGGGTTTCAAGAATAAGTAGGCAGCAGTTATCCTGATGACGTTCTTCTTTGCTGTGACAATGCCCTTTGGTATTGCATTGGGAATTAGGATCTCATCGGCTTACAACGAGAACAACCCCACGGCACTGATCGTTGAAGGAGTATTTAATGCGACGTCTTCTGGAATTCTGATATACATGGCTCTGGTGGATCTTCTTGCTGCAGATTATATCAATTCCTCTCGGATGAAACAAAATAAAACACTCCAGCTGTGCTCATACGTCGCTCTCTTGTTAAGTATAGGGTCCATGTCTTTGATCGCCAAATGGGCTTGAAAGTTTACCATATCTCTTCCCTACAGAATCTCCTATATCTCTTTGTTGGTTGTATCGACGTTTATGTACATACACATATCCTTCAATTTGTGACAATGACAATTGATTGAATTTTCTCTTGGATGACATAGAAACTGAATCCATTGACAATGTATATCCAAGAGAAAATTCAATCAATTGTCATTGTCACAAATCGAAGGATATGTGTATGTACATAAACGTCGATACAACCAACAAAGAGATATAGGAGATTCTGTAGGGAAGAGATATGGTAAAATTTCAAGCCCATTTGGCGATCAAAGACATGGACCCTATACCTAACAAGAGAGCGACGTATGAGCACAACTGGAGTGTTTTATTTTGTTTCATCAGAGAGGAATTGATAAAATCTGCAGCAAGAAGATCCACCAGAGCCATGTATATCAGAATTCCAGAAGACGCTGCATTAAATACTCCTTCAACGATCAGTGTCGTGGGGCTGTTCGCGTTGTAAGCCGATGAGATCCCAATTCCAAGTGTAATACCAAAGGGCGTTATCACAGCAAAGAAGAACGTCATCAGGATAACTGCTGCCGACTTATTCTTGAAACCTGCCTGCCCCACTCAAAAGACACAAATTTCAATCAATCAACCTTATATCAGTGTAAATATTCCTGCCTTATACTATTCAATTTTTGAAGATTTAAGGATAAAAATTACCTGAATGATGCATCCACCAAGACCCATTCCTTCAAAAAACTTGTGAAATGATAAGGCTGCCACTAAAGGCCTAATTTTGCATGGACTTTCAGAAGCACCCAATGAGATACCAATAATAACGGATTGAGCAACAATGCCCAACTCTAACACCTGATATTAACCATGTTCCATTCATGGTGTTAAATTTAATAATATAGTTATTGAAATCTATACTTGAGCTTGAAGTTTAGGTTTTTACCTGAGCAATGACGCGATGCCGAATAGTGGAATATTCTTCTGTAGCATTGGATCCATGGGCGTGCCCATGTGTAGCATGTGAGTGTGTATGGACATGATTCTCATGCTCTAAGCCATTGCCATTACCAAGATCTGTACCCTCATTAACTTGATTATCTTTGTTTTGATTTCTAAAATGGGAACGCTCGTAGTAACCAGTGGCTAGAGCATCCAACATGAGAGTACAAACTGCGACCATCATTGCTATAAACCCAGCAAAGGGGAAGTTTCCCAATGGATTCGGATTTAAGCATTCACTAGTAAGAAATGCGAAGGCATCAGGAAGAACATGAACGAAACCAGTAGCAAGAATCACACCAGCAACAAAAGCCTTAATGAAAAAAAATATATTCCTATCAGGACTTAAAGCAGGGAAAGTCCTGCCCACAATAGGCAAGCATACCCCAATAGTGCCTGCCACAAGAATAGAAGCTAGTGCCCCAATCCTCAGATGGAGAGCTTCAGTATTATTCCTGCATGAATCTTCACTGTTTTCATTAGAGAAAGAACTATTATTTGCTGCCACAAAATTAACCATGAAACATAAAGCTATGGCCAAACCAGCTGTGAAATATTTCATGGCTGGTGATGAATTTGCCATTCCTCACAACTGATTGTTACTTGAAAAGACTCCAGGTATCTGGAGAAACTGGAAAGAAACTGGAGAAACTGGAGAAACTGGAAAATCAGAGTGGAATAAGAAAGTTTATAATTTTCCAACTTTATTATTGTTCTTATGGGTTAAAAAGCCAGCAAAATAGGAAAAGGAAGAATCTGTTACACAATAGTTTGTTAATTTGTAATACATGTTAATTTTGCAATCACTGTTTTTATGGGTTAAAAAGCCAGCAAAATAGGAAAAGGAAGAATCTGTTACACAACAGTTTGTTAATTTGTAATATCTGATTTAAACTTTTGAATATCTGATTTAAGGCCATCCCAAAAAAATTCCTTCTTAACCCTGTGGTAAGTTTTTAAAAATCCTGAGTGCCCTCCTAAGGGAGAAGTGTGCAATTCCATAAGAATCTTTTGTTTTAGCTGGGAATTCTTACAGAGGTATAAGCAATCTTTGTACCATAATGAATCATTTTTCCAGCTAAATGTATCAGACGTACTGGAATCTTGTTGTAGCTTTCGAATAAGTGCCCACACTTCTTCGTCATTCTTCCATTCCTCCCTTGCTTCGTTTATCCAATCTGGTTGGATAATAGAAATGGCGCACAACAATGCTTCCACATCCTCGTCCTTTCTTGAGAGTGCATCTGCCACCACATTTTGCTTCCCTTTTTTGTAGATGATTTCAAAGTCATAACCCAACATCTTTGTGACCCACTTTTGTTGCTCTTCAGAGGATAATCTTTGTTCAAAAAAGTATTTAAGGCTATCATGATCCGTTTTTACCTTGAAGTGTCTTCCCATTAGGTAGGGTCGCCATTTCTTAAGTGCATGGAGTATTGCCAACATTTCCTTCTCATAAATAGCTTTGCTTAAAAACTTTCCCCTGATTGGACGACTTTCAAAAGCAATGGGTCTTTCATCTTGCATTAGAACAACACCAATTCCATTTCCTGAAGCATCACATTCCACAATAAAGGTTTTTGTGAAGTCCGGTGTAGCTAAGACCGGTGCTTGGCACATTGCCTCCTTAAGATGTTCAAAGGCCTTTGTTGCTTCCGGAGTCCATGAAAATGCATCTTTCTTCAATAATGTTGTTAGAGGTGCTGCTATTCTCCCATAATTCTTAACAAACTTGCGATAATACCCTGTCAACCCAAGAAATCCTCGCAGATGCTTTATGGATGTGGGGATTTTCCATTCCTTAATGGCTTTAATTTTGCTAGGGTCTACCTTAACTCCTTCATGAGATACAATATGACCCAAATATTCCACCTCCTGGACTCCAAAGAAACATTTGGATCTTTTTGCATATAATTGTTTCTCCTCCAATAGTTGTAGCACCCTGTCCACATGTTCAACATGATCCTTCCAAGACTTGCTGTAGATTAGTATATCATCAAAAAATACTAACACAAATTTTCTAAGGAATGGTTTGAAAATTGAATTCATCAAACCTTGAAATGTTGAAGGTGCATTGGTAAGGCCAAAAGGCATGACCAAAAATTCATAATGACCCTCATGAGTTCTAAATGCCGTTTTCAGAATGTCTTCAATCTTCATTCTGATTTGATGATATCCCGAACGAAGATCCAACTTGGTGAAGTAAATTGATCCAGACACATGCGCCATGATCCATCCTTCTTGTGCACCAATACTACTGGAGCAGAGAAAGAACTTTGACTCGGTTGAATTATACCAGCCTCTAGCATTTCTGCAACCATACGTTCAATTTCACTTTTTTGGACATAGGGATATCTGTACGGCCTGATGTTTGGAGGAACACTTCCTGGAATCAGATGAATAGCATGATCATGATCACGCATAGGTGGGAGACCTTTGGGAGTCTCAAATACCTTGGAATGATTGTCCAGGACCTTTTGGAGATCTGGAGAAATAGATGATTCCGATGTGGAAACATCTAGCGAACATAATTGTGCAATTACACCTCTTTGCTCCTTTTTTAGAAGCTTTGTCATACCATTAGAGCTGATTATCTTTCCTGGTTTCCCTGCAATACCCCTTAATTCAACTTCCTTTCCTTCCGTAGAAAATTTGATGAAAAGTTCTTGAAAATTAAAAGCTATTGTACCCAAGGATTGTAGCCATTGGACTCCTAGTACAACATCAGCACCTCCCATTGGAATGGAAAGCATTGGGCTAGTCAATACATATTCTCCCATGGATAGCTTGATATTATGGCACTTTAGAGCAATTTATTGTTCCTCCATTTGCAATCATCACTTGACACTCTGGTGCTGGATATAGGAAGCAATTCAATTCTTTTGCTACCCTACAATGAATAAAATTGTGGGTGCTTCCTGAATCAATCAACACTATTACCTTTTTCTTCTTGATTTGTCCTTCTATCTTGATGGTTTGAGGAGTGGTAATTCCCGCCAATGCATTACAAGATATGGTCGGATTTATTTGTTCTTCATCTAGGCTTTGTTCCTGGAGTATATCCTCTTCTTTTGACCTTTCTTGCTCCTTTTCTTCTTCCTCTTCACAATCTATGTAGAATAATTTCTTCTCAGCACACTTATGACCTTTAGTGTATTTGCTATCACAACTGTAACAAAGCCCTTTTGCTCTTTTTTCTTCCAATTGTTGTTGTGTCAACCTTATAGGTTGTGGAAGACTAGGGGCAACAACACTTCCGTCTTTATAGTTGTGAGTGGTATGCTTCCTGGTTGCCATAATTTTGCTTTCCATTTTTCTTGCTAACCTGAATGCCTTCTCTAATGAATCAGGTTCCCAAAGGCGAACATCATGTTGGATATTATCCTTTAAAGACCCTATGAACACATCAATCCTATGCTCCTCTGGAATATATTTTACCCTTATGTTCAATTTTTGGAACTCCTCAATGTGCTCCATTATTGAACCCTTTTGTTTGAGACTTATCAATTGGCTAAAAAAAGTGTTGCTTTTTGTATCCTCATAATGTGCTATCAATTCTTCCGTAAAAATTGCCCAAGTGATAAATTGTTTACGAGAACAAAGCCATTGATACCATACAAACTGATTTGGTTCCAAATATACAGTTGCCATACGTACCTTTTGTGTGTTTTGCACATTATTGAGATCGAAGAACTTGCTCCATCTGTAATATCCATGTGGCGGGATCCTTGCCATCAAACTTCTTCATATCGAGTTTTGGAATATGGTGGGTTTTCGATCCAACATTATAGTTTATGGAATCATGATTAACATTTCTTTGGTTCACATCATGAGTTTCCTTTACAACCTTTCCACCATTAGTATGTATTTCATGTAGAAAATTTGTCAAATATGTCTTCAAATCTGCCATGTCTGTAACGTTTTGGTGTTAAAGATGAAATTCTGTTCCTTGTATGTGCAGTCATAGTTACCAAGTTCGAATTTGATGAGATACAATAAAAATTCGAATAAGAAATTTTTAATTCGAAAAAAATTCGATAGTATACATCTTAAAAACTATCATTTTAAAAAATTTCTTATTGTGTTGGGGATATTTTCAGCCCATTTTTTAAAAAATTTATTTCGAATTTTGAATAACATCCAATAAACTAGATAATATAAAAACTTCACTTCCCTTCAATAATTTCTAAATTTAAATCTAACATATTTTTCTAATTTTAAAACTAATCTATCTAAAATCTTTCATAATAAATATAAACATTTTTAAAAATATCTAAAATTCCATAAAATCAGTCATGGCAAAATTAACATGTATTACAAATTAACAAACAGTTGTGTAACATATTCTTCCTTTTCCTATTTTGCTGGCTTTTTAACCCATAAAAACAATGATTGCAAAATTAACATGTATTACAAATTAACAAACTATTGTGTAACAGATTCTTCCTTTTCCTATTTTGCTGGCTTTTTAACCCATAACAACAATAATAAAGTTGGAAAATTATGAACTTTCTTATTCCACTCTGATTTTCCAGTTTCTCCAGTTTCTTTCGTTCTATGCGGATGCCATCCTACCACTTTTTGTTTCACCATTAACATTCTCTCGTAGTGAATTAACAATCTGTGCAAGTGGTGTTATGATGAGGACATTCTGTGGACTTGCTAGGTAACGGATGCGCCTCCCGACCTTTTCTGGAGGAAATAATAATTGAAGTTTCTGAGAGGGAAGATATTTATGGAGCGATCCTGGAAGACCAAACCAGATACATGGAGTCTTTTCAAGTAACAATCAATTGTGAGGAACGGCAAATTCATCACCAGCCATGAAATATTTCACAGCTGGTTTGGCCATAGCTTTATGTTTCATGGTTAATTTTGTGGCAGCAGATAATAGTTCTTGCTCTAATGAAAACAGTGAAGATTCATGCAGGAATAAGGCTGAAGCTCTCCATCTGAGGACTGGGGCACTAGCCGCTATTCTTGTGGCAAGCACTATTGGGGTATGCTTACCTGTTGTGGGTAGGACTTTCCTTGCTTTAAGTCCTGATAGGAATATATTTTTTGTCATTAAGGCTTTTGCTGCTGGTGTGATTCTTGCTACTGGTTTCGTTCATGTTCTTCCTGATGCCTTCGCATTTCTTACTGGTGAATGCTTAAATCCGAATCCATTGGGAAACTTCCCCTTTGCTGGGTTTATAGCAATGATGGCCGCAGTTTGTACTCTCATGGTGGATGCTCTAGCCACTGGTTACTACGAGCGTTCCCATTTTAGAAATCAAAACAAACGCAATCAAGTTAATGAGGGTACAGATCTTGTTAATGGCAATGGCTTAGAGCATGAGAATCATGTGCATACACACTCACATGCTACAAATGGGCACGCCCATGGATCCAATGCTATAGAAGAAGATTCCACTATTCGGCATCGTGTCATTACTCAGGTAAAAACCTAAACTTCAAGCTCAAGTATAGATTTCAATAACTATATTATTAAATTTAACACCATGAATGGAACATGGTTAATATCAGGTGTTAGAATTGGGCATTGTTGCTAACTCCGTTATTATTGGTATCTCATTGGGTGCTTCTGAAAGTCCATGCACAATTAGGCCTTTAGTGGCAGCCTTATCATTTCACGAGTTTTTTGAGGGAATGGGTCTTGGTGGATGCATCGTTAAGGTAATTTTTATCCCTTAAATCTTCAAAAATTGAATAGTATAAGGCAGGAATATTTACACTGATATAAGGTTGATTGATTGAAATTTGTGTCTTTTGAGTGGGGCAGGCAGGTTTCAAGAATAAGTTAGCAGCAGTTATCCTGACGACGTTCTTCTTTGCTGTGACAACGCCCTTTGGTATTGCATTGGGAATTAGGATCTCATCGGCTTACAACGAGAATAGCCCCACGGCACTGATCGTTGAAGGAGTATTTAATGCGACGTCTTCTGGAATTCTGATATTCATGGCTCTGGTAGATCTTCTTGCTGCAGATTATATCAATTCCTCTCGGATGAAACAAAATAAAACACTCCAGCTGTGCTCATACGTCGCTCTCTTGTTAAGTATAGGGTGAATGCCTTTGATCGCCAAATGGGCTTGAAATTTTACCATATCTCTTCCCTACAGAATCTCCTATATCTCTTTGTTGGTTGTATCGACGTTTATGTACATACACATATCCTTCGATTTGTGACAATGACAATTGATTGAATTTTCTCTTGGATGTACATAGAAACTGAATCCATTGACAATGTATATCCAAGAGAAAATTCAATCAATTGTCATTGTCACAAATCGAAGGATATGTGTATGTACATAAACGTCAATACAACCAACAAAGAGATATAGGAGATTCTGTAGGGAAGAGATATGGTAAAATTTCAAGCCCATTTGGCGATCAAAGACATGGACCCTATACCTAACAAGAGAGCGACGTATGAGCACAACTGGAGTGTTTTATTTTGTTTCATCAGAGAGGAATTGATAAAATCTGCAGCAAGAAGATCCACCAGAGCCATGTATATCAGAATTCCAGAAGACGCTGCATTAAATACTCCTTCAACGATCAGTGCCGTGGGGCTATTCTCGTTGTAAGCCGATGAGATCCCAATTCCCAGTGCAATACCAAAGGGCGTTATCACAGCAAAGAAGAACGTCATCATGATAATTGCTGCCGACTTATTCTTGAAACCTGCCTGCCCCACTCAAAAGACACAAATTTCAATGAATCAACCTTATATCAGTGTAAATATTCCTGCCTTATACTATTCAATTTTTGAAGATTTAAGGGATAAAAATTACCTGAATGATGCATCCACCAAGAACCATTCCTTCAAAAAACTGGTGAAATGATAAGGCTGCCACTAAAGGCCTAATTGTGCATGGACTTTCAGAAGCACCCAATGAGATACCAATAATAACGGATTGAGCAACAATGCCAAACTCTAACACCTGATATTACCCATGTTCCATTCATGGTGTTAAATTTAATAATATAGTTATTGAAATCTATACTTGAGCTTGAAGTTTATGTTTTTACCTGAGCAATGACGCGATGCCGAATAGTGGAATCTTCTTCTATAGCATTGGATCCATGGGCGTGCCCATGTGTAGCATGTGAGTGTGTATGAACATGATTCTCATGCTCTAAGCCATTGCCATTACTAAGATCTGTACCCTCATTAACTTGATTATCTTTGTTTTGATTTCTAAAATGGGAACGCTCGTAGTAACCAGTGGCTAGAGCATCCACCATGAGAGTACAAACTGCGGCCATCATTGCTATAAACCCAGCAAAGGGGAAGTTGCCCAATGGATTCGGATTTAAGCATTCACTAGTAAGAAATGCGAAGGCATCATGAAGAACATGAACGAAACCAGTAGCAAGAATCACACGAGCAACAAAAGCCTTAATGACAAAAAATATATTCCTATCAGGACTTAAAGCAGGGAAAGTCCTGCCCACAACAGGCAAGCATACCCCAATAGTGTCTGCCACAAGAATAGAAGCTAGTGCCCCAATCCTCAGATGGAGAGCTTCAGTCTTATTGCTGCATGAATCTTCACTGTTTTCATTAGAGAAAGAACTATTATTTGCTGCCACAAAATTAACCATGAAACATAAAGCTATGGCCAAACCAGCTGTGAAATATTTCATGGCTAGTGATGAATTTGCCATTCCTCACAACTGATTGTTACTTGAAAAGACTCCAGGTATCTGGAGAAACTGGAAAGAAACTGGAGAAACTGGAAAATCAGAGTGGAATAAGAAAGTTTATAATTTTCCAACTTTATTATTGTTCTTATGGGTTAAAAAGCCAGCAAAATAGGAAAAGGAAGAATCTGTTACACAATAGTTTGTTAATTTGTAATACATGTTAATTTTGCAATCACTGTTTTTATGGGTTAAAAAGCCAGCAAAATAGGAAAAGGAAGAATCTGTTACACAACAGTTTGTTAATTTGTAATATCTGATTTAAACTTTTGAATATCTGATTTAAGGCCATCCCAAAAAAATTCCTTCTTAACCCTGTGGTAAGTTTTTAAAAATCCTGAGTGCCCTCCTAAGGGAGAAGTGTGCAATTCCATAAGAATCTTTTGTTTTAGCTGGGAATTCTTACAGAGGTATAAGCAATCTTTGTACCATAATGAATCATTTTTCCAGCTAAATGTATCAGACGTACTGGAATCTTGTTGTAGCTTTCGAATAAGTGCCCACACTTCTTCGTCATTCTTCCATTCCTCCCTTGCTTCGTTTATCCAATCTGGTTGGATAATAGAAATGGCGCACAACAATGCTTCCACATCCTCGTCCTTTCTTGAGAGTGCATCTGCCACCACGTTTTGCTTCCCTTTTTTGTAGATGATTTCAAAGTCATAACCCAACATCTTTGTGACCCACTTTTGTTGCTCTTCAGAGGATAATCTTTGTTCAAAAAAGTATTTAAGGCTATCATGATCCGTTTTTACCTTGAAGTGTCTTCCCATTAGGTAGGGTCACCATTTCTTAAGTGCATGGAGTATTGCCAACATTTCCTTCTCATAAATAGCTTTGCTTAAAAACTTTCCCCTGATTGGACGACTTTCAAAAGCAATGGGTCTTTCATGTTGCATTAGAACAGCACCAATTCCATTTCCTGAAGCATCACATTCCACAATAAAGGTTTTTGTGAAGTCCGGTGTAGCTAAGACCGGTGCTTGGCACATTGCCTCCTTAAGATGTTCAAAGGCCTTTGTTGCTTCCAGAGTCCATGAAAATGCATCTTTCTTCAATAATGTTGTTAGAGGTGCTGTTATTCTCCCATAATTCTTAACAAACTTGCGATAATACCCTGTCAACCCAAGAAATCCTCGCAGATGCTTTATGGATGTGGGGATTTTCCATTCCTTAATGGCTTTAATTTTGCTAGGGTCTACCTTAACTCCTTCATGAGATACAATATGACCCAAATATTCCACCTCCTGGACTCCAAAGAAACATTTGGATCTTTGTGCATATAATTGTTTCTCCTCCAATAGTTGTAGCACCATGTCAACATGTTCAACATGATCCTTCCAAGACTTGCTGTAGATTAGTATATCATCAAAAAATACTAACACAAATTTTCTAAGGAATGGTTTGAAAATTGAATTCATCAAACCTTGAAATGTTGAAGGTGCATTGGTAAGGCCAAAAGGCATGACCAAAAATTCATAATGATCCTCATGAGTTCTAAATGCCGTTTTCAAAATGTCTTCAATCTTCATTCTGATTTGATGATATCCCGAACGAAGATCCAACTTGGTGAAGTAAATTGATCCATGCAATTCATCCAGTAATTCATCAATGATAGGAATGGGGAACTTATCTTTAATAGTGAGCTTGTTGAGTTCCCTATAATCCGGACACATGCGCCATGATCCATCCTTCTTGTGCACCAATACTACTGGAGCAGAGAAAGAACTTTGACTCGGTTGAATTATACTAGCCTCTAGCATTTCTGCAACCATACGTTCAATTTCACTTTTTTGGACATAGGGATATCTGTACGGCCTGATGTTTGGAGGAACACTTCATGGAATCAGATGAATAGCATGATCATGATCACGCATAGGTGGGAGACCTTTGGGAGTCTCAAATACCTTGGAATGATTGTCCAGGACCTTTTGGAGATCTGGAGAAATAGATGATTCCGATGTGGAAACATCTAGCGAACATAATTGTGCAATTACACCTCTTTGCTCCTTTTTTAGAAGCTTTGTCATACCATTAGAGCTGATTATCTTTCCTGGTTTCCCTGCAATACACCTTAATTCAACTTCCTTTCCTTCCGTAGAAAATTTGATGAAAAGTTCTTGAAAATTAAAAGCTATTGTACCCAAGGATTGTAGCCATTGGACTCCTAGTACAACATCAGCACCTCCCATTGGAATGGAAAGCATTGGGCTAGTCAATACATATTCTCCCATGGATAGCTTGATATTATGGCACTTTCTAGAGCAATTTATTGTTCCTCCATTTGCAATCATCACTTGACACTCTGGTGCTGGATATAGGAAGCAATTCAATTCTTTTGCTACCCTACAATGAATAAAATTGTGGGTGCTTCCTGAATCAATCAACACTATTACCTTTTTCTTCTTGATTTGTCCTTCTATCTTGATGGTTTGAGGAGTGGTAATTCCCGCCAATGCATTACAAGATATGGTCAGATTTATTTGTTCTTCATCTAGGCTTTGTTCCTGGAGTATATCCTCTTCTTTTGACCTTTCTTGCTCTTTTTCTTCTTCCTCTTCACAATCTATGTAGAATAATTTCTTCTCAGCACACTTATGACCTTTAGTGTATTTGCTATCACAACTGTAACAAAGCCCTTTTGCTCTTTTTTCTTCCAATTGTTGTGGTGTCAACCTTATAGGTTGTGGAAGACTAGGGGCAACAACACTTCCGTCTTTATAGTTGTGAGTGGTATGCTTCCTGGTTGCCATAATTTTGCTTTCCATTTTTCTTGCTAACCTGAATGCCTTCTCTAATGAATCAGGTTCCCAAAGGCGAACATCATGTTGGATATTATCCTTTAAAGACCCTACGAACACATCAATCCTATGCTCCTCTGGAATATATTTTATCGTTATGTTCAATTTTTGGAACTCCTCAATGTGCTCCATTATTGAACCCTTTTGTTTGAGACTTATCAATTGGCTAAAAAAAGTGTTGCTTTTTGTATCCTCATAATGTGCTATCAATTCTTCCGTAAAAATTGCCCAAGTGATAAATTGTTTACAAGAACAAAGCCATTGATACCATACAAACTGATTTGGTTCCAAATATGCAGTTGCGATACGTACCTTTTGTGTGTTTTTCACATTATTGAGATCAAAGAACTGCTCCATCTGTAATATCCATGTGGCGGGATCCTTGCCATCAAACTTCTTCATATCGAGTTTTGGAATATGGTGGGTTTTCGATCCAACATTAGAGTCTATGGAATCATGATTAACATTTCTTTGGCTCACATCATGAGTTTCCTTTACAACCTTTCCACCATTAGTATGTATTTCATGTAGAAAATTTGTCAAATATGTCTTCAAATCTGCCATGTCTGTAACTTTTTGGTGTTAAAGATGAAATTCTCTTCCTTGTATGTGCAGTCATAGTTACCAAGTTCGAATTCGATACGATACAATAAAAATTCGAATAAGAAATTTTTAATTCGAAAAAAATTCGATAGTATACATCTTAAAAACTATCATTTTAAAAAATTTCTTATTGTGTTGGGGATATTTTCAGCCCATTTTTTAAAAAAGTTATTTCGAATTTTGAATAACATCCAATAAAATAGATAATATAAAAACTTCACTTCCCTTCAATAATTTATAAATTTAAATCTAACATATTTTTCTAATTTTAAAACTAATCTATCTAAAATCTTTCATAATAAATATAAACATTTTTAAAAATATCTAAAATTCCATAAAATCAGTCATGGCAAAATTAACATGTATTACAAATTAACAAACTGTTGTGTAACATATTCTTCCTTTTCCTATTTTGCTGGCTTTTTAACCCATAAAAACAATGATTGCAAAATTAACATGTATTACAAATTAACAAACTATTGTGTAACAAATTCTTCCTTTTCCTATTTTGCTGGCTTTTTAACCCATAACAACAATAATAATTTTGGAAAATTATGAACTTTCTTATTCCACTCTGATTTTCCAGTTTCTCCAGTTTCTTTCGTTCTATGCGGATGCCATCCTACCACTTTTTGTTTCACCATTAACATTCTCTCGTAGTGAATTAACAATCTGTGCAAGTGGTGTTATGATGAGGACATTTTGTGGACTTGCTAGGTAACGGATGCGCCTCCCAACCTTTTGTGGAGGAAATAATAATTGAAGTTTCTGAGAGGGAAGATATTTATGGAGCGATCCTGGAAGACCAAACCAGATACATGGAGTCTTTTCAAGTAACAATAAATTGTGAGGAATGGAAAATTCATCACCAGCCATGAAATATTTCACAGCTGGTTTGGCCATAGCTTTATGTTTCATGGTTAATTTTGTGGCAGCAGATAATAGTTCTTGCTCTAATGAAAACACTGAACATTCATGCAGGAATAAGGCTGAAGCTCTCCATCTGAGGACTGGGGCACTAGCTGCTATTCTTGTGGCAAGCACTATTGGGGTATGCTTGCCTGTTGTGGGTAGGACTTTCCCTGCTTTAAGTCCTGATAGGAATATATTTTTTGTCATTAAGGCTTTTGCTGCTGGTGTGATTCTTGCTACTGGTTTCGTTCATGTTCTTCCTGATGCCTTCGCATTTCTTACTAGTGAATGCTTAAATCCGAATCCATGGGGAAACTTCCCCTTTGCTGGGTTTATAGCAATGATGGTCGCAGTTTGTACTCTCATGGTGGATGCTCTAGCCACTGGTTACTACGAGCGTTCCCATTTTAGAAATCAAAACAAAGGTAATCAAGTTAATGAGGGTACAGATCTTGGTAATGGCAATGGCTTAGAGCATGAGAATCATGTGCATACACACTCACATGCTACAAATGGGCACGCCCATGGATCCAATGCTATAGAAGAAGATTCCACTATTCGGCATCGTGTCATTGCTCAGGTAAAAACCTAAACTTCAAGCTCAAGTATAGATTTCAATAACTATATTATTAAATTTAACACCATGAATGGAACATGGTTAATATCAGGTGTTAGAATTGGGCATTGTTGCTCACTCCGTTATTATTGGTATCTCATTGGGTGCTTCTGAAAGTCCATGCACAATTAGACCTTTAGTGGCAGCCTTATCATTTCACCAGTTTTTTGAGGGAATGGGTCTTCGTGGATGCATCGTTCAGGTAATTTTATCCCTTAAATCTTCAAAAATTGAATAGTATAAGGTAGGAATATTTACACTGATATAAGGTTGATTGATTGAAATTTGTGTCTTTTGAGTGGGGCAGGCGGGTTTCAAGAATAAGTTGGCAGCAGTTATCCTGATGACGTTCTTCTTTGCTGTGACAACGCCCTTTGGTATTGCATTGGGAATTAGGATCGCATCGGCTTACAACGAGAATAGCCCCACGGCACTGATCGTTGAAGGAGTATTTAATGCGACGTCTTCTGGAATTCTGATATACATGGCTCTGGTGGATCTTCTTGCTGTAGATTATATCAATTCCTCTCGGATGAAACAAAATAAAACACTCCAGCTGTGCTCATACGTCGCTCTCTTGTTAAGTATAGGGTCCATGTCTTTGATCGCCAAATGGGCTTGAAATTTTACCATATCTCTTCCCTACAGAATCTTCTATATCTCTTTGTTGGTTGTATCGACGTTTATGTACATACACATATCCTTCGATTTGTGACAATGACAATTGATTGAATTTTCTCTTGGATATTTCGGTTGAGAATTTCGGTTGATGAAATTCTCAACCGATACTGTAATTATGATGCTTAGCCATGATGCTATACTCCTATACCCTTTCCAAGATACTGTCCTTTCTAGGCCATCCGAGATTCTATACCACACCTTCGAAATTTCAGACATGTCTGAGATTCTATCTGAGTTTTTGCAGATACCCCAGCTGGGTATAAATAATGGTTATGTCTCCATTTTTTAGTTGAATTTAACAAGTGAACCGTTGTGTCTTTTATATGAGCCAACATGACATTTGTATATATATATATTTGAGGCTGAAATGATGTTCTCCTTATTGTTTTGCTTGTAGAATTTTTTGTGCTTGGTCTTGGAGGGCTGCTCTAGGCTTGTATACATTTTACATAGGCTCATGAAGAGCTCCTTATTCATGACTTTGACTCTTTGAACTTAAATATAAATCCTAAGTCTCTCAATGGGAGCCATCTATAAAACCTCTTTCTCATGAAACCCATGCAACAAGGAATAATAAATTTATTTTCTTGTTTTACAAAAATCATAATTACAATGTCATGAAAATCGAACCTAGTTACATTTTCTTCAAAATGACAAGGGACCGACTTCTGCGAAGCTATTTGACTACTAAGTCTACTAAGGCATACATACTCTACCCCCTCTGGCTTTGAACTTGTGACCTCTTATGAGGAAACACATGCCCTTAAACATTAGGCCCCCTCAAACTGTATAACAACCAAAACACATGACGAATGAGCATACCTCACTGTCATTGTTAACAATATTGCATACATACAACCCAAGCGTCGACACTATTTCTTTGGTCAAAAACCAATCCACACTATTTCTTTGGTAAAAAACTAGTCCTTATTGTCACTGATCTAACAACTTATTCCAACATCGTTGGAAATCATACACAATTCCGTCTCAATTTTGGTAAAATTCCTTACCAAGAACCGACAGAACTGAAATTTGACTTGACCATCTTTGCAATTTGATAACGCCTCTATTCGATTGATTGAAAGTCACTTCATTATCAGTCATAGATATTAGAGGCTACAAACTGCATAGACCTATTGTAGATTGTTAGCGTCTATCAAGCTATGGTCCAATTCAAATTTTATATGTCCAAGTCCAGGGACTGTTTGAATCAAAATCACACCGCTATAATGGAATTTAGGTTCTACCCAAATCAACCATAGAAGGAGCAGGTGAGGTGTGCAGTAATAGTACTCTTCCCATGAATATAATAATTATCTCTAGACAATGCCAATCAACAACTTGCTTGGACACATAACAAATGAACAAAGTTGTGACTTTATCTTCAATCATAAAAATAACCATTCCCCTGATACTCTACTTGATGCTAATGCAATCAATGTTGACATCTCTATGACATCATTTCTTGCAGTTCTTGAAGCCACTCAACAATACCCTTAATCAAAATATCTCTAGACCACATGAAATCTAATGTAACATGATGTACATTGACTAAAACAAATATTACAGGTGTGCACGTATGTGATATCTCTTGCAGTATTGCAATAAGAAGAAGGCAATCTTACCATGCTTCCATTTCATATCAAGAAAACCAGATGCAAAACTTCAATTGAGCACTTCTTCGGGGTTCTCCCCTTGGAGTCTACTTAGGTGGTATCCCTACTGTCTTGTACGTGGAGCATTCATTTCTTTGACGATCTCCCTTCTCTGTCGCACGTGTCATATGTGGAGCACTTAGCTATGATACCATGTAAGACTAAGGATCATGCAAAATGCTCCAATGATAATTCATTAAGAAACAAAAAATATTTATTACATGGACGATACATTGGTTGAAAATTTGCCAACTAATATTCATACCTAATTACCTTTTAGCCAATCGACGTTATCTAACACTTGCTTGCCTAAAAAAATTAAATTAAAAATACATTTAAAAAACATTAAATTAAAAAAATAAAATAAAAAAAAACATTAAAAAAAAAAACTGAAAATACAATTTTTGAGGGAGTGGGGTTGGGGATTGATGGCTCGCCTCACCCCACCACCAAAGGATCGTAGGCCACCGCTGGTTGCTCCGACCACCATGCTTGAGCCTTTTGTGTCGAGGCGATGTGGCTCGTTCATCCCCCGACCCCCACACCTGACAATTTTTTTTTTTTGAAATATTTTTTTAAAACTCTCTCTCTTTATATATATATATATATATATATATATATATATATATATATATATATATATATATATATATATTAAATTGTTTAATTTTTTTAATGTGTTAATTTTTTTTTTAATGATTTTGAGAGAAATTTTTTTATTTATTTTTATTATTAAATTTATTATTATTTTTGTTTAGTTAAATTTGTTTTTTTAATTATGTTTTTAATGCTTGATATATATATATATATATATATATATATATATATATTTTTTTTTTTTATGGTTTTTTTTTTCAAATTTTATTTATTTGTCTGTTTATCTATATATATATATATATTACATTTTAAAGTTTTTTATTTTTAGTTTGTTCTTGTTTTCATTTAGTTATTTGTATTTTGTTTTTTCCTTTTTATTGATTTATCTCTCTCTCTTTTATGGGTTGTGTTGATGCTCGACTAGCAAACTGAACTATGTGCCGATTTGACAGTTGATTTTAAAGTTTTTGTTACAATGGATCAAGTTTGTCCCCACCGTGTGTCAAGTTGATGGTTGATTTGTAAGTTTTTATTGCAAGTGATCAAACCTTCCTCCACTATGTGTCAATTTGATGGTTGATTTTTAAATTTTCTTTGCAATGTATCAAGTTGTCTTAGGATAATATTTCAAAAGTGCTATAATTTTAACATTTTAAAAAATTACTATTGGTATACTGACTTTTTGACTTATGTATTCATTTTCAAAGGTTTTTTTAGTCATGATATTTGGTTTTGATTACATGGCTAAAAAATTTCGAAATTTTAAGCCTTTTCGGGGTTGTAATATTTTATTTTTAACGCCATGGTTGAAAAATGTCAAACTTTTAAGATTTTTAATATTGTTCATCTTAAACACCATGGTTGAAAAGTGTTGGAATTTTTAGGGTTTTTTCGTTGTAATATTTTATATTTAATGCTATTATCGAAAACTATTAGAGTTTTAAGGTTTTACAGAGTCATGATATATATTTTAATTTCCATTGCTATTTTTTTGAAATTTTAACAATAAAAAAGAATCGATGCAACATCAACACCTTTCAATGTGTTTTTTCATTTCTATAACATGAAAAAAATAGTTTTTAATGCCATTGTTTAATTTTTTGTTGGAATTTTATCTCGAAAAAGGAGAAAAAAATGTTGATGCAACTTCGACACATTTCATTTTCGAGGTGTTTTTTCATGTTTATTGCACAAAAGATTTGGCTTTTAATGTTGCTACTAAGTTTTTTTTGGAATTTTAACCCAAAAAAGTGTTGATGCAACATTACCACTTTTTTGTTTTCTGGGTATTTTTCATGTTTTTTGCACAAAAATAGTGGTTTTATGTGTTGTAGTTATCACTTTGAGGTTACAATTCTCATTGAGTTGGTAACTCATGCCACCACAATCGCTCCCTCCTTACATTAATACACTTAGGATGTTGGACCACTATTAGCTAGTCTTATGGCTATGGCAGTCCCCTTGAAGTCTTTCCTATGACCATTATTCACATTCACACCTATGGATTGATGGGACGACTTGGGACATGTCACTCTCCTTGAGGGTTGAAAACATCTAATAGGGTTGATGAGTTAAACATCTTTACATAAGTGGGGTAACTTTTTTTTTTCCCATAAGGAAAAAGTCGTAATTTCTATTAATGGAGAAATTACATTTTACAGATGCACTTGCATTCATAATTGTGGGTCGGAGACCATCCTGTAGGTGCCTCATTTATCATGACTTCTGGTAGGGAGTTCTAGTAGCTAAGGCTGTATATGCCTGAAATAACAGCTTACATTCCAGCTCTACGCAGAGAGCCCAACAATTGCTGATTCAGCTACATAAATGTTATACATAAAATAGCAATAATAAAAAAAAACTACAAGAAATGTGCACTGATTATATGTGGGTCTAAAGCCCATTCCTAAGGAAAATCATGAAATGGTCTGTGGTAGTATTGATGGGATGATCCATCAATCACCTCTTGAATCATCCAGTCTTCCCTTTGATTTTGCGCTGCTGCTTTAGATAGCTGGTCCGCCTCAGTGTTCTGTTCCCTGTATATGTGGCTGCATTTGAAGGATTCAAATGATGTGATCAGCCTTTTTGTCTCTTGGAGGATGTGACTCAGAGAGAAAGAATAGCAATGTGATGTATCATTCAGCCAATTGCATACTATTTGTGAATCTTCGAATATCTGAAGATGGCTGCATTGTTTCTGTATGGCAAAATGGATAATATGCTTTGTTGTGCATAATTCAGCAAAATTGTTGGTGCCACGACCAAGATTAATCTGAATTTTAAAATAATGATCATCGCTGAGATATAGCAGCGCTCCTCCACCACATCCTGTATCTTGGGCAGAGCCGTCGAAAAAAGCCCAAGGCATCGATTTATCCAGATTTATATGCCTGTAGGTGCGCGAAGGATTTTTTGGAACAGCTGCAGGGAGTAATTCGAAATCTGCAATGGTGTGGCTCAGGATGACAGGCCAATGGGGCGCCTTATTCTGAAATATAACCTGGTTCCGAGCAATCCATATTGCCCAACAAACAAGCAAAGGCATGTTGACGGATTTGCCTGTATGAAAATGGCACCAATCGCTCAACGCCTCCATAAGATTCTGTCCCTGCCAGACTTTGAGGGATGGATAATGAGAAGTAATGCTTTGCCAAAATGCTTTAGTTACCTGACAGTATAGGAACAGGTGCACTGTGCTTTCATAAGTGGGGTAACTTGTTTACAAGTCCTGATCTATTTAAACATTTGAAGGTGAGTTTTGTGTGAAGTATTATTCTGCCCCTATCATTAGATATGGTCCACAATGATGCTTTAGTGGTTTTTGTTCATAATAGCGTTGATTTCACTTGATCTTGAGAGGTTTTTGTTAGGTGGTGTTATCACAACAACAAATATCCTTTGAGGGATGGGTTAATGATTTTGATTTCACTTGATCTTGATAGATTTGTGTCAGATGGTGTTATTACAACAACAAAGATCCTTTAAGGGACGACCCTGATCCTCTTCAACACCACTCAAAATGATCCATGAAAGGTCATGCATATTCCACTAGGTAGTTTGTCACAACATATATGATAAAATTATACTTAAAATTCCAAAATCTACACTATTACAGTTTTATTTCTCTTTAGATTTATAGATATGTAGATTACTATTAATAGCATATGCATGTAGATTAAAATTATGCATAAAGTAGGGAATAATGAAATGAAAGCTCATACACACATTTGACACAAGATTTGACCTGGGAAACACATTTAGGAGAAAAATCCAGCTGGAAGGTGAGGTCACTCTGCTCTCTTTCTTTTAATAGAAAATATATGCAAGTACAAAGAAGTACGATCTGCAATCTTTAGGCTACTACAATGAAAAAATCCTCTCTGTGTTCTCTATCTCATATCCCTCTCGACTATTTTTTCTTAGCTATGGAACAAATGCATTTGAAAGATTGGAACCCCTTTTCCTCCAAGTGGCTTGGTTATAACACAACTTGACAACCTACTAGTGGGTAGGTTTGATTACCTCAACTCTTAACCAGAGTGACAATATAGAATCTTCTAGTCTTTTTCATCATAATCATGTGGCTAGCTCATTTCCCAAGAATTATGGGGGATGACATGGCATCCTCTCAAATTATGGTGGTGAAAATAGGAAGGTCAACTTATTAGTGGTATAACTTTTGTATATAAACTCTCATTGATGTGATTATTGTGCCGTTCGAAAGGTATCTATGTGTAGAATATGAAAAAAAGCTGTAACACAAAAGGGATAATTTTTTACCCCCAAAATATGTTTTTTTATGCCTCAAAACATTTCTAGAAGGTTTCGTACCCTATTTTTCCAAACTGGGTCCGCTGGTAAAAATGGTAATGTGAGCTGATTCCTCCACTTTTTCCACTCTGAAAGCATTGAGATGGATGAAAAATAATATAATGATCCAATATAGATAACTATTTTTTGAGGCTTTCGGTTCCCAAAATCTTCTATTGAATAAGGCGAGGAAATATTTCCCCCACCTTCTCTCGAGTGTGCCATTGAGATTTTCCTAGAAGTTGTACTTTCAACCTAATTTTCCAAAGGTCATCCTGCCCCTATCTTATAGTTTTGGAACTCTTCTGCAAAATTGTATCTTCCATCAACTCTTCTTGACTCATCTGGTTCAAAATACTCTACAGAAGGTAGGACATGTTCCTCTTCATATTCTACCATGGAAAGCTCATAGATTTTCAGATTCTTTACATTCACAACTGAGTAAGTGTGCATATACGGTGGTAAATTGAGTTGATAGGCATTATCACCCACCTTTTTTAGTATCTCGAAGGGACCATACCACAAATAATTTATTTTCCTACAAGGCCCCTATAGCCTCTCCTTGTTCAACTGTAGCCATACTTTGTCTCCCACCTAGATCGATTTCTCTATTCTATGTTGATCATGCCTAGCCTTATATTTCTTTTGTGACTTTTGTAGTGTCTCTCACACTTGTATATGGATATGCCTGATATTCTCTATAATTTTTTCAGCTCTCAAGGTGTCCCTTGTAAGATCTTTGCCTCACTCCTCCTTACTTCCCATATGAAATTTCCAAAGGTGAAGGTAACAAATATCCAAAACAAGTTTCAAATGGGGACTTTCCTATAGAAGTGTGGATTGTTTTTTTGTAAGAATTCTATATTATATCAATTTTTTATCCTAGGTATTCTGATGCTTCTGTTTGTATCCTCATAGAAGCAATTCCAAAGTCTTATTGACTACTTCTGTCTACCCATATGTCTGTGGATGGACTACTATAGACCTATTCAACATTGTGTCCATGTTCTCCCACAATGTAGTCCATAATGTAAAGAGAAATATTGTGTCCTTGTCTGACCATATACTCCTTGGTATCCCAAAGTGCACCCATACTTGTCTAAAGAAAAATTTTGTTGCTTCTTTGATCCAGGTGGATGTGGGTGGCCACCCACCTATCCCATTTGGACCCCCACAACTGTCTCTTTCAGCTTTTTCAGTTTCCTAAATTGTAGCAGAGTTTACTATTTTTAGCAGTTTTTCGGGTCCTGAACTTCCGGAGCCGTTTTGAGGCCCTAAACGACGTTTTTTTGGGAATATGGGGTACTCGGATAGATCTTTCTAACGAGCTATCGTACGCGTCAAACAGAGATCGTATGCCAAAGTTACGACCCCGGGAAATTGATGTACCAATTTACCCAAACGGGGCCCACAATTTGGCGTTTCATCTTCTAGGGTTAGGTTTTGGGATGTGAAGGGTTTTCCATTGTTTCTCAACAATAAATAGGCCTTCGAGCCTCATTGTAACATAGTTTTAGAACAGTTCAGAGGCATGTAGCCGCCACATCTCTTCTCAGAGATAAGCTACCATCGCCCTAGCTGATTTATTTCTATTTTTGTTTGTAAGCACATTTCAGTATTTTACAGTAATGAAATGAAGTATTATTTCCGCTGCATCTCAGTATTTATGGTTATCTCATCTCTGTATTTATGGTTATCTCTGTAATTTGTTGCGTTCCTGTTTAAATCCGGATCAGTGGTATCAGAGCGGTCTGCTTTTTCTCTGTTTTTCTTTGCATGTCCCCAACAAGGTCGGGATATAAGGAGTTAGGGCTTGAACTGGTCGAACCTTTGCAAGACCAGCCTCGCAAATCCCGGCGGCCTCCCATCGCGGATGAGAAGAAAGACGAGGGGGCAGGAGATCCTATCAAAATCTTGCTCGAAGAAGCGCTCGAGCGGCAAAGGAACACGATGATGGATAACTTTGTGCAGATCCTTCAGCGGCTACCCAGAGGCGACACATCGGCTTCCAACAGCGACTCTGGAAATGCCACACCGTTTAAGGTACAAGTTGATTTTGAAATCCCCATATTCGAGGGTCAAATAGACGCATATGCCGTAGATAAATGGTTAAATCTGCTAGATGGGTATTTTTCTGTTCATGAGTTTTCAAGTCGGGAAAAGATTGTTTTTGCTCTTCTCAAAGCAGCCCCCCACGTCAAGGACTGGTGGGAAACCTACTGCGAGTAGAAGGATGAAAGTACAGGCTCACTATTTTCAGCCTCACCCACTTGGAATGACTTCCGGGATGCCATCAAGGAGCAGTACTACCTTGTCGGAAGCTATGAGGACAAATACATCAAATGGACCACATTGCGGCAGGGACGAAACCAAGGTGTGCCGGAGTTCACAAACATTTTTCATACCCTTTGCACACAGTTGGGTATCAAAGATTCTGAGCTGCATCTGGTACTCAAATATCATGGCTGCCTACACAGATACATCCAGGAAGAGATGGGGTTCTTGAACATTTCCTCACTCGGCACAGCATATCGATACGCTGTCAAAATCGAGCAAAAGTTCAAACAGAAGAAGAAAGACTTTGGATCTGCAAATCCGAAGCCCAAAGGAAAAAGCCAAGGCGGGGTGACCCAAGACAACCCGTCAAAGCCGCAAGAAAAGAGCAATACCACGAAGCCGAAGAAGGACACAGGAAAGTGGTGTGAGTTCCACAAGAGTCCCACTCATAACACAAGTGAATGTCAGACCAAGCAGTCGTTGGTGGCTGAATTGAAGGCTTCCGAATCAGATGCATGTTCTGACCCTGAGCCAGAACCCAACAAGGGGAATGGAAAAGGGAAGCAGATCATTGATGCGGATCCCAGCGCCACTGTTGCCACCGCCAAGATCCAGAAAGATGAGCCCGAAAATCCAGAAGAGGGGGAGCGTCTTTTCCACTCACAAATGTGGGTGAAGGGTTCGCCGCTACAATTCATTGTCGACAGTGGCAGCCAAAAGAACCTCATTTCAGCAGAGGTCGTGAAGCGGTTGGGCCTACCAACTACACCACACCCGCAGCCGTACAGTATTGGGTGGCTTCACGAAGGACGAGATCTAAAAGTTTGCCAGCAGTGCCGCCTTCCGTACAGCATCAAGCCCTTCACAGATGAGGTATTGTGTGATGTTACACCTCTGGATGTTTGTGATGTATTATTAGGCCAACCATACTTGTGGAGGCGACATGCTGTGTATGAGTCAAGGCCTCGTGCTGTCATTATTTCTTTAAATAATTCATTATACAGGATACCGAAGGTAGCCCCACCTACCGCCACATCTTTGATCACCGCTAAGAAAGGCAGCAAGCTCATCTCCCAGACCAGGAAATTCATCTGTCTGGCTCACTCCCAAAGTAAGGGGAAGATTGTTGCTACATCCATGACCCCTGCAAAGGGTTCCTCTACGCAGCAGCAGCAGCAAAGGAATATGGTCATGACAGAACACAGGAACAAATTCTCACGCACAGGGGTACCACACAAGCTTCAAGTGGGTGACAAAGTCTGGTTGCATATGCAGAAAGAACGCCTTACCAGAACCCATCAGAAACTCAGACCACTCCGACATGGTCCTTACACCGGTACCAAGGCTACGGGAAACAATGCTTTCAAGCACAGCATTCCTCCATTCCTTCGCTTGCACCGAGTGTTCAATGTGGACCATCGTCGACCATGCTTCCCACCATTTCTGGACACATCAGAGATTACAGAATAGCTCACCAGAGACCCAGCTCAGTAGAAGCTTCCTCATCTCAGAGAGGAACTCAACGCAATGGGGACCATTGCTTCCTAAGGGGGGAGGAATGATCCAGGTGGATGTGGGTGGCCACCCACCTATCCCATTTGGACCCCCACAACTTTCTCTTTCAGCTTTTTCAGTTTCCTAAATTGTAGCACAATTTACTATTTTTAGCAGTTTTTCGGGTCCTGAACTTCCGGAGTCGTTTTGAGGCCCTAAACGACGTATTTTTGGGAATCTGGGGCAATAGTTTCCTCCCAAAGTGGTAGTACTCGGATAGATCTTTCTAACGAGCTATCGTACGCGTCAAACGAAGATCGTATGCCAAAGTTACGACCCCGGGAAATTGATGTACCAATTTACCCAAACGGGGCCCACAATTTGGCGTTTCATCTTCTAGGGTTAGGTTTTGGGATGTGAAGGGTTTTCCATTGTTTCTCAACAATAAATAGGCCTTCGAGCCTCATTGTAACACAATTTTAGAACAGTTCAGAGGCATGTAGCCGCCACATCTCTTCTCAGAGATAAGCTACCATCGCCCTAGCTGATTTATTTCTATTTCTGTTTGTAATCACATTTCAGTATTTTACATTAATGAAATGAAGTATTATTTCCACTGCATCTCAGTATTTATGGTTATCTCATCTCTATATTTATGGTTATCTTTGTAATTTGTTGCGTTCCTGTTTAAATCTGGATCATTCTTGTCCACTGATGATATTTTTACAAGGCATCGTAACACACATCTTCCTGAACTTGTCAACTACCAGGAACAGGTAGTGGTGTCCCTTCCTAGTTGTTGGTAAACCTCCCAAAACTTCCATGGAAATTTTCTCCCAATGACAAGTGGGTATAGGTAAGGGATGATATCAGATGGTATTTCCTTTTGCTAGGCTTACTGAGACAACAAAAAATGCATCCTCTTATGAAATTTGTTACCTTCTCTTGCATCTTGTACAAATACACATAACTCTACAAGTTTGTCGCAATATTACTTACACCAAAGTGCCCTACAACCTTGGAGGTGTGAGCCTCTCTAATCAGCTGCAATTTCTCACCTTTAGTAACGCATAGATTATCCATCCTGTAGAGTGACCCACCCTAGAAATGGTAGCCAATGGTGTTGTCACCATCATGCACATGACTCTGACTTTCCAATTGCTGAAACATCTCCTTGAAGTCCTTATCCTGTGAATATGCCTCTCTGAATGCATCATGGTGTTGATTTTTCTTTGGTACTTCAGAATCAAGACTATTTCTAAAACAAGATCAGAAAACATTGAAATACAAACAACTCCAAGCGCTTTGTAGAGTGGAAATGTAACAATAGTGAACTAATAAAGCACACAAGAATTTTCCAACCCAAAACTTATTTATATTACAACATCAATACAACAAAAATAGGACTCCTGTACCAAGATCATGACCCTTACTATTAGCCTTGATACAAGGAAAAATAGGGCTTGAGGTCAGCAATGTTTGACTCTCAATCTACCCAAGAAAAAGGAAACTTGACTTACTTGCTGAAGAAGCATTTACACCAACCATTTCAGTGCACTTGTTTTGAACACTTGTTAGGTCCTTTTCCATCTATATTCATAGAGAATATCGTTGGTCCAATTCATTTACCTTCAACTCATGCACACTTTAGCTTGAAAAAAAATACCTTCACACAATGGCAATGCTCCTCTAATGTCATTGTTCTTAGGATCAACAATTCTTCCCTCTAAAAGTGGAATTTCTCCTGCAATATTATTGTACACAGGGAATGCAATACACCAACAATCTCACAATTGGTAGTTGCTACTATGCCAATATATATAGCCTCCAAACCAAGGTTTGCAACACACAATAAATCTCCTCTTCATCTTATTGTCAATGTAGTCCTAAAACTAGCAACAAATATTAGTGATTATCCATCATATGAATCATTGTATGATCACTTCAAAACTCTTTCCAAACACACCTTAGTTGAAAGATCTTCATGACGCATACTCAACAATCATCTACACAAGACATAGCCATAATGCACCCTTACTAGCCTCTTCTTAGGCCTAAGGGATCTCGATCCTCTGTATCCTATTTCTGAAGGTTATTGGCCTTATTAAGTTTCCTAAAACTACCTCAAAAAGTTTCGTAACTTGCAACCACTTCAGATCTTCTTATACCTCACGTACTTGGCCCTTAAAATTCCAAACATAGCTTGAGAAAGCTCAACCCTCACTCCAACTTCACCACAGGATTCATGACGTCACTCTTCAACAAAATAAGGGTCTCAACCCTCCTTAATGGAACATAATTCAGCTCATACTTTACAAAAATATATTCACAGATTTATTCCCAACAGCATATCCAAAAACAATGTCCAACTAACTCGTCTTAGGAGAGAAACACAAGACCTTCTTCTTCTAGGGGAATTTTTTTTTGCAAACATAAAATTAGACCTCCACTTACTCTCCAATTTAGATCTGAAACTACTCTTGGAAAATTTATTCATAGGTTGAATTGCACTTGATGTGTGAGACCTCCTCTTAGACATCCTAAATTTATACGTTTCTAATTATGCCTTTAGGTGCCCCTTTTCTCCTTTAAGGATTCCCTCACATAGCAATTAGATTAAATTAAAATTTATTTTGGATCTTTAGATAACCCATTTTTGGTATAAAACCCACCACTTAGGTACATTTCCCACAAAACACATTTTTCATGGGTCAGATCCTCACAAACCCGGTACACCATGGGTTGTGGAAGTACCTACCATGCTACACTTCTCAACACTCCCACTTAGCGAGGGAGGTACTTCCACTACTCAGAACTAACTCGTTAGTGACAGTAGTCCAATCTCTAACATCCACCATTACAACATTCCTATAGAATTAACCAAATTATCCTCAATAGTGTCCCTGCTTCCAGAAGCCTCTCATTATTCCTCTCATGATAGGCCTTTAACCCATTTCACGATTGCTTCTTGATAGCTATAGATGTCTCCTTACTCCCCACTAACCATGCACTCTTCTTGGGTTGTGGATTCTCCCTTTGAACATGCATACTCCTGCTCGAACTTGACTCCCTATGAGTCTTAGTAACTTGCTTCTTCCCTTGATCTATAGGATTGCTTGTTAGCCAATATAGAACATTCTCTCTAACTCTAGTAATAGATCCAACAGAGTTAGAGCCTGTAGGCCTAAGCATCACTTTCCCTTCTTGGAATATCACCTAAAACCACTTCGCCTCAGTCACTGAGATAGACAACATCTTGTACTTGACCTTCGGTACCGTTGAAAATCCCATTGCAAATAATTGGCTATGGTTTTGTGTTGGAAATACTAAGAGGGAGGTGAATGAGTATTTCTTAGAAATTAGCACTTTATTAATATTTTTCGGAGCATTATTTAATCTTTTCATTTATTATTATTATTGTTCAACAAGAGAAGTAAACAATAATGAAAAATAGAGACAATAGGCACAATATTTTTAGGTGGAAAACCCCCTTCTGGTAAAAAACCACCGAACACTTTTCTAGAAAGTTCTTTAATCTTCAACCCCAAATGAAAAGAAATGTACAACTTCCTAGGACTCTAGAAAAACATTTTTCTCCATCTTCCACTAGAAGGACACCCCAACGTCGTGTTTTTATCAACAATCAACTCAAAGGATGCCCCAACACCCTAGCGAGCCCCAACTCGCCCTAGCACCACCCTACCACCGTGAAGTGTTTACAGGCCCCAACATGAAGGTGACTTCATTCACAAGCCTAGCACCACCCTACCACCCTATAAAGACAAAATGAAAGATGTGAACTCCCATACTAGGGACAATGATCCATGTTACAATGATTTTCAATAAATGACAGACAACACTAGGACCATACCCTTATCCTGATGGACACTAACAATAGGGCTGAATATCCCCAACAATTCCTTTTAAAACTCTTGGGAAACTTGACTCTTTACAAAATATGATCTCCCATAGCAGGGATAATGGCCCAGTTACAATGATTTGTCTCTTGACCTTTTACAATGCTTCTCAATACATGGAAAGTTGTTGATGACATGACAAGATGGTTGCTTTGTCTTCAAGAATTGTTCTCTTGTAATTCTTCTTTAAAGTGATGATGATTTGTCACTTCAATTCTTGTATGTCTTCTTTGATGTCCTTGAGTATTCTTCTACCTGCAAACAAATTTCCCAAAAGAGACCCAATCCCAAAACTAAATTAAAATACCCTTCAACTTACCTCTGTCTGTAAAAAAACATGTAAGTACATAATAATGAATGTACAAAATTCAATGATTACAATGTGTATCTGAAATGTGCTTGTGTTTTGATTTTGTCTCTTTTGTTGTTGACTTGTTCTAATTGTTGTCATAATTGAAAACTAACCTAGACCTAGACTCCAAACCTTGACATAAACCTAGATTCTATGCAAGACTATATACAAAAATTCCTTATGAAATTTAGACACAATGTTCACTATATACACTAGTGTTAACCTCAACTAGCCCTTAACAAATCACAATAGTTTTTTGATCCAAGACTCAAATCTTAATAAAACATGAACATTATACAATTTTAGGCCTTGACTAAAGGATAATATACAAAGCAGTCCTTAAAGATAGTCCTAACTAACTTAATACAATCACTAACAAACTAAATACAGTTATAACTAACCTCTGGTCTAAACACAGGGCCAACACAGATAATACCAAATAGTAAGTTCACACAACCCTACTCTTAATGTAGGCTTATAATAAGGAAAAAATTTAACAATAATACTTACAGTTTTGTAGCAAGTCCTTTGCTCGTACCTTGAAGACTCTTTAGTGGTTCCTCAACTATCCTTCACTTGTTTTGAAGTGGGGGATCCACAAATTATAAAGGGCCTTAAATATTTTTCCTTGAATTGGTTCATTTGATGAATTGGATGTATCACCTCAACATAAAGCTCAGATTTGAGCCCTCAAAAAGATGCCTTTATTTGCATTGTCTGTAGCGAAAACAAGGTTAAAATTCCTAGACCAAAACCCTAGTAGAAATCTCCATAAGGTCGAATCTTTAGAAAAAAATCAAAAGACACATAACACTTGCAAATATATGCCAAATTTAAGACTTCAATTATTGATCAATCAAGGATCCGAATCTTAATTGTCTTCGCTGTGCTAAAGAGAGGAAATAGATGAATTCAATTTTTTTTAAAGGTTGAACTGTATCATGTTTGAATGATTGCCAGAATAGAAAGCTACAATTTTAAGAATGAAATCAAAACAATAATTCAAGGTAAATCCTTGTAAAAAGTGGTCTTCATAGCCATTGAATGAGAGGTATTTTCACAAAAATTTCTCCTAAGAATTAGTCCTGTACTTCGCTTCTTCTTTAGGTATGAATATAAGGACTTGCAATAAGATTGAATCCCAAAGGTAGAAGTTTGACACACCCTAACCCTTAACAGATGTCTGCATTTTCTCTCCTTCAGGCGACCGAAATAATTTAGAGGAATTCTTCACATTATCATTCGTTCAAGTGCATTGTTTTGGAAGGAGATAAGTGCTCCTTTTGTAGACTATAAGAGGGCTTTGAAAGGTGATTGTTGGAGAATATTTAGGATAGACATTGGAGATTAAATACTCTTAATTTACTTTAAAAAATAGTTGTTGAAGGGCTCCATCAGTTAGACATTAGAGTAGGCATTACTAGGAATTTAAGGATTAATTTTTTACATTAAATGAGCCTTGTAATTTAAGGAAGGAGGATTATGTGTTTTATGTGCACTTTTCCATCTTTTAAAACAATGGTATTATAGATAAATATTTTTTACTTTAAGAATAATATATCAAGGTTAATTTTTACTGTAAGTTAAATATTTATGTTAAAGAATCAATGCTTGGCTTAGTGCATATGGCCCTACCAAGATTGTGAAGTCAATGATTGATTTATTGTGTTTGGTTCTTGAAATTTATTCAATTTATATTGTACTTACTACAACTATATTCAAATGAAGTTTGATGTCATATATTGACAACCGTAGGAGAAAAAATGATAAGGTGTCATGTCACTGCCCTTCGGTGTTTTAGCCCACAAAATAGGGTCTTCAAATTCAACCTCAATTTTCTCTCAAACTAGGAGGAACCCTGAGGTGTACCACATATCAACAGAAACATCTATTCGAGGAGAATCTAATAAGGTTGGTTAGGAGAAAAGAAACCATGAATTTTTATGCCATATTTTACGACAAAGAATATAGTAGATCTAGGTGGTTCTTGGGTTGACATCAATGACAACCACCTACCAAAAATCTCCCCCTTTGGCATTGATGGAAACACAAGTATTACCCCAGTTATCATAACTCCCCCTGACATCAAGATCCTCTCCTTCCTTGCACATTCTCTCCCCCTTTGACATCAATGGAAAAGGGTAACTCCCCCTGACAGCCTTTGTCTCTTGTGGACCTGTAATCTACCTCAACTCCCCCTATCTACTTAAGGAGATAAATGAATGGTATGTTGAGGACTTGGGAGGATCCCAAGTTTTTGGCAAAGATACTCAAATGTCTCATGTGGAAAAGGTTTGGTAAAGATGTCAGCGATTTATTCTTTCATCCCAATGTATTCAACCTTGATGTTTTTATCAGAAACTTGTTCTCTAACAAAATGGTACTTGATCATAATGTGTTTCTTTTTTGAATGCATCATAGGATTCTTGGAGATACTGATGGCGCTGGTGTTATCGCAAAATATTGGAATGGGATCATCAAACTTTAATTGAATATCATGCAAGGTTTGTTTCATCCAAAGGACTTGGGTACAACAAGCTGTTGTTGCTATGTATTTTGCTTCCACTGTGGATAATGAGATTGAATATTTCTTCTTTCTCAACCAAGAAAAAGGACAAAAATAGAAGGCCGCTCCACTAGTGCTCTTATGATCATCAACACTTCTTGCCTAATCTGTATTGGTATATGCTTCGATGTTTAGCTCATTTTCTTTAAGATAACATAGTCCATATTCTGTTTTTCCCTTAAGATATCGAAAAATCCTTTTTACCGCAATGACATGGGATTCTTTGGTGCTGCTTGAAATCTTGTAACTTGCCCAATTGCGAAATGCTTTTTCTTAATGTTTTCTTGACATACTATGCTTTATATGAACTGTTAATGTTGATTCTATTTGTCAATATGGATTAAATTTTCCTGCCACTGAAACTGTTCATAATATTCCTCTATGCCAATTTGTTAATGATTGATCTTTAAATGTGCCACTGCTATTTCTTAGACTCCCCCTCTTCAATATTTAGGGAGTCATCGTGTTAGATTCTTCAAAATAATGTACTACCTAGCTCTTTGGATAGGTCATAATGATCCTTGCCATTGTCTAATGTAATTGTTGTTACCTCGAGATATTTTTCCTCTACAAAGCTCAAAAGCATTACTGCTGAAACTTTCTTATTTTCTTGATCTTCTTACATCTATTGCCCTGTCCTGTTTCTGATGTTAGGGTTGTCATGCATGGAGGATTCCATCCCGTATTTGCAATATCAAGCTATGTCCTCATAGTTACACCATTCGTAACATTATATGATGCAAAATTCTTACTGTCAAAGTCGTGGTGAAACGTATCTTTTGATCCTGCAAACTTGCTTCTAGTATACCTTCTTCTAGGGTTTTGATTCCATTGATAATATCTTTGATAATTGTACCTATTATAAGTTTGATAATCCCTAGCCATATGTCCAAAGTTAGCACATGAAAAATAATAACCATTAAACGAATTTGCATATTTGAATGAGTTATCTTGTTTGAATGGTCTTCTGTATTCATTCCTTCTTGGAGGAGGAACTATCTCTTGATTACTTGTGGCAGTTGCGTCATTTTTAATATTATTTTTTCCTTCATTTTTATTTGGCCTTTGACTACTCATTTTTTATTTTTTAGCTTGGGAGGTACTCCAAGCCCTAGCGTTTGAGGGTTGGAGGTCAAAGTGCCGCAAGTAGGCTTATGGGCTTAGAACCCAAGCTTGGGGTTTTGCACCCATCAGGATTTGGGTGTAAACCATGATTAATTCGAGCTTTAGAAAATTTTAGGTGATAGCGCTTGGCGATCCAATTCCAACGCTCCAAAGATCACTCAAATCAGAGGTCTAGAAATGAAGTTATGAATTTTTGAAGTTGACAATTAATTATGGATAACCAAAGTCATGTAGGCCTGGTGAATTTGTCCAAGAGACATGTCTCTTCAAATGAATTCGTGGAGCTGTCTTTATGTGTATATATAGAGGTGGAGAGGAGTCATTTTGATCATCCATTTTGGGGCATCATCTCAAGAAAGAGCTCTGAAATTTTCCTAGCTGCAACGAGTAGGAGAGGCCCTTAACAATGTCGAGGAGGTCCGAATTTCTGTGATGGAGGCCGAGTGAGTTGTAGGAGTAGTCGATTGTCTTTGGGTTGCAAAGAGGGCTGAGATTGTTGTTTTAGAGGCTAGGTAGCCTTGCTGGTGAGCTACACTTCTTAGGGTCAAAACACTATGTGTTGGAGTGTGTTTGGGCACCGAAAAGGGGGACTGTCTCATGGTTTTAGGGATGTTGTGCTAGGTCGCAGGCCATAACACACAACTAGGCTTGTTTGTGGGTTGTTAAGGGTTAACTAGTGCCCTAAGCAATCAACGTGGGTGAGGAGGAGACCTTTGAGGGTATGCCACAACCCTTAGAAGGCTTGTTTGGGGACTGTCAAGAGGGTTTAGGGATGCAACATGTGCCCTAACTAGGGTTGTCACAAATTCATAAGAAAACACCATTACAACAATGTTTTGGAGGGGTGTTGGGTCCTTGATTTGTGGACCAAAGTGTGGATTAGTTGATGGGATGCTTGTAGGAGGCCTTAGGATTTGTTTGGAGGAGCACACGTGGATTGTTGGGAGGCCTACCAAGCATCCAAGGTGACAACATGCACATCAGATTGGAAGGCAAGAGGAAAATAACAAGGAGTGTTGCAGATGTTCCCTTGGATGATGAGTTGATGGTGTCCTAGGTGAAGGACATATTGTTGGTGCCCAAATTTGTGCAATAACTCCTCTATTGCAGAATCAAAGAGAATATTGGTGGAGTCTGCCGGAAGCCATGTGTAAGGGTCTCCTAAGTGTGGGTATGCCCTAACTAGGTGTAGATGCTACAACGTGGACTTGAACTCTCATGGACTATTGGAGGGAAATGTGAGAGAAGACCAAGTGTGGACTGTTAGAGTCGGTCTGGTCAGCCCTCCGTAAGAGATCAAAACTCTTTGTGCATTTCAATTTTTAGGTGTCCCACTCCATTCACTCAGCTGCATTTCGCTAGGGGCATGCCATGATCTAACGGAGAAAGTCATGCTAATCATTTTCCCTCATGTCTGGCTCATGCTGGCTCAAGTCTTTTGTCCATAATCACCGAAGTTCATGACAGTCAAGGTCTGATCCTTTACAGGACAGAGTCATTTTTATGTTTGTGGGTCTAGGAATTCATCAATTTGGTCTTTGAAACATGTACAGTAAAGCCATGCAGGCCAGAGGGAGGCCATTACATAGCTATGGTTCAGAGAGCTTCATCGTCACGTGGATAGACTTCGACTCTTCTTCAAAACTCTGTTTTGAAGAAAAGTCAAACAAGGTCATTTATGACAAAAATTTTCCAAAAAATCACCAGTTGAATTTTCAGATGCAGTTATGATTTACATGGCCAAATGCCCTATCATACAGTCCCTGCAAAGATGTGCCGAAAATTTCATCTTTTGAGCCAAAATGTCAAAGGGAAAGTGAAAATCAGTGTGTTCTAAAGTCAATGAAAAAGTGCAAAACACAACATTAGAAAAATGGGTTTTCAAAGAGGAAAAAATTAAACCCATCTCCTCCAAGGCTATAAATACATGTTTTGACCCAAAGAAAAGGCATTGTGCTGCTACAAGACTTGGAGAAGACATTTGCAAAGGCATGAGGGTGAGATTGGAGAGTTTGAGTGAGTAGGAGCAGGTTGTAGAGCGCGTGGCGCACATACCCAGGAGCGCGGCGCACTCACCGGGCACGACGCACATGCAGCCAGCCCGCCGTTGAAGCAATACACAGGTGCGGTGCATACCCAGCGCGCGGCGCACACAGTCCAGCGGCCAAGAAACAGTGCCAAACCACTTCAAACTTTGGTGAAGGCTATCAAATTGAGAGGTAAGCCTTATGACATTACCAGCTCATCAAATTTTGTCAAGGATATGGTGTTTGTGAAGAGGTTTAAATGTCATCCAAAAATGCATAAGGTCAACCATGAGAAAATCACCAAGAAAACAATGGCTGGGGTTGTAAATTTGTGTTGTTATTGGAAAGGATTCACTCCACTCACCTATTCCCCTCACCTATCATTTTTCCCATTCTCCCTTATCATTTTTCCTAAACCCCTGCCCTAAGTCACTACCAAATCCTCTCCCTATTCCTCCACTATTTGGTTAACTCAAAGTCACCACAAGACCAACTCATTGTGCAAGCCAAGCTGCGACAGAGGGGTGTGTGGTCAAAGAGTCGAAGAGTCAAAAGATTAGGAGAAAATTTGGGTGTTTTCATAGCGCGCGACGCACACACCAAGGAGCGCGGCGCACTCATTGGGCGCGGCACACACAGGGCCCATCCACTGTGTAAATCCAACACTGGCGCGGCGCATACCCAGCGCATGGCGCTATGAGAGATAGGCAACCTACCTTCATTCTTGCATCAAAATTGAAAGGGATAGCATGGTTGTAGGGGTATAAATCTAATGCAAACATTTTTATAAAGCCAACAAAAGAAGACACAAAGAAGACATAATCCTAGGGTTTATGCTACAGTGACAGTGCTGCCAATATGTTTCAAACCCTACACCATCAACACTATACCCAAAATACTCCCAAATCCCTGATAAATCTCTCCCTTTAAACCCCTATTCCCATTTCATCATTCCCCTCCTAATACTCTCTGTTTTATTGTCCCCTTGGTGGCAGATTTTCAGAGCAACAACCAGCTTCATTGGAATTCAAGGGCAGCATAAAACTTAGGGTACAAACAACAGTAATGGCATCCAAAGTTTCATCAGAGTATGAGGAGGAGACCCACAGTAACACAGCTTCAGGAGAAAGGGCCCAAAGGAGACATCATCGGAGTGGCAGACATCTTAGAGATGAGCCAAACACCCTCACCGAGTTGCAGGCATGCCCTCTTGCTGTGTCTTGTTTCCAGCACTTAGCATGTTTCGAATTTTGTCAGAGGGCGGCAAATGTCAGAGTGCATCATGAGTTGGCCCGTCTTTTTGCACTTCACCTACATGGAGGACAGTCTATCTTGGCTGGGGTCACTTTCACATTGACACCCGAGACCATATCAGTGGAAATAGGCATACCAAACATTGGAGAGCAGTGGCATTAGAAAAAGAAGGTAGAGAGGCATCATTATGAACCTTACATCAAAGATAACTGTTTGAGCCACCTCACGAGAGTTTTTCCATTCCGAATTCTGAAAGATGAGTATGCCCTGCTCATGAAATTAATCATGAAATACTTCACTTGCGAGGGGCGGTTTTCTTGCCTTTATGCATACCACAGCAGGCTGCTCCTGCACTTTACCAGGGTACGGATGATGAGCCTCCCATTTTTCATTTGCGGGAACATAGAGAGGATGAGAAATTTCATGCAGCACAAGGCCCCTCGACAGCAGCTCAACAATGTTTATCACTTTGCCCTTATCCGGATTTTGGTGGACCATCAGTTGGGATTGCAGGGTATTGCTTGGGAGGACTTCATTTCCCATGACTTCTTCAGCACTCCACAGGTAGTATCAAAGGCAGAGCATGAGATAGGGGGTCTGTCACATTAGTATGAGTTCCATGAGACTGCTACCATGCCAATATACATCACCTATCAGAAAGTCAGTAGACCTTTGTTTGCAGCAGCAAAGCGAGTGTTATCTCCACCCAGGGTGGAAGGGGCCTCGCTTCCGACATCAGCATCACAGGAGCAGGGCAGAGGTAAGGAGCCAGTGCATGATGAGGGGCCTTCAGGTGAGCCATCAGGTGAGCAAAAGACAGAATTCGTCCTCCTTCAGGATGATGAGATAGATGCAGAGCCTACAAATGCAGAGCTTTGAGAGATCATTCAGGAGCAGCAATCGGTGATTGAGAAATTATCCCTGGACTTGGATAGGGCCAAGTGGAACATGAAGTATCTGGAGCAGAGGAACAAACAACTTGAGGATCGGCTAACTGAGATAGAGTTACAACTGATCAAGGAAAACCGACAACACATCATGGCAGTAGAAGGCAGACCTATGGAGTAAAGAGATGAGGACCGGGAGTATGTTTTAGAGAAAGTGAACGTCCACATGGAGCAGCGGTTGGATAAGGCTAACAGGGAAAAAGACATGTTGGGGCACATGACTCACCAGTACATGGCCCGAAACATGAGCTCCAAAGCAAGAATCAGGAGTCAAAAGGCAAAATTGAGCAAAGCAACAAAAGAGGCAAAAGAGGCAAAGGAGCAAGATTGGCTTCGAATCTTGGTTGAGGCTTCCTTGGCACAACATAGCACTTCATAGGGAACATCCAGCCCAAATTTCAAAAAATTTGGGGAAATTTTGGTCAGTTGGTAATTTTTTGGGTAAAAAAAGGGATTTCCTCCCTGTGCGCGGCGCCACTGGCGCGACGCTAAAATTCTAGGGCTCCAATTGAGAAATGGCTTGCAGATTCAGATTCAGCATGGAAAATTACGGTTATTGGTGTCCGAGCAAGAGGTTTGGGCAAGATCTAGGTCTCCTAAAGGTCAAAAAACACCCAAAAATGGCCTCTCTGCCACTTTTTTGACACATAGAAATCAGTGTTGGGAGAATGGAGATTTGGAGTGGTAAATGAGCACCAAATTTGAAAATTCTAGTTAGGTTAAAAAGTAGACAGGACAGGCTTTCCAGCAAGCCCACTTGGGCACATTTTGGACACCTGCAAGTGCCCCAAAATAGGCCCCAAAGTAGCGCGACGCATAGAGAAAATGGCGCGGCGCACAGAGGAAAAAAATGCCAATTTGCTTTCTTTTCGAGAAATTTCGAGTTGCGACTTCTCCAAGTAGGCCCGCTCATCTACACTTCGGTTTTTTGGCACCAAAGGCGACATTTAAAGAGTCTTTTCTCCAGATGGGCTTCTATCCAAGTGGCGAAGGAAGACAAACGGTCACCCGAAGCCAAATGTCATGTTTGCAACGTTGCACATGTAGCTGATGGTTGGTTCTCCATCTCCATTTCGCAATGATTCGAGTAACTCCCCAACACTTGGGTGTTCTATCTCTTCCTCACACATTCTATATATTGTATGCAAGTTATTTGCAAAGGGTTGGTTGGCTTGTAACTTCTGGGAGACTGTGGGAAAGACACTCTGTTTCTTCACTGTGTATTTTTGACAGAGAATTAATGAAAGGCAGCAGCTCTGTTTCATGAGATTCTTGTGGTTGTGAGTGTAGCAAATGTGTCTCTTATGTTTTCATATGTATTCCGTTATGTTTCATAATTCAATTCATGTTCATTTCCAGTGAAATTTTCTGAGTGAGATTAGGTAGAATTCAATTTTATTGCTCTGCCTGTGGGAAAATTTCATGTTCAGTGTTCTTCTTCTGTTGGGAAGGATTCATGTTCCTATGCCCTTTTCACACTACTCAGCAATCTCTCTGTTCCGCTTTATCCCAAACTAAATTGCTACACTTTCCGCCTGCCTTGCCTCACGAAGTAATCTGTGTCTTTGTATTAAATTCTCTGTTCTTTGCTGACCATTGGTCCCATACCATCCCAGAAGCTCGGTCATTCATAAAAATTGTTTTTTGTATCCATTTTCACTTACTAGCCTAAGATCAATATTCCCTTGTAAGTCATCTCAGACCGATTTTTGCTTATCTATTTACTGAGCGTGACTCGGAGAGAGCCCTCTCCTATTCTGGTAGGGCCAGCTACCAGACTAAGCGTGGTTTGTGGTTACCCTAATTTTTGCCTTCCTTAAGCCTAGGGCAGATTTAGGTGCTAACATAGTGGCGACTCCACTGGGGAATAAGTTGAAATCAAATCCCCTTGTTTCATAATAATTCTGAGCTTTCGAATGATGAGCTTAGGATTAGAAAGGCTGAGTAAGTTGGTCGTGTCCTGTGATTTTTCTCAATAGCACGCTGGCTTCGAGGCGATATACCAGAGCCAATCCAGACCCGGATCCTCCTCATATTTATGAAAACCCCAATTTGATCCGAAGACTCCTTCGTCAAGAAAGCACCAGAACTCCCGTGTTCAAATCCCATTCATGTCCCAACATTTTTGAGTATCTTGAAGAGCTTGAGTTTGACGAACGATTTGAGATATCACTGTTTGAGTCTAAATCCGAAAGGGCTGCTAATTATACTGTTCCCAATCCGCAATTTCTTGTAGACCTCGAAACCGAAAGAGCTAATAGGTTAATTGATAATTACATTGCAACACAACCCCAAACTCCAATTGCAAGCCCCTTGCAAACTGTGCACACTCCTCCAACACCTCCAAGGCCAAATCCACCGAGAATGATGGCTGCCCGTTTCACACCCCTTGTTCTGCCCCAAGTCCTAGACGACATGCCAATGGATTATCAAAGTAAAATACCATTTTTTGATGGCACTCCTAACAATATTACTGCTCAGCAACATGTAGACAAAATGGCAGACTTTTATGAACTTCATGAGATTGATGCAGAGAACGTAGCAATGAGGCTCTTTGTACAGACATTGGCAGGTGATGTGAGGAAATGGTTCAGAGGTTTGACGACTACGAGTATCACTACCTTAGCTAAACTACAAAGACAATTTTTGAACCAATGGGAAGTGAAAAAGAATCCCCTTCAAATTCTGGCCGAGTATGAACAAATCAAATGGAATGCCGGTGAATCTGTCCAAGATTATTGTGTTAGATTTAATGCAGTCTACAATGAAATTCCAGATCATCTAAAGCCACTTGTGGGACTAGCAATGATGAAGTTTCCAGATGGTTTTGATGCTGACATGGCGTACCAATTAAGAGAGAGAGAACCGGCTACAATGGAAGACATGCAGAAAATTGCGGTCAGCGTTGAGGAAAATCTGCTGTCCAAAAGAGCTAGAGCGAAAGCAGAGAAGAAAACCACTGTGAAAGAAGAATCTTCTTCAATGGATCAACTTCTCAAAAAGGTAGAGCAGATGCTTGAAAGGGTAAAAATTGACAAGCCAGAGCCACAAGTTAGGAATCCTAACTTTCGTGGCCAATAGCAGCCACAATATAGAATAAGACAGAGAGATCAACGAACTCAAGAGCAGACAACACAACAGCTGGTACAAACACCTTTGCAGCAAAATTTTCTGCATGGACCGGAGTTAGATGAGGACGGGAATGTAATAGGCGAAGAAAACCACCTCTTTACTCCAGATGAGTTGCCTACTTATATTACCGAAGAGGAAGAATGTGCAGTGAATTCAGCTGCACACCAAGACACTGATTTTATTCTAGCTAGCGACACCATGTTGGAAGAAGAATCAGAAGAATATCAAAGGGGGTATATGAATGCTCTATCCGCACAACAGCAGCGATATTCACTTAGAAACAGAGATGTGCCGGCCAAACCAATTCAGAAAAAGAAGGAGGTTGAAACAACAAAAAATGATTCATCAGCTACACAAAGAAAAGGAAAGGAGGCGGTTGGTCCGAAGAGGAGTAAATCAAAATCAGCAGAACAATCACAGCAGCAAGCCACATCAAAGGAAAAGGAAAGGAAAGGGATCCCAGTCAAAGAAGTAGAAAATACTCCCGCTTTTAGCTTAGAGAATGAGATTTCTAAGTTAAAGGTATCCATCCCCTTGACTGAAATCATGAAGAACAACAGTTATAGAGGACAGATTTCTAAAATGTTGAATTTGGACCCAATGTCCGACATGGTAAATGTAGAAGATGATCAGCCCGAAATGATTTTTGGACTAACATCCAATGGTGAGTCTCTTGATAGCGATGTGCCACCTTTCTATATCAGTTTACGATTGCATGATTTTGTGTTACACAATGCCATGTTCGATTCCGGAGCTTCTCACAATCTCATGCCCAAGGCTATCATGGACAAGCTTGGTCTAGACATCACCCGGCAATATCATGATCTCTATTCATTCGATTCCAGCAGAGTAAGATGTATAGGACTCATCAAAGACATAGTTGTGAGTTTGGATCAGCTTCCTATGAAAAATGTATTGATGGATGTGGTGGTAGCAGATATTCCTCCAAGGTTTGGCATGTTTCTTTCCAGGTCTTGGGTAGCAAAATTGAAAGGGACACTACAGCTGGATTTCTCCTATGCAACAATCCTAGTGTTTGGACAAATGAGGAAGTTATATCGGGAACAAAAAATGAAATATATGATCACAAGCAAGGAGAAACCTATAAATCATCCTATTAACTATGTACACATAGATTTAGAGTCTTTTGTTTTGTTTTCAGATAGTTTAAATGAGATAGATAGTTAGATAGTAGAAGTAGATGACATTCCGGAAATAACAGAAAATTTCAGAGAAATTTTGAAGAAAGAAAGACAAGAAAAGTAGGAAAATGTTGGGCAATTAGCTGAAAGTAATGGACAGCAAGCAGACAAGGCATGACAAATAGATTTCCAGCACTTACAAGAGGAGTAAGAAGGCTTGTGGACAATGGATTTCGATGGAGTAGTAGGAAATGATGGCGCTGGAATTGGAATTTGGGTACGCAGTCCTTTCTCCACCCCAAACAAAGTGCCTAGCAACGTGAGGGTTTGCTCTTACAAGCTGGCCTTTGAATGTTCAAACAATGAAGCTGAGTATGAGGCTCTGATTGCTGGCCTGAAGATTCTTAGAAATCTGAATGCAAAAAGGATTTCGGTATGTGGCAACTTCGAGTTGGTAATAAAATAGGTCAGAGGTGAATATCAAGCAAAACACCCTAGGATGCGGGCCTATCGTAATGCAGTTTTAGACATCTTGAAGTTATTTTTAGAATACACCTTGACATCTATGCCTTGTATACAAAATAGTATTGCTTATGCTCTTGCCAAGGCAGCGAGCAGCTTGAAGATCCCCATGAACTCCAGCAATAAATTTGAAATCCATGTCAAGCATCGTCCAACCATTCCAGACAATCAGCGATATTGGCAAGTGTTTCAAGATGATGAGGAGATTAAGGATTTTCTGCTGAACAAAGGCAAGTTCAAAGAAACCTTAATTGATGTAGAAAATGATGAAGGCAAAGGGAATGGTACAGATGAAGTGCAGATCAATCAAATGGACGTATTGCAGCTGAAGAATAACATCATTCCTAAAGGCTTGATACCTCTAGAGGAACTTTTTGATCAGGATGATGTAGCCCACAAGCCAACATTGCAGCCAACGGAGAAGGGTGTAGAAGAAGTCAACATCGGTATAGCTGCCAATCCAAAGTTGGTAAAATTGTCCAAAGCATTACCGCCAAAGATCAAGGACAAATACATCAGTTTGATGGCTTCATTTGCAGACATGTTTTCTTGGGACTATTCTGATTTGAAGACCTATGATACAAATATTATTCAACACACAATACCCATCAAGCCCAATCAAAAACGATTTAGACAAAAGCTGAGAAGGATAAATCCAAAGTTGTTGCCATTTATCGAAAAGGAGGTAAACAGGTTGTACAAGTCAAGTATCATTGTGCCCATCAGATTTTCAGATTGGATATCGAACTTAGTGCCTATATGCAAGAAGACCGGTGAGATCTGCCTATGCATTGATTTCAGAAATCTAAATAAAGTTTCATTGAAGGACAACTATCCACTGCCAAAGATGGACCATATACTTCAGGAGTAGTGGGGGCATCTCGTATGTCACTGCTTGATGGTTATTCCAGATATAACCAAATTTCTGTCCATGAAGATGATAGAGACAAGACAACATTCACCACTCCATGGGGAACCTTTCACTACGCCAAAATTCCCTTCGGTTTAAAGAATGCAGGTGCCACATTTCAGCGGGCAATGTACTTGGCTTTTGCAAACGAGAAGGATGTGTTTTTGGTGGTGTACTTGGATGATTTGACGGTATTTTCCAAATCTGATGAAGAACACATGCATCACCTAAAAATTGTCTTTCAAAAGTGCAGGAAATATGGTCTATCGCTGAATCCTAAGAAGAGCTTGTTCGCCATGGAGGAAGGCAAATTACTTGGGCACATCATTTCAAAGGATGGCATTTGTATAGACCCAGCACGTGTGCAAGCAATTCAGCAAATCGATCTACCTAGGAACAAAAAGGAGATACAATCATTCAATGGTAAAATGAATTTTCTGCGTCGCTTTGTGCCTAATCTTGCAAAACACTTGCGAGAAATGACCAACATTCTTAAGAAGGAAAGCCAAGTAAAATGGATAGAGGAGGCTGTAAAATCTTTCAACTTGGTCAAATTGGCCCTTTCTTCAGCTCCAGTTCTAGTCAGCCCGGATTACACTCAGAATTTCATATTGTTTCCATTTCCTTCTGAGCACACTATGGCAGCGGTATTATTGCAGAAGAGAGACGATCATGAAAGACCCATTGCATTCTTCAGCAGGGCTATAAGGGATGCATCTTTAAAGTACAACATCATTGAGAAGCAAGCCCTGGCGTTGGTGAAGGCATTGAAGGATTTCCGGGTATATATCCTACATTCTCACATTCTGGCCTATGTTCCTAATACTGTTGTAAAAGATGTTTTAGTGCAGACTGATCCGGAAGGGAGAAGAGGCAAATGGATCGCAACCTTGCTGGAATATGATGTGGAAATAAAGCCCACAAAGCTGGTCAAAGGACAGGGGTTGGCGAAGCTAATGGTCGAATCAAACTTGCATGCCTTGGACATAAATCTGATCGCTGCCATGTCCGATGAGAATGAGGAAGGAACGTCAATTCAAGTATCCGAAATGTTTTCTTTGTCCCCATGGTATTTAGATATAATATATGTGTTGAAAAATCTATCACCACCACCCGACATGACTAGAAACAAAGCGAGAACACTCAAATTGAAGGCTGCCAAGTTTTGTATTTTGAATTCAGCATTGTATTGGAAAGATCCCGGTGGCATTTTGTTAAATTGTTTGGTGGAAGACGAGGCAAAGAAAGTCATGGAGGATTTCCATGGAGGAGAGTGTGGTGGTCATCTATTTTGGAAGTCAACAACGAACACAATTTTGAGAGCAGGGTACTACTGGCCTACTTTGTTTGCTGATGTGTATAAGATGGGAAAGCACTGTCATAAATGTCAGATTTTCGAAGGGAAACATAAATTACAGCATTTGCCACTTAAGCCCATTGAGGTGAGCGCTCCCTTCTAGCAGTGGGGGGTGGATTTCATTGGGGAAATTCATCCCACCTCTTCCGGACAGCATAGATGGATCCTTACAGCGACAGACTATTTCACAAAATGGATTGAGGTAGCCCCTACCAGACAAGCCATGGACACGGTAATCATTTCATTTCTCAAAAATAACATCTTGTCTGGCTTTGGTTGTCCAAACAAATTAATCACTGATAATGCAGCAACTTTCAAATCGAAAAGGATGGTAGAATTCTGCCATAAATATCACATAATTTTGGGTCATTCAACTGCCTATCATCCGAAAGGCAATGGATTGGCGGAATCTTTGAATAAATCCGTGGTCAACATCATCAAGAAGTTGTTGGAAATAAATAAAAAGAGCTGGAATAATAGGTTGGTCCATGCGCTTTGGGCAGATCAGATCAGTCAGAAAAAGTCTATTCGTATGTCACCGTTTGAGCTTGTTTATGGAGTTGACACAGTATTCCATGCCTCTCTTGCTGCCCCAGTGGTCAGAATTCTTCAGGAGGCCGGCAGTGAAGAAGATCCCATGCAGAGAAGGCTGAATCAAATGATCCACTTGCAGCAAACAAGAGAAGAAGTTTTCAAGAACACATCCAAGTTGTAGGAGAAGATAAAGAAAATCTATGACAGAAAAGCAAAAGCAAATAAATTTCAGTTGGATGATGTGGTGCTGAAGTGGGATGCAAGGAATGAAGAGAAAGGCAAGCATGGAAAGTTCGAGAATCTGTGGAAAGGTCCTTTCAAGATTGCAGCATATAGGGGTCAGAATGCCTTTCTTATGAAGGAAATGAATGGGGAAGATTGTCCTAGAGGGTCGATCAATGGTTGGCTGCTCAAGCGGTATCACTGCTGATCTATTAACGATGCTTCCACTGTCATTGTAAATACCATTTTTATTTCAGTTTGGTTTCAGTATGTAAAGTTAGTTTTTGAGTTATTTCAATGTCAAGTAGAGCCAATTTCTTGGTCATTTCAGTTTCATAAATAAGTCAGAGTCCTGTGCTGTTTATCGAAATGATGACTCCATAGACCAATGGAAAAAAGGCACTGTCTGGCTCCTCCAAAGATCTGATGTTCTTGGCACCTCCAAGGAGCTACCATCCCCCATTGGAGCCAATGTTAGAGTCGGTCTGGTCAGCCCTCCGTCAGAGATCAAAACTCTTTGTGCATTTCAATTTTTAGGTGTCCCGCTCCATTCACTCAGCTGCATTTCGCTAGGGGCATGCCATGATCTGACGGAGAAAGTCATGCTAATCATTTTCCCTCATGTCTGGCTCATGCTGGCTCAGGTCTTTTGTCCATAATCACCGAAGTTCATGACAGTCAAGGTCTGATCCTTTACAAGACAGAGTCATTTTTATGTTTGTGGGTCTAGGAATTCATCAATTTGGTCTTTGAAACATGTCCAGTAAAGCCATGCAGGCCAGAGGGAGGCCATTACACAGCTATGGTTCAGAGAGCTTCATCGTCACGTGGATAGACTTCGACTCTTCTTCAAAACTCTGTTTTGAAGAAAAGTCAAACAAGGTCATTTATGACAAATTTTTTTTCCAAAAAATCACCAGTTGACTTTTCAGATGCAGTTATGATTTACATGGCCAAATGCCCTGTCATACAGTCCCTGCAAAGATGTGCTGAAAATTTCATCTTTTGAGCCAAAATGTCAAAGGGAAAGTGAAAATCAGTGTGTTCTAAAATCAATGAAAAAGTGCAAAACACAACATTAGAAAAATGGGTTTTCAAAGAGGCAAAAATTAAACCCATCTCCTCCAAGGCTATAAATACATGTTTTGACTCAAAGCAAAGGCATTGTGCTGCTACAAGACTTGGAGATGACATTTTCAAAGGCGTGAGGGTGAGATTGGAGAGTTTGGGTGAGTAGCAGAAGGTTGTAGAGCGCGCGACGCACATGTCCAGGAGTGCGACGCACTCACCGGGTGCGACGCACACGTAGCCAACTTGGCATTTTAGCAATACTCAGGCACGATGCATACCCAACGCGCGGCGCACACAGTCCAGCGGCCAAGAAACAGTGCCAAACCACTTCAAACTTTGGTGAAGGCTATCAAATTGAGAGGTAAGCCTTATGACATTACCAACTCATCAAATTTTGTCAAGGATATGGTGTTTGTGAAGAGGTTTGAATGTCATCCAAAAATGCATAAGGTCAACCATGAGAAAATCACCAAGAAAACGATGGCTGGGGTTGTAAATTTGTGTTGTTATTGCCAAGGCTTCACTCCACTCACCTATTCCCCTCACCTATCATTTTTCCCATCCTCCCTTATCATTTTTCCTAAACCCCTGCCCTAAGTCACTACCAAACCCTCTCCCTATTCCTCCACTATTTGGTTAACTCAAAGTCACCACAAGACCAGCTCATTGTGCAAGCCAAGCTGTGGGAGAGGGGTGCATGGTCAAAGAGTCGAAGAGTCAAAAGATTAGGAGAAAATTTGGGTGTTTTCATAGTGCGCGGCGCACACACCAAGGAGCGCGGTGCACACAGGGCCCATCCACTGTGTAAATCCAACACTGGCGCGGCGCATACCCAACGCGCGACACACTGGGCATTGCACGCGGCGCACAGAGATATAAAGCCCAGAAACTATTCAATCTGCCTAAAAATTGTTTGATGCTCACCAAATTTGAAAGGTAGGCAACCTACCTTCATTCTTGCATCAAAATTGAAAGGGATAGCATGGTTGTAGGGGTATAAATCTAATGCAAACATTTTTATAAAGCCAACAAAAGAAGACACAAAGAAGACATAATCCTAGGGTTTATGCTACAGTGATAGTGCTGCCAATATGTTTCAAACCCTACCCCATCAACACTATACCCAAACTACTCCCAAATCCCTGATAAATCTCTCCCTTTAAACCCCTATTCCCATTTCATCATTCCCCTCCTAATACTCCATGTTTTATTGTCCCCTTGGTGGCAGATTTTCAGAGCAACTACCAACTTAATTGGAATTCAAGGGCAGCATAAAACTCAGGGTACAAACAACAATAATGGCATCCGAAGTTTCATCAGAGTATGAGGAGGAGACCCACAATGACACAGCTTTGGGAGAAAGGGCCCAAAGGAGACATCACCGGAGTGGCAGACATCTTAGAGATGAGCCAAACACCCTCACCGAGTTGCAGGCATGCCCTCTTGCTGTGTCTTGTTTCCAGCACTTAGCATGTTTCGAATTTTGTCAGAGGGTGGCAAATGTCAGAGTGCATCATGAGTTGGCCCGTCTTTTTGTACTTCACCTACATGGAGGACAGTCTATCTTGGCTGGGGTCACTTTCACATTGACACCCGAGACCATATCAGTGGCAACAGGCATACCAAACATTGGAGAGTAGTGGCATAAGAAAAAGAAGGTAGAGAGGCATCATTATGAACCTTACATCAAAGACAGCTGTTTGAGCCACCTCACGAGAGTTTTTCCATTTAGATTTCTGAAAGATGAGTATGCCTTGCTCATGAAAGTAATCATGGAATATATCAGTTGTGAGGGGAGGTTTTCTCGCCTTTATGCATACCACATCAGGCTGCTCATGCACTTTACCAGGGTACCGATGAAGAGCCTCCCATTTTTCATTTGCGGGAACATAGAGAGGATGAGAAATTTCATGTAGCACAAGACCCCTCGATAGTAGCTCAACAATGTTTATCACTTTGCCCTTATCCGGATTTTGGTGGACCATCAATTGGGATTGGAGGGTATTGCTTGGGAGGACTTCATTTCTCGTGACTTCTTCAGTGCTCCACAGGTAGTATCAGAGGCAGAGCATGAGATAGGGGGTCCGTCACATCAGTATGAGCGCCATGAGACTGCTACCATGTCGATATACATCACCTATTGAAAAGGCAGTAAACCTTTGTTTGCAGCAGCAAAGCGAGTGTTATCTCCACCCGGGGTGGAAGGGGCCTCTCTTCCGACATCAGCATCACAGGAGCAGGGTAGAGGTAAGAAGAGAGTGCATGATGAGGGGCCTTCAGGTGAGCCATCAAGTGAATGAGAGACAGAATTCGTCCTCCTTCAGGATGATGAGACAAATGAAGAGCCTACAAATGAAGAGCTTGGAGAGATCATTCAGGAGCAGCAATCGGTGATTGAGAACTTATCCCTAGACTTGGATAGGGCCAAGTGGAATATGAAGTATCTAGAGCAGAGGAACAAAAAACTTGAGGATCGACTAGCTGAGATAGAGTTACAACTGATCAAGGAAAACCGGCAACACATCATGGCAGCAGAAGGCAGACCTATGGAGCAAAGAGATGAGGACCGGGAGTATGTTTTAGAGAAAGTGAACGTCCACTTGGAGCAGTGGTTGGATAAGGCTAACAGGGAAAAAGACATGCTGAGGCGCATGACTCACCACTACATGGCCCGAAACATGAGCTCCAAAGCAAGAATCAGGAGTCTAAAGGCAAAATTGAGCAAAGCAACAAAAGAGGCAAAAGAGACAAAGGAGCAAGATCGGCTTTGAATCTTGGCTGAGGCTTCCTTGGCACAACATAGCACTTCATAGGGAACATCCAGCCCAAATTTCAAAAAATTTGGGGAAATTTTGGTCAGTTGGTAATTTTTTGGGTAAAAAACAGGGATTTCCTCCCTGTGCGCGGCGCCACTGGTGCGACGCTAAAATTCTAGGGCTCCAATAGAGAAATGGCTTGCATATTTGGATTCAGCATGGAAAATTACAGCTACTGGTGTCCGGGCAAGAGGTTTGGGCAAGATCTGGGTCTCCTTAAGGTCAAAAAACACCCAAAAATGGCCTCTCTGCCACTTTTTTGACACACAAAAAGCAGTCTTGGGAGAATGGAGATTTGGAGGGGAAAATGAGCACCAAATTTGAAAATTCTAGTTAGGTTAGAAAGTAGACAGGACATGCGTTTTAGCAAGCCCACTTGGGAATATTTTGGACACCTGCAAGTGCCCCAAAACAGGCCCCAAAGTAGCGCGACGCACGGAGAAAATGGCGTGGCGCACAGAGGAAAAAATTGCCAATTTGCTTCCGTTTCGCGAAATTTCGGGTTGTGACTTCTCCAAGTGGGCCCGCTCATCTACACTTCGGTTTTTTGGCACCAAAGGTGGCATTTAAAGAGTTTTTTCTCCAGATGGGCTTCTATCTAAGTGGAAAAGGAAGGCAAACGTTCACCCAAACCCAAATGTCATGTTTACAACGTTGCACCTGTAGCTGATGGTTGGCTCTCCATCTCCATTTCGCAATGATTCGAGTAACTCCCCAACTCTTGGGCGTTCTATCTCTTCCTCACACATTCTATATATTGTATGCAAGTTATTTGCAAAGGGTTGGTTGGCTTGTAACTTCTGGGAGACTGTGGGAAAGAAACTTTGTTTCTTCACTGTGTATTTTTGACAGAGAATTAATGAAAGGCAGCGGCTCTGTTTCATGAGATTTTTGTGGTTGTGAGTGTAGCAAATGTGTCTCTTATGTTTTCATATGTATTTCGTTATGTTTCATAATTCAATTCATGTTCATTTCCAGTGAAATTTTCTGAGTGAGATTAGGTAGAATTCAATTTTATTGCTCTGCCTGTGGGAAAATTTCATGTTCAGTGTTCTTCTTCTGTTGAAAAGGATTCATGTTCCTATGCCCTTTTCACACTCCTCAGCATTCTCTCCGTTTCGCTTTATCCCAAACTAAATTTCTACACTTTCCACCTGCCTTGCCTCACGAAGTAATCTTTGTATTTGTATTAAATTCTCTGTTCTTTGCTGACCATTGGTCCCATACCATCCCAGAAGCTCGGTCATTCATAAAAATTGTTTCTTGTATCCATTTTCACTTACTAGCCTAAGATCAATATTCCTCTGTAAGTCATCTCAGACTGTTTTTTGCTTATCTATTTACTGAGTGTAACTCGGAGAGAGCCCTCTCCTGTTCTGGTAGGGCTAGCTACCAGACTGAGCGTGGTTTGTGGTTACCCTAATTTTTGCCTTCCTTCAGCCTATGGCAGATTTAGGTGCTAACATGGACAAGATTGGGCAGTTATGGTCAGCTGGAGGAAAAAATGATAATGTCCAAGTTGGAGCTCATTGAGAAACACCTTGATGGACAAAGGTATTTGTGAGAGAGGCAATGGTTGAGCTCAAAGGTTGACTAACTAGACGAGCAGTTGTGGAGCCCGAGACTTGTGTGTGGAGAAGGACATCTACAACAGAAGATGGGCAGTCCTCCTAGATCGTGTTCATTGTGAGAGATGGACATCTTGCAGTTATAGGCGGCAGCGCTTTGCGCCCTATGTTTGTCTTCATTGGAGAAACACAAGAAGACCATAGTGGGATGAAGTCCCTGGGTAGATGAGGAGAAGCAATGGGAATATCGAGAGTTGTTCACAAGTGGAGCTATGAAAAACTCGACAAGAGTCTCTATGTGTTGTGGCCTTGATGGATGAAGGGACAACTAGAGAGAAGATTGGATAGCTAAGACTCAGTGGTCAGATGGACTTGGAGCTTTTATAGAGGGAGGAGCTGCAGATTGGGAGCCAAAGGACGAGGTAGATACAGGGTACGACCAAGAGGAGTTGAGGGAGCATGTGACAACTAGATGGTCAGAGTATCTTGCTGAGGGCATATTGATTGTGGATGTACTGACACCAAGCCCCAATTTGTATCTTGTACTAGTGGATGTATGAGGGCCATTATTCCTGGTACGGGAGCCCTCGACTGTTATATTATATCAGTTGGATTAATATAATGAAGTTGGGTTAAAAACTATAAAACATTGTCTATATTCCGTGCATGTGTGATTTGCTCTTGTTTATATTCTGATGTGCAAAGTAGTATTGTTGAGATTCTTGGTTTGGTAGCATTAGTTATTTTCAGATTCTATCCTAGGCCCAAGGTCATGGAAATTCAACAATCATGAACTTATCCAATGCTCTAGAGCTACTTGCAAGGTTCTATTGGACATTTCCCTTTTCTGTTTCCTTTCTTAGAGAGACTATTTTGGCTTCTAGTGCTTCCCTCACTTGTTTACTTTCTTTTAACTCATTCCGGAGTGATTCTTCAATTATTTTGGCTTATAACTTTAATATGAGGTTTATTATTTCTTCTTCATTCCTTTCGTTGAGGTTCTTGGCATGTTCTTTTACGTCCTTCAATTCAGCTTCTAGACATTTAACGTTTTTCCATTTTTCTTTGAGTTCTTTTATAACTTTGACAACTTCGTTTTGAAATTTGGTTTCAATCATTTCTTCTTCTTCTTCATCTTCTTCTTTATTAGGTGCTTCCTTCTTGTTATGCTTAGCCATAAATAAATCTCTTTATTTGTTTTCATCATCACTGACACTTTCTTCTTCAAACGAGCAACTATCTTCCTTGGAGAGGAGTTTTTCTTAAAACCTTTCTTCAAGTTTCTTTGAACCTTCTTTCCTTTCGTAAATGCCTCATTCTTATGAGGGAAATTAGTTTAAAAATGACCAATCTCACCATGGTAAAAACATACTAATGGAAGTTTTCGTTTGTACTTACCCGTTCCTCTTTTCATCTTCGTCATAATGTACACAAATTATTCATATGAAATTCTTCTTCTTCTTCTTCTTCTTTCTCTTTGAAACAACTAGATCAATGTTTGGATACATGTTTTCCCTTCTCGATATTCTTGGATGATGTAAATGTTATTTCTATTTTAAATGAACCATTTTCGTCTTCAATCCTCATTTCATACGCTGTAAGTATCCCATGTAGTTCATCCATACTCAAGTTTCTCGAATCTGATATATCTTCTAAGACATAAACCTTAGGATTAAATATTGTTGGAAGAGTTCTAAGGACTTTACGAACAGTGATTTTTTTGTCAACTGGTTCTCCTAAACCTTCGAAGGATTTCTTTTTTTTAATTTCATCTACATGTTCAAAGTAAGCTACAATGTTCTCATCTTCTTTTATCTTTAGTTTTTCAAATTGAGATCTGTAAATTTGAAATTTTTCTTCCTTGACCTTCGAGTCTCCTGCATATATGTTTTGAAGCTTATCCAATAGTTACTTAGTTGTTTTACAACCCAATACCTTAACATAGAGATATTGAGTGAGTACATTTATAATAATATGCTTTTCATTGGAATCATTTACGATATTTTTCTTACCTTGTTCATCTATTGTTGCTTTATAGCCCTGTTCAACTATTTCCAAATCTCATTTCCTTGTGCAAGTAAATGATCTTGCATCCTTCCGTTCTATAGTGCATAATTATCTCCATTAAATAGAGGAACTCTATTCTTGGTGTATTCCATGATCTCCTTCTAGTTGCTAAACTGCTACTGAAGGAACCAAGCTCTAATAACAATTGTTGGAAATACTGAGAGGGGGCTGAATCAATATTTCTTAGCAATTAGCACTTTATTAATTTTGTTTTTTTTTTTTTTTTTAAGGATATTAGTTAATATTCAGTTATTTTTATTATTTTTTAATAAGAGAAATAAATAATAGTATAAAATAGAGACAATAGGCACAAGAATTTTAGGTGGAAAACCCCTTCTGGGTCAAAAACCACTGAACAATTTTCTAATAATTTCTCTAATCTTCAGCCCCAACTGAAAAGAAAGGTACAACTTCTTGGAACTCTAGAAAATCATTCTTCTCTATCTCCCATTGAAAGGACACCCCAATGCCTTGATTTTATCAACAATCAGCTGAAAGGATGCCCCAACACCCTAGTGAGCCCCAACTCACACTACCACCCTGAAGTGTTTACAAGCCCCAACCTGAACGTGAATTCATTCACTAGCCTAACACCAACCTACCACCTTATAAAGACAAAATGAAATATGTGGACTCCTATACCAAGGACAATGATCCATGTTATAATTATTTTTAATAAATGACAGACAACACCAAGACCATACCCTTATCTTGATGGACACTGACAATAAGACTGACTCTCCCCAACAATGAATTTTACAACTCTTAGGAAACTTTATTCTTTACAAAATATGGTCTCCCGTACTAGGGATAATGGCTCAGTTATAATGATTTGACTCTTGATCTTTTTCAATGCTTCTCAATACATGGACATCTATTGACGATATGACAAGATTGATGTTGTTTATTCAATATTTGTTCTATTGTAATGCTTCTTTCAAGTTATGATGATTTGTCACTTCAATTCTTGGATGTCCTCGAGTCTTCCTCTACCTACAAACAAATTTCCCAAATGAGACCCAATCCCAAAAGTAAAATAAAACACCCTTTAACTTAACTCTGTCTGCAAAAACACATGTAAGTACATAATAGTGAATGTAAAAAAATTAATGATTACAATGCGTACCTGATTTGTGCATGTGTTTTGAGTTTATATCTTTTATTGTTGACTTCTTGTAGTAGCTGTCACAATTGAAAACAAACATAGACCTAGACTCCTAACCTTGACATAGACCTAGATTCTATGCAAGACTATATACAAAAATTCCTTATGAACTTTAGACACAACGTTCACTATATACACTAGTATTAACCTCACCTAGCCCTTAACGAATCACATCATATTTTTGATCCAAGACTCAAATATTGATACAACATGAACATTATATAATTTCAGACCTTGACTAAAGGATAATATATGAAGAACTCCTTATATATAGTCATAACTAGCTTAAAACAATCACTAAATAACTAAATACAGTTATAACTCTCCTTTGGTATAAACACAGGACCACCACAGAAAATACCAAATGGTAAGTTCACACAACCCTATACTCTTAATGTAGACTTATAATAAGAAAAAAAATTAACAATAATACTCACAGTTTTGTAGCAAGTTATTTGCTCATACCTTTAAGACTCTTTAGTGGTTCCTCAACTATCCTTCACTTGTTTTGGAGCGGGGGTTCCAAATTATAAAGGATCTTAAATAATTTTCCTTGAATTGGGTCGTTTGATGAATTGGACATGTCACCTCAATTTAAAACTTAGATTTGAGCCCTCAAAAAGACGTCTTTATTTTTATTGCCTGTAGCAAAAACAAGGATAAAATTCCTAGAACAAAACCGAGGTAGAAATGTCCATAAGGTCGAATCTTAGGACAAAACCAAAAGGCACACAATGATTGCAAATATATGCCAAATTTAAGGCTGTAATTACTCCTCAATCAAGGATCTAAATCCTAATTGTCTTCAATATGATGAAGAGAGTAAATATATGAATTCACTTTTTATTAAAGGTTGACCTATATCATTTTTGAAGGATTGCCAGAATAGAAAGTTGCAATGTTAAGAATGAACTCAAAACAATAATTCAAGGTAAATCCTTGTAAAAAATGGCCTTCACAGCCATTGAATGAGACACGAATGAGAGGTATTTTCTAAAAAAAATCTTCCAAGATTAGTCTTGTACTTCACTTCTTCTTTAGGTATGAATCTAATGACCTGAAAGAAGATCAAATCCCAAAGACAGAAGTTTGACACACCCTAACCCTCAACATATGTTTGCGTTTTCTCTCCTTCACGTGGCCAAAATAGTTTAAAGCAATTATTCACATTATCATTTGTTCAAGCCGATTGTTTTGGAAGGAGATAAGTGCTCCTTTTATAGACTATAAGAGGGCTTTGAAAGGTGATTGTTGGAAAATATTTAGGAGGGAATTTAGGATAGCTATTGGAGATTATATATTCTTAAGTTAATTTAAAAAATAGTCGTGAAGGGCTCCATTAGTTAGACATTAGAGAAGGCATTACTAGGAATTTAAGGATTAAATTTGTTACATTAAATGAGCCTTGTAATTTAAGGAAGGAGGATTGTGAGTTTTATATGTGCTTTTCTGTCTTTTAAAATGATGGTCTTATAGATAAATAATTTTTACTTTAAGAATAATATATCAATGTTAATTTTTAATTTAAGTTAAATATTTATGTTAAAGAATCAATGATTGGCTTAGTGCATATGATCCTACCAAGATTGTGAAGTCAATGATTGATTTATTGTCTCTGGTTCTCAAAATTTATTCAATTTATATCATACTTACTAACACTATCTTCAAATGAAGTTTGATTTCATGTATTGAAAACCGTAGGAGAAAAAATGATAAGGTGTCATGTTACTACCCCTTGGGGTTTTAGCCCATGAAATTGAGTCTTCAACTTCAACCTCAATTTTCTCTCAAACTAGGAGGAACCACAAGGTGTACCACGTTTCAATAGAAACATCACTTCAAGGAGGATATAATAAGGTTAGTTAGGAGACAAGAAACCATGAATTTCATGCCAAATTTGTTGAAAAAGATAGGGGTATATCCAAGTGCTTCTTGGGTTGACATCAATGACAACCACCTATCAACATTTTTCCCTTGAGAGTGGCAGTATTTTCATGTGAAGAATCCACATTGCTTTTAGCCTCAACCAATAGTTTCTCATACTGATCCCATGGATGCATGTTCCCTTGAAAATCCCAACAACTGGCAATCCTCTCTTGGTTCTCTGATCGAAATTGGAGTTAAATACTGCTACCAACTTTGACAAATCATTCAAACATTCCTCAGCTCTATACCCCACTCCTTCTGTCCAAATCATTTTGGAAATTTCAATATTTACCCCTATCATGTTTGCAATATCCATTTCTCGTAGGTAATTGGATGAGTTTTCTTTAAGGTACCTGATAATTTTTTCTATAGTCCTGGCATTTTTAGCATCTTCATTCTTGGGTAGCAGGATAAAAAATTTAGTTTTCTTGACTACAACTTTTTTTATCTACAACTGAAATCATATGCTCCCATATGATTTTCATCTCATAAATAATACCATCCCATATTATTTGTTTAGCCTTGAGGAGAGACATGTTGCCTTTCAATTTATTCTTCAACTCTTTGATTTCATTGTTGCAAACCTGCAATTTATTCTTGGCCTACTCCATGCTTCTCGTGGTTGCATCAAGCTATTTCTCCTTATTTGAGAGTAGGTACTTGGTATTTTCCATGTCAATTTGTATTTTCTTGAGCTCACACTCTGATAGCGGTAAATCAGTGAGGGCCTTAGTGAACTATTTTGTACGATTTTGGGGGTTGTCTAGCACAATCAAAGCACAAATATGAGAATCAATTCATTATTAAAGCTCCGCAACTTTCTGTTTGAGGGCCACCACCTCATTATTTCTCTCTATTAACTCTTTGTCCAAAATTTCCTTGTCATTCTCTACCTAGGCCAACTCCCTTGTTTATACATGTTATGCTATAGAAATTGTAAGTTGTTGCTTGAACGGTTGAATTTCAGATTGTGAACCCTGTATAATTTCATCTACAACAATTTTGTCATTTGGATCTACCCCAAGTTTGACAATCAAATCTTTGAAACCCTCATTTTACAAATGAAGGGATCTTGAATTAGCCTTCTCCTATTTTATCTCAGTGGCATTTTTCTCCAATAATTTCGCAGCCTTGATAATAGTTAAGGATTCTCTACTCAATTCACTATATATTATCTCCCCTACTTGCTTGTGAAAGTTGATCTTATCTTGCAATGGAACACTAGCCATGTATAATGACAAATCCATTGTCCTGAATTGCGGTCCAGATGTAATGGACTGCACTAAAGGATGATATAGTGAAAATTTTATATTGTTTCTTTCCAGGACCATGGTAGCCAAAAGCCTCGTTTGGTATGGGACTGAATGAGATTCTAACTGTGAAATAATCTCATCTTTAATCTTACTATTACTCTCCTCTGTCATATTCCCTTCCTCCCATTTAGGACATGTTGTTGATGTACTCCCTAATGAGCCAAAAATTGCTTCAATTGAACTAGAGGTGGCATCCTCTTGACGATCCTCTAAAAGAACTTGGAAACCTGGCTAGTCCATATTTCCCTTGGTCAATTTTACCTCAATCTCTTCATCATTTTGTTCATATAGTTTGGCCTTTTTTTTTATGGTGCATCCTGCATCACTGTGTCTCTAGCCTCATCAACACTTCTTTTCTAGGCTTTCTCTTTTGTGACTGGTGTCTCGACCTCCATTTATGTATTAATAGGCTAGGATTCAAAATTAGATTTCCTTTCTAACTTAGGTATAGATTCATGTTCATAAGAAGAAGAATTGATTTATATCCTCCTCTTAGATATAATAATACCATGGGGATCATAATGACAAACTTCCCCTATTTCAAAATTCAACTCCTTTAGCATATCTTCTACTTGTTTGAAAACTTGTCTAGTGTTTAAAATGAAAGGGCCCACAGTTCATACAAGCTTAAGCATATAACCTTTCTTAGCAGGGACAAAGTGAATTTGATCTACATTTGAACGCTGCCTGAAAAATTCTAAGGTAAAGATCCTCATAGTCATAAACACATGTAATTGATATGGGGGCAGTTTGGATCCACACACCCTAATTTTAGTATAATATTCAAATAGGAACTAGTCATCTACCCTGGTATCCTTGCTAAGCTAAAGGAGTTCTCTCTGCTTAGGCATGACTCTACGGGGAGAGACGTTATTGGTGATTTTATAAGAAATAGCCATAAAGGAAGAGATGAACTGGGAAAACCCCTCATTGTTAGACTTCTTCTTCAAAGCACTATCCTAGTCAACTACTAATTTTCTCTTCTTATTAGAGTCTATGATACTCAGGCCTAGGTAATAAAATTCCTCTATATGAGCATACTTGAACAAGTAGACCAATATGGAATAATATCTGATGTAAGAGGCAAGGTGAAAATGGTTGAACTAAAACTTGATAGCTTTAGCAAGAAATGAGGGAATGTCAAGAACAGTGCCAGGCTTCATCATTAAATGTAAAAATCCTAAAGTCTCTTTGGTGAAAATTTCCATTTCATCCTCACCTAGCAACAACATAATTATGGCCAAGATAGTCTGTGCAACTTCTGAAAATAGAGAAATGGGGAATGTTTCGTAGTTTGGGGGAAACTAAGAATTAGGAGCTAAACTCTGATGGAACAGGGCTTGTATTCCTCTAGCTCAAAGTCCATTATAATTTAAAATGAGGATGGTCTCTGTAAATTTTTTTGGATTCAGGGATTTTGGGTAAACAAATGTGTTTTGGATTAATTCTGTGGTAACTTCCAGAATTTTATCGCTGGTCAGCAAAATGCAACATTTTTTCTCTTTGATGTATGAGACCATGAGCCAGGACATGAACTCAAGGATTGGGTAGACAATTGGGGAAATGAGGTAGTATAACCTCAAATCGACGACTCAAAACAAGTCTTCTTTGCTTAGTTAGTTTCCATATAAGTCAAAACAAAGGTTGGACAGGTGGAGAGGACAAAAAGGGTTGTGTATTTCTGCCTCGATGTCCATAAGTGGTTATGTGCGGCCTAGGGGTTTTGACTCTTGGGGTTTGGGAGGATTAGGTGCAATTTTCTTCATTTTGATCATGGTAATGATGTTGCAAGGATGGAGGACTACAGATTACATGGCGACTAGAGGTGTTTAGATGTTGTGGGTGTGAGAAATGTCCTGTACTAGTTAGCAGTTGGGCAAACGATGTTTGCAAACAAGAAAAACAACAAAAATGGGTGAATTTGAATTGGAAGGATTAATTTACAGAGATACGAGTGTGGTAAAAAAGAGGAGTTGTCATGGAAGGGGCATGTGGCATGGTCAGATTGGACGAGAAGTAGGGGGGAGGGAATAACATTTGAAATTTTACACTTGCCTACCATGCTTGCTTGATGAGTGGTCTCAATTATTGACATAGTCGTCGCGCTGGCACTACAAGTGGCTGTTCTATTCACCGTCCTCTGACAAGGTGCCTGGATGAGTTTGGGAATGGGGCTCCCCCCCCAAATTTAATCATAACCGTTGATTTTTCACACCCCCTTTTTGACCTTTGACTTTCTGAGGGGTAGGCATTGGCTTAATAACTGCGCTTGTTATCCCGCTAAAACCTCACTGGGATCAGACAAATTCAAAATGGACGACGATCCACCCGAAAGGTTCTCAAAGTTGAACACTTTAATATAAAGCATGGGGGGGGGGCACATTACATTATTTAAATGCCTGGATGCATTAGAGCTTAGGGAAATGTTTTAAAAGAAAATATTAATGCATTTTCATTTTATTTTTTCTTATTTTCCTTTTCTTTTTAATCCTTTCTTTTGAACTCTTAAACATGCCCTATATTCATGAATAAAACTTCTCTGCAACATGTATAATAGAAGGAAAGATGGAGAGGATAAAACACTGATCATGGAATAATTTCTCATGGGAATTTCTTCCTCAGCTCACTACCCCTTGTGTCGTGATGCCTGTAATGAACCTACCCCTCAGAGGAAGAATTTGTTGCCCCTTATGTCACTTTTCCTCCTGCTTTTTCATTACCAAATGAAGTGGCCTCTTGTGCCGATGTTGAAAGTGGGAAATATGAAAATGAAATTGTTGATCTGATTCTTCCACTTTGATATGATTTCCATGATCAAGATCTTATCCAAGAAAACTTTGAATGTTCCAATAATTTCATGGAGCCTAATGTGAAGGTTGACCCTCAATTTCTCGAGATGAAATTAATCTAGAGAATCTAAATATTGAATCTGATTTGATCTAAAGTATTGCTTCTTCAAGGGATACCTTTTATCCTCTACCATTGACACCTCATGGCCCTCTATACCTTGATTCACTTAATCAATCCGCTTCACCAACAATTATTTTAGATACTCTTCATTCTCAATTTGCTGCTTCAAGTGGTGATTAGGTACAAGGTGGTTACATCTCATAGGTGGAGGAGAAAAAGGGTGAAAACACATCCCATATCTCTTCCCTCTTTCAATTGCCTCTATGTCAATATCATGTTTCTACACTCTTGGCTAATCAAGAATCTTGTAACCTTGGAAATCAATCAAATGAAATTGAAGCTCTTAATCAAAATGAAGCCTTGGGAAACCATCACCCTAACAATAATGAATCCATTGGTATATATGGTGTTGAATCCCCAAGTACATATGTCTATCTCTTAAATTATCCAAAAGAATTGGATTTACAAGAATTAGATCTAGAATCTGATATGACCATGGAATAATTTCTCATGGGAATTTCTTCCTCTATTCACTACGCCTTGTGTCATAATACTTGTAATGAATCGACTCATGATGAAAATATGCCATGTGATTTGAAGTCACAATTTCATGAATTGGATTTTAAGTTGACACAAGGTGGTAAGGTTGTACATGATGAAAAACAAAACAATGTAATCTTTGAGAATCTACTCTATGGATTGTAATTCCCAACTCTGGATGGACTTAACCCCTCAGTTCATGTCGTTCATGATGCTAGAACAAAAGAATTTTGTGACTTTAGTAATATATTTGGTGATGTCAAAACATGTAATCAAACCGATGATGCAAATAACTTCCATCTGATTAATAATGATCTTGTTGAAATAACTAACAATCGCTGTCCACATACAATTTTTTATATTTCAGGTTCTTGCAATCCTGATCAGATCCCTGAACTAGGTCAGATCTAGATTTTCTTGCATGTTTTTTTCCTTAGCATTGTCACACTAGACGTAAGCTCATTCTTAAAATATTTTCAACATTTTCGAGTTAGTTTTCATAATTCTCAAGATAGATTTTTGGGTCGAATAGAAGATTCTTATTCGATTAATTTTTCTTCATGCAAATTGCTTGTATTAAATCCAGAGTTCGAAGGCATATTGTTGAAGCATGTGGAAATGGGTGCTCATCAACTAGAAAATCTTCTCCCGGTAAACTCATCCATGAATAATTGGCTCCTCATCTCTCTTGTGCATGTTGTGAGCCTAACTTGTTTTGTTTTGGCACAAGCTATTCTCCTAAGCATTACTGGATGTGTAAATTATTTTGTGAAGCAAAACTTACATGCTAACAAGACAATTCCTAAAACTGACATGAACATTAAGTCTAATTTGATGCATGAATATATTGATCTTCTGTCAACCTGTCCTCATTATCCCTTTTATCCTAAATGGTTTTATGGACTTAATATATCAACAACCATTTTGAATTCCTTAGATTTGCATGTTGCTGGTCTAGAGTATAATCAAGTGCAAGGTCATGATCTGTGATATTTTGAGGAAGAAATCAATGGATTTCTAACTCATCTTTCCGCTATATTTCAATATTCAACATGTGAAGAGGAAGATGTTACCATTCAAATCATCCTTGATATCTCTTAAATCGACTCATTCTTATCTTTGAACAATGAAGGTCTTATGTGTTAACTAGTTGATATGATCATAATATTGGCTATACCAGTTGTCTTTCAGTTTATCAATTTTCTACCAGTACATTTGACGATAGTTGTTTTACATTTGTTGATCTCATCGAGCCAATTAATTCTTATGATTCACCATCTCACTACTTAGATACTTATCAAGAAGTTGGGACATTTTAACTTTCACTGATGGTTATGTTAGGTTTTCACGACTTTGATAAGGTTTATGAATAATATCATATCAAATTTCACTTGCAAAGTTCTCTCCATATCTCGATTCCGTTGATTAAAAGATAATCTTTCCAAGAATTACAAGGTTTTGAAATTGGTTGTTTCGAATATCATGATCAAATTGCTGATTGATTGGAGGAGTCATATATAGTGAGCTCTGTTACTAATAGTAAATTTCAATCTTACCTAATGCTTGCTACGATTGAAATTTTTCATGAATGTAGATTTTCAAGATGCCTTCAGGGTTTTTATGTTCATCATTTTGTGTATCAAGGTCAAATTGCACACTGGTTAGAGAAAGCTTTTATGGCACATTCACTAGTTAATAGGCATGAACTTCAATCTCCTTTGCAAGCTATACATGTAAGTATTCTTACATTTTCACATTCTCATATCTGGGTATTGATTTCTTGTATCATTGTGTTTGCGAGTCGGGAAGAACCCACCTAGCTTCACTAGAAATCAAGTTTCACATGAGCTTGATCTCTTTTATGAATTAGATTAGGGTTTAGGTTGAGTTTGGTTTTATTTTCTTATTAGAATAGTCATACTTTCTTGCATTGTTTGCATTACCATGACATAGTTCTTAGATTCATTCAGCTTTCCTTCCTGAGTGGTGGGTCATTGTATAATTTTTTTTCCTTGCATTGTTTCCATTTATTACATTTCAACATTATTTTCTCTCTAATTTGCATTTCCCTTTTGTTTACATTACACTACATCCTACTTTCGTTTCTTTTCATTTTTGCATTTTTCTTCTCATTTGAGCCTTATTCTCTACACGTTCATTGCAAGCTTATATATAATGATGCCCTAAATATATTTCTTCATACCGTCTATTTTCCTTGTCCATAGTACTGAAATATCGAACCCATGGTTATGTGAATTGTGGTGGTGAATCCATGAGGTAGCCTCTTGTCGACCTGGTATTGAAACATGGTCCATTGTATTCATACATGGGTCTGGACTATTAGCAAGGAAAATATGATTTGATACTCATGGGGAACTCTAGTCAGTTCATAAGACTAATATCTCTAACTTGAAGTTTTTTTTCGGTTTGGTTCTGATAGTTTATATTGTGTTTTCATTTTCCATTTGTTAGAAATATGGAATGAAGACACACCAAACTTAGAATATCTTTAATTTTTTGTAAAACAACAAAAAACCTCTCTTACGTGTAAAATACATTAAGATCCCTCTTTTTCCTTAGCAAAATAAATTCCTATAAAATTCCTATGAGCATAAATGAAAATAAAATAAAGGGTGAAAAAAGAGAAAGACATTCTACACAGAGAAGTGATGCAAGCAACTTCGTTTGGGTACTGAATAGGCTTGCTAGAAGAAAAAAATGCTTTCAAGTTCTTGAGTGACCCCGCTGGGGTACTAAACATGCTTGCAGGAAACAAAGCAACACCAGAAACTCGATTTAAAATTTTGAATATAATAAGTCCTCTATTGTGTTCTCTGTATCATTGTTGAAGACTGACATGTGTGATATTTTGATAAGGTGGTTAAAGACTGATGGGACTTGGATGTGGAACAGATGAATGAAAAACCTATAAAGTGTCAAGTGACTCAAGTGGTACCCATGGTATTCAATTCAATACTTATTTGCATTTATTTTAAGACTCAATCTATTGAAGGGACTAAGGCAGAGATATTGGATTCTACCAATGGTTTTCCATGTGTTGTAGTCACCACAACACCACCCAAAATTTAGCCTACCACCAAATTTTGGGGTCCCCCTCTACTCTCAAGGTTGAACATGTATGCTTGTAGCTTGAATCAATTAAATTGTTCAAGGATCTAATTGCCATTAAATCTTATGGTTACTCACTGCATATCTCTACCTTGAATCATCTTGATTCTTGTACTTGGAATGCATTATGGTTTTTTAAGTCATTTCTTTAATCACGCACCCTCAAGATTCACACTCTCTGTGTTAGGTAAGGAAATTCATAGGCATACCTCTCCTCCACATTCATTCCTTAATTTGCAACCTCAAGATTGAATTCATTGGCACTACATATACATGTGATTTTTTATTAGAGGTGGTTTGTATGATGTGATTGTTCATATTTTGAACCAGAGTCTTTAAACACATATCTTATACTGAGCACCTTTTCAAAAGCGGTCTAGTATTTACAAAATCACCTAGAGGTTTTTTTTTTTTTTTGTATATAAAGTCCATCTATCTTGGTTACAATCTCCATCATTTATTTTACATTCCATCCCTTAACATGTATTCATTATAACATGAAGCGAAATGCATTTATAAGAGTTGATGTTAATTTTCTTTCCAGTGAATGACCATTGTCACAAATTACCACAATGTATACATCCTCTATTGATGGTCATTGTTGGAGTTTAGTTAAATTTCCCAAAAGGACATCACTTATGTTTTATGAAGAAGGAATCTTAGCTATTCCACTTGAACTTCACGTTGTTCTTCCAAAGCATGGTATCATTTATTGAAAAAACATTCCAAGGATAAGCTAATGTTTCAAAGATACATATCCATTGTATTGTTATGATGGTGGCTAGAATCGAAACAACAATTCTATACTCAACATACTACTTGATGAAAGGAGAATGTTTGGGTTAAATGTTGTAAATCATACTATGCAACACAAATGTTATGCTAGAGAAATTGCTATGATGAGGGGGTTCTAGCCATCAAAGGAGGCGCACCAACATCAAATCCTAGAAAGAAGACAAAATATTCAAGTTGCAATCCATGTGTTCAAAATTTTCTTTGATCTATAACCTTCGTACAAGGTGATTATGTCCAATAGCCTTGTGCTTGGTGGTAATTGTGTAAGCACACACACCAAAATATAAGACATATCAAATGATGATATACCATAGCACTATATCACTATAGAAAGAATGTTATTGACCAATACTCCGTAGGAAACATGTACTACATGTGTAATATTACAATGGAAATGAGTTTTTATGTCATCTTACGAAACCATATATATTAATGCATGTGAAAATTGCAAAGGCTACACAACCCCAAGAGACCCCAAGAGACCATTCATCGCAACGATTGTAGTTTTGCAGAATAGTGTTAAAATAATGATAATACGAATTTTCGTGACAATATGCTTGACACAAGTGTTGGGTGCAGGAATTGCGCTTGAGAAAACTCCTCAACACCTAATTGTGAACCTGATGGTTTCGTAAACTTAGAGACGAAGCATAGGCAATGCCAGAAATGGTATGAACTTTTCGTATCTCTAATCCTACTTCTTAAAGAAAATTCTTTGCAGAATCAGACAAAAAAAAATCGGAAATTCTTTGGGTCCCTATAATACTAGTGATTACCCCATTACTATTGTAGTCATACCCCTTATTTATATTGTTGTGCCCCCATTGCCCCCATATTGTTATTAATGTGCCCATAGAATCCCTCTATTGTTATTTTTGTGGCTTTATATTATTATTGTTAGGTCGGTTGGATTATATTGTGACTCCTTAGACTCCTATATATAGAAAGGAGGTTTTGTCATTTGAATCATCAAAGAATTGTTCATTTATGTAATGTAAAGGAGGTTTCCCCTCGAAGAGGCTGAATTCTAAGGCGTTGATCTATCTTTTCTATCTTTTCTTGAGCTGGTTTCATAACATTTGGTATCAGAGCTTTGGATTCTAGGGTTTCGCTGTTCCAAACAGGTCATCGTGGAATTTTCACTATAACTTTTTTTCTGTGACGTTTCAGAAGTCGCAAAAAAAACCCATTTGAGAAAAAATAGCGCTGAACCTTGGGTCCAAATTTCAGAGCTTTTCGCGCGATATTTTCGGAGATATGATCTGAGGAAGTTGGTCTTTTTGCAGACTCCTGAATTACACTCAAAACAGGTGACCTGGGGAAAATCGTCATAACTTTCTTTCTGAGCATCGGATTTAAATCTCATAAGAAGGTACAGAAATAGGACGGATTGTAGTTTTCTTTTATATATTTTTTAGAGTCAAAGGTTGAAACAGTGACATGTGGCACTTCATACAAGTTCACTCTACTGAACTAGTCTAGAATCAGGTCACTGCGGGAGATTGTGCATAACTCTTTCTTGGAGAATCAAATTTGGATCAGACTAGTGGCATTGGAAAGAGGACATAGAAGGCTACTACAGGTCACAATTCCAGAACTGGATGATTCGAAATTACAGAGATACATCAGATTCAATATCAGTCTTCTACAAAGAAAAAAAAGGTGTGTAGTTTTTTTTTTTTTTTTAATTTTTGCATAAGCTTGGTTTGAAGGAATTCAAAGTACATAGTAAAGAATTATTATCGGTAACTGATGCCCCGAGGAAAGAAAATGCAAACACCTAGTAAGAAACCTGAAAGCTCTAGCATGACTCATGAAGAAGAGGAAGAAATGCTACATGATATATCAAAATTACAAGAACAAGTGCAACAAATGTCACGCTCACAAAAGCTAACAGATGCTAAGATAAATGGCGTGGAATCTAAGATAAAGGGCATGGAAGCTAAGATGGATGATCTAAAGGCAGATTTGAGGACAAACTTGAAGACAGACATGGCAGATTTGAAGACAGATTTGACAAATTTTCTACAAGAAATACTTACTAATGGTGAAAAGGTTGTAAAGGAAACTCATGATGTGAACAAAAGAAATGTTAATCATGATTCATAGACTCTAATGTTGGATCGAAGACCCACCATATTCCAAAAATCGATATGAGGAAGTTTGATGGCAAGGATCCCGCCACATGGATATTACAGATGGAGCAGTTCTTCGATCTCAATAATGTGCAAAACACACAAAAGGTACGTATGGCAACTTTATATTTGGAACCAAATCAGTTTGTATGGTATCAATGGCTTTGCTCTCGTAAACAATTTATCACTTGGGCAATTTTTACGGAAGAATTGATAGCACATTATGAGGATACAAAAAGCAACACTTTTTTTAGCCAATTGATAAGTCTCAAACAAAAGGGTTCAATAATGGAGCACATTGAGGAGTTCCAAAAATTGAACATAAGGGTAAAAGATATTCCAGAGGAGCATAGGATTGATGTGTTCATAGGGTCTTTAAAGGATAATATCCAACATGATGTTCGACTTTGAGAACCTGATTCATTAGAGAAGGCATTCAGGTTAGCAAGAAAAATGGAAAACAAAATTATGGCAACTAGGAAGCATACCACTCACAACTATAAAGACGGAAGTGCAGTTGCCCCTAGTCTTCCACAACCTATAAGGTTGACACCACAACAATTGGAAGAAAAAAGAGCAAAAGGGCTTTGTTATAGTTGTGATAGAAAATACACTAAAGGTCATAAGTGTGCTGAGAAGAAATTATTCTACATAGATTGTGAAGAGGAAGAAGAAAAGGAGCAAGAAAGGTCAAAAGAACAGGATATGCTCCAGGAACAAAGCCTAGATGAAGAACAAATAAATCCGACCATATCTTGTAATGCATTGGCGGGAATTACCACTCCTCAAACCATCAAGATAGAAGGACAAATCAAGAAGAAAAAGGTAATAGTGTTGATTGATTCAGGAAGCACCCACAATTTTATTCATTGTAGGGTAGCAAAAGAATTGAATTGCTTCCTATATCCAGCACCAGAGTGTCAAGTGATGATTGCAAATGGAGGAACAATAAATTGCTCTGGAAAGTGCCATAATATCAAGCTATCCATGGGAGAATATGTATTGACTAGCCCAATGCTTTCCATTCCAATGGGAGGTGCTGATGTTGTACTAGGAGTCCAATGGCTACAATCCTTGGGTACAATAGCTTTTAATTTTCAAGAACTTTTCATCAAATTTTCTACGGAAGGAAAGGAAGTTGAATTAAGGGGTATTGCAGGGAAACCAGGAAAGATAATCAGCTCTAATGGTATGACAAAGCTTCTAAAAAAGGAGCAAAGGGGTGTAATTGCACAATTATGTTCGCTAGATGTTTCCACATTAGAATCATCTATTTCTCCAGATCTCCAAAAAGTCCTGGACAATCATTCCAAGGTATTTGAGACTCCCAAAGGTCTCCCACCTATGCGTGATCATGATCATGCTATTCATCTGATTCCAGGAAGTGTTCCTCCAAACATCAGGCCGTACAGATATCCCTATGTCCAAAAAAGTGAAATTGAACGTATGGTTGCAGAAATGCTAGAGGCTGGTATAATTCAACCGAGTCAAAGTTCTTTCTCTGCTCCAGTAGTATTGGTGCACAAGAAGGATGGATCATGGCGCATGTGTCCGGATTATAGGGAGCTCAACAAGCTCACTATTAAAGATAAGTTCCCCATTCTTGTCATTGATGAATTACTGGATGAATTGCATGGATCAATTTACTTCACCAAGTTGGATCTTCGTTCAAGATATCATCAAATCAGAATGAAGATTGAAGACATTCCGAAAACGGCATTTAGAACTCATGAGGGTCATTATGAATTTTTGGTCATGCCTTTTGGCCTTACCAATGCACCTTCAACATTTCAAGGTTTGATGAATTCAATTTTCAAACCATTCCTTAGAAAATTTGTGTTAGTATTTTTTGATGATATACTTATCTACAGCAAGTCTTGGAAGGATCATGTTGAACATGTTGACAGGGTGCTACAACTATTGGAGGAGAAACAATTATATGCCAAAAGATCCAAATGTTTTTTGGAGTCCAGGAGGTGGAATATTTGGGTCATATTGTATCTCATGAAGGAGTTAAGGTAGACCCTAGCAAAATTAAAGCCATTAAGGAATGGAAAATCCCCACATCCATAAAGCATTTGCGCGGATTTCTTGGGTTGACAGGGTATTATCGCAAGTTTGTTAAGAATTATGGGAGAATAGCAGCACCTCTAACGACATTATTGAAGAAAGATGCATTTTCATGGACTCCGGAAGCAACAAAGGCCTTTGAACATCTTAAAGAGGCAATGTGCCAAGCACCGGTCTTAGCTACACCAGACTTCACAAAAACCTTTATTGTGGAATGTGATGCTTTAGGAAATGGAATTGGTGTTGTTCTAATGCAAGATGAAAGACCCATTGCTTTTGAAAGTCGTCCAATCAAGGGAAAGTTTCTAAGAAAAGCTATTTATGAGAAGGAAATGTTGGCAATACTCCATGCACTTAAGAAATGGCGACCCTACCTAATGGGAAGACACTTCAAGGTAAAAACGGATCATGATAGCCTTAAATACTTTTTAGAAAAAAGATTATCCTCTGAAGAGCAACAAAAGTGGGTCACAAAGATGTTGGGTTATGACTTTGAAATCATCTACAAAAAAGGGAAGCAAAATGTGGTGGCAGATGCACTCTCAAGAAAGGATGAGGATGTGGAAGCATTGTTGTGCGCTATTTCTATCATCCAACCAGATTGGATAAATGAAGCAAGGGAGGAATGGAAGAATGACGAAGAAGTGTGGGCACTTATTCGAAAGCTACAACAAGATTCCAGTACGTCTGATACATTTAGCTGGAAAAATGATTCGTTATGGTACAAAGATCGCTTATACCTCTGTAAGAATTCCCAGCTAAAACAAAAGATTCTTATGGAATTGCACACTTCTCCCTTAGAAGGGCACTCAGGATTTTTAAAAACTTACCACAGGGTTAAGAAGGAATTTTTTTGGGATGGCCTTAAATCAGATATTCAAAAGTTTGTGGCAGAATGTTTGGTTTGCCAACAAAATAAAGTTGAAACAATTAAGACACCAGGTCTATTACAACCTTTATCCATTCCAAGCCAACGTTGGGAGGAGGTATCAATGGATTTTATCACAGGTTTACCCAAGTCTGAGGGAAAGAGTGTCATCATGGTGGTAGTTGACAGACTTACCAAGTATGCACACTTTTGTGCATTATCACATCCATTTAGAGCCAGTACAGTTTCTACTGCATTTATGGAAACAATTCAAAAGCTACATGGAAACCCAAAGATTATTGTAAGTGACAGAGATCCCATTTTCACTGGAATTTTTGGACAGAATTATTTTCTCGTCTTGGTACTCAGTTAGCTCATAGCTCATCTTATCATCCTCAATCTGATGGGAAAACTGAGATAGTAAACAAATGTTTGGAAGGATATCTTCGTTGCTTTGTTTCTGATAAACAGACACAATGGGTCAAATGGTTGCCTCTGGCTGAATGGTGGTATAACACTTCCTTTCATACAGCAACAAAAATGACCCCATTTATGGCACTTTATGGGTATCAACCACCATCCATCACATCATATTTAAGAGAAAATTCTAAGGTTCAGGCAGTGGAACATCACATCGAACATCAACAACAAGTCCTCCAACTCTTAAAGGATAACCTCGTGTTGGCACAGAATAGAATGAAACAACAGGCAAATCAACATCGCAGTGAAAGAAGTTTTGATGTAGGTGATTGGGTATTCCTACGGCTACAACCATATAAGCAAATGTCCCTCAAGCAAGCTAAGAAGGATAATAAATTATCACCAAAGTATTATGGTCCGTACAAGGTGTTGCAAAAGATTGGTACTATGGCATACAAATTGGAGCTTCCTGCAGCTTCTCGATTGCACCCAGTTTTCCATGTTTCATGCTTAAAGAAGGTTATAGGCGACAAGCTCCCAATTCAAACAATATTGCCAGAACTTGACGAGGAAGGAAAATTATATTGGAACCGGAAGCAGTTATAGAAACAAGAACTCGAAAGCTACGAAATCGATCAATTTCAGAGTACCTTATCAAGTGGAAGAACTTATCCCTTGAGGATTCCACATGGGAGGATGAGAATTTTATGCAGAAATATCCATAACTACTCAAGCGTTGAGGACAACACTTTTTTGAAGGAGAGGGGCATGTTGGGTCCCTATAATACTAGTGATTACCCCATTACTATTGTAGTTATACCCCTTATTTATATTGTTGTGCCCCCATATTGTTATTAATGTGCCCATAGAATCCCTCTATTGTTATTTTTGTGGCTTTATATTATTATTGTTAGGTCGGCTGGATTAGAAAGGAGGTTTTGTCATTTGAATCATCAAAGAATTGTTCATTTATGTAATGTAAAGGAGGTTGCCCCCTCGAAGAGGCTGAATTCTAAGGCGTTGATCTATCTTTTCTATCTTTTCTTGAGCTGGTTTCATAACAAATGATGATATACCATAGCACTATATCACTATAGAAAGAATGTTATTGACCAATACTCCGTAGGAAACATGTACTACATGTGTAATATTACAATGGAAATGAGTTTTTATGTCATCTTACGAAACCATATATATTAGTGCATGTGAAAATTGCAAAGGCTACACAACCCCAAGAGACCCTAAGAGACCATTCATCGCAACGATTGTAGTTTTGCATAATAGTGTTAAAATAATGATAATACGAATTTTCGTGACAATATGCTTGACACAAGTGTTGGGTGCAGGAATTGCGCTTGAGAAAACTCCTCAACACCTAATTGTGAACCTAATGGTTTCGTAAACTTAGAGACGAAGCACAGGCAGTGCCAGAAATGGTATGAACTTTTCGTATCTATAATCCTACTTCTTAAAGGAAATTCTTTGCAGAATCAGACAAAAAATAATCGGAAAGGTAATTAACACCAAAGTAACTCTAGTGATGGAATGTAAAAGACAATTTGCATGTAAATCAAGTAAAGAAATTCGACACAACATAAACAATCTTAAATGCTGAAATGAAATGCTATGCTCTTCTTCACATGGATGGATAACTGTCTAACAAATGGGCCCTTGCACAATTCTGTCTTCCTTCTGATCTTCCTTCCACACAAACAACCTATCCTTGCACTGTTACAATATGCTTGCACTAGTGCGGGTACATTATCTCTGTGCAAAAGAATATGTGACCTCCCTTAATAAAGACTTATGTCTTAGTGGAGGTGCTCTAATCCTAAGGGCTTAGAGCACTCTGTTTCTGTGACAAGAGACCAACTCTTGCACCAAAGCAGAGCTTCCTTCACTTAGATTCCAAATTACTTTCGAAAATACTGAAAGATGTGCTGGAAAAGAATTTGTGAAAAAGGAAATGCTTCAATTCATTAAACCTTGCAAAGAAATTCATGAAATAAAAGCATTTCAAAAGAATCAAACAATAGTCTAAGTGTTTTGCATGTGTTATCTAACTTTATTAATCCATTCAAAGATGCTTATGTTCTTTTCAAGTATGATATTTTTATGATGATTTTTATGAAACTGCTTCCAGATCCTCTTAAAGATGTACATTTAATACCAAAGATAGTTACCAAATTAATGATTCATTCACTTGTGTAATAACGGGAAACAATATGCAAAGAAGTGATTCACTATTCGTTGCAAAAGAATGATACAAACAACAACATGCATTGGTGCAGGAAAGAGTCCTCTGCACGATCCAATCAAATTGAGTTAAAACAAAGATTGAGAATAAAAGAAATGCAAGGAAGATATCTCATGAACAAAGTAAGCATATCTAACTCTCAAACCAAGGATCCGTTTCACACATTAGCTACACAAGATATTTTAAATTAGAACTTGAAAGATAAAGATTAAAACTATAACATCACACAACTGCAAATGAAATATCCATACCTTCTTTCTGAATAATGAAAGCGAGAGGGGTAAACGAGCTGGGTTGGCTGGGCCCTAGCCAACCAGTTCGTTCCCCTTCTAAGAAACAAAAAATCTCAGCACTTCGAAAGATACATCAAAGATAAACTAGATGTTATGTATCCAAATCATGACAATTCTCTTGTATTACTTGATTCAGAAAATGTACATGACAGAGCAGTCCAACCCCAGAGCTGAGACGATAACCAGATTACATAAACAAAATTACAATCGATGGTTCTCTACTTAACAACCTTCTCCTACCTATATCTATATCATATATATCCTTTCAGCTCTAGCCATTTTCACTAATTACAGACATTTCTTGTTCAGGCCTTTCGACTGAACAAACTTAGAAACCGAAATTACAAACTTGGCTAGCAGTTATAATACACATGAATCTCACTTGGACATAGCTTAACTTTGGAAAGTATTCCCTGATTGTGCGCCACCTGTTATCCTACTTCAGTTCATGAAAAGCTAAACTCAAAGTCAAGGATTGAGACCAATCCTCGTGGAAGATTTGCCTTCTCAGAAATCTCGGATAGTCCTCATGGCAGTGCAGGAATCTACCTGCACTAGTCATACTCATTCATAATTAATACTGAGTTCCATGATTACTGCAGGAAATTAATATGAGTTACAAGAGATATGTAAATAGGCATTAAATCCTATAAAGTGGTTAATAAAGTGTTGAAATAAATATCAATATAAAATATGAGCATGTGCAGGAATGGGTAACTATCTTGTACTAGTGCAGGAAGGAAGGTTCTTTTATTGAGATAAAATAGAGGTTGATTTTGATGGAAATGGGGTAGAAAATAGGACAATTTACCAACATCCTCCCATCCCTAAGTTGTTGTGTGTCCTAACACAACGTATTACCTCTGTAAAAAACCTTCAGAAATGAATGGCCAACTCCTCAGTCTTGAACCTCAATGTTTATTCCTACCGTTATTATCTTTGGCTTCTTGTCTCAGGCTTTTCACAGCTGCTTAGTCACCTTCTTGAGTCACCTATAGCATTTGGAAACTCGATACTTCCATACCTTTAGCTTCTGCTTCTGCCTCTTTACTTCTGCAAGTAACTCCGCCTCACTCTGTTTTTGCCAACTCTACTCTTTCATGACCTGGTTTAAAGCCTCCAAGTCATGGACTTGTTGCTCCAGATCTAATATTCTGCTATTGAGGAAAAACGTGGAGGATGCTGTGCTAAGATCTTCAAGTGTGAACGTCTTTTCTGCCACGGACTCGAAACAAGTCCCATCATCATCAAGGTCAGGGCTATTGAAAGCTTGCTTTATAACATCACTGACGATTTCTATACTCGGGGTTTTCTCATTATGGAGGGTTTTGATGCCCTCACCAATCTCCATGCTTTATGCACTCAATTCCTCGGGGCTCTTAACACATTGTTCTCCTGGCTTCTCAGGGGATTCAACACCCTATCTTTCCAAATCAGTAGGAATTTCAGTTCCTTGCTCTTCTACAACTGCAGGGACTTCAATACCATGTCCTTCGAACACCGTAGGGTCTTCAATACCATGACCTTCAAAAATCGCAGGGTCTTCAGTACCCTGACCTTCTAAAATCGCAGGGTTTTCAGTACCCTGACCCTCAAAATCATTAATGGTTTCTACGTCTGGTTCACTGAAATTATCAAGACCCTCTGCATGTTGTTCCTCTTCATTCTCTTCTACTTTCACTTCACCAGTATGCAGTGTTGACGTCATCTTCTTGCTCTTTAGTCTGCTGACAAATGTTGACAACAGAACGTCATCTTTTGCATTCTCCTCATCTTCCACAGTGTGTGCCACCTTGTCTACAAGCACCGAGAGATTATGAACTGTGGGGGAACTTTGGGGTGTTTCATAGATTACTAGGGTAAATTTTACGGGCTAATATTTGCCCATGGGCTAATTTTCTATGCTTTTTCCAAAAAAAGATTCACTAATTTCCATTTTTTGTAAAAATGATTCGCCCAAATTTTATAGAATGAAATTATTTTACCCTAAAAATCGCCAAAGAACTATATATATACTATATAAAAATATTAAAAATTTGAATATTTTTACAAAAATATCCCCAAACATTTTATAGATTTCATATTATGGACTAGTGGGATTCACTAAGGTTTCTAAACTTTAAGATAAATTTCCATCCTTAAAATTTTCACTTTCGATTAAAATTGGAGAACTTGACTGGTTCATTCCTTGGGCGACAATTTTCCTCCTCATCAAGGCTCTCGTCTTCCTCTCCTTTGCCACGGGTGGAGTGTTCTCAACAATCCTCTTCTCTGCTTGCACCAGTGAGCTTTCACCTTGTCGCTTGGCAGGAGACAATGTTCCTGCCTTTCTCTTCTTACCTTTACTGGTGCTAGAAGACTCTTCTACACCCCTTGCTCAAAATTCTTTCAAAAACGCTTCCCATGTTATCCCCTTTTCTTCTAACTTTTTCTTGAACAGAATTGTAATAAGCCCGTGATGGCAGAGCTTGTTTGCAACCTGACTTGCTCTGCTGATTTGCGCGTTTTTCACCATCTTCTCAAGGATTTTGAGCAAGAAGTGAGGAAAATTAGTCAATTTTACTTCCTCGAAATGCAACAACGATTAGAGGTGATATACAAATTCCAAGGTATAGCGTCCTTCTCTGGTTAAAAACTTCTGCAATATAAATAGTAAATCTCGCCACTTCCCGACCATGGCAGTCTGTGGAAGTCCCTTTCTCCAATCGACCTTAATTTTCTTATTGACCACAAACTGGTGCCAACGCTTCTTTGCGAGCCGCTCTTTTTAAACCAGCGCTCCCCTGTAAGTGGCAAGCCTGTGGCTTGTGCGACAAACTCCTCTGTCATTTTGAATATGAAGGACCAAACCCTGACTCGGCCTTCTTTGAACGTCCTTGGAAACTCTAATGCCATCGCCATGCTGAACCTGTCAAACTTTTTTCAGAAATGGTAGGAACCTAGATTCTTGCAATAGTGCAAGACTATCCCTGTACTCAGCAGTTTGTTCAATTTCCTACAAAGACATCGATTCATTCCTCACAGGCACCATTTCAAACCACTCTCCAGTTCACTCTGTTCACACTCTCAAAGGAATTTCTGAGTGACTCCAATGTTCGCTGAGAGTTTTATGCTGGAGGTTCATCGCCCTTCGTCTTTTCAGACCCACTCATCTGGATATGATGGAGCAAGCCCCCCCCACATCAGGTATTGATTCATGTCAGCCCACTATGGGTGAATCATGATGATTGGATGCAATGGCGGTATAGGCGGTGGTGGCGCAATGGCTACAATGATTGGATTGTGGGTAAGCTAATAATGGCCAGGAAATGTGGAATCATTTCAAGGAGGGTGTGTAGGTTATCAGATAGTAGTACCATCCCGCAGTCAGCGTCATAATTCAATCAGACATACTTCAACATTTATTAAAAAGATTAGATTCCAAACCTTACACACCTTGCACTTTAAAGATTTGTTCTTAAATTAGTAAATAATGAAACAAATCATCAATTAAAACATGGAATGAGATAACATATTAACATATGTGCAGGGAAGTACAAGCCCATAAATGTCCCTGATAAATCACTCCAGGACTGTGTAAATTTCTTTCACAGTCAACTATGTTTCTACACCAAACCTGTTGTGCTTGCACGAGAGACTTTTACCAAATAGAAAATCTGATAGGATGTACTTCTGTAGCTGGACTTAAACCATTTGCCTCGTTATACAAGAAAAAAATATTCTCCATCCTTTGACGTTTCTTGAACATGCCTTCTGGATTGACTGTATCAAATTTTGCAATCAATTTATGAGGAAATAAAGAAGTGGGAAAGGGGTAAAAAATTTAGAATGGGAAGGAATATTAAATAAGATGATATCATTTACCTTCATCATCAAATTTCTAAGTATGGATGAAAATTGAACATTTACCAAAGTACATAAAGTCAATTGATTAACCTCCCTCATTCATTACATTTTTCAATTAACTAATTTCCAAGGAAAGTCTTAAAGTACCTAAAATCTTAAGTTAAAGGGGCTCATAGCATTTCTCTGACTTTTGGAGGGACCGGACCCTCGGCCCAATAACTTATAGGTCCTAAGTACTTAAAGTCCCCTCATAAGCATTCACCCCCTTCAAATTCACCTCATTTTCCCTAACAAATCCCTTTTCCTAAGGTAAACCACTATTTTCTCCTAAGGAAAATCCATTCCCCCAAGAAAACCCTTTTTTCGAAGAAACCCACAAAAATAACACTAAGCCTAAGTTATAATGTGTTGATAAAAGAAAATAAATTATAAATACACATCTAACTTGTCCTTAAGTTATTTTTCGCTTTCAATTCATATTAACTTTAACTTTATATATTAAAATCCCAAAAAAGAAATATAACCCTTCCCATATATAATTATAAATAAAACCCCTATATTAATATCCCACCCCAAAGTTTGAAACATGAACTTTATTAATGAATAATTAATGGGTTAACTAGTTGATCAACGGCTAATTAAGAACCAAAACCCTCCTCTGAGAAAAACGAATTAATTAACTGATCTGCGGTTAATTAACAATCGACAGCTGCCAATAAAATCACCCCTGATACCCTTAATCCGCCATAATCCGTGATTAATTAAAATCACCGCTTTAAAACCCCTGTCGGGCCCCTGCATTAAACTTCATGTAAAATCTATGCCTCGATCACCGTACAATCAGGTCCCATTTGATCTGACATTTGACGATCATATCGGGCAGCCTCCAAAAGCCGAACTTTACCCGCCTGATATTGGTGGTTTCACTGCTCACCCCGCTGCTACGTGGTGCCCAATGAATGGCATCCGGTGGTCTTACCGCCTCCGGCTAGACGACAAAAAGTCTCATCCACCACTTAAATCCAATTGTACCTTTCCTCGTGTACCTGCCAAAACAGTTAACTTTGCAAATAAACTAAAAAACTCATTGCTTTTAGTTTTATCGTGAAAAATATCGCTCAAACCTCCATGCAAGCACCAGAGTATGTGCAACCGTCAACCCACGTCCAACTGCCAACCTCCTGAATCTGCTAAACTTCCAGACCACCTTTTAGTCACGTACACTTCCTGCAAGCCATGCACAATCATATATCAATCCATTCAGAGCCAAAACAAGGTATTTACCTAAAATCATTGAGAAACCCAGTTTAATTCCCAAACCTTTACTCAATTGCTTTAAGTTATTAAGTAATTAAGTAAAATAACTGCCTAACAACTCTAAACCATTCTGAATTAAACCAATTTGCCCCCAATTTGGCTGAAAACCTTTCGCCTCCGTCCTTGAATCCACAAGAACCAAGGATGGCTGCTCTAGTTGCATTGAATGTCCTACCAATTTCTACTCCCCATAGGGACTTAGACCATCTCCCTTTGGCAGATAAAGACTTTCAAATCAAAGATACCTCTGTCCAAGAATCCCCATTGAAGCTATAATGCAAGTACAGAGACCAGTACTTAAACCACGCAGACAAAATAGGTCTTTCGGAATCATGTTTAAGCAAGTACCAATTCCCTGGAGTTCATATCTTCCTTGAGATCGTCCACTATTGCCATATGAACTATAGTCCCAACCAAGGAGCAGTGATGACTCCTGACCATACTGTATTATTTACCATCACTGCTGAATCCATAAATGAAATGCTACAGTTGTAACCAGGCCAATACCTGAACCCCCTTTCTGTTGGAGACCTGCTTAACAGATTCCCTGCACCCACCTCCATCGAACTAGCTCAGTTATTCCAGACCTTCATTAGGGAAGAACATTACATTCCAAAGGAACCTCCCCATTACATGTGGACTATATTCTCTTATCTTGGCGGAGACATCATAACAATGATATCTAGTGTTTTAGGCTAGACTACAAGTGAATTTGTTGATGAGATTATTATAGCCTTCATGTCCATTTACACTCCTGGACAACCCCCTGCCATCATGTTTGACTATGCTAAGTTCATTGCAGATAAGATGCATGATCAATTCATGAGGATGGACAATTAAAGAGTATTCAAATATTCATCAGTTTTATATCATCTCTTTTTGTACTATCAAGCTGATAAATTCCCATTTGCACTCCAAAAGCTTGATACCAGAGGAAACCCCAGATCAATAGTCTTCTAGACTTCGTTAATCCACCAATATGACTCTCCATATACTTATACAGATTTCATAGATATCTTTGTGCACCCAGTGGCAACTATGTCGTTAGGAAGTCCACCCCCTAGAATTAGTGTAGGTATCAGGAGGGTCCTATAGTTGTCCAAACAATATAGAGTGGGATATTGGTACTTGTACCAAAATCACACCAAAATAAGAATATATGGTTGTGAATTAGCATCCTAGAAACTGCCAAGATACCTCCCCATGAGATTGTTTGCTTTGGAGTACTACAGGCAAATGATTAATTCAAATGAGGTACATTTTGTGAAGGCCAAGAAGAAAGCTCAACTCAAAATAAAAGACCAGCTTGGACCCTTTATATGCAACAGCAGGGAAGCAGGAAAGGAAGCAGAAGAAATCCTTAAAAGGTTGAAGCTAAAAAAAAGTTTCATATGGAGATATGACCCTTTAGATTTCATCTACAATAGAAGACAAAAGAACAAATTATCTCCCTATGTCCACTACAGAATTCCTGAAATAGAACAATATGCAAATCAACTAGAATGGGTGGATAACACTTTAGTAGATCGAGATAGCACAAACGTTGCTGTCAATAATGTGTTGATTGATCTTGAAAGAAGACTTGATGAAGATTCCTTTGTACAGGTTCCAGGAGAATCCCAATCCCAAAGGGAAACATAGGAACACAGTGAGCAACTAGCAGAAGAAGGACCTCAAGAGCAAGAAGAATCAGAGCAACCTGACATATCAAAAGAGTTGGCTCAGCCAGAACACATCATGAGTAATCCTCCTATTGTACAGACTCCTCTAAATGAGGAGAAGAATCCCAAAAGAGATAGAGAGGAGGCCACTCCTTCTAGCAGACCTGTTGCATAGAATTATGTCAAGAGGCAAAGGTTAAATCCTTTTTTAGAACAAGAGTTCACAGAGGAAACAATTGGAACTATAGGTACAAAAAGAGCAGCAAGCAGGCAGACCACTCCCTCTGGAGGTACACAAGAACTTTCCACTTCATAGGCTCAAATGCTGGAGAGACAAGAGAGTGTTGAAGTATCCTCATTTAGGGCTTCGATTGGCCAGAACCAAGACATTAGAGAGAAATACAAGGAAATAAAGTTCAAAAATGAAATATTGAAGGCCCAAAGCTATGCACAATACCTTAAAATGGCTCCCACTAATAAAACAAGGCTAATGTCAGCCTTTGATGTAAAAGAAGGTAAGATGTAGATGACTTTCATGAAGCCTACCACACAGTAACCTAGGTCTATACCAGATTACTTGAAGATGGACTTTGAGGTGTTGGTGAAGTATATACATCCCATCGACCAAATAGAACTATGCAAACAGACCAAGGAAATGGTCTATTCCTCATTTTGCAGCAAAGCCATTGCAGCACATCAACTCCAAAATTCATTGAATAATATATCAGCACAATTCCAGTTAGAGAAGGCCTCTTCACAGGCCAAAGGTACCAGGATAAAGTCCTTAGAGGAATTAATCATAGAATTGGGGTATGATCCCAAGGATCTAAAGGCTGTAGAAAATCTAATAAAAAAGAAAAATGATGACATAGCTACATTGAAAAAGCAGCTCAAAATTCCCCCTCTACATCATCCACAAACAACTGAAGTATTAGAAACTCGGAAGGAAGAGGAGCTTATCGACTTAGTCTTTAATCTGAATGATCAAATAAAAGAAACAGAGAAAGAGTTGGATAACTTGATATAGTCTAAACAGAGTGAGTTGGCCACCACTCCACAAACTATCATTCCTACAGTCTCTACAGCAGTGCCCTCCACATCGGCTGCTTCCTTAGCACCAATAGTTCCACCAGCTACAGCTCTGCCAGTCATAGGTACATCTACAAGTGCACGGACATCCACAAAAAAGACAGCTGAATTGGTAAAAGCCATGGAGGAAATGACCATCTAGGCTACTGAGCTAAAAAATCTTAGAGAAAAAGTGTCAAGTTTGAAATTGATTGCAAACTTGCACAAATACAACAGAAGGAAGAAGCTCAGAAGAATCAAATAACGAGAGAAAGGATAAAATTCCTTGAAAAGGACTTGACATTGCAACAACCACTAGGAGATATAAAGGAAATGCTTTGGGACAACATCATTGACTCTATCAATGATGTTTGGCCATCAATTCAAGTAATTTTTGAGCTAAATGAACTGGTAAAAGTGGCCATAGAAGCAATTCACAAGACAATGGAAGAGTTGGGAGACAAGCTTGAAGAAGCGAACCAATTGATAGCACTCTTGAAAAACAAGAACTGGTATTAGCTGGATGGACTGGGCATAGAAGATAGAACATGGACCATCATATAGATCAAGAAGATTCTTACCAAAAGGAACCTTATGCTCAATTTTGAGAAAAAATGCCAAAGCATTCAAGTTGATATTGATAGGTTTATGACAAAGTTTGGTATTTTAAGGGAGAAAGGACTCCCTAGTCCTATGGTAATCCATGTCAAACTTATGACCCAGGATGATTACGTTGAAAGACTAAACAAGTTGGCCAACAACCAAGCTAGTACTTCCGAGTAAAAGCTCTGCCCAACAGAAAAGTATTATATGATAATCTGAAAAATTTGTTTTTCTTAGAGCATGAGGTAAAGCACCCGTTTGTCAACAAGACAAATTTAGCCAAGTACACTGAAGCTGACAAGATATATAGAGAGATGATAAAGATGAAATTACCTGAAGGTGAATGGTGGATGAATCTAACAGATTTACTATAAAGTTACTGCATTAAATCTATATGGTAGCTAGGTAAAATAGATAAAACAGAGTCAATGTGTAGCAGGTAAAGAGTATCAATAGGTAGAAGACATAAAGTGATTCCAACACATAGTTATCAAGCATTTGAAAGAGCCAAATCCAAATTACAACAGCCAACACAGTCACAATAAAAGGGACAACAAGAAGATAGTTCTCCATTTGTCTCTATCTTCATGCTTGAAGATATTTTCGGTTTCCTATAATAATTCTCATATTGTTATGAGATATTTTGTAACTTTTTTTGTATAAATACTTCACAATTTGAAGTGATTAGGGTGGATTAAAATACATTTCTGTAGAAATTTTATATCATGTTAAGGAGCTATTGTATTCAAGACTGGATTGGTTTTGTTGGGTCATGAAATAAAGCTAAGGAGATTTCATTGGATTCTTGTGCATAGTTGGAACCAAATAAGTATTATCTCTTCATTTTTAATTATTGTTTTCTCGTCATGTTATAAATATTCGCATGTTTTCTCTATGAAATTTGAATAGTAAACAAGGAATGATGTTTCAGAATTAGCTTTAATGCTCTTTGTCTTGACTGTTTACTTTATCATTGTTTTCTACTAAACTATTTTTGTCTTGGAATTCTTAATTGCTCCCTTACTTCCGTAATTTCCTGCACTTAGGTCCATAGTAAAGGATTCTTAGTTTCCCTTTGCTATTGATCTCCTTTTGTTCTTCATCTTGATTCCGGTTTAAGGATTCTTCATTGCCCTTCTACCCTGGTTTGGACTACCTCATCCATTTGAACCCGCAAATTTGCTTTTTGCTGTGCTAGCCTGCCTTGTGAACTCTTCCTTTAGTAATTGATCTGATCCAGTTAAGCCACTCTTTGATTGACTCCATAGCCCAATGGCCTGAATACTTGTTTTGCCCATCTGTTTTCTTAAGTCCACCACCCATTCAAACCAAAAAATCATGAGCACTAAGAACTAGTGTGAAATCCTACCCAAAGCAAAGTTAATTATAAAGAGAGAGCCCTCTCTAGACTTAGGTTGGCTAGAACCCGAGTCTAAAAGATTAGGTTTGTGGTTACCTCAGATTATTTCTTCTTTTATAACTTCGAGGGAAGACTTCTGAGTGATAACATAGTGGATAACATACTGGGGAATCAAACCCCTAGTCTTAATAAACCTTTGGGAAATTCAAATTTTTATTTTCAAGCCTCTTAAAGGGTTTATTAGAAGTTATTTTAAAAATTCATAAAAAAAAGAAAATAATTAGAAAAAGCTCGAAATCTAACTTCAAGGAGAACTCACTATACAAGGGCTAACCTTAATCTAAATCCTCCCCCTGTGTTTGATAATCCCAACCTTATTCGGAGAATAATCAGAAGACAAGAAAGTTTAGTAAGCCCAAGACCTTTATTTAGATCCAATTCCTGCCCTAGTGAGTGGTTTTTCATAGAAGACCTCCCTTTTGACGAGTATTTTGACCTTTCTTTATTTAGAACCAAGTTTGTGAGTGCACTTGAAAATATAGTTCTAGATCCAGAATTTACAGCAGAACTTGAAGTCCAAAGGGAAAACTTGTCAATTGACCAGTACCTTCTAAATTCCCCTTAGTCATCCCTTACTACTGATAAAATCCCTGAACTTTCTAAAACAACTTCAACTTCTTTTAGCTCATCATCATTTCCTCACACTTCTGAAGTTTATTCCTCATCTCCGTCCATACCTTCACTTCCCCATCAGCCTATCACTACCCATCAGATGCCCATTACCCTTGCTACCCCAAATCCCCCTGTTACCCCAACTCATGTTCTCAATATTGTCCAACTTAGAGCTATGGCACTCAGATACGCCCCTCTTGTGATGCCTGCTCCTCAAGGTGTCTTACCACCAGACTATCAGAGTAAACTTGTCCTATTTGATGGCACTGGATCTTGCACATCATAAAAACACACAAGAAAAATGACAGATTATTTTGAACTGCATGAAATTGACATAGGAGATGTCCAAATGAGAATTTTTTCCCAAACTCTAGCTAGAGAAGTGAGAACATGGTTTATATCTCTACCTAATAATAGTATAGATAGTTTAGACATTTTTTACCAACATTTTTTAAATAGGTGGGAGAAGAAAAAGAACCCTCTTCAAATTCTTTTCGAATATGAAAACCTCAAGAGGGAACCAAACAAAACCGTTCAGGACTACTAAACTAGATTTAACAATGTATTTAATGCAATACCACTTAACCTTAGGCCTCCACCTAGCTTAGCCCTGATAAAGTTTCCAGACGGATTTGACACTGACATGGCGTTTTGACTTAGAGAAAGGAATCCCCCTACACTAGAAGATATGCTAAGTGTAGCAGTTAGCATAGAAGCTAATCTGCTATCCAAAAGAGCTAGGGTTAGAAACAAAAGGAGAGCACCCTTGAAAGATGAAACTTCACCCTTTGATAAAAAAATGGATGCTTCAGCTAAAGGAATGGAAAAATTGATGGACAGGATAGAAATCATTGAAAAGAAACCTCACTGGGATAACCAACAAGCACCTCCAGTAAGGAACCCAAAATTTAGGAAGAACCAGAACCAAAATACGGGTAAAAATGGGCTTGATCATAACATTAAACCTCCTTTCTAAGAGAACTATGCTGAACTTCCCATCGGGAAGACCCTGAGCTAGACACCCAAATTAACTTAATGGGGTTAGATGATGAAGAAATGGTCTTTCTGACTTAGGATGACCAGGAATTATACATGCTTCAACAGTTAGAGACCCAAACTGGAGAATCTTTCGACTACAAGCAAGGGTATGATTTTGCTATTTTCGAACTGTATAAACAGTACAATTTGAGGAGCAAAAAGAATACTGATGTTCCGGGCCAAAACAAGAAAGCAGTACCTAATCAGCCTAAGAAAGTGAAAGCTGCTCCAGTTACAAAAACTCTACAAATCCTTTCTAGATCAAATCAGAACCCTCCTAGTCCCACCATTGAAGATGTAACCAATGACCAAACTTCTAATGAGCAACCTTCCACTTCAGTTCCCCTCAAGGAAACAGTGGAACGATCTCCAGAAATTATATTAGAAAATCTAATTAAAAAGACTCCAAACACTAAAAGAGAAGAACAAACTACTCCAAACCCTGTTGCTAAGATTTCGAATGTTCAAACAGACTAATCCCCTTTCCTTTCAATTTGGGAGCAGAGATGGCCAAACTTAAAATCTCAATTCCTTTAACAGAACTAGTTAAACATGAAACTTACAGATCTCAAATAAGCAAATCTTTAAACTTCGTTGAAAATGAAGACTCTGTTAACTTATTTGACAATCAACCTGAGTTAATTTTCGGTTCTGATGTTAATGGAAAACTAGTGGAAGGAGGGATACCACCCTTTTACATTAGCCTTAACATCCACGATAAAATCCTAGATAATACCATGCTAGACTTTGTGGCTTCACACAATATTATGCATAAATCTATTATGGAGAAGCTAAACTTGGATATCACTAGGCCTTACAAGGACCTGTTTTCATTTGATTCAAGCCAAGTTAAGTGCCTAGGACTTATAAAAGATCTGTGTGTTTCCCTAGTGCAGTACCCTACTAAGACCATTCTTATGGACATAGTTGTTGCTGATATACCACCTAAATATGGCATGTTGTTGTCTAGATTGTGGGGTGCAAAACTCCAGGTATCTCTGCAAATTGACATGTCGTATGCTACCATATTAGTCTTTGGACATCCCAAAAAATTGTATAGACAGACTCTCATAAAGTGTGTAGTGAGTACCCAGGAGAGACCTCAAAACTTTCCTATATATTCAATGCATTCTGATATTGATTCTTTCATTCTTTACAATGCCGAATCTAACCAAGAAAACACTTCAGACAACATTATTACAGAACCAAAAGAAAATACAGTAGCAGAAGACAATCAAAGTATCCAAATTCAAGAGATTTCAGATAATAAAGATGACATAGATACCTTAGTCAAAGAAGATTTTGTTCCCCCAGACAGTAAGAATTATGAATATGAAATTCTATGGCATCTTGAATTCGATGGGTCAGTAAACAAACTAGGCACAGGAGCAGGAGTATGGATTTACAACTTAGAAATTGATCATTGAGAGGGTCATGCCTACATATTGAACATTAAATGCACTAACAACATGGATGAGTACGAAGCACTTCTGTCAGGTCTGAAATTGGGAAAAAGGTTAGGAGCCATAAGAGTCTCTATTATGGTAGATTCTGAGTTGGTACTAAAACAAATTAACGATGTTTATATGACTAGGGATCCTAGGTTAGGATTTTATAGAGGAACAATTGTAGAAATACTAAATACTTTTCTATAAACCAAGCTTGTTGTTATTCCAAGAAAACACAATATGAAATATCACAGTTTAGCTATGTTTGCTAGTACTTGCAAGTTCCATTTTAGCCCAACCAGCAGTACACTGCTGAGGTTAGACACATACCTGCTATTCCTGACAACTTAAAGAACTGGCAAGTGTTCAATAATGATAAAAAAATTAACAATTTTCTAACTTTAGATGATGAATTTGTAAATAGCAACATAGACATAGACACAACATTAGATTTTGATTACCCTGATAAAATAGAAATTAACAAAGTAGAAGATGAAAGGATAGATAGATTCCATCCCACAAATTTTACAAAATCAGATATTCGAAACCTAAAACAAATTGAAATTGATGAAGCAATCGACGAAGAATATGAAGTCGTCAATATTAAAGATAATTTTATGCCCAAAGGATTAACTCCTTTGGAGGACTTATTTGATTCAAATGATGTCCCTAAAAAGCCGAAAATGGAACCCTTAAAATTAGACATTGAGGAGTGTAACATAGGCTCTGAAGAAGATCCCAAAATGATAAAACTTTCAAAGTCTTTACCTCCCAATGAAAAAGTGAAATACATAGAACTGTTAAAGGAATTACAAGACGTTTTTTCTTGGAATTATGAGGACCTCAAGTCCTATGATACCAGCATAATACAACACACCATTCCATTAAAAGAAAACCAGAAGCCTTTTAGACATAAGCTTAGAAGCATTAACCCTATTCTATTGCCTTCTATTGAAAAATAGATCAAAATAATGTATGAAGCTAATATCATTGCACCAATTAGACTCTCAGATTGGGTTTCTAATTTGGTACCTACAAGAAAGAACACTGGTGAAATTAGACTGTGTGTTGACCTTAGGAATCTAAATAAAGTTTCACTAACTACCCTTTTCCTAAAATGGATCACATATTACAAAGGGTAGTAGGTTCAACTAGAATCTCTCTGCTAGATGGGTTTTCTGGTTATAACTAGATTTTAGTCCACCCAGATGATCAGGAAAAAACTACATTCATTATTCCATGGGGCACTTTCAGGTATGTGAAAATGCCTTTTGGGTTAAAAAAATTAGGGGCCACATTTCAAAGAGAAATGGACATAGCCTTTGCTAAGGAAATCCATGACTTCCTGGTAATATACCTAGATGATATCACAGTATTCTCTAAATCAGATCAGCAACACCTGGATCATCTCAAGTATGTCTTCACCAAATGTAGGAAGTATGGGATTTCTCTGAATCCCAAAAAAGCTTTATTTGGGTTGGAAGAGGGAAAATTACTAGGCCACATAATCTCCAAATATGGTATCCGGATCAACCCAACAAGAATTGAAGCCATTTTGCAGATACCACATCCTAGGAACATCAGAGAACTACAAGCATTTTTAGGTAAAATAAACTTTTTGAGAAGATTTATCTCTAACTTAGTTGAACTAATTAGATTACTAAACAACATGTTAAAGAAAGATTCAACTATTAAATGGACACTAGAGGCTAAAAGGTCTTTCGAAGATACAAATCTAGCCTTAACACAAACACCAGTTCTCATCAGTCCAATGTTTGATAGGGATTTCATCATTTTTTTTTTTGCCTTAGAACATACTATTACTACAGTCCTACTACAGAAAAATGATTACGATTTTGAACAACCAATAGCCTTCTTTAGCAAAGCCCTAAGAGATGCACCTTTAAATTATAATATAATGGAAAAGCAAGCTTTTGCTCTAGTTAAAGCTATTAAAGATTTCAGAGTTTATATCTTGTATTCTCATATAGTAGCTTATGTTCCCAATGCTGTAGTTGAAGACATTCTAACACAGGATGGACTAGATGGAAAGAGAGGGAAGTGGATAGCTACCATATTAGAATATGACTTAGAAATTAAACCTGTAAAATTGATCAAAGGCCAACATTTAGCCAAGCTCATGGTTGAATCGAACTGTCAGGCCCTAGACATAAATTTCATTGCAGAATTGGATAACGAAGAGGAGATGGTGACTCCACAGGTCAGCTAGGCTTTTATTGACTCACCTTGGTATGTTGACATTATATACGTTCTAAAAAATCTTCAAGCTCCTCTTGAGTTATCGAGGACTAAAAGTAGGTTCTTAAAAATGAAATCTTTGAAGTTTTGCATAATTGACAATGCTTTATTTTGGAAAAATCACAAAGGTATCCTTCTTAATTGTTTGTTAAAGGAAGAATATGGCACAATATTATAGGAGTTCCATGCAAGTGACTGTGGGGGACATCTTTACTGGAAGACCACAACTGATAAGATCTTAAGAGATGGTTTTTAATCGCCCACTTTATTTTCCGATGTGAAGAAATTTGTAACCTCATGTCACAAATGTCAGATTTTTGAAGGAAAAAGAAAACTATTACCATTACCTTTGAAACCAATATCTACTGAAGCACCATTTCAATAATGGGGCCTTGACATCATTGGTGAAATTTATCCCCCTTCCTCTGCCCAACATAGATGGATCTTGACTACCATAGATTATTTTACAAAGTGGATAGAAGCCATACCCTCAAGACAAGCTACTGATACTGTCATAATAGATTTTCTTGTGGCCAACATTCTGTCCAGATTCGGTTGCCCAAGCAAAATCATCACAGACAATAAAACAACTTTTAAATCAAAGAGGATGATTGATTTCTGCAACAAATATCATATAACCCTGGGTCACTCCATAACCTACTATCCCCAAGGAAATGGACTAGCAGAGTCTTCCAACAAGAGCTTAGTGAATATCATCAAAAAATTGTTGGAAGATAACAAGAAAACATGGAGCAAGAAGCTAGTAAATGCCTTATGGGCAGATAGGATGACCACAAAGAAATCCATTGGTACCAGTCCTTATCAGCTAGTCTATGGAATGGAAGTTGTTTTCCCATCTTCCTTGGGAACACCAGTGATGAAATTGCTCCAAGAAGCACAGGTTGAGCCAAATGATATTCAAAGGAGGATCAACCAGACAATTCACTTACAACAGACCAGGGAAGAAGTGTATATCAGATCCCAAATTGTGCAAGAGAGAATCAAGAAAGCTTTTGACAAAAGGACCAAGGCAGAAGATTTCTATCTAGGAGATAAAGTTTTTAAATGGGACTCAAGAAGGAATGATAAAGGTAAACATGGGTAGTTCAACTTCCTATGGAAAGACCCTTACATCATTTATGCTTTCAGAGGTAATAATGATTTTTTTCTCAAAGAATTGGATGGTGCAGAAGTAGAAGGAGGACTAATTAATGGTCGAATGCTTAAGCACTATATAGATCCCAGTGATTGATTTCACTAATCACTTGTACATATTTTATTCTTCAAAAAGTTTAGTGTTGATTGGATGGTAATTTTGGAGTTGAAGCCCAAAGAGCAGGCCCTAGCTTCAAAAGTTTCACTGTCGTAAATATCAATAAAGCAACAAAGTAAAAGGGAAAAGTTGCAGATTAAAATCATAGTAATTCGGAAGGCCATTGATCTACTAGTTATTGACATTTCACCAGGAAATTCCATTCCCAAGTGGAGCCACTATTAGGTTCCTATACTAATAGGAGTCATAATTTTTGAATAGCTGTGGTTAAATCTATAATATGTACATACCTTTGCTTTCCGCAAATGTTTTCCATATTCAAAAAATAAAAAATAAAATAAAAAATATGTAAAGAGGGTATGTCCTAAAATAAAAATCAAAGGACAAATAGAATAAAAAGGTCAAAAAATATGAAAAAATGAACCCCAAGAAAGAAAAATACAATGAAAGTGTGCAAGACAAAATGCCACTACTATTTAATTTTTATGTAGAATAAAAGATTATGTGCAACTTGTTACCTTTGCCACAATCCATGGATGGTCAAAATGTTTAAACTTGGCTATTTCATGTTTTCAATTTTATGTTTAGAGATAGAGAATAAAATCTGACCACACTGTTTAATCTTGGCAGATAATTAGATTAGGTAGAGTGAATAAAAGGAGCTCAACTATTTAATTTGAGCCCTTGAATGTAATAAGATTAGACTTAGTTATATTACTTTTGTATAAGAAAAAGAAAAAGTTTTGATAAGGGTTTTGCAGCTTAAGTGCACCCTAATAAAGAGAAGTAAAAATGGTAGGATGAGTAGATGGGTAAGTAGTTGAATGGTTGCAGAATTGTGATGATTGATTAGATAAGATCATATCATTTACCTTCATCGTCAAATTTCTAAGTATGGATGAAAATTGAGCATTTACCGAAGTACACAAAGTCAATTGATTAACCTCCCTGATTCATTACATTTTTCACTTAACTAATTTCCAAGGAAAGTCTTAAAGTACCTAAAATCTTAAGTTAAAGGGACTCAGAGCATTTCTCTGACTTCTGGAGGGAAAGGACCCTTGGCCCAATAACTTATAGGTCCTAAGTACTAAAAGTTCCCTCATAAGCATTCAACCCCTTCAAATTCACCTCATTTTCCCTAACAAATCCCTTTTCCTAAGGTAAAACACCATTTTCTCCTAAGGAAAATCCATTCCCCCAAGCAAACCTATTTTCCAAAGAAAACCACAAAAATAACACTAAGCCTAAGTTATAATGTGTTGATAAAAGAAAATAATTATAAATACACATTTAACTTGGTGTTAAGTTATTTTCCGCTTTCAATTCATATTAACTTTAACTTTATATATTAAAATCCCAAAAAATAAATATAACCCTTCCTGTGTATAATTATAAATAAAACTCCTATATTAATATCTTGCCCCAAAGTTTGAAACATAAACTTTATTAATGAATAATTAATGGGTTAACTAGTTAATCAATGGCTAATTAAGAACCAAAACCCTCCACCAAACAAAACGAATTAATTAACGGATCTGCAGTTAATTAATAATTGACCCTCGCCAATAAAATCACCCCCGATACCCTTAATCCGCCATAATCCGTGATTAATTAAAACTCGTCGCTTTAAAACCCACGCCGGGCCCCTCCATTAAACTTCATGTCAAATCCCCACCCCGATCACCGTACGATCAGGTCCCTTTTGATTCGACGGTTGATGATCATATCGGGTGGTCTCTGAAAGTCGACCTTTACCCGCTCGATATGGGTGGTTTCATTGTTCACCCCGCCACTATGTGGCGCTTGATGAATGGCATCAGGCGACCTTCCCTTGAAACCACTCCAGCCCAAAGGCTATGCGAAATAAACCCGCTTACCGCATTCTGTTGGACGACAAAACGTCTCATCCCCCGCTTAAATCCAATCGTATCCTTCCCCGTGTACCTACCAAAACCGTTGACTTTGCAAATAAAACTAAAAAAAACTCATTGTTTTTAGTTTTATCATGAAAAAGATCGCTTAGACCTCCATGCAAGCACCAGAGTACGTGCAACCATGAACCCACGTCCAACTGCCAACCTGCTGAAGCTGCTGAACTTCTAGACCACCTTTCAATCACATACACTTCCTCCAAACCATGCACAATTGTCCATCAACATGTTCAGAACCGAAACTAGGTGTTTAATTCCCAAACCTTTACTGAATTTCTTTAAGTTATTAAGTAAAACAATTGCCCAACAACTCTAAACCATTTTGAATTAAACCAATTTTCCCCCAATTTGACTGAAAACCTTTCGCCCCCATCCTTGAATCCACAAGAACCAAGGATGGTTGCTCCAGTTGCATTGAATGTCCTACCAATTTCTACTCCCCACAAGGACTTAGACCATCTCCCTTTGGCAGATAAAGACTTTCAAATCAAAGATACCTCTATCCAAGAATCCCCACTGAAGCTATACTGTAGGTACATAGAGCAGTACTTAAACCACACAGATAAAATAGGTCTTTAGGAATCATGTTTACACAAGTACCAATTCCCTAGAGTTCATATCTTCCCTAAGATCGTCCACTATTGCCATATGAACTACAATCCCATCCAAAGAGCAGTGATGACTCCTGACCATACTGTATTATTTACCATCACTGCTAAATCCATAAATGAAATGGTGCAGTTGCAACTAGGCCAAATCCTGACCCCCCTTTCTGTTGGAGACTTGCTTAACAGATTCCCTAAACCCACCTCCATCAAACTTGCTCAGTTATTCTAGACCTTCATTAGGGAAGATCAATACATTCCAAAGGACCCTCGCCTTTACATGTGGACTATATTCTCTAATCTTGGTCGAGACATCATAGCAATGATATCTAGTGTGTTAGGCCAAAATACAAGTGAATTTGTTGATGATATTATTATACTCTTCATGTCCATTTACACTCCTGGATAGCCGCCTGCCATCATGTTTGAATATGCTAAGTTCATTGTAGATAATATGCATGATCAATTCATGAGGATGGACAATGAAAGAGCATTCAAATATTCATCAGTTTTATATCATCTCTTTCTGTACTATCAAGCTGATAAATTCTCATTTGCACTCTGAAAGCTTGATACCAGAGGCAACCCCAGATCAATAGTCTTCTGGACTTCATTAATCCATTAATATGACTCTCCATATACTTATACATATTTTATATATCTCTTTGTGCACCCAGTGGTAACTATGTTGTTAGGAAGTCGTAGCCCCATAATCAGTGCAGATATCAGGAGGGTCATACAGTTGTCCAAACAATATAGAGTGGGAGATTGGTACTTGTACCAAAATAACACTGAAATCAGAATATATGGTTGTGAATTATCACCCTACAAACTACCAACATACCTCCCCATGAGATTTTTTTCTCTACAGTACTACAGGCAAATGATTAATTCAGATGAGGTACAATTTTTGAAGGCCAAGAAGAAAGCTCAACTCAGAATAAAAGACAAACTTGGCCCCTGTATATGCAACAACAGGGAAGCAGGAAATGAAGCAGAAGAAATCCTTCAAAGGTTGAAACTGAAACAAAGTTTCATATGGAGATATGACCCTTCAGATTTCATCTGCAATAGAAGACAAAAGAACAAATTATCTCCCTATGTCCACCACAGAATTCTTGAAATAGAACAGTATGCAAATCAACTAGAATGGGTGGAGGACACTTTAGTAGACCGAGATAGCACAAAAGTTGTTGTCAATAATGTGTTGATTGATCTTGAAAGAAGTCTTGATGAAGATTCCTTTGTACAGGTGCCAGGAGAATCCCAATCCTAAAGGAAAACAGTGTGCAAATAGCAAAAGAAGAACCTCAAGAGCAAGAAGAAGCAGAGCAACCTGACATATCGAAAGAGTTAGCTCAGCTAGAACACATCATGAGTAATCCTCCTATTGTATAGATTCCTATAAATGAGGAGAAGAATCCCAAAAGAGATAGAGAGGAGGCCATTCCTTCTAGCAAACCTGTTGCATGAAGTTATGTTAAGAGGCAAAGGTTAAATCCTTTTTCAGAACAAGAGTTCATAGAGGAAACAGCTGGAAATACAGGTACAAAAAGAGCAGAAAGCAGGTAGACCACTCCCTCTGGAGGTACACAAGAAACTTCCACTTCACAGGCTCAAATGCTGGAGAGAAAAGAGAGTGTGGAAGTATCCTCGTTCAGGGCTCCGACTGGCTAGAACCAAGACATTAGATAGAAATACAAGGAAATAAAATCCAGAAATGAAATATTGAAGACACAAAGCTATGCACAATATCTTAAAATGGCTCCCACTAATCAAACAAGGCTAATGTCAACCTTTTATGTAAAAGAAGGTAAGATGCAAATGAATTTCATGAAGCCTACCACACAGCAGCCCAGGTCTATAGCAGATTACTTGAAGATAGACTTTGAGGTGTTGGCAAACAATATACATCTTATCGACCAAATGGAACTACACGAACAGACCGGGGAAATGGTCTATTCCACATTGACCAGCAAAGCCATTGCAACACATCAACTCCAAAATTCGCTGAATAATATATTGATGAGCCCCAGAAATGGGTAACTATATGGGATCATTATGCATATTATTTTCATTTAATCCGCAATTCTCAATAGTTTTGTGTATGTTTTTGAATATATTTATGTCAATAGAGTGAATGGGGATGGTCACCTTGCCATGTGGTCTAATGAATGTTTATTGCAGATTTTTTGGACAATTTTGGACAAGGAACAAGAATTTAGGAGCAAAATGACAACCAAACTTGAGGAACAGGGATGAGGACTTATAGGAGGGATGTCCCCTTCATTGAATGACCCCTTCCTCGAATTCTTCATCAACAGCTTGGAGTGCAAAGGCCTACATTGATGATTCCAAGGGGCAGCCAAGCAAGTCAAGTAGGGCCATTGTTATCTTCACTTCCAGGCAACTAAGTTCCTTAAGTTTAGGGGGACTCGTGGGAGTCCCCACTTGTATAAATAAGAAGGCTTCAAGCCTTGGTAGGTTAGCCATTTCATAGTATATTTTCACACTATTGTGCAGCTTTGTACTCAACTCATTTTCGAGCTCTTTTTGAAGATAGTTTTGTGATGTAACTGTTATCATTTTTTTGTTCAATGAAGATGAATCTAGTTTTGAACCAGCACTGATCTTTCCTAGAGGGCTGAAGCTCTTGGGTTAGGGCCCAACCCAAGTGCCCAACACCTCCTTTGTGTATTTACATGCTTTTTCTTGCATTCATAAGATAATTTCTAGTGTTTAGGTTAATCTTGCTTTATTAAATTAGGTTGCTTTTGATGGTTAGAATAGTTGTTCTTGCTTCAAGTTTCTTAAGTAGTTTGTTGCAGTAATAGAAAAAGATTCAAAAAGGCTACTAGCAGGTCTTGATCTCCTTTCTCCCTCCTTGGGACCATGATTTTAATTCAAGGCACTATTGCTGCCACTAAAAACACAATCTTTACTCTTCCAATGCAATTGCTAGTGTGATATTTCGAGTTGGAGAAGTTGATATTAGTTTGGATTCACATGCTTAAACCATTTCATGTTCATGTACCATGGTTTTCTTGTATAAATTTCTGGTCACGAAGTATTGTTCAGCATTTCTATGGTTTTAGGTCAGATTTTAGGTTAAAATAGACAAAACTCTGTTTTTCGATTTTTGCTTTGGTTAGTTTTGAGAAGTAAGTGTGTATCTCTCTTATAGAACATCCCAACTTATCATTCCTCCATAACACTATCTATACTAGTTCATCTCTCAAAGTTTTCCCCACTCTTTCGCCATATTTCGCCAATCTACCCTAATTTCTACATTTTTCCATAAAGTTGCTTTCTTCCCTTTTGAACAAGTCCAACCATCTCCTTCATTCCTGATCTCCATTAACAGAGTCCTAGACCCCTTAATACCTTCATCCAACCTTCATTTCCCTTTTCCCATCATTCTTCTACCTTCAAACCTCCAAAAACCACTTTCAGCCTCCTCCCTTAGATCCTCCTCTAGAATCTCCTATAGATCCCCTGCAGCCTCCTGTAGAATTTGCTGTGAGGGATTTTTCGAAGTCTGATCGCAATGGAAGTCTCCAGAAGGGTACTAGGGACTTCTTAGGACCTCTCCACACCTTCCTCACCATCTGAAAAAGCCAACTCCATCTTCCTTGGCCACCAAACCTCTGCACAGTAACAACCAGTCAAACCATAAGTATAATAATTCCACATAAAAATACTCAAAAGTACAAAAAGATGATTCCTTCTCATTTCTCTTCAGAACTAGCTTGAATAAATGCAGTTTACCTTTTTAGTAGTCAATGACACCCATTTCAGTAGGTTCTATCTCTTTCCTTGTAAAATTTGGGTTTGCTAGGGTTTGCATTTCCTTTCAATTTTCCTTCTCTTTCTGCAAGTAGAATAGCCTCTATAGAGTTAGCTTTCTTCCATCGCAGTAAAAGCTACTTCTGAGAACTCATAGAAGTTGGCTTAAGCTCCTAGCGAACTTGCGCCAGCTGATCAAGTGACAGCCCGTAGTAAGAGCTAGTACTTGTGCATACAACATTGTCGCTTCCAAGTTTGTTACGAACTACAGGGTTGATAAAAGTAAAGAAGGAAGCCCCAGGAGTTGCAGCATTATTGCTGCAATACTGGAGCTCACCACTCTTTTTGGCGCCGTTTCTGGGGAAGCGTTATAGTATTTTGTGATTACTGCTTTTCTTCTTTTTTCTACTACAACATTCTGCTAAGTAGTTCATTTCCGCAAGCATAGATTAGACATTTCCTGCTTTCATTTCAATTCTTCAATTTCATTTCAGCAAGCGTAGATTAGACATTTCATGCTTTCATTTCATTTCTACAATTTCATTTCAGCAATCATAGACTAGACATTTCCTTCTTTCATTTCAATTTTGCAATTTCCATTTCAGCAAGCGTAGATTAGTCATTTCCTACTTTCATTTCAATTCTGCAATTTCATTTCAGCAAGTTCATTTCAGTTAGTTGTAATTTGTTGTTCAATCCATTTCAATTTTGCAGGTACAAGTAGAAGAAAAAAAACAAAAATCACCCAAAAAGAGATTTCCTTTCATGCCTCGTAGGAACAGACACAATTCAGGAAAATTCCTACCCAACACCCCCACCACATCACTGAGTCACCCTTCTCTCTTCTTTGGTGGCAGTGATCCAGAAGAACCTATAGGTGAACCTCTAGAGATATACGAAGATCCTATAACAAAAGAAGAGAAAGCAACCATTCCTCCTGAGACCATGGCTGAAAACATAAACATTAGAGGAAATGGGGAGAGAATAGAAGGTGCCTTTCATATCTAAGAGACCAATGAGGACACAAAAATGAAAAACATAAGCCCTTCAGCTTTACCTCACTTCCATGGACTGACTACCGAAGATACCTTCTTGTTTGAATTTGTTGTTCTTTGTTGAACCTATGACTATGCAGAAGATGAGCAGAAGTTGAAACTATTGCCTTCCACCCTCAAGGATGCAGCCTTGTGCTGGTTCATGGGGTTACTTGGAAACAATATCACAACTTGGGCTTAGATGCAGTAAGTCTTTAACAACAAGTACCGAGACTACTGTAGGTCAAAGGATACCAAGGAATAAATCTTCCGAATGACCATGGGAAGTGATGAATCTTTAGAAGACTATGAAGAAAGGTTTCAACTCAGTTATAAAAGGGCTAGGTGCACACTCGACCCTGAATCTCTGAAGTTGGTTCTGCTTAGAGGAGTCCCTGAAGACCTTCTAGATACCCTCCATTTGTTGGCTGGGGAGACATCTATCAACTACCTTATGATGACATAAAGACTGTGTTTAGAAACCATTCCAGGTCAGCTAGAAAGAGAGGTAGGGGAAGTCAACCTTTAGCCAGTACATCCTCATCTAGTTCATCCCTTAGAAACGAACTTGAGAATCGGCTGGAAGATTTCAAGAGCGAGGTGAGGTAGACTCTTGCCATGCAGATGGATACCCTGCATATCAAAAGGAAACAAGAGGAAGCCGAGAGGGCTTTGGCCATCTTCTGTCCCAGGTGCACTAGAAAGCATCCTAGGAACGAGTGTCCACTGCACTCTATAGAGGTGTGTGTAGTTTGTGAAGAAGACCATCCTACGAACCAGTGCCCTTCCTTGCCCGGAATCAAAGCTGCATATTAGGGGGCTGAAGGAGCCACTGAACCACTCTATTTCATGAACCAAAGGAGGCCACATGGACCCAGACCTTACCAGCAGGGAATGCAAGGGACATCCCAGAGCTATTATAACCCAATCAAGCCACTTCCATGCCTTCTTGGGGTCCCCCTGCTCATCCTTCCTAGTCCACACCCCCTCCTTGGTCATATCCTCCTCAGTACCAGGCTCGGTCAGTGGCTCACTCGTTTCACTCTTATGCTCAGCCACAGCCTCAGTGGAATGCACCTCATCAGGGGTGGAGGCCCCAATATAACTCTCCTCCCGCTATTTTTCCTCCACCACGTGCTCCACCAAGACCACCCCAAAATACCTACTCAACCGAACGCGAACCCTAACAACAGACAAGCCCAATAGGTATATAGTGGAGAAACATCATGCCCGACCTATGCTGTGGAGATTCAAGAGATTAACCTACGATCTGGGAAGGTTCTCCCAGATAGCCAACCTCTCCCTAACGAGGATGAGGAAGAAAAAAAGGAAAGTGAACCAAAAGTCATTCCACCCTTTCCTGAGAGACTAACTGGAACCACACAACCGACCCTGAAGAAACTGAACTTCTGGGAGAATTGAAACAGTTATGTGTAAAGATACTGCTTCTCCAAGTCATGAAGGATGTGCCTATATACAACAAAATGATCAAGGAGAAGTGCTTCAGGCAACCAGGCAGGTGCAGGAGAGATGCCACAACTATCAATGTCATAGGACAACTGTCCAACCTGATGTTGAGGCAGGTGATCTGTCTGAAATATCTAGACCCTAGGAGTCCTTTAGTTGATGTCCACATCAATGGCACCATGATCCCCCATACTTTGATTGATCTAGGGGCTGCCATTAACGTGATAACTAGGGACACTATGCTCAAACTCAACCTTCAGGGTTCCCTGAGAAAGACTTCAACAGTACTGCAGTTAGCAGACTGCTCCACCATGAACCTTGAGGGGATTATGGAAGATGTATTGGTCTCTATTGATTTCTGGGAGTACCTTGCTGATTTCCTGGTTCTCCAACCAAAGGCAAAGCTCACTGGATATCCTCTCATCCTGGGAAGACCTTGGTTGGCTACTGCAGATGCCTACATCAGTTGTCGAGCTGGGAACATGACAATCAAGAACGGGCATATGTCCAAACAACTAGTCCTCTATCCTCCTGCCCAACCTCTACTAGAACATGATTTACCTCTCTGGTTGGAGGAGGAATATGAGGATGAAGTCCATTCCGCACCATTGTGTATAGTAGAGGCTACCATGAGGGGTCCACAAACCAAGGATGATTTTATTGAAAACTTGCTTCAAAATCCACCCCCCAGTGTGTTGCCATTGGAAAAGCTGGTGGAAGAAACCCAAGCTAATCCTTTAGTTGATCTCTGTGTGGTTGATCCAACCTCTCTCTGAGTTAAGAATGTGGAATTCAGCCCAGAAAAAACCTTGAAGATCAACTCATCCCTATCCACCTCTCAGGAGAAAGAACTGTGTAGCTTATTGAACGATCACTTAGATGCTTTTGCCTGGAGCTATAAGGAGATGAAGGGAGTCCACCCTTCAATCTGTACTCATCACATTTACATTAAAGAAGATTGTAAGCCAGTCAGGTAGCCTCAAAGGAGGATGAATCCAGCCCTTAAGGACATTGTCAAAGAAGAACTAAAAAAGCTGCTGGATGCAGGATTCATCTATCCCATCTCTGACAGTGAATGGGTTTCTCCTTTCGTGATAGTGCCAAAGAAAAACGGGAAGTGGAGAATCTGTGTAGATTATCAGGAACTAAACAAGGCCACCAAGAAGGACCATTTCCCTTTGCCTTTCATAGATCAAGTGTTAGATGGCCTGGCAGGGAAGAAGTTCTTCTCCTTCCTAGATGGGTTTAGCGGGTACAACTAGATCCAAATCAGCCCGGAAGACCAAGATATGACCACTTTCACTTGTCTTTGGGGTACTTTTGCCTACTGGGTCCTTCCCTTTGGGTTGTGCAATGCTCTCGCCACTTTCCAGAGAGCAGTACTGAGCATATTTGCTGAACTAGTTCATGATTCAATGGAAATCTATATGGATGACTTTACCCCTTATGGTTCTAACTTCCAGGAAGCTTTGACTAACCTGGGAAAAGTTTTAACCAAGTGTATTGAAATGAACTTGTCCCTCAGTCCTGAAAAATGCGAATTCCTGATGACTGAAGGGACCGTGCTAGGTCATACAATTTCTCAGCAAGGATTACAGGTACATCCCAACAAGATTGCTATCATTCAAAGGGTCCCACCTCCTCAGAAGGTAAGAGATGTTCGGAGTTTCCTAGGCCTAGCAGGGTATTATAGAAGATTCATCAAGGATTTTAGTAAGCTAGCCTCTCCATTCTTTGGTCTTTTGGGAAAAGATGATGAGTTCATATGGACTGACAACTGTCAAGAGGCTCTGGATGCCTTGAAAGGTAAGCTGGTAGCTGCCCTAATTTTGAGAGGTCCAAGCTGGGCCCTACCTTTCCACATTCACACAGATGCCTAGAACAAAGTGATAAGAGTAGCCTTAGGGCAGGTTGAGGAGAATTTTCCTTATGCCATATATTTTGTCAGTAAAAACCTATCCAAGGCCGAACTAAACTACACTGTAACCGGAAAGGAGCTCCTAGCTGTAGTCCATTCCCTAAATAAGATCAGACACTACATCACCGGCTATCAAACATTCGTACACACTAATCATGCCGCAATTAGGTATTTGAAGAATAAACCAAATGTAAATGCTCGTTTAATTGGATGGTTACTTTTATTGCAGCAATTTGATTTGACCATTGTTAATAAGCCGGGTAGGGAAAATGTTGTTGCTGATTTTTTGTTTAGACTAGATCTACTTGCAGGTGAAGAAGGAATGGGGGATGATCAAATGCTAGATGAACACCTATTTGCTATTTCAATACTCTCTCCATGGTTTGCTGATATAGAAAATTATTTGGTTTCAACATAGTTTCTGCCACACCTGTCCTCAAAAGAGAAGAGCAAGATCGTAAGGAAAAGTAGCCCATTCACTTGGATTGGGGGCAATATTTTTCAACTTGGCCTAGATCATATTTTGAGGCGGTGTGTCAGGGAGGAGGAAGTTTTTGACATCCTCCTAACCTGTCATGATGGGCCCTGTGGGGGCCACTTTGCAGCAAAAAGGACTGCCTTCAAAATTCCTCAAGAAGGTTACTATTGGCCCACTCTTCATCAAGATGTCAATAGATATATCAGCCAATGTGACCGATGTCAAAGAATGGGGAAAACTACTCCAAGGGATGCGATGCCCCTGCAACCTCAAGTGACTTTCGAGCGATTTGAGAAGTGGGGCATGGACTTTGTGGGTCCGATCAACCCTCCTTCAAAACAGAAATCTTACATCATTGTGTGTACTGATTATCTAACAAAATGGGCAGAAACCAAGGCGATCAAGGCAGCAACAAAAGAAAAAGTAGCTGAGTTTTTGAGGGAAAATATCTTCTACAAGTTTGGCTATCTAAGAGAGTTAGTCACAGATCAAGGAAGTCAGTTTACCTCCAATTTGGATGACGACCTGATCACACACCACAAGATTAAGCACAAAACTTCCCTTATCATCAGCAAGCAAATGGACAGGTAGAAGTCACTAACAGAGCTTTGGAAGGGATTTTGACTAAGGTAGTGAGCAGCAACAGAAAATATTGGGCATATCAATTGGTTGAGGCTACCTGGGCCTATAACACCACCTGGAAAACCACCATAGGGTTCACACCCTATGAGCTGGTCTATGGGAAGAAGGCTCTGCTGTCAATAGAATTTGAATATAACACATTAAGGATGGCAGCTCAGCTGGACCTAGATCTCAGCCATGCACAAAAGGAAAGATTGCTTCAGCTAAATGGATTGGATGAACAGAGAATGCAGGCCCTACTCCACTCAGAGGTAGTCCAACTTCAAAGAAAAATATGGCATGACAGACACCTCAAAGAAAAACAATTCTAGCAAGGAGATTGGGCGCTGCTATATGATTTGAGATATAAATATTTCAAGGGCAAACTGAGGACAAGATGGTTGGGCCCATACACAGTGGAACAATGCAATGACAATGGTTCAGTCCTGATCTGGACCATTGATGAAGAAGCCATCCCCATGCTCGTCAATGGGCATAGGTTGAAGATCTACAGGAAGCCCCTTTCCAAGTAGGAATTCATTGAGAATATGGGTAAAACAGTGTTGGTAGTGGAGCAGGTCCCTGTCTCCACTCCACCCACACCCTGAGCAAACAACAACAAAAAAAAAAGAGAAAAAAAAGAAAAAAGAGAGAAAAAAAAAGAAAAAAATAGAAAAAGGAATAAAAGATCTCTGGGTGAAAATCTCTTGGAGGCGCCCAGGGAAGGCAGTGAGAGTGAAAACCTCCTGGAGGTGCCCCAACTGTCTCATGAAAAGAAAAAACCTAACTTCTTTTGCATGAATTGTAGGTTGCAGGAGGGTCACACAAGAGAAAAAGACATGGCCAGGCTACATACACCCTTCATAGTCCATCCCTCCATCGTCGTTATCCTTTCCCAAGCCTTGTCTCATTTATTATGAAAATTTCGCACCCTACAAGAAACTCTATGTATTCTACAAGAGGCTCCTATAGAAACTACAGAAAGCCCAAAATAAAGTTCACAGAAGAACCCGAGGGCTGGAAATTTGTCTAGAAGGCTTGTGAATCGCCATGCCACCATCCATCCACCTAATTCTCCATTCCATCCTTGCACACCCACCTTTCCACTTGCTTTTTCTTTCCCTGCACAGACAAATATAGAAATTTTGTTTCTTTCATTCTGTAAACACAAAAAAATGATGATCAATAAAGCAACAACATTCTTTACTTATTCTTACCTGATGGCTTCCAACTATTATTCTTTTCATTCAAGACCTTCTTTAGCAGTCTTTCTAGCCCCTGCTCAAGCATCAGCCTGAAATTTCAGAAGGAGAAGCAGCTACAGGAAATCCTATAGGATTCCTGTAGCAGCTGATCCCTTTGAAAAACAAACTCCAGAGACAGGGTCAGTGCAGCCAAGATGCATGAAGCATGCAAGGAGCAGAGCCTGATCGAAACATCATTAGCATAAGCCAAAGGCCGAGCATGCAGAGCACCAGTTGCAACAACAACGAGGAAATGAAGTGTCGAAGTCTGAAGCATGCAGAGAACAACAACGACTAGCAGGTAAGTGGATAAACCTATTCCTCGATTGCATGAATATTATTTAGAAACTGCATGAACTATGGGAATGGTCACGATTAAACGGAATCGATGGCCAGCTAACTGGGCACCCTTGTTCAGTTCAACACACCCTTGTGGAGTTCAAATGAGCCTCATCCAATTCAAACCGCAGATCAGATATGCGGTCATGCGACATGAAGAACCATAATGACATTGGCGTAGGACCAACAGTCTAGATGGGGATAACGTACCCATCTGGCCACCTCACCTTGTCACCGCAGATTACGCCATCAACTTAAGTACAATGCCGTCTAAGCCTCCACCACCTTTTGTTTCATTTGAGTCGATGAGTTCTCGACTGCAATACTCACTTACCACCTTCAGAATAGCGAACCTGTCTTTTTCTGCCAGTTTTTCAAAACCCTCCCACCTATCGGGCTCTACAGGAGCACTACTGCATTCTATAGGCGCAAGAACATTGTCCTATAGTAAGGCTAGAGAATAGCTCTATAAAAGAAAAATTTAGGCTTTTTGTCAAATTCGAGCTTGAAAAGAAGTAGGCTCGGTAACCCGCTATGCATATGATATATCTATATAAGGTGGTGCATTAAAAGTAAAGTATTGGGCTGAAAATGAAATGAAAGAGAAGCTTAAAATTCTGCCTGTGTTTTCTTGAATTCCATACAGTCTCTCCGTTTCCTTCTCTGCATTCAAAAATATGTTTTTTCTTTCCTTTCCTATATTCTCCTAAAAAAGAGTTGCAACCATAGAAAATCAAGCCTGGGAAGGAAACAAAATTGCAAGTATGTTTACTCTGTGAGAAGGAAAAAAAACATTGTTTTATATATTCTCTGTTCCGTCAAAGTATTGATTTTTTTCCAAAAACCGAGAAGCAGATTTAGGTTGAATACAGTTTGAAAAGAGGAAAAAATTGAAAATTGATGTTGTGAAGAAGAAGCACACGAGAAATTCCCTTTCTAGTTTCAGAAAAAAATAAAACTCAACTATCCCTCTATTTTTGGTTTTGGAAGTTGTTGCCTTCTTCCTCACCTGAGAATTTTCAGAAAACCACTAAACACCATGCCAGGAGGTTTTATGAGAAAGGAGCCTTTGAACTCCAACAAATTGCATGAGCACACCAAGGTGGTGGCCCTCTTCACCAGGGCAAACTGGATGTCTTTCTTTGAGAGAATTCATGGATATGATGAGGAGGTGACTGAAGAATTTTTAATCTCTTTAAGACCCCATTCGAAAACACATGCTACAATCAGTTTCAGGGGTCTGACCCTAGAGCTTACACTAGATTTTATTAGCAGAATCATAGGTCTTCCACTTGGGCTCCCTTGGAGAAAAGAGGAAAAACCATTGGGATAGGTTGCTAAAAAGACATTTTTTCAGCGTGATAAGCATCCTGTAAAGGATAAGAATGGGGTCAGAAGGACCAGCTTACCTCCTCCATGGAGTGAAGTCAGCTACCAGATCATGAAGTATATCTCTTGTGAAGGGAGATTTAGTATAGTTTATGGGTATCACTTTAGGTTATTGCATGAATTGAGATATGGGATGGATCTACCAGCAGCTAGGAAACCCAGTCTCCCATATTTCCTCCTTCAATCTTTGATAGAATGTGGCGCTAAGTTGAATGCAGGGGTTCCAGACCAACTATCCCACCATGGGCTCATGAAATTGTTGGTAGAAGATGCCCTACACACATACACCATCCCCATAGCTTGGGAAATTTTCCAAAACATGTCTAGAGGAGACAACATCAAAAATCTTACTGATGAAATCAATCCATCCAGCAGTGAAGAGGAGGAGTAGACAGAGGAACTTGAAAATGAAGTACATGAGGAGAAACAAAATATTCAAATAGAAGAGGAAAAAGAGGAAAAATAGGAAGAAGAGGAGAAGCCAGACAAAACCATAGTTGCACCTAAGGCAGGAAGGAAAACAACATCAAAAGCAGAAAAAAGGAAGAGAACAGAAGCTGAGAAAAGGAAGCCTAAGAAGGCTCAGAAAAGAATGCCACAGGAGAGGTAGAGACTCAGCAAGAAAAAGAAAAGACAGCAGAGACAAAAGTAGAAACAATAGACTTAGGAAAAATTTTAGAGGATAAAGAAGAAAAACAACATGAAGAAATAGCCCCTGAAACACTGGCAAGGGAAGCAGCAGCTGTGCTTGCTGCATTAATCACTCCATCTAAGCAAAAGGGAAAAAGAAAAAGACAAACATCTATGTATTTCAAAGCCAAGAGGAGCACCAAGATTAAGGTGGGCAAGCCCCAGCCACGATCAAAAGAACCCATTACCATTGAAGATGCACCTAGTGTAGCAAGGGAGGAATCTCTCTCCAAAATATCTATCACCTATGAGAGAGGGAGTCCGAATACCTCCACCTGGAAGGAGAGGATCAAATTGATGGACTCCGAAGCAATACTATAGGAGGCTCAAACCTCTCTACAGGAGACACTGGCCAAGCTTAAAGAAACCGAAAAATTGGAAAAGCAGGCAGAAGAACAGTCACAAGAGGAAGGAAAGGAAAATGAAATACCTGAGCCAAGCCCTCAGCGTAATTTAGGCTCCTATTACAATCTTCTAGAAGGTGGGAAGATCATCCCACAAAACTTCGTTGTACCTCTTTTCTTCGAATTAGAAAAAGAAATGGTCAGGACCCACACCTAGATGCAGATTGCTAAATCTAAAGGAGTTGAAGATATAGGGCACATGGAAAACAAGTTGAGAGAGTTGAGAAGGGAGTTGGGCATGGTAAGGCACACAGAGAGAATTAGAAGAGCCCAACTACAGGAAGAAAATGAACTATTAAGAACGCAATTACAGGAACGTGAACCTCAAGGGGGAGACAAGTTGTCAATCTTGGAAGGGCATCAACAACAAGAAGGAACCCTAGCAGATAATGAAGCAGCAGAGAAACAACAGCAAGAAAAAGAATCTCAGGCAACAACTAAAGTGTTGATTTTGAAAAAGAAGTTGCAAAAAATGGAAGCTCAGATGGCCTGCATGGCCAGCTAGGCAATGGAGGCCTTGCAGTGCAGACAACCAGCTAGATCCTATGCACTGTATCTCAAAGACTAGTGGCTCCAATTCTAGAATAAAACATTGGCCCAGAGGGGCACCATCCCATTTCAAGATTATGGCGAGTTTATGCATTTATGTGATAATAGTTCAGCCGAGGATAAAGCCAAATTAGCAAAATTTTACCTACAAAATATGGCACTACTAGACATGAACTTATGGGATCCAAATGCTGCATTGGGAGACCTACAACTCATGGCTATGGCTTCTTGGTTGAGCCATGAAGAAAAGAGAGCAATAGAAATTCAGAAGATCATGACAAAAGAGCTAAGTGAGCCCCTCATGATAAGGGCAGAACCAGCAGAACCATTAGCTCTCATTTATGCCCACCAACACCTAGCAGCCAATCCTCAAGTTCTTCCTGACTATGTTGACAAGCAAGCATAGGCTATCACTCATTTTGAAGATATGGAGAGACTATTTGGTGATGACTGCCTTCATGCATGCATAAGAAGGTGGAATACATTGTCACATAGCCTAAAAATCAGGGAGTATCACTCCCCAACCAGAATGAGGGAAGCTATGATGAGAGTGCCCCTATATAAACAATCAATGCAAAACTTGAAAGGAAACTAGATTGGTCTTAAGTTTAGTCTCCACTACTATTAGGATTGTTGGAAGGGGTTATGGAGGAGGAAGAACCGAAACAATGGGAGGAAGTGGACAGGAAATCAGGTTTTCATGATAGAGAAGAAGACATCACATCAGAGGCTTGGGATGTCAGGGAAGCTGTTAAATCTATTAAAGATGAAGAACTGGATTAGTTGCTCAAAGGATGAGCAACCCATTCAGCAGGGGGGTGATGATGAGCCCCAGAAATGGGTAACTATATGGGCTCATTATGCCTATTATTTTCATTTAATCCGCCATTCTCAATAGTTTTGTGTATGTTTTTGAATATATTTATGTCAATAGAGTGAATGGGGATGATCACCTTGCCATGTGGTCTAATGAGTGTTTATTGCAGATTTTTTGGACAATTTTGGACAAGGACCAGGAATTTAGGAGCAAAATGATAGCCAAACTTGAGGAAAAAGGGATGAGGAATTATAGGAGGGATGCCCCCTTCATTAAATGACCTCTTCCTTGAATTCTTCATCAACAGCTCGGAGTGCAAAGGCCCACATTGATGATTCCAAGGGGCAGCTGAGCAAGTCAAGTAGGGCTGCTGTTATCTTCAGTTCCAGGCAGCCAAGTTCCTTAAGTTTAGGGGGACTGTTGGGAGTCCCCACTTGTATAAATAAGAAGGTTTCAAGCCTCAGTAGGTTAGCCATTTCATAGTATATTTTTGCACTATTGTGCAGCCTTGTACTCAACTCATTTTTGAGCTCTTTTTGAAAACAATTTTGTAATGTAACTGCTTTTATTTTTTTGATCAATGAAGATGAATCCAGTTTTGAACCAACACTAATCTTTCCTAGAGGGTTGAAGCTCTTGGGTTAGGGCCCAACCCAAGTTCCCAACACCTCCTTTGTGTATTTACATGCTTTTGCTTGCATTCATAAGATAATTTCTGTTGTTTAGGTTAATCTTGCTTTGTTAAATTAGGTTTCTTTTGATGGTTAGAATAGTTGTTCTTGCTTCAAGATTCTTAAGTAGTTTGCTACAGTAATAGAAAAACATCCAAAAAGGCTACTAGCAGGTCTTGATCTCCTTTCTCCCTCCTTGGGACCATGATTTGAGGCCAAGGCACTACTGCTGCCACCAAAAACACAGTCTTTGCTCTTCCAATGCAATTGCTAGTGTGATATTTCGAGTTGGAGAAGTTGATATTAGTTTGGATTAACATGCTTATATCATTTCTTGTTCATGTACCATGGTTTTCTCGTATAATTTTCTACTCATGAAGTACTGTTTAGAATTTCTTTGGTTTTAGGTTAGATTTTAGGTTAAAATAGACAAAACTCAGTTTTTTTTATTTTTGCTTTGTTCAGTTTTGAGAAGTGTGAATGATCCGGATTTAAACAGGAATGCAACAAATTACAGAGATAACCATATACACAAAGATGCAGCGGAAATAATACTTCATTTCATTAATGGAAAATACTGAAATATGCTTACAAACAGAAATGGCAATAAACTAGCTAGGGCGATGGTAGCTTATCTCTGAGAAGAGATGTGATGGCTACATGCCTCTGAACTGTGTTACAATGAGGCTCGAAGGCCTATTTATTGTTGAGAAACAATGGAAAAACCCTTAACATTCCAAAACCTAACCCTCGGAGATGAAACGCCAAACTGTGGGCCCCGTTTGGGGGTAAGTTGGTACATCAACTTCCCGGGGTCGTAACTTTGGCATATGATCTCCGTTTGACGCGCACAATAGCTCATTAGAAAGATCTATCCGAGCACTATCATTGTTGGAACGGGCAACACCAGTCCATTCCATGGACTCGTGTTGCCCCCGGATTCCCCAAAAAACGTCGTTTAGGGCCTCAAAACGGCTCCGGAAGTTCAAGACCCGAAAAAACTGCTAAAAATAGTAAGTTGTGCTACAATTAAGGAGACTGAAAATGCTGAGAAAGACAATGGTGGGGGTCCAGGTGGACTTGGCAGGTGGCCACCAATATCCACCTGGATCATTCCTCCCCCCTTAGGAAGCAATGGTCCCCATTGCGTTGAGCTCCTCCATGAGATGAGGAAACTTCTGCTGAACTTGTTCCCTGGTGAGCCACTTTCCCTGCTGAAGGAGTTGGCCCGCTTGGACAACTCGATACAGTTGGATATTCTGTTGGCGAGTGTTCTTGATCTGTGTGTCCATGATCCGATCAGTTGCAGCTTGTTCCATGCAATCTGGATTTAATTCCGTGGGTTTGAGTTGTTCTGCAATGTCGGATGTGTCTAGCAATGGTGGAAAGTATGGCCGAAGGCGGTCCACATTAAATACTGGGTGCAGGCCAAGGAATGGGGGAATGCTGAGCTCAAATGCATTGTCTCCCATAGTCTTAGTAATGGTGTAAGGACCATATCGGAGTGGTCTCAATTTCTGATAGGCTCCAGTAAGGCGTTCCTTTTGCAAATGCAACCAGACTTTGTCGCCCACCTGAAACTTGTGTGGCACCCGATGTTGATCATGTCGCTGCTTGTACTTGGCATTTGATTTCTCAAGAATGTCATGGACCTGCTGGCGAATATGTTGGATGCGCTCAATGAAGCTGGTGGCCTTATCTGTTTTGGACTGGACATGAGCTGAATTCATGTGAGTAGCTGCAAGTGGCATGGCCACATCAATGGGGCATAGTGGCTGGAATCCCAAACCCACCTGAAAAGGGCTATGGCCAGTGGAGCTGTGAAGAGCTCGGTTGTAGCTGTGCTGAACGTAGGGGAGGCTCTCGTCCCATGTGCGTGGATGCTTTGAGTTATACATGCGCAGAATGTGCACAATCATCCTATTGACAACCTCTGTCTAGCCATCAGTTTGAGGATGGAAGGCTGTGGACTTCGTGAGTTTGGTGTCCAGCATTGACCAGAGACTGGACCAAAAGGTGCTGAGAAACCCACTGTCCCGATCTGAGATGATAGACTGTGGGATACCAAAGTGCACCCACACTCGTTCAAAGAAGAGTTTAGCAGTGGCTTCTGCTGTGATATTCTTCTTGCAGGCCATCATAATGGCCATCTTTGAGAACCTGTCGACGACCACAAAAACACAGTCATTTCCATGCTTAGTGGAAGGAAGGCCTGACATGTAATCCATGGAGATGGATTCCCAAGGTCGACTAGGGGTAGGCAACGGGGTATAGAGGCCTTGCTTCTTAATGGTCGGTTTAGCAATGGCATAGGCAGTACATGATCAGATGTACTTCCCAACATCCTGTCGAAGATTCGGCCAATAGAAATAGTTTTGCAGTACTTCCACTGTTTTCTCGACCCCGAAATGCCCAGCAGCCCAACTGTAGTGTGCTTCCCAAATCATCTTGGCACGCTCGCTTGAAGGAACACAGAGGTGACCGAGGTGGCATAATAGGGCATCCTGGAGGTGAAAATCTGCAACCTGCCGACCCTCCAAGAGTGTCTGGTATGTGTGGCCGAATTCTGGGTCGCTTTTGTAGAGAAGTGGCCAATCAGAAGTCTCGTGCCCGCAAGAGTTGAGCACGGTGGTTAGCGCCATGATCGGTGGTCGACTGAGGCAATCTGCAACATTATTGGTGCTGCCCTTTTTATACTTGATATTCAAGTGAAACTGTTGCAGGTATGTAGACCACTTCTGATGGCGATCATTCTGCAATTTCCCTTGGGTCTGTATGAACTGCAGAGGTCGGTGGTCTGTGTGGATGACCGTTTCCTTCCCCAAAATCTAATGCTTCCATTGTCGGCAGGCCTGTACAATGGAATACATCTCTTTATCATAAGTGGGGTACTTCCGGACTGTGTCTGAAAGTGTTTCACTGTGATATGCCACTGGATGTCCATGTTGAGTAAGGACTGCCCCAATAGCATAGTCAGAGGCATCTGTCTCGACCTCAAATGGTTGTTGTAAATCTGGTAACGCGAGCACTGGTGCCATGCAGAGGCGATCCTTCAACTCCCTGAATGCCCTCTATTGAGATTCAGACCAAAAGAATTTTTCTTTCGCCTCGCCCTTGGTGACTTGACTCAAGGGCCAAGAAATATGAGAAAATCCCAACACAAACCTGCGGTAGAAGTTGGCAAGACCTAGAAAGCTGCGGAGCTCTGTTAGAGTGGTTGGAGAGGGCCAATCCCGAATGACTTGGACCTTGGCTGGATCGACATGCACCCCCTGTTCATCAACGATGTATCCCAGATACTGAACCTCGGTCATGCCAAAAGTGCATTTCTCCAAATTGGCACATAGCTTGTGTTGCCGCAGTGTTTGGAGAACCTGTCGGATGTGGTGGAGGTGCTCTTCCCAACTCTGGCTGAAGATCAGAATGTCATCCAAGTATACTACTACAAAGGAGTTGGTGAATGGCCGCAAGATGTCATCCATTAGCCTCATAAAGGTTGCAGGAGCATTCGTCAATCCGAAAGGCATGACCAACCATTCGAAGAGGCCCTCCTTGGATTTGAAGGCAGTCTTCCACACATCTGAGGGTTCAATTGGTACCTGGTGATATCCTGACTTCAGATCGATCTTGCTGAAATATTTCGCCCCCTTTAGTTGGTCTAGGAGGTCATCAATCCGCGGGATCGGGTACCTATTACGGACAGTGATCTTGTTCAGCGCCCGATAGTCAATACAGAGTCTCCACATCCCATCCTTCTTCTATACCAACACTATCGGGCTCCCACAGGGCGAAGAACTCGGACGGATGTGACCTTTCTGCAGGAGCTCCTGAATCTGCCTCTTGATTTCATTGTTCTCCAGAACGGAGCGCCGATAAATTGGTCCATTGGGTAGCGGCGCACCTGGGGTCAGATCGATGGAGTGCTTGACTTGACAGTGCAGAGGAACCCCTGCCGGGGAGGTGAAGATGTCTTCGTACTCCTCCACAATCTTGTCCATCTGTAGCTGCCGTGCAGAGGGACCCCGTTTGGAGGCCGCGGCCACTGTCTTCTTCTTCCCTTGAGGGCGTATCATCAAGAAAACAAATTTCCTGGTTTTGGAAATGATCTTACTGCATTGTTTTGCAGTAATCAAAGAGATGGCGGCAGGTGGTGCTACCTCTGGTATCCTGAACAACTTATTTCCCAATGTAATAATAACAGCACGGGGCCTTGATTCATACACAGCATGTCGCTTCCACAAGTATGGTTGTCCTAGTAATACATCACAAACTTCAAGGGGAGAAATGTCACACAATACCTCATCCGTGAAGGGCTTGATGTTGTATGGAAGGCGACACTGCTGGCTCACGTGAAGATCTCGCCCTTGGTGAAGCCACCCAATGGTGTATGGTTGTGGATGTGCTATGGTCGGTAAGCCCAACCGCTTCACAACCTCTGCCGAAATGAGGTTCTTTTGACTCCCGCTATCAACAATGAACTGTATCGGGGAGCCCTTTACCCACATCTGGGAGTGGAAGAGACGCTCCTCCTCCTCTGGATCTTCGGGTTCATTTTTTTGGATCTTTGCGGTAGCAACAGTGGCGCTGGGATCCGCATCAATGATCTGCTTCCCTTTTTCATACCCCTTATCGGGTTCTGACTCAGAGTCGGAACATGCATCTGATTCTGAAACCTTTAGCTCAGCCACCAGTGACTGCTTGGTCCGACACTCACTTGTGTTGTGAGTGGAGCTCTTATGGAACTCGCACCATTTTCCAGTGTCCTTTCTCAGCTTCGCGGCGTTGCTCTTTGCTTGCAACTTCGGCTGGTTGTCTTGGGCTGTCCCGCCTTGGCTTTGTCCTTTGTTCTGTGGTTTAGGGGCACCTTTCCCCTGCTTTGGATTCGCAGATCCAAAGTCTCGCTTCTTTTGTTTAAACTTCTGCTCGACCTTGACGGCATACCAGTATGCTGCGCCGAGCGAGGGGATGTTTAGGAACTGTATTTCTTCCTGGATGTACTTGTGCAGGCAGCCACGGTATTTGAGTATCAAATGTTGCTCCGAATCCTTGATACCCAACTTTGTGCGAAGGGTATGGAAAAGATTGGTGAACTCCGGCACATCTTGGTCCCTTCCCTACCGCAGCGTGGTCCACTTTATGTATTCATCCTCATAGCTTCCGACAGGGTAGTACTGCTCCTTGATGGCATCCCGAAACGAATCCCAGGTGGGTGCGGCTGAAAATAGTGAGCCAGTACTTTCATCCTTCTGCTCGCAGTAGGTTTCCCTCCAGTCCTTGACGTGGGCGGCTGCTTTGAGAAGAGCAAAAACAATCTTTTCCCGACTCGAAAATTCATGAACAGAAAAATAACCCTCTAGCAGATTTAACCATTTATCTACGGCATCGACGTCTATCTGACCCTCGAATATGGGGATTTCAAAATTAACTTGTACCTTAAAGGGTGTGGTGTTTCCAGAGGAGCTGCTGGAAGCCGATGCGCCGCTTCTGGGTAGCCGCTGAAGGATCTGCGCAAAGCTGTCCATCATCGCGTTTCGTTGTCACTCGGGCGCTTCTTCGAGCAAGATTTTGATGGGATCTCCTGCCCCCTCGTCTTTCTTCTCGTCCACCATGGGAGGCCGTCGGGATTTGCGAGGCTGGTCTTGCAAAGGTTCAACCAGTTCAAGCCCTAACTCCTTATATCCCGACCTTGTTGGGGACATGCAAAGAAAAACAGAGAAAAAGCAGACCGCTCTGATACCACTGATCCGGATTTAAACAGGAACGCAACAAATTACAGAGATAACCATATACACAAAGATGCAGCGGAAATAATACTTCATTTCATTAATGGAAAATACTGAAATATGCTTACAAACAGAAATGGCAATAAACTAGCTAGGGCGATGGTAGCTTATCTCTGAGAAGAGATGTGATGGCTACATGCCTCTGAACTGTGTTACAATGAGGCTCGAAGGCCTATTTATTGTTGAGAAACAATGGAAAAACCCTTAACATTCCAAAACCTAACCCTAGGAGATGAAACGCCAAACTGTGGGCCCCGTTTGGGGGTAAGTTGGTACATCAACTTCCCGGGGTCGTAACTTTGGCATATGATCTCCGTTTGACGCGTACAATAGCTCATTAGAAAGATCTATCCGAGCACTATCATTGTTGGAACGGGCAACACCAGTCCATCCCATGCACTCGTGTTGCCCCCGGATTCCCCAAAAAACGTCATTTAGGGCCTCAAAATGGCTCCGGAAGTTCAGGACCCGAAAAAACTGCTAAAAATAGTAAGTTGTGCTACAATTAAGGAGACTGAAAATGCTGAGAAAGACAATGGTGGGGGTCCAGGTGGACTTGGCAGGTGGCCACCAATATCCACCTGGATCAGTGAAACTCTCTTATAGAACATCCTAGCTTATCATTCCTCCATAACACCACCTATACTAGTTCATCTCTCAAATTTTTCCCGACTCTTTCGCCATATTTTGCCAATCTGCCCTAATTCCTGCATTTTTCCATAAAGTTGCTTCCTTGCCTTTTAAACAAGTCCAACCATCTCCTTCATTCCTGATCTTAATTGATAGAGTCCTAGACCTCTCAACAGCTTCATCCAACCTTCATTTCCCTTTCCCCATTATTCTTCCACCTTCAAACCTCCAAAAACCACTTTCAGCCTCCTCTTATAGATCCTCCTGTAGAATATCTTGTAGATCCCCTGCAGCCTCCTGTAGAATTTCCTGCGAGGGATTTTTCGAAGTCTGATCGCAATGGAAGTCTCCAGAAGGGTACTAGGGACTTCTTAAGACCTCTCCACACCTTCCTCACCATCTGCAAAATCCAACTCCATCTTCCTTAGCCACCAAACCTGTGCACAGTCACAACCAGTCAAACCATAAGCATAATAATTCCCCATAAAAATACTCAAAAGTACAAAAAGATGATTCCCTCTCATTTCTCTTTAGAAGTAGCTTGAATAAATGCAATTTACCTTTTCAGTAGTCAATGACACCCATTTTAGTAGGTTCTATCTCTTTTCTTGCAAAATTTGGGTTTGCAAGGGTTTACTAGGGTTTGCATTTCCTTTCAATTTTCCTTCTCTTTCTGCAAGTAGAATAGCCTCTATAGAGTTAGCTTTCTTCCATCACAGTAAAAGCTTCTTCTGAGAACTCATAGAAGTTGGCTTAAGCTCCTAGCGAACTTGCGCCAGCTGATCAAGTGACAGCCTGCAGTAAGAGCTAGTACTTGTGCATACAACACCGTTGCTTCCAAGTTTGTTACGAACTACCGGGTTGATAAAAGTAAAGAAGGAAGCCCCAAGTGTTGCAGCATTATTGTTGGAATACTGGAGCTCACCATATATCAGTGCAATTCCAGTTAGAGAAGGTCTCTACGCAGACCAAGGATACCAGGATAAAGTCCTTAGAGGACTTAATCATAGAACTGAGGCATGATCCCAAGGATGTAAAGGCTACAGAAAAGCTAATCAAAAAGAAAAATGATGACATTGTTGCATTGAAAAAGCAGCTCAAAATTCCCCCTCTACATCATCCACAAACAGCTAAAGTATTAGAAAATTAGAAGGAAGAGTAGCTTATGGACTTAGTCCTTAAGTTGAATGATCAACTAAAAGAAACAGAGAAAGAGCTAGATAACTTGATACAGTCTAGACAGAGTGAGTTGGCCACCACTCCATAGACTGTCATTTGTACAATCTCTACAATAGTGCCCTCCACATTGGCTGCTTCCTTAGCACCAACAATTCCACCAACTACAACTCTGCTAGTCACAGGTACATCTACAAGTGCAGGGACATCCACAAAAAATACAGTTGAATTGGTAAAAGCCGTGGAGGAAATGACCATCCAGGCTATTGAGCTCAAAAATCTTAGAGAAAAAGTGTCAAGTTTGGAAACTGATTACAAACTTGCAAAAATACAACAAAAGGAAGAAACTCAGAAGAATCAAAGAATGGGAGAAAGGATAAAAGTCCTTGAAAAGGACTTGACATTGCAACAACCACTAGGAGATATAAAGGAAATTCTTCTGGCAACATCATTGACTCTATCAATGATGTTTGACCATCTATTCAAGTAATTTTTGAGAAAACTGAACTGGTAAAAGTGGCCACAGAAGCAATTCACAAGACAATGGAAGAGTTAGGAGACAAGCCTGAAGAAGCCAACTAATTGATAGCACTCTTGAACAACAAGAACAGGTATCAGTTGGATGAGCTGGGCATAGAAGATAGAACAAGGACCATCATAGAAATCAAGAAGATTCTGACCAAAAGGAACCTTATGCTCAATCTTGAGAAAAAATGCCAAAGCATTCAAGTTGATTTGATAGATTTATGACAAAGTTTGGTATTTTAAGGGAAAAAGGACTCCCCAGTCCTATGGTAATCCATGACAAGCTTATGACCCATGATGATTACGTTGAAAGACTAAACAAGTTGGCCAACATCCAAGCTAGTACTTCAGGGGTAAAAGCTCTGCCCACAGGAAAAGTATTATACTATGTTGCTAGGAAACGTGGGTGCGGGGACGGGGATGGGGACGACATTTTTGGAAACATGGTGCGTGGGTTCGTCGGGTAATATCATAATATTAAATTTTAATAATTATAAATTTATAATTAATAATATATATGAAATTTGAATTTGTATATTTTTTCAACTTTAAACAAGAAAACTTTAATGATAATCATTTAAACATGCACATCACTGAACATTCAACATTGACATTGAAATTTCAAAATTTATCACCAAAAAACTGTTCTTTTGAATCTTTTCCGTGTAACCATGACACTGTGATAGCTATGTGAGAGATCTCAAGGCTACTACTAAAACTGAAAATTCAAAATACATACTAGGATAAATGCTAGACTCGGTTATTTTGGTGAAACTTGGGACAGATTTTGTCACACACAGGCTTTAAAATAACTATGTAGCTTAGGTTCATTTGCAAGGATGCCTATCAATGAATCAGGTTGTGGTCGTACAGACCCTTCCTCCTACACAGCCAAGGAGTGTTAGCATTTCTGCCTCCTGCTCTAATTTCAAGACAGCTTCTCTCCTTATTGAAATTGCTCATTCTGGCTGGAGCTTGAGCTTGTAACTTTGCTTTGAATGTTTAGTATCTCCCATATAAAAACACAATTTTTTCATAGGAGATTCTTCTCAACCTTATAATGGTCTAGAATTTTCTTGATGTCTAATCATCCACTTGCCCCATGCATGGTGTGCTCTGTGGTAAAGCAATCCCAAAAAGAGTGGCAGCCTTACCCTTCCACAAAACACACTTATCAGTCTTTGTTTCCCAATAAAATGCACAAAAGCCATTTGATGGCTTGAGGGATAGTTTGTCTTTGAGTGCGAAGCTCTGCCTGAATATTAATTATCTAAACATAAAACATCTTCGCAGTTTTTAGAGATTACTTGGTGTACGAGTCTGTAGAGACCATATATGATTTAGGCATATTTTCCTAGTTTTAATCTTAACATGATGTTATCAGAATGCTGTGAGAAATTGGCATATTTTGATACTTAATTTAGCCATTGTCCAAAATAGCCCTTCACCATTTAACAGCATCAGCTGATTACAGCTTATGGCTGGTCTCAATCCTACTTTCTATTTGACCGAAAATGTCTGAACCTGTATGTGTGCATTTACAGTTTATAATTTGATGGTTATTTGGCTCAGGAATGAATGTTTCATTCCAAATTGATTTACAACAATTCTTAAAAAACAAGACTTGTAAAAAACATAAAAAACCGAGTGCGGGTACCCGTGCAACACAGGTTTTGATGGTAAGGACCGTGGAAGAATGTTTCATTCCAAATTGATTTACAAGAATTGATTTAGGGTTTTTTAGGTTTGTTATAAGTTTTACCTTTGTTATAAGTTATTTTTTAAATTTCAATAAAAACAAAATTATTTGAAAATTAAATTTTTAATGTAGTTTTTTTATGAAGAACCCAAAGAACCCAACCCGAAGAACCTGAATAACCCAAGAACCCAAGCACCCGAAGAACCCAAGAACCCGTTAAAGGAAAAGAACCCATTTTTTTTTTTGAAGAACCCGGTTCTTCTGGGTTCGTCTGGGAAGAACCCGTACCCGAATTCGGTACTTGGGTGCAGGAACCTGGGACGGGTTCGAGAACCCCACCCCCGGGTGCGGGTACCCATGCAACACAGGTATTATATGATCATCTGGAAAATCTGTTTTTCCTAGAGCATGAGGTAAAGCACCTGTTCGTCAAAAAGCCAAATTTTTCCAAGTACATCGAAGCTGACGAGATATATAGAAAGATGATAAAGATGAAATTACCTAAAGGTGAATGGTGGATGAAACTAACATATTTACTATAAAGTTGTTGTTGTAAATCTATATGGCAGCCAAGTAAAATAGATAAAATAGAGTCATGGTGTAGCAGGTAAAGAGTATTAGTAGGTAGAAGACATAAAGTGATTCTAGCACATAGGTATCAAGCAACTGAAGGAGCAAAATCCAAATTACAACATCCAACACAGTCGCAATCAAAGGGACAACAAGAAGACAGTTCTCCATCTGTCTCTATCTTCATGCTTGAAGATATTTTCAGTTTCTAGAATAATTCTCATATTGTTATGAGATATTTTGAAACATTTTTTGTATAAATACTTCACAATTTGAAGTAATTAGGGTCAATTAAAATACATTTCTATAGACATTTTATATCAAGCTAAGGAGGTATTGTATTCAAGACTGGATTGGTTTTGCTGGCTCATGAAATAAAGCTAAAGACATTTCACTGGATTCTTGTGCACAGTTGGAACCAAATAAGTATTATCTCTTCATGTTCAATTATTGTTTTCTCGTCATGTTACAAATATTCACATGTTTTCTCTATGAAATATGAATAGTAAACAACGAATGATATTTCAGAATTACGTTTAATTCTCTTTGTCTTGACTGTTTACTTTCTCATTGTTTTCTACTAAACTATCTTGGTTTGGGAATTCTTAATTGCTCCCTTACTTCCGTAGTTCCCCCCCTTAGGTCCATAGTAAAGGATTCTTAGTTGCCCTTTGCTACTGATCTCCTTCTGTTCTTCATCTTGATCCTGGTTTAAGGATTCTTCATTGCCCTTTTACCCTAGTTAGGAATACCTCGTCCATTTGAACTTGCAGATTTGCTTTTTGTTGTGCTAGCCTGCCCTGTGAACTCTTCCTTTAGTAATTGATCTGATCCAGTGAAGCCACTCTTTAATTGACTCCATTCTTAAGTCCACCACCCAATCAAAACCAAAACATCATGGCACTAAGAACTAGCCTGAAATCCTACTCAAAACAAAGTTAAATTATAAAGAGAGAGCCCTCTATGGACTTAGGTTGGCTAGAACCTGAGTCTAAAAGATTAGGTTTGTGGTTACCTTGGATTATTCCTTCTTTTATAACTTCTAGGGAAGACTTCTAAGTGATAACAAGGGAATTTAGAAAAGAAATAGTGGAAAATTTCAAAGTGGGAAATAGAAGAAAGACAATATTTTAGCTTGAAATCTACCTACATTGGTGCAGGAAAAATAACTGCAGCAGGAAGTAAGCATTTACTTTGATAAAAATTTCCATGCTAGTTACCCCAAACTTGGGTAAGTGCTTGGTTTCGTGAACCTGTTTCTTCTTGGTGGCAGCCAGCATATCTAGAAATCAAGTAACATTCCCTTTTTATTAGAATTTCGATCTTCCTACCAGCATGCTGGTTTTCAGGTCAATCCTTCTGTAATCATGTCAGACCACTGATTTTCATAATTACAGGAACATTTTTCTTTTTATACTTTTATTTTTGTCATTTTTTTCTTTTTATTTTCTTTGATTATTTTTTCTTGATAAGGACAAGAAGGAATAAATTCTTCAACAAGTTGGTGTTACCATCTACCAACTCCTTTTCAAATGGCTGTTGAACTTACTACATAAAATCTCCTTTAGTAAGGGGCTAAAAATATACCTTTAGCCTATGCCCATTCACCAAGAACACATAATTTCGTCCATCAATAGTTTTGATTTCTACCACTCCATTTTCGAACACTTTGACCACCTCATAGGTTCCCATCTAGCGTGTATGGAATTTTCCTTTCAAATGTTTGAATCTTGAATCGTAAAGGAGTACCCAATCACTTGGCTGGAACTACTTCTTCTGAATGGACTTGTCATGCAACTTCTTGCGCCGCTATTGAGCCAAGATGTACTATTGAACAACATCCCTTCGGATTTCATCTAACTCGTTTAATTGTAGAAGGCGCTACTGTTGTGCTTCAAAGGGATCTAGTCCCAATTGGTCTGCAGTCCTGAAAGTCTTGATCTAGAATTCTATTGGCAAAAGGACTTGTTTCCTATACACCAGCTCATATGGTGTGTGTCCTGTGCTATTTCTCCAAGTGGTTCAGTAGGTCCATAATGCTTCTAGAAGTTTGTCAGCTCAATCCTTTTTGTGCATTTTTACTGTCTTTGTGAGGATGGACTCAATCACCTTATTCATGGACTCCACCTGAACATTTGCTTGCAGATGATATAGTGTAGATTTCCTATGCCGTATTTTGTACTGATCCATCACACCCTGTACTAGATTAGAAATAAACTATGATCCATTGTCAGAAACAATTTCTCTAGGCACACCAAATCTAGTAAAGATTTCAATAAAAAGAAAGTCAACAACAAATCTTTTGGTAGAAAAAGAAATAGCTTTAGCTTCTACCCATTTTGTAACAAAATCTGTACAAACCAAAATATGCTTGATGCGGGATTTATTGGTCTTACGAAATCAATGGCTCATTTTTCAAAAGACTCAATCATAACTTGATAACATAGAGGCATTTCACTGGTTTGATTAGGCTAGCCAATTTGCTGATAGCTATCACACTGCTTGACACACTGTTTGGCATCCTTGAACAAGGAAGGCCAAAAATATCTAGCTCGTACTACTTTGTATCCAGTCCGCTTATCGGTGAAGTGACCTCCACAAGGTTCATCATGGGTAGATTTTAAGATATCAAACACCTCTTCCTCTCTTACACATCTATAGATAATGAGATCTGCTCTAGTGTAAAAGAGGTCTCCTTGGATCCAAGAATATGCAACACTTTTTTGAATGATATTCTGCTTTTCATGAACAGATAAGTGCGGTGGTAATTTTCTAGTGAATAAATAGTTAGCTATTTCAACAAACCATGGAGATTTTGTTGACACAGTAAAATGATGTTCGTCAGGAAAATCATCATGAACAGAAATTACTTCACCAGGATTATTTAATCTTGAAAGATAATCTGCAACTACATTTGACTTTCCTAGTCTATCAACAATGGTAATATTAAATTCTTGTAATAATAGCAACCACCTAGTCACTCTACCGCTAGTTAATGGTTTATTCATCAAATATCTTATAGTGGAATGGTTAGTATGTACAAAAACTTCATATCCTGTAATATAATGTCTGAATTTATTAATGGAAAAAATTACAGCTAAAAACTCTTTCTCGGTAACCATATAATTGAGCTCAGCGGGTGACAAGTTTTTACTAATGAAATAGATAGCATAAGATTGTTTGTCTTCTTCCTGTCCTAAAGCTGCGCCTATAGTAGTATCCGAGGCATAAGAGGAAATATGAAATGGCAGGGACCAGTTTGGGCCTCTTAACGCTAGTTCTTGAACTAATTTTTCCGTCAATGTCTCAAAGGATTATTGGCAAGCTGTGGATCAAGAAAACTCACTATCTTTAGCTAAAAGTCAAAAAAGGGGGATAGCTATCCTTGAGAAATTCTCAATGAATCTCCTATAGTAGCCTGCATGTCCTAGAAAACCTCTCACTTCCCTTTGAGTTTTGGGTATAGAAAGACTTGAAAGGACTTCTATTTTTGCAGGGTCAACCTAGATACCTTTGCGGAAATAAGATGGCCAAGAACGACTCCCGCCTTGCACATCAATCTAGATTTCTTATCACTCAAGGCTAGATGAGCTTCTTGGCAGCAAAGAAACACTTTTCCTATATTCTTGAGGGCTTCCTAAAATGAATCACCAAACACAGAGAAATCATCCATATAGATTTCTACGCATTCAAGGTCAACAGAAATAGCCAAGACTGCCCTTTGAAAGGTAGCTGGGGCATTGCATAGCCCAACAGGAAGCACTCGATAAGAAAATGTACCCGATCAACACGTAAAAGTGGTTTTGTCTTGATCCTCGGGTGCTATCTGTATCTGGTTATATCTTCTAAAGCCGTCTAGAAAAGAAAAGTACTTCTTACCAGCGAGGGTATCGAGTACCTGATCGATGAAAGGAAGGGGGAAGTAATCTTTGAGAGTGGATTTATTCAATTCTCTGTAGTCAATACAAATGTGCCATCTCCCATATTTATTCGGGACTAATACTAATGGAGAAACCCACTGGCTGTCAGAAATGGGATAGATAAAATCGACATCTAAGAGTTTTTGCAATTCTTCTTTTACAATGTCTCTTAGCGCTAGGTTCATTCGCCTTTGGGGTTATTGGATAGGTCAGGATCCATCTTGAATATAGATATGGTGTGTACAAGTTTCAAGAGGGATGCCTTTCATATCTTAATAACCTAATGCAAAGGCATCAAGATGGTTTTGCAACAAATTCACAAGCTGCTCTCACTGAGAAGGATCCAGGTCCGAACTGATATACAAGGATTTACCTGGACTAATCTCAACAAGAGTAGTATCAGGCTCAAGAGAACATAAGGGTGTCACTAGAGATGGTGATGGTGGGGGTAGAGATTCATATCCTTCCTAAAAATCTAGACTAAAAATATGACTCAATAACACAAAATTAGGCATGGTGTCTAGATTGTTTAGGAAGTCTTGAATATCTCCCTCCTGTGAGGACTTAGAATTCAGATGTATCAAGGAAACAGGCTAAGTCTCCTCATCACTACTATAGTCTAACCATAAAGTGTCTCGGAGCTCCTGAATGGATTTAGTGGGTGGATATAGGGTGACTTTCTTTCTGGAATCTCCATGGGAAATATACATATCACCAGAACGACATTCGATATAAGCATCGACCATAGAAAGCCATAGTCATCCCAATATTAAGGGATGCCCTCCCACTGGGTTGTTTAACTGAAGCACAATGAAATTTGTAGGATATTCCCAAGAATCTAAGGAGACAACCACATCATCCAATACTCCTTCCGGCTTGATTTTAGATCTATCTACTAGTTCAAGCACAGTGGGAGTAGGACGAATATGGACCAGTCAAAGTTGATCCATGGTTTGCTTGGTCATAACATTAATGGCTACCCCTAGGTCTATAAGTACATTGGAGACAAGAACTCACCTATCTGAATATAGACAACAGGGTTTTCGGGGTCAATATATTTTTCCATGTGCATACATCTCGTCATTAACTCTGCTGCTCTACCAACAAATTGAATGGTTTGGGGTTCGAATCTTCTCCTTCCTGGATTGTTGAGACAGAGTTACGTAATAATTTTTACACAAATGGGGATCTCTTTGATAGCTTGGAGCAAAGGTACCCTTGTGAAAAGGTCTTAAGCTTGGAAGCCAGGCTAGACTCAGGAATGGGGTCTTTCCTCTCCACCACTAACCTCTTTGGATAGGGAGGTTGATTGGAAGAAGATGACAAGGGCTCAGAATGTACAGGATAGGCTGAATGGTTTCATCTTTTTTCAGAATGGTCAAGAGATTCCTCCTCTCCTTTCTCACTAATAATCACCATGGGCTACTTGATCTCAATTGGAGATCATTGACTCCAATTGGCATAGTCTGAAATCTGGATGAAGAAAGTGGGGTCATAGAATGTATCATTTGTACCACTTTATTATTGGGGTTAAGTAAAGGTTGAGCAAGTAGTTGAGAAGGTCGAAACGGTGGAGGTAACGGTAATGGTGGCATAGGTTGACTCAGCTGAGGAAACGATGGTTGAGGCATTGGGTAAGGTGCATATGTAGGAGGGTATGATTTCATAGGTGCATGATAGGAATTACATGAATGATGTGAATGGTTTGGCCCCCTCCATCCTTGTTGCCAAGATTGGGGGGGTTGTTCTTATTGATATTGGTTCCCCTGCTACCAATGCTGAGAGTGACCAGTGTTAGGATAGGAATAGGAATGTGCATTATAACCAAAAAAATGTGGTGGAGATTCAGGAACCATACCTGCACTTACCTGAGGCCAATTCCTTCATGTTCCCATAGCATGCAATGATTCGGCTTCAGGTTGTTCCCCTTCCAATACAACTTTCATCCTAGGTATAGAGGGACATTTATCCATAGCATGGTTATCTGCAAAAATTGCACATTTATTAGTTTCTTTAATATCTAGAGGACATTCTCTTAAAGGATTCTTTCTTCTACATTTAGGATAGAAAATAGAAAATATCTCCTGCTCTTCTACAAGTTTCTGCTAAAACTTCAAAGAGTCTATTTGTTTACTAACAATATTCATTATTTCAATTTTCATATTGTCCTTTTTGTTTTCTAATCCAATAATAATAACATCAGCAGATTCAATTTTTATGTTTTTATTTCGAATTCCTTTACTGGATCTATATTGATTCCTTGAAAATTTCCTGCACAAGTCACAGATCTCATCAAAAGTCTTTTGAGCAATATCCCCTTGCCCTAACAGATTTAAATTATTTCTAGCATCATCAGTGAGCCCATGTAAGAACAAGGTTCTAATGGTATTTAGATCGAATTTGTGCTTTGAACTTTGAAGGGTATACGAGAATCTCTCCAAGTAGTCCTCTAAAGTCTCATCATCATTTTGCACAATAGTAAAGATTTCACCTTGAATATCTCTAGTTTTACAATATTCCTGATATTTTCACAAGAACACTCTCTTCATTTTCTCCCAAGAAGATATAGTGGTTCCTCCTAGTCCCATGAACCAACCGAGTGCAACATCCTTGAGGGTTGCAAGGAACAACTTTAACTTCTGGGCAACAAATGAATAATCATAACTCCTACACAAAATATCAAAATCAAATAAGAAAGAGTCTGGGTCATCATGTACCTTACCATAAAACTGAGGAAGAGCTGATGGTGAAATGTTTTCCATTTGTACTTGTGTATTAGGATCCACAATTGGGAATCCGAAAGTGGATTGTCCTCATTTACTTGATTTTCACCACTTCCTTCTACATGGTCTTCCGTATCTGCCATTGTTTTTCTTCCACCCAAATCTCTCTTAACAGGCTGAGAAGGTTGACTATGGATTCCAATAGTCCCCTTCTTCCCCTTTATGTGCTGTGTCACACCTAAACCACTGCTACCAGGGCCTAGGTGGACTGTTCCTGCGTGATGAGTCTGAGTTTGTTTGGACTTTCTGCCTGCAAAAGAAGGCCCAATGTGAGTTTTTGTTTCATAGTTTTCAGTGTTTCTTTGGCCCCTAGTGGGCTTCAGACCCCTACCTCTTTTAGGCATTCATCTCAAAAAATGACAAAACTAAATTCAAATAAAAAATGCAAGTTTCAAAATAAATAAATCGACACTTATAAATTCCTTCAAACAATAGAAGCACACTATAGAAAAAATAATAACAGACTTACCCCTATTGCAAAAAATAGAAAATTCTTACCAATTCAAATTGCCTCCCCGACAATGGCACCAAAATGTTGGGTGCAGGAATTGTGCTTGAGAAAACTCCTCAACACTTAATTGTCAACCCGAGGGTTTCGTAAACTTATATACGAAGCACAGGCAATGCCAGAAATGGTATGAACTTTTTCTATCTTTAATCCTACTTCTTAAAGGAAATGCTGTGTAAAATTAGACATAAAACAATCGGAAAGGTAATTAACACCAAAGCAACTCTAGTGCTGGAATGTAAAAGACAGTTTGCATGTAAATCAAGTAAATAAATTCCACACATGGAAGCAATCTTAAATGCTGAAATGAAATGCTATGTTCATCTTCAGATGGATGGCTAACATTTTGACAAGTGGGCCCTTGCAGAATTCTGTCTTCCTTCTGATATTCCTTCCGCACAAACAACCTGTCCTTGCACTGTTACAATATGCTTGCACTAGTGCAGGTACAATATGTCTGTGCAAAAGTATATGTGACCTCCCTTACTGAAGACTTATGTCTTAGTGAAGGTGCTCTAAGCCTAAGGTCTTAGAGCACTCTATTTCTGTGACAAGAGACCAACACTTGCACCAAAGTAGAGCTTCCTTCACTTCATTTCCAAATTACTTTCGAAAAGACTGAAAGATGTGTTGGAAAATAATTGAAAATGTAAATGAAATTTTGAAGTAAATTGTCTATGAAAAAAGGAAATTCTTCAATTCATTATACCTTGCAAAGGAAATAAACTTCACGAAATAAAATCATTTCAAAAAAATCAAATAATAGTCTAAGTTTTTTTCATGTTTTATCTAACTTTATTAATCCATTCAAAGATGCTTATGTTCTTTTCAAGTATGATATGTTTATGATGATTTTTATGCAACTGCTTCCAGATCCTCTTGAAGATGTACATTTAATACCGAAGACAATTACTAAATTAATAATTCATTCACTTGCGTAATAACTGGAAACAATATGCAGAGAAGTGATTCACTATTTGCTGCAAAAGAATGATTAAACCAAAGTAGAAGCAACAACATGCACTGGTGTAGGAAAGAGTCCTCTACACGATCTGATCAAAACGAGTTAAAATAGAGATTGAGAATAAAATAAATGCAAGGAAGATATCTCATAAACAAAGTAAACACAACTAACTCTCAAACCACGGATCCGTTTCACACGTTACCTACAAAAGATATTTTAAATTAGAACTTGAAATATAAAGATTAAAACTATAACATCACTTAACTACAAACGAAATATCCACACCTTCTTTCTGAATAACGAAAGCGAGAGGGGTAAACGAGCTAGGTTGGGTGGGCCTTAGCCAACTAGCTCATTTCCCTTCTAAGGAATGAAAAATCTCAGCACTTCGAAAGATACATCAAAGATAAACTAGATGTTGTGTATGCAAATCATGACAATTCTCTTGTATTACTTGATTCGAAAAATGTACATGAAAAAGCAGTCCAGCCCCAGAGCTGAGGTGATAACCAAATTACATAAAAAAATTACAATAGATGGTTCTCTACTTACCAGCCTTCTCTTACCTATATCTATATCATATATATCCTTTCAACTCTAGCCGTTTTCACTAATTATAGACATTTCTTGTTCAAGCCTTTTGGTTGAACAAACTTAGAAACCAAAATTACAAACTTGGCCAACAGTTATAATACACATGAATCTCACTTGGCCGTAACCTAAATTTGGAAAATATTCCCTGATTGTGCGCCACCTGTTATCCTGCTTCAATTCATCAACAACTAAACTCGGAGTCAAGGATCGAGACCCGTCCTCATGGAAGATTTGGCTTCTCAGAAATCTTAGACAATCCTCATGGCAGTGCAGGAATCTACCTGCACTAGTCATACTCATTCATAATTAATACTGAGCTCCATGATTACTCTAGGAAATTAATATGGGTTACAAGAGATATGTAAATAGGCATGAAATCCAAAATGATTAATAAAGTGCTGAAATGAATCTTAATATAAAATATGAGCATGTGTAGGAATGGGTAACTATCTTGTACTAGTGCAGGAAGGAAGGGACTTTTATTGAGATAAAACAGAGGTTGATTTTGATGGAAATGGTATAGAAAATAGGACAATTTAGGATATCAACAACAAGAGATAACATATGAAGAACATCAAGAGTTTAATTATGTTACAAGGATAACGATAAAAGCTGTAGGGATGTGGGATAAATATATTGTCACCATATATGTTGTTGCAAGTGGTAATATGACAGTGTAATGGGCCAACGTGCAGCATACCTCTAGATCCCATTAACAAACCCATTGTATTTTATAATTGCGCTAGGACTTATACATTGTTTTTAATCAATGGGATGCCATAGAGTTTATTGCAGGGAGTGATGCATGATGTTATAAGACCAAGGTGTTAGAAAATTTCATAGGGGAAGAGGAGAGGATTCTGGCTCAAAAACGGCTGTGGTGAGGCAAGTCTTATGTTGCGGAAAGGAAATCACAACTACATAGAGGCTTAATAAAACACAGAATTCACTCACGTAAAAACAAAGTAAAAACAAAATGGTTGTGGTAAATCTACTTGTGAAAGTTTAAGACCACAACGCAACATGACATATTTTTTATTATATTTCAAAAAATAGGAAAATACATTCATATGATAAATCGGAGGTTGCTGCTCCAAGTTAAAAAAGAAAGACCTTAATGCGCTTTACACTTCACTGGGGTCACGGAATAACTGTCTGTAAAACTCCAGAAAAATGGTTTTCACACACCCACCAATATTTTCTCCACGATTCTCTCCTCACTACCTCACAAACTTTCACCCTCTCTCTCGCTCAACCTTACAAATGACTCTTTACATTCATATTTTTCTCAACATACAAATTTGACATTAATACATGACAGAGAAAATCATTAAGACACAGGATGGGCGTTTATACAAAATGAGGATTTTTCAGAACTTGCAGAGGTTGCGGACTGCAACTAAGAGTTGAGTTGTCTTGATTATACATTTTACCAACTATGTATTAAGTGCTTTAACTATCTAATGTGTTGCGGAATGGTCAACGCTGTACTTCTCTTCAGAACTTTAGTCCTTCTGCCTACAAAACAAATTGTAACCTACAAAATTTGACTGGGCAAGTATGGTGGTTGTTAGTGTGTTTAAGGCGGTGGTTGAAATTAATATTTCCAACACTCCCCCTTAATAAAAACTGCTGCCATTGACAATTCCCAAACAATCTCTGAGATAAACACAATTTTCACATGCCAATGGCTTTGTGAAATATCAACAAACTGTTCTTGTAACTTGCAGTGCTGCAACACAATTTCATCATTGTTAATAAACTCTCTAATAAAATGATATTTAGCATCAATATGCTTGGTCTTCTTGTGAAGGACATAATTCTTTTACAATGCAATTGCTTAAGTGTTGTAAAAAAAAATCGTTGTTGTTCACTTTTGGTTGTGGCGAAGATCCCTCAACATCCTTCTCATCCAAACTACCTAACAAGCTGCTTCTGTTGCGACGACATATTCAGCTTATGTTGTTGACAATGAAACTACCGACTACTTCTTGGAATCCCATGAAATGGCTCTAGAACCCAAATGAAAAAACATATCCTAACATGCTCTTTCTATCATCGACACTTCCTGCCCAATCACTATCAGTGTAACCAACCATCTTGAAATCATCCATTATGGCATACAAAAAACCATACTATTTTGTCCCATTGACATACCTTAGAATTATTTTGGCTTCTTGCCAATGTGTCTCCTTGGATGTCTCCATGAACCTCGACACCAAACTCACTACATACATTATATCCAACCTAGTGGCAGTCAAAAACATCAAACTTCCTATCATGATTTTGTATAATGTCGAATTGACATTGTTGCTGCAATCTTCTTTTCTCAACTTCAACCTCAAGATAGTTTGAGTTGGTGCAGGCTTGCTATTCTGCATATTAAACCTCTCCAAAATGTCTGCTACATACTATTATTGAGAAATAAAAATGCCATTTTCTATTGTCCTCACTTATATGCCCAAAAAATAACTTAACAACCCCTAGTTAATCATTTCAAATTCATTCTTCATGACTTGTTTGAAATTAGTGATGAGGAAATCATCATTGCCTATAAAAATCAAATCATCTACATATAAGATGACAATAAGAATCTTACCATTGCTCTCTTTGATGTAGAGAGTAGGCTCACCGTCACATTTGTCGAAACCATTGTCCAACAAGTAGGCATCTATCCTGTTGTACCATGCATACGGTGCTTGCTTCAGCCCATAAAGAGATTTACTCAACTGATGCACTTTGTCTTCTCAGCCTTCTACCTCATAACCAGGTGGTTACGCAACATACACTTCCTCTTTAAACACTCCATTCAAGAATGCTGATTTTACGTCCATTTGATACACTTTCAATTTATGTTGCATGAAAATCGCCTGAACTGTACGCACTTTCTCCATCCTTGCGACTGGCGCAAACGTTTCCACATAATATCTTCCATGCTACTGCTTGTATCCTTTGAAAACTAGCCTCACTTTATGCCTTTCAATCTTCCCCTCAACATTGCTCTTGGTCTTATAGACCCACTTCACTCCAATGACTTCATTTTCTTGCGGGAGGTTCACTAACTCCCAAGTGTCATTCTTTTCTATTGCTCCTATTTCTTCCTCCATTGCCGCAACCCATTTTTCTTCTTCGACTACATCTTCAAAGTGGATTGGGTCATCTACATGAAAAAACAAAGAAAATAATGAATTCAGACCAACGTTGCTATCAACTTAATGCTCCTCATAAATCTCATTTAAATTTCTGAATTTTGGTCTTCTTGTGCTTGCTAAAGATGGGCTTGACATGTCACTTGGTGTTGCTCTTTGCAACGTGCTTGGAGAAGAACTTGCTTGATGTGACGATGCCCTGTTATTTATTAATGGTGTTGCTTGCTGCTTGCTTTATTGCGAGTGAATAGGAGTAGAGAGAGCCACTTTTGAGGAATTACTTGCTGTTGTCAATTCCTATTTGTCCTCATGTGGTATAGATGCTTTGACATTGACTGTCTTCTCTAAACTTCCATCCCATGCTTCCTCTTCTATGAACTACACATCTCTACTGATTATGAACTTAGTTGATGGATTGTAAAGCTTGTATGGCTTGGATTCATCACTGTATCCAACAAATATGAATTTCTCCCCCTTGCTGTCCAACTTCTTCCTCAACTCATCCGGGACATAAGCATATGCCACACATCCAAGAACTCTCATGTGAGTGACACTATGCTTTCTACCACTCCATGCCTCTTTAGGAACCACGTTCTGGACACTTTTGGTTGGACATCTATTCATGATATACACTACACAAGTGACAACTTCAACCCAATAATCATTTGGCAAATTCTTTGCCTTTAACATACTCCTTTCCATTTCCATAATGGTCCTATTCTTCCTTTCCGCTACACCATTTTGACGAGGTGTATACCTTGTTGTAAATTTGTTGTGAATTTCATGCTCCCTACAAAAACAAAGGAAATCATTTGAGATGTATTCACCACCTCTATGAGTCCTCAAGACATTGATGTAGTGTCCACATTGCTTGTCAAAAAGAGATTTGTATTGATGGAAGTGCTCAAACGCTTCACTTTTCTGTTTTAGGAGATATACCCATGTCTTCCTTATGTAGTCATCTATGAAGGTAACTAAACAATGGTTGCCACCAATGGATGGTGTTTGCATTGGTCCACATATATCTGAGTGGACAATCTCCAAAGGTGCCTTTGCCCTTACTGACTTTTCCTGCTGGAAATGTCTCTCTATGTTTCTTGCCCAAGATACATCCCTCACATAGGCTGTCTATTTTTTCTATGAGTGGAAATCCCTTCACCATGTCTTTTCTATGCAGCAAATTCAAACCTCCAAAGTTGAGATGACCAAATCTCAAATGCCATAACCAATTGTCATCTTTAACTTCTCCTTGAAAGTTTACTTATGTGACAGTTGCAACTTTTCTTCCATGCTCTTGTGAGTTCATTGATAGTTGTGCTTGCGCACCTCTGATTTTATATTTAGGGGAAACATTCTATTGTTTTTCATATGAACCTTTGCAATCAACTGTCTTCTTGGAGGCCTATCCAAAATTGTGCACTCATAATTTTTGAAAAAGACATTGTAGCCCTTTTTCATGAGCTGTCCAATGCTTATGAGGTTATGCTTCAAACTGGGGACAAAGTAAATATCTGAGATGTACTTCTTCTCCCCCTTCTTTGTTAGGATATTGATTCTTCCTTTTCCCATGACAGAGACTTTGCTATCAGTCCCTAATGTCACTTCAAATTTCACACTTTCATCTAGATTGGAAAACATTTCTATGTTCCTTGACATGTGGTTGCTACATCCTAAATCTAGATACCATACATCACTATGCTTTTCTTGTGCTATGTTACAAGCTAAAAACATGTTATCATGGTTCTGATTTTCTTTTGTGAAATTTACACTTGGTTTGTTACTAATGTCATATTGCTTCTTTCTACATTCATTTTCATAATGACCATACTTCTTATAGTAATGACATTGGACTTGAGATTTATCATACCTCTGACCTTGTACTTGATTTTGGCTTGGGCCTCGGCTTGGATTTTGATTTCTGCCCCTTCCACTTGAGCTTGAAGGGCTGCTTCTTCCACCTCTGTGTGGGCTTCTTCCTCTTCCTCTAGAATATGGTATTCCTCTACCTCGACCTTGACCAAATGAAACTTGTGGCTTGAAGGCATGCTCCAATGAGGAGCTTGTTGCTCTATTAAGTCTATGTTCATGAGAAATTAGTGATGCATGAAGCTTATCCACTGTGAACTGTGAGAGATCCTTTGTTTCTTCAATGGCCACAACAATGGCATCAAACCTTGTTAGCAGGCTTCTCAAAAATTTCTCAACTATTCTCCTTTCCTTAAGTGTCTCACCATGAGACTTGATTTGAGTAACCAACTCAATTACATGTAAAAATGAGTCTACATTCTCAGACACTTTCATACAAAGTGTTTCAAACTCTTTTCTCAACATTTGCAGTTTTTCTGTCTTAACTATTTCCATGCCTTGGTAGGCTGTCTGGAGAGTGTCCCATGCTTGATTGGACTTCGTTTTTGCTGCAACCCTTGGGAAAATACTTTCATGAACTTCTTGAAAAATGTAGCAGAGGGATTTTTCATCCTTCTTCCTGTTGTCCCTAAACAAATCCCTTTCTGCCTAAGACAATGCATTGTATGCTGTTGCATCTGCTAGTTCTTGAAACCCATTCTCCACCAAATCCTAAATGTCTTAAGAAGAAAACATGGCCTCCATTGTAATAGCCCAATAATCATAATTTTTCCATTAATCTGAGGTATCTGAGGATTAGTCAAGCTTTTGCTTGATGTTGCCATTTCTTAGTGAGAAAAAACTTTTTACCTGCTACTAAATATGCTAAAAAACAATCTGCCCTCAAAACAATTTTAACTGCTAGTAAAAGCAATTGTTTTTACACTAAAAATGTTTAAAGTGCTCTGATACCATGTTAGAAAATTTCATAGGGTAGAGGAGAGGAGTTTGGCTAAAAAACGGTTGCTACAAGGCAAGGCTTATGTTGCAGCAAGGAAATCACAACTACACAACAAAACAGAGTAAAAACAAAATGGTTGCGGTAAATCTACTTGTGAAAGTTTAAGACCACATCACAACATAACATATTTTTGATTATATTTCATACATGATATTTGGAGGTTGTTGTTCCAAGTAAAACAAGAAAGAGCTTACTGCAATTTACGCTTCACTGGGGTTGTGGAGGAACTGTCTATAAAACTCAGTAAAACAGGTTTTCACGCACCCATCAATATTTTCTCCATGATTTTCTCCTCACTACTTCACAAACTTTCATCCTATCTCTTGCTCAGCCTTACAAATGACTCTTTACATTCATATTTATCTCAACATACAAATTTGACATTAATACATGACAAAGAAAATCATTATACAAAATGAGGGTTTTTCTGAACTTGCAGACGTTGTAGACTGCAAGTAAGAGTTGCACAGTAAATGCTTGATTATACATTTTACCAACTATGTATTATGTGCTTTAACTATCTGGTGTGTTGCGGAATGGTCAATGCTGTATTTCTGTTCAGAACTTCAGTCCTTCCACCTACAAACAAAAACACAACCTGCAAAAGTTGAATGGGAAAGTATGGTGGTTGTCAGTGTGTTTAAGGTGGTGGTTGAGATTAATATTTCCAACACAAATTTGGAATTGAATATAGGAATATTGTTAAACTTTATCATTAAGTTCGAATAACTACTGTAATGAAGCACTATGAGAGAATCTCATAGAGGTGAAGCCCTATGCCATTGGAGCACTAAAATGCGGCTAGAAACTTTGCACACAAGCACCATCACGCCCACACAATATGGAGCAGTAAGAACAATCTACCCTATGTCTAAAATATTTGCCGCCACAAAACAAAATCACATACCAAAATTGAGACATGCCTCATGCAGATTTTCCTTCTCATAAGACAAAAAAACTGGATAGATGCAATGAGAACATGTTGAAATGTCATATATATTAAAGCATGTATGGAAGATTATATAATAGTGTTATGTTGAGTACATTAGCACACAAAAATTGCGATCATGGAAGACAAATCACAAGCACATGGTGCAGGGCACAAGTATAGAGGTTAAAGTTCACATTACTACAATGCCACCATGCAATAGAAGCTCTTGGCACACCAACACAAAATAGAATGGAAAGCTCCATTTCTCCTTACTCCTAAAATCTCCACCTTTGCCAAAATGCTCTCACATAGTAAAATTGCAATGTGAAAGGCATCAATTCAATTCCTAGTAGGACAAAGTGTGATGCATTATCATGAGAGGTTGTAAGTGCTACACTAGAGAACATATGTTAAAGGGAACACAACACCATTCAAAGAATATAATCATATCGTATGTAAAATTGAGATGTAGACAAAAGGAATGGTGAGATTATATCCATATGATGTGTTTCCATAGAGACCACATCAATTACATTAGAATAATGGCATATGTGATGTGGTAATTCATGAATGGAGTATTCATCACATTGGGAGTTCATGTATACAACACAATGAACATTAGAAATGGTGTTGTGAACAAGTCATAAAAGGGTAATAAAGATATCCAAAGGTCTAGCTCAAATCATGGTAATAATTTGAAAAATGTGACAAATAAATGGTGTGTTTTGAAACATATAATGAGTGGTGCATTGAAAATAGTAACTAACTTTTCTATATTAGGAGAATGCAATAAGTGGAATTTACAAAGAAGTGTTAAAGAATATTTCCATAAACATTCATAAAACTAATTTGAAAATATGCTACAAAAGGTAGCTCAACAACACTAATGGACAAGGGACTAAATCACAAGTGTAAGATATAAGGGTAGAAGTGAGGTACTTTAGCATTAAAGTGCAACCATGCATTACGGAGACAAAGCATTTAGACTATCATTCTAGGGTTGCACATGAACCATTAAAACAAAAGCATTGATAACTATGTTATAAGGGAAAATAAAAATTGAGCCAAACAATTTGTTACATTAATAAACAATTGGGAGATATGAACTTTTTTTGCTTCTCGATTTTAATTATCTCAATGAATTATTATTTGTGATAATTGCTTCTTATCTTATGAAGCATGTTCATTATGTATTCTAATTTACTGTTATATGTTTATAGGATTAGAATTGCGACATGGTGGAGGCATGATCAAAGTGGTGAGAATCATTGCATAGTCAACCCAATGCTAAGGTGACCCTTGGAAACAACAAAGGCATCACCAAGTTACCACATCCAAAGCGCATTAAATTTACTATTATTATGTGCGTTTGTTGTTAATGCAAAATATGGAAAAGGAAAAAAAGGGGAATATCAAAAGTCACATAGAATCCCTAAAGTCATGGTGGAAGTTTAAAGGTCCTTGGGGATATGAAGAGTTAATTTGGAAGCCAAAAGATCACAAGAGAGTCCAAAATTCATAGGAGAAGGTGAAAATTTACTCTACTCATTTCTATAAATTTAACCTCATGCCTCAAGCAAGAGGAATTTTAGCACTTAAGCTAGCCTGATACTTTGTGCTCGAGGAGCTGGAATCATTAACTCTTCGTAGCTTATAGGTGGAGGGACAGTGAGGCTAATGCTATGTTATGAATATGATATGAAGTGTTATCATACCAGTATTGGGTTTTGGCGAGCTTGTTGTACATGCATTCGAGTGAGAAATATTAGTGAGAAGCTTTTTTGTTCATGCATTAATTCCTATTAATTCCTCTATTTTTATATTGGCTATCTGATATTTCAATTCTGTACGCATGTGGTTTACGCACTGGTTAACTATTTATGAACAAATTCATTTTCGTGGAGTTTGTGTGTTGGCTTTGAATTTTTGCTCTTAATCCAATGTTAATGTTAGCGGTTGATTGTAAATTAATTTGCAGCTGATTGCTAGCACTTTCCCTTTGTGTATGTCTTAGTCAGTTTAAGATATATGATGCTTCCTCAAGGCATGTTGTTTCTCATGATGTTGTTGTTTCATCTTATATCATGTTCTGAAAGCTATCAATGGAGCGCTGATCTTGTCCTTAATCTTATAATATATTACACTTGGTCTCACATTTTTCTTCACATTCAATATCCAAGAGAAAAATGTTGAAATGTGGCAACAAGAATATTCCAATTTTATTTTGTCCTTGAATTAAAATTCGAATTTAGTCTCACCAACTGCTTGAAAATTAATTAATTAATTCATATTGTTAATTAGTTGGATAAATTCAAGTTAGAAGTCTTTTTGAAGTCATGCAACACTTATCCCTTAAATTAAGGAGATTATCCCTTAATTAAGGAGATAAGATTGAATTATATTTGAGTTGTAATTAGTTAGCTTAGTTTACTGAGTTAAGTCTAGTTAAATTAGTTCCAAATTGTTTGAGGAACTAATTGTGAGTTATTAGTTAGTTGATGCATGCATGCACTTAACTAGTGTACTCTAGATAACTGAAGATTCTCTCATCATTAACTCATGCATGTTTATTCCAAGAAAGACCTAGTTGAGATTAAAGGCAGGGATAGTGTACTATCAGTTGCATGTTTTTTCCTATAAACAAAACTCATGCATGCAGAAGGAACATCATTCCTTGAGGATTGCATGGTTTTACAGGGTGTGAGATCAGTGTGAGAGATTAGTGTTCCACTTGGTAACGGGAGGATCACCCAAGAGAAATTGCGCAAGGAAATAGGATATTGAAGGGCAGAGGAGAAGGCTTATGAGAAATCTATTTTTCCTGTGAGCATCTATGAGGATTGTATTGAGAGCTGGCTAGCTGTGAGAGCTAAGGCTTTGTGTAATTTTGAGATATTTCCAACTTGTATGATAATACAGATAGTGGGGTTTTTAGCTGAGGCTTCCCCCTGAGTATTCTTCTGTGTTTCATGTGCATTGATTCTTCTTTTGGTTATACGTGTTTAGCTTGATCTTTCTCAAATCTTTTTAAGCTTCTGCAAATTGATTGTAGAAGTAGTTTAAAGAATTTTTCTTTGGTTATTGCATTATCAGGTTAATCTACAGTTAGAATTTCTACAAAAAACACACACGTAATGTTAGTATAGCTTGCATCTAGATGGGGCTCCTGTCCCAAACGGTGTGAGGTCTATTTAATTAGGACTTCATACTAGGGATACCCCCTTAGTGTTGGCAAATAATCCAACACTATCAATAATAGCTTATATACAAATTTTAATCTTTACTGTTATTAGAGTTTGAGTTTGAAGATATTGGAATAAAGTAACTATATGTATATGGGTATATAACTAAGGTAGGGAATGTTGGATATGTGTTATATTCTTTCCACGATTAGCCCCCCTACATGGGGTTTGAGGCAACACCTCGAGATATTTTGGACCCAATAATAGTTGGGGAGACCTAAGGATGGGGGGCGGAACCAAAGATGGTGGGTGGACCTACCTATGTTTTTATGCAAGGTCTTTGCACATGGTTTTAGGAATGATGGTTTTCTTCCCATGATATTTTGTAGATTCGGTCAAGGGAACTATAGTTATGTTCTAATCTAGGGTTAGTAGATTGGGGTTTATGAATGCCTCAACCTGTATATATATGTATTGTTACATTGAAAAGAATATAATGAAAAATCAATTTGGTTTTCCCATTTTGGGTTCCAAGAGAAAATATATGTGTATATTTTATGTTCTTTCCATTATATATTTTTTTGTTTTAAGAATTTATTTACATATGATTTATGTACAAGGTTCAAACCTTCAGGGAAAGTAGAAAATATCCCTAGGTTAGCTGTTGTAGACTTAGGAAGAAAAAAACCGTGTTCATAGGCCAAAGAACATACAACCTTGAACAAAGAATGACAGGGCTCAGAGAAACTTGAAGTGGTCCCCCATGATGAGAGTCTGTTAGGTCTTTAGCCCAATTGTATATTTTAATTAAATTATAGTTATGTAGTTCACATAGATATACCTAAACTAATAACAAATTATAGAGTATGTGTCTTTAATACTAAAACCAAAATGAAATAATTGACATATTTAGAATTCACATAAAGAGTGAGAAACACATATATTCATAAATAAAGAAAGGAGTACACCACCATTAAGGGCGTAAAACCCTGTTGTAAATCTTTAACAAGCTATAGGTTTCAACCGTAAAAAGAAAAATAAATACATGATTGCTTTTCTTTAAAACAAAGGAAGAGATTCCAAATTTCTAACTCTACATGCTCCAGCCTTAATTTTTATAAGAAGGTAAGAAACCCCATCTAGGCAATCATATTTGCTTATCATGCATAATGAATTATAGAACAAAATGTAATCACTGTTATGAAAATGTAAGAAGAAGATTTATAGTCGTGGCCACATGGGTTTCTACCATGCATTAAAACAATGGAACATCAAAATTGGAAAATCAACAATATTGGGAGAAACCCTCGACATAAAAATAAGGGAACATACATACTGTTGAAAATTATTTACAAAGGCCAGGCATTTACCCAAATATTCTAATAGAACCTTCAGCTAATATATCATAAAAATTTATGTGGTTATGGCCAACATGGGGCCTCTTAGTAAAAACCATAACACAAGAACTTCTATGCGAGTCATGGGCATGAAGGAGGCTTATTAATGGCATTGAAAACCATATAAAAGATAGAGGTAAATGAGCACTTGTAGAAATGTTGATAAAATGAAACAAAATTCTAAAAGTCAACTCCTAAAAATGCCTAAACAAACCCCGATTATAGTCAAAACTAACTTGAGAAAAAAAATGAATTTCTTAGCCTGAGTCTCAAATTTTATAAGAGAATATCATAAGAAAAGTCAAGGGAATTGTTATGGTAAAGAGAATCATTTTCCCTGAGCAAAGAGGAATGAAGTATCCATGGAATTATCCTTCCACATAAGGGAGACTCTTAGTATCACAATTCTCATTCACGAAAAGATAAATCCCCATGAAGGTTAGGGTTTCAGAATTTGACTTAACCCATGGAAAAAACTTTTGCAAGGAAGCTTTCAAGAAGGAAAATCTTAGTCGAATTCTGAGAGAAGTGAGTCTCCTTAACAAAACCCTTGAAGAAGGTCTAGAGTTTTACCTACAATCAAACCAAGCTAACCATTAATGATTGAATTCATTAAAAACATTGTAGAAGGGCTTCAACAAATATATATAGCTAAGAAGTAAGATAATAGAGTTTTTCAGGTCATAACAGAACCTGGTGTGCAAATTTGGTCTCTTTTTCTTGCACATAGCTCTAGATAGTGATTCTACACAGGGAAACCAAACTAAAACAATAATTTCTTCAAGAACAACTCAAAAAACCCCTATACTCAATTGAACCAATGCAAAGCTTCAAGAACAACTCAAAAAAACCCTATACTCAATTGAACCAATGCAGAGCTTGACTCTCCACTAGAGCAAAAAGAAAATAAGAATGAAGCAACAAAGGCATAGGGTAGGTAGTTACCCTAACACAAGAAAAATAACATTCGTTGTCAATTAACACAAGAAAAATAACATTCATGGTCCATTAACCCTTGGAAGATCCACACCGTCAGATAGAACAACTACCTAGGATTTGCATTCGGTGTTGCGGGCTCGTTGTACATCGAGCCTCCATATGAACTAATTTCCAGAAGGAAGCCATGGTGGAGTATGGTGCCATCGAAGCCATGTTTAAATATTCATGGAACAATTCTTATGAAAACATCGATGGAGAGAAACAAGTCAGGTATAGTAATTACTTTCGAGGCATGTATGCATATAGTTACAACGCGCAAACGTTGAAGTTGTAGGGTCAAACTCCATTCGACTATACATCAATTGTTACCCAACATTTTAATAAATATAACGAGAGGTGTGTGTATATATATACAAAGTATGTTAAGGATACTCCTTGCCCAACAATGATAAAGGTAACGGGTTGTATAATAAGTAATGAAAATAAAATTAAGCTTAAACCATAATCAACCAAGGTTGGGTGCCTTGCCCAAACTTTTATAAAAATAAATGCAAAGAGAATGTAATGTTGTTGGTGCAAAAGGTAAACAAAGTATGTTAAGGATACTCCTTGCCCAACCATGATAAAGGTAACGGGCTGTATAATAAGTAATGAAAAGAAAGGTAAGGTTAAACCATAACCAAGGTTGGGTGCCTTGCCCAAACTTTTATAAAAGTAAATGCAAAGAGAATGTAATGTTGTTCGTGCAAAAGGTAAACAAATTGAGTGGAAATTTACATTTCATTTTACCTACGACGAATAGAAGTTTACATTTATTATATTGTAAATAGAAGTTAATGCATGCTTTATTTAAAAAAAATAAAATTCCTTGTGTAATCTTTTGGGATGTTACCATTTACTAAAACATGGTTAATATATGTGTCATTCATTGAATTCTCAATATAATATTTATATCATATATTAAAAACATATTAATAATAATAAATAATTCATTGTGGTTAAATATTTTTTCGATTATATATATATTTTTTCATTATTTAAACTCTATTTTTTTAATGTCTAAATAGATTTAATACTTTGAAGATACTTGGATTGTGTTAATTACACAGTTAAATTTGTAATTCTAATAAATTTTTTTGCTAGGTTTGAAAAAACTAATTTACTTTTTTCAATTACTTTATAAAATATATACATAGTATTTTTCTTCATATATATATATCTATATATATATATATATATATATATATATATATATATATATATATATAACATTTAAATATTTTACTTAACATGTTTATTAAAGTATTTTATTTAAGGTGGATTAAGGTCTCTCGACAGCTCTGCAACTCTCTGACCTAGGGTTTTGCTCGCAGTCTGCGAACTGTTACCCACTCTGGCAGGGGGCAATGCACTGTTCACAGATCTAAGACAGCGGGGGCTAGCCCTGGCCCAATGGATGAAGCAAGCGGGGGTCAATGGGATCCCTTCTTACAAACAAATAATGATGGACAAAGTTAAAAGTCCTTTGGAAGGAGTGCAGATCATGGGTTCAAACACCATAGGGAAAATTAGCTCAACAAGAAGACAAAAATGGATGGCAATAAAAAGGAAACCCAGTTTCCACACTACACAAAAGGCATAAAAATTCTAGAAGGAAAAGACAAACCAGATCCCACTCAAGGAGAGGGAAAGAATAACAAAGAAGCAGAGGATGCTGAAACCTCCTCTTTGAAAGGCCCAGATCCAGAAGAACCGACCGCGGAAAATAGGCAACAAAAAGACCACTGGCAATGTAAACCAAAAACTACAGAAAGCCTGAGGGTTAGCATCACTGACCCCAAACTGCAAGCCTATAGGGATCACATGGCTATTCATGGGGTGATATGCAAGTTCATGGGCTTTTGGCCCACAGAAAAAGCCTTATGCCAATGGATCAAGCAAACTTGGAAGTCGAAAGGAGATGTCACACTCCACTTGGGGGCCAAAGGATTTTACGGTGGTCTTTGCGAACCTTGAAGTCAGAGACCACATTTTTTATGGACGCCCTTACTTCTATGCCTCGGCAGACCTCTGCATGAGGCCTTAGAAACCAAATTTCGCACCAGAGTAGGAAAAATTCAAGCATGTCCCTGTGTGGATCTGTCTGTTTTCCCTCCCTATCGACTACTAGAGACCAACAAATTTGGAGAAAATCGACAATAAACTGGGCACATTTATTCAAGCATCGGAAGCAACCCTCCAAAAAAGGTACACATCTTGTGCTAGAATTTGTGTTGAAATGGACGTTTCAGGTGCTCTCCATGAAGGTCTATGGTTGGAATACAAAGAAGAAGTCTTCTTTCAAGCCATAGACTATGAACAAATAAATTTTAGATGCAAAAAATGCCATGAACATGGCCACCTGATCTAAGAATGTCCCATGCATAAGCATGTAGAGAAGGCCAAGCATCCCCCAAGCAAAAATCAGGATGGTTTCGTCCGACCCACATGCAGACACTGGACTAACAGAAGAAACCAACCGAAGATAGGAAATATCAACAAAAGGTCTATGAACGCCTTTGAGGTGCTTGGAGAGGAAACTGGAGCAGAGGAGGATACCCAAACACCAACAGTGGGGCAGGACATCCTGGAAAAGAATGATCAGAACAACCAAATGCCAACTCCAATCTCGATTGATGATTTTCTCTGAGAACCAGGATTGAGGAAAGACACAGAAGGGGATGAGGAAATGACACTAAGTGAAGTGGGAACAGAGGATCAAGACCTAAATGACACTCTAGAACAAGAAGGAATGGACCTTAACACCATAGTTGAGCAATGGAAACAAAAAGGGGTGGAGCACATTCCAGAGGAAGAGATTGACAGAGTCAACTTCCTCTTTCTATCAAGGCAGGATGCAGCCCTGAGAGGGCAGAAAAGGGGTTTGGGTGCAACAAAAGGACACCAAACTTATTCTAATGCAAAACAAAAAAAGAAATGGGCTAGAAGAACAAACAATGAGGCACTACATGAGCTTGGCCAAATGCTCATCAACTCGGGCAAGATGAAGGTCCTTGAGGCTTTCCCTCTCTCCTCATAATTATAGTTTAACTATGAAGATACTCTCATGGAATGAAATAGGGCTCAACAGCCAAACCAAACAATGATTATTGAAAAAGAATGTCACACTGGAAGATCCGGATATTGTTTTCCTGCAGGAAACCAAATGCTCTAGGCTAAAGCTGGAAGGAATAGGCAAAATACTGGGAAAGAGAATGGAGCACTTGGACGTAGAGGGTAATTTTCTGGAAGGGGGCTTAGCGATATTTTGGAACCCCCACTCCCTATTCCTCCTTAACGCCGAGGCCTCCAGATCCTACATTTCCATTGAAATGCAAATCCTGGGAGAAGTTGGCACTTACTTATTCACAAATGTCTACAGCCCCCAAAGGCTGGAGGATAAACTACAGCTACTGGACAACCTATCCAAGATGCAACAAAGGCACTCTCATGCTAAGGCCATCTATGGAGGAGATTTCAACATGATTACCTCTTTGGGGGAAAAGAAGGGAGGACTTCGAACCTTAAACAAAGATGCAAAGGCCTTCATTTCTTTCATAAGAATGGCTAACCTGGTGGACATCCAACCAAAAAATGGCATTTTCACTTGGAATAATAAGAGAGGAGGAGACAGGCTTATCGCATCTAGGCTTGATCGGTTTCTAATCTCGGATACCATTCTCCTTGAAGGAATCACAGTGGAATTTGAGATTATTCCATCTGGAGGATCAGATCATTGGCCCATCTCTTTACAGGCAACCATTCTAGGCACCCCAAAAAATAGACCCTTTCATTTTGAAAATTTTTGGCTCAGTCATCCAAATTTCACCACCAACATCCAACTTTGGTGGAATGAGCATTTGGACATTAGAGGAACCAAAATCTTTCGGCTCCAAGCTAGACTGAGGCACATTAAAGCAAAGCTTTGAATTTGGAACCAAGAGGTCTTTGGCAACATCTTTGAGGACAAGCAAGCCCTGGAGGATCAGATGACTCTAATACATAACAACTGGATCAAGGGGGACATATCTCAAAGCTCCATTAACACAGAGCATGAACTCTTGCAAAAATGGAATGATAGATGCAATCACGAAGAGACTTTATGGAGACAAAAATCCCATATTCAATCGTTGAATGAAGGGGAGAAAAGTACTAAATTTTTCCATCGCTCAGCCTTGGATTACAGAGGCACTAATAAAATAACCAAGCTTAAGGATGAACAGGGAACCTCCTTTCAATCTCATTAGGAGATTGCCTCTATCCTCAGGAACCACTTCAGTCTTACTGCCACAAAACCAAACATCAATAGACAAGAGGCAATCAATACAGTCATTACCTCTATTCCCAAGCTAATAACAGAGGAACAGAACCGGTCCTTAGACCGCTCGGTCACCCTCCTGGAGGTAGAAGAGGCAGTCAAGGATATGGCCAATGGCAAAGCCCCGGGACCAGATGGATTCACCACAAATTTCTTCAAATCTTGTTGGAACATAGTGAAGCAGGACATTTGGGTGGTGTTCGAGGACTCTAGAAGATCCTCCTCCATACTCAAATCCATAAGCTCCACTTTTATTGCCCTCATCCCCAAGGAAGAGGTTGCCTGCACACCTTCTAAATTTTGACCTATAGCTCTCTGCAATGTGCTGTACAAGATCATCTCCAAAGTCATGGCCAATAGGTTAAAGCCTATTTTCCCTTTGATCATCTTAGAAGAGCAATCGGGATATGTGGAAGGAAGGCAAACCATGTGATGAGCCCCAAAAATGGATAATTATTTGGGCTCATTCAACCTCCTAATTCGACTTAATCCACCATTCTAATTAGTTTATTGCATGTTTTTGATTATATTTATGCTAATAGAGTGAATTGGGTTAGTCATTATGCCAACAAGTCTAATGTGTTCTTTGTGTAGCCTTTTTGGTCAATTTGGAGACAAAATCAAAGGTTTAAATGAGCACTTGGCAGCCAAATTCGTGGGAGAACAAGGGAGAGGATTTGTAGGAAGGTGTCCCCTTCATTTATGGGCCCTTACCTCGAATTCTCCACCATCAGCTTGGAGTTCAAGGGCCACCAAATCAATTAACACAAGGCAGCCAAGCAAGTCAAGTAGGACTGCTGTTAACTGGAAGTTTTGGGCAATCTAGTCCCTAAAGTTTAGGAGGACTGTTTGGGTCCTCAATTTGTATAAATAAGAGGGCTTAGGGCCTCATTTCAGTTAGTCATTTTTGTAGTCACTTTATAGCCATTTTGTAGCCAGTAGTTAGTCACTTTGTAGGCAGTAGATTAGCTTTGCTTTTAGCACATTTTCAAGTTCTCCTTGTGGACATTTTTTGGAATGTAACGTTTCTTACTCAATAAAGATGAATCCAGCTTTTCACCAGCTCTAAATCTCTCTTAGGGGGCTGTAGCTCTTGGGGTTGGGCCCATCTCAAGTGACCAGTACCTCCTTTGTTTACGTTCATGTGTCTTTGCTCCATTCCTAGAATAAAATATGCTATTTAGATTTAAATATTGTGTTTTTGTTTAGGTTGCTTTTGATGATTAAAAAGGCTTTTCATGTTTAGATTTACTTGATAGGTTAATCATAGGGAAGATCTTCAGAAAAAGGCTACCAAACACCTTGGATCTCACCTCCCCCTCAGTGGAATCATGAGCTGGGACCAATGTGACATTGCTGCCAACAAAAACGCTGATTTTTCTTTGCCATGCAATCACTAGTGTTTGATCTTCATGTGTAGAAGTTGGGTACAAGGTCAGACTTTTGTTTTCTTAGTTGCATGAGTTAAAATACATGGTTTCATTGCAGGTCACACTTCTGTTCATTCTCTTTACTGACAGCTAGCAAATTAGGTCAACGTAACTAGGTCTTTAAATTTACAAGTCTTTGTTGGTTCAGATTGGAAAAACGACTTGCAGAGGACCTGTACCACTCCTTCATCTGCTTATTCTCCATCAGCACCATCCACTCCACCCTCTACTTAGAATCCTTACCTCACGTTTGCCACATTTTCTCACATAACCCTAGTTTTTGTACACCATTGTTTCAGCCTTCTTTGAGCCAACTTAGCTATCCACACCTTCTCACCACTCCATCCACCAGTCCCTGGGCCACTTCAGACCCCTATCCTACCTCCATATCCAATCATGCATCTTCCCTCACTCACCCATCCTCCAAAATCCAATTTTTAAACATCCTGTAGAAATTCCTGAAACATCGTGTAGAACCCCTGCAGACTTCCTGTGGAATCTCACGAAAGAAATTTCTTGAGATCTGATCACTGTGAAACTCTCAAGAAGGGTGCTAGGGACCCCTTAGGACCTATTCTAACCTTCCCAACCTTTTCCAAGCATTTCTCCTCCTTGATCCACCCCTGCACAGTAAAAAGCTAGTTAAATTGCATGCATGATAATTGTGACAACTTATTCAAAAATACAAAAAGATGGTTCTTTCAGATTCTATTGTAGACATATCTTAGATACATGCATTTCATCTTCTTAGAAGTCAATGGAATCTCATTTAGTAGCTTGCATCTTCCTTCTTGCATCAGAAGGACTAGCTCGTAGAATTAGGGTTTGCTAGGGTTTGCATTTCTTTTTGGCTTTCAGTTTCTTTCCGCAAGTAGATTAGCTTCCTTTGAGTTAGCTTTCATCCATCAATTAAAAAGCTTCTTCTAAGAGCTCATAGAAGTTGGCATAAGCTCCTAGAGGACTTGTGCTAGCTGACCAAGTGACAGCTGCGGCAAGAGCTAGTAGTTGTGCATACAACACCGTCGCTTCCAAGTTTGTTACGAACTACCGGGTTGATAAAATTAAAGAAGGGAGTCTCAGGAGTTGCCGCATTATTACTGCAATACTGGGGACCACCGCCATGGACAATGTTTTATTGGCACAGAAAATGATCCACACCCTTCAGTCTCAGAAAAAGGCTAGAATGGTCATTCAACTGGACCTCTCAAAAGCGTATGATAAGGTTAGTTGGAATCATCTTGAAGAAATTTTGAAATCTATTGGGTTTACCCAGCGTTGGATCAGATGTATTTTGGCCATGGTAAAATCTCCCAGCTTCTCTATTTTGGTCAATGGAGCCCCTTCGGACCCCTTCTTCCCTTCCAAAGGCATTCGTCAAGGAGATCCCATCTCCCCTTTCCTTTTTGTTATCTTAATGGAAGGACTAAGTCACATCATCAAATCGGCTAAGGATAGGAATATCATCAAAGGTCTTCAGCCCCTGATTCACTCTCCTACAACTACCCATCAACAATTCGTGGATGATACTATGCTGCATGGCACCCCTACTGCTAAGGAAGCCCAAGGTTTCAAAGCCATTTTGAACCTGTTCAGCCAAGCTTCTGGTATGGATCTTAACTTGGATAAATCTTCTATTTTTTTCTTCCATACGCACTTGGTGATCCAAAAGCACCTCACTAATATCCTTGGTTTTAAAAGACACAGCCTTCCTTCTAAATATCTTAGTATTCCTCTCACTGGAAAGCCTTAGCAAAAACTCAACTGGGAGAATTTTCTCTCCAAGCTAGAGGACATGGGGAATCACTGGACCAACAAATTTTTGAATTTTGTAAGAAGACTTGTAATGACTAAGGTGGTTCTACAAGCCATTCCTCTCTACATGCTTTCTATCCTCCCAGCTCCAAAAATGGTTATACATAAAATTAGGAACATTCAAAGAGCCTTTCTTTGGTCGGGCAAAACAGATAAACATAAGTGGGCACTTGTAGCTTGGACCAAATTATGCAAGCCCAAAATCCTAGGGGGCTTAAGGCTACAAGACCCGGATACTATCAGCAAAGCTTATGGAGCCAAGATTTGGTGGCGATGGCTCAAGGAACCCCATACACCTTGGGAAAAATTATTGAAGGCCAAATATGTCGAAACGTGGAGATCTGAGGACCCGATCAGATTGATAGATGCCCTTGAAGGTTTCGCTATCTGGAATCTGGCCAGAGCTAACAACCACCTCATTCAGAACCACTGCTTCTGGGAAATTCGAAATGGCAAAAAGGCTTTATTTTGGGAGGATGCATGGCAACACTACTTAAACTAGAAAACCTAAACTATATTGCCTTGTAGAGATGGTTTCAGGCAATGAGTAATATACAAGTCCATCAATATTGGTTTGATATCAACGAGAACCAACACTGGAGGAAATGGAACCTAGAGCCTCTCCCCCCGGAGGAAGACATGATAGACGTCCTCAGCAACCTAAAATCTGATTTGAATAAGAGAATGATCTGGTCCACTCAGGAGGAGGACCAACTCAGGTGGGGAAAACTCGATGGAGGAACTTTCAACCTCAAGGAAGCCAAAATTTATCTCGAGCACTAGAACCTCGAAGACAAAGTAGCTTGGTACCCAAATGTCTGGAACAATGCTCTCTGGCCAAAGATAAAATCTTTTCTTTGGCTTCTCATGCATCGCAAAATCCTTACCTGGGAGAATTTAGTGAAAAGAGGTTTCATTGGGCCTTCCAGATGCCCCCTCTATGAAAAGGATGAGGAAACAATGAACCATCTCCTTAATGACTGTGACTGGACCAATAATTTGTGGGAATGGATGAAAGGAATTTTCAAACAAACAGACAGACACAAAGATTCTATTGAAGACTCCATTGCAAATTGGTGCACAAAATATTCCAGTTGTAATGCGGTTAACGCCCTTTGGAGGCTCTGCCTTGGTTTTATAGTCTGGAACACTTGGAAAGAGAGGAACAGACGAATCTTTCAAAAAGAAGTCAAGCAGCTTGAAACCATCAAAACAATCATTATGCACAGTTTAAAAGAGACTGCCCTTACCACCTGCAAAGCGGAACAGGACAAGACGCTCACTCCCAATGACTCTCACATCCTACTGTTGTTTGGCATGAATGGTCTGATAAGTCACAAGGCTCAAGCTAACCACCTTCGACCTGCTCCTGTTCCTTCGGCCTGGCTACCCCCCACCCTAGGATTCTACAAATTAAATTTCGACGAGGCCTCCAAGGGCAACCTTGGCCCTGCAGGGCTTGGAGGCATCATCCGTAATGACAAAGGTGAAATCCTCCACATTTATTACAGAGCGCTTGGGGAGGCCACCAACAATGAAGCAGAATTCACAGCCCTAGAACAGGGGCTGCAAATCCTCATCCGGCTGGGTAAAGGCTCTGTTATAGTGGAAGGCGATTCCCTCTTGGCCATCACTACGGTGAAGAGAATGCAGAATGGAACTCGGCCGGAGAAAGTTACAAAGCACTGGAGATTAGCCATGGTTACAACGATCATTGCGAAACATCTCTCCTCCCTCAGCAACATTGTTCCACAGGCAGTTAGGCGGAAAGAAAATGTCTTAGCAGATTGCCTTGCCAACCACGCGGTCGATCATCCGATGGAGATCACTAACACTTGTTGGCAAGATGTCACAGAAAACGAGCTTCGGGATCAGTGCACTCTCATCTCGAGGCAAGATCTTACCGGAACATCAAGAGTGGAAGAAGGGTTGTAGGTTACGGCTCATTAGTTACCTATGAGAATTAACAACATACTTAACGCCAAATGAAGGTACAACGGGTGACAGGCCCATGGAGTACCTGGGGAAGGGTGGGAAATCATCCACAAGGACAAAGTTCATCAGACGGGGAGGAAAATCAACAAAAAGTATGATCGGAACTGTTAGCAAGATGCAGGGGAGGACACATGGCTCTCAACCAATAGCCTCAAGCGTGGCAGAGTTATGGCTCTGGATCGGCATCATGAGCAGGAGCTGGGAAACCGTAATGGTAGTTATTATGGCAGGAACAACATATCTCCGACGGTGAAGTGGGAGATCTCAAGCCAGACCATTCCACCCTCAGCTATATCTAAGGCATCCAACCAGGTGATCAGGACACTGCTTTCTCCTGGCTCGTTTCTTAACAATCTCAGTGTTGCTAGGATTTTCATTGTCTCCTCGACCTGCAATAACATTATGGCGCATGAGGGTAGTCAGAATGCTTCTGCTAACCGGGACCTGAAGAAAGCCCATGAGGCTTATGAGACCCGAACCACTCAGAAAGAAAAACACAAAATCAAAGAGCTTGAAGCTGCGGTCATAGAGGAGGAAGAACAGTTGGACGTTCAGGCTCTGGAGATGGAAATGGACTGGATATCTGATCCAGGCACAGTGACTACTAGAGCCACACAATTTGTTCGAACCCAAGGAGAAATGTGGCGAATGAAGACCATGCTGGCCAAAGCGCTCAGCATGCAGGCTGAAGATATCAAGAGAGCTCACCAGGCCATCTCCCTCATTTCTACAGAGAATTCGGCTAAGCTAGATGCCATGGAGTTCAATTTCAGTGCCCTAACTTAGGAAGTCAGAATCCTGTCGCAAAAGTTGGGAGTCCTCATCAATCTCCTCAGGCTCTCCATCCGTCAGGGAACAAATGCTGTGGTGGAAGTCCCAGCGGAGGTAATTGACACCAGCAAGGTGAAGCGCCCCACTCCTCAAAGGATTCCGCAGCCCGAGTTCGAGACTGCAATGGCCGGCCCAAGTGCAACCAGTAAAGACTATGTGATTTTGAAGCTGTAATGGCTTCTCAGTTTCTTGTTTCTCTCTTGTTTTGTATCTCTCTATCGCAGTTTTGGAGGTCCTCCAGGCCCTCTTTCTTTTTGTGACTACTGTCAAGCAACCCTGGGTGGTGGTTTTTTCTGGTTTAGATCCCTTGTTAGGCAGCCCTGCGTGGTTAGCCTTGGGTTCTGTAGATGCAGGTTTAGTTGCTTACAGTCATTTTGAGCATACATTGATGAATTTGTTTTGTTTGTGCGTACAGACCTTTTGTATTCTATGTATTTTTATGAATTAATATATAACTGCCAATTTACAAAAAAAAATAAAGTATTTTATTTATGACTACATTGAATTTTTTTATTATTAATATTTTTTTTGTGAATATCATATATTAATATTATATTAAAAATTCACTGTGTAACACATCTTTTCATTATTATTCTTATAACTAATTGGATTTTTTTTACTTTCAATTACTTCATATTAAAAGGAGGTAAGTAATTTTTTTACTTTCAATTGCTTCTTTTATTTGGACATTGAAATATTTTGTTCTCATAAACACACATATATGAAGCTAATATTAAATAACATATATATACGAAATTAATATTAAATAAATTATTTAATATGATTATTAAAATAATTTATTTAATTTTTAAGTAATTTTTTAGTGTAAAAATAATTATTTCATATTAAAAATAGGTAATTAAATTTTTTAATTTCAATTGCTTATTTTATTTGGACATTGAAATATTTTGTTCTCATAAACACACATATATGAAGTTAATATTAAATAACATACATATACGAAGTTAAGATTAAATAAATTAGTTAATATGATTATTCAAATAATTTATTTAATTTCTAAGCATTGATTTTTTTAAAGTGTAAAAATGATATATTTTTTTACTTTTAATTATTGTATCTCTTTGAAATTGATCTAAAATGATGTTTTTTAATGGCCATCAAAATATCTTATTTATGATTGACAATCCACATCTCTTTCATAATGATCATGATATTAATAACAAATCTAACTAGTATACTAAGAATTGAATTATTATTAATAACAAATCTAACTAGTATACTAAGAATTGAATTATTGATGTTTTATACTATTTATAATTACAACTAACCAAATATATATATTCATTTTTATTTTTATTGCAAGCTTCTTACTTTAAAAGAAATTTTCATCTAAGAGATTTGATTGCTTTGGGAGGTTACTAGATGGATGGTTAAATTGAATCTATATTAGTATGATTAATTTTCTTATTATTTTCTCTTGAAGGCAAGGACTATAACCATCAATAAACATTGATTTTACCTTAGTTAGGCTTTCACTAATAATTTATGTAAACTATTATATAAAGTTATGTAAAAAATACATAAATATTTTTTATTTTTTATTTTTGTGATATATTAAAATTTTATTTTTGCATTATACTATTGATAAAAAAACTTAGAGTTATATTATAGAAATAAATTGAAAATAAAACAAATAAAAAAAAAGATAATTTTTTTTAGAAAAGTCAACATACAAAATTAGAAAAGTCAAAATTAAAACACAATAAAGTAAACATAAAAAGTAAAAATAAATTTATACTAATAAAAATGAGTTTTTAACAATATTATTATACTCTCTCTCTCTCTATATATATATATATATAACACCCCAGCCCCCTTGAAAGAATCACTGTGGTTATTAAATTCAGTTTTATGATTTTCTTTTTAATTTTTGCTATGTTATGACCAAGGTTGGAAAGCCAAATAACAAGTTGTTACCTAATTATGATTGATTAGGAATTGAGTCATGGTTAATTAAAAAAAATTGTTAACAAGAAATAGTTATACCCGTGCCGTGGAAAGAGAAATATAGAAGGAAAAGATGAAGGATTTAGGGACTAAACTGGAAAAAAAAGTGACTGGTGGGAAGTTGCTAATGAACAGTGAAATTAAGTGCAAGGAGTCCTGAGGTCCAAGGCACTGACTGATGGGAGGAGAGAACCCAACTCATGGGAGGAGAGACTTTCCAGATATCTGTTGATGTTCCACTGATAAATTAAGCATATAAGTAATGTAGCCTCTTTTATTTAAGCAAGGATGATGATAGAATAATAGAATAAATGTTTGCTTACAGTATCATGATAGCTCATTACATAGCATGAAAATTATGCTTAAACTCGTAATAGAATGTGCTCAAATAGAGAATTCCTTTATTAGACAAATAAATAAATCTGATGCTCAGTACAAGAATCAAAAGGAGTTCTTAGTACAGAAACATGTTCCTAGTAATCTATGGAGTCCAAAGTATCAAGGAGCTCTTACGGTTCTGTTATATAGTACAAATGTAGACAAAAATGAGTCGAAAAACACTCTCGTTACTTTTGGTGGGATATACTGAAACAGAGTAACTCTTTCTGTCATATAGGATTGTTTAAACTCTCAGTATTCAAGAAAACGAAAATTCCACCCACATAGGGTATCACAAAATAACTTGAAGTATAAGCATTGATGCAAATAAGCAACAGAAGCACTAATTAAAACCACGTAGATATCAACATATTTTCCAACCAATAATATGGAATGGTGAAGCATTTCAAAAGGCAATTTTATATATATATATATATATATATATAAAAAGTTCTGCAACCGAAAACATTACTGCAGCAGAGTGCAAGCTCTATGGCATTCAACCAGCAAAGATGGAAACCAAAAAGGGAATAAAACCTCGATTGCTTATAAAGAACCCTCGACCTCTGAATACATTAAACATTAATGGTCCAAAGGAATTTTATACCATAAATTACTAAAACAAGAGACCAAACAGTCTTTCGAGCCAAAAAGTAAAACAACCAAAATCAACTTTACAAATAACTGACTTGACATTAATCTATTTACACAGTCTGTCCACAAAGAGCTAAAGGCCAGGAAGGCTTCAGCCCAAAAACCTCTGCCAAGCGCCAAAATCACTTTACAAATAACCGACTTGACATTAATCTATTTACACAGTCTGTCCAGAAAGAGCTAAAGGCTAGGAAGGCTCCGGCCCAAAAACCTTTGCCAAGCGATTTATCGTAGGCATTAAAACCTTAAGAAGCAAACTGGGTAGATTACGGTGAATAATTCCAACCTGTGCAAAGCAGTGCATTATATTAGTCCTCAGGATCTGGGAGGGTGCCAAATCAACTCCTAGGAACCTAGGTAAGGGCGGCACGTTACCTGCATCAACCCAAAACACTGTTATATGAGATATGTATCACATAAACATAAAGAAACAATGAAAAATAGAGAAGCCGCCGGAAAATCTTACCTGACCCTTGAGGGTTCCATCCAGATGCAATCCGCCTATTCAACAAGAGAAAGACAACCTTAATGACCTGCGCAGGTAACTAAACCAACAATGAAAACTGGGAATTGCCTCCATGGAAGAAGGGCTCACCTCCCTGGGATCGACCTCGATTTTCCCTAACCATTGATGAAACAGAGCAGTATGGTGATGCCCCTAGACTTGGAGATTTGTCTATCAAACCATTACCATACCAAAGGGAGTAAAACTCACAGTGAAAACCATGATTTAGATATAAAACTATATAAAATGATTGTGCACCATTACCTCGCCGAGAAGGACTCCAAGCTGAGACCGTGGCGCTTAACCAACAACTTGCAAAACTGATGAAGGATTGGGCAACTGAACCTATTACAGAGCAGTTGAACCATCAAAACCCTTCGAGTGCAAATGTCTCTCCATCCGGTCAAAGGCAGGAGTAGTGTAGTTGGACCCAACCCAAAACCGCTCCACCATTGGATTATCCCCATGCAGATCGACGGAGGTGAGCAAGAACAGGTGTCGAATCGAAGTCTCGACGATGAACAAAGGAATGCTAGAGGATAGCCATCGATCATGTCGCGTGGAGGAATGTACCCCACACATTTACACCATAGAAGTGTAACGGGTTCCAAGACTCGAGTGAGGCCATCTGCCTCTTTAATGTGGGATAGAGGCCTTCTCATAAACTGTGTAAATTTTATTATCACATAACATAAATCAAATCAAATGAACGTGCTGCCTGGTAAACATAGTATTGTTTAATGTAATAAATGGTAAGTAGGTCGGTACATTAATTTTTTATTTACTATGTCTTTTATAATGTTTAAGCTGTTTTTATATATATATATATATATATATATATATATATATATATATATAAAACAAAGTATAGGATATATATCTATTTTACCTTTACCAATTTTACAATGTATTAAAATGTATTAATATATTTTGTTGAGATGGTGTCAATTTATTTTTTTTTACAAATTTTATGAATTAATATAATATATATATATATATATATATATATATATATATAAAACCAGTCTTTACTTTTCTATATTAAATTTAACTATTAATTATATATTAAATATTGGTTCTATTTTCAAACCATTTGAAACAATAAAACACAAAATGAATACTATTAAAAACAACATTGATCAAGGAAAAGTCTATGTTGGTGAAATAGGGAGATCATTTAAAACAAGAATAAAGGGGCATTGTGTTGACATTAAAAGTCAACCCTAAGTCAACCCTCTCAGGCCTCTATTCTTGTTAAGCATTCCTTCCTCACTAAGCATTATCACATCTGTTTGGAAAAAAATACTATCCCTACTCTTGTTAAGTGTTCTCTCCTCACTAAGCATAATCACATCAGTTTGGAAGACACTACTATCTCTACTCTTGTTAAGCATTCCCTCCTCACTAAGCATCACATTTGCTTGCCAAGGAAATCACTCACTAAGCATCACATCTGTTTGCCAAAGAAGATACACTACTATCTCTACTCTTGCTAAGCATTCCCTCCTCACTAAGCATCACATTTGTTTGCCAAGAAGATCACTACTTCAAAAAAATATTCAAAGAAACACTATCGATATCCTCTCACAATAGGGAATTTGAACCTAACTCTTTCAACATTCAACAATTTCACATTTCTCAAATTAACCAATTAAAATGCCCTTTTATAAATAATTAAAACTACAATATCATTATATTAATATTATTTTTGAACAATTTATTAATATTAATAATTTGTTGTTAGTTTACATTCTATCTTTTTTTTTATTTTAATATATAATTAATAATAATATTTATAAATTTCTCTTAATATATTACCATTAGAATATATTAAATTACTTACAAATCATTTTATTCATCTATTATATATTATTGATTTTTATATGGCGATGATGGGTCTTGGTATGTAATCAAAATTTCTGAAGTCTATTAAAAATGATTCCTGTAAATAAAACTCCAGAAACATACTCTTCAAATTTTCCAACTTTGAAAAATTAGGCTGCTGCAATGCGATATTTTATCTTTATTTTTAAAATACTGTTTAATAAAATTGAGGTAACATTGTATATTTTTAACATCTCTGTTTTTACTTTGGTTCAGTTGTTTCATCGAGCTAGTGTCCATGGGATTCTCTATATTTCCCAAATCTGCGAGTTTCCAACTGCTCCATTGTGTTCACATTTTATGCCAAGGCTATGCACATGGGTAACTAACACACGTGTAGTGAGTTGAGTGGTGAGTTGTACACATGCAAGGTGGCAGAAACACTAAACGTGTGAGCGCTGAGAGAAGCCCTAAACGTGTAACGGTGGGATACTTCTGTGCTAAGCGAGTCACGTCAATACTGCTTGTTCCAAACGACTCAAAGGCGGAGCACACTATTTTCATGACCACCAAAGAGTTTGATACCTATATATCAAGCCAAAAGCTTGCTGAGACTCCATTTTTTATTCGTAGGGTGGATTAGTAGTCTTGTAATGAGTTTGACTAATCTTACCTCTAATATCTGAAATAGTGAGTTGCAGAGTTTTCATTTCCGTTATTTCTGGACTTGCCTCAGAAACATCTGTTATGGAGCATCACGGAAGAAATAGAAACTTGGATGTGTTTTGTGAAATGGGTAGAATTGAAAAGAATGGAAATCTTTGGATTTCTTTATTTTCTTGCTCTATATGTGGCTTGTGCACCGTTTATTTATGCGTGTATCTTAGGGGGAATAGTAGGAAGTAATTGGCTTTGAGAAGTAAATAGCCACCATAGGCAAGATTTTGAGATAATGTTGCTAAATGAACATGAATTTAATCTTATTGTAAAGTTTGATCTCCTATTTAACAACAAAGTCACCCCTTGACAAACAAAGCATGAGATGGTATGTCGTGAAGGCTAATCATTCAGACGATTAGCATAAAAGTAAAGGCAAAGGAAAAGACAAAGCATCGGCCCTCAGACCCCTCAGACCTGTTAAAGACATTGTGAGAAAAAGTTGTTGCCATTAAAGCCGCATCAAAAAAGAAAGGGAAAGGGAAAGTAGTATGAAGTGGCCAGAGGAATATTCTGACAATACTGTTACAATTACAACCCACAACATAATGGGAGAAAAGCACGAGCAAAGTCTTCATAACCTGAAGAATAATAGAGCTTATGTGAATTAGCAGACCGTCCTTTAATATATCGATTAAGCTGGTGCAGAGAGTATTATAGTTGTTAATTTTTTGTTTCAATCGAATAAAATGGGTCAAGCGTAGGCTTTCAGGCATACATAGTCCTGGGATTACACCACAACATCTGTGGACTCGCTGTTAACTTAATGTAAAGGGTATTCAGGCCAGTGTAAGTGGAGGTTTATCGAATGTAAAGGGTATTCAGGCCAGTGTAAGTGGAGAGTTTATCGAAATTGATTTGCTGGGAAATTTATAAGTAGTGTCTAATAAATTATTTTTAAATATGCATATAATTGATTTGATTAAGTTTAAAAGTAATTTTATAACATAATTGATTTTATTATTATTATATTTTAAATTTAAAAATTAAATTGATTAATTAATAAATTATATAATTTTTACTATAAAAATATTTAAGTGAACATCAGTGAATATATATGTATTTTCAAATGTATTAATTAAATATGTACTTTTAAACTCATAAATTTTATAAGTTAAATGCTGCATTTAAAATTTATTTATTTTTATTTTAAGTTTCAAAGTAAAGGTTTTATTGCATAACTTAATTATTTTTATTGCATAATTGAATTATTTTGTTTATATTAAGTAACAGTAATTTATCCCCCAACTTAGACATATATATTTTAATTTTGAGTTTTATTAAATATTGGTAAAATTTGCCCACGGGGCTTTGGATTGACGGTGAATGGGTGCGCTGTTAAGGCACTCCTTGCGATAGGTCACCGGTTCAAATCCCCGTGGGTGCGTAGGTTAGTCTTAACAAACAAAAATAAAAAAATAAAAATAAAAAAATATTGGTAAAATTAAAAAACAAAAAAATAACAGTAGTATAAATATTTATATATAAAAAATTATAAGTTAAATAAAATATTATTTATATATACAAAATTAATTAGTTAAAATAGGGTAATATTACATATTATAATATTATCTAATTCAAAAGTATTAAGAGTGAAAATCTCTCATATATATGAAATTTTAAAAATTTATAGGGATATATTTTAGGAAAATAATTTAAATAAAAATCTTTCATCATTATTAAAAAATAAAATATAATATTTAATTTAATAGTTTCAAAAATAATCTCTTTGACAACAAACTTGCTTAATCACAACTAGAATCTAAAAGGAAATAGGTGTATTCAATAAGAGACTCGTATAATCAAGTAAGTGTCTTCAATGCAAGAGTTATGGAGAAAAGTACAAGAGTCATCTAATCAAGTAGTTTCCTTCAATACAAGAGTTATGGAGAAAAAGTATTGGTGGAACATTCCCCTGTTTCTTAGCAACCTTGAGTGATGAATGAATATTAAGATACTTGAAAATGTATTAATAACCACTTGTTCATCAAACACTACCATTGGATTTCATGTAACAAGCCTAGACTTGCAAGGATGTGCACTACCCTTATTCATATGCACAAACTAAAAATTGCTTATTTTAACCCTACTTCAAAATGTATTTAGTAACCACTTATTCATCAAACACTACCATTGGATTTCAGCTAATGAGCATAGATTTGCAAGGATGTGTACTTTCATGTAATGAGCCTAGACTTGCAAGTATGTGCACTACCCTCATTCATATGCACAAACTTAAAATTGCTTATTTGAACCTACTTCAAAATGTATTTAGTAACCGCTTATTCATCAAACACTACCATTGGATTTCATGTAATGAGCATAGCTTTGCAAGGACGTGTACTCCCCTCATTCAAATGCATAAACTTAAGACTACTTCTTTGAAACCTCTCTTGAAGGATTGTTTTGGCAAGGTGATATATGTGATGCCCATCTATCATTCAGTATTATCATTTTAATTTTTTTCTTTATTATATTGTGAATAGTTAATTTCAAATTAAATTTCCCTTACCTTTTTTTTCTTAAATATATGGTCATCACAAGTTGTTAAGGTATAACACATGTCCTATTGGTTTCCTTTTTTTGTTATGAAGAAGTTGGAAATTAGATAAAGAGTTATTGATGTATAATTTAGCAACGTAAATTATGTCCTTCTAAGGAAGACCCTCACACATTTCTTTTAAAGTTTGATGTCATTCATCATAGTTATGACTACTCCATGGGTGCAAAAAAATGAAGTTGTTTCTTGCAACTTTAAAAAATTCAGCACTCCGATGGTTTATGGGACCTGTATGGAATTCTTTTTAGACATGGGTATAAATGAAGAATATCTTCTTAAAGAAACATCAGGACTATTGTAAAGTTTGAGATTTTAAAGAAGGAATCTTCAAAATTTCCTAAGTCGATTGATCCAGGTGGATATTGGTGGCCACCTGCCAGGTCCACCTGGACCCCCACCATTGTCTTTCTCAGCATTTTCAGTTTCCTTAATTGTAGCACAGTTTACTATTTTTAGCAGTTTTTCGGGTCCTAAACTTCCGGAGCCGTTTTGAGGCACTAAACGACGTTTTTTTGGAATTCTGGGGCGACCGAGCCCTATGTTACCTCCCAAAGTGGTAGTACTCGGATAGATCTTTCTAACGAGCTATCGTACGCGTCAAACGGAGATCGTATGCCAAAGTTACGACCCCGGGAAATTGATGTACCAATTTACCCAAACGGGGCCCACAATTTGGCGTTTCATCTTCTAGGGTTAGGTTTCGGTATGTGAAGGGTTTTCCATTGTTTCTCAACAATAAATAGGCCTTCGAGCCTCATTGTAATACAGTTCAGAACAGTTCAGAGGCATGTAGCCATCACATCTCTTCTCAGAGATAAGCTACCATCGCCCTAGCTAGTTTATTGCCAATTCTGTTTGTAAGCATATGTCAGTATTTTCCATTAATGAAATGAAGTATTATTTCCGCTGCATCTTTGTGTATATGGTTATCTCTGTAATTTGTTGCGTTCCTGTTTAAATCTGGATCATCGATGATGGAATTTTGGAATATTATGTGGAATTATTCTAGTGTACTTTAAAAAGGACAAAGAAAAACTCCCTAGATCCTGACAACTTGCCTATTATTTTATTGAAAGGAATACATGAATATTGCCTTGAAATCCTAAACCTTATGGAGGAATATATTCCAGAGGAAGTTCAAATCATAATCAAAATTCTCAAGTTGTGGTCTATAGAACTAATAAATGTAGTGGAACCAGGTTAGCAAAAGCTGAGTTAGGGAATTTATTAGAAAATTTCAAAACTGATATCCTTATTACCATAAACTCCTAATTCGATGTTTTTTGGTCCAAGAAAATGAAGGAGCAGGTTGACTTGGAACTTTCTATATTCTACTCTAAATGTCACAAGAAACATCCTCTATGAGAATTCACATTAAAAAATGTTGAGACACACAACGTTTGTGAGAAGGAGCATTCAACCCAAGAATGCCCTTCTCTTCCAAAACTTAAGGCTATATTTCAAGAAGCCAATGAAGACACATAAAGATTGTTCTTTGTGGCACAAAAGAAAACCTGGCCCCATCGACCAACTGGAAACACACACTAAGAATTATCTTTATATCCTACTCCTGCTCCAACCTTTGGATGGTACCCTCCTATTCCTTGGCCATAATGGCCACCTCTAATGTAAAGCCAAGGGTGGGTACCAAGATGGAGAGGAACCTCTTCCTATGGGTATATGACATCTCATGCACTGCTTCAGAATTTCCCACAACAACTTTAGTTATCTCCAAATAAACCCACTCAGGCTCAAACTCAACAAGGACCTCAATTTCCAACTCAACCCATGCCTAACCAAAATAATAAAGTAGCTTAGACTACCTACAATGTTGAGCTATCATTTTTCCCTTCTTATGATTTGTCATCAATGGATTGTGAAGATATTCATTTACATTCTGTAAAGGTGCTCCAAAATCAGACCTCTCATATCATTCAAGAATAGGATGATGAGGACTCCTCTTTGGAACTAGGACTGCTTTCTCCTACAACTCAGGATACAACCACTAGACAATCTCTTGAAAAGTAACCTATTCCTTTTCCTAGGATATTAAGCCCGGAAAAGCCCCCTATGCACGCTGAATTTGATTTTTTAGGGGAATTGAAAAGTGTGTGTAAAAATCCCATTACTTTAGCCATTAATAATGTTCATATATATGTGAAAGCAGTATTGGAGCTATGTTTAAATAAGTGAGGAAGGAAAAATAAGGACAGTAAGATTGTTCAATTCATAGGAAACTATCCGACTTGATGTCCAGAAAGGTCGTTACAATAAAATATGGAGATCGAGAGAGCCCTATTGTGACAATTGATATTATTAATCTCCTTATAGAAAATACCATGATTGACCTAGGGGAAATGATTAATGTAATGACCAAAGAAACTATGGAGAATATTTGTTTGTCAGGCTTAAGATCAACCCCCACCGTCCTCCAATAGGCTAATTGTTCTACTATCAAACTAGGAGTGATGGAAAATATAATCGTCTCCATAGATTCATCGGAGTATCCAACCGATTTTGTAATCCTCCAACAAAAGGTCAATATTGAGGGTTATCCATTAATCTCAGGGAGATATTCGTTAGCTACATCAGATTCCTATATTAGTTGTAGGTCTGGAAATATGACTATTTCACATGGAGGATCCACTAAGAAGCTTACCTTATGCCCACCAGTCAAAACTTCATCCAAATTTGAAAACCCTTTATGGTTTGAGGATAGTGATGATGAACTTAATCGACCCCTCTTGACTCTTGAACAAGATTTCTTTTTTAAGCAAAATGCCAAGGATGAATTGATCCACACTACTATAACCAACCCTCATAATGGTTTCCTTTCATCATATGGTCAATCTTAAAACACATTTTTTAGGAAACCTATTCACCCATTGAGTTTGTACAACAACTAGATTCCTTGGCCTTGTTAGATATTAATAATTAGACACATGCCGTCAAAATATATCTTGAAAAACCTCTTAATATCAATGCCCATTTAGAACCTTCCTAGCAAAAGAAATTGATGGAAGTACTCTAGAAAAACAACAATGATTTTTCATGGGACTAACTGATATGAAGGGTATATTTCCTAACCTTTATACTTATTATATTTATTTAAAAAGGATTCCCAACCTATTATACAACATCAGAGAAGGATGAATCCCACTCTAAAGGACATTGTGAAAGGAGAATTGTTGAAGCTATTGGATGCTAACTTTGTCTGTCCTATCTCTGAGAGTAAATGAGTTTCCCCTTTAGTTATTGTTCCTAAGAAGTGTGGAAAATGGTGAATATGTGTTGACTATCATGAATTAAATAAGGATACTTTGAAATATTACTTTCCATTACCCTTTATCGACCAAGTCTTGAATACCCTGGCTAGGAAGAAATTATTCTCTTTTCTGGATGGGTTCAGTGACTACCACCATATTCAAGTGGCCTGTAACACCCTCCTCCTACATCTACCAAAATAACTAACCAACCAGTGTAAACATGCCACCAGAGGCTACTATGGTTAGATTCAACCTCCTATGTGACCTTAAGGAAATGGAATCAACGGAAACAGAACAAATAAATCTTCCACATTAACTACAAGACCCCTGAGAACCATGCCAACACTTCAGGCACCTTGCTCCTAGGTCCCACTAAAACTTCTGATCACTTTCCCTCTAGACGCTCTCATGTTATGGGCATGCCAGCATCCAGGGACCTCTGGACACTCTCAGAGGCCTGCAATCTAGCGTCCAGGGACCATTTTGTCCAGTTCTGTGCTAATGTCCCCAAAATTTTGAGCCAATTTTTCAGGCCCAGAGCCTAGGTCACTACCCATAATGGAATGACATATTCAAAGCAGTAAAATAACAGGGAAAAAATTAGAAGAAATTAGTTAAACAAGCGCTTGACTAGACCCACACTAGCCATGACATGAAATTTGTCAAACATATCACAAACATGTAGTCTACAAGTGTAAAAAACATAATTAAACATAGGGATCTCATACTTATCTAGGAATCACTAAGAACCATTGTTCCCTCATGTCTTTTGCTGCACTATCATCTATTAGGTCATAGATACATTGTCCATTCATTTACAAGTAAAAACATACTAAGAGCCATCCATAGATGCTGTCATAAAACATACATATAACTAACATAGTAATAACAGAAATACCATAAATATATTGGCCATAAAAGCCACATATAAACTAGTACATTTACACATGAAAATCAAGGGAATGAATTTCTCATTAATGAATTCAAAAAAAATCAGAGATGTGACTACCACATTCCACCCAACCATAGATTGGTGGAGCCAAGTTTCTCTTCATCCAATCCCCTCTATGCCATATTCCAAGCATGAATGTGGGATTCATAAACAAACAAAAATAACCAAACAAGCATAGATGCTACCAGAGTTCTCCACATACATTGTGAAGAATTTGAGTGCATCCTAGTCTCTTAGGATTTACTGTAATCCACAGTCCAATGCAGGGATCACTAGGCCCTACACTGAGACCCACTCTCCAAGATTTACCATACATACCATCCCGGGACTACTAGGCCCAAATTAGAGCAAGCCACCACTTGGATTTACCATATATCCCACCATTCACCAGAAAGGATTCCTAGGCCTACCGAGGCACACAATCTTGGATTTACTGCAACCAATAGTCTGACATAGGGGTTACTAGGCCGATGGATTTACTGTGATCCATAGTCTAGTTTAGGGACCACTAAGCCATGTGTTTGTCATTTTGGAGATCCATCCCACTAAGCTTTGAATCCATTTGGAAATCCAGCTCAACTAAAGTATGAGAACCCATCTCATCAAGGCTTTCCAGAGATGACAAGGCTAGGCTAAAGAACATTGTCACACCTAGAAAAACCCATGCCATGATAGAAACAACCACACGTAACACCATGCATGCCAAATCTAGCAAGGAAATACCCATGAAAATCAATACCTAAAATGAATCATGATGTAGCTACTTAATACTACCTTTCCCTGCTTGATCTCTGCTTCCTCTTGTCTTCTTTTCCTTTCCTCCTCCAATACCAAAGCGCTCCAAGAAAAATCTTAAGTGTCTGTGAGAGAGAGAGAGAGAGAGAGAGAGAGAGAGAGAGAGAGAGAGAGAGAGTAATGAGAGAGCTCTAAAACTGAACTGACAGAAAGGTTCCTAACTGATCCTAATAATCCTTTTTATTAATGGGCCTCTATTTTCTTCATTTTCCATTATTTTCCTTCAATTTCCTCCTCACATGCAACCTGTGACCTTTCACCTCCTTTTTCTCCTAATTTCCATTACTTTCATAAATACATGTGCCAAAAATGCCTTTCCAAAGCCTTAACCATTGCCTTTGCTAAGTTCCTTAGCCATAAACAACCAAATGAACACCCCCTAGGATGTCTTGCTCAATATTTAGCTTGGAATAAGTGTCCCATCAACTGTGGTTATTATTTTTTAAAACTTTTATTACATGGAATTTTCACGAGGGTTGTTACAAAACGATTCGCCTTGGGCGACACTGTCCTCTGTGTTCAATCACACATGTACCTTAGCAAATCACTGGAAGAAAACATATTGCACATGGAGCTTTATAACATAGCTTGATGCAGTATTTACAATGGTCACCCTGCTGAGTGCCAACCCACATGATAACCTAAAAACATGATAGCATAGTAACATGACAATATAACAACATGACAATCATAATGACATGACACCCATCCCACTTATTAGTGCTTTATAACATAGCTCATGGTGGTATTTATATCCATATACATATGTACATATAACAATATCACCAAAACATATACCAAGACACCATATCAAAACATATACCAAAACACCATATCAAAACATATATCAAAACACCATGTCAAAACTTCTTTGCCTCAACTGGAAAACAAGGAAGGATACATGGCCTGCATCTAATCTGCCATCTATCATGTAACTTCATTGGGCCGAAAGTTCTTCCTCTGCACTTTAACTTGCTCGATTGCTCAGTTCCAAAGCACGAGCACCTTTTTTTTGCAATATACACTAAGGCTCTGACTAGAATTCTCCATTTGGGTCCACGTGTAATACAAACCAGTCAATCACGTGATTAACATCCTTAACATACTTCTTAAGCAATGATACATGGAAAACATCATGGAATTTCATTATTGGAGGTAGTGCAAGTCGATAGGCTACTGGCCTAATCCTCGCAATAATATTGAAGGGTCCACAAAAATGTGGTGTTATCTTGGCACATGATCAAATCTGTAAGGAGCTCTTCTTTAGTTATATGTAGAAGTACACCTATTCCCCAACTTGGAACTCCCTGAACAACCTATTCTGATCTACATAGCTCTTTTTCCTATCCTGTGATGCCTTTAGATTCTTCTTGATCACCTGTGTTTCCTATTCCATGTCTGCCAATATGTCTGGTCCAATTAACACCCTGTTAACTAGATCACTCCAACTGATAGGAGTATTGCAACTCTTCCCATGCAATGCCTTCGAAGGACTCATCCTCAATGACTTCTAATAATAATTTTTGTATGCGAACTCAACCAAGGGAAGATACTCCTCCCACTTCTATTGCTGATGCATCACATACATCCTCAACATGTCCTCCAATATCCTATTGACCCTCTCTGTCTATCCATCTGTCTGTAGATGAAGCTGTAATGAAGGCCACATCTATGCTCAAACCTGCAAGTAACCCCTTCCAAAACTTGGAAGTAAACTTTTCATCCCTTTCTGACACAATCGTTTTTGGAACATCATGCAATTTGACCACATCTCTGATGAATACATGTGCCACATCACTAGTTGAGAATGTAGACTTAACTGGAACGAATTGTGCAAAATGTTTCACCCTATCCACAACAACCATAATGGAATCATGCTATCGCACTGTCTTCAACAACCCTGTGATGAAGTCCACGGAAATGACCTCCCATTTCCACTCTAGAATCGTGATCCATCATAGTAGTCCACCTAGATGTTTACGTTCTGCCTTTACTCGCTGACAATCAAAACACCTAGCCACAAACTCTGCTACATCCCTCTTAAGATTCGACCAATAATAAAATGTCTTCACTGCAGGAAATGTCTTTTGATAACCTGTGTGACCTGAATAAGGTTTCACATCAAGCTCTTTCAAGATCACCTTCTTGAGCTCAACTATTCGACACATATATCCTATCTCTAAATCTAGCCAATCCATCTGCTGTAATGCAATAGTCCAGATCCCGTGCACCTACACCTGTACCTGTACCCATACTACCACCTGTACCTACACTTGTACTATCACCTATACCTGTACCTGTACTACCACCTATACATGTACCAGTACTATATTGAAACTTGTGCACAATCTCCATATACTTGACATCTTTCTAACCTCCATGCACGATCCTATCCTATAAGTCTGTCCCATAGGAACTCATAGTTGCTAAGTGATTTACATGTAACTTCCTGCTAAGAGAATGTACCACCATGTTCTTTTTACCTTTGATGTACCTGATATCAAAATGAAACTCACTAATTGTGGCCAACCATCTAGCTTGTTGGGCATTCAAATTTGCTAGTCAAACAAATACCTCAACCTAATATGATCACTCATCAATACCAATCTCTTGCCAAGAATTTAGTGCCTCCACATCTTCAATACATGTATGAACATTGCTAACTCAAGATCACATGTCAGGTAGTTCTTCTCATTCTCGTTTAGTTTCCGTGACTCATAGCATACCACCTATCCATCCTGCATAAGGACTCCACCAAGTCCTTTCTTGCAAGCATCTGTGCATAATACAAACACTTTCTCCGGATTTGCAATCTGTAGCACTAGTGCATGTGCCAACAACTACTTAAGCTTCTCAAAACTAGCCTCACACTCCTCTGTCCATTCAAACTTCTTACCTTTCCTTTTCAATGATGTAATAGGATAAGTAATATGCGAGAAGCTCCTGATGAACCTCCTGTTAGGGTCCTATAATAATAAGATTCATAATTTTGAATTGGCTATGGTTAGTCTTGTAATATCGTACATACTTTTGCTTTTTGCCAAATGTTTCCATATTAAAAATTAAAAAATGTAAAGAGGGCATGTCTTAAAAGAACAATCAAAGGACAAAATGAAAGGAAAAATATATAAAAAAAAAGTGAAAAATATGAACCCCAAAAAAAGAGATAAAAATAGATCATGAAAGTGTGCAAATTCAAATGCCACTCCTTTACTTTACTTTGCAAAATAACATTGTGTGAAGCTTGTCAAAAATGCCACAATCCATGATGGTCAAATAGTTTAATCTTGACTCATTCATGCTTCAAATTTCATGTTGATAGATAGAGAATAAAGATCTAGCCAAACTATTTAAACTTGGCAGATCAGTAATTAGGTAGAGAATAATAATGAGTTCATCAGTTTAATTTGAGCCATTGGAAGTTATAAGGTTAGAATTAGATAGTTTTCTTATCAAAAGAAAAGGAAATAAAGGGCCAGCAAGCTCAAATGCACCCATTGAATGAAGAGAAAATTCTAGGTTAAATAAAGGGTAGGTAGAAGAAATGTTTCAATTGCATAAGGTTGCTAAGTCAAAAGCATATTCATCATGCTTAATCCTATGTTTCATGTGTAGGAGGAATTGTGAAAGAGTAAGGATATTCACTAAATGCTTATTTGCTAATTTTCCCTCATTATCCCTTCAATAATTGTAAAAACCCTTTCCCTCCATTTTCACTTTTTATCCTTTTGTTCACACATTTCCCTACAGCTTACCCTCAAAAAATCATCCCCCCTTCCCAAAACACCTTTCCCTAGTGTGAAACACATTTCCATCACAAATAATACATTCCTCCCGTATTAATTTCCTCTTTTCCCCTAAAAAAACAACAAAAACCCTTTATCCTAAGCTTTTCCTAAAGTCCCGCTTTATAAATCCCCATGTTATAATTTTTTGACACCCCTTTTAACCCACCAACACTTGGTGCAATTAAAAAACTCCGCAATATAACTCATTGTCCCCGCCTCTTATTAACCCTCTACATATATTAACTCCCGACATTATTCATTAATTAATTACAATTTTGTGTAATTAAACCTCGGGGCCCACCATCCACTCTCCTGATTCCGTCCTGCAACTTCAATGTGTGATATCCCTTCAACCTCACAACCCCAGATCTAATGGCACACAACCATATCACATGGATTCATTGGCCGATAGTTAACAGCTTGGGAGCATGCGATATTCATAGTTTTGGCCCAAAAATATTTGGCTACGTGGTGGCACCACGTTATATTGCGTGCCTGCAAAAAATACAGCCCTCCATCCAAAAGCGGTGCGATATGGATAAAAACCATCCCCCCTAAAGGTAAAACTGCCAATAGTTCATTTGCCAAATTCTGTGCCAAAATGTAATCGTTATCGGTTAAAAGGCCGAAAAAGCCCCAATTCGTTCTTTTCGTTCATTTTCACTGTAAACCTTGGCTAAGCCAATTGTAACCTCGAACATCTGTGCCAACAATTTGACCACCTTTTTCCATCTGAAGACATTGCAGACACCAAATTGAAGCAAAAAATAGCCAATTCAAGCCTCAGTACCCTCTGCATCTATCGAAAACCCCATATGCGCACCAAATCCCCAATTTCTAGGTATTCTTGGAAAAAACCAGAATCACCCTCTGAATTTGAAAAATGCATAGTAATTATTTAATGGTTAATTAATTAAATTAATTTAAAAACTTCATAAACTAAAGAAAGACTTACTATGCATACAAACCCTCCCACTCTCCAGAGCTTCTAAACCTTACTCCCAAAGCCACAGAAAGAGTAATTCAATTCAACACACCAAATTATGGCTTCCCAAACCTCTCTAGATGATAGACCCCTACAAACCCCTCACCTGGATAGTGACCACCTTGCATTAGTTGATAGAGACTTTCAAATTAAAGATACTGCTTCCCCTGCCTACATACTGAAACTCCACTGTTGGAGTAAAGACAAGTTTTTGAAACAGAATGATGACATTGACCTATGGGAGTCCAATTTGCCCAAGTAAATGTTCCCATAAGTACACCCATTCTTAGAAATCATCCACTTCTTCCAAGCTTGCTATATTCCCAGCTAAAGAGCCATAGTCACCCCTGACCAACAAGTTTTATTCAACATTACTGGAGAATCAATAAATCAAATGCTAGAGATCCAACCAGGCCTCAATCAAACCCATTTTTCCATTGAAGGTTTACTTGAACTCTACATAAAACTAGACCTTCCAAAGAAGGCTCAGATTTTCCAAACTTTCATCTTAGAGGAGTCTCATACTCCAACAGATAGTCCTCCATATGCTGCCACCATTTTTTCTAAGAGAGGAAAACAAATTATAACCATGCTCTCTTGCATTCTAGGGTACACCACAAATGAACATGTGGATGAGGTTGTCCTTGCTTTCCTTAATATCTTTTGCCCAGGTAAGCCTCCTGCCACAATTTACAACTATGCTCATTTCATCGCAGACATAATACATGAACAGTTTATCATATTATCAACTAAGAGAGTCTTTAAATATTCATCAGTGTTATTTCATATGTTCTTGTACTTTCAGTCAGGCAAATTTCCTGCCCACATCCAAAATTTAGACACCAAAGGCAATCCAAGATTTGTCATCTATTGGACACCATTGATCCAAAAATACTGCACTATTTTTTCCTATAGATACTTCATTGATTCATTTGTCCATCCAGTTACAAATATGCTAACCAGTAGCTATCAACCTAGGATTAGTGAGGAGATCAAAAGAGTTTTACAACTGGCAAAGAACAATCAAGTGGGAGACTGGTATCTATACTAGGACTACATAGAGATCAGGATATATGGATGCCAACTAGCTCCCTACAATTTTCCCAAATACCTCTCCAGGAGGATATTTGCATTAGATTACTTTAGGCAGATTAGAAACTTTGATGAAGTCAATTTCCTATCAACTAGGAAGAAGACCCAGTTTAAAATGAAAAATCAATTGGGCCCCTTTATTTGTAATAATAGGGAAGCTGGACCAGTGGTAGATAAAATTTTGTAGCAGATAAATTTCAAGAATAGTTTTATGTGGCAATATGACCCTCACGGAGTCATAAATAAACTAAGGCTCAAAGTCAAATTGGGTCTGTTCATACATCATCCTAGGCCAGACATTGAGATATTTTCCAAGCAGTCAAAATGGTTGGAGAACACTTTGATAGATATGGACAATACTGTAGTAGATGTGGAGAATACATTAATAGATGTGGAAAAGCAGATTGATACTAGTTCCTTTTTCTAGGTTCCAGACCTAGAAGAACAGATGAATATTCCTCCTATTTTGCAGACTCCAACCAATGAAGAAAAAAATGCAAGAAGAACCCGAGAAGAAGGTTTTAGTTCAGCAATGGATACTACAAATGACCAATCTGATAGTTACATGAGGAGGCCCAAGCTTAATCTTGTAACTAAATAAGAAGACACCATTGACATAGTGGAAATAACTGACACTGAACCAATGGTTGGAAGGAATAAAGGACCAACAACTTTAGAAGAAACACACTAGCCTTCTACCTCAAACACTCAACTTATTAAGAAAAAATTCATCATTGAAATCTCTTCATCCAAAAAACCAGTGGATAAACAGAAAGATATTAAGGAGAAATTCACAGAAATTAAGTTGAGGAATGAGGCATTGAAGGCTAAGACTTATGCCCAATACTTCAAGCAAACCCCTGCTAATCAAAATAGGTTAATTATGCCTTTGACATTAAGACTAGGAAAATGCAAATGAAATTCATGCAACCTACAGTTCAACAACCAAGATCATCAACAGACTATAAGAAAATATATTTTGAAGTTTTGGCCAAGGATGTTCATCCCATTGACCAAATTGAGTTCCATAAGCATGCAAGTGAGATGATACATTCCACCTTGAAAAATAAAGCTATGACTGTTCACAAACTTCAAAGTTCATTGGATAATATCATTGCACAGTAAAAGATGGAAAAGGCCTCCTCACAGGCCAAGGACAATAGAATCAAGTCACTAGAAGACTTGGTGATTGAGCTTGGGTATAATCCCAATGATGTCAAAGTTGCAGAGAAATTAATAAAAAAGAAGAATGAGGATATTGCTGCTTTAAAGAAGCAACTAAAATTGCCTCATTCAGAGCATCCACAGACCAAGGAGGTCCTTGAAAGCCAAACCCAGCAAGAGGAGATGATGAACCTCATTCTTCAATTAAATGATTAATTAATGGAAATGGAGAAGGAATTGGAAAGTTTGATACAGTTGAAACAGGCCAGCCTTGAGATAGCCACTGCCATTGCCATTCCCATAGTGACTGCAACAGTTCCATCAACCTTGGCAGCTTCATTGGCCCCCACAGCTCCATTGGCTACAACACTTCTAGCTGCAACAACATCTACATCAGCAACAGGTTCAACAACAACAGCAGCTCAGCCAAGTGATGAGGCAAGAAAATTGGTCAAAGAAATGGAGGACTTGTCCATTCAGACCTATGAGATAAATAGACTCAAAGAACAGTTAAGGAGTCTAGAGGATGAGAAGAAATTGGCTCAAATTACACACAAAGATGAAATTTAGAAGTCAACTAGGATGAATGAGAGGATAAATAACTTAGAGAAAGAGCTAACATTGAAGGAGCCACTTGGCCAAGCTAAAGAACAACTATGGGCCAATATCGTTGACTTTGTCAATTATATTTGGCCGTCTATACAAGTCATCTTTGAACAAAATGACTTAGTCAAAGAGGCTACAAAAGTAATTCAAAGAGTTAAGGCTGAACTTGGAGACATGCCAGAAGAAGCCACCAGATTAATGCACTTCCTTAACTCTAAAAACAAATATGAATTGAAGGAGCTTGACATAGCTGATAGGACTGACACCATACTAGAGGTGAAAAAGGTGCTCATGAAGAGGAATTTGATGATGAACCTCGAGGACAAATGCCAAACCATGCAGTTGGCTATAGACAGGTTCATGGTTAAGTTTGATGCTTTGAGGAAAAAAGGTCTACCAAATCCTTTGGTGATAAATGATAGATTGATGCCACAGGAAGACTACAACAGGAAAATTAGAGAGGTGGCAAGAGATCAAGCAAATAATTCCTCTATGAAGGGGATGCCTATAGGAAAGGTTTTGTATTAGACATCTGAGAACCTATTTTACCTCCAGCATGAGGTAAAACACCTTTTTATGAACAGACTCACCTTTGCCAAGTACACAGAAGCAAATGAAATCTACGTGAAAATGGTAAATATCAAATTACTAGATGCAGAGACATTGGAAAAGTTAAATGACTTACTATAAAAATGCACAGTAAAAATGAAAAAAGAACAATGAAAGAGAAGTGATAGATCAGCTAGATGAAAGAGTATCAGGTGAAAGTGTATTATTTAAAAGGGAAAAGTAAAAAGAACAGCCAACATATAAGACTAACAACAAAGGAGAATAGACAACAAAATATCAAAGCATAAATACAACATGACCAAATAAACAAGGGAAACTTACGTCAGTTGAATATATGTCTCTATCTTCTTGCATGAAGATATTTCTTTTTCCTAGATTAATTCCCAAGATGGTTTGGGATATTTTGTAAACTATTTTTGTATAAATACTTAATAATTTGAAGTATACAGGGTGGATTGCTAGACATTACTATAGTTGTATTAATTCGAAACCTAAGGGTTCAATGTACCTTTTTTTCAAGTTAGCAGACTGGACTAAGTAATAAAGAGATTGCATTACAGGATTCATGTGTTGAGCTACTTCAGTGAACTATTTTCCTTTGTAAAATTGTTATTTTCTTATGTGTTTCACAAACTTGGATGTTATCTAAATTGAATGAATTAACTGGAAATTTATTTCAGAATTTGTTGATAGACACTCTGCCTTGAACAGTTAATCATTTTAATGTTTTCTTCTGATATCTGGATCTGAGAATCCTTAATTGCTCTGCCATCTCGATTGACCTCTTTCACTTCCTTCATTATCCAGTTTAAGGAACCCTTAATTTCTCCTTGGATCTGATTGAAAACCACTTCACCATCCAGCCTTAAGATCTAAATTTACTCAACTACCTTGCCCTATAAACACTATCTTTAGAACTTCATCCAGTCCTGTTTGCTTGACATTTGACCCCAGAGTCCAATGGTAAAAGACATCCCTCTATCCATCTAAGTGATCCCAACACAAAATCAAAATCAAAACCAAAGTACAATCATAACTAGCCTAAAATCAATTAACTAAACAAAGTTAAATCATAAAGAGAGAGCCCTCTCTGAGCATTAGGAAGGCTAGATCATAATCTCCAAAGTAGGTTTGTGGTTACCTCTATCATTTCTTGCATAACAGCTCTAGAGAAATTTTGGAGTGATAACATATTCATGACCATACTGGGGAATAGTCCTCAGTTTAATAAAACTTTAAGGAAAATCTTAAATATTACCTTTTGCACCTTAAGGTCATTTTAGAGTTGTTAAAAGTTTCATAAAACAATTAAAAAATTAAAATTCTGGCTTCCAAGAGAAAGCACTATATGAGGGCAAATCCAAATCCAAACCCTACTACAATAGTTGATGACCCTAACAAAATTTTAAGAAAATAAAAAAAGGTAGAAACTCAAGGAAGTAGTAGTCAGTTGATTAAAGAAAATTCCTTCCCTAAAGAATTATCAAGTTTAGAGGATATTCAGTTTGATTTATCATTTGAGATTTCTTTGTTTAGAACCAAATCTGAAAATTCAATTCATGATACTGTAATAGACCCCAATTTTATTCAATTTATTAAGTCAAAAAAGGTGCCTATACATCCTGATCTACATCAACTTGTTTTGGATACTTTTGATACACTAGAAGCTTTAACCTCAGCCTTGATAAACCATATAGACGATGCCTATCTTGAATAATCAGTTGAATTAGCTGCCCTCACTACTGCTGCCTCTGAACTTTCTACATATTCTTCAAAAATTGTAAATACAGTTTCATTTACTACCACTTCACCTATAATATCCACCATAGTTCATTCCTCTAAACCATTCATACCTCAGCTTCCTATCCAACCAAACATTTCAACTCCATCTAGTTCATCTACAACTATCTCAAGTCCTTCAAGCACTACTACTTTTCCCCACAATAAAAACAAAATCTCAGCCATGGCAGATAGATATGCGCCTTTGGTATTACCAGCTCAACTACATGCCATTCCCCAAGACTATCAAAGTAAAATATTTTTGTTTGGTGCTATTGGTCAGTATACTGCCTAACAACATGTGAATAAAATGACTAACTACTTTGAATTACACGATATTGATGAGTTTGATGTCCAAATGAGGCATTTCACCCAAACACTGACAGGGGATGTTAAAAAATGGTTCAAAGGTTTACCTGCTAATCATATTGCAGATTTAACTGCTTTTCATATATTGTTTATTGATAGGTGGGAAAGAAAGAAAAACCCTCTACAAACATTATCTTAATATGACAACATTAGAAGAATTCCTAATGAGTCTATTAAGGACTATTGCACTAGGTTCAATAGTATCTACAATGCAATCCCTGCTAATATTAAACCTCCACCATACCTTGCATTAATCGAATTTCCTAATGGTTTTGACACTGGCATGTCTTACGATTTGAGGGAAAGAAACCCTGAAACATTGGAACAAATGTAAAGTAATGATGCTAGTGTAGAACACAATTGTAGTATACCTAGGGGGGATAATATGGGGTACAAGGGGAAGGGAATAATGTAATAATGGGATGAGCCATAGTAATAAATAAGGTGGTTAACCCGTATCATGTAAGGGACCGCAAGTAGTTAGTAATAATGTAATGGGTCCATGGTATTAGATAGATGGTATTGAGGGAACCATGGTAAAGACTCATGGTATTGTATGTATGAGGCCTATATAGAGGCTAAAGACTCCCCATTAAGAGATGTCAAGGATTATTGTATGAATAGGCATATGGCTTGTGGAGTGCTCTCCTTTCTTAAAGAGTGAATGTATGGTGTTTCCCTACCTTAAAGGTTTGATCAATAAAGAAACATTTCTATCTATTCAGATCTTATTACTTTTGGTGATTATTTACATTTATTGGGTATATTCGTATCATTTCATATATTTGTTGGGTCAGATCCATAACAAGTGGTATGAGAGCACTTTCTTGGGCAAAAGTGGAGAATTCTTTTTAATTTTTTGCAGGAACTTTCTGGGGCGGCGAGTTTGCAGATCAGATCTGTACATTTTGGGAAAATTATACAGAATATAATTGCATATCTGGATTATTTGTGAAAAAATACCCAAGTTAAAAAAAAAGGACCAAATTGGAGTCCGAATGAAGGAGATATCGTTGATCTAAAAATCAGTGGTGTTGCAGACATTTTTCAGGGCGATGAATTTTTAGATCAGATCTATATGATTTGGGGAAAAATCTATGAAATCTAATTGCATATCTGAGTTTTTGATGAAAAAATACGCCATTTAAAAAAAAATCAGTCGAATTGGAGCCTAGATGAAGGAAATCTCGCTGATTTAAAAATCAGTGTTGTTGTAGACATTTTTTGGGGCAGCAAGTTTGCGGCGCAAATATGTACGTTCTGGTGAAAAATATGAAAAATCTAATTGTAGATATGGATTATTTGTGAAAAAATACCCAATTTAAAAAAAAAAAAGGAAAAAAATCAGTCGAATCGGAGTCCGGATGAGGGAGATATCGCTGATTTAAATCAACTATTTTTCAGCAATTTTTTGTGACGGCGAGACAATTGTAGTGTAAATAGGCAATTCCAATGTCTAGATCGGGATTTATATCACATGGGAAGATGTGGAATGGTTGTTCCATTTCGGAAAACTGGTCATAATAGGGATTCTGAGCAATATTGACTAAATTGTGAAAATTTCAAATTTTCGCCAAATTGTTTTGTGATGGCAGGCCTAGATCAAAGTTTGAGGAAGATATACAAATTTGATGGCTCTAATCTAGAAATATGGGTAGCACTAATGGAAGAATATTTCTCTCTAGAGCGCATCATAGATGATGGAAATAAACTAAGTTTGGGAAACCTTTACTTGAACCAAGAAACATGTCAATGGTGGCAGGGGCATTCTAAATGCTATCCAAGGACAACTACTAAATCTAATTTTTTGGGACCTCTTATGAAGCTCAGATGGACAAGCACACAACCTACCAAAGATTTTATTGGTACAGGAAATAAGGAAACCAGGAAAACTAAAGGGTTATTTTCTGCTAGTATCTCCTTATTGCAAGTTCATGAATTGATTCAGAGAGAGAAGATCATTGAATATATAAATCCTAGTTGCAAGCATAATTTTATCAATTTTAATTTGACAAAAAAATTGCAAGTTCCAGCAAAATACATTGAAAACAAATAGGTTGATAATGAGGATGTTCAAGTTTATAAAGATTTGAAGCTTTCTATGGATAAGTATGTGTTGCATTGTGACTTTTATACTTTAGATATGGATAACATGGATGTTGTTTTGGGATATCCTTAGATGGAATCTATGGGTACTATCAATATGAATGTGTAGAAGAAATTCCTGAAGCTCTGGTATAAAAAGAAGAAAATTACATTGCAGGATATTTCCATTAAGACCCAAGCAGAGACTATGGAGGCAGAAGCACAAAGCTCTAATGACACTTACACATCAGATGATGAGCCTTTGATGGTTGATAATCAAACACAAACAGAGGTTGAAGCAGAAAAGGTTACAGGTACTGATACATCAGAGGAGGACTCAGTGGTTGAAGTAATATTGGAAGATAAGAAACAACAACAAGCACCACAACATGTACCAGATACCAATCAGGCTCCATTAGGTGGTGAATTAAAGAAAGATACATCATTGGTTAACACTTCAACATATCACCACCCACATCACCCCGCAAGAAAACAACCAACAAGATGGCAACGAATTAGCCACAAGGACAACAACCCCCGCATGACAGATAGAGAGGAGCGAAGATCCACCTACTACACATCAACACAGAAAATCTACCAAGGTCAACTTCCATCTCAAGCGAGTGACGCACCAGCGAGATCAAGGGTTCACCTTTCTCTTGGATGGCTAGATGCACATGCATGGTACCAGTGGACTACTCTTTTGAGTAGATCTCATTATTTGTGTTCTTCCCATGTTTCAGGGAGGAAAGATGTTAAAGGGGCTGGAATGTAGTATACCTAAGGGGGATAATATGGGGTACAAGGGAGGTACCCAAGGGAATAATGTAATAATGGGATGGGCCACAGTAATAAATAAGGTGGTTAACCCATATCATGTAAGGGACCACAAGTAGTTAGTAATAATGTAATGGGCCCATGGTATTAGATAGATGGTATTGAGGGAACCATGGTAATGACCCATGGTATTGTATGTATGAGGCCTATATAGAGGCTAAAGACTCTCCATTAAGAGATGTCAAGGATTATTGTATGAACAGACATATGGCTTGTGGAGTGCTCTCCTTCCTTAAGGAGTGAATGTATGGTGTTGCCCTACCTTAAGGGTTTCATCAATAAAGAAACATTTCTATCTATACTCAGATCTTATTATTTTTGGTGATTATTTATAGTTATTGGGTATATTGGTAGCATTTCATACATTTGCTGGGTTATATCCATAACACCAATTTATTAGCTAAGAAAGCTAGGATGAGAAATGAGAAAAGAGTTATTATTAAAGAGGAAACATCCACTTCAAATGGTAAAATAGATAGTTTAGATAAGAGTGTAGAAAGAATAATGGATAGATTCGAAAACATGGAAATAAAAACTCAGTGGGAAAATCAACAGCTACCCCCAATAAGAAAGCCTAATTTTAAGAAAAATCCTAACAATGGAAAAAATGCTATACCAGATCAATAGATTAGACCTCCTTTCCAGGAAAACTATGCCGAGGGTTCACAAAACCATGAAGAAGAGGAGGATTACCAGATAAATATATTAGCAATTAAAAATGAAGATGTTGTTTTTCTTACTGAGGAAGAACAAGAATTGTACATTCTAAAACAATTATAATTAGAATATGGGGAGTCCTTTGACTACAAACAAGGTTATGAATCTGCTATCTGTGAAGTTCACAAACAATATATCCTTAGAAGCAAAAAGAATACTGAAATTCCCAAGAAGAAATCAATCCAAACCCAAACTAAAAAGATAACAGAAGATCCTGTGACCAAAGTTCTAAAAATTATCCCTAGAGGAACTCAGAAGACTTCCACCCCAAAAATTGTAGGTATAACTTCAACTAAAACTCAAACTGAAGTTGTTACTCAAACCATTCCAATTAAGAGAATTCAAAACAAAACTGTTGGTACACAAAATAAATTACTAAATGCTGAAAAAGAAGATAAAGGTACACATACCACATTTGCTAAGGAATATATCATACAATTAGGCAAAACTCAATTGCCATTCAACATTAAGACTGAAATAGCCATGTTGAAAATATCAGTTCCTTTGACCGAGCTAGTGAAAAATGAATCATACAAAACACAAGTCATTGAAACATTAAACATAGGAGAAGGAGAATATGTTGTAAACTTTAATGATGATCAACCCGAGTTATTGTTTGGTACAAAGGTAAATGGAAATAATCAGAAAGGGGGTATCCCTCCATTCTACATTAGCTTAAATGTTCATGATAAAATTTTACATAATGCTATGCTAGATTCAGGGGCATCCCACAACTTAATGCCTAAAGCAATCATGGAGAGATTAAACTTAGATATCACGAGACCATACAAAGACCTCTTTTCCTTTGATTCTAGCCAAGTAAAATTCCTTGGCCTGATTATGTTAGTACTCTGGATACCACATATCTCCACAATGGTATGATATTGTCCACTTTGGGCCTAAGCTGTCATGGATTTGTTTTTGGGCTTTACCCCAAAAGGCCTCATACCAATGGAGATATTCGTCCATCCTTATATACCCATGATCCTCCCCACTTCTAGTCAATGTGGGACTTTGGTCGTATACCCTCCCCACTTCTAGTCAATGTGGGACTTTGGTCGTATACCCAACAGATTAAAGATTTGTGTGTGACTCTTCTCCAGTGCCCAGCAAAGAGTATTGTCATGGACATAGTAGTTGTTGATATCCCACCCAAGTATGGAATGATTTTATCTCACTCATGGGGAGAAAAATTGTAGGGATCTCTATAGTTGGACATGTCATATGTGACCATATCTGTGTTTGGTCAGCAAAGGAAACTTTACAGAGAAACATTGATGAAATACATGGTAAGTAGTGTAGAAAAACCACAGAATTACCCCATATACTCCATGCATTCGGATATGGACTCATTTATCCTTTATAATTTAGACAATAACAAAAATGAGATCACAACTGTAGAAGAAGAAGCACCTGATACTGAAAACATTTTTCATGAGTCTCTATGGCATTTAGATTTTGATGGCTCTGTAAATATATTAGGAGCAGGTGTAGGAGTTTGGATTCACAACATGCAAAATAATCATTCTGAAGGTCATGCGTTTAGATTAATAATCTTAGGACTACAAATTGTAAGAAAACTTGGAGCCAAGAGGGTTTCTATCATGGGAGACTCGGAACTGATTATAAAAAAAATCAATGGAGAATACTTTGTGAATAATCCCATACTTAGCCAATACAAAGAGATTGTCCTAGATTTGATTAAGGACCTTCTTGAAACTGATTTTGCTGCTATTCCTAAGAAACAGAACATTCAAGCTCAAAGTTTGGCTACTTTTGCTAGCACTTGCAAACTAACTTTTTAGGCCAACCACAAGTACATTGTAGAAGTAAGACACTGACTTGTTATACTTGAAAATATGAAATGTTGGCAGATTTCTTCACAAGATTCTCAAATCTATGTTTTCATGAATGTTGAAGGAGAGTTTCAAAACTGTAACATAGATATTAATTGTACAATAGATAACATCATACATAGTGAAATAGATATAAATGCTTTAGATGTAAATAAACCTACTAGATTCACTAAAGAAGAGATATATAACTTAGAAAAAGTAGAAATAGAAAAAATAATCAACGATGATTATGAGATTTTAAACCTTAAAAATAAATTTTTGCCTCAAGGATTAGTCCCATTAGAAGATTTGTTTGATTCAAATGATGTAGCTAGGAAACCAAAAATGGATCCTTTAAGAGCAGACATAGAAGAATGTGACATAAGAACTGAAGAAAAACTCAAGCTTATCAAAATATCCAAAGCGTTACCTCCAAATGAAAAGCTGAAATACATAAGTCTTACTATACCAACATTATTCAACATAAGATACCCATCAAAGAAGATCAAAAATACTTTAAACACAAGCTTAGGAGAATTAATCCAATTCTTATGCCATTAATTGAAAAAGAAGTAAAGAGGATGTATGATGCACAAATCATAACACCAATTAGATATTCAGATTGGGTCTCTAATTTAGTCACTACTAGAAAACAAACAGGAGAGATTAGACTCTATGTTGATTTTAGGAACATGAACAAAGTGTCATTAAAGATAAATATCCTCTCCCAAAACGGATCACATTCACCAGAGGGTAGTAGGTTCATCCAAAATTTCATTACTTCATGGATTCGATGGTTACAACAAAATCTAGGTTCAACTAGAGGATCAAGGAAAGATTGCATTTACCACTCCCTGGAGTACTTTCATGTATTTGAAAATTCCCTTTGGATTAATGAGTGCTGGAGCTACATTCCAAAGAGCAATGGACATATCATTTGCAAAGGAAATCCATGACTTTCTAGTGGTTTACCAAGATGGCATCACAATGTTTTTCAAATCAGATAATGAACATCTAGATCACCTAAGAAGATTTTTCATTAAATGTAGAAAATTTGGTATTTCCTTAAATCCCAAAAAGACACTCATTGGTATAGAAGAAGGTAAACTCTTGGGATGCATAATATCAAAATATGGAATTAGAATAGATCCAGCTAGAATAGAGGCAATATTGAACATCACTCATCCTAGAAACATCAAGGAATTACAATAATTTTTAGGAAAAATAAATTTTCTTGGGAGATTCATTTCTAACTTAGCAGAATTAATCAGAGAGTTAAATAACATGTTAAAGAAATATTCCGCACTTGAGTGGACAGTAGAGGCTAAACAGTCTTTTGAGGAAATCAAAGAAGCCCTTACGAAAATCCCAATCCTCATAAGTCCTGATTTCAAAAAAGATTTTATAATTTTTTCTTTTGCTTCAGAACATACTATTGCAACAGTCTTGTTGGAAAAGAATGATCAAGAATATGAGCAGTATATTTCATTTTTTAGAAAATATTTGAGATATGCTACACTAAAGTACAACATAATGGAAAAACAAGCACTTGCTTTAGTGAAGACTATTAAATATTTCAGAGTGTACATCTTGTATTCACACATCATTCTTATGTTCCAAATTCAGTAGTAAAGGACATTCTAACACAGAATGGGCCTGAAGGAAAGAGAGGCAAGTGGATTGCCACTATTTTGGAATATGACATAGTAATAAAGCCTACAAAACTTATCAAAGGCCAAGGTTTAGCTAAAATCATGGTTGAATCGAACTGTCATGCCTTAGATATAAATTTCATTGGTGCCCTAGATGATCAGGAAGAGATGGCAACTCCACAGATCAGTGAAAATTTCATAGATTCACCTTGATATGCAGATATCATATTTGTTTTACTAAATTTACAAGCTCCTCCTGGTTTATATAGAACTAAAAGTAGATTTTTAAAAATGAAATCAATGAAATATTGTATCATAGACAATGCTTTATTTTGGAAAGATAATGGTGGCATTTTATTGAATTGTTTATTAAAACATGAAGCTGACAAAGTTATGCAAGAATTTCATGCATGAGATTGTGGAGGACACCTGTATTGGAAAACTACTGCTGATAAGATTTTGAGGGCAGGTTTTTACTAACCCGCCATTTTTGCAGATGTCAAGAAACATGTGACCGCCTGTCACAAGTGCAAATATTTGAAGGCAAAAGGAAACTCTTACCATTACCTCTCAAACCCATCTCCATAGAAATTCATTTTCAACAATGCGATTTATACTTCATTAGGGAAATTCACCCATCCTCCTCAGCCAAGCATAAATGGATTTTGACAGTCCCTGATTACTTTACTAAATGGATAGAAGCCATCCCTTCTAGACAAGCCACATAATCTGCCATCATTTCATTCCTTGAGAACAATATCCTTTCTAGGTTTGGATGCCCACAAAAGCTCATTACTGATAATGAAACTGCTTTCAAATCCAAGAAAATGGTGGAATTTTGTAACATATATCACATTACCCTTGGCTATTCCACTTCCTATTACCCTCAAGGTAATGGACTTGTAGAATCTTCGAACAAAATACTTGTCAATATCATCAAGAAACTGCTAGAAGACAATAATAAGACATGGAACAAAAGGTTGGTTAATGCCTTATGGGTAGACAGATGAACTACCAAAAAATCCATTGGTAGATATCCTTATCAGCTTCTATATGGGATGGATGTTGTTTTTCCATCCTCTTTAGGAGTGCTAGTGATGAAGATGATTGAGGAGTTACAAGTAGAACCAAATGATATCCAAAGGAGGATAAATCAAATAATATGCTTGTAGCAAACTAGAGAAGAAGTCTATGTCAAATCACAAGTGATCCAAGATAAAATCAATTTTTTTTTGGCAAGAAGACCAAAGCTGATGATTTTTACATAGGTGATAGAGTACTCAAATGGGATTCTAGGAGAGAAGAAAAGGGTAAACATGGTAAATTTGATTTCCTATGGCAAGGCCCTTATATCGTTTATGGTTACAGAGGTAATAATGAATTTTTCTTGAGACAGTTAGATGGAAGGGATCTACCATGAGGACTAGTCAATGGTAGAATATTGAAGCATTACTTATCCATAGATTAACAATAGTTAATTTTACATTGCTCATTGTATATAACATTGCAAAGTAGATTGGATTGGATGGTAATCTTTTGATGTTGAAACTCAGAGAGAAGGCCTTGAGCTTTGAAAGGTTTACCATCATATTTATGAATAAAGAAGATCACAGAGGAGTAGTTACAAGGAAACCATAGTCAATGTTTCAAAGGCTACTAATATTAAAGTTCTTTACATTTCACCAGGAAATGCCTTCCCCATGTGGAGCCACTGTTAGGGTCCTATAATAATAGGATTCATAATTTTGAATTGGCTATGGTTAGTCTTATAATATTGTACATACTTTTGCTTTGTGTAAAATGTTTTCCATATTAAAAATTAAAAAATGTAAAGAGGGTATGTCCTAAAAGAACAATCAAAGGACAAAAAGAAAGAAAAAATGTCAAAAAAGTGAAAAATATGAACCCCAAAAAAGAGGGAAAAATAGATCATGAAAGTGTGCAAATTCAAATGCCACTCCCTTACTTTACTTTGAAAAATAACATTGTGTGCAACTTGTGAAAAATGCCACAATCCATGATGGTCAAATAGTTTAATATTGACTCATTCATGCTTTAAATTTCATGTTGATAGATAGAGAATAAAGATCTAGCCAAACTGTTTAAACTTGGCAGATCAGTAGTTAGGTAGAGAATAATAATGAGCTCATCAGTTTAATCTAAGCCATTGGAAGTTATAAGGTTAGAATTAGACAGTTTTCTTATCAAAAGAAAAGGAAGTAAAGGGTCGGCAAGCTCAATGCACCCATAGAATGAAGAGAAAATGCTAAGGTAAATAAAGGGTAGGTAGAAGAAATGTTGCAAATTAACAAGGTTGCTAAGTCAAAAGCACATTCATCATGCTTAATCCCATGTTTTATGTGTAGGAGGAATTGTGAAAGAGTAGAGACATTCACTAAAAGCTTATTTGCTAATTTTCCCTCATTATCCCTTCATTACTTGTAAAAACCCTTTCCCTCCATTTTCACCTTTATCCTTTTGTTCACACATTTCCCTACACCTTACCCTTCAAAAATCATCCCGCCTTCCCAAAACCCCTTTCCGTAGTGTGAAACACATTTCCATCACAAATAATGCATTCCCCCCTTATTAATTTCCCCTTTTCCCCTAAAAAGCCCACAAAAACCTTTATCCTAAGTTTTTCCTAAAGTCTCGATTTGTTAATCCCCACGTTATAATTTACCGACACCCCTTTTAACCCACCAACCCATGGTGCCGTTAAAAAACTCTGCAATATAACCCATTGTCCTCGTCTCTTATTAACCCTCTGCTTATATTAACTCTCGACATTATTTGTTAATTAATTACAATTCTTTGTAATTAAACCTTGGGCCCCACCATCCACTCTCCTGACTCTGTCTGTGCAACTTTAATGTGTGATATCCCTCCAATCTTTGAACCGCAGATCCAACGGCACACAGCCATATCATGCAGATTCATCGTCTGATAGTTAACGACTTGAGAACACGCTAGATTCACAGTTTTGGCCGAGCGCTGTTTGGCTATGTGGCGGCACCATGTTATATCGCGTGCTTGTGAAAAATACCGTCCTCCATCCAAAAGCGGTGTGATATGGGTAAAAACCACCTCCCCGCCTAAAGGTAAAAATTCCCACTGTTCATTTGTGAAATTCGGTGCCAAAATGTAACTGTTATCGGTTAAAAGGCTGAAAAAGCCCCAATTCATGCTTTTTGTTCATTTTCACTATAAACATCTACTAAGCCAATTGTGACACCCTGAACCTCTATGGAACCAATATGACCACCTTTTTCCATCTGAAGATGTTGGAGACACCAAATTGAAGCAACAAATAGCCAATTCAAGCCTCAATAGCCTCTACAACTACCACAGAACCCCATCTGCGCACCAAATCACCAATTTCTAGGTATTCTTGGAAAAAACCAGAACGACCCTATGAATTTGAAAAATGCACAGTAATTATTGAATGGTTAATTAATTAAATTAATTAAGAAACCTTCATAAACTAAAGAAAGACTTGTTGTGCATCCAAACCCTTTTTTACAGATTGAAATTACCCTCCCACTGTCAAGAGCTTCTAAACCTTACTCCAAAAGCCATAGAAAGAGTAATTCAATTCAACACACCAAATTATGGCTTCCCAAACTTCTCTGAATGTAAGACCCCTACAAACCCCTCACCTAAATATTGACCACCTTGCATTAACTAATAGAGACTTTCAAATTGAAGATACTGCTTCCCCTGCCTACCTACTAAAACTCCACTACTGGAGTAAAGACAAGTCTTTGAACCAGAATGATGACATTCACCTATGGGAGTCCAATTTTCCCAAGTACTTGTTCCCAGAAGTACACCCATTCCTAGAAATCATCCACTTCTGCCAAGCTTGATATATTCCCAGTCAAAGAGCCATAGTCACCCCTGAACAACAAGTTTTATTCTCTATTACTACAGAATCAATAAATCAAATGTTGTAGATCCAGCCAGGCCCCAATCAAACCCCTCTTTCCATTGAAGTTTTATTTGAACTATACATAAACCTACACCTTCCCAAGAAGGCTCAGATTTTTCAAACTTTCATCATAGAGGAGTTTCATACTCCAACAGATAGTCCTCCATATGATGCCACCATTTTTTCTGGGAGAGGTAGAGACAAATTATAACCATGCTCTCTTGCATTCTAGGGTACACCACAGATGAACATGTGGATGAGGTTGTCCTTATTTTCCTTTCTATATTTTGACTAGGCAAGCCTCCTACTACAATTTAAAACTATGATCAGTTCATAGCAGACAGAATCCATGAATAGTTTATCAGATTACCAACTGAGAGAGTCTTTAAATATTCATCAGTGTTATTTCATATGTTCTTGTACTTTTAGCCAGACATATTTCTTGTCAGCATCCAAAAGTTAGACACCAAATGCAATCCAAGATCTGTCATCTATTGGACACCATTGATCCAGAAATACTCCACTATTTTTTTCTATAAAGACTTCATTGATTCATTTTTCCATCCAGTTATAAATATGCTAACCAGTAGCTATCAGCCGAGGATCAGTGAGGAGATCAAAAGAGTTTTACAGTTGGCAAAGAACAATAGAGTGGGAGATTGGTATCTATACTAGGACCACATAGAGATCAGGATATATGGATGCCAACTGGCTCCCTACAAATTTCCCAAATACCTCCCCATGAGGATATTTGCATTAAAGTACTTTAGGTGGATTATAAACTTCGATGAAGTCAATTTCCTATCAGCTAGGAAGAAGACCTAGTTTAAAATGAAAAATCAATTCGGTCCCTTTATTTGTAATAATAGGGAAGCTGGACCAGAGGTAGATAAAATTTTGAAGCAGATGAATTTCAAGAACAGTTTTATGTTGCAATATGACCCTCATGGAGTCATAAATAAACTAAGGCTCAAAGTCAAATTGGGTCTGTTCATACATCATCCTAGGCTAGACATTGAGAGATTTTCCAACCAGACGGAATGGTTGGAAGACACTTTGATAGATATGGACAATATTATAGTATATGTGGAGAATACATTAATAGATGTGGAAAACCAGATTGATACTAGTTCCTTTCTGCAGGTTCTAGCCCTAGAAGAACAAATGAATATTCCTCCTACTTTGCAGACTCCAGCGAATGAAGTCAGAAATGCCAAAAGAACCAGGGAAGAAGGTTCTAGTTCAGCAATGGAAACTACAGATGACCAACTTGAGATCAGTTATAGGAAGAGGCCCAAACTTAATCTTCTAACTGAACAAGAAGACACCATTGACACAGTGGAAATCACTGACACTGAAATAACGGTTGGAAGGAATAAAGACCCACCAGCTTCAGAAGAAACACACCAGCCTTCTACCTCAAACACCCAACTTATTGAGAAACAACTTAGCATTGAAGTCTCTTCATCTAGCAAACCAGTGGATAAATAGAAAGATATTAAGGAGAAATAAAAAGAGATTAAGTTGAGGAATGAGGCATTGAAGGCTGAGACTTATGCTCAGTACTTCAAGCAAATAACTACCAATCAAAATAGGTTAAGGTTAGCCTTTGACATTAAGACTAGGAAGATGAAAATGACATTCATGCAACATACAGTCAAGCCGCAAAGATCATTAGCAAACTATAAGAAAACAAATTTTGAAGTTTTGGCTAGGGATGTTCACCCCATTGACCAAATTGAGTTCCATAAGCAGGAAGGTGAGATGATATATTCCACCATGAAAAATAAAGCTATGATTGCGCGCAAACTTCAAATTTCATTGGGTAATATTATTGCACAGTACAAGCTGGAAAAGGCCTCCTCATAGACCAAGGACAACAAAATCAAGTCACTGGAAGACTTGATGATTGAGCTTGGGCATAATCCAAATGATGTCAAGGCTGCAAAGAAATTAATAAAAAGGAAGAATGAGGATGTTACTGCTTTAAAGAAGTAACTAAAGTTATCTCATTCAGAGCATCCACAGACCAAGGAGGTCATTTAAAGAAAAACCTAGCAAGAGGAGATGATGGACCTCATTCTAGAATTAAATGATCAATTAAAGGAAATGGAGAAGGAATTGGATAGTTTGATACAGTTGAAACATGTCAGCCTTGAGATAGCCATTGCGACTGCCATTCCCACAGTGACTACAATAGTTCCATCAACCTTGGCAGCTTCATTGGCTCCCACAACTCCACTGGCTACAGTACTTCTAGCTACAACGTTATATACATCAGCAACGGGTTCAACAACAGTAACAACTCAACCAAGTGATTAGGACATGTCCATTCAAACCTCTGAGATAAATGGACTCAAAGAAAAATTAAGGAGTCTATAGGATGAGAAGAAATTGGCTCAGATTATGCACAAAGATGAAATTCAGAAGTCAACCAGGATGAATGAGAGGATAAAGAACTTAGAGAAAGAGCTAACATTGAAGGAGCCACTTGGCCAAGCTAAAGAATAGCTATGAGCCAATATCATTGACTCTGTCAATGATATTTGGCCATCTATACAAGTCATATTTGAACAAAATGACTTAGCCAAAGAGGCTACAAAAGTAATTCAAAGAGTTAAGGCTGAACTTGGACACATGCCAAAAGAAGCCACCGGATTAATCCACTTCCTTAACTCTAAAAACAAATATGAATTGCAGGAGTTGGACATAGTTAACAGGGCTGGCATCATACTAGAGGTGAAAAAATGCTCACCAAGAGGAATTTGATGATGAACCTTTGAGGAAAAATGCCAAACCATACAACTGGCTATAGAAAGGTTCATAGTTAAGTTTGATGCTTTGAGGTAGAAAGGTATGCCAAATCCTTTGGTAATAAATGAAAGATTGCAGCCACAGGAAGACTACAACAGGAAAATCAAAGAGGTGGAAAGAGATCAAGCCAATAATTCCTCTATGAAGGGGATGCCTACAGGAAAGGTTCTGTATCAGACATTTGAGAACCTATTTTACCTCCAGCATGAGGTAAAACACCTTTTTGTGAATAGACCCACCTTTGCCAAGTACACAGAAGCAGATGAAATCTACAAGAAAATGGTAAATATCAAATTACCAGATGCAGACACATGGGAAAAGTTAAATGACTTACTGTAAAAATGCACAGTAAAAGTGAAAACAACATAGTGAAAGAAAAGTGACAGATCAACCAGATGAAAGAGTATCAGGTGAAAGTGTATCAATTAAAAGGGCAAAGTAAAAAATAACAACTAGCATAGAAGACCAATAGCAAAGGAGAATAAACATCAAAATATCAAATCATAAAGACAAGACAACCAAATAAACAGGGACAACTTACATCAGTTGAATATCTGTCTCTATCTTCTTGCATGAAGATATTTCTTTTTCCTAGATTAATTCCCAAGACAGTTTGGGATATTTTGTAAACTATTTTTGTATAAATACTTCGTAATTCGAAGTATAGAGGGTTTATTGCTAGACATTTCTATAGCTGTATTAATCTGAAACCTAAGGGTTCACTGTACCATTTTTTCAAGTCAGCAGACTAGACTGAGTAAAAAAAGATTTCATTACAGGATTCATGTGTTGAGCTACTGCAATGAAGTATTTTCCTTTGTCAAATTGTTATTTTATTATTTGTTTCAAAAACTTGCTTGTTATCTAAATTGAATGAATTAACTGGAAATTTATTTCAGAATTTGTTTAAGTACACTCTGTCTTGAACAGTTAATCATTTTAATTTTTTCTTCTGATATCTAGATTTGAGAATCCTTAATTTCTCTCCCATCCTGGTTGACCTCTTTTACTTCCTTCATTATCTGGTTTAAGGAACCCTTAATTTCTCCTTGGATCCGATTGAAAACCACTTCACCATCTAGCCTTAAGATCTAAATTTACTCAACTACCTTGCCTTGTAAACACTATCTTTAGAACTTAATCCAGTCCTGTTTGCTTGACATTTGACCCCATAGCCCAATGGTAAAAGACATCCCTCTATCCATCTATGTAAGTGATCCCACCACCAAATCAAAATCAAAACCCAAGTACAATCATATCTAGCCAAAAATCAATTAACTAAACAAAGTTAAATAATAAAGAGAGCCCTCTTTGAGCATCAGGAAGGCTAGATCCTAATCTCCAAAGTAGGTTTGTGGTTACCTCTATCATTTCTTTCACAATAACTCTAGAGAAATTTTGGAGTGATAACACCTCCTAATAGCTTGCCAACCCCATGAAAGATCTCATCTCATCCACACTCTTAGGAGATACCCACTCCATGATGGCCCTTATCTTGTCTGGATCTACTACAATGCCCTGCTTGGAGACAACATGTGCCAAGTAGCATACCTTATTTTAAAAGAAACTACACTTTCTGAGCTTAGCATACAACTGATGCTCCCTCAAGAACCTCAACACTGTTACTAAATGTTCATCATGCTCTTCCTAATTTTTAGAATATACCAATATATCATCAATGAACACAATAAAAAAATTGTCTAAATATGGGCAGTATTCATCAAGCACATAAGCATAGCTGGAGAATTAGTTAGGCCAAATAGAACTACAAAAAACTCACAATGCCCATACCTTGTCCAGAAAGCGGTCTTGTAAATGTCCCCCGCTTTAATGTGTGCCTGATGGTATATGGATCTTAGATCAATGTTCGAGAACACTGCTGCTCCCTTCAGCTGACCAAACAGATCATCAAGCCTTGGTGAAGGGTACCTATTCTTGATGGTCCTTTTGTTCAACTTCTTGCAGTAAATGCATAATATGAGAGTTCCATCTTTCTTCCTCACAAACAATACGGTGCATGCCAAGGTGATACACTTGGCCTATGTATCCCTTGTCCAAAATTTCCTTCAACTACAAATTTAACTCCACCAACTTAGGTGTGCTCATCCTGTAAGGTTCCTTTGTGCTGCAGCTTCCCTAGGCACTAATATAATAGAAAAATCTACCTCCCTTTGAGGTGGCAACTCTGTAATGTCCTCAGGAAATACATCCTGAAAATGCTATAGAATTGGGTACCTGCTCAACACATTTGCATCCTCAACCTCCTTACTCTTATCACTAGAAATGTGCACTACAAATAACATACAACCTTTCCTATGGCTACTCTCTGCATAACTGTCACCATCCTAATTGATGTGGCTTTCTTCTTACTGTGCAAGACTCCTGGTTCCCCATTGTCATCAACACACTCAATGGATTTGTCATAACAATCTACCTTGGTTCTATTATGATACAACCAATCCATGCCCAACAACATACTGTATGATTCCAATGGTAATACATTCAAATATGTTGTTGCTGGCATACCATTCAAATAAAATGAAAAATATCTTACCCAATGATGAAATCACTTTGTTGTACCTTTAGCCAACTACACTAACGAAGATTCTCCATGCAATTCCTTACTCAAACCATACTTATCCACCAAGTTAGGACTAACATAGATATAATTAGATACAAGGTTAATCAAAATAAAAATAACTTGATCACAAAGCTTACCATCCATATCAATGATAGATGCTTGGTGCTCTGCTTGTCTGTTGTCCATGGCTGCATAAATACGAGGAATACTCTGCCCCACATCCCCAATAGTTTGCGCCTCTTGTGAATTGGATATCTTAGGATTACCACCCTGATTCTATAGACAATCTCTCCTAAGTTGTTCCTCACCACATGTCCAACACTCCAACCGACTAGTGGCCTCTCCTCTATGCTGTTGTTGTGACCCATGTCCCTGTCTAGTTGCATTAAAATTCTTTTGCAGTGCCATATTTTATTTCTCATTTGCATTTTGAGGCCTTGCTCTCTTAGGCTGCCATTTACCTTTACCTTTGTATTCACCTTTCCATCCTTGGTGAGATTCATTCTTATGCTTTGAATATTCATATCAATGATTCGATTTCCCAGTGACTTCCTCAAGTGATCGAGCCTCATCATACTCAATCTGATCTCTAAATACTAATGGAGAACCACTGAAAAATCGTTGAAATTCATCCTTCTCATCTGTAAGATATGGTACATGCTAAATAGCTCCATAAACTTGGTCATGTACTCTTCATCTATCATTGACCCCATATTTATCTCATACAATTATTTGGCCTTACTGTCGTCGTGCCTTTCTGACAAGTACTTCTTCTTGAAAAGCCTCTTGAACTCCCGCCAAATCAAGTCATCCATCCTGACTTCTGTAATCCGGTTCACATCTTCCCACCAAATGTATTCTTTACATTTTAATCTCAAATGTTAAAAGAAAAGGAGAAGTATGAGAGTTCGATCTGTCTCCAATTAAAATTGCATCAGAAGCATCAATTTTATATGGGGGATCAATTGGAGGTTTTCCTTTTCCTAGTGAACTTATTGCAATTGGCAAAGGAGATGTAGAAACACCACTTAATTCTTTCATCAATAATTTTTGTTGTTTCTTACTCACCTCATACATGGAAATATTAGCTTTAACTTCCTTCATATCTTCCACAATGTTATACTCTATATATTTATTAGAAATAAGAAGAGTTTTAGATGCAGAAGGGGAATTTGAAGAGGATGGAATGAATTCAAAAAAATTAGGGGGAGATTTTTTGGTTACACTTTTATCTTTATTGACAGGAGTAGTTGATCCCTATTTTTGATTGGACGATGATGAATCAACAAACTTTTTACTCCTAGTCTCTACTGGTAGAGCTTCTCCTTCTTCTTCGTTTTCTGATGTAGTAAGAATAAAATCCCATAATCATGTGATTCCACCAACTCTTCCTATTCCGATTCTTCCACATATAGGGTTAATTCTTCATCTTCGTCTTGATCTAATTCAACATTGAATATAATATTTGGTGGTTGAGTTGATGAAGGCTGAACTTTCTTGAAAGGTTTGAAAGGTCTTTTTGAAGAATCTAATACCTGTTTCTTAATCTCAACCATTTCATTTGACATTGTTCAGAGGACTTTTTGTAATCCTTCTAGATCAAAAGGGTCCTTAGATGGATTACTTTTGTTTTCTTCCTTGAAAGTCACTTTCTTTGACTTTCTCTCTTCAAGAATAATTTTCTTCTCTAAAGCTAAAATTTTCTTTTCGACAGATAAAGCTTCTTTCATGTTGTCACTTAAAGTGATTTTATTAGCTCTATCTATGAATATCACAATATTAGAGGGAAATGCAGAGATATACCATTCTATTTGTACATATTCACGGTTAGGTTATGAAGTTGTTGGAATCTTATTAAGCAATTTATTGAACCTAGAATTAAAATCTTTGATTCTTTCACCTGGATTTGTTTTAAGATTAGAAAGATCATTAATTAAGGTAGTTGTTGTACGATCATCACTAAACTTGGTCAGAAATTGTTCTTGAAATGTATTCTAATTATTAATTAAACCTGATGGTAAAGAGAAGTAACGTGATACTGCTGATCCTACAAAATTATAGGGAAAAATCCTACATACACAATCTTCTTCTGAAACCCCATTTAGGTTAATGGATAACATACAATTATGTAGGTGTTGTTCAACTGGCATTCCTTCATCAAGATTGAACTTTCCTAACCATCTTTCTGGATGTTTAGGTAAAGGATGAAGGGGTGCAGGCATGTTTACTGCCCCTAGATTGGTCCAAGGTCTGTTAGCCATTCTAGGAATTTGGGTAGAAGAAACTATAGTAATAGATTAGGTTGACTGTGTGGAGGAAGTAGGCCCTATGCTAGTGCTAGTTAAACTAGCACCAGTTGATTGAAGATGAGGGGTATCAATGGAAGGATTGATCAGATGAGAGGAAGTTGATGATGAGGGATGAAATAAAGGTGTTTGTGGTGGAGAAGAAGATAAAATCTCACTAGTAGATGATTGTGATTTATATTTCTTTGTATTTCTTCGGTGGGAAGGTAAAGGAAACTCGAATGGAGTAGCCATAAATTTCTCACTTTGGGAACAAGTCAAAATACGAGAAGTCAGGAAAGATGACGATACATTAACTTCAAATAACTCAGAATGTTGAGACCTTTCTTTTGAAATAGAAATTCCTTCTAATTTCTGAATTAAGGTGTGAACTTCAGGTAACTCCCATGGAGGTTGGTTAGATGTCTTAGGGAGCGTGCTAGGATATTTTGTAGTTGTTTTTACAACTTCCGATCTAGGAGTAGGATATTTTGAATGAGATCTGGAAGTTGGTGGAGATTTTGAGGGAGAATGACTCTTAAGATGACCTTTTGATTTGGGATTAAACCTTGTTTCCATTCATAGCTAGGGCCCTCCTTCTAGTGCCAAAAATGTTGAAGGCTGGAAAATATTTTCCTAAATCTTAGGGAATATCACCTAGCTGGGAACTTAAGGAAGCTCCTTTTCCATTGGAATTGGTGGGTCTGACTAGGGATAAAGGGACTAGTTTCCCATTTAAAGAGATATAATAGAATAATAGAAACAAAATGAGACTAATGGAATGATTTAAAAGCTAAATATGATATTACTAAATAAACTTATTCTACTTACTTCCTAGGAATAATATCTCTTTATATGTGATTCATAAAATGATTTCACAAAGCATGCAACAATATAGATCATTAAACACTTTATGAAAGGAAAATAAATAAGATAAACTAAATTAATTAAATAGTTAATTAATTTAGTTGATTAAAACTTAATCACATATAAGATCTCGTTATCTCATATACAATCACAAATGATACAATCCTACACATCAATAGTGACAATGTTTGACTGTTTTCAAAGCATTCATATAATGAAATAACTTATAAGAAATTCACTATCTATATTAATGAAACATAACAGTAATATAAAGATAATAGTACCTGATACATCAATACTCTACTCATAAAAAATATAACTTCCAGTTTAGCTTCTCAATTAGATAACTATGGATTTAAACAATAATGGAAGTTCAATGATGTCTATCAAAAATTCAGAACCCCTTTTTAAATGCATGAAAGGGGTTTAAATAGTCTATTAATATTACAAAAATAGTAAACTAAATAAAAGTCTTCAGAAAAATATTCAACTAACTAAGATAAAATAAAACAAAGATAAAGATAACAATCTGTTGCAACAAGAAATTCATGACTGTGCTCCAGGCTGATTCTTCATTTGTTCTTTGAGCCCACATATGTCTGTCATTGGCTTCAGTTGGGGGGGATGAATCAATTGAATGCACATCTACCTCGTAAATATTGCATCAGTGAGTGCTGGAAGAAGTTGAGCCGTTGCATTAGAGAGACACCTCAACACTAGCGAGTGACTGTGGCTTCACCAAGAAATGCCAATAACTTTCAAGGTTTACTTTTGATAAACTTTGGATGTCTTCAACCTTCTTCTTGGATGTTTCCTGCCATGACTGTTTCAGATATTTGATATCTAGCAAGGTGTCCTTTGGGCATTCTGATATTAGATTGGCCTGCAATAAGGTATCATTGATATATTTAGTGAAATTAGAAGCAATATTTCTGGCTTTGATATAGCCATTTCTACTTGTTTCGTTTTGATATCCTAGTCACCAAAAAGGATATGCTTTTGAGATTCTTCGATTCAAGGGAGATCAACTGATCTTCCTTCAACACTGCCTTGCCAATTTATATGGCCAGATATTTTCTCATCAATTTCTTCATAGAATGTTCGTAGATCAGACAATTGGTTAACTAAAGAATTATTAGTCTTACATAAATCATGAATTCAATTAATCTGTGACAAAATATAGCCTATTTATTTGTAAGGAGTGTATCGAGTTCTCCTGCTTCCTTTCAGACTTGATTTATTTATGTATTTTCCTTCAACTGGTTAATCTTTTGTTGTCGTTTTTGTACCTGTGCATCTTTGTCTTTGATTTCAAATTCAAATTGTAGTTTTAATTCATTAAAACTTTTCTGTAATTCGGAAAGGTTTGCTTGTCATTGTTTCTCAATCACCTACCTTTCATTCTAGAGATATTTTTCTAATTAAATAATCCTCTAGATTTTTTCTTTCATAAGTAGTTGAATTTCTGCTGCTTTATCAATAGTAGTACTAGCATAGGCTCCTACAAACTGTGAAAGTCTATTTAATTCTTCATTAGGGGCTATTTGGGATCCTTTCCAAAGAAATTAAAAAGGAGTTTCATTTGAAACTAATGGCTGTTTCTGCTCCATCTTTCTCTTCTTTATTGACCCGCTCAACTGATTTATGTTTCAGACTGTAAAATACATCCAAAGGAGGGATTTCTTCAGTTTTCAGGACTATCTCCGACGTAGGAAACATTGGGATAATTTCCATATCCTTAGCAACAATAGTCTTCTATGGAGCCTTAGCAGTAGTCTTTTCAAGCGCCTCAGTAGTGAACGAGGTTGTCCCTTCAGGTTCTAGAACCTACTCTATTTATTTTTTGACTGTATTTAGATTATGAGTTCCTTCAGTTGATAAGACACGATTAAATTCCTCCCAAATTTCAACCAACTTATTTTCTTCTTTTACTTTCATCATTTGCTCAAAAACTACTATAACTATCTTTGAGACTTGAGAAATAATTGTATTCCTTGACGAGGAGGCTGATGTATTTGAAACTTCACGATTCTATTAAGATTGTCTTAACAAAATTTCTCGTAGATGGGATATTCTCCGATCACGATATTGATTAAACTTAATCAATTCTTTAGGAGTTAGACATTCTGCCACTAAAATTTTAACCATGGATTACTCTAGAACCATCTCAAATAAATCATCAAATTCATCAGGATCACTTGAGAACTGCCTGATTCTAGCTTGTGTCATGACCTCTTGTGACTCCATTGGGATCATATTGCCTATTTGGGATGGTTGGAATAATAAAGGCTTTGATTTGGTCAATTTCAAGCTAAGCATGCTTGAAATTTTCCAATGTATAGGTACCATAGGAAATAGGAAAAGGAGGCCAAATAATTTTCTTGGCATCCTTGAGAATTTTAGTCAAACCATTACCAATTGTTTGGTAGGTAATTTCTTTGGCCAGTAATTTATCTAGGACAAAAAGAGGCAAAACATGAGGATGGGCAAGGCTGCCAAAAACTTGAATATAAGTAAATGATTCTTCCCCAAACCACTTTCCTAATGGCTTTAAGTCTCTATTAGCTTTAGTGGAGAGTCTAGGTGCTTTGCTACCAAATATCTCTTGGTGAATGGGGAGTATAATTTCATGACAAATTTTATAAAAATGAGGATGATACTTGGTTTCCCACAAGATATCAAGGTAAACATGAATAGGGTTAGGGTATTGAATTTTCCACTTCCATCCTATAGATGGGAAATCATAAGAAAAACAAATAGTGTCCATTATATAGGCACTTATAAAGAATGGGGGAGAATTCCTCTTAATAACATTGCACTTTTGTCTGTAACTATGGATTTGAGTAGTTAAATTATTGGAAAAAATATTTTCCCAATCCATGATATAGCCATCAGAAGTAGCTTCTATTAGCGACACCATTTCCTCTAGGAATTCTGTGTATTGGGGTAACCGTAGATACGACACATCATAACAATAATATGAGAGAAAGGGCCAACAACAGAGACTAATGAATACATACCCCAGTCTTTGTGCTTGTGTTTGATTGGGTCCCTTCTCCATTCTCAGATAATCTTTGCTGGGTTTAGATTCTCCTGCATGAACTTCTAGACAAATTGAGTATCATACTTTGTCCATGGCAGCAGTAAATGGTACATTTTCCTTAATTCCTCAGCCTTGAATGATCTAATAATTTTCTTCTTCAGAGTTATAAAAACTCTGTCTGTAATATCTAGATGGTCAATGACCCATCTTACTATATCTTTGTAGGGTATAATTTTGGGATGGACAACAATTATATGAAAAAATGAATTAGCCACATCTTTCCATGCATTGCTAACATCCAGAGTGGGAGCATCTGTAGTAGCACTCTGTTTCTCAATTACCCTTGGGTTTTCATCCTCGAACGGTTTGTATATGACCTCCGAGGAGGAGGACCCTACTTCTGGAGTGCATGTAGTATCCGTAAACAATGGAGACATCTTGGGAACTTCTTCAGGAGGCAAAATTGTCTTTGGCTGAATTACAAACTTTCTCTTCACTTTGATAATCCTTGACATTACCTTTAACTACATTTTATTAGAGTTTACCTATTAAAAAGAAAACCAGGATGAGCTGCAAGAACTCGTAAAATGAAAAGAGTCTTATCAAATGAATGTGAGTTTTAATGAAAAATCGTTCTACGTTACATCAAAATCATTACAAATCATTTAAACCTCGAAACTATAAACACACATAATGGCCATTTATTTTTTTAATGTTTTTTCATGTGATGCTGACACCTGTCATTATATCGGCAAATTGCTTTATCAATGTTTCGGTATCGGATGATATGAACATAACCTCGCAACATGCGATTTCTGATATTACATTGATTGGTCACAAATTGGGACATGAGATGTCTAATATTAGAATGTCGGGAGTTAACATAATGCGATATTGACATTTGTTAGTTGACAGAACACGATATTTGTAATTAACGGAGTGTGATATCGCTATCGACAGTTCGTAATTGACAGTTTTAAAATTGATTTTTTGCAATCAGCGATTCACTATCAATGATTTTCTATCGGTATTCTAAAGTTTCCGACTGCGATAAGCTAATTAATGCTTCACATGCGATTTTTTAGTGGGACGATCCTTCTATGATATTTCCATTTATTTGCAAAAACAACCTTTAGAAACTTTGGTGATGTTTTTTTAAAGGTTTTTAATGGAAATATAGTTTGATGGGATTTCTTAGATTTTCATATTATTTCCTAAGAACTATGGAAAGACTCTTAAGCCTAAAAAGGGCTTTATTTCGCAATATACCTTTTTAAGAGATTTTCTTGTTTTATTTATATAAAATGGTAAAAACATAAAACTTGTCCTATTTTATTACAACAAAAAATGGTTCTTTCCTAAAAATAGAAAGGGTCCCCATTATTTATTATTTTGAGTCTAAGAGTAATGGGGGTTATTGAGTACTACAACACATTGTGAACCTCAAATTGCACTCACAAGCTTTCCTCCATGCGGTTATGACCCTAGATCTCTAGTTTTGTGCCCACGGTGCATTTGTCTTGGCTAATAAATTTTCCTGCCTGGTATTTGTAGTAAATTCAACCAATATTGACCCTTCTGTACAAATTCCCACCTGTAGATCACCTGATAATGCAATATACTAAAGCAAAATACTTGATCTACTTCTACAACCAATTTAGCGGAAGCTTAATCGAACATGAGCAACATCAATAAGAACACATATAACTAATATAGATAAATCAATCACACATAATACATAAGATATAACCAGGGGAAAGGCTCAGCCTAAAAACACAACTCTGTATTATCATACAAGTGGAAATATAGAAAGTATTAAAAAAAAAATCAACTCAAATGCTATCCTGCTCTCTATGCAATACCTTTGCTACTCATGGACAGTTAAAGGCCTCTCTCAAACCTTCTCCTCTGCCCTCCAAGCCTCCTATTTCTTTGCGCGATTTTCGTTGGGGTCAAATGAAGCCACATGTGTGAATTGGCCTCTTCACACACTCACTAACCTCTGATCTAACTTCACAATACTGAAGTAGATAAATCCTTCTCCATGGATGAGCTTCCTTTATAGGAAAAAATTCATCCAACTCATAGTACACTGTCACTTCTTTGATCTCAACTGGGTCTCTATTTGAATTGACATTCATGAGTTATTCATGAGAGAATATTCAGTTATCTTACGTGCAACAGTTATATGCAAGCATGCATTAACTAACTGAACTCACAATTAATTTAAAAAAACTGTTTAAATCAATCTAACTGGACTTGACTCAGTTAACGGAGCCAACTAATTACTACTCAAATTAGAACTCATTCTTATCTCTTTAATTGATGGATAAATTCCCCAATTAATGGAGAAATTGTTGCATGTCCTCACATAGACTTCATGTTTGATTTTTCACAACTAATTAACTCATGGTGAATTAGTTAATTTATTTTCAAACACCTGTTAAGTTCAAATTCAAATTTTACTTCCTATGTTAGTCTAGGGACTGACTAAAATTGGAATCCTTCCCGAACTACTAAAAATAACAATGCTATTTTTAGCACTTCCATTTTTCATTCCCTGTTGCTCAATCCAACACTGATACCCAAACTGCTATTTATAGCAGCACTATTTTTAGCACTTCTATTTTTAACATTTCTTGTTGCCATTTTCAACACTCCCTCTTAAAAAGAAAGGCATTCAACTCAAACCTGATCCTATACCTTTGGAATGTTCTGCATGCAACACTTCTACCAAGTGTGGTTGCTACAGCAACTCTAGAAACAAAAAAAAACTCCCAACTGACTTCTCTGTTGAGCTAGAAACATACTCTATTGCTAAAGCTATACCTGCTGCTCAAAAGTGCTCCCTCTTTGACCTCTGAGCTGCTACAACACTCCATGCATCTCGCACTATTACACACCTCTCTGTTCCATCCTACACAGGTGCAACACTCCTGTGCCTCTAGCATTGTTGCAGCCTGCTAGCTCTACACTGCCTTGAGATTCCTGCACTATAGCTCTCTCTGCCGCTCCATCCACATCTGTCTCTACCTAATCAGCCAGTCCTGCTACTCCTTTTCGGGGCTCCTGTAGCAAATTCAAATCAAAGAGGTTAGGTACCTCAAGGATCCTACCCCTATTCCTTGTGATGATCACTCCACATCGCCCCACCTCATACCTGCAGGTATGGCTGCATGTGATTTCTCTACCCACCTGGCTCAAAGTTTCCCCCTACTGGAGGTCTCTGCATGAGTAGATGTCTCTACTCGATCTCTTCTCAACTTCTCTAGTTGTGGCTACTCCACAACCTCCTGAAGTTGCTTCACCAATCGTGGCTCCTCCACAATTGTCTGAGACTTCTTCTAGCATTGCATGTTGAGAGGTAATGTACTCTCCCTCTCAACCACCAAGTCTACATTAGTTTCCAGCTCCTCAAGGCTTTGCATGCATCTTGAAGCTCAAGAGAATATAGGTTCTTAACCCGTGAACTGATCTGCTTCACCTGTCTAGTGATGATGTGTCTAAGAAAAACCTTTCCCTTACTGAAGACTACATCATAGCCTTTGTCTTCCAGCGTCACGATTGACACCAAGTTTCTCTTCAGTCCTGGTACATGCTTGACATCGGTCAAGGCAAGGCGAGCTCCATGCTCCCTCTGAAAAAGAACCGTGCCTACACCTGAGACACTATACTTTTTATCATTACCCATCACTATGAGTATCTATAGATCTTTCTCCTCCAAAGTACTAAACAAACTCTTGTCATCGGTCATGTGGAAAGAATCTCCACTGTCAAGAAACCAACCACTTCCCACCATGGATGAAACCATGCATGTGAACAATGTGAAATCCAACTTGAACTGTGAGGCCAGTGCCTCACCTTCTGATCCTTCCATAGATCCCTTCTTGTATTTCCTCAGTGGACAATTTGTAGCAAAATGGCCCACCTCGTGACAACGAAAGCATCACACTTTCGATTTGTCAAAGTTCTTCCCACCATGGGAAGAACTAGATTCAGAATGAGAAACCTTCTTCTTCCCTTTCTTCACTTTACTTGCTAAGACATAGTTTTCTTCATCCTCCATGGATGAAGAACCACCTCTGGTGCTTCTTCTTATCTCCTCTTGCATCAAATCTAATCAAAGTCATTCCCAACCTGGCAGTTTATCTCTTCCATTAACCGAGTCCTGGTAGCTATGCTAGCTCTTAGGAAGACTGAGGAGTGCAATACTCACCATGTCATCATCAGCTGTCGCGATGCCTACACTTCCAAGCTCATCCCCACATGTGGTGAGCTTGTTCAGATACGTAGAGATCGTGTCGCCCTCTTTCAGTGCTAGCTTCCTTTGATCACTGCTATTCTGATATAGATCTTTCAATGTTTTCCACATTGAAAACGGTGTCTCCTTCCCATGAAGACTTGAGACTATGTGATCTCGAACTCCCGCCTGAAGGTTTCTCCTTGCTCTGGCCACAGATTTCTTCCATTCACCTAATTCAGCAACTCCAGTCGTCTTGTGGACTTCTTGATCAATGAAGTCCTTTAGACCATTATCCTCTAGTACTGCTTCCATGCGATCCTTCCAGGCTATATAATTTGAACTGCCATTAAGGGCATATTCGAGTCTTAAACCATTGAATGCCATAGGTGAAATAGAGATGTGATAAGAAATTGATTTCTATATTCAGGAATCACAAACTTCAAACTTATCCCTTCTTGTATACTATTTTTCCTTGATCACCTTTGCTTTGATACCATGTAGAAATTCCCACCTGTAGATCACCTGATAATGCAATATACTAAAGCAAAATACTTGATCTACTTCTACAACCAATTTAGCGAAAGCTTAATCGAACATGAGCAACATCAATAAGAACACATATAAATAATACAGAGAAATCAATCACACATAACACAGGAGATATAACCGAGGGAAACAGGGAAAATTTTAAGAACCCCCCCTAAATTTATATGTATAATAAATGGGCGAATCTCCATGGTTATAGGAAAAATGGAAGGCGATTTTATCAATAACATAATATGTATATATAATTTTTTAGCGAATCTCTCACCAGGCATGATGAATATTTTACTCAATTATAAAATCTTGTAAGATCTTGGCGAGTCTTTCACTAATAATAAAACTTTGTAAAGTCATAGTGAATCTTAGCACTGTGAACTCTTAGAGAATTTTTTGAAAAAGTATAAAACCATATATCACAAGAGCCACATGGTGGCAATATCACTGCTTTTTTTCACATTTCCACGACATGGAACTTGTTTATAAAATTATAAAAAAGCTAACCAAGCCCCTTATAATATGCAGGTAAGCTTATAACAAAGTCTGATACCTCTACTATGCTTGTCTTCATTCATGTGTCATAGTTGCTATACTTAACACTGTGAATCACAACTCTCTCAGAACTCAACTCTATAGTGTAATTAAAACCTTTTGAAATTGAATCTCATAACTCTTTTAAAAGGATTAGTGAAATAGAAGCTTTTGTGAATGAGCCCACTAACTATCACTGTTAAACAATCAATCTAGACTATGAAGTCTTCCATCTTGATCACAATCATGCTCACGATCAAGGGAGTGCGACCACCTGGCCTGACATAATGGCCATCATAGCTTCCAATAATCAACAACCACCTTGCAAGGACATCCTAGCTAATGTCTCATGAATTTTATTCATCAATATTAACTAATATAAATCTTATAAAGATAATATTAGAATCCTCCCCAAATTCACTGTTAATACAAGGGTAAAGGAATTTTTCTAGCTCAAGGCACTAGCCAATACCAACTTTGGTATTTGTGACCCCTTTGTGGGGATGCACCTACCCTGCCCCGTTGGGTTTCTTCCTTGTAACATAGTTCAAGGATCACAATAATTTCCAATCTTCCTACTCCATTAGACACACTTTATATGCTATACATAGTGAATGGAAAAGAAGCATTATAGAACACACAATTTCACAGAAGGAAGAAAAGTCTTAGCTAGTTCAATATCAAAATCTTAACCATTGATTAATAAAGAATAACAAGTAGTGTAATGAATTGTTCCGAGTTATTTATTTACACGCTGTAAATAATGTAGTGGAATGGAAAATATTACTTAGGCAACCCTTCAATATTTTCTACTATTATGTCTGTGCATGTACATATGAAATTAAGAGCATTGTTGAATACAAAGTTTCCTTTTCTCTTGCCTCCATTTTGACAAATCAGTGTGAAATCAGTGTCACTTTGAATCTCCTTTCCTGTGTGGATGTTTTGACAAATCAATGTGAAATCAAAGTCACTTTGAATTTCCTTTCCTGCGAGGGATCACATCCACAGTTGATTAGTAAAATATAATCTATTATATATTATGTTCAAGAAACTGACTGCAATCTACAATGGAAACGAGACCTCAATTCTTATTCTGAATTTGAATATCTCAGGACAATATAAGAGATAAAAATGCATATGGCCTTAGTAGCTAGAAAACAATCACTCCATCATTACAAGACCACCTAGATTTTGGCATTTAATCTAAATAATGGCATTAGTTGCAGTGCTTATTTGCATTAACACCATGGAAAAGCAACAACAATGTTTCAAAGTACACTTATTGGAAAAGTTGTAACATTCTGTGAATATTTAATGATAGCATCTGAACCTAGTATCTATGGTGGGGAAACTAGGGAACCCAAATCTTCGAAGATATCTCATACCAAATTTGAGAAAAAAATGAAAAAGGGAAAAAAATCAAAATCTATAAATCAAGCAATGAATTGTTTACAAATCAAATACAATTCCTTTAACTAACAATTAAATTGTGGTGATATATTTAAATATTTAGTAAGAGGGAACTTCAAACCATGGAATATTACCTTTGTCATTATTGTCATCCCTCAGTGATTGAGATTACAAATCAATACTTATGGAAAGATTGTAAGAAATTCTGTGAAATAGTAAAGCATAGCCTCTATTTTCAAGCAACAAAATCAAGACATTGTTACATCAAGAGCCATAATTGATACATAATCAATGAATCAAGTCCTTGTATGGCAGAGGCTTGTTTCACAACCTCTATTTTCTCAATAACAAAATCAAGAAATTGTATGTGGTTATTGCCAAAAGGAAACTGCGTTCTAATTTGGAGGAGGATATTATCAAAAGACATGGTTTTATTAAAAGCTACAAAACCTAATGGGTTACTGAAAAATAAGTTGGAATATGGGATCATGATACTTAAATTGAAAAAATATGCTTTCCTTTTAGAAACATTACAGTTATACAATGTTTTTTGAAAGCATTAGAATTTGAAATTGGGCCTTTCTATCAGGACAATTTTTCATTAACAGAATGTACTTTCCTACCTGAAACATTGTAGATATCCCAGAAAAAACTTGAAAAGCATAAGAGAACTTAGAATAATGTACTTTCTTTCCTTCCTTAACATTCTTAAAGAGTTGAAGTTCCCCAAGTCATCAGGTAACTTTCGAAGGAAATGACAGTTAGTAATAGTCCAATTCACAACTAAAGATGTGTCAAAAATACAAGCAGACATCTCCTCCAAATCACAAAAGCGCTCTAGGTTAAAATCTAGCATTATTGGAAGCTTAATGCTCGACTGGATGCTATTGAACCCAGACATTTTTCCAATCTTCACTAAAAGCTTAAAGATAGCTTCTCTAAGTTCTACATGATTTTACTATGCTCTTGAAGTGGGGGCACATGCAGCCTCTCCAAGTGAATAGTCTTAAACTAAGTGAAGATAAGGCCGATAGATCATTCAATGTAGATCTCTTTAACCAATGAATACTATGTCTCTCTTGAACCCATAATTGAATACTATTAGGACTTTCAAATTTTTCATGGAACTCAAAAATGTTGGATGAATGTATTTACTTCCAGAAAAGAGTAAAACTAAAACCTTTGCTTGAAGACAATTGATGTCACACCACTAATAATTCTCCATGGAATCTGTATAGGTAAACCACAAATGTAGAATTCCATTAGAATATTGTGTTTATTGAATACAAAAATGAAATCATTTCATTTCTTTAAAATATCTTTTGAAATAAAAATTACCGAAATTACATATCGATAACCTAGTCGGTGTAGGATAAAATTCATCCGTGTCATTCACAGAAAGCATGAGAAAAAACCTAATACTATATATAAAACCAAGAAAAATTCAAATTCATCACTTCTAGGGACCTTGTAACCACCCTGCCAATAGACAAGTATGTTCTTGTTTGCAGTTAGAAAAATTACCCAAATTACAATTTGTTTACTCGAGCCTGTGTTGGAAAGTTATAGAAGGATGACTAGTGCAATCAATCCATTCCTTTCAGCTCTGGATTTGTTTCAGTTTAAAACAGAAGTATACAAATATACTTGTCCAATGTCTATGCTTTAACCATTCACCTTAAGATGTTTTTACAATATAATTTCCTAAGTCTATTTAATATCTTCATTATCATAAAAATCAACCTATATCCATCTTAACTCCACATCTACCACTCTTAGGGGGATGAAATCTATTTATCCCTCTAAGCACTTGGTAGACCTAGAATTAAGATGGATCTAAAATGATAGAATTTCCCTTTTTAATTGTTTATCTCACATGAATACCATGGTATTACCATGGGTTATCATAAACCTGGAACTTAAAAATTACTATTAGTAATTTATAAAAATTAATAAAATTAATAGTTGATTTTTACTTTATTTTTTATTTTAACTAAGCTAAAATGTTTAACATACATTAAATTACAACATCCATTTTTACTCTTGATCCACCAAGCCCCAAGAAGGATCAAATATTTTTTCACTCTATCCTAGTTTGCATATCACGATATTTGATACCTATCGGGGTTAGTAGATCGAGAGTAAAGATGGATCTATGCTGGTTTAATTCTCCCATTAAAATAGGCTACATTCCAACTGAATACCATGCGTCAATAGCATGTGCCATTTTGGTGAATTCCGTGGGTCAATACCATGTGCTATTTTTATTTTTATTAATATTAATATTAGGGTTAATAATGTTTTTTACATGGTATTAATAATAGTCTAGCCCATGGTATTTGTCCCATAGTATTTTTCCCATAGGTTCCACCTAAATATAATGCATTTTTTGAGTGTTCGTAAATATAAGGTGACTTATGGAATAAATATAAAAAATGTTTTATTTGTTTACTATACCTATGGTTTATTTATATTTTTATTAATTTACCATACCTCTTTTACAAATATGGTATTTGGTTCATAGGATTCACTTAAATAAAACATCTTTTTTGAGCCTTCATAAATAGAAGGAGGGTTATGGACTAAATATAAAACGAGATTTTATTTATTTATCATACGTCTAGTTTATTTATATTTTTATTTATTTACCATACCTTTTGAGTAAGTATAAAAAGACGTTTTATTTATTTACCATACCTCCACTTTGCTTATATTTTTATTTGTTTACACCCTTGCATGTATATAAGGTGACTTATGGAGTAAATATAAAAAATGTTTTATTTATTTACCATAGCTCTCATTTATTTATATTTTTATTAATTTACCATACCTCTTTTATAAATATGGTATCTCGCCCATAAGATTCATTTAAATAAAACTTATTCTTGAAAAAAATTAGGGAGAATGGAAGGTTGTAACTCCTAATTTCAAAGGCTAAATTTACCTTTTTCACCCTCTCCCTTAAAATAAGGTGGGCTATTTGAGGTGATTTGTAAAAATGTACTATGATACAAAATATTCGTCCATTAAAAATTTAAAACCCCTTAATTTCACCAAAGGACGAACATTCGCGCCTAATTTTTTTTATGAGGGGAAAGCCTCAGTCTAAAACCCCAACTCTGTATTATCATACAGGTGGAAATATAGCCAGTATTACAAAAAGAATCAACTGAAAAGCTATCATGCTCTCTCTGCAATACCTCTGTTGCTCATAAACAGTCAAAGGCCTCTCTCAATCCTTCTCCTCTGCCCTGCAAGCCTCTTATTTCTTTGAACAATTTTCCTTGGGGTCGAGTGAAGCCACGTGTGAATTGGCCTCTTCACACATTAATTAATCTCTGATCTAACTGCGCAATCCTGAAGGAGATAAATCCTTCTCTATAGATGAGTTTCCTTTATAAGAAAAAATTCATCCAACTAATAGTACACTGTCCCTTGTTTGATCTCAACTGAACTGACATGCATGAGTTATTCATGAGAGAATATTCAGTTATTTGAACAGTTATATGCAAACGTGCATTAACTAACTAAACTCACAATTAATTTAAACAAACTGTTTAAATCAATCTAACTAGACTTGACTCAGTTAACTGAGCCAACTAATGGATAAATTCCTCAATTAATGGAGAAATTGTTGCATGTCCTCACATAGACTTCATGTTTGATTTTTCACAACTAATTAACTCATGGTGAATTAGTTAATTTATTTTCAAACAACTGTTCACTTCAAATTTGAATTTACTTCATATTTTAGTTCAGGGATTGACTAAAATTGGAATCCATCCCGAACTACTAAAAATAACAATGTTGTTTTTAGCACTTCCATTTTTCATTCCGTGTTGCTCAATCCAGCATTGGTACCCAAACTGCTATTTATAGCAATTCTATGTTTACCACTTCTATTTTTAGCATTTCTTGTTGCCATTTTCAATAGCTTCAACTTAACAAAAACCTTGAGAGGTAACATGTCTAGATCATTTTCCTCCTATCCCTTTTAACATTAAGGTTTCCATTAACGTTTCAAGAGTTACATAACCTAATTGCTGGCGTATAATTGGTTGTAGGGTTGGATATTCTATCCAACATGTATAATTATTATGCTTAGCCTGGCACATCCCTCTCTAATATTGATTTTCACTCCGAGGGGCATCCTACTATTCCCGATCAAAGGTTGTAATAGGTTTAGGATGTTGGTTCCAAGAATTACTTGAGGGTTGCATAATAGATAGATTTGTGGCAAGTGGTTTTATGATTTTGTAATACGTGGATTTGAGGAGGGTGTTTAGAAGGTTGATTATCTCTGAACAATTATCGACAGAGTCTCAACGACAACTACTATATAGATTTAGGTAACGATGTGAACGTTCCATTTCAACAATTCCAACATAATAGATAATGACTTCGTTTTTCTTTTGACAGTTAAGTTTTTCTTAAACATGAATTTCTTGGTATCTCCGTTCACTGTAGAGATTAAATTTTATTTTTGCAAATATTATTCATATTACAAATTCTATTTTTTTTCAGTTAATTTATTAGTTGGCATATGTGCGGGATTTCTACGCCTTGCAGGGTTTTTCTTTCGTAATGCAAGGTGTAATTTTTCATTGCTTAAACAATAATGTTCAATTTATAGTTCAACAATATTTTATATATATATCTTATGCAATCTTCACATTATGATATCACAATATGGTTTTCTACATTTCCCTTGCTAGACCATTTTTTCAAGTATTTCTCTTAGGTTGAATTCGGTATAGAGGTGGTGTAAAATTTTGTTTACTCTTAATCCGCGTAGGGTTTTCAAAGAGGCTCGTTGCTTCTTCTTAATTTCTTTGGGTCATCTTACAGAACCATTCCTCATGCCGTCAGTAACTGACTGGCCGCGGGGAAATAACTCTAGATTGTTGCTCTTTTGGTTAGACTCAGGGTTGAGCATCTGGTAATTATGGTTCCAATCAGCGTGGTTGAGAAGCACTATGACCGAGTCAGTTTTTATTCAATTTTTTCTTAACATATTCGGGTGAATAGTTCCCCTTCAGAGATTACTGGTTGAGTTTATAATATGCTTACTCTAGTCATTAATAGAATCAAAGAAGTGTTATGAGATTATCCTGTAACCCCATATAGGTCTGGTCCATCACTCAGTCTTATTTACGTTGCATAGTTATTTAACCGTCCTTATTCAGATTTACATTAGAAAATCGTATAACTAGAATATTGCTTTGTACTTTATTTCCATAAAGTAGATAGGTACAAATCATACATTAATTTCCCAAAATCATTATTTCAATCTGCAATTTATCACAACAATAAACAGTTGCTTAACAGAGAACAATAGGCAATTATTTAGCAGAGAGTTGGGACCCTCCTGGCCTGACTCCACCGATTACTCATTTACTTTTTACACGGAAAAACAATCACAGCTTCTTGTACTACGTACAATAGTATTTATATCAGGAAAAACCTAATTGTAGTAGAAATAAAAATTCTGGAGAAATATCAAGAAAAACCTAATTGTTTTGGTTTAGGATGCCAGGAGAATCCAGGAGGAGCAAGAACACTCCTCAGGACCAATGAGAATGATATCTTTACCACTTCTCCCTGGTGCTAGTTTCCACTTCCAAAACAATTTTTAGACCAAGAATCTTCACAAGTTCACCCAGGACCTGGTCCCAACCAGCTACAGTCTTAGGCATTCAGCCTGAGCACTTAGGCTTCAAATGAAGTTCTACTAACCAACCAGCTTAGGAATTCTATTCTTTGGCAGTGTCTTGTCTCCCTTTGACAACATCCTATCTCTCTCTGAGAGCATCCTGCCAGAAGGCTTTCCTCTTCCCCCTCTCTTCCCTTCTTACCCCAAACTGAGATTATTTATCTCTGGGAATGGGAGTAACTTTCTCTAAAGGTCTGGTAAGTGAAACTTTCACCTAGTATCTTTACCCTAAATTCTCTGGCTAGCCACAACCAATTTTAAAATAAAATTAAAATAAATATCAAATATTATTTTTCTACCATTCATTAAATTACTATAGTGAAAATAAATTAACTATTTAATTTTCACGGGGATGTTACATCTTCCCCTCTTGAGGGGGACACCGTCCTCAGTGTTTCCTAGCCTTTAACATAGGCTGGAATATGCTTATGTATAAAATCTTTATTTCCATCTTTCACAGGCTGAAGTACCTTTGCCATACTTAACCCAATAGCTTCTTGTTTCTGTAGCACTACTTTCGTTAATGAAAACACACAAAGGTTCGATCATGTTTTTCCTTTCCAGTTTGGCCTACAATCACCACCCATGTGGTCATTGTTTTTTCATCAATACTTACTCAAGAGAATATACACCTATATCGTTTCAATATTCAATATTACATTATCAATTGTTATTTATATACCATAAAACATCGTTAGCATACATTACAACCCAGTAAGGGTTAATAACATATACTCAATATAGGTTAGTAGAATCATTATAATCTGCATTGTTGTAATTTCTTTTATTTTGTACTACTTGGAAACCAATAATATGTTCAGGATTTAATCATTCTTTTCTATGCTGAGAGATCATACTAATTAACACTACCATGCCCTTATCTTTATTCAAATATTTATGCATGCTAGAATGGCTTCTTTCCTTTTCCATTAGTATAAAACGTTGTACATAATTTGCTTCCATGTGGATTCATAGATTAATATAGTATATGGTTGTTCTTATATACTAGTTCCTTAGTATATCACTCACTTCATTCGGTGAGCAAGTTACTTAACTCATGCAACCTTTAGGTTCATGTGATTTTGTAAAAGTATTAACATTCTTAACTCTATGCGAGGTTAATTTTTCATTTCATAGTAATCCTTTTTGTTGAGATCTCTTTTTTTAATTAGGTGGTCATGATTTCGTGTAAATTATTATCCGTTCACTGCTCATTGTAGAAGTCTTAATGAAAGTTTTGTTAGAGATACGATTGCACTTACACCAAAACCCACAAGTGTTAGTAAATAGACACATCGGTAACCGACAGGTGTTAGTAAACAAACACATGGTAGATTTAAGCACATGCGATGAAACACACACAGAGCGTTGGATCATCCTTAGTAAACAAACACATGGTAGATTTAAGCACGTGCGATGAAACACACACAGAGCTTTGGATCATCCTTTTACACTGCCATTAAGAGGGAGCACAACAATTTGCCCCCCAACGCGAGCGAGGTGTGTTTTGAACTCAAGATGTTTGGCTCTGATACCACTTGTTGGAGACACGATTGCCATTACACCAAAACCCGCAAGTGTTAGTAAACAAACAGATCAATAAATTTAAGCACATGCCACGAAATACACAAAAAAACGTTGATTTAGAGCACAAAAAGTTTTATGATTCAATTGTTTTTTTATTATGAAAGGTTCCAACCTGTACTTTTGTTCCTCTTTAAAAGCACATAATAATATTAATAAAATCACTATGGCGACTATGGCGACTTAAGAGCACTACCTGGAATAATATACTATACTCAAGTCTTGCAACTTTACTTTTCAATACATTACCTAGTGTGGTTATATCGACATGGTATTTGTAAGCAATAGTTCATTTAACCTGACTCCATTGCATCCATATGAATTGTAATTTAGGTATTTATCTAATATTAATAATAATAATAACTAACAACACGTTGCTCTTTCCCGTCAAAAGTCAGCAGTCAAAAGTCAAGAGTACGACTTCTGCTAATGTGAAATATTTATTATTGTTTTTTTGGCATGGTTTTGGTTAGCTTGATGGATTGGAGCATTATTCATGTATAAATAAAGTTTTAATACCTTCCTTTTTGCTGACCTATTCAAGTGGTTATAATTGTCTAATTTTCCAGTGCCCTTAGTTACATCTACTTTTTCTTTTATCATCCATCAAGAATCCACCTTGCAATATTCCCACATTTGGCCAGTTTTTCATTTGTAATACAGATAAACTTTATTTTTTGTTTTTTTAGTAAAACGTGATTTATTACATGTAGCTTAAAAAAATCTTCTTTGATACCATAAGTTTTGATCTTGGGTATTACAAGTTTTCTAATTATCTTCTAGATGAGTAATTTAAACCCCTTTGTGCTTGTCTTCTCTTTTAACAATTCATAATAGATTTTGAATTTTAATGTCTTTAGAGTGGTTGTTCCCATAAAATTATGTATCAAGGCACAATTTTGCAAATTAGAAAGAGGGCCTTGCTACCAAAATCTAGTAATTATTGTCTAGTTATTGCTAACTTTTCAGAGTGATTCCAAATGTGACACCGTGTCTTTTAAATAAAATTTGCAAATTAGAAAGAGGGCCTTGCAACCAAAATCTAGTAATTATTATCTAGTTATTCCTAACTTTTCAGAGTGATTCCAAATATGACACCCTGTCTTTAAAAAAAAAACTTATTTGTTATAAATATCACTGTACTTAATTTACTACCTTGTTACCATAAATCATAACCATTCTCTATGTGCTCACTATCTAATAGTGATAGAGTATGATTTACTAATTATTATGTGTTATTAATTAACCTTCTTAAGTAATTGTTTGTTCTCTTAAGTGCCCAACATAACAGGTAAAAGTACCTCAACAATAATTTGATTAATATATTGGATAGCTTAAGTTGTATACTAGAACCTATTTCAATGGGCTCATAACAATATTCTTCCCTTCTAAGGAACACAAAACAATTTACTACTAATCAACTTTAACAGGCCATGATGTTGAACATTTCAGCTCAGATACCACTTGTAATATCCCTCTAGAAACATTACCTGTTACATCCATCCCTCTTTGATTCATTTTTCTTAAGATAGGAACATATTAAAATACCAAGGCGGTATATATTACCTGTTACATCCATCCCTCTTTGATTCATTTTTCTTAAGATAGGAACATATTAAAATACCAAGGCGGTATATATATATATATATAGATATTTCATAGGCTGGATTATGCCAATTAACAAAATAACACATTTGCCAAAGTTATGAATTTAATTAACACACCGTCGTTACATTGCAAACCATGGCCCTTAGTGTTCTTACCTTACTTAGAGCTATGTTAATTGCGACCTGTGATGTGTTACAAACTATAGACAATAGGTTTTTTTATTTGAAATACAAGGTGGTGGCCAACTGGCATAACACTTCCTGCTGCCCCAGGTTCTCAAATCTTCTGATATGCCATTTGGGACCTCTATGACGGTTGATCCTCACCCCTCCTCATCCGACTCTGTATGGAGGATTAAAATGGTTGTGGGTAACCAATCGGTCTTGTCGCTTCTTCGGCTGGTCATTCGAAGGGTATGCTACTAGGAGGATTAGATCTGCAAAGTTCTCGGTTGTCTATGTTTCAGCTAGGTTCATGGTTTCTCCTCGTCCTCGGCAACCAACCCTGTCACGACATTACCATTATTGTGCTTTGCTTTATAGTCGAAAGGCAAGCATGCTCAGAGGAGTTTGGCAGCAAGGTATGATCTCGATATTTACTGTGTTTTTTTTTTTTTTTTTTTTTGTAAGCTAGTGCGGTACTCTATTTTCCATTACTAAAACCATAAGAAAAGTACAAAATTGGACAGGTCTCCACTCGCCCTTAAGGGAAACCGGGCTTCGTTACCATCTGAAATGTTTCAAAGCCATCCAAAAACAGTATGTCACCAACCTATCTATCCATGCTAAATATACATCTATCCTTACTAACAGTTTAAAGTTTTCTTTCTGAGACAGTATCATCGAAATATATATAACAAAAAACAGTAAAACAGCTACATAGATAAAAACCTCGACGCCTCAACTGCAACCTGTTACTGCTTCGGTGCATCCTTTGGTTCTTTCTCTAGCTTGATTCCCAATCCCCCCGCTTGGAGCAGCTGCACGATATCATCCATTTTTTTGTCTTGCATCATTAGAGTCACTTGAATGTTTTTCAGCTCCTTTTTCATAGTTGGAATACCTTGAAGCAATTCAGCCATCTCTAAAGCTACTTGTTCCATAGCCTTAGCTAATAAACGCTTCATACCCCAGTAGACATGTAAAGACTGTTTATATAATGACATTCTACCTCAAGTATGTCCAGGGTCAGGGAGATATTGTTCCCAATCCTCCATCTCTGGCTCTGAGTATCCCTGCAAAGCTTCTTCCTCCATCTGCTCTATCATCCTTCTGATATTGGGATTGGTGTCCAAAACATATGCAGCCTCTGCTTCTTGCAATCGCCTCCTCAAATCCTTCTTCCCTCGCTTTCTTCCTCGTACCCCACTGGCTGCCCCTTCCTCCATTTCCGAACGCAGATTCGAATTTCTAGTCCCTCGACTCCCTCGCCCAGCAGATCTTCCTCTCCCTCTCTGCTGCGCTCTACCCCGCTCTCCTCTGCCTCGGCCTCGTCCCTCCACCTCATCGTCGTCATTCCTCTCGAGGTCTGCACTCTCCTCCTCACTGTCTTCCACTGTTCTCGCTTGGGTCTTCCCCATGCCCGCTTTGCCTTTTACTCCCCGTTGAAACTCCTCCTCTGTAAAGAACTGCCGAAGATCAAATTCATTTTCCGAATCATCCTGTATATCAAGAAAAACCCTCTGCATAGCTTCTGCAACAGTGCTCTTGCCTTTTTCCATTGGGGTCGCTGTTTTACTCCGCGTCCACCTACCTACCCCCCGTTCATGGTGCTCCGCCATCTTACAGTCCCCCTGCTTCTGCAATTCCTCGTTGCGCTTCACTCTATTCGACTGCATATGGAGGTTCGGGCTATTACATGCATTACTTAAACAACCGTGAGGCTGCCACCTTGCCATCGTGAAACTTCGCTGCCTGGCTCTATCATTAATGTCCATTCCAGTTACACCTCCATGATGGGAAGGTAGGAGTCCGTCGCCGCCATAACCATCACGTCTCCTCGGTACCTTGGCCGAATTTCCTCTTGGTATGCTAAACCTTCCCATGGGTTGAGTGCTGCCAGCCTTCAGACCATTAATCACATAATATTGGAGTAGTGGATGGAGTAATCTCGCATTAAGTGCTCTGTCCTTCCCCCACCGTATTATAATCCAAGGTCGTCTAATGATTCCTCTGCTGAGCGGTCGCTTCGTCATGATCTTGGTATAAGATAGTGTTTAAATCATTCCAACAAGTTCCTCTGCGAAGCAGTCGCATCGTCATAATCTTGGTGTAAGATAGTGTTTAAATCATTCCAACTTGGATGGTCTTGTACTTTGTTTTGTTTTGAGAATTACCAACTTATGCATTTTTCTCGGCTAAAAACTTTGTCTCCCTGGTATCTGCAGTAACTTCAACCGGTATTCATCCTTCAACGTACAAAAGACCTTGAGAGATAACATGTCGAAATCCTTTGCCTCCTATCCCTTTAGCATTAAGGTTTCCGTTAATGTTTCAAGAGTTGTATTATTTGGAAATTAATTATGTTTGCAGCCTAATTACTGGCGTATAATTGGTTGCAGTGTTGGCTCTTCACTCCAACGTGTTTAATGCTTATGCTCAGCCTAGCATATCCCTCTCTAATGTGGGTTTTCACTCCCAAGTGCATCCTACTATTCCCCGTCAAAGGTTGTAATAGGTTAGGATGTTGGTTCCAAGCATTACCCGAGGGTTGCAGAATTTAGGAGATAGATTTGTTGTAAGTGGTTTTATGAATTTGTAATATTGTCGATTTGATGAGGGTGTTTTGAACACTGATTCTTTCCGAACAATTATTGACACAGTCTCAACTACAACTACTGTATAGATTTAGGTAACGATGTGAATGTTCAATTTCAACAATTCGAACATAATAGATAATGATTTTTTTTTAAGTTAAGTTTGTCTTAAACACGAGTTTCTTGTTATCTCCGTTTGCTGCAGAGATTAAATTTATTTTTGCAAACATTATTCATATTACAAATTCCATGTTTTTCAGTAAATTTCTCAATTTGCATATGTGGAGGACTTCTTTGGGGATGGGAGTGGAGTAACTTTGTCAGCTGTATGGTAAGTGGAACTTTGTCAGCTGTATGGTAAGTGGAACTTTCACCTAGTTTATTTTCTTATAAATTCTGTGGCTATTCACAATCAATTTTGAAATAAAATTAAAATAAATTTCAAATATTAATTTTTTACCATTCACTGAATTACTACGGTGAAAGTAAATTAACTATTAGGGATTGTAAATTCTGTGGCTATTCACAATCAATTTTGAAATAAAATTAAAATAAACTTCAAATATTAATTTTTTACATTCACTGAATTACTATAGTGAAAGTAAATTAACTACTAGGGATGTTACAATGTGATTTTAAAACCAGCATAGATCCATCTTAAATATGGATCTAACAAAAACAGCACAAATCCATCTTGAATATGGATCTAACATCTTAAATATGGTGGATTTAACATGAAGAGAAAAAGTTCCAATTTCTTCATATGTAAAATGAATCTCTTGCTCAACTAGAAAACAACCAATAAAATTTATACCTTTGCTTATGTTTAACTCAGAAAAAATATACTGTCACAACAACTATGTTTATCCCTTTGCTTATGTTTAACTCATTAGAAAAAAAATAGAAACTGTGATAACAACGTTTAACTCATTAGACAAAAATAGAAAGTGTGATAACAACAAAATATAGTTGTAGCCCTTAATTATTCGGTTTATGTAAAAGATATTCAATGATACAAACATAATTTTCGCCTCTTGCCGATGTGTCTACTTAGAGAGTGCCGAAGAAATACACGGAAGATGTGCCATTGATGGTTGTTCAAGTCCACTATAGATGTGATTAGTGATTAAAAATTTCATGGTCCTTAATTTTTACATTATTTGTAACGTTATGTTTTTTTTTAAATAAATGGTTTTAATATCGGTATAAAAAATGAAATAAATAGCTGCTATCTTTGGACCAACTAGCCACTCATATGTAGTTTTTTTTCCCGTTTATTACAAATGGTTAGTTCTAACAATTTCATCTCATTCATTTTTATTGGGGAGTTTTTTATTAATCTTAATATTTAATTTTATTGGCCATTTTTATAACATGATTGGAAATTATTTTTGAGAAATATTTGAATAGAATTATTTGAATATTAAAATCATTAGATTAATTATTTACAATTTTTGTTATATAAAAATAAAAAATAAAATAATAAGAGGTAAATTTTTGAATTTTTCCATATTAAATTTTAAATGATTAATTTTTTTGGTATTTAATTGAATTTGAATTAGAACTTGGTAACTATGGTTTCATATTATCTTTTAACAAATTTAATGATTAAATAATTTTCTTTTTTAATTTTTAATTTTAGTTATTAAAAAAAAACTTTTTATTTTTTTTATATTAAATTTAACTATTAATTGTATATTAACTATTGGTTCTATTTTTAAACCATTTGAAACAATAAAACACAAAATGAGATCTGTTAAACAGAACATTGACCAACATCAACTAAAATGAGTCTATAAAATTAATTGTTTCTTTGCAAAAGTTTATGTTAGTGAACTTTTGTTTGGAAGATATTAATATCATTGCCAAGGAAGATCACTACATCAAAAGAAGATTCAGAGAAACACCTGAGATATAGTAAGGGCTACTATATGTCTTCTTCTCCATCACAACAATGAGATTTATATTTTCAATCTTTTGAGTTTCAACAATTTCACATTTACTAGATTAACCAATTGAAATGCTTACTGGATTAACCAATTGAAATGCCTCGAAGACTAACTTCTATATATTATTTAAACTACAATATCACTATACTAATATTATGTTTAAACTAATTTTTAATATTAACATATTAGATTATCTATTAGTTTGTCTTTGACCAATTTATTTTTTGTTGTTTATCTATAGTTTAACATTAGGAAATCAATTTTTATTATTTTTTAAATTTATTTATTTGTAAATTGATTAGTTGAGGTCTTATTATGAGTTTATTTAGTAACTTCTTAATTTAATAATTGCTATTTTTTTTTAGTTTTATTTCCCTTTTATTTATTTATTTATTTTTTTTTTAATTTTTTTTTGAAGTAAAAAGAAATAAGAAAGCCTTATGATTTAAAAAAAAATTGTGAAAAAACTTATTAAAAAAATCAATATTAACCCTGGTTTTATAAATGATTTGTGATCTAATAAATTTTGTTAAAAAATTGTTAATTTTTAATTTTATATTAAAACATAATATATAAAATCCATATCAATATAAAATAAAATAATCCATTCAAAGATGAATGTGAAATTTTAATATTACAATCTAGACTTTCATATAAATGAAATTAAATAATTTTTCTTTCCTTCCAATTATCACTGTTTTTTTTTCTTTCTGAGTTACTGTTTCTTTTTTCTTTGGTTTTATAATAGAAATATTAGGCTAAGTCGAAGTGGAAGAGGACTCCAGTTGGTCAGAAGATTATGGATTTAGCTCCCCTAGATAAGATCATTGCCAATATTTGGATAGGTTAATATATTTTTAATGAATTACCTAAAACCATATGTAACCTCCCAATCACCATTCTTATTAGGCAAAGTGAAGGGTTTGGTTAAAGGTTAAAGTTACAAAGAGGGGAAGAACAACAGAGTGGTAATGTTTGGTGAAAAACAGAGTGGTAGCGTTTCGTGTTTTATGGTTGCTGCATTGGATGCACATAGGCCATTGACAGTGCTATTCAATCTCCATTATTCAGATTTTTAGATCTTTCAATGACTAAATGTTTTATTTATTTATATTTTCTGGGTTTGTTTTGATTTTGTGGTATGTCCACTTGGAATCCCTCAATTCTAAACATATTGTCGGTCTTTTGATATCTTGGCTATGATTGTTTGTATGTGCAGCCATTGTTAAACATATTGAAAGCCTATTGAAGTAGCAGATCCTCATTGAACTGCTATGCTAAATCACTAAATCAAAACCAAAGATAACTTTAAAGGAAATTTTTGTTATTTGGAATGCAAGTTGGTTTTAGAGCACATCTTCTTTCAACTGCTCTACTAAATCACTAAATCAAAACCAAAGATAATTTTAAAGGAAAGTTTTGTTATTTGGAATGCAAATTGGTTTTAGACAACTTAAACCTTTGAAGTTCACAACGAATAACCAGTTTGTAAATTTTTTGAAAATTTATATATTTACCTATTGTTATAAATTTTTTTCATCCAATTGAAGTAATTACACATATTCTTTATTCACATGCCTTATTAAATTCAAATATATTTTATTTATCTTAGCTCAATTACATTCAAATATCTTTTATTTATCTTAGCCCAATTACATTTGATTATCTTATTAAATTATATTTTGTTTATAGTTTACTGTGTAATAATTTTTTGTTCAAGTTTGAATATGTGAAGGTTGTATCTGAAGATTTTTATTAATTTTAAATTTAATAATAAAATATTAAAATATTTTTTAAATTTATAAAGAATTTTTCAAAAGAAATCACATTGAAGATTTTGGTCAACCCGTTTCGGACAAACGAGTGTGGTTCATCTTGAGGACATGATGGACATGATGAAGAAACAAATCTATGAAGAAGGTTAAATAGCGGTCAACCTAACAGCTCGAAGATAACAACTATATTTGACTAGGCGAGGGAAAGGGGAATGTTTAATAATATTTAGATAAATTTTATTAATTTATTGATTGTTTATTTCATATATATATATATATATATATATATAAACTTAATAATAACTATATTTGATAAGGGTTTTAATGATATTTGACTCTTTAATTTTATTTATCGATACAACCAAAGATTAAAAAATATAATAATCAAAGACTAAAAATAGTAACTAATCATATTTTTATTGTATTATATTAAATTAAAATATAATATATTAATAAATAATATTTATATTATATATATAAATATATAAATATTATATAGTAATTTATGATGATGATGGTGGTGGTGTTTAATGTCTGCTGAGACAAAACTTTGGTCTATTGGACCTAAAGAAACAAATTATTTAGTTTGATTAAAATTTTATTCCTATACTCAAAAAGCTTGGAGAGAAGCTCACTATAATTTTGACATTGTAAAAGGCTAGGAAGGTCAGTATTGCGACAAAGATTATGAAACTAGGATCTAATGTGGTTGTACAGAGATTATGAAACTGAGATCTAATGTGGTTGTACGCGGGGCACTCAAAGAGGAAGTCGTTTTCATCCTCGATGTTCCTATTCTCACATATATGGCAGATTATTTCCATCCATGGTGTTTTAGCAACTGCCCAACGACCCGTTTTACTATGGATCTCATGAGAATTCATTCTAATCTTTGCTATATTAATTTTCTTCTTTGAGCTAGTTGAAATAGAGAGATAATTTTGATCTTCTAGGGTGGGGTTGATGACATTCTTATAATAACTTAATTTTCTTTTCGCCGCTAAATCTTTCTGACACCACATTTTTTCTTTGAACTTAGAAGTAACAATATCTTTAATGTTATTAATGTTTTGCAATGCATCATTTTTGTTGATCTCCCAATAGTTTAACCAGGCCCTCATGTCTTTATACCACCCCTGTTTGAGCCTTAGGTGGTTTTGGCTGGAATTTAAAGCTAGCTTAGGAAGTGTATTATCTCCTATGTTATTGAGTTTGTGCTTGTACAACAGAAGCCTAATCATAGCTGGGCTCTCAATAGGGGAAAGACCTACTTCTATAAGGAGAATAAGATAGGGTGTATTACTTTTAATTTTCAGGTTATACGTTATAAAACACTTCTGGATTTGCTCAATCTTTCTCCAGGATTCTCTAGAGATGCTGCAACCCCAAACATCACATCCATATAAGATAATAGGATTGACTAAAGTTTTAAATAGGAACTTATTTTTATCCCCCATTATGAGGTTTTTCGTTTTACAATTATTTTCAAGACCAAAATAAGCTTTCTGCCCCCCATTAATCCTTTTCTCAACGTTATAGTTCAAGTTGAGCTTGTGATGAATATCAATCCCTAGGTACTTGTAAGAATGAACTTCCTCCAAGTTATTATTTTCATACATAAAATTAGCGTAAGTGTCCTTCTTGGATTTGATAATCATAACTTTTGTTTTATCAGTGTTAACAGTCATACCCATGGTAGAGCAGAAATCCTTAAGAGGCCTAAGTTGCTTATCAAGATCAGATGGGCACCTTGTGAGAAGAACAATATCGTCAGCATAGAGAAGAAGGATGACGACTATCCCAGCTAAGATCATGCTAGCACATCCTGCTTCCTCTAAATAGCCTTCGAGCTTGTCGATGTAAATGCCAAATATGGTAGGGGAAAGGGTGCAACCTTTTTTAACTCCGATATTACACTTAATATCTCTCGACCACCACTCATTTCTCTTTATCTTGGTAATTACATTCTCGTATAATCTTATAGTGGCAGCTCTCAACTCGAAAGGAACCTTTAGCTCTTCTAATCTATTCCAAAGGTTGTTTCTAGGAACCGTATCGAAAGCCTTTCTAAAGTCCACAAAGCAACAATAGAGATTGGATTTATCATTACGACATTCCTCCACAATGATCCTAAGCATAATGAGGTGGTATGTTGTTGAGTGATGCCTTCTAAAACCTGCTTGGCCTTTAGCCTGCTTACCTTCACTTTCAAGCCATATGCTTAGCTTATTTTCCAAAATACTACCATATAACTTGGCTAAGAGAGGGCTGATCATAATTTTCCAATAATTAGAGGGGTTATTTGTATCCCCACTTTTAAAAATAGGGTTAATGACTCTCTTAGTCCAAGGTTTAGGGAACCCTTGCTTGATTTCTTGATTGAAAAGCTTGTGGATGTGGGGGATGAGGATAGGACTTCCAATTTTTAAGATTTCCACCTGGTAACCTTAAATGTCCTTAGCTTTCCCATTAGACAGGTGATTAACCCCAAACTCAATGTCTTCTAAAGAGAAGACTTCTTTTGTTGTGAGCAGGTTTTCCAAGTTATCCATGGCATTTGGAGATTCATAAAGCTTTTTAAGATAGGATTTCCAATTGTGTAAAACAATTTTATTATTATCTTTAGTTTCCCTAGTCAGGATCTACCTCCAAAATTTCTTAGGAGCTACCTTAGAGAGGTGTAAGAGATTCTCTTGTCTTTGACGAATGTACTACCTCTTTTTCCTTTTAATTACGACTTTGTATACTTTTATCTTGTCCATTTTAAGAGAGTCATCAAAAACTTCCTTAATTTCTCTCCTCACACTTTTACTATCTTTGTCATATCATGGGTTAGTTTTTCTATTTCTTTTATTATTTGAAAATTCAATTGAGGACTTGTTAATAGAATATGAGAGGGTTGAAGTAAAATTATGATAGAGGTCTTCTATGTTGTCTATACTAGATAAATGAAGAAAATTAGTTTTTAATTCATTTAGAAAGAGATCATTTTTATTTCTATCAAATATTAATTTCTTTTGGATATAAGGATTATTTTCTATGGGATCTCTATGCATGACAAAATTGAGATTTATAAGTAAAGGCCTATGATCAGAGTCAGGATCGTGGTCATTTAAGATGTCAAAATTTATTATTTCGTTGTATAATGGGTGATCGGAAATAACATAGTCTACCACGCTGCTACCAAGTCCATGGATGCAGGTCATCTTGTTGGAATTGGGCCACTTCTTTAGACCATTGCAAATTATGAGATCCTGAGCACTACAGAGCTTGACTAGCTCTGACCCAAACAAATTTTCCTCGAGGTCTTCAGAGTTCCTTTTGTACCTACTAGCCAGAGTAGGGTCTTCGTCTAACCAAAGAGGATTAGGGTTGGAATGATTTCTTAGAATAATAGCTTGGTTGCTTGAAGTTCGAGCATTAAAGTCACCTATTAAAAGGATATTACCTTCATTCCTTAAGCTCGAAATATCATTCTCTAAACCATTTTAAGGGCTAACTTTATCTAGATTCTTCTTCTTATAGAAGTTAGAATTGATGGGGGAAAAGTAACATATTGCTATGTAGGTCTTTTTATTATTAATGTCGCTAATCTCTATCGAACTATATTGGTTGTGACGGTTGTTTTTATAAATCCTAGCATGAGGGGAGATGTTCTTCTTAATGTAACAAGTTATGCCCCCAATGCATCTATGGGAGGATCGCTTGTTCCAGGTAGACCATAGCATAAAGCCATCTATGTTAGGGACCTTAGATTCTTTGTGCTCCCAAGTTTCAACAAGCAAAATAATATCAACATCATTTGAGATCCAACTTAGCTTGGGGCCTTTGTTACATTGACAGCCCCAACAGTTATAAGAAAGGATACAGAGCCTGTTGAATTGCTATTTATTAGCCTGTTGAATTGCTATTTATTACTATATTTTTGGTTTCTATCTCAAATAAGGGCTTTTCTGTTTTTGATTATTGCCCATTTTCCTTCCTTTCTACCTTCTTTTACCATTTGAACCTCCTTTCTTAATTTTGCTTGATCTTTTGGAATGATATCTTCATTTATAAATATTCTCGTTCCATTTAGACTTGAGGTTTTACTAAGTATGTTGTACTTATGATCAATAGAGGTCACCTTTATTCGGATTAGTCTTCCTTTATTCTCGGTTAATTTCCCCAACCTTGTTTCTTCTATGAGACACGTTGTTTCAACTTGTAATATATTATGTAATTCTGTCTAGGCTATGGCTAAAGTATCTTCATCTACTTCCTCTTTTAAACTGAGGATTATAAGGTTCAAAGCCCTTTTGTTATGCCCGTGGTTTAATTCTATTAATTTTTTCATTTCATCTTTAATTGGTTTGATATCTAATTTATCTACCATGTTATTTAGGGTGAAACGACTATTAACTTTTTCTTCTAGTTCTTTAATCATGTCTTTCATTTTAAGACTCTCTAAAGTATTAGCATCTCGTTGGGATGTTTGGTTAGTATCTTGGTTTTGTTTTTCTATAACCTACAACCTAGTCCCCATTGCCTCCATTTTATTCTCCAATAGTTCTATTTTATTTTCTATTTTTTTCGATCATGTCTTCAATAGATGCAAATTTATTTTTCAGCATGGCTTCTAACTTTGTTTGTAGCTTGGCTTCTCTTTCTTCTCTACATTTCTCTAAAGACTCTATATACTCAGAAAGGCCTTGTAGAGTAACTGTGCTAGGTCTTCCTTTGGTAATCTTTGGTGGCTATGGTGAAATATTCATGCTTGAAAATATATGAGCAAATATGTATTAGAAAAATAAAAAGATAAGGAATGTGTGCACCTGATATCTACAAACCTGACTGCAGATCACCTGTGCCTACCATAGCTCGCAGACCTGATTGGATCAAGAGAAATATTCTCGAGAACAATGGCCGTTGCAATTTCAAAATGTATACCAAGTAATTATGATCTACAAGCCTCAGAATATTCTTTGCCTCTGACGAAGTCGTTAGAGTTAGGGATTGCTTCAACTATTTGGAGTTAGGGTTTGCCTACACTGTTGGACCCTTTGCTTTTGCACCTGTTCTCTAGCTGCCCCTCTCAAGCTCGCAAAATCGAACTCGTGTGGCGAGGTTAAATCAAACTCAAAAAATTCAAATCCTCAGCACAAAACTCTCGCTACCAAGCCCAACCGCACTTCACCTAAGTCCACACCCTTCGTGGATGTGATCGTGCTTGTACCGCGATCTTCCTCACTACCCACTTACGGGGCCTTCCATTGCCCCTCGCTTCTACACTTGTACTCACGTACCCTTCTCACCACTGCAAAGACATACAAAGAAGCCGCAGAAACCATAGAGGAATATTAGAAGCCACATAAAATTTGAATGGAATTCGTTGAAAATATTAGAAGCTGCAAAAAATATGGAAGGGTAGCGTAGCCGAGTATATGAAAGGAAGTCGCAGAAAGTATTATAAGCCACAAAAAATGTGGAAAGGAAGCCATAGAAGTATATGAAAGGAAGCCACAAAAAATATTAAAAGTTGCGAAGTCACGACCCAAAAGAGAATTCGGGAGTTGTTCGAAATGTTCAAAAATTACCTTTTACTTTATATATATATATATATATATATATATATATATATATATATATATATATATATAAAGAATCAAATATAATTATTTATATCGATTTATATATAAAAATTAAATATTAAGGTTTTAGTAATATTGGATTCTTTTTATTTTATTTATATAAAAAGATATAATCAAAGATTAAAAACTAATAATAAAGATTAAATTAATAATATTTATATTATATTATATAACTAAAGATAAAAAAATAATAAAAAAGAGATTCTAATATTACTAAACACTAGTATAAATAATAATAATGCTAATATTTATATTATTAATAATAAAAGTATAGATCATAATAATAATAATCCAAAAAAAAGGGGGTGGACAAAAATGGAGAAAATTAAGAAGAAATGAGGAATCTTAGCGATAACCCTAGCTTCCTCAATGAATATATGATGCTTGTTCTTCTCTGCATGTTCAGCCAAAGCTGAAGATTTGGTCCTCTGGTGCTTGATATGGACAACATGTTCTTTAATCCTCTGGTTAATAGAACGACAAGTTTCACTGATGTATGAGGTTCCATAGGAACAAGGGAGGATATAAATACCTTTCATATCCATAGGGTTCACGCTGCCTTTAACAGACTTAAGAGAACTTCTAATGGTGTTAAAGGGTCTAAAGGTGGATGGAATATCATGTTTCTTCAGGATTCATGCAATCTTTTCTGTCGTCCCTTGGATGAAGGGGAGGTGGACTCCTGAACTGCGATGAATGGGTTCTTTCTTGACCTTGGGATCTTTTCTCACTTTGAGGAAAGCTTTGACACCTTGCTGCCTATTATAGCCATTTTGGACAAAAACATTAAGGAGATGGGATTTTTCCTTAGAAAAGTGGTCTTCATCACAAATTCTAAAAGTGCAAGTGGCTAACCTGCTCAGAACACCTATCTTCTCAGCAGGAAAATAGTAGTCTTTTTTCAATATACCTCATGGGAAAAATATCCATTAACTTTCCTAGAAATGAGGACATCAAGAAAAGGAAGACTGATCATTGAGATGTTGGGAAAAAATATCTAATTGTTAAAATTGTATAAGTTTAGTGTTTTTAGATTTTTAAATATGTTGAATAGATTTATTTAAATAATAATGATTTTAATTCAAAATTAAAATATAAACTATTCAATAAACATTGTTACTATTTTTTTTAAATATTATTTCTATTTTTTTTAAATGATAGAGAATTATTAAATTTAGAATCTCATCAAAATTCATAAAGATTTTGATTTTGCTTCATTTTTATTAATTACAACATGGAACACAAAATAGATTCACCTAGATTGCCATAATTTCAATGTAAAAAAATATTCACCTAGATTTCCATAATTTCAAAGTAAAAAAATATTCACCTAGATTTCCATAATTTCAACGTCAAAAAATTGATTCCCTAAATTAAATTTATCACTAAATTCCCTAAATTAAATTTATCACTAAATAAAATTTTATAATTTCGTAACAGTTTCACCTTTCAACAATCCAAATTTCAATTTCCATATATTTAAATTGAACAACACATACTAATTACTACATAACACTTATTAATCTATTATAATTAATAACAATATTTTTTATTTTCTTTAAAAAAATATATTAAACTACTCACTAACCATTTCCTTTATGTATTATATATTTATCCTTTATGTTTTAGTTCCGGTGTTTACTCCCTTTAAGTTTAATTTCCTTCTTATTATTTATTTATTACTTTTCTTGCCCATACTGACACTGGTATGTATTCAAAACGATAATATTTTTTATTTTCTTTTAACAAAAGTATATTAAACTACTTACTAATCATTTCCTTCATCCATTATATATTTATCTTTTATTTTTTTACTTCTAGTGTTTACTGGTGTTTGCTCCCTTTAAGTTTAATTTCCTTCTTATTATTTATTTATTACTTTTCTCGCCCCATATTGACTCTGGTATGTACTCTGGTATGTACTCAAAACGTGGATTAAAAATGATCATGGTAAATAAAACTCTGGAAACATATTTCTCAAATTTTCTAACTTTAAAGAATTAAGGTGCAGTCCTATGTTATATCTTTATTTTTAAATTACTGTTTAATAAAATTGAGTTAGCATTGTATTTTTTTAAATTTTTGGTTAAGTTGTTTCATCCAGCTAGGGTCTTTGGTTCAGTTGTTTCCTTTTGAGTTGTGTTCCATGGGATTTTCTCTAAATATAATCTGAATTTCTACTAGCACTTTCTCTTGCTCGTTAAAGTATAACGTTTCCAACTGCTCCATTATATTCACATTTTATGCACATGGTTAACACACACTAGTAGTGAGTTGAGTGGTGAGTTATACACATGCAAGGGCAGAAACACTAAACGTGTGGGGACTGAGAGAAGCCCTAAGCGTGTAAAGGTGGGATGCTTCTGTACTAAGTGAGTCACGTCAATACTGCTTGTTCTAAACGACTCTAACGCGGAGCACTCTATTTTCATGACCACCAAAGAGCTTGAGACCTATATATCAAGCCAAAAACTTGCAGATGAGACTCCATTTTTTATTTGTAGGGTGGATTACAAGTCTTGTAATGAGTTTTCATGACCACCAGAGAGCTTGAGACCTATATATCAAGCCAAAAACTTGCAGATGAGACTCCATTTTTTATTTGTAGGGTGGATTAGTAGTCTTGTAATGAGTTTGACTGGTCTTCCCTGTAATATCTGAAATAGTGAGTAGCAGAGTTTTCATTTCCGTTATGTCTGAGACTTGCGTGAGAAATATCTATTATGAAGCATGATGGAAGAAATAGAAACATGGATGCATTTTGTGGAATGGGTAGAATTGAAAAGAATGAAAATCGTTGGAATTGGTTATTTTCTTTGTCCATATGTAGCTTGTGCACCGTTTATTTATGCGTTTCCTTTCTCTGGTACAACCGAAACGCGAAACTTCGGGTCTCTTTGAGGGCATAGTAGGAAGTAATTGTCTTTGACAAGTAAATAGCCATCAAAGCCTGTCATGAGTCCCTCCATTAAAAGCTTTTTGTATTATCATGCTTCTCTTTTGATGTCGTAGTCCTACATCTGCTCCTGGTCTCTGTTGGTCCGTATGTCTCTATGCCTCATGATCCTGTTGAACATGGTTCCTTCATATCAGTTGACTGGGTGCAACTGTCATCTTGGTGGTCTGCGTTTTTGGTACAGTTTTATAACAGTTTTTGTAAAAGTTTCTGGGTCTCAAATTTGGGAGAGTTTCTGTCTCTTCTCAGTGTCATTTATGTCGCTGTCCTGAATTAGATTTCGGTCATTCTGAAAATGATGCTTAGGCATTTCTCATGAAGGTAAAGAATGAGGGCTGGGCTTCTTACAGTAACAGTCTCATACAATTTTTTGTATTTAGACCTTTATATATCCTTATACAGTTTTTTGTATCTAGACCTTTATATATCCTTAATATAAATATATGATGTTTTTTTCTTCTGAAAAAAATAGCCATCAAAGCCAAGAATTTAAAGTAATGTTGCTAAATCGACGTGGATTTAATCTTATTTTAAAGTTGGATCTGCTAACTTCGCAACAAAGTCGTCCGTCGACAAACAAAGCATGAGATGGTATGCTGTGAAGGCTAATCATTCAGACGGTTATAGCATAAAGGCAATAGAAAAGACAAAGCATCGGCTCTCGGAGCTGTTAAATACATTGTGAAAAAGATTGTTGTCATTAAAGTGGCATCAAAAGAAGAAGGGAAAGGGAAAGTAGTATGAAGTGGACGGAGGAATATTGTGACAATGCTGTTACAATTACAACCCACAGCATAGCGGGGAAAAAAGCACCAGCAAAGTCTTTATGTGAATCGATAGATCTTCTCGATCAATGGTGTTAACGTTTTTATTGAACTGAAGAAATTGTACTAACAGAGATTATGTAAATCAATAGACCTTCCCGATCAATGGTGTTAACGTAGCACCAGCAAAGTCTTTATAACCCGAAGAATAACAGAGATTATGTAAATCAATAGACCTTCCCGATCAATGGTGTTAACGTTTTTATTGAACTGAAGAAATTGTACTAACGCTGTTAACGTTTTTTTTTTAAGAAATTGTGCTAACGCTGTTAACGTTCTTTGTCAACTGAAAAAATTGTGCAGTAACAAGCTCTTAGGCACAACACCCATAAAATCAGATCGCTGTTAACTTAGTGTCAGGTTAATGTAGAGGATATTCTTGCCAGTGTTAGCGGAGAGTTTATCGAAATCAATTTCGTGGGAAGTTTCTTAGTAGCCTCTAATAATTTTTGTTTAAATATGGATAGAATTGATTTGATTAAATTTAAAAGCAATTTTATAATATAATTGATTTTATTAATTTTTTAATATTTTAAAAATAAGTTAATTAATAATAAATTATATATATTTTTTTAGTGTAAAGAACATATATTTGTATTTTTAAATTCAAGAGACAGAATTTTTATAAGTCAAATGTTGCATATGAAAATGATTTATTTTGATTTTATGTTTTAAAGTAAGGATTTTATTTTATAATTTAATTACTTTTGTTTATGTCAAGCAAGCGTAATTCATCCACTTCAACTTGTATATTAAAGATTAAATATCCATAAAGTTAAAAGACTAAAAAAGTAATGGCCACATCAATGTTTTTATATATAAAAGATATAAGTATAAATATATTATTATTATATATTACAATATTATCTATATATGAAATTTTAAAATTTTATAGGGATATATTTTTAGGAAAATAAATTACATGAATTTTTTTCCCGTTATTAAAAACTCAAACACAATAATCAATTTAATGGTTTAAAAAATAATCTCTTCTCAGGATAAATTTCTTCAATCACAACTAAAAATCAAAATTTGCTTTATCACAATGAGATTAATCATTTGTATATTTGTCTTCAATAGAAGATTCATTTAATAATAACTGCCCTCAATACAAAAGTTATGGAGAGAAATTATGGTAAAAATTCACCTAAATTTTTTTGGAACCTCCAATCATGAATAAATATCAAGATATTTAAAAATGTATCAGTAACCATTTGTTCATCAAACACTATCATTGGATTTGGATTTCATGTAACATGTAACTAACCTAGATTTACAAGGATTTGCACACCCTTATCCATATTGCTTATTTGAACCCTACTTAAAAATATAATTAGTAACAGCTTGTTATTCAAACGCTAACATGAGATTTCATGTAACGAACTATTGGATTTCATATAACACCTAAATTTGCGAAGATCTGCACTTCCCGATGTGCACTTCCCTCATTCATATGCACAAACTTAAGATTGCTTCCCAAGATTATTCTAACAAGGTGAAAGTAATGCAATCTATCCTTCAAAATATATATATATATATATATATATATATATATAAAATAAATATCCTAACTAATTAATTTTAAATTAACTAATATTCGAAAATCTTTATACCTGAATATCCTTTCATTACTAAATTATTATTTAATTAACTAAAATAACATAGGATTGAATACAAGTTATAATGTATTTGTTTTTGAAGGAAAATAAAAATTAAGTGATAAACCAATATTTATATTATCATAACAATATTAAGTCCACCTGAATCCATTATATATTTTCAGTTTGACGCCACATTATTGTTGGTCAAGTAAGTCGTAAACGACGACTGAGAAATTACAGTCCAAGAATTCACAAGCACTCGGGCTTTTAAATTTTATTTAAAAACAATAACAAATACATTCCACAACTTAATCTTGGCATCTTTGTAAGCGGATCATATCACGATATCCAGTAATATCATCATCTATATATATAGATATATATTCTTTGTATTTGTATATTCAATTTCCTCTAAGGAAATTATAGTTAACCTTGGTAGTTTTAACTGTTGTTAATCATGGTGATAGTTATTATTTTGCTAACTTGTTCTGTGTTTTCATATGGTGTACCAACGTCCAAACCGCAGCAAAACCACAAACCGCTTGAGAGATTTCGGACAGCCTTCCAGCAAAAAGTTGTTTCCGTACTCTCGAGCCCGATGCAATCAAACTTGGGCACAGGTTCCTCCCTCTACGTCAACATACGTAACATTTCGGGAGGTAGATGCAATCAAACTTGGGCACCGGTTCCTCCCTCTACGTCACCATACGTAACATTTCGGGAGGTAAAGTTCAACATTAAAGTGGCTCCCGATATCTCCGTCCGCCGTTCGATCTGCTCCTTCGATCTCCGCCGTCGATTGTTCCAAGATGCATACGAGCCTGCAGTTAATGTTGCGTGGAGTGAAAACTTAAGTCTCGTTGACCATACCTTTTATTAATGAATTGTTATATGCGTAGGTAGATATTTATGTTTTTTTATGGCACTTAATGTTTCTTTTATGCTGGAGGTATGGGAAGTCAACTATGTTTAAAAAAAAAAAATCTTTTTGCATATGTTTCGGGAGTGTGTTCATTTTTGATAGAATGAGCCAATTAAAAAAAGAGACGTGCTCTGTTTTTTTTGGTTGTTGTATTGGTTGCACACGGGAGAAAGCGAGGCGCAGTAGCCAAAGAGTAGGGAGCAGCATGAAATTTTTATGAAGCAAGGAATTAATTTTGCACAAAAGTGCATAAAAGAAAAAGAGAGGAGGGTATTTGTTTTGTAAGCATGTGTAATTTTTTTTAGAGCAGTATGTAAAAGAAGGTTTTTACACCACTAAGTAAAATGTTTTCACAGCAGTGAATGTAAATGAGAATTTTACCCACCATAGTAAATTCTCAGGAGGAGACACAGTTTTGTTAAATGTATTTTTGGTGAATCCCTCACAGCAAAGAGGATGAAGTTTGTAACAGGCATTTTGTTTTAATGAATAGAAATCTTTTCTGGGTATGTAATACTCTGTCCTCAGTCATTTTTTGGTCAATTTTTTTTAAGCTTCCCCGTGCACAAAAGATCCTGTGACAAGAGAACAGAGCATTGCTTCTGTATGAGTTTTATTTGTGTGTTTTTGGGATTTTGCTAGAAAAATCGCCAACAGTGGTATCAGAGCAGGTTTAGGCTCTTTGAAAGTGTTCAAGAAGGTGAAAGGAGGAGTCTTTTGTTGCAGCAGTAAATCTTCTCCAGCAGAGTGAAGACACAGTGAACAAAAGATTCAGGTATTCCTCAAAGTTTTCTTTTTGTTACTGTTGAAGAGACAGTCAGTGTTTTAAATACACAGTCAAGGAATGGCTAGCACAAGCACTAGCATGGGTATGTTTAATACCCAACTCCCACAGTTCAATGGGAAAAACTATGACTATTGGGCAATAACTATGAGAGCCCTGTTTGCCTCTCAAGATTTATGGGAAATAGTTGAAGATGGTTTTGAAGAACCAGCAGATGAAAATGAGCTCAATGCATTAACTCAGGGAGAGAGAGATCTACTGAAGAGCAATAGGAAGAAGGATTCAAAAACCCGTGTGTTGTTGTATCTAGCAGTAGACTAGAGTGTGTTTCTAAGGTTAGCAGCAGCTAAGACAACAAATGAAGCATGGAAAACCCTCAAAATAGCCTATCAAGGCATGGAGAGAGTGAAGACAGCAAAACTACAATTGCTGAGAAAAGATTTTGAGAATCTGAGCATGAAGGAGTCAGATAATATTGACTCATTCTTCACACATGTGATTGGTTTGGTCACACAGATGAGGACTCATGGAGAAACCATTGAAGAAAGGAGGATTGTGGAGAAAATATTGAGGGTCTTACCCTCAAAGTTTGATGCGATTGTCACCACCATAGAGGAGACAAAGGATCTCTCAAACTTTTCAGTTGATGAGCTTCATGCATCACTGATAACACATGAGCAGAGGTTGAGTAGAAATCAAAACTCATATCTAGAGCAAGCCTTCAAGACCCAGATGTCCTTTTGAAGAGGAAGAGGTCAAGGCAGAGGAAACAAGAGAGGAAGAGGCAGAAGCCAAAACAGAGGTGGAAGGAACAACCCAGCAAATGCTCAAGGAAGAGGCAGCAATCCAAATCAGAACCAAGGCCAAGGCAGCAGCCAACAAAGAGGACAACATCATGCTCAAGGACAAAGGTATGAAAAATCCAATGTCCAATGCTATTATTGTAAAAAATATGGGCATTATGCCAGTGAATGTAGGAAGAAGCAGCATGATATGAACAATAGATCAAATGCAAATGTCACTAGAGAAAACATCAGCCAAAATAATGTGTTGTTAGCTTGTAACATGGCTGAAACAAACAGTGAGGACATATGGTTTTTAGACTCAGGTTGCAGCAACCATATGACAGGAAATATAGCTCTCTTTTCTGCCCTTGATAAAAATATGAAATCAGAAGTCACACTAGGAACTGATAGCAAAATTTCTGTTATGGGAAAAGGAGAGGTAAAAATATTTACAAAGCAAGGAGAAAGGAAAACCATAGCAGATGTATACTATGTCCCTGGAATGAGATGTAACCTCTTGAGTATTGGACAACTTGTCCATAAGGGGTACAATGTTTTCTTTAAAAATGATGTATGCACCATCATGGATATAGCACCCAGCAAACGATGCATTGCTGAAGTGAAGATGACAAGGAACAGGATGTTCCCTCTTAGAATAAGAGCAGATTTGAAAAACAAAGGAGAAATTGCAGCAGTCACCCAAGAGGCTTTCCAAAGCGTGCCAAAGGATGAAAATTGGTTGTGGCACTTGAGATTTGGACATCTCAATTTTGGAGGTCTAAATTTGTTGAGTAGGAAAGGAATGGTAAGAGGACTACCATTGATAGAGAAACCGGATAGCCTATGTGAAGGTTGCATTTTGGGGAAACAACATAGAGAAAGTTTTCCATCAGGTAAAAGCATAAGGGCAAAGGCACCCTTAGAGATCATCCACTCAGATTTATGTGGGCCGATGCAAGCTCCATCATTAGCAGGCAACCAATATTTCCTAACATTTATTGATGACTTTACAAGAAAAACTTGGGTATATTTCCTTAAAAACAAAAGTGAAGTGTTTGAGAAATTCCAAAATTTCAAGGCATTTGTGGAAAACCAAAGCGGGCTGCATATTAAAGTTTTGAGAACTGATAGAGGAGGTGAGTATATCTCCAAGGAATTCCTACGATTTTGTAGAGAAAATGGAATTCACAAACAGTTTACAGCTAGGTACACTCCACAACAAAATGGAGTTGCTGAAAGGAAGAATAGGACCATCATGGATATGGCGAGGAGCATGCTAAAGGCAAAGCATTTGCCAAATGATTATTGGGCTGAAGCTGTAAATTGTGCAGTGTATATTTTGAACAGGTGTCCTACAAAAGCAGTGTTGAACAAAGTGTCGGAAGAAGCATGGAGTGGGAGAAAGCAAAGTGTCACCCACTTGAAAGTTTTTGGATGTGTGGCCTATGCACACATACCAGATCAGCTAAGGAGGAAGTTGGACAGCAAAGGGGAGAAATGTATCTTCATTGGATACAGTGAGGAATCCAAAGCTTACAGGTTGTATATCCCATCTACCAAGAAGTTTTTTGTCAGCAGAGATGTTCAATTCATTGAAGAAGAAGCTTGGGATGGAAGCATAGAGAAAACAGTGAATGTTAAAAATTGTTTGTCTCATGATGAAGATGATGAGGAGGAGGCTGAAATGCATCCCCAAACAGCAGCGCCAACACAAGGACAGCAAGGGACACCATTGAGGATAAATGAGAGTGCTTCTCCAAGCACACCACAAGGAGGAAATTCAAGTGCATCTTTAAGCACTTGCACACCAAATGAAAGAGGTAAGAAATTTAGAAATCTAAGTGATATTTATGATGAAGGAATGAATTCCTTATTTGCCTTGTATTGTCATGTTGATGATCCTATTCATTTCGAAGATGCAATTAAAGATAGGAAATGGATAGAAGCTATGGATGAGGAGATGAATGCCATAGAGAGAAACAAAACATGGGATTTGGTTGAGCTACCAAAAGGAAAAGAAGTTATTGGAGTCAAATGGGTTTACAAGACTAAGAGCAATGCTGAAGGTAAAATAGAAAGACACAAGGCAAGGCTGGTTGTCAAAGGGTACAAACAACAGTATGGAAGAGATTATGAGGAGACTTTCGCACCGGTTGCAAGAATGGAAACCGTGAGAGCAGTGCTGTCCATAGCAGCTCAAAACAAATGGAAAGTCTACCAAATGGACGTGAAGTCAACATTCCTAAATGGAGTGTTAATGGAAGAGGTTTACATTGAACAACCTCTAGGATATGAGAAGAAAGGTGAAGAGCACAAAGTGTGCAAATTGAAGAAGGCTCTTTATGGGCTGAAGCAAGCGCCAAGAACATGGTACAGCAGGATAGATTCCTATCTATTGGATAATGAATTTGACAAGTGTGAAGGAGAACCCACCGTCTATATCAAAGAGAAAGATGGTAAAATTTTAATTGTTGTCTTATATGTTGATGATGTTATTTTCACAGGTAATGATGATCAGCTCATTAAGAATTTTAAATCAGTCATGAAAGAGGAATTTGAAATGACTGACATGGGTTTCTTGAGATACTTCTTAGGCATAGAAGTAGATCCAAATGAAAAAGGAATTTTTATCTCACAAGCAAGATATGTAAATCAAGTATTGGGCAGATTTAACATGCAAGAGTGCAAGGCAGCGATCACTCCCACAGTAATGGGATTAAAACTCAGCAGAGAGGACAGCAGCAAGGATTTTGATCCTAGTTTGTACAAGAGTATTGTTGGCAGCCTTATGTATTTAACAACAACTAGGCCTGACATTATGTATGCTATTAGTTTAATTTCCAGATTCATGGAGAGGCCAAAGGAGGCACATTGGCAGGCAACAAAGAGAATTTTGAGGTATGTCAAAGGTACCAAAATGTTTGGAATTTTATATAATGTCTCAGAACATTCAGATTTGATTGGATACACTGATAGTGATTGGGCTGGAAGTGTAGATAATCGGAAAAGCACTTCCAGTTATGTTTTCCATATGGGTTCAGGAGCCATTTCATGGGATTCTAAGAAGCAGTCCATTGTAGCATTATCTACAGCAGAGGCTGAATATGTGGCAGCTACAGCGGCAGCATGTCAAGCAGTTTGGATGAGAAGAATGTTGAGGAGCTTAGGCCAAGAGTAGGCAAAAGCGACAGTGATTTTTTGTGACAATAGCTCAGCTATTGCATTATCAAAGAATTCAATGTTTCATAAGAGAACGAAACACATTGATACAAGGTTTCACTACATCAGAGAATTGGTGAACAATGGAGAACTTGTGCTAGAACATTGCAGGACTCAAGAACAGGTTGCAAACATTTTGACAAAGCCATTGGATCAGAAAAGTTTTGAATTTTTGAGGAAGTGTCTGGGTATGACTGAATGCCCAGCAGTTGAAATTAAAGGGGAGTGTTGAATATGTAATTTCAACGCAGCCGTACCAACGTCCAAACCGCGCAGCAAAACCACAAACCGCTTGAGGGATTTCGGACCGCCTTCCAGCAGAAAGTTGTTTCTGTACTCTCGAGCCCGATGCAATCAAACTTGGGCACGTGTTCCTCCCTCTACGTCGCCATACGTAACATTTCAGGAGGTAAAGTTCAACATTAAAGTGGCTCCCGATATCTCCGTCCGCCGTTCGATCTCCACCGTCGATTGTTCCAAGATGCATACGAGCCTGCAGTTAATGTTGCGTGGAGTGAAAACTTAAGTTTCGTTGACCATACCTTTTATTAATGAATTGTCATATGCGTAGGTAGATATTTATGTTTTTTTACGGCACTTAATGTTTCTTTTATGCTGGAGGTATGGGCAAGTCAACTATGTTTAAAAAAAAAAAATTCTTTTTGTATATGTTTCGTGAGTGTGTTCATTTTTGATAGAATGAGCCAAGTAAAAAAAGAGACGTGCTCTGTTTTTTTTTGGTTGTTGTATTGGTTGCACACGGGAGAAAGCCAGGCGCAGCAGCGAAAGAGTAGGGAGCAGCATGAAATTTTTATGAAGCAAGGAATTAATTTTGCACAGCAGTGCATAAAAGAAAAGCAGAGGAGCGTATTTGTTTTGTAAGCATGTGAAATTTTTTTTACAGCAGTATGTAAAAGAAGGTTTTTACACCAGTAAGTAAAATGTTTTCACAGCAGTGAATGTAAATGAGAATTTTACCCAGCACAGTAAATTCTCAGGAGGAGACAGAGTTTTGTTAAATGTATTTTTGGTGAATCCCTCTCAGCAAAGAGGATGAAGTTTGTAACAGACATTTTGTTTTAATGAATAGAAATCTTTTCTGGGTATGTAATACTCTGTCCTCAGTCATTTTTCAGTCATATTTTTTTAAGCTTCCCTGTGCACAAAAGATCTTGTGACAAGAGAACAGAGCATTGCCTCTGTGTGAGTTTTATTTGTGTGTTTTTGGGATTTTGCCAGAAAAATTCCCAACATAACGTATGTAATAATTGATAATTCGGGAAATCTCCAGATCATGGAGGTTAACCTTGAGTTGAGATTGATTTATATCAATATTTTAAATTGCATCCAAAACCGAGAAGAATCAGAACTTTTGGTTCAAGGTTTTAGAATTGATTTATATCAATATTTTAAATTGCATCCAAAACCCAGAAGAATCAGAACCTTTGGTTCATCAAGGTTTTAGAGTATTTACTCTTATAAGATCGATAATTTTCATAGTATATGATTTGGCGACCAGCTATCCTTAATGTACATGTACATATAATATCTTGATTATGGTAAAATACCAATAGAATGCATTCATCAATGATATATATTGAATGAATTTCCAATGAATTATATTAAATACTGGGTACCCTAATTAACTGGATAAAAATAAATTGAAGATAGATCCCCTCAGATTTGAAAATTCTGAATATTGATAAACTTCCTATTTCCGTACTAATACATTAGTTACACAACAATTTCAATTAGATAATAATTACGATATCTACAATTACATCTTACTCTTGCATCTTTGGTTCCAATTCTTATGGAATGGATATTTCAATTCTATCTATCATCATCTCTATGCATTTTGTATGTTATTCCAAAACGAATCTATCATTCTGCAAAAAGTTAATTTTAGTTGATTAACTACCTAAGGTTTTAACTTTGGAGATAAGGATTCACCTTATAAGTGCCTAAAGGCCCGACTCTTGGGATCCATAGAACGTTGACTCCATATTCCAAAACCAATCTATCATTGTGAAAAAAGTTAATTTTAGTTGATTAACGACCTATGGTTTTAGGTTTGGAGATAAAGATTCACCTTATTAGTGCGTAAAGGGTGGATTCTTGCGACCCATAGAACGTTGACTCCATATTAATCTTTTATCTGCATTGAACTTTTAGCTAAAGTTTTAATATAAGAAAACAATTCTATATTATGTTAATTTTAATTTGTTCAATAAGATTTGGAGTCTTAGGGCAAGAGGTGTCCTAATCTCATTTTCAATCCCAAAGTTTAGGACATTTTAAGTTAGGTTAGCATTCAGGCAAGTGATTATAATTTTTGGTTTGGCTACCATTCATGTGGGTAATTGTAAATTTGGGATATCTAAATTTTCATAATATATTATTACATTGGAATAAATTAAACATATTAGTGATGTTAGATACTCTAGCCACTTTCAAAAACCTCCTTCAGCTACTTCTTGACACCTCCTTACTCCATTTCCACAACTACACCACCTATTCCCTCTTATCAATATATCAAACACACATAACAATTTACACTAAGACATGTGCATAGATACTCCTACAAATTTTCCATGTACAATTCGCAAGGACAACGATCAACCAACCCTCTATATTGAAAAGATTCTAGCCTAGTGAGTGAAAAACCATTACTAGAATCCCTTTTGCTAATTTCAGATAAGGCAACAAGCACAACGCAAAAATGCTCACATGCTTTTGTCCTATAATTTTTTTGCCTACCATTATACAAATGTTGTATACCTTTGAGAACTTCAAACTGTCAAGTTCTATGTTAGTAGATAGCTCCTAGAACTTCAAATCTTCAACTTGTCAAGGTTTGTGCTTCACAAAGTTTGTTGATTTGTCAAGATTTGTGCTTCACAACGATGCTTGATTGCCTACTCCAAATATTTATTTCAGGAGTGGATGACATCCAAACAATTCAAAAATTGGAATATTGAAACATGTCCTCCTCTATGATCAACACACTATTTAATTGCATGCTCTAACTAAAATTTTAGGATTGGGCATAGAGTGGAATTTGTGGAAAAGAAATGTACTGATGTGGGTGCATTAGGTGTAGGTACAAGCTCAAAGTTTGTTGAAATACAAGCTCAATGTACTAATTTGGGTGCATTAGCTACAGGTACAAGCTCAAATTTGGATGAAATACAAGCTTAGCGGTAGGATGGGATGCAAATATATATGGTAAAATGTTGTATATCTAAGTCATTGGGGTTTGTAAGAATTTTAATATTAGATATCGAGCATCCTATTTTTCGTGCTTGGTGTCAGTTAGATATTTTCTTGCTTGTACCTCTCTATTCCCATGAATAAATTGGAATACTTTAGAGCTACAATCACAATAATGATATAAGAGGTTGATGGGGAAATCTAGAGATCTTTCTCTTTATTACTAGTAGAAAGGAAGGGGATTATATCATCCCTTTAAGCTTGACACTGGAAATAGAAATTTGTTTATTCTTGTCCTTCCTAGTAGTCCATGAATCTGTACCTTATTAAAGGATCAACCTAAATATTTCTACTATGGGAAGGGATTTATAAAAGGATTAAACTCAATCTTAAGAAGAGAGTTTTCTTTCAATTTAGGGGTTTTATAAATCATAGTTACTATGTTCTATTAGATACCTCAAATTCATCTATTTCCTACTAATAAAGACAAAATATCCATATTAGTCATTGGAAGCCATGATTGTGCTTTTAAATAGTTGGCCATTTGAGCCATAGGTTGTGCCCATGCACATTTATGCCTAGATTTAAAAAAATAAATGAAAAAAAACTAATGAATGAACTTAATGATGCATGAACAAAGGCTTTTGTTGTAGATATTTACCAAATGGAATGAGGAGCCGAAGACAAGCTAGGGAATATATGGTAGTGAGAAAGAAAAGTAGGATAGCAAGAACTAGTACCTGACAATGAAACATAGCTAGAATGAGTACCTTACGATGCATCCCTACTTGTTTGAAATGTGGAATCAGTAGTTTTAGGTGGTCTTGCAGTGGCCTTTCCCTAGACAGACACCTTCTGAAGAGACTCTCCCTCACAAGTATCTAGTTAGTGCATCGGTGACTTGCCCCTATCTCACCTTCACACTAGTTGGAAACATTTAAACAAATTCCTTAGCTCAACTAATTCAAACTAGCTTGGAGGTTTGTGGGAGGTTTTAGCATTACAGATCCATTGAAACCAAATTAATGGCCTCATCTTGATGGAGGCATATTGCAGTGGGATAATTGTTCCATTGTTGTACAAATCCTTTGAAGGAAGTTGGAATTAGGAAGAAGGGGATGAATTTTTGGCTTACTTTTGTTGGTTCTTGAAGATGGATTGCGCAAATGCAAAACAAGGTGGTAGGCTTGAATAGAGCTGAAGGACTTCAACATGAGATATCTAATAATTTTTTTTATAAAGCCTTTGCTATCAAATCCTCATTTCTTCTTTTATAAGAATTTCCTAATTTTATTCCTTTCACTTTAGGCATTCATACTACATACCCTACTTTAGTAATCTCAATTATAATCTTTCAAATATGTTTGTATAGATTATTCCAACCTACAAATATAATACTAACATTAACATATTTTGTTGATTTATTTCTCAGTATAGACACCTTTTCAAAAAAGGTATCTCATATAAAAAATAATGCTTTTAATGTTTTTCATATTTATTTTTTCCTATTAATATTTTGACTATTAAATTTGTTTTGAAGAAGATACATTCTCTTTTCTTAGTCCTTGTGGAAGGGTATGTAGAGACTCTGGAAAGGTATGTAGGGAAGTTGAAGTCTTATAGTAGGTTTTATGTGTTCCAATGTATTATTTTGTTTGATGCAATATTTTTTATTTAAAATTTTGGATTAAACCAATTGAAATGCTTGGGTTAGACTGAAATTGAATTATGATACATGAGATGACATTTTTTCAAGGTTTCATATAGTACATGAAAACAAATTTTGGGTACATGAAGTTTCATATAAGACAAGAAATAAGAAAATTAAGTACTCCATTGCTTTCACCATTAACCAAATCGGTGCAACATCTTGAGCACTAAACCAAGAACATATTACATAGTCTAAGACCATCCATCCCCCAACATCTATGTTTGATCAAGAGCTTGATACTTCACTGGAGGAGTAAGGCAATATGGCTAAGGAAATAGGGTTATTGATGGAGGATTCAAGTCAATGTTGATTTTATTCAAACAACCATGTATGAAATTTTCATAAAGAAAATATTATAAATCAATGTTTTCAATAAATTTACAAATTTTCATTCAAAGAATTCCATATTAAAATTTCAAAAATTGAATATTATATCTAGAAGGCTTCAATATATTTACAAATTTTGATTTTGTAATGAATATTGCAGAATTTTAAAATAAATTTATTTGTAACTCTTGAAATATATCTTTGCAAATTGCATAAACAAAGGAAAATAACTTACCACTCTCCTTCACATCCTTACAAAAATATGCCTGTCACTCTCCTGCAAAAATATCCCTATAAAAATCTTTATAGAATACAAATTTAATATAGTGAAACAAAATAGAGATATTTAACATGATAAAAAAAATAGGGATGGAACATATTTCCTATTATCGCAATATCTTTACAAATTGCATGGAAAAACACAAATAACTTAGATCCATTTTAAAGTGTAGGAATTTACAAGGCAAGTTCCTTAGATTGAATACGAAAGGGCACCGCTTACAAATAGATTAGAGATCAGTACACCAGTATTCTTGATGTGGTTAAACCCCTCAAAGAGGGAAACCATCCACAACTTGAGCCAACTCGACCACTTTAGGAAATATTATTAATGCAAAAGAAATAAAATTTACATAAGCTTCTCTCCAAAATGGTCTCAGACAAATCACCATGCATGCTCTTTAAATAGAGATCATGGACCTATCAGGTGTTAAGCCATGTATCAAGTATCGATAATACCAAGGAGATAATGAGTCGTCAGATCACTTCATGTCTAGAACATATCATGACCGTCGGATTGTAAGTTACAAAAAGTACATACTAAAGAAACACACTTCACCTAACTATACAATAGACCATGTTATACTTAATTATTTCCTATGTGCCAAAATATCCTAACATTCCCCCTTAAGAACAACTTGGGATAGGATTGAAGGATGTATAAAGATGACACAATATGAGAAGGAACGAGGAATTAGAGCCTATCCCCCCATAATGAAAACTTCCTAAACTCCAACCATAAATCAAATTTTAGTAAACTTCACCTCTGTGAGAACCTTTGTAAAGATATTTGCAACTTGATCATCAGTTGAACAATATTGCACTTCAAGAACATGGTCATGAATGATCTTTCTAATGAAGTGCATGTGTAGTTCAATGTGTTTTTTGCACTGATGTTGGACTAGATCTTTGCATAGTTGAATGGAACTTTGATTATCACACCAATGTGTAGTCAGATGCTTTGCGAAAAACCAAACTTTGACAGGACAAAGCCACAAGGCTTCCTTACTAGCTTCAATGGTGCCACGATACTCTGCTTCTGCTGAAGAAAGAGAAATGGCACTTAGTTTCTTGCAAGTCCATGTAATAGGTCCAGAACCAAGAGTGAAGACATAACCTGTAGTAGACTTCATATCATCAGGGTCACCAACCCGGTCAAAATCAATGAAACCAACCAATAGAGGAGATGCTCTTGCACTATAATGAATCCCAAACTAAACTGTACCTCAAACATAACAAAGTATTCTCTTATATGCTTTCGAATGGATTTCATGTGGTATGTGTGTAAACCGAGCAAGAAGGCCAACAATAAAGGAAAGGTTAGGATGGCTATGGGTCAGATACAAAAGTTTTCCAACAAGCTTGTGGTATAAGGTAGCATCAACTTTAGGGGAAGTATAAGTGACTGAAAGTTTGACTCGAGAGTGAAAGGGAGAAGGGGTTGGCTTATAGTCTTCCATTTGAAAATGGCATAGAAGATCACATGCATACTTGGACTGAGAAAGTGAAATACCTTCTTTGGCTTGCAAGACTTGAAGATCAAGAATATAATGCAAGTGTCCTAAGTCCGTCATTTCAAACTTCTTTTTAAGGCTAGAATTCACATGGTTTATAAGGTTGGATCACTACCAGTAAGGATAAGATCATCAACATAACGAAAAAGAATGATTAGGGGCTTATCCACTTTCTTGGTGTAGATAGTATTGTCAGAATGACACCTACAAAAGATAGTATCTAAAAGAAAGCCATCCATTTTGGCATACCAAGCCCAAGCGGCTTGCTTGAGACCATAAATGGATTTCTTAAGCTGACATAGAAGGCTAGAGTCCATTTTTATAAAGCGGGGAGGTTGTTACATATATATTTCTTCATGCAAGTCCCCATGTAAGAAGGAAGATTTAACATCCATTTGAAGGACTTCCCATTTGAAAGAGGCAACAAGGGAAATAAAAAGGTGGATAGATTTAATTTTGGCAACAGGGGAGAAGGTTTCAGTATAGTCAATGCCTTCAACATGTGAAAAACCCTTAGCAACAAGACGAGCTTTAAGTTTATCAACTTTTCCATCTAGTCCAAACTTGGTTTTGTAAACGCATTTGCATCTAACAAGTTTTTGTCCATTTGGAAGAGGAACAAGGTCCCATGTATCATTCGCCAATAATGAATGATATTCTTCATTCATAGCTACATCCAAATCTGGATGGCATGAAGCTTCTACAAAGGTGTCAGGATCATAATTCGCTGAAACTTGAGCCAGTAAAGAAGAGGCTCTATCGAACTGAGAACATGTACGATGCCAATCTGTAGGATCACCTGCAAGTGCACCTGCTGCATCCTGAGTAGCGTGGACCCATTTTGGAAGCTGAGGAGTTGAAGGAAGATCTCGAGAAGGTGGGGGAGGATTTTTATCCTTGTTGTCATCATCTCAAGAAGGAATATTTTCAGAAGTAGAAGAGATAGAGAGAGGTGGAACATTCGTCGAACTAGGCTTGTAAGCTGATATATTTTCATCAAAATTTACATGTCTTCTAATGATTATATTTTTGGAGTTAGGTTGAAGAAGTCTATATCCTTTGACATCTTCAGAATATCCAACAAAAATACCTTTTTCACTCTTAGGTTCTAAGGCTTTATGTTTCTCATCTAGAATATGGACCCACGCTTCACTCCAAAAGCACGAAAGTGACTTACATCTGGTTTAATTGAGTTCCATGCTTCTTTTCAAGTAATATTCTTTAAAACCTTAGTAGGAGTGTGATTTACTATGTAATTTACATAGTTAATTGCGTATGCCAAAAAATTAAGACTAAGTCTTTTAGATTGAAGCATACAATTAGCCATTTCCTTTAAGGTGTGAATCTTCTTTTCAGCTACAACATTTTTTTGTGGAGTATATGGAACAATATGTTACAATTTAATTCCATGATCAGTGCAAAAGTTGATGAATTTTTTGTTAACATATTCTCTGCCATTATTAGATCTTAGCTTAAGAATTTGATGTCCAGATTGTTTCTCAACAAAGGCCTTAAAGACCAAGAACATATTAAAGACTTCACTCTTGAGTTTTAAGAAGTATACCCAAGTGCGTCTGGAGAAATAATCAATGAAAGTTAAGAAATACTTGTAAGCAGAGAATGGAAAAACTAGAAGTGGACCACATAAATCACTATGTACAAGCTATAAAGGGGCCGAGGTGTGCCAAGAGTCACATTTTTCAAGACTATCCTAATGATGTTTTCCAAGTACACATTTGAAACAAACACTATCTTTGCAAGATACCATAGGAAGACCTGTCACCATATTTTCTTTAAATAGATTTTCAAGGGAGCGATAGTTCAAGGGACCAAATCATTCATGCCAAAGTTTTCTCACTTCATCATTATGAGAAACAAATACCGAGGGAAGAGTTGATGACCCAAAATTTTCAAACATATACAACCTTATAGAATCATCAGCAATCAAAGTCGCTAAAATCTTTCTAGGATCTCTTAGGTCCTTAATTACAACATCATGAGGTGAAAAATTGACGGTTTTACCTTCACCTGAATGAGTTATCTAATATATAGATAGAAGGTTGTAGGATAAGGTAGGAACACATAATACATCATTAAATTGACCATTGTTTATATGAATAGTTCGAGTCCCTACAATACTAAGAGAAATATCATCACCAACACATATATTTTTGGTGTTACAATCATTTAAAGAAGAAAACATGGCTTTGTTTTTGGTCATGTTCTAAAAAGCTCTAGAATCAATGAGCCACTCATGAGAATGAGAAGAAGAAGATACATTTAGTGCATAACCAGACAGAGATGCTTGACAACCACATGCAGAAAGTGTTATTCCTAAAGATGAAGTTGAAGTTGAAGAGTACTCCAAATGGATGTCATGCTTCTTCATTGGTGCTTCCAAGGCTTACATCTTCTTAAAGCAATTGGATTCTAAGTGGCCATCACAATTACAAAAGTTGCAATGTCTATCAATATTCTTCCCTTTGTTTTTATTTCCCTTATCATTTGTTGAGTTTACTTTTCATTTTGATACTAAAATTTCTTAAGACCCTTGTTTGGTTTAGGACCATTCTTTTCAGGATGCTATTTCTTAGGATTCTTTGAACTCGATTGTTGCTTTGCTACTAAGGATTTCTTAGAAGAGATTCCAGTATTAAGAATACCAAGATGTAAGATTTTTTCTTGTTCTCTTATTAAAGAATCAAAAAAGGCATTAAAAGAGGGGGACTTGTAGTCATTTCCTTAAGAAATAAAAGTTTCTCTAGTGGAATGGAAGGTGGAAACAAACACAGAGTAGGCTGGTCCGAACTTGGTAAGAATGGAATAGATAAGGCTACCATCTCCCTTCTCAAGCTCGACACCTTCTAAGAGAAGTATAAGGGTCTTGAACTTGGACCAAAAATCTTCAATGGAAGAAAATTTATTGGAGTCCAAAGTAAGCAAATTATTTTCTAGTTGATGAGCTATAATTTCATTTTTAATTCCAAAAACAGTACCGAACTTTTTCATTGCTTCATCAGGGGTATCAATTCATGTGATATGGAATCTAAGTTCTGGAGAAATAGACATCCCTATCAACCCACGTGTTTGATCTTGCTTATTTTCCCATTTGGCTAGCTTATATTCATCTTTAGGTTTAGACTCTTGTCATGTGGCTATTTTGTAAATACCTTTACTTCTAAGTAAATCCACCATGTAGGATAGCCATTGGAAGTAGTTGGTGTTGTTAAGAATAACTAGGCATGGACTTTATACTTTAAAAGAAATTGAAGTTGTAGATGATGAAACTAAATGTTCCAATGGAAATATCTTAAAGAAATAGGATGATTTAAAAAACCAGCTCTAAAAATGGCTTTTGAATGAAGAAGTTATGCCTTTTTGAAAATGCCAAGAAACTACTTGAATGTTTGGAAGTTGATAATAATGTTATTTAAAAAAAATTCCCCCCTTTTTTCCAAACTTAATCAAATTAGCTCACTTTAAAAAAAATAATAACTTTATGTGACCCACTTTTATAAATAAGTGAAAGTCACTTTTACAATGTTACTTTATGAACTATCCACTAAATTGTAACTTAAATAAAAGATAAAGTGACTCACTTTTTATAATGGGTGTGAATTCTTTTACATAAAGTAACTTTAAAACATAAGTTACATGTGCTTTCTGAAAAAGTAACTCGACAAAAGGAAATACTTGAACGTAAGACCTCTATTCTCATAAAGTAACTTTAGACCAAGTGAACTAGTTAAAAGATTTAGTAATTGTTGGAAAGGAGGAGGGGGTTATTTTTTATTTTTTTGTCGTCAGAGGTTTGGGATGCATGCTTACTTGAACAACTCCTTTTGCCTACAAAACAGAAAAACAACCGTACAAACTAAACAAGCAAACAAAATTATGCAAGCTTACGACTTAAATTTAGATTTGGGGTTAGTTCCCCATAAGCTAGATATTTTCCTCAATGTTTCTGATTTTCTGAGATAACACTAAGGCACAACGGAAAATAGCATACACATGAGAAAAATCCTCCCTTTTTTTTCTTTTTTTTTTCTTTTCTGTTTTTGGTTTTCCAATATCACACAGAGTCACAGGAAAAGAGAATACATGGAAATGAAAGGTATAAAACCGCTAATAAAAAAGTATGGATGACTGTCAACCAAAATAAAAAGCAAGATAAATAAATATAACTGCAAATAAATACTATATACCTCGAGATCTGAAAAATGACATAACTAGGGCTACCGAAAACCTTTTTGCGTGAAACAAAAGGCGTTCCTCACTAGAACAGATGCTCCTAATACAATGGAGTAGTCAGCTCAACTCGAAAGCGATTAGAAACAATAGATATAGGAAACTACAGTTGGATTCAGTTGTATCAACTTTTGATTTGGATCACCAATAGATGCAACCCTCAAATGGCTCTGATACCATGTAGGGATTTACAAGGTAAGTTCCTTAGATTGAACACCAAAGGACATTGCTCTCAAACATATCATAGATTAGTACACTAGTATTATTAACGTGGTTAAAAACCTCAAAGAGTGAAACAATCCATGGCCTGAGCTAATGCGACCACTTCAGGTAATATTATTAATGCAAAAGAAAGAAAATTTACGTAAGCTTCTATCCAAAACGGTCTTAGACAAATGACCCTCCATGCTCTTTAAATAGATACCATGGACCAATCGTGTGTTAAGCCAAAAATAAAGTATCGATAATACCAAGGAGAGAATGAATCATTAGATCACTTCATGTTTAGAACATATCCTTATACAAAACCTTTTCATTGAATATGACATCTCTGCTCCTAAAGATTTTGTGTTTTGCATAATCATAAAAGTGATAACCAAAATCATTAACACTGTATCCAATAAGGTACATTTCTTTGATTTTGGCTCAATCTTTGTTCTATTTTCTTTATTAATGTGGACAAAGGTTTCATAACCAAAAGTCTTTAAAAATAAGTAGTTTACCTTTTTACTTGTCCATGCCTCCTATGGAATACCAACATCCAAGGAACTTGAAGGCCCTCTATTTATTAGATAAACAACAATATCTATAGCATCTACCCAAAATTGTAAAGGAAATCCTGCATGCCTAATGCACCTTGCACGCTCCATGATTGTCCTGTTCATCCTTTCTGACACAACATTCACTTTTGGTGTTCCTGGAACTATCTTCTCTATGCAAATTCCATTCTCTGAACAGTACCTATCAAACTCTTTGCTGCAATATTCCCCTGCATTTTCTGATCTGAGACACTTCAACCTTTTTCCTGTCTCATTTTCAAAGCTTTCCATTTCTTGAAAGTATCAAATACATCAGATTTATTTTGAATACATTAAATCTAGGGCTTTCTGGTTACATCATCAATTAAAGTAACATAATAACAAGAGCCACCGAGAGATGATACCTGAGTAGGCCCCCATACGTTTGTATGCATAACCTATAATTTTTTGCTCTTCTTTTCTCTCCAAACTCAGAGGAATCTAAATCTCTTATGTTATTCATAAACAAAATTTTCACAAAATTTTAGATCAACGTGCTTCAAACCTGGAAACAAATTTCTTGAGCGAAGAATCTGCATCCCCTTCTCACTCATGTGTTGAAGCCTATGATGCCACAATTTCGTATCTAATCCTGTAGAGGTTAAAGCACTAAAAAAATTAGAAATACCATTGCATAAATACAATGTACCAACCTTTTCTCCTTTAGCTATTAGTAGGGATCCCTTAGTGACCTTCTAGGTTTTATCTGTAAAAGTAGTCACACAGCCTTCACCTCCCAACTGCCTTGTTGAAATTAGATTTTTCTTCAAATCTGCAACATGCCTTACCTCCTTCAATAGCCATTGATTTCCATTCTACTGTTGTATGAAAATTGTACCCATTCCAATGATTTTATAGGGTCTATCATCACCCAATCGCACTAGTTCAAAATCTCGTTGAACATAATCATGAAAATGTTTTCTATTAGGTGTGGCATGGAATGAGGCCCCTGAATCTACCACCCATGCATCAATAATATTTTCTAATGAAGGAATCAAAGCATCTTGCAACACATCACCTGTCACATTTTCTTCATGGTTGTTTTCTTACTATGTGTCTCCTTCTTTTCCCTTCCAAGACTTGTAGTATTTCTTCAGGTGTCCTTTTGTCCCATATTTCCTGCACATTATTCCCAATCTGGTCTTGGATATGCCTTTCCTTGACTTACTGGGATATCATGGGCTCTTTCCTCTTTCCATTTTTCTTCCCCTAGTCTCTGCAGTCAAAGCATTACCTGATGTCTCACCGAAGCTTTTTTGTCACATTTCCTCGCTAAGGATTGCATCAACAACATCATCAAACTTTAAAATACTAGATCCAGAGGTAGAGTTACTAATGGCCATAACTAAACCATTCCAACTTTGTGACAATGAGAATAGAAATAACAGAGCCCTAACTTCATCATCAAATGTTACCCTTACAAAACTTAATTGACTGGTAACTGTATTAAATTAATTTAAATGATCAACAACAGATCCACCTTTTGACATCTTCATATTAAATAAACGCTTCATAAGAAATACCTTATTTGATGCTAAGATTTTTTCATATAGTTTGACCAATGTTGACATTAAACAAACTGTTGTCGTTTCCTTTGAAATATTAAAGGCTACCGACACCGCTAGGCACATCTGTATTGTTCCAAGTGCCTTTCTATTGAGAATATCCCATTCTGTGTTTGTCATATTTGTCAGCTTCTTTGTCTTTTTTCTCAATGGTAGGTATAGATCTCTCTGGTACAAATAATCTTCCATCTTCATCTTCCATAGCTGGTAGTTTTGGCCGTTAAGTTTTTTGACCCTAAACCTACCATATTCCACCATTGCTCCCACTTGAACCAGGATCCCTTCTCTCCTATGAGTTTATCATCCAAATAGACCTTCAGCTCTGATACCAATTGTTAGAAAATTATATATTACAGAGCAATGGAACACAAAATAAATTGCAGAAATATAAACACAGAAAACACATAAAACAAGAGAGACACAGATATACATGGTTCACCCAATTTGGACTACATCCATGGAGAAACAACCAGTCCTTCCTTTTATATTATCCAAGAAACTGAAGAGATACAACCTATAACAGATCGGCTGTAATTCCCTCTTCATTCTCACACAATCTCCTCTCTCTTTCTCACTTAGAATACAGATCTACATAGATGTAATAAAATTCCCTCATATATAGCAAGGGGTTGCCTTCTAGGGAAAAAAACCTAAATTAAACGTAACTTGTACCGTCACATATCTACCTAATGAATGGCCCAGATTAACTACAAAATTACAACATTTTACAAGGCAATTTTACATCTATTTTTAGCTTCGGGGGCGCTGCCCCCGATCCACCCCGTAGACCCCCTTGCAGCACAAATATTGTGAATTGGGGTCCAATGTGGTGATACCTCTAAATAAATAAGATAATCAGGCTCCACACCCAATGATCAAATTCCAGTCCCTTTCATAAATGTAGGTATATTACTCATAAATATATGCAGTTTAACCATTTCCTCACGTATGTAATGAACACATCTTAATAAAGAAGTAATTTTTGCTACATATTCATCAATAGTTAACTATCCTAATTGGAGATTTTGGAACTCCATCATAGAAACATTACGTCAAATAGTTGTTCTTGAAGTATTGCTGAAATCTTTCCTAGGTAATTCCTTGTTCATCCACTCCTTGAACTACTTTAACCTCCTCCCACAATAACATTGATTTCCTTTATAATTCGTAAATTTCCAGATGAGCTTTCAAATTACCATTATATTCATAAATTTGGAAATATTTAATAATATTAACTAGCCAAACTTCAATAGCCTCCTCTGACTCACCATCGAATGTTGGGGGTTTTATTTTCTTAAACTTCCCTTGCAATTCCATTTTCTATTTTCTTACTCCATTTTGTGCTTTGTCCGAGGAGGTATTTCCACACTCTTCATATTTGATTTTGTTCCCATTTCATCCTCTAATTCTTGAGTGTTACTTCTCTCAAAAGGGCTGGATTCCCTTCGTCTGTGGGACTCTACTCTATTACCATTATCAACAATAGAGGATGAATTCCTATGATTCTACATGTTTGTTAAGATTTTGATAATCCTTTCTTGATCTCGCATCAACTCTTCATTGTTATCTTGTAGCTTTTCCTTCTCTTCTTTTAACTGTTGCACAATTCCCATCGACATTGTCGTGGTAGTCCAAGATTCTTCCCTAGCTAGACCCATGTTTTTGGGTTTTGTCCTTATAATGGTATTGAGCTAGGACAAATAGGGATTTAGGTAGATGTTGTAGTCATTATGTCACTACCTCTCCTCATTTCTGTGGAACAAAAAACATGGTTTTCTCATCAACGTGGTCATCCTAAATAGGCCACAATGTAGTTACCATGGATCTGATACCATCTACAATAAACCTGCACAATAATCCTTTCTTGATCTCGCATAAACTCTTCATTGTTATCTTGCAGCTTTTCCTTCTCTTCTTTTAACTGTTGCACAATTCCCATCGACATTGTCATGGTAGTCCAAGATTCTTCCCCTAGCTAGACCCATGTTTTTGGGTTTTGTCCTTATAATGGTATTGAGCTAGGACAAATAGGGATTTAGGTAGATGTTGTAGTCATTATGTCACTACCTCTCCTCATTTTTGTGGAACAAAAAACATGGATTTCTCATCAACGTGGTCATCCTACATAGGCCACAATGTAGTTACCATGGATCTGATACCATCTGCAATAAACTTGCACAATATATATATATATATATATATATATATATATATTTAACTTATACAAATATTCAACTCCTTCTTTGCTATTAGATTGTTCATCAACTTTAAAAGTGTAAGCTTTAATGATAATTTTTTGGTCACATCATATAATGTATTTCATGGTAGGTGACCTAAGGTTTAACTCTAGCACACGTATTTAGATTTTATTTCATGCTATACATTTGAATGCAAGGTCTAAGTGTTAATGTATACATTACATATATATAAGTTTACAACTGTGCCAATCTTTCAAACCTTCTCAACACTCATCAATTATCTGCGATGTGGTAATTAAAAACTTTGGAATGGTAATATTCTAGTTCTAAGACTTTTATTCATTAGGTTACTGATCGACGACTTAGATTGAAGGGAGTGGTTAGAGGTAACTACCTTCCCATATAGGCACTACAAGAGAGTCAATCTCTCAATCCTTTCCACTGCGAAAAGCTTTGTAACTACACTGGAGGAAATTGTTGGCTTGAAACCTTTATTTATTTCCAATTCACCACTGGTCAGGTAACATATTGACCCTACTAAGTTGAAATTTCCCTTAGTTTATTATAAGGGTTTTTATGACCCTTTACTTGTTATCAATGTATTATGTATCGGTTGGAGGTTGGGGTTAATACGTGGAATGGTGAGTGATACTTGCATCTTTGCCTCGACCCTCTGCTTCTTTTGAGACTTGACTTTATTTTTGGCAGTATCATCAATTTAACCTACCCATAGGTAATCTTTGTGTGTAATTTTGCTTCTAATATTCTTTCTGTCTTTACTAGTAATTTATGGAATTGTTTTTAGTGCGAATTTTGGACTTTCCGGTGTCAGAATCCCACGGAAAAATTTGAGGTGAAATCTTGATTTGTGTTATTTAAACTCATTTTTTAAATGCATATTTCGATTCAACAGACTAAAATACCCCTAGGACACTTTGATTGTGCGAATTACCCATCAAGATTGTGATTTCAATAAATTGCTGCCGAATTTTAGAGAAATTTGACCGGAAAAACCAACCAGAAAAGCTTCCAAAAAGTCACACTAAAGACACCTCAGTTATTTATTTTCACAAATTCTATGAGAAGGAACTGAGTTAGATATGTAGACTTGTTGAAGGAGGTAGGGGTCCTCTCAGGTAACCTATTTTTCCAATATTTTAGGTTCCTTTCCTTTAGTTCATATGCTCACAATTTCTCTAATATCTTAATATTTGGTTTTCCGTTGTAGGTGACGTCTTATTTGCGCTCTTGGGTTATTGAGTTTTAAAGAAAAAGGATTTGATGTCGGCTAGATTCTAGTTTGGCTTACTTTCAACCTTCTTTCTTTCTAGGTGCAAATGACCATTACCCAATTATACTAGCATTTCCACCTTTACTAAATTTCTATCAATTTATCTAGTCTTTAATTTAGGGTTTTGAGATATGAGGGGTTTATATTGTCAATAACCCTTTCTAGTTCTTCTATTGTACACAACAAGTGTTAATACTATTGTAAACTATTATTGTTAAGAGTTTGGGTAGTGCAAGCTACACTTTGTCTGAGGTTTGACAATAAATTACTTCTTCGTTGTCTGGGATTTATAATTCAAAGGCTCACCTTGAAAGATTTGTGATCTTTTCCTGTAGAAATGCATTCAGTTTATCACAATATTTCCTTTTTAATGTAAATAAGGATTCATGGTGTCTTACTTTGTTGGTGACGTTGAATAAAATTTCATATGAAGTTATTTATGTATATTATATTGCAAAGATAGTTGCATGCCAATGTTGAATATGTTAATTCTTTCTCATTAGCGCTGGTATTTTCCACGACAAGGCTATTTTTGTTGTTGGTTTACAAGGCTTGATTTCCATGTTGGATTTGTCTACATATGAATAAAGATGTGTTAAGTTCGCAACCACTTGGGGTTAGCTTTATTCTTGATGTGTTAACTACATAAATAATCTACATGATGTTTTTTTTGTTATTCCTATGAGTATTTCTAATTAATGTTATTAGTTATCATTCAGATTTTTCACACTTCATTGTTCATGCTTGTTTCTATTTGAATTAGAATCCTTTAGAGCTGCAGGACTTTTCTAGGGCTGTTGGCATCCTATGAATAAATATGTGTTAAGTTCGCAACCACTAGGGCTTATTTTTATTCTTGATGCGTTAACTACAAAAATAATCTATATAATGTTTTTTCTGTTATTCCTATGAGTATTTGTAATTAATGTTATTAGTTATCATTCACATTTTTCACACTTCATTGTTCGTGTTTGTTTCTATTTTAATTAGAATCTTGTAGAGTTACAGGACTGTTCCAGGGTTACTGGTATCCTATCTTGGCCCAGTAACTAACCAAAATCTCTTTAGGATTATGATATTCCCCCCCACCCCCACAGTCACATTCAACAACATAATAGTTTATAATCACCTATTTTAAACCTATGTATATATTTCATCATAAATTCAAGGTTAACTATTGTTCCTACTTACATTCTAGAAATAGAGACTTTTCCAAACCTATCAACTTCATCAACTTGGCCTAGGAACTAGCCCAAGTCCCTTAGAGACTTTTCCAAAGCTATCAACTTCATTTACTTGGCCTAGGAACTAACCTAAGTCCCTTGATGAGTAAAATCAAATATTATCATCTCCTTTTTTATTATTTATTTATTTCAGATATGTTTTGTAAAACCAATCATCATAAATTAATATTTCACTTTAATAACACGAAGACTTAATCATTTTGTAATCTAGTTTAAACATAGGACAACTCACACAATCTTTCTAGAAATTTTCCATGAATATCAAAATGGTCACAGTTCTATTTACAATAATCAACATAGATTATAGGTTATGCAATACTTTCTTCTCCTGTTCTTTTGTTTAGCTAGTGAGCCAAAAATTCACAGGGAAGGGAATGCTCCTCCAAACCTATGAGGCATGTCACAACACTATGTCTCCCCCTGAGCAAAATTCACACCCATGATAGTTTTGGAACAATCAACTGAAAAAAAAAATTATCTGGTGGCTATCTGATCCCAACCAGGCTTAGCGTAGATTTAAAATAAAACTAAGCACACTTGCCTTAGTTGGTTTCCACTAGCCAACTAGCTCAAGAATCCTGATATTGACAAAGTTCTATCATATATTTGCATTCTCTTCTCCTCGAGGTTGCCTCAAGTTATTTTTTACCCTCTTGGCTTTTGTTTGAGACATTTTATTCTCAAGGGTGAGTTTGGGCACGTAACTACCTTGCACGTAATTGTTCAACTACTTGGGATGTGATCCCTCTTTGTATAGCCTTCCAATGTGACTCTAATGTGAGTTTATGGGTTAATTGCTTAAAATGCTTATGTATATATATATATATATATATATATATATATATATATATATATATATATATATATATATATATATTTAATGCATTAAACAAATAGATTTTAATGTTTATATAGCCTTCACATGGCCCATGAATTAAGTAGTTATTTCTTACTAGTAGTAAATGAATATTTACAAGTTTTACAAGGGGGAATTATAGTAACATAACGTAATATAAACATTTTGACTCGAAAAAATAAAATTAAAATATGGTAGAGATGTGTAACTTAATGCAATCTAATATTATTTAAACATTTTAACTTGATGAAAATAAAATAAATTAACAAAATAAACAAATAGAAATAACCCTATGAAAATTAAATAATAGATAAAAATAAAAATGAAACATGGTATTGACTGATGGTATTAAGAACCCATAGTATTAAGCCATGATATTCATGTGAGGTATAACATATTTTAGGGGGAAATTAAACTAGTCCAGATCCATCTTTGTTTCATGTAATATTTAGATACATAATTAGCTATAGAAAATGATGGAGTTGAATCCATGTAGCCTGTAAAGGTAAAATGTTTTTATGGATATGTTCGTGTTGGGCATTTGTATGTGGACCTATGTCTTTTTGTGTGTTTTGTTTCTATCATTGAATGGATGTATACATAATGTGTATATATGCTTAGAAGATTCTTCATTCTAATGGGTTCTGTGATAATTTAACATGTTCTCTTAATTTGAGTGTAATAATGTGCTATAGAAATAAATCATAGATCTAGGATGATATGTTTAGAAATTAGGGAGGAGGTGGGGGAAATATTAGGTAAAATGTAATCATTTTATCTAATATTTCTACCAACCTTCATCCAACTTTTACTAGGTTGGGAAAAATATTTGGTAAATATAATACTATAGTATCACAATTTACCCAATATTTCCCCGCAATTGGTCCACCTTTTATTGTAATTTTTCTTTATATTTGAAGTTTAAAAGTAAACAAATTCAACTATAAGGGAAATATTGAGTAAAATGTAATATTTAGGCTAAAGATGATTTCCCCCACCTCAAGCCACTTTTTACTAAGTGGGAGTGGTAATAAATATTGAGTAAATGATAATACTTTAATATTATATTTTATCCAAGATTTATCCAAATTTTATCAAAAACTTTATTTATATTTGAGGTTCATAAGTAAGCTTAACTCCTATGTAAAAATTTGATCTTATTATGATAGAAATGTTGTAATATTTAATATTTTGACTCAGTAAAAAAAAAATAATAAAAGAAATAAAATAAAAAAACATAAAATTAATAATTATATTTATATTTATAATTATAATTAATAATAAAATCAGCGTAGATCCACCATACTTCCAAATCTACTAACCACCGAGAGGGATCAAATTTCTTGAGATGCAAACCTCTTTTAAATTGAAACAAGATTTGATCCCTCTCAACGCTTAGGAGATTTGGAGTTAAGATGGATCTAGGGTAGTAATTAGTAATTAAATCATCCTAGATCCATCTTAACTCTGGATATTCCAAGCATAAATCTATTTTCATTGTATAAAAGGTTTGCATCTCAAGAAATTTGATCCTCTCAACCCTTGGTAGATCTAGTAGTAAAAATGGATCTAGGATGGTCTATTCAAAATCTGATTGCGAGGTTCTCTCCAACCTTGTGTAGAAGAGGTTTTTTTAATGTCCTGTATGGAAGATATGTTGTAATTTTTAACATTTTGACTTAGTCAAATTACATAAAAAAGAATAAAAATAAAATTTAATAAACAAGCTAAAATTAAATTAAATAAAAAAATAATGATTATAAATATTATTAATTTTTTTTGACTTTCTATAATTACATAAAGATAAAATAATAAAATAAGAAATAATAATATAGAAATAAAATAAAATAAAAAAATTAAATTATTTAAGTGAAATTAAATATCCAATTACCCTTATGAAACATTTTGACTCACAATTTTCATGAATCACAACCCATGTCTTTTTCCCATAGTATTCTTATGTAATGTATCCTATTTAATGACATAAAATACTAATGAATATTCCACACATAAAAATAACTAATTGTGAATTTGTTGTACCAAATTTGAATCTTTTTATGTGAGATCTATATGTAAAGACAAAAAAATTACAATGTGATTCGGGGATCACAGGTGGCTATTATTGTTAAAGCTAAGACTTCCCCTATAAATCACAATACAAAGTTTTAAAAAAGAAAGGGAAAATTTTTAATAAAACTCTTCATTATAATTTCTTAATTTAAAAATAAAAATAAAATATGTAACATCTCTTGTAACCTCACATAAAAATGCATGGAGTTAGAATTTATTTACAACCTTTTCGAACGTGTAAATTTATGAATTACTTGGCATATTCCTTCAAGGGAAAATGGAGTAATATTTAGTAAAGGAATGGTAAGTTACACGATAATTAGTTGTCACCATTGTAGCACATTAACTTAAACTTCCTGATGTAACATTGCATCAATTCCATGATTCTTTTGATTTAGTTAGTTAATCACCTACTTGATAATATAAACATTACATTATGCAAGGAATCGACATCATAAAAATGACACAACAGACAACCACATCCTTAAACACCGATATACCCTGGAAACCTTGTAGGGTGAAAACCAACAAAAAATTAATTTTATTATTAAACACTTGTGAGGGTGTTCACCTGATCCGAATTGGATCCATGAAAATTATCAGAACTCTATGACTATATAAAAATTGTGACAAACTTCAAAAAATTGTGGATAATGAGTTATTAGGAAGACCTTTGGAGAGTGGCAGTTTGTAGCCAGCAAGGAACGATGAGGACCTCAGTCAAAGCGTGCTGACCAAGGCCCATGGAGACTGCGCAGGGCCCAAACTAGTAGTTAGGAAGTCTGAATCAGAAAATGGAGACCGTTTCTGATGCGCGATTAGCACTAATTGCACATCGTTGGGCAAAACGCCTCGAAAAGGAATAGCCCTAAGCGCTCGGTTACAAGGAAACCTGAAAACCATTGGAAGAGCACTAAAATGATAGGCAAGTCCTGTGCTCCAAAACTAGCAGAATATTGGAGGCGTTTTTGGCGGTAAGCAGAATTGTCTGGAGACCCAGTGATTCCATACGTTGGTCAACGTGTGTTCGGAAAATGAGAGAGAAAAACCGCTCTCATCGCAGGCTAACGGTCGAGAAAATCAACCACGTGATAAGAGCAAACACTGTAGGATCTGGGGGCTCAAGATCTAACGACGAATATTACACCCGATGGGAAGTCAGATTTGACGGAGGAAATAAGCTATGACATATAAAAGACTAAAGTCCAATTTGAGCGCTGAGTTGGTGGATGAATCATTACACAGAGTAATGAAAATACGAAACCATTTGAGGAAGAGCCGGCATAGTTCGTAAGAGGACAAGTGGCCACTTACCTATGAGAAGTTACACAGTGGCGATGACGTAGAGGTAGGGAATTCCAAGCGAAAAAAAACAGGCGATCTGAAGAGGCGGAAGAGGAAGCAAATAGTCATGAGATAAATTGGCTTTAAGCCATGAACATAATAGAGAACAGAGCCAAGGAGAGGAAAGTGAGAAAGGAAGAAGGAGAGAGTAAAGCAAGAAGTAGAAGATAGAGAGCCAAGCTGACCTGCAGAGTTAAGGCAGCATCGAGTAGATAGAACTAGGCTTGAGAGGTTCAAGCGATCCTTGTGAGGATATCTGTCGGGAACTGAGTACCAAATTGGACTCATCCCATTCACACCGATTCAGGTCGAGGCTTAGTATGGGGGAGTCTGTGCACTCTAGTGGCTTAGGGAATCCAAGAACCACCTTACTAAGCATTATCTGTTTCACGAGACTCAAATTGAGCTCCTCATTGTAAAAAATATGCTTTAAAGACACAATAAGAAAAGGTCACCACTAAAAGCTAGACCGGAGACGTAGCCCATGAGGATTGGGTGTACTCCTTATTAAATTCTGTTGTGTTCTATTTTTCTTACTATGTTTCCCTTACTGTTTTCCATTTTCCAGTGTTTGTGTATTTCTCAATCTGATCGATATGTTGCCTAAGATAATATAGACACACACCAGCACATGTGCTGTAATACCTTCATTCGTTAATTAATTAACTGAGATCACTCACGAGTGATTTTCAGATCAAGTAGTATTAGAGCTTTAGGCTGTTAAAGTTAGACAAGCTTGTGCTGGATTAGCTGTTGAATGCTAACTAGATCAAAGCTCAAGTTAGGAGAAGGAGAGTTGGTCGAAACTAACCCTGAAATTGCGAGAGTTTATCCTCAGAAACAATGTCAAAAGAAGGTTCTGGTGGGCCAGCCCCTCAATTCATGGGTACTTTCCTAGCCATAAGGTCCATGGTAGAGGAAATGTATACGGACTTCAGAAAACATAAGGATGAAGATTCATCAGGCTCCAAACAAGACAAAGGAGAAGATGAGTCTCTCCTTCATGACCACTCAAAAGACAAAGGGAAAGAAGAAAGCTTTCTCACATCTCCTAATAGCCCTGAACACAAAAAGAAGGCATCTTTGATTAAAATGGATGTTAAATTTGATTTACCTATATATGATGTAGAGTTGAATGCAGAAATGTTGGACAATTGGATTAGGCAAATTGATGTTTATTACAGAGTGCAGAGTATCGCTTCAGACAAGAGAAAGATTCAGCTGGCAAGCCTATGCCTTGGAGGCACTACCTTGGTTTGGTGGGAAGGTAGGACCCAAGCTGACATGAAAAGACATGGTAAGGCTATCTTTGTCTAGTGTAATTTTTTTTTTGTAATAAAAAAGTAGTTCTATCTATTGGCCTACATGCAACAAGCCATGATGAGCTGGAAAACTCTTTGACAGTTGAAAGGGAAAAGTGTACAAGGATACACCCAAGAATTTAGAAAGAGAGCATTGATTCTAGGACTCTCATTAGACTCACCGGAGACCTTGTTGAAGTACATTGGTGGTCTACATAGCTACATGAGGCACACTATCCTCATGCTTAATCCCAATAGTATAGATGAGGTATCTGTACAAGCTACTCATTTAGAAGCTAGAGGAATGAATGGAAATCCAAAAGTTGGGGGATCATCCCAACTCACTGCAAGCAAGAATAAAGAGAAAATAAAAACAGAAATGGAAAGCAAGGAAGGCTAACATTGCACAGAAAAGAAAGGCTTCATGCACTCACTGTAAAAAGGATGGGCATGATGATAAGCACTGTTGGATTCTACATCTCGAGCTGAGACCTAAGAAGTTCGAGGGCAAGATGAAGAAGATTGCTGTAACTATTCACAAAGATTTGGGGTCAGACTCAATAGATGAAACAACTATTGCAGCCATAGGTTTAAAAGGTAAGAATTTTGAAGAATCTATTAGTAATTCTACAAAATCTATTATTGATGAAGAAAATGAGAGAAAAATACATGAGGTTTTCCATATTCGAGTTATTTCCAAACATCAAAAGATTGATACTTTGTTTGATAGTGGGTCACAAGTAAATTTATTTTCTGAAGCAATTGTAAAGAAGTTGGGATTAATGACTACACCTCACAAGAAACCATACCCATTTTTAGCATTTGTAGATGAGGTTGAGTTAGACATAATTCCTTTGGATATATATGGAATTGTTTTAGGAAGTCCTTACTTGTATGATAGAAAAGAAATTTTCTATAGAGCTGAGAACAGGTATCTACTTGTTAAAGATGGAATCGAATACTTTGTAAGAGCTCATAAGCTTAAGAGTAATTATACTCTCATAAACTCAGGGCAGATGAAACGAATGATAAATTCATGCAAACAATTCTTATTGATGGTTGTAAAGAAAAGAAACCTGATAAAACCAATGTATTTGAGGATTGTGATGCTAAACAACAAACTGATTTAGAAAAATTTGTTTCAAAGTATGATATCTTGTTTCACGAACCTGAAGGTCTGCCACCCAAAAATGAAATAGTGCATGATAATATTTTGTAGCAGGATGCTCCATTGCCTAACATTGGAATGTACATGTTGTCCACTTTAGAGAGCGCATAAATCAAGAAGTAGGTGTAGGATTTGCTTGAGAAGGGGTTCATCAGACCTAACACATCACCATGTGGGTCACCAGTCGTTTTGGTGAGAAAGAAAGATGGCTCGTGGAGAATGTGCATTGATTACCGAGCACTGAATAAGATAACAATAAAAAATTGTCATCCCCTTCCTCGCATAGATGATCTGCTAGATCAATTGAAAGATGCTGTTTATTTTTCCAAGTTAGACTTGCATAGTGGATACCATCAGGTCAGAGTTGCAGAATAGGATGCATGGAAGACTGCTTTCAGAACAAAGTAGGGAATGTATGAGTGGCTGGTTATGCCTTTTCGCTTAACTAACTCTCTTGCTACTTTCATGAGATTAATGAATGATGTACTCAAACCTTTTCTTGATGATTTTGTTATTGTGTACCTGGATGACATTCTGATATTTCGCAAAACATGGGAAAAACATTTAAAGCGTGTTAAGCAGACATTAGATGTTTTGAAAAGAGAAAATTTATGTTAAACTCTCAAAATGTGAATTTGGCAAAACATCTCTAAATTATTTGGGACATATAGTAGGGGGTGGTGAATTGAAGATAGACCCCTCTAAGGTGTTATTCATTGTAAATTGGCCTAAACCCAAATCTTCTACAGAAGTTAGGAGCTCCTTAGGAGTAGCACAATATTGGAGAAAGTTCATTTCTAGCTTTTCCTTAATTGCAGCTCCATTACATGCTTTAACAGGATTGAACAAGGTGTTTCAGTGGAGAGGCAAATAGCAGAAAGCCTTCAACACCTTGAAAGAAAAGATTAGTACAACACATGTACTAGCACTGCCTGATCCTCAAAGACCATTTGAGATACAAACAGATGCTAGTGACTATGCCATGGGAGCAGTGTTGAAACAACATGGTAAACCCAGATGTTATCATTCTGAGACATTTAGTTAACATATGATAAATAATTGTATGCATTAGTATAGAGTGTGAAAAAGTGGAAACATTACTTAATGGGCAAAGAGACAATAATACATACTGATCATCAACCACTTAATTATCTACACTCCCAAACAAAGTTGTGGCAATCAAGACACTATAGATGGATGGGTTTTCTACAACAGTTTCATTTAGTCATCAGATATAAAAGGGGCCATACACAATAAAGTTGCAGATATGTTATCTAGACCCATTATAAATGCATCTACTATACTTAAGCATAATTCTGTGTTACATGAGAGCTACATTGAACAATATGCTCAACATATAGATTTCAAAGATGTATATGCAACTTTAAGTCAAGGAAAACGAATAGAAGAATTGGATTATCATGTAAAGGACCGACTCCTATATCATTGTGGGAAGCTATGCATTCCACAAACTGAAAGAGTGAAGATAATTCGAGAAGCACACACTTCTCTAATATTAGGTCACTCTGGGGTAAGTAAAACAGTTGCACAACTGCAAAGATTTTTTTATTGGCCGAAAATGAATGAGACAGTTTCTAGATATGTAAGAGGGTGTACTATGTGTGCTAAAAGCAAGCCAAACAATAGAAAACTAGTCTTGTACACTCCATTACCAGTTCCTTCTCATCCTTGGGAAAGTGTTTCCATGGATTTTGTTGGAGGACTTCTTAAATCTACGAAAGGCCATGATTATCTGTATGTTGTTATGGATAGGTTCAACAAAATATGTATTTTTATACCTTGTAATAAACTAACTACAATTGAAAAAACTGCAAAACTATTCTTTCAACATGTATGGATTCATTTTGGATTACCCACTTCCATTGTATCTGATCGAGACACCCGATTTGTGGGGAATTTTTGGTCAAGTCTGTGGGAACTGATGGACACAAAACTGAAGAAAAGCACAACTTTTCATCCATAAACTAATGGCCAGACAGAAGTAGTCAACAGGACAGTGATCCAGTTGCTCATGGGATATTGAAGTAAGCATCCTAAGCTTTGGGATGAACATTTATGTTATGTGTAGCATTCTTACAACCGAGCAAAACATTCTTCTACACAGAGGTCTCCTTTTGAGACTTGTTTTGTTTTCACACCAAGGTCTCCTTTGGATTTTGTATTTGGTAAAGACACCACAGTTGAGGGACACAAGGGTGTGGACAAGGCAACTAGGTTCATTGAACAGATCCAAGAGATCCACCAGACAGTACAAGACCAACTGGAAAAGAGCCAAGCCAAATACAAGGCAAGGCATGAAAAGCATCGGATGGAGCATAGTTTCCAATTTGGTGACCAAGTTTGGCTATATATCAGCAAGGATGGATGCAAGATGAAGGTAAAAACCTAAAGCCTATCAGGTATGGACCTTTGAGGATACCTGAGAAAATTGATGAGAAAGATTTTCACCTTGATCTACCAGCTTACATGCACATCTACTTAGTCGTGAATGTAGATTGCTTGAGATTGTTTCAACCTTCACTAATTGAGGATCCCGAAGAGCAGATTCAATTGCCTTCTATTGATGACCTGTTACCTAAATATCTTAATGAATTGCAGGAATACACAGTTCTAGATAGGAATGTGAGAATGACGCATAGGGGAGATGTTGAGTATCTCATAATTGGGCTGAAGGGTTCAAAGTTGAGCAGTGAAAAGTGGATAGAGATTGGACAAGTGAGAAAATTGTACCCTCACTTAGTCGATGCTTGAAAACTGACTTTTCGTGGTCCAAAAGCTTTTTCAGTGGGAAGGCCGTGATTTGAATTGGATCCATGAAAATTATTAGAACTCTATGACTGTATCAAAATTGTGACAGACTTCAAAAAATTGTGGATAATGAGCTATTAGGAAGACCTCTAGACAGTGGCAGTTTGTAGTCAGCAAGGAATGACGAGGACCTCGGTCAAAGCACGCTGACCGAGGCCCATGGAGACTACGCAGGGTGCAAACTAGCAGTTAGGAAGTCTGGATCAGAAAACAGAGGTTGTTTCTGATGCGCTGTGTAAAACCACTCGAGAAGGAATATCCCCGAGCGCTTAGTAATAAGGAAAGCCAAAAAATGTGGAAAAGCACTGAAATGACAGGCAGGTCCCACACTCCAAAACCGGAAGAATATCGAAGGCGTTTTGGGTGGTTAGTGGAATTGTCAGGAGACCCAATGATTCCATACATTCGTCGACGTGTGTTTGACGGATGAGAGAGAAAACCGCTCTCATCGCAGGCTAATGGTCGAGCAAGTCAACCGCGTGATAAGAGCAAACACCGTATGATTTGGGGGCTCCAGATCTAATGACGGAGATTGTGCCTGATGGGAAACCGGATTTGATGGAGGAAATAAGTTGTGGCATATAAAATTTTGAAGTTCGATTTGACCGCTGAGTTGGCGGATGAATCATTACACAGAGTAACCGAAATACCAAACCATTTGAGGAAGAGCTGGCACAGTTCATAAGAGGAGAGGTGGCCACTTCCCTGTGAGACGTTACATAGTGGCAATGATGCAGAGGCAGGGAATTCCAAGTGAACAACAGCAGGCGATCCGAAGAGGCGGAAGAGGAAGCAAACATTCATCAGAAAAATTGGCTTTAAGCCATGAAGAGAACAGAGAATAGAGTGAAGGAGAGGACAGTGAGAAAGGAAGAAGGAGAGAGTAAAGGAAGAAGTAGAAAACAAAGAGTCGAGTTGACTTGCAGAGTTAAGGCAACTTCAAGCAGACAGAACCAGGCTTGAGAGGTTCAAGCGATCCTTGTGAGGATATCTGTTGGGAACTCAATACCAAATTGGACTGATCCCATTCATACCAGTTGAGGTCGAGACTTGGTAAGGGGGAGTCTATGCACTCTAGCGGCTTGGGGAATCCAAGAACCACCCTACTAAGCATTATCTGTTTTAGGAGACTCAAAATGAGCTCCTCATTGTAAAAGCTCTGCTTTAAAGACAAAATAAGAAAATGCCACCACTGAAAGCTGGACTGGAGACGTAGCCTAGGAGGATTGGGTGAACTCCTTATTAAATTTTGTTGTGTTCTACTTTGCTTACTATGTTTCCCTTACTATTTTCCATTTTCTAGTGTTTGTGTATTTCAAAATCTGATCGATCCATTACCTAAGATAACATAGACACAAACCAACACATGAGTCTGTAATACCTTCATTCATTAATTAATTAACTGAGATCACTCACGAGTGATTTTCAGATCATCACCCCTCACTCAATCGCTTGTAAGGGAGTCCATCCCCTACCTATGATCATAAAATATTACAAAGAAATATCATCTAAAGACAACACATCTAGCTAGAAGCTATTACAATCATCATAATATCATTTACCACAAATTCTTGAACCTTGTGTCTTTGGGCCTAGTTCTTCCCATCAGTGGAATACCCAAAACTAACATCCTTCAACCTGCATAGACCACTAGTTTATTGCTTGTTGTAATGTTAAACATAATCTATATTTTCCATACATTGCAACCTTTTTCTACAACTTCTATTCTCAACAAATTTTCATCTCATGATTAGATCAAATATTAATCTAACCAATACAAATATATACTAGCAGTGCTTCAACATTTATTCATGTGCATACATGAAATGTAACCAAAATATTGTGACATTCTTCCTTTAACAACACTGCCCATGCATTAATTATAAGAATATAAATATCAAACATGTCTATAAATAACCCTTGCCAGTTCTACTATTGTAGACAACAAGTGTTAGTACTATTGTAAACTATGATTGTTAAGAGTTTGGGTAGTGCACAGTACACTCTGTGTGAAGTTTGACTATAAATTATTTCTCTGTTGACTAGGTTTTATAATTGAAAGGCTCACCTTAAAATATTTGTGATATCTTCCTATAGCTAAGAATTTAATTTATTACAATATTTCATTTTTAATGTAAAGAAGGATTTGTGGTGTCTTTCTTTGTTGGTTGAGTAAAATTTCATATGAATTTATTTATTTATATTATATTGCAAACATAGTTGCATTCCAATGTTGAATATGTTAATTCTTTCTCATTAGCACTGGTATTTTCCGCCGCAAGGCCGTTTTTGTTGTTGGTTTACAAGGTTTGATTTCCTTTTTGGATTTGTCTACATATGAATAAATATGTGTTAAGTTCACAACCTCTTGGGGTTAGTTTTATTCTTGACGTGTTAACTACATAAATAATCTATTTAATGTTTTTTCTGTTATTCCTATGATTATTTCTAATTAACGTTATTAGTTATCATTCACATTTTTCATACTTATTTTTCATGCTTGTTTATATTTGAATCACAATCCTGTAGGGCTGCAGGACTGTTCAAGGGTTGCTGGTATCCTATCTTAGCTCAGTAACTAACCAAAATCTCTTTAGTATTATGATATTCCCCCCTCCCCCACAGTCACATTCAACACCATAATAGTTTACAGTCACCTATTTTAAACCTATGTATATATTTCATCATAATTTCAAGGTTAGTTATTGTTCCTCCTTACATTATGGGAATATAGACTTTTCCAAAGTTATCAACTTCATCAACTTGGCCTAGGAACTAACACAAGTCCCTTGCTAAGAAAAATCAAATATTATCATCTACTTTTTATTTATTTATTTATTTTAGATATGTTCTTTAAAACACATCATCATACATTAACATTTCACTATAATAACACAAAGACTTAATCATTTTGTAAGATAGTTTAAACATGCGACAACTCACACAATCTTTCTAGAAATTTCCATGAATATCCAAATGTTCACTGTTGTATTTACAATAATAAACATATATTATAGGTTACGCAATACTTATCTTCTCCTCTTCTTTTTCTTAGTTCGTGAGCCAAACAATCATAGGGAAGGGAATGCTCCTCCCAACCTATGAGGCCTATCACAACACTGTGTCTCCCCTTGAGCCAAATTCACACCCAGGGTAGTTTTGCAACAATGAACTGAAAAAAATTATCCAATGTCTATCTGATCCCAACCAGTCTTAGCCTAGGATTGAAAATAAAACTAAGGACACTGGCTTTAGTTGGTTTCCACTAGCCAACTAGCTCAAGAATCCTAATATTAACAAAGTTCTATCATATATTTGCAATCTCTTCTCCATGAGGTTGCCTCAAGTTATTTTCTTGCCCTCTTGGCTTTCATTTGAAATGTTTTATTCTCAATGAGGAGATGTTTTATTCTCAATGATGAGTTTCGGCAGGTAACTTCCTTTCCCGTAATTTTTCAACTACTTGGGATGTGATCCCTCTCCCCATAACCTTCCAATGTGACTTTATGGGTTAGTTGCTTAAAATGCTTATGTATATATATATATATTTAATGCATTAAACAAATATATTTTAATATTTATATACCCTTCACATGGCCCATGAACTAAATAGTTCTTTCTTACTAGCAGTAAATGAATATTTACAACTTTTACAAGGAGGCACTATAGTAACATAACATAATATAAACATTTTGACTTAGTAAAATAAAATTAAAATATGGTAGAGACGTGTAACTTAATGTAATCTAATATAATTTAAACATTATAACTTGATGAAAATAAAATAAATTAACAAAAGAAAAAAAATAGAACCCTATGAAAATTAAATAATAAATAATAAATAAAAATGAAACATGTATTGGCCGATGGTATTAAGAACCCATGGTATTGAGCCATGATATTCATGTGAAGTATAACATATTTAAGGGGGAAATTAAACTAGTCTAGATCCATCTTAGTTTGATGTAATAATTAGATACGTAATTAGCTATAGAAAATGATGGAGTTGAATCCATGTAGCCTGTAAAGGTAAAATGTTTTTATGGATATGTTCGTGTTGGGCATCTGTATGTGGACCTATGTCTTTTTGTGTGTTTTGTTTCTACCATTGAATGGATGAATACATAATGTGTATCTATGCTTAGAAGCCTCTTCATTCTAATGGTTTCTGTGATAATTATTTTAATATAATATCTTTAACATGTTCTCTTAATTTGAGTGTAACAATGTGCTATAGAAATGAAGCATAGATCTAGGATGGTAAGCTTAGAAATTAGGGAGGAGGTGGGGGAAATATTAGGTAAAATGTAATTCATTTTATCCAATATTTATACCAACCTTCATCCACTTTTTACTAGGTTGGGAAAAATATTTGGTAAAATATAATACTATAATATCACAATTTACCCAATATTTCACCTCAACTCGTCCACATTTTATTGTAAATTTTCTTTATATTTGAAGTATAAAAGTAAACAAATTCAACTATAAAATTAACAAGGGTGAGGGGAAATATTGAGTAAAATGTAATATTTAGGCTCAAGATGAATTCCCCCACCTCAAGCCACTTTTTACTAAGTGGGAGTGGTAATAAATATTGAGTAAATGATAATACTTTAATATTTTATTTTATCGAGAATTATCCACATTTTATTAAAAAAAATCTTTATATTTGAGGTTCATAAGTAAACTAAACTCCTATGTAAAAATTTGATCCTATTATGATAGAAATGTTGTAACATTTAATATTTTGACTCAGTCAAAATAAAATAAAATAAAAAATTAATAAAAGAAATAAAATAAAAAACATAAAATTAATAATTATATGTATATTTATAGTTATAATTAATAATAAAATTAGCCTAAATCCACCTTAACTCTAAATCAACCAAGCACCCAGAGGGATCAAATTTCTTGAGATGCAAACCTCTTTTAAAGTGAAAAAATATTTGATCCCTCTTGATGCTTAGTACATCTGGAGTTAAGATGGATCTAGGGTAGTAATTAATAATTAAATCAGCCTAGATCCATATTAACTCTGGATCTACCAAGCATAAATCTCTTTTCACTATATAATAGGTTTGCATCTCAAGGAATTTGATCCCTCTGAACACGTGGTAGATCTAGTAGTAAAAGTGGATCTAGGATGGTCCATTCAAAATTTGATTGTGCCAAGAGGTTCTCTCCAACCTAGTATAGAAGAGATGTTTTAATGTCTTGTATGGAAGATATCTTGTAATTTTTAACATTTTGGATTAGTCAAATTACATAAAAAATAATAAAATAAAATTTAATAAACAAACAAAAATTAAATTAAATAAAAAAAATAATGATTATAAATATTATTTAATTTTTTTGACTTTCTATAAATACATAAAAATAAAATAATAAAACGAAATAATAATATAGAAATAAAATAGAATAAAAATGTTAAATCATTTAAGTGAAATAAAATATCCAATTACGCTTATGAAACATTTTGACTCACGATTTTCAAAAATAACAACCCATGTTTTTTTCACATAGTATTCTTATGCAATGTATCCTATTTAATGACATAAAATTCTAATGAATTTTCCACACATAAAAATAACTAATTGTGAATTTGTTGTACCAAATTTGAATCTTTTTATGTGAGATCTATATGTAAACACAAAAAAACCACAAAGTGATTAAGGGATCACAGGTGGCTATTATTGTTAAAGATAAGCCTCCCCCTACAAATCACAATACAAAGTTTTAAAAAAGAAAGCGAAAAATTTTAATAAAACTTTTTCATTATGATTTCTTAATTTAAAAATAAAAATAAAATATGTAACATCCCTGTAACCTCACATGAAAACACATGGAATTAGAATTTATTTACAACATTTTCCAACGTGTAAATTTATGAATTACTTGCCATATTCCTTCAAGAACCATTAAATAAGCCATCATCATTAAATGGAGTAATATTTAGTAAAGAAATTGTAAGTTACACAATAATTAGTTGTCACCATTGTAGCATATTAACTTAAACTTCCTGATGTAACCTTGCATCAATTCCATGATTCTTTTAATTCAATTAGTTAATCACCTACTTGATAATATAAAATTACATTATGCAAGGAATCGTCATCATAAAAATGGCACAACATACAACCACATCCTTAAACATCGATATACCTTGGAAACCTTGTAGGGTGAAAACCAACAGAAAGTTAATTTTATTATTAAACATTTGTGAGGGTGTTCACCCCTCACTCAATCTCTTGTAAGGGAGTCCTTCCCTTACCTGTCACCATAAAAAAATGCAAAGAATTATCATTTAAATACAAAAAATCTAGCTAGAAGCTATTACAATGATCATGATATCATTTACCCACAAATCCTTGAGCCTTGTGTCTTTGGGACTAGTTCTTCCCATTAGTGGAATACCTACAACTAACATCCTTCAGCCTGCATAGACCACTATTTTGTTGATTGCTGTAATGTTAAACATAATCTATCTTTTGCATACATCACCACCTTTTTCTACAACTGCTATTGTTAACAAATTTTGATATCATGATTAGATCAAATATTAATCCAACCAATACAAATATATACTAGCAATGCTTCACCATTTATTCATGTGCATACATGAAATGTGACCAAAATTTTGCGACATTCTTCCTTTAACAACACTGCTCATGCATTAATTATAAGAATATAACTATCAAACATGTCTATAAATAAATACCACATTACTTTTATTCTCCTTGCACAAACACATGTTCTTTTCCAAAGGAAAATCACTACAACTATTCTTTTTCTTCTAAAGGATACTAGCATTTTAGTTTTAATCTTCATGCATGTAATAGACAAGCATATTCAAAAGATACTAGACCCGTACCTATTTATTTATATACACAATTATGTAATCCTCTTGAAAGAAATAATACCATAGATATTATTTTTATGCATGCGAATGCATGTTCCTTTCCATAAGAATTTTTTTCCAAAGGAGAATTATTCTAAAACAAAGCGAACATAACTTAATGATTATTTCTCACATGCACTGATTTTTTCTTTCCAAAAGAAATAACATGATAGCTATGCAAAAAACATATTTATTTATAAAGGAAGCTAAGTAAATCTTACATGCAAAACCACATTTCTTTATCAAGTAATCAAATTCATATCAACCATTCTTTCGTGCATGAAAATACATAATATTTTCCCCAAATAAAGCTAATATCATTGATGATCCTCTTATGCATGAAAATGCAAATCATTTTCCTAAAAGAAGGCTAATGCAATAGACATTATTCCTTTTGCATACAATTGCATAGCATTCTTCCAAAGAAACTAGTTGATCAATTATCATCTTTTGGCTTGCAAACAAATATTTATTTCCAAAGGAAACTAATACCCTGGATAGTGGATGCAAATATACGTCTTTCTAGCACAATAATTTTTATTGATTACTCAACAATAACCATTCTTTTCTGTATGCAATAAATCTATATTCCTTTCCATGAAACTAACACAATAATTATTTTGTTAGATAGTTTGGATTTACCACAATATTAGGTGAATCATGTCAACGTTTCGAATCCCAGAAGGGATCCATCTTTAGGACAATGAGTGAATGAAAGAAGAATCAAAGGGAGTTTAAATAAATAATAAATGAACAAAGTTTTAAAAAAGTGACTGAAATCCTAAAACAAATTATACAACCTAAACCTAAATTAATGTAAAAAATATATAAATAACATATTACAAATAACTATTAATTAATTATTATGAACATAAATAATTAATTCTTAATAATAAATATTTTATTTTATTTATTAATTATTTATTCATGGTAATAAATAAATAAATAATACTATAATTAAGTAATTATTAATAATAAATAAGTAATTAATCATTAATAACAAATACATAATTAATTATCCATAAAAAATATTTATTTACTTGTTAATAACTAACTATTTATTCATTAAAATAAATAGATATTTAATATAAATAAATAATCACTAATAATTAATTACTTAATTTTATTTATTTATTAATAGATATTTATTAATTTATAATAAATAAATAATTATTAATAGAAATAAATAATTATTAATAATAATTAATTTACTTATTTGTAGAGTCTCAAATTAATAATAAAGAAAATGATATTGTGGAAACAAAAAATATATAAAGAAATTAGAGTTAATGATGTAAGCTAAAAAATATATCTAATCATGAGATAATATAATTATCATTTAAGGTAAGAAATTCAAGGTAAGGATAAAGACAAGGATAGAAAATTTATACTTTGGATACTATACCTGAGAAGAAGAACTGGAAGAACTAGTATCTCTGATTAGCGGAAGCCAATTTCCATTAATGTCGCTTCTACTATCCCTGTTAAGATTATGTGGGTGCTTCATAATCTCAAGAGCTCCTTTGGTTTTCCTCTTTTGATAGTGTTCTTTCCTGTTGATAATCTTGGCACTTTTTAAACAAACATGATGGTTGGCTTTCAAGGAGTGTTTTGCAAGAGCTGAAGTGTGTGATCTCTCATTCTTAATATCAGCTCTGTGCTCTTTCAATCTTCTTTTCAATGAGCACCCTGTCTTTTCAATATAACTTTTTCCACAAGAATAATCAATTTTATAAACTCCGTTAAGCTGATGTTGATTTATATTATCCTCAACAAACCTCATTCTTTGTTTTATTGTTCCTAATGCTGTAAATTGAATGAATACGTCCCTCTTCCCCAAAATTTTAGCAATATTATCTGTAACTCCTTAAATGTATGGTAGGAATATTTTACCACAACAAACTTGAGGGCTCTGGGAGTAGACTTTCCCTTCAACTCTTTTTATAGATTTCTTAAAATCCTTATATTTAAATCCTATAATTTTAAATACAAAGGTTAAGTGTTCTATCTCTTCATCAAGGTGCTTAGAGTCAGATATTCTAAGGGCACTAACAATAAGAGTGTTAAGGACACCAAATTTTTGAGATGGATGATGGTAAGATTCAACATGAAGATAACTTTCAGTGTGAGTTTATTCCCTAAAGACATGAAGTCCCAAATTACCATCTTCCTTTTTGATAAAAGGAACATATAAAAATGTAATGCTCTTGTGATGTGAGTTAAAAAACCAAACTAGAACAATAATTCCCTCAAGAACAATAGAAAAAAACCTATAATCAATTGAACCATCCAAAATTTATACTTCAACTCTCCACTAGAGAAAAAAAAAAAAGACTGAAGTGGCATAGGCATAGGCTAGGTAGTTACCCTAATGAAATAAAAATTTAATTCATCATCAATTAACCTCTAGAAGATGCACACCATCATATATAACAACTAGCTAGGGTTTGCATCTGGTGTTGCGGGCCCCTTGCATATCAAATCGCCATGTGAACTAAGTTCCCCAAGGCAGCCATGACAGAGTATGGTGTAATGGAAGCCATGTTTAAATATTCATGGCATAATCCTTATGAAAACATTGGTAGAGAGAAACAAGTCAAGTGTAGTCATTATTTTTAAGACATGTATGGATATAATTACTGGTGGCCTGGGTGCAGGTTATATAGACAACCTCTCAAATCTGGCTACTATTTCTTCAATATCTGGCCAAATTCCTCCTTCTCTACTTATTGGCGTATCAATCATTTACTGTTAAACTGACACCCTCATGGGTTTTCCTCTAGAACCCCAATCCTTGTTATAGCTACAATTTATCACATAGAGCCCTTATACACTATTAGAACTGTAATTCCAAAGGAATTACACAAATATAGTATCGGCAGGATTTTCAAATGGAAATAACACAAATAGCGTTGAATACACTATCGGCACTAAAACCCAAGGAAAAAATGCGTTTTAACTAAACAACACAATCGATGGCTTTTATTCTAAAGGATCGGAACAACACAATTGAAGCTTTAATACGGTGATTCCATGATGCGATATGCCACGTGGCTATTGGAAATTCTAAAATTCACACAATAGATTCCACCCACTTCAAACTTGCGATGTGATAACCTTGCAGACCCGAAAACTTTTCAACCCAACTATATAGTATTTCGTGTCCAAGTTTATCAAGGTTTTGGACTTCGGTGGTTCCACAGGTCTCTTCCGCTCCACTTATGGTTATGCGATGCGATAAAGGTTCGGACCTACTATGGGTATGAACTAGATTTAATAATATTTTAGGTCCAGAACTATGTCCAGCTTAAGCCTTTTCATGATTTCCCTGTGTAAAGCTGAGTTTTATCTATGGGACTTAACAATACATTTAAGAAGAATAGCCATGAAGATATAAGGGAAAAGCTATATCAACAAGCTTAATTCACGTATATGATAGGAAAATAAGGCCAAATCACTATTAACAAGGCTCAAAAGGAAATAATCGCCATAAAATACATATGCAAATATACCAGTTAACAGAGAATTATAAGTTCCTATGCACAAAGAGAATTCTTCAAGAACATAATGCCTCCGGGCTCTACCCTCTGTAGAGCTTCCCATTATTTTATTTATAAATGAAGATAGGCCCTCTCGGTCCTTATCCCATACAAAAGCATGCCTTTTACATAGAGTGACTTATGGAAATCATGCATAAAAACTTATTTTCACTTATCCATAAGTGATTATTACATAATGATTTTATTCTTAATTATATTCCTATCTTATACTAGAAAAGCATGGAAACTGCTGGCTAAAGGACCCCACTCCTTTGCCTGTATATTTTTTTGGATTTTTGGAAAAAGTTTGAAGATTTTTCCTCCAAGTCTCATGCTCCTGCATCAGTATCCTGAGGAAAAAATTCTTCATGGGCTCCTGTCCATGAGTTCATCTACAAAACTGCCCAGTTTCTGTAGCATGTCTTCTGTAACCCAAGTAGCTTCATCGGTTGGCTGATTCTTCCACTTTACCAAATACTAGAAGTAATCTTGTCCCCTTGTTTTTTTAAACACCTTCTTATCCAGAATTATTTCTGGATACAAATTCTTTGCTATGGGTAACTATTTTACCCAGTCAATCTCTTTGGTCTCTTGATCTTATGTTGTATCATCTGCAGTTTAACCTTCATACTTGTACAGGTCTGCAACATTAAAAATTGGTGATATTCCAACATCAGGGGGTAACTCAATCTCATAGGCATTTGCAGAAAATTTCCTCAACACTCTGCACGGTCCAATTTTTTTGGACTTCAGTTTGTTGTACTCCCTCTTTGGAAACCTCTCCTTTTTGAGATGTGCTAAAAATAGATCTCCAAGTTCAAAGTTCAACCCTCTTCTTCTTACGTCTACTCTGGTTTTTTAGTTTTTGTTGCTGTCCTACAGCTGCTGTTTCACTTGTTCATGTATTGCTTGCATTTTTGAAGCAAAGTCTTCACCCTCTGCACTTCTCATCTCTTATTTTCCCAAGTTTATTAACTCAACTACTACTCTTGGATGCATTCCATAAACAATATGGAATGGAATATGTCCTGTACTCCTATTAGATGAGTCATTATATGCATACTCAGCTTGTGCCAACACTTGATCCCATTGCTTTGGATGTTCTGTAGTAAGGCTTCTTAAAAGATTGCCAAAACTCCTATTCACAACTTCAGTATGTCCATTAGTTTGTGGATGATAGGTAGAACTAAAACTTAATTTAGTTCCCAATTTCTTCCATGGTGTCCTGCAGAAATGTCCAACAAATTTGGAATCCCTGTCTGAGACAATACTTTTAGGCAATGCATGCGATCTTACAACCTCCTTAAAAAACAAATTAGCAATGTGGGAAGCATCACTAGTTTTATAACATGGAATAAAATGTGCCATTTTTGAAAATCTGTACACTAAAACAAAAATTGAATCATTACCTCTTTGAGTCTTTGGTAAGCCCAAAACAAAATCCATACTTACCATATCCAAAGGCTTATCTGGAATTGTTAATGGAATATAAAAACCCGTGTGTTGGCTCCTTTCCCTTGCATGTTGATAGACTTTGCAAGTTTTCACATACTTCTCCACTTCAGATTTAATTTTCAACCAGAAATAAAATATGTTCAATTGTTCAAAAGTCTTCTCTATGCAAAAATGTCTTGCAAGTCCTCCACTATGTTTTTCTTTGATTAAATTCTCCCTCATTGAACAATTTGGTATGCACAACTAATTTTTTTTAAACAACGGTCCATCTTGTAAGAATTAATCCAACCATTTACTCCTATCCATCAAAATAGGATTTTTACAAGCCTCAAATGCCTCTTTAAAATCTGGATCTGCTTCATACAATTCTTTAAGAAAATCAAAACCCAACACTTGGATTTGACTCTCTTGAAATAATACATTCCTCCTACTTAAGGCATCTGCAACTTTGTTTGATTGGCCATTTATGTGCTTCAAAACAAAATGGAAACCTTGAAGATACTCTACCCATTTGGCATGTTTTTGGCTAAGCTTTGGTTGATGCATGATATATTGTAGTGCATGGTTATTTGAATAAAGGATGAATTCCTTTGAAATTAGATAATGCCTCCATTTCTTCAATGACTGCACAACTACATAGAACTCTTGTCATAATAAGAATACTTCTTTTTTGAATCATTTAGCTTTTCACTAAAATATGCTATTGTTCTATCTTCCTAGCTTAAAACACCTCCAATTTCTTCTCCGCTCACATCACACTTCACTTGGAAAGGCTTACTAAAATTAGGTAGAACCAAAATAGGCTTTTTAGTAATTTTCTTCTTTAATAGCTGATCTTTTTTATTTTATTTATTTATTTTTATTTTTATTTTTTTTGTATTTGCTGCTTCAGCAGTCCATCTAAATGGTTGTTTGTCCTTCTTTATGGTCTCAATAATAGGTGCATTAATCTTACTAAAATTCTTAATTAATTTTCTATAAAATCTAGAAAGACCATGAAAAATTCTTACCTCAAAAACACTCTTGGGTGAAGGCCACTCCATGATTGCCTTGATCTTCTCTGGATCCATCTTTAGCCCTTCAGCAGAAATAACAAAACCCAAGTACAGTAGCTCTTCTTTCATGAATGAACACTTCTTTGAATTCAACAATAATTTCTTCTGTTGCAGCGTTTATAAGACATAATTTAAATGCCTCATATGCTCCTCCTTAGACCTGCTATAAACTAATATATCGTCCATATATATTATTACAAATTTACCAATGAAATATTTAAAAACTTCATGCATGAGTCTCATAAACATACTTGGTGCATTTGACAACCCAAAAGGCATTACTCTCCACTCATATAATACCTCATTTGTCTTAAAAGCGGTTTTCCACTCATCCCCTTCTCTTATCCTTATTTGATGATACCCACTTTTAAGATCTAGTTTTGAAAAATACTTTGATCCACTCAAGCAATCCATTAAAGCTTCAATTCTAGGTAATGGAAATCTGTAACTGATTGTGATTTTATTGATGGCTCTTGAATCTGTACACATTCTCTAGCCTTCATCTTTCTTTAGACTCATCATTGTTTGTACTGCGCAAGGACTCAAGCTTTCTCTGATCAGCCCTTTGTCAAGAAATTCTTGCACCTACTCCCTAAACTCTTCATTTTTGTAGGATTCATTATGTAAGCTACTTTGTTAGATAGACTTGCTCCAAGAATCAAATCTATATGATGGCTAATTCTTCTAATGGGTGGAAAATCATTTGGCAAATCATCAACAATAATATCACAATAGTTCTCCAACATTTCTTGAATTTCAATGGGTAAATGAGAAATTTTGAGTAGAATTCATTGTTACCTTGGGCTTGCAAATTATAGCAAAATTTACCTCATTCTCTTCAATCTACTTCAAGTATTCCTTTCCTCCTAATAACATAGTTTTTGCATCAGTCTTCTTTCCTGGTACATCTTCTTCCTGCAGAGGCAACAACGTATGATTGACACCATCCTTTCCAAACTTGTAGGTGTTTCTTTTTCCATCATGCATGGATTCTCTGTCGTATTGCAAAGGTCTTCCAAGCAATATGTGACACACATCCATTGGCATCACATCACATACAATTTTATCTTTATACTTTCCCGCCTGAAATTCCACTTCTCACTGTTCATATACTAACAGTTGATATCCCTTTTGTAGCCATGACACCTTCTAAGGTGTTGGATGTTTCATTGTCTTCAGCTTCAATTTCTCCACCAATTCTGTAGAGAACAAATTATCAGTGCTGCCACTATCAATGATCATCTGGAAACATTTCCCTTGGACTTTACACACTGTCCTGAATAAAGTCTTTCTTTGTCCCCTGAGTGGGCTCCTTCTAGTGATTGAGAGCTAGTTGGGACAGATGGTATACCGATGAACATTTTTGGAGTGATAGCAGGGGGTTTTGCCATCGCTGTGTCAGACGACACAGTCCTAGATGTTGACGGTTGTTAGACATTTCTAGTCTATCCAAAATATTACCTAGCGATTCTGTAGGAGCTTCCGCTGGCGGTAGACTAACTTCTGACGAAGAAGGATACAGAGTGATCCTGACTCCAAATTGCGATGGAGTACTAGTTGGAGGATCTTCCACAATCTCTTCTATGGCAATCAAACCAGGTGGAAGGGGTAGATCGTTAGGTCCGTAGAATATTTCTGGTGCCGAAGAAGGTATGGAATCGGCAGCGACAAATGTTTGAGGAGCAAGACTTTCCGAATCGGTTGTAAATGGAACTGGTTCGGTAACACAAGTGTTTACCCTGAGACTAGGATCAGTACTACTGTCCTTCTGTGGCTGCTGAACTTCTTCTGTAGAGGCAAGGATTCCAGAAATGTTTGGAGTAACCAGAGTCTCTGATGTTGTTGGAACACTTGTTCTAACTTTAACAGGAGATTTGGAACCGGTTAAATGAGTTCGCTTTGTCCGTACTAGCTTCGATTCCAGAGAAAAAGATGGTTGACTCGTAAGCCTCCACGAACGATGGGGTTTCAATTGACTTTCTTCCACGATTGCGGATTACTCGATCAACTAAAAATAAAGGGGAAGTATGTTTCCGAATTAAATGAATTTTAGACGCTTTGACAAAACTTGTTTTTTCAATTTTTAAGAGTCGAGAAAAAACAAAAGATGACTCTAGTCTCCTTCAATTTTTAATGAGTCTGAAGTGACAAGTGCTCAGATGGACCTTTTCTGTTAAAGAGTCTGAAAAGGAACGAAAGGGACTGCTTTGGAAATCTAGGTAGAGGTATTACCAAACCAATCGCAAAACTGCATAATACTTTTTACGGTACGGCAGTCAATCTTCCCGAATGCTGTGTTCAGTGCATTGCGATCGATAGGGCGGCAGACACGGCTTCCTATGGATAAAGGATTAAGCCTATTGTGGTCACCCAAAATATACTCGACGGTACGTGGGAGCACAAGTCCATACTGGCACTTATCGTCTCAAAGTGGAGGAATCACCCAACCATCAGTGAGAACAACAGTTACCAGGCTTTACGACGCCGGAATACGTCTCTAGCCTAGACTTCTAAATGTTGTGCATTAGGTTCCAAAGCGTTGTTAGATTCATCGAATTTATTTTATAGTTGATCTTGTTTATGAATTTTGCCTTTCAGGTTCACTGCGAGATGTAGATGTAATTCCTAAAATGCAATCTAAGATGATAAACAATCTTTTTATCTTCTTTGTGCAATGAAAATCCTAGCTACTAAGGAAAGAAAGACAAAATTCTTTCCCAAAGAGCAAAGAGCACACTCTAAATTCACTTTCCTAAATCAAACCAATCAGACTGTCTAAATGCAAATGCACATGCATGTATTTGTTTTCGACTTTCTTAGTATATGAATGATAAGAAGAAAGTTGAGGCACAAATCTGAATTTCTTTTCAAGCGACAAATATCAACAAGTTTCTTTTCGAAATAAAAAATGGAGACGATCACAACACCTTACGATTTTAAAATGAATACTTGTTTTGACACTAGAAAAATTACAAATTTATACCAAAAACAATAATAACAGGATAATCGACTATCAAGAGCAATCAAACTCTTTCCTACGATTGAAATCGACACTTGCGACAGTTTCAAATCAAAGGATGACAACACGATTATGCTACTTTTGCAAAGGAGAATTGAAAATGACTCAACAAACACAGAAAAACATTTACAGTTCTTTGGTACAAAGAAGGCGGAATAACAGCAAGGAAAAGGGGTTTAAAACAGACATATACTGATCACAGGCAGCAAAATTCAGGAATAGAACTGGAAAGAATGAATCACAAAAACCAAAACTGCACAAAGCCTAGCCTGATCAGCGCACCTGTAACACAGGGAATTTGAAATGAAGCGCACCTTCTACACTCGGGAAGTGCGCTGAATTTCAGATTCTCAGAACAGTACCTGCGCTGGGCCAGAAACGAGACTTTGTTTGGGTTCCGGGTCACAGTTTGCAGTTCAGTTCATGGGTTTTGGCCGAGCAAAAGGTAATCAGTAATTCAACAATCAGGGGTAGATCTAAGGAGGATCTAAGAGCTATCACAAGGGCAATTAGAGATTTTGTGAATCAGTTGTTTAAATCATAAACAGATCCCGTAGATGGACTGAAGTAGCATTTATCTACTTTGCATTTGCTATGGCAAATGCAGTTCAAATGCTACCTGTAAGTTTATGAAATAGACAACAAGGAAGATAAACAAACAAACTAATTCGTCAGTTCAAATGCTACCTGTAAGTTTATGAAATAGACAACAAGGAAGATAAACAAACAAACTAATTCGTCCCCAGTGGAGTTGCCATTTTGTTACAGGGAAAAGTGTCTACTCAGAACTGCTTATCCCACTAAGGTGTGATAGCTACCTTAGAAACAAACATAGTAAAGCTACTTTCGTTTTTCCTTTATAAAGTATAGATAGAGAGGAACAAAGAAGACCAACCTCTGTCTTGCGCTAATCTCCTGGTTTGATTCCTCTCTTCCTTTATAGTATTTTGCTACTTGTTCCCTTGCACGCCCAGCTTCACAGAGTACCTGTAAGGTCATAGTAGCATAGCACTATACAAAGACATGGATCTATAATCATAAACAATCTAGGATCAGATGTAAATTGACCATACAAATGCAGCAAACCTAAATGACACAAGAGTATGGAAGAAAACTTGAATAGCTTTTATTGATAAACAAGAAAAAACCAAGAGGAGTTACAACCAGTTGTTCTAACCCAGCATCAACCTCTCAGCAAGGAAGCCCCTCTTCACCTCATACAAAGCTTAAATCACCCAACAATCTGATGTTTGTCTGAAGAAACCAACAACAATTCCTTACAATATGCAAAATTCCAGCCTCTGGATCTCTGGGATGAGGGATCCATATATAGATATCTGTAAGGGAGATGAGTCAGCTTATGATTTGATTAGTGTATTCCCTCTGATAGTTCTTACTTCCACATGGAGATTGATGATCTCTTACTCATCCTTGGTCGAATTCAGAGAGGAAAGTGTCACAGGAGAAGTTTCTGGAAGCTTCCATTGCCTCTCCACCTCGCGAAATGACACTGCCATTTGTCATTTCTCGCCCATCGCACCCCATAGAAGGGCTTTTTGAAATGCAACGCACCCAAACAGTGTATTTAGGTGAGATGCAACGCACCTGGCCTGTGGAGTAGCTGAAATGATCCTGTTTTGACCAATTCTGAGCAGTTTTTCATGGAGAACTTCTCGGAGAAGCTGTAATCTGTTGACCTTGTTCCTTTAGGGGTTAGAACAACACTTTTAGGGACTTAGGAGCCCTTGGTTTATGGACATTTCATGCTTGGGGTTGTAGTGCCCAAAAATGTCTATAACAGGGAGTCCAATTTTACCAAGTACTTGTTCCCAGAAGTACACCCATTCCCAGAAATCATCCACTTCTGCCAAGCTTGCTATATTCCCAGTCAAAGAGCCATAGCCACCCCTGAAAAACAAGTTTTATTCTCTATTCCTACAGAATCAATCAATCAAATGCTATAGATCTAGCCAGGCCCCAATCAAACCCCTCTTTCCATTGAAGTTTTACTTGAACTATACATAAACCTAGACCTTCCCAAGAAGGCTCAGATTTTTCAAACTTTCATCGTAGGGGAGTCTCATACTCCAACAAATAGTCCTCCATATGATGCCACCATTTTTTCTGAAAGAGGCATACAAATTATAACCATGCTCTCTTGCATTCTAGGGTACACCACAGATGAACATGTGGATGAGGTTGTCCTTGTTTTCCTTTCTATATTTTTCCCAAGCAAGCCTCCTACTACAATTTACAACTATGATCAGTTCATAGTAGACAGAATCCATGAATAGTTTATTAGATTACCAACTGAGAGAGTCTTTAAATATTCATCAGTGTTATTTCATATGTTCTTGTACCTTCAGTTAGACAAATTTCTTGTCAGCATCCAAAAGTTAGACACCAAATGCAATCCAAGATCTGTCATCTATTGGACACCATTGATCCAAAAATACTCCACTATTTTTTTCTCTAAAGACTTCATTGATTCATTTTTCCATCCACTTATAAATATGATAACTAGTAGCTATCAGCCCACGATCAGTGAGGAGATCAAAAGAGTTTTACAGTTGGCAAAGAACAATAGAGTGGGAGACTGGTATCTATACTAGGACCACATAGAGATCAGGATATATGGATGCCAACTGGCTCCCTACAAATTTCCCAAATACCTCCCCATGAGGATATTTGCATTAAAGTACTTTAGGCTGATTATAAATTCCGATGAAGTCAATTTCCTATCAGCTAGGAAGAAGACCTAGTTTAAAATGAAAAATCAATTCGACCCCTTTATTTGTAATAATAGGGAAGATGGACTAGAGGTAGATAAAATTTTGCAGTAGATGAATTTCAAGAACAGTTTTATGTTGCAATATGACCCTCATGGAGTCATAAATAAACTAAGGCTGAAAGTCAAATAGGGTCCATTCATACATCATCCTAGGCCAGACATTGAGAGATTTTCCAACCAGTCAAAATGGTTGGAAAACACTTTGATAGATATGGAAAATATTGTAGTAGATGTGGAGAATACATTAATAGATGTGGAAAAGTAGATTGATACTAGTTCCTTTCTGTAGGTTCCAGCCCTAGAAGAATAAATGAATATTCCTCCTACTTTGTAGACTCCAGCCAATGAAGTTAGAAATGCCAAAAGAACCAGGGAAAAAGGTTCTAGTTCAGCAACGGAAACTACAGATGACCAACTTGAGATCAGTTATAGGAAGAGGCCCAAACTTAATCTTGTAACTGAACAAGAAGACACCATTGACATAGTGGAAATCACTGACACTGAAACAATGGTTGGAAGGAATAAAGGCCCAGTAGCTTCAGAAGAAACACACCAACCTTCTACCTCAAACACCCAACTTATTGAGAAACAACTCAGCATTGAAGTCTCTTCATCCAGCAAACCAGTGGATAAAGAGAAAGATATTAAGGAGAAATAAAAAGAGATTAAGTTGAGGAATGAGGCATTGAAGGCTGAGACTTATGATCAGTACTTCAAGCAAGTAGCTACCAATCAAAATAGGTTAAGGTTATCCTTTGACATTAAGACTGGGAAGATGCAAATGACATTCATGCAACATACAGTCAAGCAACAAAGATCATTAGCAGACTATAAGAAAACAAATTTTGAAGTTTTGGCTAGGGATGTTCACCCCATTGACCAAATTGAGTTCCATAAGCAGGCAGGTGAGATGATCTATTCCACCATGACAAATAAAGCTATGATTACTCACAAACTTCAAATTTCATTGGGTAATATTACTGCACAATACAAGCTGGAAAAGGCCTCCTCATAGACCAAGGACAACAGAATCAAGTCACTGGAAGACTTGGTGATTGAGCTTGGGTATAATCCAAATGATGTCAAAGCTACAGAGAAATTAATAAAAAGGAAGAATGAGGATGTTACTGCTCTAAAGAAGCAACTAAAGTTGTCTCATTGAGAGCATCCACAGACCAAGGAGGTCATTTAAAGACAAACCCAACAAGAGGAGATGATGGACCTCATTCTAAAATTAAATGATCAATTAAAGGAAATGGAGAAGGAATTGGATAGTTTGATACAGTTGAAACATTCCAGCCTTGAGACAGGCACTGCCACTGCCATTCACACAATGACTACAATAGTTCCATCAACCTTGGTAGTTTCATTAGCCCCCACAACTCCACTGGCTACAGTACTTCTAGCTACAATGTCATCTACATTAGCAATAGGTTCAACAATAGTAACAACTCAGCCAAGTGATGAGGACATGTCCATTCAGACCTCTGAGATAAATGGACTCAAAGAACAATTAAGGAGTCTAAAAGGATGAGAAGAAATTGGCTCAGATTATGCACAAAGATGAAATTCAGAAGTCAACCAGGATGAATGAGAGGATAAATAACTTAGAGAAAGAGCAAACATTGAAGGAGCCACTTGGCCAAGCTAAAGAATAGCTATGGGCCAATATCATTGACTCTGTCAATGATATTTGGCCATCTATACAGGTCATATTTGAACAAAATGACTTAGCCAAAGAGGCTACAAAAGTAATTCAAAGAGTTAAGGTTGAACTTGGACACATGCCAAAAGAAGCCACCAAATTAATCCACTTCCTTAACTCTAAAAAAAATATGAATTGCAGGAGTTGGACATAGTTAACAGGGCTGGCATCATACTAGAGGTGAAAAAGTGGTCACCAAGAGGAATTTGATGATGAACCTTTGAGGAAAAATGCCAAACCATACAACTGGCTATAGACGGGTTCATAGTTAAGTTTTATCCTTTGACGTAGAAAGGTCTACCAAATCCTTTGGTAATAAATGAAAGATTGAAGCCACAGGAAGACTACAATAGGAAAATCAAAGAGGTGGAAAGATATCAAGCCAATAATTCTTCTATGAAGGAGATGCCTACAGGAAAGGTTCTGTTTCAGACATTTGAGAACCTATTTTACCTCCAGCATGAGGTAAAACACCTTTTTGTGAACAGATCCACCTTTGCCAAGTACACAGAAGAAGATGAAATCTACAAGAATTGGTAAATATCAAATTACCAGATGCAGACACATGGGAAATGTTAAATGACATACTGTAAAAATGCACAGTAAAAGTGAAAAAACCACAGTGAAAGAAAAGTGACAGATCAACCAGATGAAAGAGTATTAGGTGAAAGTGTATCAATTAAAAGGGCAAAGTAAAAATAAAAACTAGCGTAGAAGACCAATAGCAAAGGATAATAAACATCAAAAGATCAAATCATAAAGAAAAGACAACCAAATAAACAGGGACAACTTACATGAGTTGAATATCTGTCTCTATCTTCTTGCATGAAGATATTTCTTTTTCCTAGATTAATTCCCAAGATAGTTTGGGATATTTTGTAAACTATTTTTGTGTTAATACTTTGTAATTCGAAGTATAGAGGATGGATTGCTAGACATTTCTATAGTTGTATTAATATGAAACCTAAGGGTTCACTATACCATTTTTCAAGTCAACAGACTGGACTGAGTGAAAAGAGATTTCATTACAGGATTCATGTGTTGAGATACTGTAATGAAGTATTTTCTTTGTAAAATTGTTATTTTATTATGTGTTTCACAAACTTGCTTGTTATCTAAATTGAATGAATTAACTAGAAATTTATTTCAGAATTTGTTTAAGTACACTCTGCCTTGAACAGTTAATCATTTTAATTTTTTCTTCTGATATCTAGATCTGAGAATCCTTAATTTCTCTCCCATCCCGGTTGACCTCTTTCACTTCCTTCATTATCTGGTTTAAGGAACCCTTAATTGCTCCTTGGATCCGATTGAAAACCACTTCACCATCTAGCCTTAAGATCTGAATTTACTCAACTACCTTTCCCTGTAAACACTATCTTTAGAACTTAATCTAGTCTTGTTTGCTTGACATTTGACCCCATAGCCCAATGGTAAAAGACATCCCTCTATCCATCTAAGTAAGTGATCCCACCACCAAATCAAAATCAAAACCCAAGTACAATCATATCTAGCCTAAAATAAATTAACTAAACAAAGTTAAATCATAAAGAGAGAGTCCTCTTTGAGCATCAGGAAGGCTAGATCCTAATCTCCGAAGTGGGTTTTTGGTTACCTCTATCATTTCTTTCACAACAACTCTAGAGAAATTTCGGAGTGATAACACCTCCTATACTAGCTTTCCAACCCCATGAAAGATCTCATCTCATCCACACTCTTAGGAGATACCCACTCCATAATGGCCCTTATCTTGTCTGGATCTACTACAATGCCCTACTTGGAGACAACATGTGCCAAGTAGCGTATCTCAGTTTAAAAGAAACTACACTTTCTTAGCTTAGCATACAACTGATGCTCCCTCAACAACCTTAACACTACTGCTAAATGCTCATCATGCTCTTCCTAATTTTTAGAATATACCAATATATCATCAATGAACACAGTAAAAAACTTATTTAAATATGGATGCAATGCACTATTCATCAAGCACATAAGCATAGCTGGAGCATTAGTTAGGCCAAATGGAACTACAAAAAGCTCACAATGCCCATACCTTGTCCAGAAAGCGGTCTTGTAAATGTCCCCCTGTTTAATGTGTACCTAATGGTATCTGGATCTTAGATCAATGTTCGAGAACACTACTGCTCCCTTTAGCTGATCAAACATGTTATCAAGCCCTGGTGAAGGGTACCTGTTCTTGATGGTCGTTTTTGTTCAACTTCTTGTAGTCAATGCATAATATGAGAGTTTCGTCTTTCTTCTCCACAAAAAATACGGTGCACGCCAAGGTGATACACTTGGCCTATGTATCCCTTGTCCAACATTTTCTTCAACTACAAATTTAACTCGACCAACTTAGGTGTGCTCATCATGTAAGGTTCCTTTGATGCTGGAGCTTCCCCAGGCACTAATATAATAGAAAAGTCTACCTCCCTCTGAGGTGGAAACTTTGTAATGTCCTCAGGAAATACATCCTGAAAATGCTATAGAATTGGGTACCTGCTCAACACATCTGCATCCTCAACCTCCTTACTCTTATCACTAGAAATGTGCACTACAAATAACATACAACCTTTCCTATGGCTACTCTCTACATAACTATCACCATCCTAACTGATGTGGCTTTCTTCTTACTGTGCAAGACTCCTGGTTCCCCATTGTCATCAACACACTCAATGGATATGTCATAACAATCTACCTTGGTTCTATTAAGATACAACCAATCCATGCCCAACAACATACTGTATGATTCCAACGGTAATACATTCAAATATGTTGTTGCTGGCATACCATTCAAATCAAATGCAGAATATCTTACCCAATGATGAACTCGCTTTGTTGTACCTATAGCCAACTACACTAACCAAGATTCTCCATGCAATTCCTTACTCCAACCATACTTATCCACCAAGTTAGGACCAACATAGATATAATTAGATGCAGGGTTAATCAAAATAAAAATAACTTAATCACAAAGCTTACCATCCATCTCAATGATAGATGCTTGGTGCTCTGCTTGTCTGTTTTCCATGGCTGCATAAATACGAGGAATACTCTGCCCCACATCCCCAATAGTCTGCGCCTCTTGTGAATTGGATATCTTAGGATTACCACCCTCATTCTATAGACAATCTCTCCTAAGTTGTTCCTCAACACATGTCCAACACTCCAACCGACTAGTGGCCTCTCCTCTATGTTGTTGTTGTGACCCATGTCCTTGTCTAGTTGCATTAAAATTCTATTGCAGTGCCATATTTTATTTCTCATTTGCATTTTGAGGCCTTGCTCTCTTAGGCTGCCATTTACCTTTACCCTTTTATTTCCCTTTCCATCCTTGGTGAGATTCATTCTTATGATTTGACTATTCATATCAATGATTCAATTTCCCAATTACTTTCTCAAGTGATCAAGCCTCATCATACTCAATCCGATCTCTAAATACTAATGGAAAACCACTGAAAAATCGTTGAACTTTATCCTTCTCATCTGTAAGATATGGTACATAGCTCAATAGCTCCATAAACTTAGTCATGTACTCTTCATCTGTCATTGACCCCATATTTATCTCATACAATTCTTTGGCCTTACTGTTATAGTGCCTTTCTGACAAGTACTTCTTCTTGAAAAGCCTCTTGAACTCCCGCCAAATCAAGTCATCTGTCCTGACTTCTCTAACCTGGTTCACATTTCCCACCAAATGTATGCTTTACATTTTAATCTCAAATGTTAAAATAAAAGGAGAAGTATGAGAGTTTGATCTGTCTCCAATTAAAATTGCATCAAAAGCATCAATTTTATATGGGGGATCAATTGGAGGTTTTCCTTTTCCTAGTGAAGATATTGCAATTGGCAAAGGAGATGTAGGAACAACATTTAATTCTTTCATCAATAATTTTTGTTGTTGCTTACTCACCTCATACATGGAAATATTAGCTTTAACTTCCTTCATATCTTCCACAATGTTATACTCTATATATTTATTAGAAATACGAAGAGTTTTAGATGTAGAAGGGGAATTTGAAGAGGATGGAATGAATTCAAAAAAATTAGGAGGAGATTTTTCGGTTACACTTTTATCTTTTTGACAGGAGTAGTTGATCCCTATTTTTGATTGGATAATGATGAATCAATAAATTTTTTACTCCTAGTCTCTATTGGTAGAGCTTCTCCTTCTTCGTTTTCTGATGTAGTAAGAATAAAATCCCATAATCCATGTGATTCCACCAACTCTTCCTCTTCCGATTCTTCCACAGATAGGGTTGATTCTTCATCTTCATCTTGATCTAATTCAAACTGAATATAATATTTGGTGGTTGAGTTGATGAAGGCTGAACTTTCTTGAAAGGTCTCAAAGGCCTTTTTGAAGAATCTAATACCTATTTCTTAATCTCAACCATTTCGTTTGACATTGTTCAGAGGAATTTTTGTAATCCTTCTAGATCAAAAGGGTCCTTAGATGGATTACTTTTGTTTTCTTCCTTGAAAGTCACTTTCTTTGACTTTCTCTCTTCAAGAGTAATTTTCTTCTCTAAAGCTAAAATTTTCTTTTCGACAGATAAAGCTTCTTTCATGTTGTCACTTAAAGTGATTTTATTAGCTCTATCTATGAATATCGTAATATTAGAGGGAAATGCAGAGATATACCATTCTATTTGTACATCTTCACGGTTAGGTTATGAAGTTGTTGGAATCTTATTAAGCAATTTATTGAACCTAGAATTAAAATCTTTGATTCTTTCACCTGGATTTGTTTTAAGATTGGAAAGATCATTAATTAAAGTAGTTGTTGTACGATCATCACTAAACTTGGTCAGAATTTTTTCTTGAAATGTATTCTAATTATTAATTGAACCCGATGGTAAAGAAAAGTAACAGGATCTTGCTGATCCTACAAAATTATAGGGAAAAATCCTACATACACAATCTTCTTCTAAAACCCCATTTAGGTTAATGGATAACATATAATTATGTAGGTGTTTTTCAACTCGCATCCCTTCATCAAGATTGAACTTGGGTAACCATCTTTTTGGATGTTTAGGTAAAGGATGAACGGGTGCAGGAATGTTGACTGCCCCTGGATTGGTCCAAGGTCTATTAGCCATTCCAGGAATTTGGGTAGAAGAAACTATAGTAGTAGAATAGGTTGACTGTGCGGAGGAAGTAGGCCCTATGCTAGTGCTAGGTAAACTACCACTAGTTGATTGAAGATGAGGGGTATCAATGGAAGGATTGATCAGATGAGAGGAATGATGAGGGATGAAATAAAGGTGTTTTTGGTGGAGAAGAAGATAGAATCTCACAAGTAGATGATTGTGATTTATATTTCTTTATATTTCTTCGGTGGGAAGGTAAAGGAAACTTGAATGGAGTAACCATAGATTTCTCACTTTGGGAACGAGTCAAAATAGGAGAAGTCAGGAAAGATGACGATACACTACCTTCAGATAACTCAGAATGTTGAGACCTTTCTTTTGAAATAGAAATTCCTTCTAATTTCTGAATTAAGGTGTGAACTTCAAGTAACTCCCATGAAGGAGGTTGGTCAGATGTCTTAGGGAGCATGCTAGGATATTTTGTAGTTGTTTTTACAATTTCCGGTCTAGGAGTAGGATATTTTGAATGAGATCTGGAAGTTGGGGGAGATTTTGAGGGAGAATGACTCTTAAGATGACCTTTTGATTTGGGATTAAACCTTGTTTCCATTCATAGCTGGGGCCCTCCTTCTAGTGCCAAAAATGTTGAAGGCTGGAAAATATTTTCCTAAACCTTAGGGAATACCACCTAGCCGGGAACTTAAGGAAGCTCCTTCTCCATTGGAATTGGTGGGTCTTACTGGGGATAAAGGGACTAGTTTCCCATTTAAAGAGATATAATAGAATAATAGAAACAAAATGAGACTAATGGAATGATTTAAAAGCTAAATATGATATTAGTAAATAAACTTATTCTACTTACTTCTTGGGAATAATATCTCTTTATATGCGATTCATAAAATGATTTCACAAAGCATGCACCAATATAGATCATTAAACACTTTATGAAAGGAAAACAAATAAGATAAACTAAATTCATTAAATGGTTAATTAATTTAGTTTATTAAAACTTAATCACATATAAGATCTCGTTATCTCATATACAATCACAAATGATACAATCCTACACATCAATAGTGACAATGTTTGATTGTTTTCAAAGCATTCATATAATGAAATAACTTATAAGAAATTCACTATGTATATTAATGAAACATAATAGTAATCTAAAGATAATAGTAAACGATACATCAATACATTACTCATAAAAAATATAACTTCCAGTTCAGCTTCTCAATTAGATAACTATGGATTTAAACAATAATGCAAGTTCAATGAGGTCTATCAAAAATTTAGAACCCCTTTTTAAATGCATGAAAGGGGTTTAAATAGTCTATTAATATTACAAAAATAGTAAACTAAATAAAAGTCTTCAGAAAAATATTCAACTAACTAAGATAAAATAAAACAAAGATAAAGATAACAATCTGTTGCAACAAGAAATTCATGACTGTGCTCCAGGCTGATTCTTCAGTTGTTCTTTGAGCCAACATATGTCCGTCATTAGCTTCAATTTGGGAGGATGAATTAGTTGCATGTGCATCTACCTCATAAATACCGCATAAGTGAGTGATGGAAGAAGTTGAGCCGTTGCATTAGAGAGACACCTCAACACTAGCCATTGACTATGTGGCTTCACCAAGAAATGCCAATAACTTTCAAGGTTTACTTTTGATAAACTTTGGATGTCTTCGACCTTCTTCTTGGATGTTTCCTGCCATGACTGTTTCAGATATTTGATATCTGGCAAGGTGTCCTTTGGGAATTCCGATATTATATTGGTCTGCAATAAGGTATCATTGATATATTTAGTGAAATTAGAAGAAATATTTCTGGCTTTGATATAGCCATTTCTGTTTGTTTCGTTTTGATATCCTAGTCACCAAAAATGATATCCTTTTGAGATTCTTCGATTCAAGGAAGATCAACTGATCTTCCTTCAACACTGCCTTGCCAATATATATTGCCAGATATTTTCTCATCAATTTCTTCATAGAATGTTCATAGATCAGACAATTGGTTAACTAAAGAACTACTAGTCTTACAAAAATCATGAATTCAAGTTATTTGTGACAAAATATAGCCTATTTATTTGTAAGGAGTGTATCCAGTTCTCCTACTTCCTTTCAGACTTGATTTATTTATGTATTTTCCTTCAAATGGTTAATCTTTTGTTGTTGTTTTTGTACCTGTGCATCTTTGTATTTGATTTCAAATTCAAATTGTAGTTTTAATTCATTAAAACTTTTCTGTAATTCGGCAAGGTTTGCTTGTCATTGTTGCTCAATCACCTACCTTTCATTCTAGAGATATTTTTCTAATTGAATAATCCTCTGGATTTTTTTTTCATAAGTAGTTGAATTTCTGTTGCTTTATCAATAGTAGCACTAGCATAGGCTCCTGCAAACTGTGAAAGTCTATGTAATTCTTCATTAGGGGCTATTAGGGATCCTTTCCAAAGAAATTAAAAAGGAGTTTCATTTGAAACTAATGCCTCTACCTACTCCATATTTCTCTTCTTTATTGACCTGCTCAATACTGCTTTATGTTTCAGATTGTAAATTACATCCAAAGGAGGGATTTCTTCAATTTTTAGGATTATCTCCGATGTAGGAAACGCTGGGATAATTTCCATATCCTCAACAACAACAGTCTTCTATGGAGCCTTAGCAGTAGTCTTTTCGAGAGCCTCAGTAGTGAACGAGGTTGTCCCTTCAGGTTCTGGAACCTACTCTATTTATTTTTTGACTGTAGTATTTAGATTATGAGTTTCTTCAGTTGATAAGACATGATTAAATTCCTCCCAAATTTCAACCAACTTATTTTCTTCTTTTACTTTCATCATTTGCTCAACAACTGCTGTAGCTATCTTTGAGACTTGAGAAATAATTAGATTCCTTGACGAGGAGGCTGATGTATTTGAAACTTCACGATTCTATCAAGATTGTCTTAACAAAATTTCTGGTAGATGGGATATTCTCCGATCACGATATTGATTAAACTTGAAAAATTCTTTACGAGTTAGACATTCTGCCACTAACTTTTTAACCATGGATTACTCTAGAACCATCTCAAATAAATCATCGAATTCATCAGGATCAGTTGAGAACTGCCTAATTCTAGCTTGTGTCATGACCTCTTGTGACTCCATTGGGATCATATTGCCTATTTGGGATGGTTGGAATAATAAAGGCTTTGATTTGGTCAATTTCAAGCTGAGCATGCTTGAAATTTTCCAATGTATAGGTACCATAGGAAATAGGAAAAGGAGGACAAATAGTTTTCTTAGCATCCTTGAGAATTTTAGTCAAACCATTACCAATTGTTTGGTAGGCAATTTCTTTGGCGAGTAATTTATCTAGGACAAAAAGAGGCAAAACATGAGGATGGGCAAAGTTGCCCAAAACTTGAATATAAGTAAATGATTCTTCCCCAAACCACTTTCCTAATGGCTTTAAGCCTCTATTAGCTTTAGTGGAGAGTTTAGGTGCTTTGCTACCAAAGATCTCTTGGTGAATGAGGAGTATAATTTCATGACAAATTTTATAAAAATGAGGATGATACTTCGTTTCCCACAGGATATCAAGGTAAACATGAATAGGGTTAGGGTATTGAATTTTCCACTTCCATCCTATAGATGGGAAATCATAAGAAAAACAAATAGTGTCCATGATATAGGCACTCATAAAGAAAGGGGGAGAAGTCCTCTCAATAACATTGCACTTCTGTCTGTAACTACGGATTTGAGTAGTTAAATTATTGGACAAAATATTTTCCCAATCCATGATATAGCCATCAGAAGCAGCCTCTATTAGTGACACCCATTCCTCTGAGAATTTCTGTGTATTGGGGTAACCGTAGAGACGACACATCATAGCAGTAATATGAGAGAAAGGGCCAACAACAGAGGCTAATGAATACATACCCCGGTCTTTGCGCTGGTGTTTGATTGGATCCCTTCTCCATTATCAGATAGTCTCTGCTGGGTTTAGATTCTCCTGCATGAACTTCTGGACAAATTGAATATCATACTTTTTCCATGGTAGCAGTAAATGGTACATTTTCCTTAATTCCTCAGCCTTGAATGATCTAATAATTTTCTTCTTTAGAGTCATAAAAACTCTGTCTGTAATATCCAGATGGTCAATGACCCATCTTACTATATCTGTGTAGGGTATAATTTTGAGATGGACAACAATTTTATGAAAAAATGAATTAGCCACATCTTTCCATGCATCGCTAACATCCAGAGTGGGAGCATCTGTAGTAGCACTCTGTTTCTCAATTACCCTTGGGTTTTCATCCTCGAACAGTTTGTATATGACCTCCCAGGAGGAGGACGTTGCGTCTGGAGTGCATGTAGTATCCGTAAACAATGTAGACATCTTGGGAACTTCTTCAGGAGGCAAAATTGTCTATGGCTGAATTACAGACTTTCTCTTCACTTTGATAATCCTTGACATTACCGTTAACTACTTTTTATTAGAGTTTACCTATTAAGAAGAAAACCAGGATGAGCTGCAAGAACTCGTAAAATGCAAAGAGTCTTATCAATTGAATGTGAGTTTTAATGAAAAATTGTTCTACATTACATCAAAATCATTACAAATCATTTAAAACCTCGAAACTATAAACACACATAATGGCCATTTAATTTTCGAACGTTTGTTCATGTGATGCTCACACGTGTCATTATATCGGCAAATTGCTTTATCAATGTTTTGGTATCAGATGATATGAACATAACCTTGCAACATGCGATTTCTGATGTTACATTGATTAGTCACAAATCGAGACGTGGGATGTCTAATATTAGAATGTTGGGAGTTAACATAATGCAATATTGACATTTGTTAGTTGACAAAACACGATATTGGTAATTGACAAAATGTGATATTGCTATCGACAGTTCGTAATCGATAGTTTTAAAATTGATTTTTTGCAATCAGCGTTCACTATCGATGATTTTCTATCGGTATTCTAAAGTTTCCGATTGTGATAAGCTGATTAACGCTTCACATGCGATTTTTTAGTGGGACCATCCTTTTATGATATTTCCATTTATTTGCAAAAGCAACCTTTAGAAACTTTGGTGATGTTTTTTTAAAGGTTTTTTAATGGAAATATAGTTTGATGGGATTTCTTAGATTTTCATATTATTTCCTAAGAACTATAGAAAGACTCTTAAGCCTAAAAAGGGCTTCATTTCGCAATATATCTTTTTAAGAGATTTTCTTGTTTTATTTATATAAAATGGTAAAAACATAAAACTTGTCCTATTTTATTACAACAAAAAATGATTCCTTCCTAAAAATTGAAAGGGTCCCCATTATTTATTATTCTGAGTCTAAGGGTAATGGGGGTTATTGAGTACTACAACACATTATGAACCTCAAATTGCACTCACAAGCTTTCCTCCATGCGGTTATGACCCTAGATCTCTAGTTTTGTGCCCACAGTGCATTTGTCTTGGCTAATAAATTTTCTTGCCTGGTATTTGCAGTAACTTCAGCCAATCTTCACCCTTCTGTATAGATTCCCACCGGTAGATCACCTGATAATGCAATATACTAAAGCAAAATACTTGATCTACTTCTACAACCAATTTAGCGGAAGCTTAATCAAACATGAGCAACATCAATAAGAACACATATAACTAATATGGAGAAATCAATCACACATAATACAGAAGATATAACCAGGGGAAAGCCTCAGCCTAAAACCCCAACTCTGTATTATCATACAAGTGGAAATATAGCCAGTATTACAAAAAGAATAAGCTCAAATGTTATCCTGCTCTCTATGCAATACCTCTACTACTCATGGACAGTTAAAGGCCTCTCTCAAAGCTTCTCCTCTGCCCTCCAAGCCTCCTATTTCTTTGTGCAATTTTCATTGGGGTCCAGTGAAGCCACATGTGTGAGTTGACCTCTTCACACACTCACTAACCTCTGATCTAACTGCGCAATCCTGAAGCAGATAAATCCTTCTCCATGGATGAGCTTCCTTTATAGGAAAAAATTCATTCAACTCATAGTACACTGTCACTTCTTTGATCTCAACTGGGTCTCTGTTTGAACTGAAATTCATGAGTTATTCATGAGAGAATATTCAGTTATCTGACTTGCAACAGTTATATGCAAGCATGCATTAACTAACTGAACTCACAATTAATTTAAAAAAACTACTTAAATCAATCTAACTGGACCTGACTCAGTTAACTAAGCCAACTAATTACTACTCAAATTAGAACTCATCCTTATCTCTTTAACTGATGGATAAATTCCTCAATTAATGGAGAAACTGTTGCATGTCCTCACATAGACTTCATGTTTGATTTTTCACAACTAATTAACTCATGGTGAATTAGTTAATTTATTTTCAAACACCTATTAAGTTCAAATTCAAATTTTACTTTCTATTTTAGTCTAGGGACTGACTAAAATTGGAATCCATCCTCAACTGCTAAAAATAACAATGCTATTTTTAACACTTCCATTTTTCATTCCCTGTTGCTCAATCCAGCACTGGTACCCAAACTTCTATTTATAGCAGTGCTATTTTTAGCACTTCTATTTTTAACATTTCTTGTTGCCATTTTCAACACTCCCTCTAAAAAAGAAAGGCATTCAACTTGAACTTGATCCTATACCTTTGGAATGTTCTGCATGCAACACTTCTACCAAGAGTGGTTGCTACAACAACTCTAGAAACAAAAAAAAAACTCCCAACTGACCTCTCTGTTGGGCTAGAAACATACTTTATTGTTGAAGCTCTACCTGCTGCTGAAAAGTGATTCCTCTTTGACCTCTGAGCTGCTGCAACACTCCATGCATCTTGCATCGTTGCACACCTCTCTGTGCCATCCTACACAGGTGCAACACTCCTGTGCCTCTCGCATTGTTCCAGCTTGCTAGCTCCGTATTGCCTTGAGATTCCTGCACTATAGCTCTCTCTGCCGCTCCATCCGCATCTGTCTCTATCTAATCAGCCGGTTCTTCTACTCCTTGTCAGGGCTCCTGTAGCAAAGTCGAATCAAAGAGGTTGGGTACCTCAAGGATCCTACCCCTATTCCTTGTGACGATCACTCCACATCGCCCCACCTCATACCTAGAGGTATGGCTGCATGTGATCTCTCTGCCGACCTAGCTAGAAGTTTCCCCCTACTAGTGGTCTCTGCATGAGTAGATGTCTCTACTCGATCTCCTCTTAGCTTCTCTAGTTATGGCTACTCCACAACCTCCTAAAGCTGCTTCACCAATCATGGCTCCTCCACAATTGTTTGTGACTTCTTTTGGCATTGCATGTTGAGAGGTAATGCACTCTCCCTCTCAACCACCAAGTCTCCATTAGTTGCCTTGCTCCTCAAGGCTTTGCATGCATCTTGAAGCTCAAGAGAATATAGGTTCTTGACCCATGAACCGATCTGGTTCACCTGTCTAGTGATGATGCGTCTAAGAAAAACATTTCCCTTACTGAAGACTACATCATAGTCTCTGTCTTCTAGCATCACAATTGACACCAAGTTTCTCTTTAGTCTTGGTACATGCTTGACATCGGTCAAGGTAAGGCAAGCTCCATGCTCCCTCTCAAAAAGAACCGTGCGTACACCTGAGACACTATACTTTTCATCATTACCCATCACTATGAGTATCTGGAGATCTTTCTCCTCCAAAGTACTAAAAAAACTCTTGTCGTTGGTCATGTGGAAAGAAGCTCCACTGTCAAGAAACCAACCACTTCCCACCATGGATGAAACCATGCATTGCGAACAATGTGAAATCCAACTCGAACTGTGAGGCCAGTGCCTCACCTTCTGATCCTTCCACAGATCCCTTTTTGGATTTCCTCAGTGGACAATTTGTAGCAAAATGGCCCACCTCATGACAACGAAAGCATCACACTTTAGATTTGTCAAACTTCTTCCCAACATGGGAAGAACTGGATTCAGAATGAGAAACCTTCTTCTTCCCTTTCTTCACCTTACTTGCTAAGACATAGTTTTCTTCATCCTCCATGGATGAAGAACCATCTTTGGTGCTTCTTCTTATCTCCTCCTGCATCAAATCTAATCAAAGTCATTCCCAATCTAGTAGTTTCTCTCTTCCATTAACCGAGTCCTGGTAGCTATGCTAGCTCTCAGGAAGACTGAGGAGTGTAAGACTCACCATGTCATCATCAGCTGTCACGATCCCTACACTTCCAATCTCATCCCTACATGTGGTGAGCTTGTTCAGATACATAGAGATCGTGTCGCCCTCTTCACACTTGATCTTCCGAAGTTTGTCTTTCAGTGCCAATTTCCTTTGATCACTGCTATTCTGATATAAATCTTTCAATGCTTTCCACATTGAAAATGGTGTCTCCTTCCCATGGATACTTGAGACTATGTGATCTCGAACTACCTCCAGAAGGTTTCTCCTTGCTGTGGCCACGTATTTCTTCCATTCAGCTAATTCACCAGCACCAGTCAGCTTTTGGACTTCTTGATCAATGAAGTCCTTTAGACCATTATCCTCTAGTACTGCTTCCATGCAATCCTTCCAGGCTATATAATTTGAACTGCCATCAAGGGCATATTTGAGTCTTAAACCATTGAACGCCATAGGTGAAATATAGATGTGATAAGAACTCAATTTCTATATTTAGGAATAACAAACTTCAAACTTCTTCCTTCTTGTATAATGTTTTTCCTTGATCACCTTTGCTTTGATACCATGTAGAAATTCCCACCTGTAGATCACTTGATAATGCAATATACTAAAGCAAAATACTTGATCTACTTCTACAACCAATTTAGCGAAAGCTTAATCAAACATGAGCAACATCAATAAGAACACATATAAATAATATGGAGAAATCAATCACACATAACACAGAAGATATAACCGAGGGAAACAGGGAAAATTTTAAGAACCCCCCCTAAATTTATATGTATAATAAATGGGTGAATCTCCATGGTATATAGGAAAAATGGAAGACAATTTTATCAATAATATAATATGTATATATAATTTTTTAGCGAATCTCTCACCAGGCATGGCGAATATTTTACTCAATTATAAAATCTTGTAAGATCTTGGCAAGTCTTTCACTAAATAATAAAACTTTGTAAAGTCCTAGTGAATATTAGCACTGTGAACTCTTAGAGAATTTTTTGAAAAAGTATAAAACCATATATGACAAGAGCCACATGGTGGCAATATCATTGCTTTTTTTCACATTTCCATGACATGGAACTTGTTTGTAAGATTATAAAAAATCCAACAAATCCCCTTATAATATGCAGGTAAGCTTATAAAAGAGTCTGATAGCTCTACTATGCTTGTCTTCATTCAAGTGCCACAGCTGCTATACTTAACACTGTGAATCACAACTCTCTCAGAAATCAACTCTATAGTGTGATTAAAACCTTTGGAAATTGAATCTGACAGCTCTATAAAAAGGATTAGTGAAATAGAAGCCTTTGTGAATGAGCCCACTAACTTTCACTGCTAAACAATCACTCTAGACTATGAAGTCTTCCATCTTGATCACAATCATGCTCACGATCAAGGGAGTGCGACCATCTGGCTTGACATAATGGCCATCATAGCTTCCAATAATCAACAACCACCTTGCAAGGAAATCCTAGCTCATGTCTCATGAATTTTATTCATCAATCTTAGCTGATATAAATCTTATAAATATAATATTAGAATCCTCTCTAGATTCACTGCTAATACAAGGGTAAAGGAAATTTTCTAGCTCAAGGCACTAGCCAATACCAACTTTGGTATTTGTGACCCCTTTGTGGGGATGCACCTACCCTGCCCCGTTGGGTTTCTTCCTTGTAACATAGTTCAAGGATCACAAGAATTTCCAATCTTCCTACTCCATTAGACACACTTTATATGCTATAGATAGTGAATGGAAAAGAAGCATTATAGAACACACAGTTTCATAGAAGGAAGAAAAATCTTAGCTAGTTCAATATCAAAATCTTAACCATTGATTAATAAAGAATAACAAGTAGTGTAATGAATTGTTTCGAGTTATTTATTTACACGCTGTAAAGAATGTAGTGGGATGGAAAATATTACTTAGGCAACCCTTCAATATTTTCTACTAATATGTCTGTGCATGTACATATGAAATTAAGAGCATTGTTGAATACAAAGTTTCCTTTTCTCTTGCCTCCATTTTGACAAATCAGTGCGAAATCAATGTCACTTTGAATCTCCTTTCTTGTGTGGATGTTTTGACAAATCAATGTGAAATCAAAGTCACTTTGAATTTCCTTTCCTACGAGGGATCACATCCATAGTTGATTAGTAAAAGATAATCTACTATATATTATGTTCAAGAAACTGACTGTAATCTACAGTGGAAACGAGACCTCAATTCTTATTCTGAATTTGAATATCTCAGGACAACATAAAAGATAAAAAAGCATATGGCCTTAGTAGCTAGAAAACAATCACTCCATCATTACAAGACCGCCTAGATTTCGGCACTTAATCTAAATAATGGCACTAGTTGCAGTGCTTATTTGCATTAACACCATGGAAAAGCAACAACAATGTTTCAAAGAACACTTATTGGAAAAGTTATAACATTCCGAGAATATTTAATGATAGCATCTGAACCTAGTAGCTATGGTGGGGAAACTAGGGAACCCAAATCTTGGAAGATATCTCATACGAAATCTGAGAAAAAAATAAAAAAGGGAAAAAATGAAAATCTATAAATCAAGCAATGGATTGTTTACAAATCAAATACAATTCCTTTAAATAAGTTAAATTGTGGTGATATATTTAAATATTTAGTAAAAGGGGAACTTCAAACCATGGAATATTACCTTTGTCATTATTGTCATCCCTCAGTGACTAAGATTACAGATCAATACTTATGGAACGATTGTAAGAAATTTTGTGAAAGAGTAAAGCATAACCTCTATTTTCAAGCAACAAAATCAAGACATTATTACATCAAGAGCCATAATTGATACGTAATCAATGAATCAAGTCCTTGTACGACAGAGGCTTGTTTCACAACCTCTATTTTCTCAATAACAAAATCAAGACAATGTATGTGGTTATTGCCAAAAGGAAACTGCGTTCTAATTTGGAAGAGGATCTTATCAAAAGACATGGATTTATTCAAAGCTACAAAGCCTAATGGGTTACTGAAAAATAAGTTGGAATATGGGATCATAATACTTCAATTGAAAAAATATGCTTTCATTTTAGAAACATTACAGTTATACAATGTTTTTTGAAAGCATTAGAATTTGAAATTGGGCCTTTCTATCAAGATAAATTTTCATTAACAGAATGTACTTTCCTACCTGAAACATTGTAGATATCCAAGAAAAACTTGAAAAGCATAAGAGAACTTAGAATAATGTACTTTCTTTCCTTCCTTAACATTCTTAAAGAGTTGAGGTTCCCCAAGTCATCAGGTAACTTTCGAAGGAAATGACAGTTAGTAATAGTCCAATTCACAACTGAAGATGTGTCACAAATACGAGTGGACATCTCCTCCAAATCACAAAAGTGCTTTAGGTTAAAATCTAGCATTATTGGAAGCTTAATGCTCGATTGGGTGCTATTGAACCGAGACATTTTTCCAATCTTCACTAAAAGCTTAAAGATAGCTTCTCTAAGTTCTACATGACTTTACCATGCTCTTGAAGTGGGGGCACATGCAGCCTCTCCAAGTGAATAGTCTTAAACTAAGTGAAGATAAGGCCGATGGATCATTCAATGTGGATCTCTTTAACCCATAATTGAATACTATGTCTCTCTTGAACCCATAATTGAATACTATTAGGACTTTCAATTTTTTCATGGAACTCAAAAATGTTGCAAGAAAGTATTTGCTTCCATAAAAGAGTAAAACTAAAGCCTCTGCTTGAGGACAATTGATGTCACACCACTAATACTTCTCCATGGAATCTATATAGGTAAACCAAAAATGTAGAATTCCATTAGAATATTGTGTTTATTGAATACACAAATGAAATCATTGCATTTCTTTAAAATATCTTTTGAAATAAAAATTAGCGAAATTACATATTGATAGCCTAGTCGGTGTAGGATAAAAATCACCCGTGTCATTCACAGAAAGCATGAGAAAAAACCTAATACTATATATAAAACCAAGAAAAATTCAAATTCATCACTTCTAGGGACCTCGTAACCACTCTGCCAATAGACAAGTATGTTCTTGTTTGCAGTTAGAAAAATTACCTAAATTACAATTTGTTTACTCCAGCCTGTGTTGGAAAGTTATAGAAGGATGACTAGTGCAATCAATCCATTCCTTTTAGCCCTGGATTTGTTTCAGTTTAAAACAGAAGTATACAAATATACTTGTCCAATGTCTATGCTTTAACCATTCACCTTAAGATGTTTTTACAATATAATTTCCTAAGTCTATTTAATATCTTCATTATCATAAAAACCAACCTATATCCATCTTAACTCCACATATACCACTCTTAGGGGGATGAAATCTATTTATGCCTCTGAGCACTTGGTAGATCCAGAATTAAGATGGATCTAAGATGATAGAATTTAGCCTTTAAATAGTCTATGCTCACATGAATACCATGGTATTACCATGGGTCAATACCATGGGTTATCATAAACCTGGAACTTAAAAATTACTATTAGTAATTTATAAAAATTAATAAAATTAATAGTTGATTTTTACTTTATTTTTTATTTTAACCAAGCTAAAATGTTTAACATACATTAAATTACAACATCCATTTTTACTCTTATCCACCAAGCCCCGGATCAAATATTTTTTGACTCTATGCTAGTTTGCATATCATGATATTTGATACCTCTCGGGGGTTAGTAGATCCAGAGTAAAGATGGATCTATGCTAATTTAATTCCCCCATAATGTTTTTTTATGCATGGTATTAATAATAATCTAGCCCATGGTATTTGTCCCATAGTATTTTTCCCATAGGTTCCACCTAAATATAATGCATTTTTTGAGTGTTCGTAAATATAAGGTGACTTATGGAGTAAATATAAAAACTGTTTTATTTGTTTACCATACCTCTCGTTTATTTATATTTTTATTAATTTATCATACCTCTTTTACAAATATGGTATTTGGCCCATAGGATTCACTTAAATAAAACCTCTTTTTTGAGCCTTCATAAATAGAAGGAGGGTTATGGACTAAATATAAAAAGAGATTTTATTTATTTACCATACGTCTAGTTTATTTATATTTTTATTTATTTACCATACCTTTTGAGTAAGTATAAAAGACGTTTTATTTATTTACCATACCTCCACTTTTCTTATATTTTTATTTGTTTACACCCTTGCATGTATATAAGGTGACTTATGGAGTAAATATAAAAAAATGTTTTATTTATTTACCATACCTCTCATTTATTTATATTTTTATTAATTTACCATACCTCTTTTATAAATACGGTATTTGGCCCATAGGATTCACTTAAATAAAACTTATTCTTGAAAATTACGGCGAATGGAAGGTTGTAACTCCTAATTTCAAGGGCTAAATTTACCTTTTCTACCCTCTCCCTTAAAATAAGGTGGGCTATTTGAGGTGATTTGTAAAAATGTACTATGATACAAAATATTTACCCGCTAAAAATTTAAAACCCCTTAATTTCGCCAAAGGGCGAACATTCGCCCCTAAAATTTTCTATGAGGGGAAAGCCTCAGCCTAAAACCCACTCTGTCTTATCATACAAGTGGAAATATAGTCAGTATTACAAAAAGAATCAACTCAAAAGCTATCCTTCTCTCTGCAATACCTCTGCTGCTCATAGATAATCAAAGGCCTCTCTCAAACCTTCTCCTCTGCCCTCCAAGCCTCTTATTTCTTTGCGCAATTTTCCTTGGGGTCCAGTGAAGCCACATGTGTGAATTGGCCTCTTCACACACTAATCTACCTCCGATCTAACTGCGCAATCCTGAAGGAGATAAATCATTCTCCATAAATGAGCTTCCTTTATAAGAAAAAATTCATCCAACTAATAGTACACTGTCCCTTGTTTGATCTCAACTGAACTGACATGCATGAGTTATTTATGAAAGAATATTCAGTTATTTGAAGTGCAACAGTTATATGCAAACGCGCATTAACTAACTAAACTCACAATTAATTTAAACAAACTGTTTAAATCAATCTAACTGGACTTGACTCAGTTAACTGAGCCAACTAATTACTATTCAAATTAGAACCCATCCTTATCTATTTAAGTGATGGATAAATTCCTCAATTAATGGAGAAACTGTTGCATGTCCTCACATAGACTTCATGTTTGATTTTTTACAACTAATTAACTCATGGTGATTTAATTAATTTATTTTCAAACAACTCTTAACTTGAAAGTCGCATTGTACTTCCTATTTTAGTCCATGGACTGACTAAAATTGGAATCCATCGTGAACTACTAAAAATAGCAATGTTGTTTTTAGCACTTCCATTTTTCATTTCCTGTTGCTCAATCAGTATTGGTACCCAAACGGCTATTTATAACAGTGCTATGTTTAGCACTTCTATCTTTAGCATATCTTGTTGCCATTTTCAACACCTTCAACGTAAAAAATACCTTGAGAAGTAACATTTTGAAATCCTTTTCCTCCTATCCCTTTAACATTAAGGTTTCCATTAATGTTTCAGGAGTTATATTATTTGAAAATTAATTATGTTTGCAGCCTAATTGCTGGCGTATAATTGGTTGTAGGGTTGGATCTTCGCTCCAACATGTATAATTATCATGCTTAGCCTGGCACATCCCTCTCTAATATAGATTTTCACTCCCAGGTGCATCCTACTATTCCCGATCAAAGGTCCTAATAGGTTAGGATGTTGCTTCCAAGAATTACTGGAGGGTTGCAGAATTTAGGAGATAGATTTGTTGTAAGTGGTTTCATGATTTTGTAATACGTCAATTTGAGGAGGGTGTTGAGAAAGGTTGATTATTTCTGAACAATTATTGACAGAGTCTCAACGACAACTACTGTATAGATTTAGGTAACGATGTGAATGTTCCATTTCAACAATTCGAACATAATAGATAGTGACTTTGTTTTTCTTTTGACAGTTAAGTTTTTCTTAAACATGAATTTCTTGGTATCTCCGTTCACTGTAGAGATTAAATTTTATTTTTGCAAATATTATTCATATTACAATTTTTTTTTTTTTTTTTTTTTTTTTTTTTCAGTTAATTTCTTAGTTTGCATATGTGTGGGATTTCTGAGCCTTGCAGGGTTTTTCTTTTGTAATGCAAGGTGTAATTTTTCTTTGCTTAAACAATAATGTTCAATTTGTAGTTCAACAATATTTTATATATATCTTATGCAATCTTCACATTATGATATCACAATATGGTTTTCAACGTTTCCCTTGCTGGACCGTTTTTCCAAGTATTTCTCTTAGGTTGAATTCGGTATAGGGGTGGTGTAAAATTTTGTTTACTCTTAACCCACGTAGGGTTTTCAAAGAGGCTCATTGCTTCTTCTTAATTTCTTTGTGTCATCTTACAGAACCATTCCTCAGGCTGTCAGTAACTGACTGGCCGCGAGGAAATAACTCTGGATTGGTGCTCTTTTGCTTAGACTCAGGGTTGAGCATCTGGTAATTATGGTTCCAATCAGCGTGGTTCAGAAGCACTATGACTGCGTCATTTTTTATTCAATTTTTTCTTAACATATTCGGGTGAATAGTTCCCCTTCAGAGATTACTGGTTGAGTTTATAATATGCTTAGTCTAGTCATTAATAGAATCAAAGAAGTGTTATGAGATTATCCTGTAACCCCATATAGGTCTGGTCCATCACTCAGGCTTATTTACGTTGTATAGTTATTTAACCGTCCTTATTCAGATTTACATTAGAAAATCATATAACTAGAATATTGCTTTGTATAAAGTAGATAGGTACAAATCATATATTAATTCCCCAAAACCATTATTTCAATCTGCAATTTATCACAACAATAAACAGTTGCTTAACAGAGAACAATGGGCAATTATTTAGCAGAGAGTTGGGACCCTCCTCGCCTAACTCCACCGATTACTCATTTACTTTTTACACGGGAAAACAATCACAGCTTTGTACTACGTACAATAGTATTACAGAAATAATTTCTGCTACTATAATTACAGGAAGGGTTTTCCATTCCTTTCATTATTCAACTAGGCAACATTATGATTATAAATACACTCATCCAACGATAATTATAGTAGAAATAAAAATTCTGGAGAAATATCAAGAAAAACCTAATTGTTTTGGTTTAGGATGCCAGGAGAATCCACGAGGAGCGAGAACACTCCTCCAGACCAATGAGAATGATATCTTTACCACTTCTCCCCCATGCTATTTTCCACTTCCAGAACAATTTTTAGACCAAGAACCTGTGCAAGAACCTTCACAGGTTCACCCAGGACCACCTGGTCCCAACCAGCTACAGTCTTAGGCATTCAGCCTGAGGGCTTAGGCTTCAAATGAAGTTCCAGTAACCACCAACTTAGGAACTCTATTCTTTGGTAGTGTCTTGCCTCCCTTTGACAACATCCTACCTCCCTCTCAGAGCATCCTGCCAGAAGGCTTTCCTCTTCCCCCTCTTCCCTTCTTACCCCAAACTGAGATTATTTATCTCTGGGAATGGGAGTAACTTTCTCTAAATGTCTGGTAAGTGGAACTTTCACCTAGTATCTTTACCCTAAATTCTCTGGCTAGCCACAACCAATTTTAACATAAAATTAAAATAAACATCAAATATTATTTTTCTACCATTCATTAAATTACTATAATGAAAGTAAATTAACTATTTAATTTTCACTGGGATGTTACATCTTCCCCCTCTTAAGGGGGGCACCGTCCTCAGTGTTTCCTAGCCTTTAACATAGGCTAGAATATGCTTATGTATAAAATCTTTATTTCCATCTTTCACAGGTAGTATCTCTAGGCTGAAGTACCTTCGCCATACTTAGCCCAATAGCTTTTTGTTTCTGTAGCACTACTTTCTTTAATGAGAACACACAAAGGTTCGATCATGTTTTTCCTTTCCAGTTTGGCCTACAATCACCACCCATGTGGTCATTGGTTTTCTCATCAATACTTAGTCGAGAATATACACGTATATTGTTTCAATATTCAGTATTACATTATCAGTTGTTATTTATATAACCATAAAACATCGTTAGCATACATCACAACCCAGTAAAGGTTAATAACATATACTCAATATGTTAGTTTGACAACGAATTAGTAACTTTAGGTAAATGTAAATAGACAGTTGTATACTGAATAATTAGTTATGTAACGATAGTTGGTGATATAAAACTATCGAATGCCCATGAATAAAAACGCTGAGATTCATTTTAATTCCAATTCAGTTTCTTATTCAGTTTCGTGTCTTGGCTGTTGAGCTTTTAGTTTTTTTCATTATTTCACTTTTACATCCTACAAGTGGTATCAGAGCTAGTGAATTGAGTCTGGAGTCCAGGAGTGCTGTGAAGGCTGTGTGTCTCTGCGTCTCTGCGTTCAGCAGTCATTGTGAAGGTGTCTCTGCGCCCAGCCAAGTTCCACGCTGCCAGACCTGCGTGAAGGATCATCGTGAAGGTGTCTCTGCGCCCAGCCAAGTTCCACACTGCCAGACTTACGTGAAGGAAGGGCTGCGTCTATGTGTTCAGCGGTCAGCGTGAAGGTGTCTCTGAAATCTGCCTGTGAGAAAGCGTTGAAGAAAAGGCGGCTGTGCATTGAAGAACTTGCAATCAACCTGCGTGAGAGTGGTTGGATGGGCGTCAAGGCAGCGTGAGTCCAAGACTTGCAATCAGCATTCCAGAACCGGTGCACGTTTCAGAACCTGCGTGAGAGGAGTTTCAGTCTCTGTCAGGCATCCAGCGTGAGAGTTATCTCTGTCAGGAGGTCAGCGTTCCAGACCGGGTATCTTTTTTCTTTTCAGCCATTGCTAAATAATTCTGGGCTTGTATTCAGAAATTGTTTCAGATTTTTTTTTTTTAAGGAATGTGTGAGTGAAATAGGAGGAACAAAATACAATTTTTTTTTATTGAAGAAAAGAAAATTTTAAGGGTTTTGGAGAAATAAGGAGACAATTTTTTTTATTGAAGAAAAGAAAAATTTTAAGGGTTTTTTTTTTCTATTTGGAGAAATAAGGAGATATACTTTTTAGTTGAAGGAAAACCTAAAAAAAAAGGAAATATAAAACCCTAGAAAGACTGAAACCCTAGGAAGGAGGAAAAATGGCGAAGATGTCGAATGCAAGATTCGAGGTGGAGAAATTCACCGGAAAGAGCAATTTTGCTCTTTGGAAACTGAAGGTTAAGGATCTACTTGTGAAACAAAGGTTGCACAAGGCATTGGATGGGGTAACTAAGAAACCTACAACCATGACTACTTCAGACTGGGAGGACTTGGATGCCCGAGCTCTCAGTACCATCCGGTTATGCCTAGCGGATGAAGTTCTCTTCAACATTGTTGAAGAGACTACGACGTCAGGATTGTGGGAAAAACTTGAAAAACTTTATATGACAAAATCATTAACCAACAGAATTTATCTAAAACGACAGTTATACAGTCTTCGAATGAAATAAGGTTCAAATGTTGCAGAACATTTGAATGTTTTTAATACACTAATTTGTCAATTAACAGATATGGAAGTCAAAATAGAGGAAGAAGATAAAGCCATAACCTTGCTGTCTTCTCTGCCTGAATCATGGGATCACTTCGTAACTTCAATCAGTTTCAGCTCTGTTGATTCTTTGAAGTTTGAATCAGTCGTGGGAGCTCTTCTGTCTGAAGAAGTACGAAGGAAATCCAGCACTGAAACAGCTGCATCAGAAGCCATGGTCGCTAGAGGACGCTCAAAGGAAAGAGGAGAAAAACCAAGGGGGTCTTCCAGGTCAAAATCGAAGGGCAAGAAGTGTAAGGAAAAATGTTGGAACTGCGGTAAAGTTGGACACTTGAAGAAGGACTGTTGGAGACGGAAGGAATCTAAAAACCCGAAGAACGAAGCGAATTAGGCCGATTCAGGTATGGTAGACGAAGTTTTATCTACTGAAGAATTGTGTATGATAGATGAAACTTCACCTGAATGTAATGTCTCTCAGAGTTTTGATAGCTGGCTGTTAGACTCTGGTGCTTCGCATCACATGTGGCCACATAGAAATTGGTTTACTTCGTATGAAAATGTAAACAGTAGTTCTGTGTTTATGGGTAACAATATGTCATGTCAAACTATTGGGATGGGAGATATCAGGATTAAGATGTATGATAACGCAGTTAGGACATTAACTAGTGTTAGACATGTACCTGATTTGAAGAAAAATTTAATCTCTTTGGGAGTGTTGGATTCAGATGGTTATAAGTTTACAGGTCAGGATGGCATCTTGAAAGTCTTCAAAGGAGCCCTTATGGTTATGAAGGCAGAAAAGGTCGGAAATATTTACAGCTTAAAAGGAAGTACTCAGGTCGGTGAAGCAGCGGTTGCGTCAGAAAAAGGAAGAAGCACGTACTCGTCTGTGGCATCAGCGATTGGGTCATATGAACGAGAAAGGTCTTCATATAGTGATGAAACGTAAATCTCTTCCCGGTCTTAAATCCTTGAATTTAGATTTCTGTAAACATTGTGTGTATGGAAAACAGTGTAAACAGAGATTTAAAGTTGGAAATCATAATAGTAAAGATGTTTTAGACTACATTCATTCAGATCTGTGGGGGCCTTCCCCTGTTGTGTCATATGGAGGTGCATTGTATTTTTTAACGTTCATTGATGATTACTCTCGTAGAGTTTGGGTCTATATGCTAAAAAGGAAAGCTGATGTATCAAAATGTATTTAAACAATTTAAAGTAATGGTAGAGAAAAGAACAGGCAAATCTATTAAATGTCTAAGAACTGACAATGGTGGTGAGTTCAATTCTGTTGAATTTGAACAATACTGTAAGGATGAGGGCATTGTTAGACACAAAACTGTTGTTTATACTCCTCAGCAAAATGGTGTTGCTGAGCGTATGAATCGGACTCTTATGGAAAGAGCCAGAAGCATGATCTCCAATGCTAACTTTCAAAAGGAGTTGTGGCCAGAAGCAGTATCTACTTCTTGTTATTTAGTAAACAGATCACCTTCAGTAGTAATTGATTGTAAAATTCCTGAAGAAGTTTGGATAGGTTAGTCTTGTGACTATTCTCATTTGAGGATATTTGGTTGTGATGCTTATTCTCTTATTCCGAAAAATCAGCGTTCAAAATTAGATCCAAAGTCGAAATGTTATGTCTTTGTTGGGTATGACTATGCAGTGAAAGGATATAGGTTGTGGGATCCTACATTGCAGAAGATAGTCATTAGTAGAGATGTAACATTTGATGAATCCTCTTTGTTAAAATCAAATGTTGAAAGTATTGAACAGGAACAGGTATCGCCGAGTCAAAAAGTTCAATTGGAGGCTAGACCTTTCGGTGATAGTTGAAAGGAAGGAGAGACTTCTGGAGATAAAGGTGTTGAAGACACAAAGGAAGCCGTTGAAGCTTCTCAACCAGTGCAAGTTTCTGAACCAGTTTAGCAACCAGTCACTCTGAGAAGGTCTACAAGGGAAAGGAAAACTCCCAAAAGGTATGAAGATTCTGCTTCATCTGTTGCTTTGTTTACTGAAGATGGGGAACCTTCTTGTTATCAGGAAGGAGTAGATGATACAGATAGCGAGAAATGGAAAATGGCTATGGAAGAAGAAATGGACTCCTTAGCCAAAAACAATACCTGGGATCTTGTAGAGCTTCCTGAAAGGAGAAGTGTTGTTGGATGTAAATGGGTCTTCAAGTTGAAACGGAAAGTTGATGGTAGTATGGAAAGGTATAAGGCGTGACTGGTAGCAAAAGGGTATTCTCAGGTTGAAGGTATAGACTTTCATGATATTTTTTCTCCAGTTGTAAAACTTGTTTCTATACGTACTGTGTTGGCACTAACTGTGTTGCTTAATCTTGAGCTAGAATAGTTAGATGTTAAAACAACTTTTCTACATGGTGATTTGAACGAAGAGATATATATGGAACAACTAGAAGGTTTTGTACGAGGTCGCAGTAGAATATTAGTTTGCAAGCTCAGGAAATCATTGTATGGTCTGAGGCAGTCTCCCAGACAATGGTACAAGAAGTTTGATTCCTTCATGTTGAGCCAGAACTTTATAAGAAGTGAGTATGATCATTGTGTGTACTTCAAAAGTTTCAATGGAATATTCATTATCTTAGCTTTGTGTGTTGACGATATGCTTATTGCAAGCAAAAGCATGGAAGAGATCAATAGGTTAAAGGCTCAACTCTCTAGGACGTTTGATATGAAGGATCTTGGAGCAGCAAAACATATCTTGGGCATGGAGATACACAGAGAGAGGAAAGATGGTAAGCTTTGGTTGTCACAGCAGAAGTATGTGGAAGGTACTTGAAAAGTTCTCTATGAATAATGTGAAACCTATTAATGTTCCTTTAGCTTCCCATTTTAAGCTTTCTTCGGTTTTGAGTCCTAGAGCTGATGAAGAAAAGCAGTATATGTCTCATGTACCATATGCAAACGTGGTAGGCAACTTAATGTATGCGATGGTATCTACAAGACCTGACATTTCACATGCAGTTGGAGTTGTCAGCAGCTTCATGGCAAACTCCAGGTAAAGAACATTGGCAAGCAGTGGAATGGGTGCTTCGATATCTAAGAGGCACAAGTGACCATTGCATCATCTTTAACGGTAGTGAAGGATTAGTCTGCGGATATGTAGATGTTGACTATGCAGGTGATTTGGACAAAAGAAGATCTACTACAGGTTATGTCTTTACTCTTGCAGGTGGAGCAATTAGTTGGATGTCAAAGCTTCAAGAAACAGTTGCATTGTCCACTACCGAAGCCGAATATATTGCTGCTTCAGATGCTAGTAAAGAAGAAATTTGGTTAAAGGGTCTGCTCGATGAAATTGGAAGAACGCAGGAGAAAGTGAATGTACTTTGTGACAGACAAAGTGCTATTCACTTGGCTACAAACCCTGCCTATCACAGCAGAACCAAGCACATTGATGTAAGGTATCATTTTCTGAGACATGTGATCGATGGCGGAAAAGTAGCTCTTAAAAAGGTCCATACACGAGAAAATTGTGCAGACATATTCACAAATCCGGTTACAATAGAGAAGCTGCAGTGGTGTTTAGCTTCTCTTGGCTTGCAGGGAAGATGATGAATGGGAGAATTGTTGTCAAGGTGGAGTTTGTTAGTTTGACAATGAATTAGTAACTTTAGGTAAATGTAAATAGACAGTTGTATACCGAATAATTAGTTATGTACCGATAGTTGGTGATATAAAACTGTCGAATGCCCATGAATAAAAACACTGAGATTCATTTTAATTCCAATTCAGTTTCTTATTCAGTTTCGTGTCTTGGCTGTTGAGCTTTTAGTTTTCTTCATTATTTCACTTTTACATCCTACACAATATAGGTTAGTAGATTCATTATAATATGCATTGTTGTAATTTCTTTTATTTACCCAACGATTTCACCAGTCAACAACGACCACTCCATGTGGTTCCACAAATTTCAGTTCACAAAAGTATCAACTCTGTTGTACTACTTGGCAACCAATAATATGTTCAAGATTTAATCATTCTTTTCTCTGATGAGAGATCATACTAATTAACACTACCATGCCCTTATCTTTATTCAAATATTTATGCATGCTAGAATGGCTTCTTTCCTTTTCCATTAGTATAAAACGTTGTACATAATTTGCTTCCATGTAGATTCATAGATTAATATAGTATATGGTTGTTCTTATATACTAGTTCTTTAGTATATCACTCACTTCATTCGGTGAGAAAGTTACTTAACTCATGCAACCTTTAGGTTCATGTGATTTTGTAAAAGTATTAACATTCTTAACTATATGTGGGGTTAATTTTTCATTTCATAATAATCCTTTTGTTGACATCCCCCTTTTTTATACTTAGGTGGTCATGATTTCGTGTAAATTATTATCTGCTCACTACTCATCGTAGAAGTCTTAATGAAAGTTTTATGATTCAATTGTTTGATTTTGTGTAAATTATTATCCGCTCATTGGTCATCGTAGAAGTCTTAATGATTGCCCTTACACCAAAACCTGCAGGTGTTAGTAAACAGACACAATATCCGCTCATTGCTCATCGTAGAAGTCTTAATGATTGCCCTTACACCAAAACCTGCAGGTGTTAGTAAACAGACACAATTGCCGCAAGTGTTAGTAAACAGAGACATTGGTAACCCGCAGGTGTTAGTATCGGTAGATTTAAGCAAATGCCATGAAACACACACAGAGCGTTGGATCATCCTTCTACACCGCCATTAACAGGGAGCACAACAATCTGCCCCCCAAAGCTAGCCAGGTGTGTTTCGAACTCGAGATCTTCGGCTCTGATACCACTTGTTGGAGACATGATTACCATTACACCAAAACCCGCAGGTGTTAGTAAACAGACACATTGGTAGATTTAAGCACATGCCACGAAATACACATGGAGCGTTGGATCATCCTTCTACACTGCCATTAACAAGGAGCACACCAAATTTTATGATTCAATTGTTTTTTTATTATCAAAGGTTCGAACCTGTACTTTTGTACCTCTTTAAAAGCACATAATAATATTAATAGAGTCACTATGTGGACTTAAGAGCACTGCCTGGGATAATATACTATACCCAAGTCTTGCAACATTACTTTTCAATACATTACCCTAGTGTGGTTGGTTATATTGACATGGTATTTGTAAGCAATAGTTCTAGTCAGTCATTTAACCTGACTCCATTTTCATCCATTTGAGTTGTAATTTAGGTAGTGTGGTTGGTTATATCGACATGGTATTTGTAAGCAATAGTTCTAGTTAGTCATTTAGCCTGACTCCATTTGCATCCATATGAGTTGTAATTTAGGTATTTATCTAGTAATAATAATAATAATGACTAACAACACGTTGCTCTTTCCCCATCAAAAGTCGGGAGTAAGACTTCTGCTAATGTGAAATATTTATTGTTGTTTTTTTGACATTGTTTTGGTTAGCTTGACGGATTGGAGCATTATTCATGTATAAATAAAGTATTATAATACCTTCCTTTTTCCTTGACATATTCAAGTGGTTATATAATTATATAATTTTCCAGTCCCCTTAGTTACATCTACTTTGGGCTGCCATGTTATTTTTCTTTTATCATCCATCAAGAATCCACCTTGCAAGATTCCCACATTTGGCCCGTTTTTCATTTGTAATACAGATAAACTTTCTTTTTTGTTTTTTTATTAAAACGTGATTTATTACATGTAGCTAAACAAATCTTCTTTGATACCATAAGTTTTGATCTTAGGTATTACAAGTTTTCTAATTATCTTCTAGATGAGTAATTTAAACACCTTTGTGCTTGTCTCCTCTTTTAACAATTCATAATAGATTTTTAATTTTAATGTCTTTAGAGTGGTTGTTCCCATAAAAGTATGCATCAAGGCACAATTTTGCAAATTAGAAAGAAGGCCTTGCTACCAAAATCTAGTAATTATTGTCTAGTTATTCCTAACTTTTCAGAGTGATTCCAAATGTGACATCCTGTCTTTTAAAAAAACTTTGCAAATTAGAAAGAAGGCCTTGCTACCAAAATTTAGTAATTATTATCTAGTTATTCTTAACTTTTCAGAGTGATTCCAAATGTGACACCCTGTCTTTAAAAAAAAAAACTTATTTGTTATAAATATCACTGTACTTAATTTACTACCTTGTTACCATAAATCATAACCAAATCATAACCATTCTCTCTGTGCTCACTATCTAATAGTGATAGAGTATGATTTACTAATTATTATGTGTCATTAATTAACGTTCCAAGTAATTGTTTGTTCTCTTACGTGCCCAACATAACAGGTAAAAGTACCTCAACTATAATTCGATTAATATATTGGATAACTTAAGTTGTATACTGGAGCCTATTTCAATGGGCTCATAACAATATTCTTCCCTTCTAAGGAACACAAAACAATTTACTACTAATCAGCTTTAACAGGCCACGATGTTGAACACTTGAGCTCAGATACCACTTGTAATATCCCTCTAGAAACATTACCTGTTACATCCATCCCTCTTTGATTCATTTTTCTTAATATAGGAACATATTAAAATAAGGCGGTATATATATATATATATATATTCATTTTTCTTAATATAGGAACATATTAAAATAAGGCGGTATATATATATATATATTTCATAGGCTGGATTATGCCAATTAACAAAATAACACATTTGCCAAAGTTATGAATTTAATTAACACACCGTCGTTGGCCCTTAGTGTTCTTACCTTACTTAGAGCTATCTTAATTGCGACCTGTGATGTGTTACAAACTCTAGACAATTGGTTTTTTTTATTTGAAATACAAGGTGGTGGCCAACTGGCATAACACTTCCCGCTGCCCCAGGTTCTCAAATCTTCTGATATGCCATTTGGGACCTCTATGACAGTTGATCCTCGCCCTTCCTCATCCGATTCTGTATGGCGGATTACAATGGTTGTGGGTAACCAACCGGTTTTGTCGCTTCTTCGGCTGGTCATTCGAAGGGTATGCTACTAGGAGGATTAGATCTGCAAAGTTCTTGGTTGGCTATGTTTCAGCTAGGCTCATGGTTTCTCCTCGTCCTCGGCAACCAACCCTGTCACGACATTACCATTATTGTGCTTTGCTTTATAGTCGAAAGGCAAGCATGCTCGGAGGAGTTTGGCAGCAAGGTATGATCTCGATATTTACTGTGTTTTGTTTCGAGAATTACCGACTTATGCATTTTTCTCGGCTAAAAACTTTGTCTGCCTGGTATCTGCAGTAACTTCAACCGGTCTTCATCCTTCAACGTACAAAAGACCTTGAGAGGTAACATGTCGAAATCCTTTGCCTCCTATCCCTTTAGCATTAAGGTTTCCGTTAATGTTTGAAGAGTTGTATTATTTGGAAATTAATTATGTTTGCAGCCTAATTGCTGGCGTATAATTGGTTGCAATGTTGGCTCTTCACTCCAACATGTATAATCCTTATGCTCAGCCTAGCATGTCCCTCTCTAATGTGGGTTTTCACTCCCAAGTGCATCCTACTATTCCCCGTCAAAAATCCTTATGCTCAGCCTAGCATATCCCTCTCTAATGTGGGTTTTCACTCCCAAGTGCATCCTACTATTCCCCGTCAAAGGTTGTAATAGGTTAGGATGTTGGTTCCAAGCATTACCCGAGGGTTGTAGAATTTCGGAGATAGATTTGTTGTAAGTGGTTTTATGAATTTGTATAATTGTCTATTTGATGAGGGTATTTTGAACACTGATTCTTTCCGAACAATTATTGACACAGTCTCAACTACAACTACTGTATAGATTTAGGTAACGATGTGAATGTTCAATTTCAACAATTCGAACATAATAGATAATGAATTTGTTTTTTTTTTTTTTTTAACAGTTAAGTTTGTCTTAAACATGAGTTTCTTGTTATCTCCGTTTGTTTTTGCAAACATTATTCATATTACAAATTTCATGTTTTTCAGTAAATTTCTCAATTTGCATATGTGCAGGACTTCTACTCCCTGGAGGGCTTTTCTTCTGTCATGCAAGGTGTAATTTTTCTTTGCTTAAACACTGATTTTCATTTTATAGTTCAACAATATTTTATATATATGTTATGCAGACTTCACATTATGACATCACAATATGTTTTTTTGCGTTTCCCTTGCTAGACCCTCTTTCCAAGTATTTCTCTTAGCTTGAATTCGGTATAGGGGTGGTATAAAATTCTGTTTACTCTTAACCCGCGTAGGGTTTTCAAAGAGGCTCATTTCTTCTTCTTAATTTCTTTGATGGCCATCTTACAGAACTGTTCCTCAGGCTGTCAGTAACTGACTGGCCGCAGGGAAACAAATTTGGACTGGTGTTGTTTTGCTTAGACTCAGGGTTGAGCATTTGGTAATTATGGCTCCACTCAGCTTGGTTCAGATGCACTCTTACCGCGTCGGTTTTTATTCAATTTTTCTCTTAAACATGTTCGGGTGAACAATTCCCCTTCATAGATTACAGGGTTGAGTTTATAATATGCTTACTCTAGTCATTAATAGAATCAAAGGAATGTTATGAGATTATCCTGTAAAACCATACCGGTCTGGGCCATCACTCGGGCTTCTTTACATTGCACAGTTATTTAACTGTCCTCCAATATTTCTTTGGGTTGTGTATAGTCCTTATTCAGATTTACATTAGAAAATCATATAACTAGATTATTGTTTTGTAGTTTATTTCCATAAAGTACATAGGTACAAATCATAATTAATTCCTCAAAATCATTCTTTCAATCTGCAATTTATCCCAACAATAAACAGTTGTTTAACATAGAACAATAGACATTTATTTATCAACGAGTTGGAACCCTCATGGTCTGACTCCACCGATTACTCATTTTCTTTTTACATAAAAAAGCAATTACGGCTTTGTACTACGTACCATGTTATTTACAGAAATAATTTCTGCTACTATAATTACAGGAAGGATTTTCCATTTCGTTCATTATTTAACTAGGCAACATTATGATTATAAATACACTCCTTCAACAATAATTATAGTATAAATAAAAATTCCGGAGAAATATAAAGAAAATCTTAAGTGTCTTGGTTTAGGCTGTCAGGAGATCCATAAGGAGTGTTGTCAAGAACACTCCTCCGAGCTAATGAGAATGGTATCTTTACCACTTCGAAAATGATATTTTTACCACTTCTTCCCGTGCTAATTGCCAATGAGAATGGTATCCTTACCACTTCTTCCCATGCTAGTTTCGAAGTGCTAATTTCCACTTCGAGAACAATTTTCAGACCAAAAACATTTACAAGGTCACCCAGCACAACAGTCTTGGGCATTCAGCCTGAGCACATAGGCTCCAAATGAAGTTCGACTGACCAACCACTCTTCCTCCTGTCTTCCCTTCTTACGCCAAACTGAGATTAGGTATCCCCAGATTAGGTATCTTTGGGATGGGAGTGGAGTAACTTTCTCAGCTGTATGGTAAGTGGAACTTTTACCCAGTTTATTTTCTTATAAATTCTGTGGCTATTCACAATCAGTTTTGAAATAGAATTAAAATAAACTTCAAATATTAATTTTTTACCATTTATTGAATTACTACAGTGAAAGTAAATTAACTATTAGAGATTATAAATTTTGTGGTTATTTACAATCAATTTTGAAATAAAATTAAAATAAACTTTAAATATTAATTTTCTATTATCACTGAATTACTACCGTGAAAGTAAATTAACTACTAGAGATGTTACAATGTGATTTTAAAACCAGCATAGATCCATCTTAAATATAGATCTAACAAAAACAACATAGATCCATCTTGAATATGGATCTCACATCTTAAATGATTTAACATGAGCAGAAAAAGTTCCAATTTCTTTCTGTGTAGAATGAACCTCTTAGCTCAACTAGAAAACAACCAATAAAATTTATACCTTTGCTTAGGTTTAACTCATTAGAAAGAAATATAAACTGTGACAACAACTAAGTTTATCGCTTCGGTTATGTTTAACTCATTAGGAAAAAAAATAGAAACTGTGATAACAACGTTTAACTCATTAGACAAAAATAGAAAGTGTGATAACAACAAAATATAGTTGTAGCCCTTAATTATTCGGTTTACGTAAAAGATATTCAATGATAGAAACATAATTTTCGCTTCTTGCCGATGTGTCTACTTAGAGAGTGCTGAAGAAATACTCGGAAGATGTGCCATTGATGGTTGTTCAAGTCCACTATAGATGTAATTAGTGATTAAAATTTTCATGGTCCTTAATTTTTACATTATTTGTAACGTTACCCTTTTTTTTTTTTTAATAAATGGTTTTAATATCGGTATAAAAAATGAAATAAATAGCTGCTATCTTAGGACCAACTAGCCACTCATATGTAGTGTTTTTTCCCGTTTATGACAAATGGTTAGTTTTACCAATTTCATCCCATTCATTTTTATTGGGGAGGTTTTTTTATTAATCTTAATATTTAATTTTATTGGCCATTGATTGAAAATTATTTTTGAGAAATATTTGAATATTAAAATCATTAGATTACATTAATGAGAATTTTTGTTATATAAAAAAGAAAAAATAAAATAATGAAAGATAAATTTTTTATTTTTTTTCCTATTAAATTTTAAATGATTAATCTTTTTGATATTGAATTGAATTTGAATTAGAACTTAGTAACTATGGTTATTAAGATGAACAATATGTTTATCTTTTAATAAATTTAATGATTAAATAATAATTTTCTTTTTTAATTTTAGTTTTTTTTTTCTTTATTTTTTATATTAAATTTAGCTATTAATTATGTATTAACTATTGGTTCTATTTTTAAACCATTTGAAACAATAAAACACAAAATGAAATCTGTCAAACAGAACATTGACCAACATCAACTAAAATGAGTCTATAAATTAATTGTTTCTCTGCAAAAGTTTATGTTAGTGACCTTTTGTTTGGAAGATATTAATATCGTTACCAAGGAAGATCACTATATCAAAAGAAGATTCAGAGAAACACTGGAGATATAGTAAGGGCTACTATATGTCTTCTTCCCCATCACAACAATGAGATTTAAATTTTCAATCTTTTGAGTTTCAACGATTTCACATTTACTAGATTAACCAATTGAAATGCCTCGAAGACTAACTTTCATATATTATTTAAACTACAATATCACTATATTAATATTATGTTTAAACTATTTTTTAACATTAATATATTAGATTATCTATTAGTTTGTCTTTGACCAAATTTATTTTTTGTGGCTATCTATAGTTTAACATTAGGAAATAAATTTTTATTATTTTTAAAATTTATTTATTTGTAAATTGACTAGTTGAAGTCTTATTATGAGTTTTTTAGTAACTTCTTAATTTAATAGTTGCTAATTATTTTTTAGTTTTATTTCCCTTTCATTTAATTTTATGATTTTTTTTTTTCTATTTAACTTTTTTATTCTTTTGAAGTAAAAAGAGATAAGAAAGCCTTATGATTTAAAAAAAAATTGTGAAAAAACTTATAAAAAAATCAATATTAACCCTGGTTTTATAAATGATTTGTGATCTAATAAATTTTATTAGAAAATTGTTAATTTTTAATTTTATGTTAAAACATAATATATAAAATCTATATCAATATAAAATAAAATAATCCATTCAAACATGAATGTGAAATTTTAATATTACAATCTGGACTTTCATAGAAATGAAGTTAAATAATTTTTCTTTCCTTTTAATTATCACTGTTTTTTTCTTTTTGGGTCACTGTTTCTTTCTTTTTTGGTTTTATAATAGAAATATTAGGCTAAGTCTAAGTGGAAGAGGACTACAGTTGGTCAGAAGATTATGGATTTAGCTCCCCTAGATAAGATCATTGCCAATATTTCGATAAGTTAATATATTTTTAACGAATTATCTAAAAACATATGTAACCTCCAAATCATCATTCTTATTTGGCAAATTGAAGGGTTTGGTGAAATGTGAAAGTTACAAATAGAGAGGGAAAGAACAACAGAGTGGCAATGTTTGGTGAAAAACAGAGTGGTAGTGTTTGGTGTTTTATGGAAGAACAACAAAGTCGCAATGTTTGGTGAAAAACATAGTGGTAGTGTTTGGTGTTTTATGGTTGCTGCGTTGGATGCACATATGCCATTGACATCGACCATTGACAGTGCTATTCAATCTCCATTATTCAGATTTTTAGATCTTTCAATGACTAAATGTTTTATTTATTTATATTTTCTGGGTTTGTTTTGATTTTGTGGTATGTCGACTTGGAATCCCTCAATTCTGAACATATTGTCAGTCTTTTGATATCCTGGCTATGTTTGTTTGTATGTGCAGCCATTGTCAAACATATTGAAAGCCTATTGAAGTAGCAGATCCTCATTGAACTCCTTGAACTCCTTTGCTAAATCACTAAATCAAAACCAAAGATAATTTTAAAGGAAAGTTTTGTTATTTGGAATGCAAATTGGTTTTAGAGCAGATCCTCATTCAAGTGCTCTACTAAATCATTAAATCAAAACCAAAGATAATTTTAAAGCAAATTTTTGTTATTTGGAATGCAAATTGGTTTTAGACAACTTAAACCTTTGAAGTTCACAACGAATAACCGGTTTGTAAATTTTTTGAAAATTTATAAATTTACCTAATATTATAAACTTTTTTGATCCAATTGAAGTAATTACACATATTCTTTATTCACATGCCTTATTAAATTCAAATATATTTTATTTATCTTAGCTCAATTACATTCAAATATCTTTTATTTATCTTAGCCCAATTACATTTGATTATCTTATTACATTATATTTTGTTTATAGTTTATAGTGTAATATTTTTTTTTCAAGTTTGAATATGTGAAGATTGTATCTGAAGATTTTTATTAATTTTAAATTTAATAATAAAATATTAAAATATTTTTTAAATTTATAAATAATTTTTCAAAAGAAATCACATTGAAGGTTTTGGTCAACTAGTTTCGAACACCAACTTCTTCAGGACATGATGAAGAAACATATCTATGAAGAAGGTTAAATATGGAGAGCGGTCAACCTAACAGCTAGAAGATAACAAGTATATTTGACTAGGGGAGGGAAAGGGGAATCAAAGATTAAAAAATATAACCAAAGATTAAAAAATATAATAATCAAAGATTAAAAATAATAACTAATCATATTTTTATTGTATTATATTAAATTAAAATATAATATACTAATAAATAATATTTATATTATATATAAATATATAAATATTATATAGTAATTTATGATGATGGTGGTGGTGGTGGTGGTTAACATCGGCTGAGACCAACCTTTGGTCTATCGGACCTAAAGAAACAAATTATTTAGTTTGATTAAAATTTTATTCCTATGCTCAAAAAGCTTGGAGAGAAGCTCACTATAATTTTGACATTGTAAAAGGCTAAGAAGGTTAGTATTGCGACAGAGATTATGAAACTGAGATCTAATGTGGTTGTACAAAGATTATGAAACTGCGATCTAATGTGGTTGTACACAGGACACTCAAAGAGGAAGTGGTTTTCATCCTCGATGTTCCTATTCTCACATAGATGGCAAATTCTTTCCATCCATGGTGTTTTAGGAACTGCCCAATGACCTGTTTCACTATGGAGCTCATGAGAATTCATCCTAATCTTTGCTATATTAATATTCTTCTTTGAGCTAGTTAAAATAGAGAGATACTTTTGATCTTCTAGGGTGGTGTTGATGACATTCTTATAATAACTTAATTTTCTTTTAGCCGCTAAATCTTTCTGACACCACATTTTTCCTTTGAACTTAGAAGTAACAATATCTTTAATGTTATTAATGCTTTGAAATGCATCATTTTCGTTGATCTCCCAATAGTTTAACCAGGCCCTCATGTCTTTATACCACCCCTTTTTGAGCCTTGGGTGGTTTTGGCTGGAATTTAAAGCTAGCTTAGGAAGTCTATGATATCCTATGTTATTGAGTTTGTGCTTGTATAGTAGAAGCCTAATCATAGCTGGGCTCTCAATAGGGGAAAGACCTACTTCTATAAGGAGAATAATATAGGGTGTATTACTTTTAATTTTCAGGTTATACGTTATAAAACACTTCTGGATTTGCTCAATCTTTCTCTAGGATTCTCTAGAGATGCTGCAACCCCAAACATCACATCCATATAAGATAATCGGAGTGATTAAAGTTTTAAAGAGGAACTTCTTTTTATCCCCCATTACGAGGTTTGTCGTTTTACAATTATTTTCAAGACCAAAATAAGATTTCCACCCCCCATTAATCCTTTTCTCAACGTTATAGTTCCAGTTGAGCTTGTGATGAATATCAATTCCTAGGTACTTGTAAGAATACACTTCCTCCAAGTTATTATTGTCATACATAAAATTAGCGTAAGTGTCCTTGGATTTGATAATCATAACTTTTGTTTTTTCAGTGTTAACAGTCATACCCATGGTACAGCAGAAATCCTTAAGAGGCTTGAGTTCCTTATCAAGATCAGATGGGCACCTTGTGAGAAGAACAATATCGTCAGCATAGAGAAGAAGGATGATGACTATCCCAGCTAAGATCGTGCTAGCACATCTTGCTTCCTCTAAATAACCTTCGAGCTTGTCAATGTAAATGCCAAATAGGGTAGGGGAGAGGGGGCAACCTTGTTTAACTCCGATATTACACTTAATATCTCTCAACCACCCCTCATTTCTCTTTAGCTTGGCAATTACATTCTCGTATAACCTTATAGTGGCAGCTCTCAACTCGAAAGGAACCTTTAGCTCTTCTAATCTATTCCAAAGGTTGTTTCTAGGGATCGTATCGAAATCCTTTCTAAAGTCCACAAAGCAACAATAGAGATTGGATTTGTCATTACGACATTCCTCCACAATAATCCTAAGCGTAATGAGGTGGTATGTTGTTGAGTGATGCCTTTTGAAACCTGCTTGGCCTTTAGCTCGCTTACCTTCACTTTCAAGCCATATGCTTAGCTTATTTTCCAAAATACTACCATATAACTTGGCTAAGAGAGGGCTGATCAAAATTGTCCAATAATTAGAGGGGTTATTTGTATCCCCACTTTTAAAAATAGGGATAATGAGGCTCTCAGTCCAAGGTTTAGGGAGCCCTTGCTTGATTGCTTGATTGAAAAGCCTGTGGATGTGGGGGATGAGGACAGGACCTCCAGTTTTTAAGATTTCCACCTGGGAACCTTAAATGTCCTTAGATTTCCCATTAGCCAAATGATTAACCCCAAATTCAATGTCTTCTAAAGAGAAGACTTCTTTCATTGTGAGCAGGTTTTCCAAGTTATCCATGGCATTTAGAGATTCATAAATCTTTTTAAGATAGGAATTCCAATTGTGTAAAGCAATTTTATTATTATCTTTAGTTTTCCTAGTCAGGATCTGCCTCCAAAATTTCTTAGGAGCTACCTTAGAGAGGTGTAAGAGATTCTCTTGTCTTTGACGAATGTACTACCTCTTTTTCCTTTTAATTATGACTTTATGTGCTTTTATATTGTCCACTTTAAGAGATTCATCAAAAACTTCCTTAATTTCTCTCCTCGCACTTTTACAATCTTTGTCATACCATGGGTTAGTTTTTCTATTTCTTTTATTATTTGAAAATTCAATTGAGAACTTGTTAATAGAATATGATAGGGTTGTATTAAAATTATGATAGAGGTCTTCTATGTTGCCTATACTAGACAAATGAAACAAATTAGTTTTTAGTTCATTTAGAAAGATATCATTTTTATTTCTATAAAATATTAATTTCTTTTGGATATAAGGATTATTTTCTATGGGATCTCTATGCATGACAAAATTGAGAGTTATAAGTAAAGGCCTATGATCAGAATCAGGCTCGTGGTCATTTAAGATGTCAAAATTTATTATTTCGTTGTATAATGGGTGATTGGAAATAACATAGTCTACCACGCTGCTACCAAGTCCATGGATGCAGGTCATCTTGTTGGAATTGGGCCACATCTTTAGACCATCGCAAATTATGAGATCCTGAGCACTACAGAGCTTGACTAGCTCCGACCCAAACAAATTTTCCCCAAGGTCTTCAGAGTTCCTTTTGTACCTACTAGCTAGAGTAGGGTCTTCGTCTAACCAAATAGGATTAGGGTTGGAATGATTTCTTAGAATAAGAGCTTGGTTGCTTGAAGTTCGAGCATTAAAGTCACCTATTAAAAGGATATTACCTTCATTCCTTAAGCTCGAAATATCATTCTCTAAACCATTGTAAGGGCTATCTTTATCTAGATTCTTCTTCTTATAGAAGTTAGAATTGATGGGGGGAAAGTAACATATTGCTATGCAGGTCTTTTTATTATTAATGTCACTAATCTCTATCCAACTATATTGGTTGTGACGGTCGTTTTTATAAATCCTAGCATGGGGGGAGATGTTCTTCTTAATGTAACAAGATATGCCCCCAATGTGTCTACGAGAGGATTGCTTGTTCCAGGTAGACCATAGCATAAAGCCATCTATGTTAGGGACCTTAGATTCTTCGCACTCCCAAGTTTCAACAAGCAAAATAATATCAACATCATTTGAGATCCAACTTAGCTTGCGGCCTTTGTTCCATTGAAAACCCCGATAGTTCCAAGAAAGGATCCGAAGCATGTTGAATTGCTATTTATTACTATCTTTTTGGTTTCTATCTCGAATAAAGGCTTTTCTATTTTTGATTATTGCCCATTTTCTTTCCTTTCTAGCTTCTTTTACCATTTGAACCTCCTTTCTTAATTTTGCTTGATCTTTTGGAATGAGATCTTCATTTATAAATATTCATGTTCCTTTTAGACTTGAGGTTTTACTAAGTATGTTGTACTTATGATCAGTAGAGCTCACCTTTATTCGGATTAGTCTTCCTTTATTCTCGATTAATTTCCCCAACCTTGTTGCTTCTATGAGACACATTGTTTCAATTTGTAATATATTATGTAATTCTGTCTGGGCTATGGCTAAAGTATCTTCATCTACTTCGTCCTTTAAACCAAAGATTATAAGGTTCAAAGCCCTTTTGTTACGCACGTGGTCTAATTCTATTAATTTTTTCATTTCATCTTTAATTGGTTAGATATCTAATTTATCTACCACGTTATTTAGGTTGAAGCGGCTATTAACTTTTTAGTTCTTTAATCATGTCTTTCATTTTAAGACTCTCTAAAGTATCATCATCTCCTTGCTGGGATGTTTGATTAGTATCTTGGTTTTGTTTTTCTATAACGTGCAACCTAGTCTCCATTACCTCCATTTTATTCTCCAATAGTTCTATTTTGTTTTTTTTGTTTTTTTTTTGGATCATGTCTTCAATAGATGCAAATTTATTTTCCAGCATGGCTTCTAACTCTATTTGTAGCTTGGCTTCTCTTTCTTCTCTATGTTTCTCTAAAGACTCTATATACTTAGAAAGGCCTTATAGAGTAACTGTGCTAGGTCTTCCTTTGGTAATCTTTGGTAACCATGGTGAAATATTCATGCTTGAAAATATATGAGAAAATATGTATTAGAAAAACAAAAAGATAAGGAATGTGTGCACGTGATATCAACAAACCTGACTACAGATCACCTATTCCCACCATAGCCCGCAGACCCAATTGGATCAAGAGAAATATTCTCGAGAACAATGGTCGTTGCAATTTCAAAATGTATACGAAGAAATTATGATCTATGAGCCTCAGAATATTCTTTGCCTCTGTCGAAGTCGTTAGAGTTAGGGATTGCTTCAACTATTTGGAGTTAGGGTTTGCCTGCACTGTTGGACACTTTACTTCTGCACCTGTTCTCTTGCTGCCCCTCTCAAGCTCGCAAAATCGAACTCGTGCGGCAAGGTTAAATCGAACTCGCAAAATGCAAATCCTTAGCACAAAACTCTTGCTACCAAGCACAATCGCACCTCACCTGAGTCCACACCCTTCGTGGATGTGATCGTGCTTGTACTGCGATCTTCCTCACTACTCACTTATGGGGTCTTCCATTGCCCCTCGCTTCTACACGTGTACTCACGTACCCTTCTCACCACTGCAAAGCCACAAAGAAGTTGCAGAAACCACAAAGGAATATTAGAAGCCACATAAAATTTGAATGGAATTCGTTGAATATATTAGAAGCCGCAAAAAATATGAAAGGGTAGTGTAGCCGAATATATGAAAGGAAGTTGCAGAAAGTATTAGAAGCCACAGAAAATGTGGAAAGGAAGCCATAGAAGTATATGAAAGGATGCCACAAAAACTATTAGAAGTTGCGAAGTCATGACCTAGAAGAAAATTAGGGAGCTGCTCGAAATGTTAAAAAATTACCTTTTACTTTATATATATATATATAAAGAATCAAGTATAATTATTTATATTGATTTATTTATAAAAATTAAATATTAAGGTTTTAGTAATATTTGATTCTCTTTATTTTATTTATATATAGATATATAATCAAAGATTAAAAACTAATAATAAAGATTAAATTAATAATATGTTGGGTCACTATAATACTAGTGATTACCCCATTACTATTGTAGTTATACCCCTTATTTATTGTTGTGCCCCTATTACCCCCATATTGTTATTTCTGTGCCCCATAGAATCCCTCTATTTTTATTTTTGTGGCTTTATATTATTATTGTTAGGTCGGCTCGATTACATTGTGACTCCTTAGACTCCTATATATAGAAATGAGGTTTTGTCATTTGTATCATCCAAGAATTGTTCATTTATGTAATGTAAAGGAGGTTGCCCCCTCGAAGAGGCTGAATTCTAAGGCGTTGATCTATCTTTTCTATCTTTTCTTGAGCTGGTTTCATAACATTTGGTATCAGAGCTTTGGATTCTAGGGTTTCGCTGCTCCAAACAGGTTATCGTGGCATTTTCGCTATAATTTTTTTTCTGTAATGTTTCAGAAGTCACAGAAAAAACCCATTTGAGAATAAATCACGCTGAACCTTGGGTCCAAATTTCAGAGCTTTTTGCACGATATATGTGGAGATATGATCTAAGAAAGTTGGTCTTTTTGCAGACTCCTGAATTACATTCAAAACAGGTGACCTGGGGAAAATTGTCATAACGTTCTCTCTAGGGATCGTATTGAAATTTCATAAGAAGGTACAGAAAGAGGACAGACTGTAGTTTCTTGTGTGTGTGTTTCAGATTCAAAGGTTGAAACAGTGACTTGTGGCACGTCATACAAGTTCGCTCTACTGAACCAGTCTAAAAGCAAGTCACTGTGGGAGATTTCACATAACTCTTCCTTGGAGAATCCAATTTGGGTCAGACTTGTGGCATTGGAAAGAGGACGCAGAAGGCTACTACAGGTAGCAATTTAAGAACTGGATGATCTAAAATTACAGAGATACATCAGATTCAATATCAGGCTTCTATAAAGTGAAAAAAAGGTGTGTAGTTTGTTTTTAAATTTTTGTGTAATCTTGGTTTAATGGAATTCAAAGGGCATAGTAAAGCATTATTATCGGTAACTGATGCCCCAAGGAAAGAAAATGCAAACACCTAGTAAGGAAATTGAAAGCTCTAGCATGACTCATGAAGAAGAGGAAGAAACGCTACATGATATATCAAAATTACAAGAACAAGTGCAACAAATGTCACGCTCACAAAAGCTAACAGAAGCTAAGATAAGTGGTGTGGAATCTAAGATAAATGGCCTGGAATCTAAGATAAAAGGCATGGAAGCTAAGATGGATGATTTGAAGACAGATTTGAAGAGAGACATGGCAGATTTGAAGATAGATTTGAAGACAGACATGGAAGAATTGAAGAAGTTGCTACAAGAAAGGGTCATTAATGGTGAAAAGGTAGTAAAGGAAACTCATGATGAGAACAAAAGAAATGTTAATCATGATTCCATAGACGCTAATGTTGGATCGAATAATCACCATATTCCAAAAATCGATATGAGGAAGTTTGATGGCAAGGATCCTGCCACATGGATATTATAGATGGAGCAATTCTTCGATCTCAATAATGTGCAAAATGCACAAAAGGTACGTATGGCAACTGTATATTTTGAACCAAATCAGTTTGTATGGTATCAATGGCTTTGCTTTCGTAAACAATTTATCACTTGGGCAATTTTTACGGAAGAATTCATAGCACATTATGAAGATACAAAAAGCAACACTTTTTTTAGCCAATTGATAAGTCTCAAACAAAAGGGTTCAGTAATGGAGCACATTGAGGAGTTCCAAAAATTGAACATAAGGGTAAAAGATATTCCAGAGGAGCATAGGATTGACGTGTACATAGGGTCTTTAAAGGATAATATCCAACATGATGTTTGCCTTTGGGAACCTGATTCATTAGAGAAGGCATTCAGGTTAGCAAGAAAAATGGAAAGAAAAATTATGGCAACCAGGAAGCATACCACTCACAACTATAAAGATGGAAGTGTTGTTGCCCCTAGTCTTCCACAACCTATAAGGTTGACACCACAACAATTGGAAGAAAAAAGAGAAAAAGGGCTTTGTTACAGTTGTGATAGCAAATACACTAAAGATCATAAGTGTGTTGAGAAGAAATTATTCTACATAGATTGTGAAGAGGAAGAAGAAAAGGAGCAAGAAAGGTCAAAAGAAGAAGATATGCTCCAGGAACAAAGTCTAGATGAAGAACAAATAAATACGACCATATCTTGTAATGCATTGGCGGGAATTACCACTCCTCAAACCATCAAGATAGAAGGACAAATCAAGAAGAAAAAGGTAATAGTGTTGATTGATTCAGGAAGCACCCACAATTTTATTCATTGTAGGGTAGCAAAAGAATTGAATTTCTTCCTATATCCAGCACCAGAGTGTCAAGTGATGATTGCAAATGGAGGAACAATAAATTGCTGTGGAAAGTGCCATAATATCAAGCTATCCATGGGAGAATATGTATTGACTAGCCCAATGCTTTCCATTCCAATGGGAGGTGCTGATGTTGTACTAGGAGTCCAATGGCTACAATCCTTGGTTACAATAGCTTTTAGTTTTCAAGAACTTTTCATCAAATTTTTTACGGAAGGAAAGGAAGTTGAATTAAGGGGTATTGTAGGGAAACCAAGAAATATAATCAGCTCTAATGGCATGACAAATCTTCTAAAAAAGGAGAAAAAAGGTGTAATTGCACAATTATGTTCGCTAGATGTTTCCACATTGGAATCATCTATTTCTCCAGATCTCCAAAAAGTCCTCGAAAATCATTCCAAGGTATTTGAGACTCCAAAAGGTCTCCCACCTATGTGTGATCATGATCATGCTGTTCATTTGATTCCAGGAAGTGTTCCTCCAAACATCAGGCCATACAGATATCCCTATGTCCAAAAAAGTGAAATTGAACGTATGGTTGCAAAAATGCTAGAGGCTGGTATAATTCAACCGAGTCAAAGTTCTTTCTCAGCTCTAGTAGTATTGGTGCACAAGAAGGATGGATCGTGGCGCATGTGTCCGGATTATAGGGAGCTCAACAAGCTCACTATTAAAGATAAGTTCCTCATTCCTGTTATTGATGAATTACTGGATGAATTGCATGGATCAATTTACTTCACCAAGTTGGATCTTCATTCGGGATATCATCAAATCAGAATGAAAACTGAAGACATTCCGAAAACGGCATTTAGAACTCATGAGAGTCATTATGAATTTTTGGTCATGCCTTTTGGCCTTACCAATGCACCTTCAACATTTCAAGGTTTGATGAATTCAATTTTCAAACCATTCCTTAGAAAATTTGTGTTAGTATTTTTTGATGATATACTAATCTACAACAAGTATTGGAAGGATCATGTTGAACATGTTGACAGGGTGCTACAACTATTGGAGGAGAAACAATTATATGCAAAAAGATCCAAATGTTTCTTCGGAGGCCAGGAGGTGGAATATTTGGGTCATATTGTATCTCATGAAGGAGTTAAGGTAGACCCTAGCAAAATTAAAGCCATTAAGGAATGGAAAATCCCCACATCCATAAAGCATCTGCGAGGATTTCTTGGGTTGACAGGGTATTATTGCAAGATTGTTAAGGATTATGGGAGAATAGCAGCACCTCTAACAACATGTTGTGGCCAGCAACAACCCCCCCTTGTTCATTTAAGTGTTGTCCGAAATACTAAATGAATGGGGACCCTTAATTAAATTTTAGGAAAAAAGCAAGAGTTTCCTTTCTTCAAAATAAGGTTACCATCCTAAGCTTAGAAAGGCCTTTTGAATATTTTTAACCTAAGTCTACGATAAGGGAAATATCTTCAAAGCCGTGTTGCAAAAAAGATAGGAAATGCATCCATTTCTCTATAATATCAGTATGCGCAAGACTCTCGTGTTAAGCATAATATCGCATCGCAATAAAGTAATACTCATAAGGAAAAAACTTCAAGATTTACCGATCTGCGATAACACCGATCGCAAGATCGCATATCGCAGAAATGAGCTGACAAGGTTCGGCAAACATTAAACTTCTGCTACCTGCGATGTTGCGATCGCTGTGATATTATATTCGTATGTTTGTGCGACCTGCGATGTTGCGATCGCTACGATATTATATTCATATGTTTGCGCGATCTGCGATGGTGCGATTTGCGATGGCGCAATCTGCGATGTGACGTAAGCAAATCATAAATCACTTCATAACGAATCTTTCGGGCACACCATTCAAAGGAAAGCCACTTACCATAATCTGACTCAAGATCATGCGCTTTTAATGATAGTAAAGGAATTAGTTGTCAGCTATTAAATGAAATGAAGACACGTGCTTTTGTAAAGAATTACTTCACGTAAGGTGGCATATTTGGTATATCTGTTGCATTTAAAACTCTCCCATCACCTTTCTTGATCAGTCATTTCCATTTCACTCGTAATCTGCAGGAACGAAGAACTAAGGACAATTCAAATCCAAACGCAGGAAGAAATGGGAAAGAAAAATAAAGCTCAAGGCTCTGAGGCGAAGGAAAAGACGAAGGAGATGGCGCCTTTGTATACAGACACAGCCTATAACAGAGACACAGGGATATCGACATGGGAAAGAATGTACAGGCTGCTTTAAGAAGAATCCCAGAATAATGAAGGTTGCTGCTGTTGCAGGCTCACAACGCTCTTCCGAGGCGTCCTTAGAGGAGCTAGCATGTTCATTTCTTCACCGGATAGCAGCAAGGCCCAAAATTCTACCATATACGGATATGATCAAGTGGATACTTGAAAATGCAGAGATGAACAACAGACAATTCAAGGTTCAAGGACATGGGCTCATCGGATCATTCACTGTGCAAGATTTAAAGCTTATGTATCATCTTCCTGAACCGCAGGCGACTTACAATGAGCAATTCGTTAAGAAATTTGTGGTTCAAGCATTAAAAAAGTTAAATTGGGAGTGTTACTGGGCATACTTGGTCAAGCCGCATAGTCAATGGATGACTGTGAAATGCATCATAAACGCGGCCAAAAAAGTAGTGCCAGCTCTCATAGATTCTGTTTTCGCTGCCCAGCTCAGCATAGAAGTCAGCCAGCCGACTCTCCTCAAGCCCATGATGAACACTTGCAGCTTTAAAGACCAAGTTCAGAAGTAGCCTTATTTTAGAATGTTGTTTTTTCTTTAAAATTAGATTAGAAAAAGGACGGTCATTTGAAAACCGCATCCTAAATTTTGTAAAAACACTATTATTAGAATTAGGAAGTAGTATTTTAACCCTTCTCATGCATTTAGAGAAGGGTCCAGAAATTTGTCAAAAAACTTGTCCTCAGAACATGCACTTTTGCACCCTTAGAGGGGGTTTTGATGAATGGATGGATCAAGGTTTATTAATGTTTGCATTTGATATCTACTACTGATGTTGCACTTCTGTACTCTTAGTAGATGTTAGAGCAAGGAGAGATAAATCATTGTTGCTTGAAGCTTATGAGTGGAACCAGTCATAAATGGTACTTTTATCTCTTGACCATTTCTGCTTATATTCATAAAGTGATATACAATTTTTAGTTGTTTATATGTTACTGCATGAATGTGTGAGTTACCATTTGGCACTTTTGTACGGTGGAGTCATTTATTTATGTTTGATATATGAATAACTTATTATGCGATATGCTGTTCACAACTGTTTTGCCTAACTTTTTATGCAAAGTGGTTTATCTTAATTGATTTCTATTCTTATGATAGCTGAATGATCTTTATTACCAGTTATTGTTTGAAATCTCTTTAGATCGCATAATAGAATAAATACACCCCGGGTTAGCATAGCTTAGATGTGCTGTTTCTCACTAGATTACAATAGCATAGAGTTAGTTTAAAAGTTTGAATTAAATTAGATTTAAGTATTCTTAGATCAGCAACATCCAACTCTGCACACACACACACACACCCTTAGATTGGGAAACTGGTCCCATTATCCCAGTCGGACCCGCTATACCAAACAGATAAGGAGCTGCCAACCAAGGTCCGGACCGGGTGGGTATCCCCCTTGTTGTCGACCCGATTTTCGGGGCTTCAACACAACATTATTGAAGAAAGATTCATTTTCATGGACTCTGGAAGCAACAAAGGCCTTTGAACATCTTAAAGAGGTAATGTGCCAAGCACCGGTTTTAGCTACACCGAACTTCAAAAAAACCTTTATTGTGGAATGTGATGCTTCAGGAAATGGAATTGGTGTTGTTCTAATGCTAGATGAAAGATCCATTGCTTTTGAAAGTCGTCCAATCAAGGGAAATTTTTTAAGCAAAGTTATTTATGAGAAGGAAATGTTGGCAATACTCCATGTACATAAGAAATGGTGACCCTACCTAATGGGAGGACACTTCAAGGTAAAAACGGATCATGATAGCCTTAAATACTTTTTAGAACAAAGATTATCCTCTGAAGAGCAACAAAAGTGGGTCACAAAGATGTTGGGTTATGACTTTGAAATCATCTACAAAAAAGGGAAGAAAAATGTGGTGGCAGATGCACTCTCAAGAAAGGATGAGGATGTGGAAGCTTTGTTGTGTGCCATTTCTATTATTCAACCAGATTGGATAAACGAAGCAAGGGAGGAATGGAAGAATGACTAAGAAGTGTGGGCACTTATTCGAAAGCTACAACAAGATTCGAGTACTTCTGATACATTTAGCTGGCAAAATGATTCATTATGGTACAAAGATCACTTATACCTCTATAATAATTCCCATCTAAAACAAAATATTCTTATGGAATTGCACACTTCTCCCTTAGGAGGGCATCAAGATTTTTAAAAACGTACCACAGGGTTAAGAAGGACTTTTTTTGGGATGGCCTTAAATCAGATATTCAAAAGTTTGTGGCCGAATGTTTGGTTTTCCAGCAAAATAAAGTTGAAACAATTAAGACACTGGGTCTATTACAACCTTTATCCATTCCAAGCCAACATTGGGAGGAGGTTTCAATGGATTTTATCACAGGTTTACCCAAGTCTGAGGGAAAGAGTGTCATCATGGTGGTAGTTGATAGACTTACCAAGTATGCACACTTTTGTGCATTATCACATCCATTTAAAGCCAGTACAGTTTCTACTGCATTTATGGAAACAGTTCAAAAGCTACATGGAAACCCAAAGATTATGGTAAGTGACAGAGATCCCATTTTCACTGGAAATTTTTGGACAGAATTATTTTCTTGTCTTAGTACTCAGTTAGCTCATAGCTCATCTTATCATCCTCAATCTGATGGGCAAACTGAGATAGTAAACAAATTTTTTGAAGGATATCTTCGTTGCTTTGTATCTGATAAACAGACACAATGGGTCAAATGGTTGCCTCTGGCTGAATGGTGGTATAACACTTCCTTCCATACAGCAACAAAAATGACCCCATTTATGGCACTTTATGGGTATCAACCACCATCCATCACATCATATTTAAGAGAAAATTCTAAGGTTCAGGCAGTGGAACATCACATCGAACATCAACAACTAGTCCTCCAACTCTTAAAGGATAACCTCGTATTGGCACAAAATAGAATGAAACAACAGGCAGATCAACATTGCAGTGAAAGAAGTTTCGATGTAGGTGATTGGGCATTCCTACGGCTACAACCATATAAGCAAATGTCCCTAAAGCAAGCTAAGAAGGATAATAAATTATCACCAAAGTATTATGGTCCATACAAGGTGTTGCAAAAGATTGGTACTGTGGCATACAAATTGGAGCTTCCTGCAACTTCTCGATTGCACCTAGTTTTCCATGTTTCATGTTTAAAGAAGGTTACTGGTGACAAGCTCCCAATTCAAGCAATATTGCCAGAACTTGATGAGGAAGGAAAAATTATATTGGAACCAGAAACAGTCACAGAAACAAGAACTCGATAGCTACGAAATCGATCAATTTCAGAGTATCTTATCAAGTGGAAGAACTTATCCGCTGAAGATTCTAGAACTACTCAGGTGTTGAGGACAACACTTTTTTGGAGAGGGGCATGTTGGGTCCCTATAATACTAGTGATTACCCCATTACTATTGTAGTTATACCCCTTATTTATATCGTTGTGCCCCTATTACCCCCATATTGTTATTTATGTGCCCCATAGAATCCCTCTATTGTTATTTTTGTGGCTTTATATTATTATTGTTAGGTCGGTTGGATTATATTGTGACTCCTTGGACTCCTATATATAGAAATGAGGTTTTGTCATTTGTATCATCCAAGAATTGTTCATTTATGTAATGTAAAGGAGGTTGCCCCCTCGAAGAGGCTAAATTCTAAGGCGTTGATCTATCTTTTCTATCTTTTCTTGAGCTGGTTTCATAACATAATATTTATATCATATTATATAACTAAAGATAAAAAAACTAATAAAAAAGATATTCTAGTATTACTAAACACTAGTATAAATAATAATAATGCTAATATTTATATTATTAATAATAAAAGTATTGATCATAATAATAATAATCCAAAAAAACATAGGGGTGGAAAGTGGAAGGGAATTCTTTGAAGGCTCAATCTCCAGCATGGTTTCAGAGAATCAACTCTCCATCTTCAAGACTATAGTTACTAGTGATATGCAGCCGGGGGAGAACTCACACCCGGATGCGGGTGATTTTATGAGCCGTTAATGCCCATACGAGCGACGCCGGCATTGGGCATCATCGTGGAGCAAGTAGGCGATTTCTGGCAGCGCATTAAATCCCATTAATGAGGAATTGGGTGTACAGCATGCGGAGTAAGTACTTCAGGATGATGAGCATACGATCCATTTCAATTGCCCAGAGCTCGACATTCTCTCTGGCTCATTCTAGCAGAGACATTCCAGGTCGAATTGGTTCACAGAAGTTAGGTGCAGTGCTAAGCATTTGGAAGCCATCATGGCTCCATAGAAGCCCGCATCTGGCCAGCCTCAAGCATTTAATTACGGTTCTTCTGGCTCGCATCTGGTATGGTCATTGTTTTTTCCTTTGGTATATAACTGTAATAGGTTGGGTTACGGTGTCTGTTGAAGCTGTTTGGGCAGGGTGTGGGACTCATTCAGACAATTCTGGAATTTATTTAGGGGTTCTGATTTCTATCTGTGTGGTGCTTTCCCTGGGCACTTTCTACTCTGAGTACTGTTATCCTCTGTTTATTTCAAATTGGGGTGGGTCGTTCTTCTTCCTCCTCCAACCCTTTTGTCCTCTCAGTTTATCAATCATTGCTGGTATGGCCCGACTTCGAGGAATTTCCCGGAGGGGTAGTAGTTCAGGCACTCGTGGGGGTGTTAGAGGAAGGGGAGGTCCTGTTCCTCGACGCATTTCCCCGCTAGCTTCTGTCTCGCCGGCCTCACCATCATCCGACCACTCTGGTCCGTCCCTCTACAGTTCTTTCCACTCCTCTCGTTTCACATTTAAAAGCAAGCTAAACAAGCCTACTATCTCTGCTATTATCACAGTCATCTTCTCAGAGGAAGAAGATGACCTCTCTGGCTCTGATGAACAATCCATGGACAGGACTCTCTCACAGAATTCTAAGGATTCTCAAGGAGGCATGGTAGAGGATATCCTCAATCTTCTAGAGGTGCAGCAGGACGAAGGTCATGAAGAGGATGCATGTCTTCAACAAACTTCTTCACACGAGGAGTTCATTCCTTGTGCACCGGCGTAGTTCTCTGGCACTGTTCTGTATCCGGTGATGCCTCCTGGTCGCAGTATTACGGATGTTGAAGACAATGTGATGATTGAATGGGGCAGCTCTCCTTGCAAAGCCAACCGTGAAGACGCAAAATTACCACCTCAGGTTGAAACAATCAACGACGGAGAATGATGGAGCAGATCAGACGGCGATGGAGGATTTCGGAAAGCTCTTTTTTGCTGAACTTTACATCCCGAAAAGTCAGAAAGGATGACGTATGTAGAGAGCCACGCGTCAATAGGAGATTATATCGGGCTCGTTCATACGGAAACCGCTCGGTGGTCGACGACGGTCCGATTTATATATAAAAATTAAATATTAAGAAGAAATTAAGAAGAAATGAAGAATCCATGATGCTTGGTCTTCTCTGCATGTTCAGCCAAAGCTAAAGATTTGGTCCTCCGGTGCTTGATATTGACAACATGTTGTTTAATCCTTTGGTTAATAGAACGACAAGTTTCACCAATGTATGAGGTTCCACAGGAACAAGGGATGATATAAACACCTTTCATATCCATAGAGTTCACGCGGTCCTTGACAAATTAAGAGAACTTCTAATGGTGTTAAGTGGTCTAAAGGTGGATGGAATATCATGCTTCTTCAGGATTCTTGCAATCTTTTCTGTCGTCCCTTGGATGAAGGGGAGATGGACTCCTGAACTGCGATCAATGGGTTCTCTCTTAACCTTGGGATCTTCGCTCACTTTGAGGAAAGCTTTGACACCCTGCTGCCTATTATAGCCATTTTGGACAAAAACATTAAGGAGATGGGTCTTTTCCTTAGAAAAGTGGTCTTCATCACAAATTCTAAAAGTGCAAGTGGCTAACCTCCTGAGAACACCTATCTTCTCAACAGGAAAATAGTGGGAATTGGCAAGAAGATACTCCTGACCTATCTTCTGAGTAGGAAAATGGTGGGAATTGGCATGAATATACTACTCAGTATGAGTAATATTTTTTCAATATACCTCATGGGAGAAAGATCCATTAACTTTCCTAGAAATGAGGACATGAATAAAAGATCGAGATGTTGGGAAAAAATATCTAATTGTTAAAATTGTATAAGTTTAGTGTTTTGAGATTTTTAAATATATTGAATAGATTTATTTAAATAATAATGATTTTAACTCAAAACTAAAATATAAACTATTCAATAAACATTTTTACTATTTTTCTTTAAATATTATTTCTATTTATTTTTTTTAAATGTTAGAGAATTATTAAATTTAGAATCTCATCAAAATTCATAAAGATTTTGATTTTTGCTTCATTTTTATTAATTACAACATGGAACACAAAATAGATTCACCTAGATTGCCATAATTTCAACGAAAAAAATATTCACCTAGATTTCCATAATCTCAACATCAAAAAATTGATTCCCTAAATTAAATTTATCACTAAATAAAATTATATAATTTCATAACAATTTCACCTTTCAACAATCCAAATTTCAATTTCCATATATTTAAAATGAACAACACATACTAACCACTACATAACACTTATTAATCTATTATAATTAATAATAATATTTTTTATTTTCTTTTAACAAAAATAAATGAAAGTAATCACTAATCATTTCCTTTATGTATTATATATTTATCTTTTATTTTTTAGTTGTGGCGTTTACTCCCTTTTAAGTTTAATTTCCTTCTTATTATTTATTAATTACTTTTCTGGGCCATAATGACTCTGGTATGTATTCAAAACGATAATATTTTAACAAAAAATATATTAAACTACTTACTAATCATTTCCTTCATCCATTATATATTTATCTTTTATTTTTTTACTTCTAGTGTTTATTGTTTTTTGCTCCCTTTAAGTTTAATTTCCTTATTATTTATTTATTACTTCTCTTGCCCCATAATGACTCTGGTATGTACTCAAAACGTGGATTAAAAATGATCATGGTAAATAAAACTCTGGAAATATATTTCTCAAATTTTCTAACTTTAAAGAATTAAGTTACAGTGCTATGCTATATCTTTATTTTTAAATTACTGTTTAATAAAATTGAGTTAACATTATATTTTTTTAATTTTTTGGTTCAGTTGTTTCATCCAGCTAGGGTCTTTGGTTCAGTTGTTTAATTTTGAATTGTGGACCATGGGATTTTTTCTAAGTATGATCTGAATTTCTACAACTTTCTTAGCAATTTCTCTTGCTACTTAAACTATAACGTTTCCAACTGCTCCATTATATTCACATTTTATGCACATGGTTAACACACACGTGTAGTGAGTTGAGTGGTGAGTTATACACATGCAAGGGCAGAAACACTAAACGTGTGGGGACTGAGAGAAGCCCTAAGCGTGTAAAGGTGGGATGCTTCTGTACTAAGTGAGTCACGTCAATACTGCTTGTTCTAAACGACTCTAACGCGGAGCACTCTATTTTCATGATCACCAAAGAGCTTGAGAACTATATATCAAGCCAAAAACTTGCAGATGAGACTCCATTTTTTGTTTCTTGGGTGGATTAGTAGTCTTGTAATGAGTTTGACTGGTCTTCCCTGTAATATCTGAAATAGTGAGTAGCAGAAAATATCTGAAATATTGAGTAGCAGAGTTTTCATTTCCGTTATGTCTGAGACTTGCGTGAGAAATATCTATTATGAAGCATGATGGAAGAAATAGAAACATGGATGCATTTTGTGGAATGGGTAGAATTGAAAAGAATGAAAATCGTTGGAATTCGTTATTTTCTTTGTCCATATGTACCTTGTGCACCGTTTATTTATGCGTTTCCTTTCTCTGGTACAACCGAAACCCGAAACTTCGGGTCCCTTTGAGGGCATAGTAGGAAGTAATAGCCATCAAAGCCAAGAATTTAAGGTAATGTTCCTAAATCGACGTGAATTTAATCTTATTTTAAAGTTGGATGTGCTAAATTTGCAACAAAGTCGTCCGTCGACAAACAAAGCATGAGATGGTATGCTGTGAAGGCTAATCATTGAGACGGTTATAGCATAAAGGCAATAGAAAAGACAAAGCATCGGCTCTCGGAGCTGTTAAATACATTCTGAAAAAGATTGTTGTCATTAAAGTGGCATCAAAAGAAGAAGGGAAAGGGAAAGTAGTATGAAGTGGACGGAGGAATATTGTGACAATGCTGTTACAATTACAACCCACAGAATAGCGGGGAAAAAAGCACCAGCAAAGTCTTTATAACCCGAAGAGTAACAGAGATTATGTAAATCAATAGACCTTCTCGATCAATGGCGTTAACGTTTTTATTGAACTGAAGAAATTGTACTAACGCTGTTAACATTTTTTTTTAAGGAAGAAATTGTGCTAACGCTGTTAACGTTTTTTTTCAACTGAAAAAATTGTGCCAGTAACAAGCTCTTAGGCACAACACCCATAGACTCAGATCGCTGTTAACTTAGTGTCAGGTTAATGTAGAGGGTAATCTTGCCAGTGTTAGCGGAGAGTTTATCGAAATCAATTTCGTGGGAAGTTTGTTAGTAGCCTCTAATAATTTTTGCTTAAATATGGATAGAATTGATTTGATTAAATTTAAAAGCAATTTTACAATATAATTGATTTTATTAACTTTTTAATATTTTAAATATAAGTTAATTAATAATAAATTACATAATTTTTTTAGTGTAAAGAACATATATTTTTATTTTTAAATTCAAGAGACAGAATTTTTATAAGTCAAGTGTTGCATACGAAAATTATTTATTTTGATTTTATGTTTTAAAGTAAAGATTTTATTTTATAATCTAATTACTTTTGTTTATGTCAAGTAGGCGTAATTCATCCACTTCAACTTAGATATTAAAAATTAAATATCCATAAAGTTAAAAGACTAAAAAAGTAATGGCCACATCAATGTTTTTATATATAAAAGTTATAAGTATAAATATATTATTATTATATATTACAATATTATCTATATATATGAAATTTTAAAATTTTATAGGTATATATTTTTAGGAAAATAAATTACATCAATTTTTTTCCGTTATTAAAAACTCAAACAAAATAATCAATTTAATGGTTAAAAAAAAATCTCTTCTGAGAATAAATTTCTTCAATCACAACTAAAAATCAAAATTTTCTTTATCACAATCTAAAACGAGATTAATCATTTGTATATTTGTCTTCAATAGAAGATTCATTTAATAATAACTGCCCTCAATACAAAAGTTATGGAGAAAAATTATAGTAAAAATTCACCTAAATTTTTTTGGAACCTCTAATCATGAATGAATATCAAGATATTTAAAAATGTATCAGTAACCATTTGTTCATCAAACACTATCATTAGATTTGGATTTCATGTAACTAACCTAGATTTACAAGGATTTGCGCACCCTTATCCATATACACAAACCTAAAATTGCTTATTTGTACCCTACTTAAAAATATATTTAGTAACGGCTTGTTATTCAAACGCTAACATGATTCAATCGCTAACATGAGATTTCATGTGACGAATTATTGGATTTTATATAACACACCTAAATTTGCAAAGATCTGCACTTCCCGATGTGCACTTCCCTCATTCATATGCACAAACTTAAGATTGCTTCCCAAGATTATTCTAACAGGGTGAAAGTAATGCAATTTATCCTTCAAAATATATATATATATATATATATATATATATATAAACTAATTAATATATATATATATCCTAACTAATTAATTTTAAATTAACTAATATTCGAAAATCTGTATACCTGAATATCCCTTCATTACTAAATTTTTATTTAATTAACTAAAATAACATAGGATTGCGTACAAGTTATAATGTATTTATTTTTGAAGGAAAATAAAAATTAAGTGATAAACCAATATTTATATTATCATAACAATATTAAGTCCAGTTGAATCCATGATATATTTTCAGTTTGACGCCACATTAATGTTGGTCAAGTAAGTCGTAAACGACGACAGAGAAATTACAGTCCAAGAACTCACAAGGGCTCGGGCTTTTAAATTTTATTTAAAAACAATAACAAATACATTCCACAACTTAATCTTAATTAAGGCATCTTTGTAAGCGGATCATATCACGATATCCAGTAATAGCATCATCTATATATATATATATTCTTTGTATTTGTTGATTCAATTTCCTCTAAGGAAACTATCGTTAACCTTGGTAGTTTTAATTGTTGTTAATCATGGCGATAATAGCGTCTATTTTCCAGTATCACGATCGACATCAAGTTTCTCTTTAGTCCTGGTACATGCTTGACATCAGTCAAGGTAAGGCGAGCTCCATGCTCCCTCTAAAAAAGAACCGTGCCTACACCTAAGACACTATACTTTTCATCATTACCCATCACTATGAGTATTTGGATATCTTTCTCCTCCAAAGTACTAAAAAAACTCTTGTCGTTGGTCATGTGGAAAGAAGCTCCATTGTCAAGAAACCAACCACTTCCCACCATGGATGAAACCATGCATGTGAACAATGTGAAATCCAACTCGCACTGTGAGGCCAGTGCCTCACCTTCTGATCCTTCCACAGATCCCTTCTTGGATTTCCTCAGTTGACAATTTGTAGCTAAATGGCCCACCTCATGACAACGAAAGTATCACACTTTCGATTTGTTAAACTTCTTCCCACCATGGGAAGAACTGGATTCAGAATGAGAAACCTTCTTCTGCCCTTTCTTCGCCTTACTTTATAAGACATAGTTTTCTTCATCCTCCATGGATGAAGAACCATCTCTGGTGCTTCTTCTTATCTCCTCCTGCATCAAATCTAATCAAAATCATTCCCAATCTACCAATTTCTCTCTTCCATTAATCGAGTCCTGGTAGCTATGCTAGCTCTTAGGAAGACCGAGGAGTGCAAGACTCACCATGTTATCATCAGTTGTCGCGATCCCTACACTTCCAAGCTCATCCCTACATGTGGTGAGCTTGTTCAGATACGTAGAGATCGTGTCGCCCTCTTCACACTCGATCTTCCGAAGCTTTTCCTTCAGTGCCAGCTTCCTTTGATCACTGCTATTCGGATATAGATCTTTCAATGTTTTCCACATTGAAAAGAATGTCTCCTTCCCGAGACTTGAGACTATGTGATCTTGAACTCCCTCCAGAAGGTTTCTCCTTGCTCTGGCCACATATTTCTTCCATTCAGCTAATTCAGCAGCACCAGTTGGCTTGTGGACTTCTTGATCAATGAAGTCCTTTAGACCATTATCATCTAGTACTGCTTCCATGCGATCCTTCTAGGCTATATAATTTGAATTGGCATCAAGGGCATATTCGAGTCTTAAACGATTGAATGCCATAGGTGAAATAGAGATGTGATAAGAACTCGATTTCTATATTCAGGAATCACAAACTTCAAACTTCTCCCTTCTTGTATACTATTTTTCCTTGATCACCTTTTCTTTGATACCATGTAGAAATTCCCACCTGTAGATCACCTGATAATGCAATATACTAAAGCAAAATACTTGATCTACTTCTACAACCAATTTAGCGAAATATTAATTGAACATGAGCAACATCAATAAGAACACATATAAATAATATGGAGAAATCAATCACACATAACACAGAAGATATAACCGAGGGAAACAGTGAAAATTTTAAGAACCCCCCAAATTTATATGTATAATAAATGGGAGAATCTCCATGGTATATAGGAAAAATGGAAGGCGATTTTATCAATAATATAATATGTATATATAATTTTTTAGCGAATCTCTCACCAGGCATGACGAATATTTTACTCAATTATAAAATCTTGTAAGATCTTGGCGAGTCTTTCACTAAATGATAAAAATTTGTAAAGTCCTAGTGAATCTTAGCACTATGAACTCTTAGAGAAATTTTTGAAAAAGTATAAAACGATATATGACAAGAGCCACATGGTGGCAATATCACTGCTTTTTGTTTCACATTTCCACGACATGGAACTTGTTTATAAAATTATAAAAAAGCCAACCAAGCCCCTTATAATATGCAGGTAAGCTTATAACAGAGTCTGATACCTCTACTATGCTTGTGTTCATTCAAGTGTCATAGCTGCTATAATTAACACTGTGAATCGCAACTCTCTCAGAAAACTTTATAGTGTGATTAAAACCTTTGGAAATTGAATCTGACAACTCTAAGAAAAGGATTCGTGAAATAGAATCTTTTGTGAATGAGCCCACTAACTATCACTGCTAAACAATCAATCTACACTATGAAATCTTCCATCTTGATCACAATCATGCTCATGATCAAGGGAGTGCGATCACTTGGCCTGACATAATGGTCATCATAGCTTCCAATAATCAACAACCACCTTGCAACAACATCCTAGATCATGTCTCATGAATTTTATTCATCAATCTTAACTGATATAAATCTTATAAAGATAATATTAGAATCCTCTCCAGATTCACTGTTAGTACAAGGGTAAAGGAAATTTTCTAGCTCAAGGCACTAGCCAATACCAACTTTGGTATTTGTGACCCCTTTGTGGTGATGCACCTACCCTGCCCCGTTGGGTTTCTTCCTTGTAACATAGTTCAAGGATCACAAGACTTTCCAATCTTCCTACTCCATTAGACACACTTTATATGCTATACATAGTGAATGGAAAAGAAGCATTATAGAACACACAATTTCATAAAAGGAAGAAAAATCTTAGCGAGTTCAATATCAGAATCTTAACCACTGATTAATAAAGAATAACAAGTAGTGTAATGAATTGTTCCGAGTTATTTATTTAAACGCTGTAAAGAATGTAGTGGAATGGAAAATATTACTTAGGCAACCCTTCAATATTTTCTACTAATATGTCTGTGCATGTACATATGAAATTAAGAGCATTGTTGAATACAAAGTTTCATTTTCTCTTGCCTCCATTTTGACAAATCAGTGTGAAATCAGTGTCACTTTGAATCTCCTTACCTGTGTGGATGTTTTGACAAATCAATGTGAAATCAAAGTCACTTTGAATTTCCTTTCTTGCGAGAGATCACATCCACAGTTGATTAGGAAAAGACAATCTACTATATATTATGTTCAAGAAACTCACTGCAATCTACAGTGGAAACGAGACCTCAATTCTTATTCTGAATTTGAATATCTTAGGACAACATAAGAGATAAAAATGCATATGGCCTTAGTAGCTAGAAAACAATCTCTCCATCATTACAAGACCACCTAGATTTCGGCACTTAATCTAAATAATGGCACTAGTTGCAGTGCTTATTTGCATTAACACCATGGAAAAGCAACAACAATGTTTCAAATCGCACTTATTGGAAAATTTGTAACATTCCGAGAATATTTAATGACAGCATCTGAACCTAGTAGCTATGGTGGGGAAAATAGGGAACCCAAATCTTGGAAGATATCTCATACCAAATTTGAGAAGAAAATAAGAAAGGGAAAAAATCAAAATCTATAAATCAATCAATGAATTGTTTACAAATCAAATACAATTCCTTTAACTAACAGTTAAATTGCGGTGATATATTTAAATATTTAGTAAGAGGGGAACTTCAAAGCATGGAATATTACCTTTGTCATTACTGTCATCCCTCAGTGACTAAGATTACAAATCAATACTTATGGAAAGATTGTAAGAAATTCTGTGAAATTGTAAAGCATGACCTCTATTTTCAAGCAACAAAATCAAAACATTGTTACATCAAGAGCCATAATTGATACATAATCAATGAATCAAGTCCTTGTATGACAGAGGCTTGTTTCACAACCTGTATTTTCTCAATAACAAAATCAAGACATTGTATGTGGTTATTACCAAAAGGAAACTACGTTATAATTTGGAAGAGGATCTTATCAAAAAACATGGATTTATTCAAAGCTACAAAGCCTAATGGGTTACTGAAAAATAAGTTGGAATATGGGATCATGATACTTAAATTGAAAAAATATGCTTTCCTTTTAGAAACATTACAGTTATACAATGTTTTTTTAAAGCATTAGAATTTGAAATTAGGCCTTTCTATCAAGACAAATTTTCATTAACATAATGTACTTTCCTACCTGAAACATTGTAGATATCCAAGAAAAGCTTGAAAAGCATAAGAGAACTTAGAATAATTTACTTTCTTTCCTTCCTTAACATTCTTAAAGAGTTGAGGTTCCCCAAGTCATTAGGTAACTTTCGAAGGAAATGAAAGTTAGTAATAGTCCAATTCACAACTGTATATGTGTCACAAATACGAGCGGCCATCTCCTCCAAATCACAAAAGTTCTCTAGGTTAAAGTCTAGCATTATTGGAAGCTTAATGCTCGACCGGGTGCTATTGAACCCATACATTTTTCCAATCTTCACTAAAAGCTTAAAGATAGCTTCTCTAATTTCTACATGACTTTACTATGCTCTTGAAGTGGGGGCACATGCAGCCTCTCCAAGTGAATAGCCTTAAACTAAGTGAAGATAAGGCCGATAGATCATTCAGTGTGGATCTCTTTAACCCATAATTGAATACTATGGCTCTCTTGAACCCATAATTGAATACTATTAGGACTTTCAAATTTTTCATGGAACTTAAAAATGTTGGAAGAAAGTATTTGCTTCCAGAAAAGAGTAAAACTAAAGCCTCTGCTTGAGGACAATTGATGTCAAACCACTAATACTTCTCCATGGAATCTATATAGGTACACCACAAATGTAGAATTCCATTAGAATATTGTGTTTATTGAATACACAAATGAAATCATTGCATTCTTTTAAAATATCTTTTGAAATAAAAATTACCGAAATTACATATCAATAACCTAGTCAGTGTAGGATAAAATTCACCCGTGTCATTCACAGAAAGCATGAGAAAAAACCTAATACTATATATAAAACCAAGAAAAATTCAAATTCATCACTTCTAGGGACCTCGTAACCACCCTGTCAATAGACAAGTATGTTCTTGTTTGTAGTTAGAAAAATTACCCAAATTACAATTTGTTTACTCCAACCTGTGTTGGAAACTTATAGAAGGATGACTAGTGCAATCAATACATTCCTTTTAGCCTTGGATTCGTTTCAGTTTAAAACAGAAGTATACAAATATACTTGTCTAATGTCTATGCTTTAACCATTCCCCTTAAGATGTTTTTACAATATAATTTCCTTAGTCTATTTAATATCTTCATTATCATAAAAACCAACCTATATCCATCTTAACTCCGCATCTACCACTCTTAGGAGGATGAAATCTATTTATTCCTCTGAGCACTTGGTAGACCCAGAATTAAGATGGATCTAAGATGATAGAATTCCCCCTTGAAATAGTCTATGCTCACATGAATACGATGGTATTACCATGGGTCAATACCATGGGTTATCATAAACCTAGAACTTAAAAATTACTATTAGTAATTTATAAAAATTAATAAAATTAATAGTTGATTTTTACTTTATTTTTTATTTTAACTAAGCTAAAATGTTTAACACACATTAAATTACAACATCCATTTTTACTCTTGATCCACCAAGCCCAGAGAGGGATCAAATATTTTTTCACTCTATGCTAGTTTGCATATCACGATATTTGATACCTCTTGGGGGTTAGTAAATCCAGAGTAAAGATGGATCTATGCTGGTTTTATTCCCCCATTAAAATAAGCTACATCTCAAGTGAATACCATGGGTCAATACCGTGTGCCATTTTGGTATATACCGTGGGTCAATACCATGTGCCATTTTTATTTTTATTAATACTAATATTAGGGTTAATAATGTTTTTTTCATGGTATTAATAATAATCTAGCCCATGGTATTTGTCCCGTAGTATTTTTCCCAGAGGTTCCACCTAAATATAATGCATTTTTTGAGTGTTCGTAAATATAAGATGACTTATGGAGTAAATATAAAAAATGTTTTATTTGTTTACCATACCTCTTGTTTATTTATATTTTTGTTAATTTACCATACCTCTTTTACAAATATGATATTTGGCCCATAGGATTCACTTTAATAAAACCTCTTTTTTGAGCCTTCATAAATAGAAGGAGGGTTATGGACTAAATATAAAAAGAGATTTTATTTATTTACCGTCTAGTTTATTTATATTTTTATTTATTTACCATACCTTTTGAGTAAGTATAAAAAGAAGTTTTATTTATTTACAATACCTCCACTTTGCTTATATTTTTATTTGTTTACACCCTTGCATGTATATAAGGTGACTTATGGAGTAAATATAAAAAATGTTTTATTTATTTACCATATCTCTCATTTATTTATATTTTTATTAATTTACCATACCTCTTTTATAAATATGGTATTTTATAAATATGGTATTTGGCCCATAGGATTCACTTAAATAAAACTTATTCTTGAAAATTAGGGCGAATGTAAGGTTGTAACCCCTAATTTCAAGGGCTAAATTTACCTTTTTTACCCTCTCCCTTAAAATAAGGTGGGCTATTTGAGGTGATTTGTAAAAATGTACCATGATACAAAATATTGGCCCACTAAACATTTAAAACCCCTTAATTTCGCCAAAGGACGAACATTCGCCCCTAAAATTTTCTATGAGGGGAAGCCTCAGCCTAAAACCCACTCTGTATTATCATACAAGTGGAAATATAGCCAGTATTATAAAAGGAATCAGCTCAAAAGCTATCCTGCTCTCTCTGCAATACCTCTGCTGCTCATAGACAGTCAAAGACCTCTCTCAAACCTTCTCCTCTGCCCCCAAGCCTCTTATTTCTTTGCACAATTTTCCTTGGCATCCAATGAAGCCACATGTGTGAATTGGCCTTTTCACACACTAACTAACCTCTGATCTAACTGCATAATCCTGAAGGAGATAAATCCTTCTCCATAAATGAGCTTTCTTTATAAGAAAAAATTCATCCAACTAATAGTACACTCTCCCTTATTTGATCTCAACTGAACTGACATGCATGAGTTATTCATGAGAGAATATTCAGTTATTTGAAGTGCAACAGTTATATGCAAGCGTGCATTAACTAACTAAACTCACAATTAATTTAAACAAACTGTTTAAAGCAATCTAATTGGACTTGACTCAGTTAATTGAGCCAACTAATTACTACTCAAATTAGAACTCATCCTTATCTATTTAACTGATGGATAAATTCCTCAATTAATGAGACACTGTTGCATGTCCTCACATAGATTTCATGTTTGATTTTTTACAACTAATTAACTCATTGTAAATTAATTAATTTAGTTTCAAACAACTGTTAAGTTCAAATTCGAATTTTACTTCCTATTTTAGTCCAGGAACTGACTAAAATTGGAATCCATCCCGAACTACTAAAAATAGAAATGTTGTTTTTAGCACTTCTATTTTTCATTCCCTGTTTTGGTACCCAAACTGCTATTTATAGCAGTGCTCTGTTTAGCACTTCTATTTTTAACATTTCTTGTTGCCATACCTCCAACTTAAAAAAGCCTTGAGAGTTAACATGTCAAAATCCTTTTCCTCCTATCCCTTTAACATTAATGTTTCAAGAGTTATGTGATTTGGAAATTAATTATGTTTGTAGCCTAATTGCTGGCATATAATTGGTTGTAGGGTTAGATCTTCGCTCCAGCATGTATAATTATTATGCTTAGCCTGGCACATCCCTCTCTAATATTGAATTTCACTCCCAGGTGCATCCTACTATTCCCGATCAAAGGTTGTAATAGGTTAGGATGTTGGTTCCAAGATTTACTGGAGGGTTGCAGAATTTAGGAGATAGATTTGTTGTAAGTGGTTTTATGATTTTGTAATATGTCGATTTGAGGAGGGTATTTAGAAGGTTGATTATTTCTGAACAATTATTGATAGAGTCTCAACGACAACTACTGTATAGATTTAGGTAACAATGTGAATGTTCCATTTCAACCATTCGAACATAATAGATAATGACTTTGTTTTTCTTTTGACAGTTAAGTTTTTCTTAAACATGAATTTCTGGGTATCTCCGTTCACTGTGGAGATTAAATTTTATTTTTGCAAATATTATTCATATTACAAATTCTATTTTTTTTAGTTAATTTCTTAGTTTGCATATGTGCGGGATTTCTACACCTTGCAGGGTTTTTCTTTTGTAATGCAAGGTGTAATTTTTCTTTGCTTAAACAATAATGTTCAATTTATAGTTCAACACTATTTTATATATATCTTATGCAATCTTCACATTATGATATCACAATATGGTTTTCTACATTTCCCTTGCTAGACCATTTTTCCAAGTATTTCTCTTAGGTTGAATTCGGTATAGGGGTGGTGTAAAATTTTGTTTACTCTTAACCTGCGTAGGGTTTTCAAAGAGGCTCGTTGCTTCTTCTTAATTTCTTTGTGTCATCTTACAGAACCATTCGTCAGGCTGTCAGTAACTGACTGGCTGCGGGGAAATAACTCTGGATTGGTGCTCTTTTGCTTAGACTGAGGGTTGAGCATCTGGTAATTATGGTTCCAATCAGCGTCGTTCGGAAGCACTATAACCGCGTCAGTGTTTATTCAATTTTTTCTTAACATATTCGGGTGAATAGTACATATTCGGGGGAATAGTTCCCCTTCAAAGATTACTGGTTGAGTTTATAATATGCTTACTCTAGTCACTAATAGAATCAAAGAAGTGTTATGAGATTATCTTGTAACCCCATATAGGTCCGGTCCATCACTCAGGCTTATTTACATTGCATAGTTATTTAACTGTCCTTATTTAGATTTACATTAGAAAATCGTATAACTAGAATATTGCTTTGTACTTTATTTCCATAAAGTAGATAGGTACAAATCATACATTAATTCCCCAAAATCATTATTTCAATCTGCAATTTATCACAACAATAAACAGTTGCTTAACATAGAACAATAGGCAATTATTTAGCAGAGAGTTGGGACCCTCCTGACCTGACTCCACCGACTACTCATTTACTTTTTACACAGAAAAACAATCACAACTTTGTACTACGTACAATAGTATTTACAGAAATAATTTCTGCTACTATAATTACAGGAAGGGTTTTCCATTCCTTTCATTATTCAACTAGGCAACATTATGATTATAAATACACCCATCCAACGATAATTATAGCAGAAATAAAAATTCTGGAGAAATATCAAGAAAAACCTAATTTTTTTGGTTTAGGATGCCAGGAGAATCCACCAAGAGCAAGAACACTCCTCCACCAAGAGCAAGAACACTCCTCCAGACCAATGAGAATGATATCTTTACCACTTCTTCCCCATGTTAGTTTCCACTTCCAAAACAATTTTTAGACCAAGAACCTTCACAGGTTCACCCAGGACCACCGGGTCCCAACCAGCTACAGCCTTAAAGCTTAGATTTCAAATGAAGTTCCACTAACCAACCAGCTTAGGAATTCTATTCCTTGGCAGTGTCTTGCCTCCCTTTGAAAACATCTTACCTCCCTCTGAGAGCATCCTTCCAGAGGGCTTTCCTCTTCCCCCTCTCTTCCCTTCTTACCCCAAACTGAGATTATTTATCTCTGGGAATAGGAGTAACTTTCTCTAAATGTCTGGTAAGTGGAACTTTCACGTAGTATCTTTACCCTACATTCTCTGGCTAGCCACAACAAATTTTAAAATAAAATTAAAATAAACATCAAATATTATTTTTCTACCATTTATTAAATTACTGTAGTGAAAGTAAATTAACTATTTAATTTCCAGGGGACACCGTCCTCAGTATTTCCTAGCCTTTAACATAGGCTGGAATATGCTTATGTATAAAATATTTATTTCCATCTTTCACAGGTAGTCTCTCTAGGCTGAAGTACCTTCGCCATACTTAACCCAATAGCTTCTTGTTTCTGTAGCACTACTTTCTTTAATGAGAACACACAAAGGTTCGATCATGTTTTTCCTTTCCAGTGTGGCCTACAATCACCACCCATGTGGTCATTGGTTTTCTCATCAATACTTACTCAAGAGAATATACACGTATATCGTTTCAATATTCAGTATTACATTATCCGTTGTTATTTATATAACATAAAACATCGTTAGCATACATCACAACCCGGTAAGGGTTAATAACATATACTCAATATAGGTTAGTAGAATCATTATAATCTGCATTGTTGTAATTTCTTTTATTTACCCAACGATTTCACCAGTCAACGATGACCACTCCAAGTGGTTCCACAAATTTCAGTTCACAAAAGTATCAACTCTGTTGTACTACTTGGTAACCAATAATATGGTCAGGGGATTTAATCATTCTTTTCTCTGATGAGAGATCATACTAATTAACACTACCATGCCCTTATCTTTATTCAAATATTTATGCATGCTAGAATGGCTTCTTTCCTTTTCCATTAGTATAAAACGTTGTACATAATTTGCTTCCATGTAGATCCATAGATTAATATAGTATATGGTTGTTCTTATATACTAGTTCCTTAGTATATCACTCACTTCATTCGGTGAGCAAGTTACATAACTCATGCAACCTTTAGGTACATGTGATTTTGTAAAAGTATTAACATTCATAACTCTATGTGGGGTTAATTTTTCATTTCATAGTAATCCTTTCGTTGAGATCCCCCTTTTTTGTAATTAGGTGGTCATGATTTCATGTAAATTTATTATCCACTCACTGCTCATCGTAGAAGTCTTAATGAAAGTTTTATGATTCAATTGTTTGATTTTGTGTAAATTATTATCTACTCACTTCTCATCGTAAAAGTCTTAATGAAACTTTTGTTGGAGACACAATTGCCGTTACCCCATCGTAGAAGTCTTAATGAAAGTTTTGTTATAAGTCTTAATGAAAGTTTTGTTGGAGACACAATTGCCGTTACACTAAAACCTGCAGGTGTTAGTAAACAGACACATCGGTAACCCGCAGGTGTTAGGACCTACAGGTGTTGGTAAACAGACACATCAATAACCTGCAAGTGTTAGTAAACAGACACATCCGTGAATTTAAGCACATGCCATGAAACACACACAGAGCATTGGATCATCCTTCTACACTGCCATTAACAGGGAGCACAACAATCTGCCCCCCAACGCGAGCCAGGTGTGTTTCGAACTCGAGATCTTCGACTCTGATACCACTTGTTGGAGACACGATTGCCGTTACACCAAAATCCACAGGTGTTAGTAAACAGACACATTGGTGGATTTAAGCACATGCTACAAAATACACAGGGAGCGTTGGATCATCCTTCTACACTGCCATTAACAGGGAGCACAACAAGTTTTAGGATTCAATTATTTTTTTATTATCAAAGGTTCCAACGTGTACTTTTGTTCCTCTTTAAAAGCACATAATAATAATAATAGAGTCACTATGGGGACTTAAGAGAACTGCCTGGGATAATATACTATACTCAAGTCTTGCAACATTACTTTTCAATACATTACCCTAATGTGGTTATATCAACATGGTATTTGTAAGAAATAGTTCTAGTCAGTCATTTAACCTGATGTTAGCCTCTCTCATAAAACAATAATAAATCCAAAATAAATAAATAAATTAAATATTCCAAGTTAGGAATTTGTGCCTAACTCTTGGGTTGTTCCTCTAAGATAGGAGTTAGTTTAGGTAACTCCTATATTGGTGTGTGTCTGGTGAGAAATTATCTCAACCAAAAGTGTCTAAGATAGCACGCACTATCTTGAGAACATTGTCTCTCATCTATTTATTTGTAACACTATATTCAATTATTTTTGTAATGAATGGAATGAAAATGTGAGAGAGAAGCATGAGGCTTCAGCGTTTTTTTACGCCATATTTCGTGTCTGGTTTATTATGTGTGGTTTATCTAATTTGTCTAAGTTAATCTCATTTTCAATACCTGACTCCATTTGCATCCATATGAGTTGTAATTTAGGTATTTATCTAGTAATAATAATAATAACGACTAACAACACGTTGCTCTTTCCCCGTCAAAAGTACGTTGCTCTTTCCCCGTCAAAGGTCCTGCTAATGTGAAATATTTATTGTTGTTTTTTTGGCATGGTTTTGGTTATCTTGATGGATTGAAGCATTATTCATGTATAGATAAAGTTTTATAATACCTTCCTTTTTCGTGGCACATTCAAGTGGTTATATAATTGTCTAATTTTCCAGTCCTCTTAGTTACATCTACTTTGGGATGCCATGTTATTTTTCTTTTATCATCCATCAAGAATCCACCTTGCAATATTCCCACATTTGGCCCGTTTTTCATTTGTAATACAGATAAACTTTCTTTTTTGTTTTTTATTAAAACGTGATTTACTACATGTAGCTAAACAAATCCTCTTTGATACCCTAAGTTTTGATCTTAGGTATTACAAGTTTTCTAATTATCTTCTAGATGAGTAATTTAAACCCCTTTGTGCTTTTCTCCTCTTTTAACAATTCATAATAGATTTTTAATTTTAATTTCTTTAGAGTGGTTGTTCCCATAAAATTATGCATCAAGGCACAATTTTGCAAATTAGAAAGAGGGCATTGCTACCAAAATCTAGTAATTATTATCTAGTTATTACTAACTTTTCAGAGTGATTCCAAATGTGACACCCTGTCTTTTAAAAAAAAAAAACTTATTTGTTATAAATAATAAAATATCACTGTACTTAATTTACTACCTTGTTACGCTAAATCATAACCATTCTCTCTGTGCTCACTATCTAATAGTGATAGAGTATGATTTATTAATTATTATGTGTTATTAATTAACGTTCCAAGTAATTGTTTGTTCCCTTAGGTGCCCAACATAACTTAAGTTGTATACTAGAGCCTATTTCAATGCGCTCATAACAATATTCTTCCCTTCTAAGGAACACAAAACAATTTACTACTAATCAGCTTTAATAGGCCATGATGTTAAACACTTCAGCTCAGATACCACTTGTAATATCCCTCTAGAAACATTACCTATTACATCCATCCCTCTTTGATTCATTTTTCTTAAGATAGGAACATATTAAAATACTAAGGCGGGATATATATATATATATATATCTATATATATATATATATATATATATATATATATATATATATATATATTTCATAGGCTGAATTATGCCAATTAACAAAATAACACATTTGCCAAAGTTATGAATTTAATTAACACACCGTCGTTACACTGCAAACCATGGCCCTTAGTGTTCTTACCTTACTTAGAGCTATGTTAATTGCGATCTGTGATGTGTTACAAACTATAGACAATTGGTTTTTTTATTTGAAATACAAGGTGGAGGCCAACTGGCATAACACTTCCCGCGGCCCCAGGTTCTCAAGTCTTCTGATATGCCATTTGGGACCTCTATGACGGTTGATCCTCGCCCCTCCTCATCTGACTCCGTATGGAGGATTACAATTAACCAACCGGTTTTGTCGCTTCTTCGGCTGGTCATTTGAAGGGTATGCTACTAGGAGGATTAGATTTGCAAAGTTTAGATAAAAATCAAACTTTGAATTAAATGAAGGAGTTGCAGCTCACAGGTGTGTACCACACTTGGAGACTGCACCCAAAAACAAAGAAGAGACTCTATCTTCGTTCACTCTACATCTCATCAAATGAATATTACAATATTAAATACATCACTAGAAATCAGGTACTTGTAAACAAACTCTTAAAATCTTGGAACAAATCCTAAACTAAGGAGATACGTTACAACTATGTAACCATTTCTCCATTAATACAAAATAATATTGATTATTTTTAACTCCCCCCTTAATGGAGAAAGGGTTATTTTGCACTCCTAACATCCCTCTAAATAATTCAAACTTTACTCGCCCTAGAGGCTTAGTAAAAATATCAGCTAAATTATCACAAGTGTTACAATACTCCACACATATTTCTTTTGACTATATCTTTTCTCGAACAAAATGAAACTGAGTGTCAATATGTTTAGTATTTTTATGGAAAACTGGATTGTATGCAAGCTTTATTGTGCTCTGGTTGTCAGTTTTGATGCTGGTTGCTTCTTTCTGTCCTTCACCTGCATCGCTGAGCAATCTCCTCAACCAGATAGCTTCGCATGTGGCTGCACACAATGCTTGGTACTCAGCTTCACATGATGATAGTGCTACAGTACTTTACTTTCTGCTACTCCACAAAATAACCCTGGATCCAATACTAAATGTGTAACCTGTGATGGATCTTCGATCATCCAGGTTACCTGCCTAATCAGAATCTGAATAACCTGCTAAAGTAACATCAGAAATGTCATTGTATAAAATACCATAATTACAAGTACCACTAAGGTACCTCAACACACATTTTGCTGCAATCCAGTGACTTTCAAGTGGTTTGGACATGAACTAGCTCAGCACACTAACAGAATATGCCTGGTCAGGTGTAGTTGTCATGAGATATATTAAACTTCCCACTAGATGTCTGTACAAAGTGGCATCCACCTGTTTTGTTCCATCGTCACTGCTTAACTTTAAATTCTGTTGCAATGGTGTTGCTGCTGTTTTGCACTGCTCCATTCTGAATCTTTCCAACAGGGTTCTGGCATACTTCCCTTGAGTAAGAAAAGTTTGACCAGATTCTTTCCATATGTCCAATCTAGGGCAATAATGAAGATCTCCAAGGTCTTTCATTTCAAATACTTGTGGCATTTGCTGCTTGATTTCTTTGATCAAATTATTTGCATTTCCTGTCATGATCATGTCATCCACATACAAAGAAATCAAAATAATCTGCCTCTGTCTATTTAACTTGGTATACAGGTTTGGATCATTGAGGCTCCTATGAAAGCCATGTTGTATAAAAAATGAATCAATTATCTCATACCATGACCTGGGTGCTTGTTTCAAACCATAAAGTGCCTTATGCAATTTACACACTAAATGCTCCTGCCCCTTTTTTCACAAAACCAGGAGGCTGTACTAAATAGATTTCTTCCTTTAATCCACCATTCAAAAATGCAGACTTAACATCTAGCTAGTGTAGCTTCCATTTATGTTTTGTTGCTAAAGAAATTAGCATTCTAATTGTATTTTATTTAGCTACAGGGGCAAAGGTGTCATCAAAATCTATTCCTTCTTGCTGTGAGTAACCCTTTGCTACCAGTCTAGCGTTGATTTTTTCTACACTCCCATCTGCATTTATCTTTGGTTTATACAACCACTTACATCCTATGGGGGTTTTTCCTTCAGGCAACTCAACTAAATCCCAAGTATGGTTTCTGTATATTGATTCAATTTCCTCATGCATTGCAGCCCACCATGCATCTGATTTACTTGCTTCTTCATAATTTGCAGGTTCTACAATGTTCAATATTTTAGACATTAAAGCATAGTCTCTCAATTTAGCAGGTAGTCTAGTCTTCCTACTTGATCTCCTAGGTAGAGGACTTACCTCAACTCTATCTGTTTCAGCGCTTTCCGGGCTTGCATCATCACTTATTATACTATCTTCTGCTTCTTCTTCCTGTTTTTGTTGCTGCTCCCGCTCTTCATCTTCTTTACTATTTACTTCTATTAACAATGGAATGTGGCTATCACTGTTAGAATCTTCCTTCCCATCTTCAGCATGTTCATGAAAAATAACATCTCTGCTTGCAAAAACTTTATGAGTCACAGGATTATATAACTTGTATGCCTTATACTCAGTGCCATATCCAACAAATATACATTTCAGAGCTTTGGGGTCTAACTTAGCTTTCGGTATATGAGCATAAGCTTTTGATCCAAATATTCTTAAATGACCAACTGCTGGTTTGAGTCCAAAAAATGCTTCAAAAGGGGTTTTGAAGACTACACATTTAGTAGGACTCCTAATCTTTAAATAAACAACAGTGTTAATAGCTTCTGCCCGAAGACGATTTGATAGACCCTTACCTTGAAGCATACTTCTGGCGCACTCCACAAGGGTTTTGTTCTTCCATTCTGCTACTCCATTCTGCTGTGGAGTGTGTGGCACTATGAATTGCTGCATAATCCTATGCTACTTGCAGAAGTTCATGAACTCTCCCAACTTGTATTCTCCCCCTTGGTCCGAGCGGACTCTATCTCCGTTCACTCTACATCTCATCATTTGAATATTACAATATTAAATACATCACTAGAAATCAGGTAGTTGTAAACAAACTCTTAAAATATAGGAACAAATCCTAAACTAAGGAGATACGTTACAACTATGTAACCATTTCTCCATTAATACAAAATAATATTGATTATTTTTAACTCCCCCCCTTAATGGAGAAAGGGTTATTTTTCACTCCTAACATCCCTCTAAATAATTCAAACTTTACTCGCCCTAGAGGCTTAGTAAAAATATCAGCTAAATTATCACAAGTGTTACAATACTCCACACATATTTCTTTTGACTGTATCTTTTCTCGAACAAAATGAAATTGAGTGTCAATATGTTTAGTATTTTTTATGGAAAATTGGATTGTATGCAAGCTTTATTGTGCTCTGATTGTCAGTTTTGATGCTGGTTGCTTCTTTCTGTCCTTCACCTGCATTGCCGAGCAATCTCCTCAACCAGATAGCTTCGCATGCGGCTGCACCCAATGCTTGGTACTCAGCTTCACATGATGATATTGCTACAGTACTTTGCTTTCTTCTACTCCACAAAATAACCCCGAATCCAATACTAAATGTGTAACCTGTGATGGACCTTCGATCATCCAGGTTACCTGCCTAATTAGAATTTGAATAACCTGCTAAAGTAACATCAGAAATGTCAGTGTATAAAATACCATAATTACAAGTACCACTAAGGTACCTCAACACACATTTTGCTGCAATCCAGTGACTTTCAAGTGGTTTGGACATGAACTGGCTTAGCACACTAACAGAATATGCCAGGTCAGGTCTAGTTGTCATGAGATATATCAAACTTCCCACTAGCTGTCTGTACAAAGTGCCATCCACCTGTTTTGTGCCATCGTCACTGCTTAACTTTAAATTTTGTTGCAATGGTGTTGCTATTGTTTTGCACTGCTCCATTCTGAATCTTTCCAACAGGGTTCTGGCATACTTCCCTTGAGTAAGAAAAGTTTGACTAGATTCTTTCCATACCTCCAATCCTAGGCAATAATGAAGATCTCCAAGGTCTTTCATTTCAAATACTTGTGGCATTTGCTGCTTGATTTCTTTGATCAAATTATTTGCATTTCCTGTTATGATAATGTCATCCACATACAAAGAAATCAAAATAATCTGCCTGTGTTTATTTAACTTGGTATACAGGTTTGGATCATTGAGGCTCCTATGAAAGCCATGCTGTATAAAAAATGAATCAATTTTCTCATACCATGACTTGGGTGCTTGTTTCAAATCATAAAGTGCCTTATGCAATTTACACACTAAATGCTCCTGCCCCTTTTTCACAAAACCAGGAGGCTGTACTAAATAGATTTCTTCCTTTAATCCACCATTCAGAAATGCAGACTTAACATCTAGCTAGTATAGCTTCCATTTATGTTTTGTTGCTAAAGAAATTAGCATTCTAATTGTATTTAATTTAGCTATAGGGGCAAAGGTGTCATCGAAATCTATTCCTTCTTGCTGTGAGTAACCCTTTGCTACCAGTCTAGCTTTGAATTTTTCTACACTCCCATCTGCATTTATCTTTGGTTTATACAACCACTTACATCCTATGGGGGTTTTTCCTTCAGGTAACTCAACTAAATCCCAAGTATGGTTTATGTATATTGATTCAATTTACTCATGCATTGCAGCCCTCCATGCATCTCATTTACTTGCTTCTTCATAATTTGCAGGTTCTACAATGTTCAATATTTTAGACATTAAAGCATAGTCTCAATTTAGTAGGTAGTCTAGTCTTCCTACTTGATCTCCAAGGTAGAGGACTTACCTCAACTCTATCTGTTTCAGCGCTTTTCGGGCTTGCATCATCACTTATTATACTATCTGCTGCTTCTTCTTCCTGCTTCTACTGATGCCCCTGCTCTTCATCTTCTTTACTGTTTACTTCTATTAACAGCGTAATGTGGCTATCACTGTTAGAATCTTCCTTTCCATCTTCAGCCTGTTCATGAAAAATAACATCTCTTCTTGCAAAAACTTTATGAGTCACAGGATTATATAACTTGTATGCCTTATACTCAGTGCCATATCCAACAAATATACATTTCAGAGCTTTGGGGTCTAACTTCTTCCTATAAGATTTCAGTATATGAGCATAAGATTTTGATCCAAATATTCTTAAATGACCAACTGCTGGTTTGAGTCCAAACAATGCTTCAAAAGGGGTTTTGAAGCCTACACATTTAGTAGGACTCCTATTCTTTAAATAAACAACAGTGTTAATAGCTTCTGCCCGAAGACCATTTGATAGACCCTTACCTTGAAGCATACTTCTGGCGCACTCCACAAGGGTTCTGTTCTTCCGTTCTGCTACTCCATTCTGCTGTGGAGTGTGTGGCACTGTGAATTGCTGCATAATCCCAAGCTGCTTGCAGAAGTTCATGAACTCTCCCAACTTGTATTCTCCCCCTTGGTCTGAGCAGAGAATCTTTATCCTTTTTCTTGTTTGGTTCTCTATCATAGATTTAAACTCTTTAAAGTATCGAAAGGCTTGACTCTTTTTACTTAGAAAGTACACCCATGAAAACCTAGTGCAATCATCTGTAAACAGCACAAAGTAATATGCACCTCCTAAGAACCTAGTTTGCATAGGTCCACAAATATCTTTATGCACTAGTTCTAGAATGTCTCTTTCCTTTCTGTTGACATGCAAAGGGAACTCTTCTCTATGCATTTTCCCTAATGCACATCCATCACATTTCAGCTTGGCATTGGGAAAAACAGGGAGTCCATCGACCATACCTTTCTTCTGAAGTAAGATGATGTCTTGCAAATTGAGATGTCCAAATCTCTTATGCCGGAGATTTTCGACTGTTGATCCAGCTGCAACCATTTCCTGTCGTGGCATACTCTTTGCATCCAATCTGTACAAATTCCCCACGCGTACTCCTGTTGCAACTGTTTCCATCTGGCTATCCTTAATGACATAATCATTCTTAAAGAATTGCACTTGCATGTCCTGGTCTGTAATCATTGAGACAGAGATCAAATTTTTCTTAATTACTGGAACATATAATACATTTTTAAGATGTTTAATGTCACCACAAGAGCTTCACAGAGATATCACCATATTCTTTGATCTCATACCCACTGTCATCTCCTAGATAAATTTTTGATCCACATGCAGTTTCTTCAAGAAATTCAAAACAGTCCTTCTTACCGGTCATATGTGAGGATGCGCCAGAGTCGTCATACCATATGTCGTCCTCATCTCCCTTTGATGCTGAAAGAGTACAATCGACTATGAATAGTCGAAGATCATGGCTGTGGTCCTCCTCTTCTTCAGCAAAACAGCCCTGGTGTTTCCTCTGTTTTCTTCTTCTTTCATCCGCCTGCCTCTTATAGCATTCTTTAATCTGATGACCAGGTTTTCCACAATAAAAACATTTCTTAACATAATTATTAGTCATACTTCTGAATGATCTCTTTTGAAAAGAGTTGACTCCTTTCTGCTGCTACTGCTGCGGTTGCTGGTGTTGGTGCTGGTGCTGCTTCCCTCTCTACTGTCGCCTTTTTGCCATCAGAGCCAGGTCATTGCTCTGAGTTTTTAAATTCTGTCGTCGCTCCTCCTCCTGGAGCAGAATCGTTGTTAGCTCATCAAATGAAGGGGATTTCTCCCTTGCTGACAACCCTGTGATGAACGTCTGGTATTCATCAGTCATTCTGTTCAATGTGAGTGTGACCAGATCTAAGTCAGATACCTTCTCCCCGATAGCTCCCAGTTTATCACTCAGGTCCTTAACTCTGGCCATGAATCCAACAACGGACTCATTCTCCTCCATCTTCAATGCAAACAACTTGCCTTTGAGTGCCAGAACACGATTTGTATTCTGTGTCTCGTACAAGTTCTTGATTGTTGTCCATATATCAACGGCTGACTTAGAATCTCTGATATGTGGGATAATATTGTCCTTAACGGACATCTTCAGTATAACTTTTGTTTTCGTTTCTCTTTTATCCCAATCTTGTTCTTGGGTTGCTGTTCCAGATCTCTGCTCATTTCCCTCAATGATCAACCATGCATTTACGCTCTCCAGCAAAGTTTGCATTTTGAATTTCCAGTTGGAGAAATTCGATCCATCGAGTTTTCCAGACTCGTGGAGATATGATTCTATACTGTTATTCATTTCTATCCAACTGAACACTTCAATCGGCCACCATCGAGCAAGTCCGATCTGCTGCCACCGAACAGAACATGGACTTCACTGTGCCACCACCAGGCAAAAACGATCTGCTACCATGGAATAGATCAACAAACAACTCCAACACGCCACCACCGGGCAAAGACGATTTGCTTCCACCGAAGAAATCAAGGAGCTGCATTGTGCCACCGCCGGGCAAATCCGATCTGCTGCCACCGAGCAGATCTCAGAGCTCTAATTCGCCACCACCGGGCAGGTTCGATCTGCTACCACCGAGCGGATCACGGAACCCCAATTCGCCACCACCGGGCAAATCAAATATGTTGCCACCGAGTAGAAATCTCCATGTGCCAGCACCGGGCAACTCTGATCTGGAACACTTATCAGCCTCAAACCCGCACCAATGGGCGCTCTATTAAAAAAAAAATCGCGTGCGTCTGTTCTGTTCTGTATTGGCACGACTGTCTGCAAAAAATCGGCGCCAACTGCTACTTCTTCTGAAAAAAATTGTGCTCCAACCCTTTCTTCGGCTCAGAGATGATCAGTCATCTGAGACCCTTCGCTCCAGGTGTTACTGCAGTTCCACCTGATCATACAGATACACTTACATGCTCTCCTACCACTACAGATATGTAATTTAATGATGCATCCCTAAAAAAATAAGACTATCTCTACCCTAAGCTCTGATACCAAGATAAAAATCAAACTTTGAATTAAATGGAGTTGCAACTCACAGGTGTGTACAGCACCTAGAGAGTGCACCCAAAAAAAAGAAGAGACTCTATCTCCGTTCACTCTACATCTCATCAAATGAATATTACAATATTAAATACATCACTAGAAGTCAGGTAGTTGTAAACAAACCCCTAAACTCTAGGAACAAATCCTAAACTAAGGAGATACGTTACAACTATGTAACCATTTCTCCGTTAATACAAAATAATATTGATTATTTTTAACTAGTTCTCGGTTGACTATGTTTCAGCTAGGTTCATGGTTTCTCCTCGTCCTCAGCAACCAACCTGTCACGACATTACCATTATTGTGCTTTGCTTTATAGTGGAAATGCAAGCATGCTCGGAGGAGTTTGGCAGCAAGGTATGATCTCGATATTTACTGTGTTTTGTTTTGAGAATTACCGACTTATGCATTTTTCTCGGCTAAAACATTTGTCTGCCTGGTATCTGCAGTAACTTCAACCGGTCTTCATCCTTCAACGTACAAAAGACCTTGAGAGGTAACTTGTCGAAATCCTTTGCCTCCTATCCCTTTAGCATTAGGTTTCCGTGACTGTTTCAAGAGTTGTATTATTTGGAAACTAATTATTTTTGCAGCCTAATTGCTGGCTTATAATTGGTTATAGTGTTGGCTCTTCACTCCAACATGTATAATTCTTATGCTCAACCTAGCATATCCCTCTCTAATGTGGGTTTTCACTCCAAGTGCATCCTACTATTCCCTGTCAAAGGTTGTAATAGGTTAGGATGTTGGTTCCAAGCATTACCCGAGGGTTGCAGAATTTAGGAGATAGATTTGTTCTAAGTGGTTTTATGAATTTGTAATATTGTCGATTTGATGAGGGTGTTTTGAACACTGATTCTTTCCGAACAATTATTGACATAGTCTCAACTAGAACTACTGTATAGATTTAGGTAACGATGTGAATGTTCAATTTCAACAATTCGAACATAATAGATAATAAATTTGTTTTTTTTTTTTTTTACAGTTAAGTTTGTCTTAAACATGAGTTTCTTGTTATCTTCGTTTTCTGCAGAGATTAAATTTATTTTTGCAAACATTATTCATATTACAAATTCCATGTTTTTCAGTAAATTTCTCAATTTGCATATGTGCAGGACTTCTACTCCCTAGAGGGCTTTTCTTATGTCATGCAAGGTGTAATTTTTCTTTGCTTAAACAATGATTTTAATTTTATAGTTCAACAATATTTTATATATATGTTATGTGATGGAAATTTCTGTTGATTTCAAACACAAAAGAAATTTGCACAGATAACAACGCTCTGGTTTTCTACACGATCTTTAATCATATAAAATAATAATAAAAACTGTTACAGAATTTGTCTTCCTCGACTCAGAGGGATTTACAACAGGAACGCTCCAGTTCCAGAAATTGATTTCATTATCTCAGAAAACTAAAAGTTCAACACTGCTGTGCGTTGCAGAGAAGAAAGAACTCTTCTTTCTAATACTCTCTACGCGTCTCTTCTCTTGCATTTTTTTTATATATTGAACAACATAAAAATATCTTTACAATACGTGTTGCTTTTCCATACTTTCGTGAAATAAAAAATAATAAAATTTAAAATTTCACCTACATTTACTAACCCTAGTAAATATCATTAATTATACGGCTGAAAATATCCTACTAGAATTTAATGCATGGCTTATCACAATATCACACCATCGCATCGCAAGAAGAGAAAGGATGTGCCACCGCTTCTATAACCTTTAAATCATGCGATTTGCGATATGCAATCAGATCGCATCGCGAAATCGAAATCTCATACAATCTAAAGGACGCGGTGAAGGTTGACAAGAAAGGAAGTGTGATATGCGATCGCATCGCAGAGAAAAAAATCTGCAGTTTGAAATTATAATTCCAACACTCCCCTTTAATTTTAACTGCTGGGTTTTTTCTGCATACCCAGGAATTTCCTGAAATGATCAAAGTTTTTCTTTGCCAATGGTTTTGTCAAGATGTCAGCTAACTATTCCTTTGTTCTGTAGTGCTGCAAAACAATCTCACCATTGTTAACCAATTCACGTATGAAGTGAAATTTGGTGTCTATGTGCTTTGTTCTTTTATGAAAAACAGAATTTTTAGACAATGCTATTGTTGAGCTATTGTCACAGTAAATGGTTGTGCCCTTTTCCTGTTCATGACACAAGTCTTTGAGAACTCTTCTCATCCACACTGCTTGGCATGCTGCTGCTCTTGTTACCACATACTCTGCCTCTGCTGTTGACAAAGCCACAACTGATTGCTTCTTGGAAACCCATGAGATGGCTCCCGATCCCATATGAAACACACATCGCGATGTGCTTTTCCTATCATCACCACTTCCAACCCAATCACTATCAGTGTATCCTGTCAACATGAAACTTTCAGAAGAGGAGTATAAAATACCAAACCCCTTCGTTCCATTCACATACCTTAGAATCCTCTTGGCTTCCTGCCAATGAGTCTCTTTCGGTCTTTCCATAAATCTGGAAATTAAACTCACAGCATGCATAATGTCCGGCCTAGTTGCAGTCAAGTACATAAGGCTACCAACTATGCTCTTGTATAGTTTTGGATCAAAATATTTGTTGTTGTCTTCTTTGGTTAATTTCAACCCCATTACAATTGGAGTCACAGCTGCCTTGTTGTTCTGCATGTTAAATCTCTTCAACACTGCTTCTACATATTTATCTTGAGAAATGAAAACACCATTTTCACTTTGGTCTACTTCAATTCCAAGAAAATATCTTAAGAAACCCAAGTCAGTCATTTCAAATTCACTCTTCATGACTGCTTTAAAATCAGCAATGAGAGACGCATCATTGCTAGTAAAAATTAAATCATCTACATATAAAACAACAATAAGTATCTTACCGTCATTATCCTTTATGTAGAGTGTGGGTTCACCATCACACTTATCAAACCCATTGTCAATCAGATAAGCATTTATTCTGCTGTACCATGCTCTTGGAGCTTGCTTCAACCCATAAAGAGCCTTCTTCAGTTTGTAGACTTTATGCTCTTGGCCTTCAACTTCATAGCCTGGAGGTTGTTCAACATAAACCTCTTCTTTTAACACCCCATTTAGGAATGCAGATTTAACATCCATCTGATAAATCTTCCATTTGTGTTGTGCTGCAATAGACAACACTGTTCTGACTGTTTCCATCCTTGCTACTGGTGCAAAGGTTTCATCATAGTCTTTGCCTTGTTGCTGCTTGTAGCCTTTCAAAACAAGTCTTGCTTTGTGCCTGTCAATCTTGCCTTCAGCATTGCTTTTGGTCTTATAGAACCACTTAACTCCAATGGCATCTTTGCCTTCAGGGAGGTCCACTAACTCCCATGTTTTACTCTTCTCAATTGCACCAATTTCTTCATTCATTGCTTCAATCCATTTATCTTCATTTACAGCATCTTCAAAATGAACTGGGTCATCAACATGACAATACAAAGCGAATAATGAATTCAGACCGGTATTGTTACTTACCTCTCCTTGTTCATAAATCTCATTCAGATCTTTGAATCTTGGTCTTCTTGGTGTGCTAGGAGTTCCATCTGAACTTGAGGGTGTTTCTGATCCTTGTGATGTGCTTGGAGAAGCACTTCCTTGACTTCTTAGGGCTGTTCGAATTCCAGATTGTGGTGTGGTTTGTTGTGCTTGCTGTGGTGGAGGAGGAGCCACCAAGGAAGGATTATTTGCTTATGTCCCTTCCTCTTCTTCTTTGTGAAACACAATTGTCTTCACATTCACTGTCTTCTCTAAGCTTCCATCCCAAGCTTCGTCTTCAATGAAATGCACATCTCTGCTTACTATCAATTTCTTGGTGGATGGATTATAGAGTTTGTATGCTTTTGACTCATCACAATAGCCAATAAAGACACACTTTTCCCCCTTACTATCAAGCTTCTTCCTTAGCTGATCCGGTACATGTGCATATGCCACACAACCGAATACTCTCATGTGAGTGATAGTTTGTTTTTGACCAGTCCATGCCTCTTCTGGTATTCTGTTCATGAGAGCTTTAGTTGGGCATCTATTCAAGATGTAAACTGCGCAAGTGACAGCTTCTGCCCAATACTCATGCGGCAAGTGTTTTGCCTTCAGCATACTTCTGACCATGTCAAGAATGGTCATATTCTTTCTTTCAGCAACTCCGTTTTGCTGAGGTGTATACCTTGTGGTGAACTGCTTTTGTATGCCATTCTCTCTGCAAAAACGCAGAAAGTATTGGGAGATGTACTCTCCTCCTCTATCTGTTCTGAGCACTTTTATATAATGCCCACACTGCTTCTCAACAAGAGTTTTGAAGTGGCAGAATTTCTCAAACACTTCACTCTTCTGTTTCAGCATATACACCCATGTTTTTCTGGTGTAATCATCAATAAAAGTTAAAACATATTTATTTCCAGCAAATGATGGTATTTGCATCGGTCCACACACATCAGAGTGAACAATTTCCAAGGGTGCTTTTACCCTTATACTCTTTCCTGTTGGAAAGCTTTCTTTGTGTTGCTTTCCCAAGATGCAGCCTTCACAAAGGCTGTCCGGTTTCTCAATCAACGACAATCCGTTTACCATTCCCTTTCTGTGCAACAGATTCAAGCCTCCGAAATTGAGATGTCCAAATCTCAAATGCCACAACCAATTCTCATCTTTCACTTGTTCCTGAAAGACTTCGTGTTACAGCCGCAATAGTTCTTCCTTCCTTCAAATCTGCCCTGATTTTGAGAGGAAACATTCTATTGCTGGTCATTTGCACCTGTGCAATGATTTTCTTACTTGGAGATATATCTCTGATTATACACAAATCATCTTTGAAGAACACATTGTAACCTTTGTTAATGAGCTGTCCAATGCTCAAAAGATTACATTTCAGACCAAGTACATAGTATACATCTGGCACAATCATCTGTTCTCCATTTTTTGCTCGGATATTGACTCTGCCCTTACCCTTGATAGATATTGTATCATCAGTCCCTGTTGTTACCTCAGATTTCACATTTTCATCCAGATTGGCAAACATTGCAATATTTCCAGTCATGTGATTACTACAACCTGAGTCTAAGAACCAAAAATCTTCTTGTTTGTCTTGTGCTATGTTACATGTTAACAGCACGTTCTTTGGGTTCTTATCTTCTTCATTTGCAAAATTAGCATTCTGCCTATTATTCATGTCACTTTGTTTTTTCCTACATTCATTGGCATAGTGCCCATATTTCTTACAATAATGACATTGGACTTGGGATTTGTCATACCTTTGTCCATGAGCTTGCTGTTTGCTTGAACCTTCATCTTGGTTCTGATTGCAGCTCCTTCCGCTTGTGCTTGCAGGATAATTTCTTCCTCTGTTTTGGCTTCTTCCACGACCTCTGTTATTTGCTTTGCCTCGACCTCTTCCTTGGCCAAAAGACATCTGAGTCTTGAATGCTTGCTCAAAAGAGGAATATGTTCCTCTACTCAGTCTGTGTTCATGAGACAAAAGAGAAGCACTCAACTCATCTACCGTGAACTGTGAGAGATCTTTTGTTTCTTGTATTGCTACCACAATAGATTCAAGCCTTGAGGGTAAAATTCTCAAGATTTTCTCTACAATCCTTCTTTCTTCAAGAATCTCACCATGAGATCTTATCTGGGCTATCAAGCCAATAACCTGAGTGAAGAATGAATCTATTGTATCAGATTCCTTCATGCTGAGATTTTCAAAGTCTCTCCTCAACATCTGCAACTTTGCAGTCTTCACCTTCTCCATGCCTTGATAGGCAGTTTTGAGAATATCCCATGCCTCTTTGGATTTTGTTGCTGCTGCAATCCGCAGAAAAACACTTTCATGCACTGATTGGAAGAGGAAAAAGAGGGTTTTGGCATCCTTCTTCTTGTCACTCTTCAACTGGTCTCTTTCTGCTACTGTCAAAGCAGCGAACACTGTTGCATCTGCAGGTTCAGCATAGCCAGTTTCAACCAGCTCCCATATTCCTTGAGAAGCAAACAATGATTTCATTGTTATGGACCAATAACTCTAATTTTTCCCATTAAACTACGGCAGTTGGGAATTTGTCAAACCTGTTCCAGCATGTGCCATCTTAACTTGTATTGATAAAGAAGAGATACTGACTGTATAAAGAAAACAAGCAAAAAACTTTCTCTGCTGAAAAAGAAAAAAAAATCTGCTCAACAAACTTCTTACAGCTACTACAGTGAAAAACAATCTCTGTTTTTGACTCACTGAGTGCCTAGACCAGCTCCGATACCCTGATGGAAATTTCTGTTGATTTCAAACACAAAAGAAATTTGCATAGAGAACAACGCTCTGGTTTTCTACAGGATCTTAATCATATAAAATAATAATAAAAAATGTTACAGAATTTGTCTTCCATTGATTTCACTATCTCAGAAAACTAAAAGTTCAGCACTGCTGTGCGTTGCAGAGAAGAAATAACTCTTCTTTCTAATACTCTCTACGAGTCTCTGCTCTTGCATTTTTTTTATATATTGAACAACACAAAAATATCTTTACAATACGTGTTGCTTTTCCATACTTCCGTGAAATAAAAAATAATAAAATTTAAAATTTCACCTACATTTACCAACCCTAGTAAATATCATTAATTACACGGCTCAAAATATCCTACTAGAATTTAATGCATGGCTTATCACAATATCACACCATCGCATCGCAAGAAGAGAAAGGATGTGCCACCGCTTCCATAACCTTTAAATCATGCGATTTGCGATATGCCATCAGATCGCATCGCGAAATCGCAATCGCATACAATTTAAAAGACGCGATGAAGGTTGACAAGAAAGGAATTGTGATATGCGATCTGGGATCGCATCGGAGAGAAAAAATCTGCAGTTTGAAATTATAATTCCAACATTATGCAGACTTCACATTATGACATCACAATATGGTTTTCTGCGTTTCCCTTGCTAGACCCTTTTTCCAGGTATTTCTCTTAGCTTGAATTCGGTATAGGGGCGGTATAAAATTCTGTTTACTCTTAACCCGCGTAGGGTTTTCAAAGAGGCTCATTTCTTCTTCATAATTTCTTTGACGGCCATCTTAAAGAACCGTTCCTCATGCTGTCAGTAACTGACTAGCCGCAGGGAAACAAATTTGGACTGGTGCTGTTTTGCTTAGACTCAGGGTTGAGCATTTGGTAATTATGCTCCACTCAGCTTGGTTCAGATGCACTCTGACCGCGTCGGTTTTTATTCAATTTTTTTCTTAAACATATTCGGGTGAACAATTCCCCTTCAGAGATTACAGGGTTGAGTTTATAATATGCTTACTCTAGTCATTAATAGAATCAAAGAAATGTTATGAGATTGTCCTGTAAACCCATACAGGTCTGCGCCATCACTCGGGCTTCTTTACATTGCACAGTTATTTAACTGTCCTCCAATATTTCTTTGGGTTGTGTATAGTCCTTATTCAGATTTACATTAGAAAATCATATAACTAGATTATTGTTTTGTAGTTTATTTCCATAAAGTACGTAGGTACAAATCATAATTAATTCCTCAAAATCATTATTTCAATCTGCAATTTATCCCAACAATAAACAATTGTTTAGCACAATAGACATTTATTTATCAACGAGTTGGGACCCTCATGGTCTGACTCCACCGATTACTCATTTTCTTTTTACATAGAAAAGCAATTACGGCTTTGTACTACGTACCATGTTATTTACAGAAATAATTTCTGCTACTATAATTACAGGAAGGATTTTCCATTTCGTTCATTATTTAACTAGGCAACATTATGATTATAAATACATTCATTCAAGTATAAATAAAATTTCTGGCGAAATATAAAGAAAATCTTAACTGTTTTGGTTTAGGCTGTCACGAGAATCCATAAGGAGCAATAACACTTCTCCGAGCTAATTTGAACGATATCTTTACCACTTCGAAAATGGTATTTTTGCCCCTTCTTGAATGATATCTTTACCACTTCTTCCCATGCTAATTTCGAAGTGCTAATTTCCACTTCGAAAACAATTTTCAGACAAAAACCTTTACAATGTCACCCAGCACAACAGTCTTGGGCATTCAGCCTGAGCACATAGGCTTCAACTACAGTACATAGGCTTCAAATGAAGTTCGACTGACCAACCACTCTTCCTCCTCTCTTCCCTTCTTACCCCAAACTGAGATTAGGTATCTTTGGGGATGGGAGTGGAGTAACTTTCTCAGCTGAATGGTAAGTGGGACTTTCACCTAGTTTATTTTCTTATAAATTCTGTGGCTATCTACAATCAATTTTGAAATAAAATTAAAATAAATTTCAAATATTAATTTTTTACTATTCATTGAATTACTACTGTGAAAGTAAATTAACTATTAGGGATTATAAATTTTGTGGTTATTCACAATCAATTTTGAATTAAAATTAAAATAAATTTCAAATATTAATTTTCTACCATTCACTGAATTACTACCGTGAAAATAAATTATCTACTAGGAATGTTACAATATGATTTTAAAACCAGCATAGATCCATTTTAAATATGGTGGATTTAACATGAGCAGAAAAAATTCCAATTTCTTCGTGTATAGAATAAACCTCTTGCCCAACTAGAAAACAACCAATAAAATTTATACCTTTGGTTATGTTTAACTCAAAAAAAAAAAATATAAACTGTGACAATAACTATTTTATCCCTTTGCTTATGTTTAACTCATTAGAAAAAAATAGAAACTGTGGTAACAACGTTTAACTCATTAGACAAAAATAGAAAGTGTGATAACAACAAAATATAGTTGTAGCCCTTAATTATTCGATTTATGTAAAAAATATTCAATGATAGAAACATAATTTTAGCTTCTTGCCGATGTGTCTACTTAGAGAGTGCCGAAGAAATACTCGGAAGATGTGTCATTGATGGTTGTTCAAGTCCACTATAGATGTGATTAGTGATTAAAAATTTCATGGTCCTTAATTTTTACATTATTTGTAACGTTATGTTTTTTTTTTAATAAATGGTTTTAATATCGGTATAAAAAATGAAATAAGTAGCTGCTATCTTTGGACCAACTAGCCACTCATATGTAGTTTCTTTTTCCGTTTATGACAAATGGTTAGTTCTACCAATTTCATCTCATTCATTTTTATTGGGGAGTTTTTTAATTAATGGCCATTTTTATAAGATGATTGAAAATTATTTTTGAGAAATATTTGGATATTAAAATCATTAGATTACATTAATGAGAATTTTTGTTATATAAAAATAAAAAATAAAATAATAAGAGGTAAATTTTTTTATATTAAATTTTAAATGATTAATTTTTTTGGTATTAAATTGAATTTGAATTAGAACTTGGTAACTATGGTTTTTAAGATAAACAACATATTATATTTTAACAAATTTATTGATTAAATAATAATTTTCTTTTTTAATTTTTAATTTTAGTTATTTAAAAAAAAACTTTTTACTTTTTGTATATTAAATTTAACTATTGATTATATATTAACTATTGTTTCTATTTTTAAACCATTTGAAACAATAAAACACAAAATGAAATCTATTAACCAGAACATTGACCAACATCAACTAAAATGAGTCTATAAAATTAATTGTTTCTCTACAAAAGTTTATGTCAGTGAAATTTTGTTTGGAAGATATCAATATCATTGCCAAGGAAGATCACTACATCAAAAGAAGATTCAGAGAAACACTTGAGATATAGTAAGGGCTACTATATGTCTTCTTCCCCATCACAACAATGAGATTTAAATTTTCAATCTTTTGAGTTTCAACGATTTAACATTTACTAGATTAACCGATTGAAATGCCTCGAACACTAAATTTTATATATTATTTAAACTACAATATCACTATATTAATATTATGTTTAAACTATTTTTTAATATTAATATATTAGATTATCTGTTAGTTTGTTTTTGACCAAATTTATTTTTTGTCGTTTATCTATAGTTTAACATTAGGAAATCAATTTTTATTATTTTTAAAATTTATTTATTTGTAAATTGATTAGTTGAGGTCTTATTATGAGTTTTTTTAGTAACTTCTTAATTTAATAGTTGCTAATTATTTTTCTAGTTTTATTTCCCTTTTATTTAATTTTATGATTTTTTTTTTATTTAACATTTTGATTTTTTTGAAGTAAAAAGAAATAAGAAAGCCTTATGATTTAAAAAAAAATGGTGAAAAAACTTATAAATAAAATCAATATTAACCCTCTTTTTATAAATGATTTGTGATCTAATAAATTTTATTAGAAAATTGTTAATTTTTAATTTTATGTTAAAACATAATATATAAAATCTATAATCAATATAAAATAAAACAATCCATTCAAAGATGAATGTGAAATTTTAATATTACAATCTGGACTTTCATATAAATGAGATTAAATAATTTTTCTTTCCTTCTAATTGTCACTGTTTTTTTTCGTTTTGAGTTACTGTTTCTTTCTTTTTTTGGTTTTATAATAGAAATATTAGGCTAAGTGGAAGTGGAAAAGGACTCCAGTTGGTCAGAAGATTATGGATGTAGCTCCCCTAGATAAGATCATTGCTAATATTTCGATAGGTTAATATAATTTTAATGAATTACCTAAAAACATATGCAACCTCCAAATCACCATTCTTATTGGGAAAATTGAAGGGTTTGGTGAAAGGTGAAAGTTACAAACAGAGAGGGGAAGAACAACAGAGTGGTAATATTTGGTGAAAAACAGAATGGTAGTGTTTGGTGTTTTATGGTTGTTGCATTGGATGCACATAGGCCATTGACATCTACGACAGTGTTATTCAATCTCCATTATTCAGATTTTTAGATCTTTCAATGACTAAATGTTTTATTTATTTATATTTTCTGGGTTTGTTTTGATTTTGTGGTATGTCGACTTGGAATCCCTCAATTCTAAACATAGTCTTTTGATATCCTGGCTATGTTTGTTTGTATGTGCAGCCATTGTCAAACATATTGAAAGCCTATTGAAGTAGCAGATCCTCATTGAACTACTATGCTAAATCACTAAATCAAAACCAAAGATAATTTTAAAGGAAAGTTTTGTTATTTGGAATGCAAATTGGTTTTAGAGCATATCCTCATTGAACTGCTCTGCTAAATCACTAAATCAAAACCAAAGATAATTTTAAAGGAAATTTTTGTTATTTGGAATGCAAATTGGTTTTAGACAACTTAAACCTTTGAAGTTCACAACGAATAACGGGTTTGTAAATTTTTTGAAAGTTTATATATTTACCTAATGTTATAAACTTTTTTCATCCAATTGAAGTAATTACACATATTCTATTCAGATGCCTTATTAAATTCAAATATATTTTATTTATCTGAGCTCAATTACATTCAAATATATTTTATTTATCTTAGCCCAATTACATTTGATTATCTTATTACATTATATTTTGTTTATAGTTTACAGTGTAATAATTTTTTGTTCAAGTTTGAATATGTGAAGATTGTATCTGAAGATTTTTATTAATTTTAAATTTAATAATAAAATATTAAAATATTTTATAAATTTATAAAGAATTTTTCAAAAGAAATCACATTGAAGATTTTAGTCAACCCGTCAGGAACCAAGGAGTGTGGTTCATCTTCAGGACATGATGAAGAAATAGATCTATGGAGAAGGTTAAATAGGGAGAGAGGTCAACCTAATAGCTAGAAAATAACAACTATATTTGACTAGAGGAGGGAAAGGGTAATGTTTAATAATATTTAGATAAATTTTATTAATTTATTGATTGTTTATTTCATATATATATATATATATAAATTTAATAATAACTATATTTGATAAGGGTTTTGATGATATTTGACTCTTTAATTTTATTTATCCCTATAACAAAAGATTAAAAAATATAATAATCAAATATTAAAAATAATAACTAATCATATTTTTATTGTATTATATTAAATTAAAATATAATATACTAATAAATAATATTTATATTATATATATAAATATTTAAATATTATATAGTAACTTATGATGATGATGGTGGTGGTGGTGGTTAACATCCGTTTAGACCAAACTTTGGTCTATCGGACCTAAAGAAACAAATTATTTAGTTTGATTAAAATTTTATTCCTATGCTCAAAAAGCTTGGAGAGAAGCTCGCTATAATTTTGACATTATCAAAGGCTAGGAAGGTTAGTATTGCGACAGAGATTATGAAACTGAGATCTAATGTGGTTGTATAGAGGTTATGAAACTAAGATCTAATGTGGTTGTATGCCGGGCACTCAAAGAGGAAGTAATTTTCATCCTTGATGTTCCTATTCTCACATAGATGGCAGATTCTTTCCATCCATGGTGTTTTAGGAACTGCCCAACGACTTGTTTCACTATGGAGCTCATGAGAATTCATTCTAATCTTTGCTATATTAATTTTTCTTCTTTGAGCTAGTTAAAATAGAGAGATACTTTTGATCTTCTAGGGTGGGGTTGATGACCTTCTTATAATAACTTAAGTTTCTTTTAGCCACTAAATCTTTCTAACACCACATTTTTTCTTTGAATTTAGAAGTAACAATATTTTTAATGTTATTAATGTTTTGCAATGCATCATTTTCGTTGATCTCCCAATAGTTTAACCAGGCCCTCATGTCTTTATACCGCCCTTGTTTGAGCCTTAGGTGGTTTTGGCTGGAATTTAAAGCTAGCTTAGGAAGTCTATGATCTCCTCCGTTATTGAGTTTGTGCTTGTACAATAGAAGCCTAATCATAGCTGGGCTCTCAATAGGGGAAAGACCTACTTCTATAAGGAGAATAAGGTAGGGTGTATTACTTTTAATTTTCAGTTTATACGTTATAAAACACTTCTGGATTTGCTCAATCTTTCTCCAGGATTCTCTAGAGATGTTGCAACCCCAAACCTCACATCCATATAAGATAATAGGAGTGAATAAAGTTTTAAAGAGGAACTTCTTTTTATCCCCCATTACGAGGTTTGTCGTTTTACAATTATTTTCAAGACGAAAATAAGCTTTCCACCCCCCATTAATCCTTTTCTCAATGTTATAGTTCCAGTTGAGCTTGTGATGAATATAAATTCCTAGGTACTTATAAGAATACACTTCCTCCAAGTTATTATTGTCATACATAAAATTAGCGTAAGTGTCCTTCTTGGATTTGATAATCATAACTTTTGTTTTGTCAGTGTTAACAGTCATACCCATGGTAGAGCAGAAATTCTTAAGAAGCCTGAGTTTGATAAGATCAGATGGGCACCTTGTGAGAAGAACAATATCATCGGCATAGAGAAGAAGGATGCCGACTATCCTTGCTAAGATCATGCTAGCACATCCTACTTCCTCTAAATAGCCTTCGAGCTTGTCGATGTAAATGCCAAATAGGGTAGGGGAGAGGGGGAAACCTTGTTTAACTCCGATATTACACTTAATATCTCTCGACCACCCCTCATTGCTCTTTAGCTTGGCAATTACATTCTTGTATAACCTTATAGTGGCAACTCTCAACTCGAAAGGAACCTTTATCTCTTCTAATCTATTCCAAAGGTTGTTTCTAGGAACCGTATCAAAAGCCTTTCTAAAGTCCACAAAGCAACAATAGAGATTGGATTTATCATTACGACTTTTCTCCACAATGATCCTAAGCATAATGAGGTGGTATGTTATTGAGTGATGCCTTCTAAAACCTGCTTGGCCTTTAGCCCGCTTACCTTCACTTTCAAGCTATATGCTTAGCTTATTTTCCAAAATACTACCATATAACTTGGCTAAGAGAGGGCTGATCATAATTGTCCAATACTTAGAGGGGTTATTTGTATCCCCACTTTTAAAAATAGGGATAATGAGGCTCTCAGTCCAAGGTTTAGGGAACCCTTGCTTGACTACTTGATTGAAAAGCTTGTGGATGTGGGGGATGAGGACATGACCTCGAATTTTTAAGATTTCCACCTAGTAACCTTAAATGTCCTTAGATTTCCCATTAGCCAGGTGATTAAGCCCAAACTCAATGTCTTCTAAAGAGAAGACTTATTTCATTGTGAGCAGGTTTTCCAAGTTATCCATGGCATTTGGAGATTCATAAATTTTTTTAAGATAGGAATTCCAATTGTGTGAAGCAATTTTATTATTATCTTTAGTTTTCCTAGTTAGGATCTACCTCCAAAATTTCTTAGGAGCTACCTTAGAGAGGTGTCAGAGATTCTCTTGTCTTTGACGAATGTACTGCCTCTTTCTCCTTTTAATTACGACTTTGTATATTTTTATCTTGTCCATTTTAAGAGATTCATCAACAACTTCCTTAATTTCTCTCGTCGCAATTTTTCAATCTTTGTCATACCATGGGTTAGTTCTGCTATTTCTTTTATTATTTGGAAATTCAATTGAGAACTTGTTAATAGAATATGAGAGGGTTGCAGTAAAATTATGATAGAGGTCTTCTATGTTGTCTATACTAGATAAATGAAGCAAATTAGTTTTTAATTCATTTAGAAAGAGATCATTTTTATTTCTATCAAATATTAATTTCTTTTGGATATAAGGATTATTTTCTATTGGATCTCTATGCATGACAAATTGAGAGTTATAAGTAAAGGCCTATGATCAGAGTTAGGCTGATGGTCATTTAAGATGTCAAAATTTATTATTTCATTGTATAATCGGTGATCGGAAATAACATAGTCTACCACGCTGCTACCAAGTCCATGGATGCAGGTCATCTTGTTGGAATTGGGCCACTTCTTTAGACCATTGCAAATTATGAGATCCTGAGCACTACAGAGCTTGACTAGCTCTGACCCAAACAAATTTTCCCCGAGGTCTTCAGAGTTCCTTTTGTACCTACTAGCCAAAGTAGGGTCTTCGTCTAACCAAAGAGGATTAGGGTTGGAATGATTTCGTAGAATAGTAGCTTGGTTGCTTGAAGTTCGAGCATTAAAGTCACCTACTAAAAGGATATTACCTTCATTCCTTAAGCTAGAAATATCATTCTCTAAACCATTGTAAGGGCTATCTTTATCTAGATTCTTCTTCTTATAGAAGTTAGAATTGATGGGGGGAAAGTAACATATTGCTATGTAGGTCTTTTTATTATTAATGTCACTAATCTCTATCCAACTATATTGGTTGTGACAGTCGTTTTTATAAATCCTAGCATGGGGGGAGATGTTCTTCTTAATGTAACAAGCTATGCCCCCAATGCGTCTAGTGGAGGATCGCTTGTTCCACGTAGACCATAACATAAAGCCATCTATGTTAGGGACCTTAGATTCTTCATGCTCCCAAGTTTCAATAAGCAAAGCAATATCAACATCATTTGAGATCCAACTTAGCTTGGGGCCTTTGATCCATTGGAAACCTCGACAGTTCCAAGAAAGGATCCGGAGCATGTTGAATTGCTATTTATTACTATCTTTTTGGTTTCTATCTCGAATAAAGGCTTTTCTATTTCTGATTATTGCCTATTTTCCTTTCTTTCTAGCTTATTTTACCATTTGAACCTCATTTCTTAATTCTTCTTGATATTTTGGAATGAGATCTTCATTTATAAATATTCCTATTCCTTTTAGACTTGAGGTTTTACTAAGTATGTTGTACTTATGATCAGTAGAGCTCACCTTTATTCAGATTAGTCTTCCTTTATTCGCGGTTAATTTCCCCAACCTTGTTGCTTCTATGAGACAAGTTGTTTCAAATTGTAATATATTATGTAATTATGTCTGGGCTATGGCTAAAGTATATTCATATACTTCCTCTTTTAAACTGAAGATTATAAGGTTCAAAGACCTTTTGTTACACTCGTGGTCTAATTCTATTAATTTTTTCATTTCATCTTTAATTGGTTTGATATCTAATTTATCTACCAAATTATTTAGGGTGAAGTGGCTATTAACTTTTTCTTCTAGTTCCTTAATCATGTCTTTCATTTTAAGACTCTCTAGAGTATCAACATCTCCTTGCTGGGATGTTTGGTTAGTATCTTGTTTTTGTTTTTCTATAACCTGCAGCCTAGTCTCCATTGCTTCCATTTTATTCTCCAATAGTTCTATTTTTTTTTTTTTTCTTTTTTTTTATCATGTCTTCAATAGATGCAAATTTATTTTTCAGCATGGCTTCTAACTCTGTTTGTAGCTTGGCTTCTCTTTCTTCTCTACGTTTTTCTAAAGAATCTATATACTCAGAAAGGCCTTGTAGAGTAACTGTGCTAGGTCTTCCTTTGGTAATCTTTGATAGCTTTGGTGAAATATTCATGCTTGAAAATATATGAGCAAATATGTATTAGAAAAAGAAAAATATAAGGAATGTGTGCACTTGATATCAGCAAACCTGACTGCAGATCACCTGTGCCCACCATAGCCTGCAGACCTGACTGGATCAAGAGAAATATTCTTGAGAACAATGGTCGTTGCAATTTCAAAATGTATACCAAGTAATTATGATCTACGAGCCTCAGAATATTCTTTGCCTTTGTCAAACTCGTTAGGGGTTAGGGATTGCTTCAACTATTTGGAGTTAGGGTTTGCCTGCACTGTTGTAACATTTGCTTCTGCACCTGTTCTCTAGCTGCCCCTCTCAAGCTCGCAAAATCGAACTTGTGCGGCGAGGTTAAATCGAACTCACAAAATTCAAATCCTCAGCACAAACTACCAAGCCCAACTGCACTTCGCCTGAGTCCACACCCTTCGTGGATGTGATCGTGCTTGTACTGCGATCTTCCTCACTACCCACTTACGGGGCCTTCCATTTCCCCTCGCTTCTACATGTGTACTCACATACCCTTCTCACCACGGCAAAGCCACAGAGAAGCTGCAGAAACCACAAAGGAATATTAGAAGCCGCATAAAATTTGAATGGAATTCGTTGAAAATATTAGAAGTCCCAAAAAATATGGAAGGATAGCGTAGCGGAGTATATGAAAGGAAGTCATAGAAAGTATTAGAAGCCACAAAAAATGTGGAAAGGAAGCCATAAAAGTATATGAAAGGAAGCCACAAAAAATATTAGAAGCTGCGAAGTCACGACCTAGAAGGGAATTCGGGAGGTACTCGAAATGTTCAAAAATTACCTTTTACTTTATATATATATATATATATATATATATATATATATATATATATATATATATATATAAAGAATCAAATATAATTATTTATATCAATTTATATATAAAAATTAAATACTAAGGTTTTAGTAATATTTGATTCTTTTTATTTTATTTATACATAAAGATATAATCAAAGATTAAAAACTAATAATAAAGATTAAATTAATAATATTTACATTATATTATATAACTAAAGATAAAAAAACTAATAAAAAAGAGATTCTAATATATATATATATATATATATATATATATATATATATATATATATATATATATATTAAGCTGTGGTTCATGGTCACTAAGTGGCTGCTACATCCACGGTAAATATTAGGGTGGTTCCACTCGAAGGGATCTGCCCGTCGGCCAATCTTAACAGGCCTAACCCTGAGGGCGTCGAGGAGATTTGACCCCGTGACCTTCCAATTGGGAAAGTGCTTAGCAACGGGAACTCGACCATTTGAGCTATCCCTTGGGGCTTAAAAAAGAGATTCTAATATTACTAAACACTAGTATAAATAATAATAATGCTAATATTTATATTATTAATAATAAAAGTATGGAACATAATAATAATAATCCAAAAAAAAACCAAGGGGTTTGGACAAAAACATAGAAAATTAAGAAGAAATGAGGAATCTTAGCGATAACCCTAGCCTCCTCAATGAATATATGATGCTTGGTGTTCTCTACATGTTTAGCCAAAGCTAAAGATTTGGTCCTCCGGTGCTTGATATGGACAACATGTTCTTTAATCCTCTGGTTAATAGAACGACAAGTTTCACCGATGTATGAGGTTCCACAGGAACAAGGGATGATATAAACACCTTTCATATTCATAAGGTTCACGTGGTCTTTAACAGACTTAAGAGAACTTCTAATAGTGTTAAGGGGTCTAAAGGTGGATGGAATATCATGCTTCTTCAGGATTCTTGCAATCTTTTTTTTCGTCCCTTGGATGAAGGGGAGGTGGACTCCTGAACTGCGATCAATGGGTTCTTTCTTGACCTTCGGATCTTTGCTAACTTTGAGGAAAGCTTTGACACGCTGCTGCCTATTATAGCCATTTTGGACAAAAACATTAAGGAGATGGGACTTTTCCTTAGAAAAGTGGTCTTCATCACAAATTCTAAAAGCGCAAGTGTTTAACCTCATGAGAACACCTATCTTTTGAGCACGAAAATAGTGGGAATTGGCATGAAGATATTGCTGACATATCTTCTCAGTAGGGAAATGGTGGGAATTGGCATGAATATACTAATCAGTATGAGTAGTCTTTTTTCGATATACCTCATGGGAAAAAGATCCATTTCCTAGAAAAGAGGACATCAAGAAAATGAACACTGATCATTGAGATGTTGGGAAAAAAGATCTAATTGTTAAAATTGTATAAGTTTAGTGTTTTGAGATTTTTAAACATATTGAATAGATTTATTTAAATAATAATGATTTTAATTCAAAACTAAAATATAAACTATTCAATAAACATTGTTACTATTTTTTTTAAATATTATTTCTAATTTTTTTTTAAATGATAGAGAATTATTAAATTTAGGAATCTCATCAAAATTCATAAAGATTTTGATTTTTGCTTCATTTTTATTAATTACAACATGGAACACAAAATAGATTCACCTAGATTGCCATAATTTCAATGTCAAAAAATTGATTCCCTAAATTAAATTTATCACTAAATAAAATTATATAATTTCATAACAATTTCACCTTTCAACAATCCAAATTTCAATTTCCATATATTTAAACTGAACAACACATACTAACTACAACATAACACTTATTAATCTATTATAATTAATAATTATATTTTTTATTTTCTTTGAACAAAAATATATTAAACTACTCACTAATCATTTCCTTTATGTATTATATATTTATCTTTTATTTTTTAGTTCTGGTGTTTACTCCCTTTAAGTTTAATTTCCTTCTTATTATTTATTTATTACTTTTCTTACCCATAATGACTCTGGTATGTATTCAAAACGATAATATTTTTTATTTTCTTTTAACAAAAATATATTAAACTACTTACTAATCATTTCCCTCATCCATTATATATTTATATTTTATTTTTTTACTTCTAGTGTTTACCCGTGTTTTTATTTTTTTACTTCTAGTGTTTACTGGTGTTTGCTCCCTTTAAGTTTAATTTCCTTCTTATTATTTATTTATTACTTTTCTTGCCCCATAATGATTTATTTATTACTTTTCTTGCCCCATAATGACTCTGGTATGTACTCAAAACGTGGATTAAAAATGATCATGGTAAATAAAAACTCTGGAAACATATTTCTCAAATTTTCTAACTTTAAAGAATTAAGTTGCAGTGCTATGTTATATCTTTATTTTTAAATTACTGTTTAATAAAATTGAGTTAACATTGTATTTTTTTAAATTTTTGGTTCAGTTGTTTCATCCAGCTAGGGTCTTTGGTTCAGTAGTTTCATTTTGAGTTGTGGTCCATGGGATTTTCTATAAATATGATCTGACTTTCTACAACTTTCCTAGCAATTTCTCTGGCTAGTTAAACTATAACGTTTCCAAATGCTCCATTATATTCACACTTTATGCACATGGTTAACTAACACACGTGTAGTGAGTTGAGTGGTGAGTTATACACATGCAACGGCAAAAACACTAAACGTGTGGGGACTGAGAGAAGCCCTAAGCGTGTAACGGTGGGATACTTCTGTACTAAGTGAGTCACGTGTTCTAAACGACTCTAAAGCGGAGCACTCTATTTTCATGACCACTAAACTATTTTCATGACCACCAAAGAGACCTATATATCAAGCCAAAAACTTGCAGATGAGACTCCATTTTTTATTTGTAGGGTGGATTAGTAGTCTTGTAATGAATTTGACTGGTATTCATTGTAATATCTGAAATAGTGAGTAGCAGAGTTTTCATTTCCGTTATGTCTGAGACTTGCGTGAGAAATATATATTATGAAGCATGATGGAAGAAATAGAAACATGGATGCATTTTGTGGAATGGGTAGAATTGAAAAGAATGAAAATCGTTGGAATCGGTTATTTTCTTTGTCCATATGTAGCTTGTGCACCGTTTATTTATGCGTTTCCTTTCTCTGGTACAACCGAAACGCGAAACTTCGGGTCTCTTTGAGGGCATAGTAGGAAGTAATTGTCTTTGACAAGTAAATAGCCATCAAAGCCAAGAATTTAAGGTAATGTTGCTAAAGAATTTAAGGTAATGTTGCTAAATCGACGTGAATTTAATCTTATTTTAAAGTTGGATCTGCTAACTTAGCAACAAAGTCGTCCGTCCACAAACAAACCATGAGATGGTATGCTGTGAAGGCTAATCATTCAGACGGTTATAGCATAAAGGCAATAGAAAAGACAAAGCATCGGCTCTCGGAGCTGTTAAATACATTGTGAAAATGATTGTTGTCATTAAAGTGGCATCAAAAGAAGAAGGGAAAGGGAAAGTAGTATGAAGTTGACGGAGGAATATTGTGACAATGCTGTTACAATTACAACCCACAGCATAGCGGGAAAAAAGCACCAGCAATGTCTTTATGACCCGAAGAATAACAGAGATTATGTGAATCAATAGACCTTCTCGATCAATGGTGTTAACGTTTTTATTGAACTGAAGCAATTGGTGTTACAATTACAACCCACAGCATAGCGGGGAAAAAAGCACCAGCAATGTCTTTATGACCCCAAGAATAACAGAGATTATGTGAATCAATAGACCTTCTCGATCAATGGTGTTAACGTTTTTATTGAACTGAAGAAATTGTACTAACGCTGTTAACGTTTTTTTTCAACTGAAAAAATTGTGCCAGTAACAAGCTCTTAGGCACAACACCCATAGACTCAGATCGCTGTTAACTTAGTGTCAGGTTAATGTAGAGGGCATTCTTGCCAGTGTTAGCGGAGAGTTTATCGAAATCAATTTGGTGGGAAGTTTCTTAGTAGCCTCTAATAATTTTTGTTTAAATATGGATAGAATTGATTTGATTAAATTTAAAAGCAATTTTACAATATAATTGATTTTATTAATTTTTTAATATTTTAAAAACATATTAATTAATAAATTATATAATTTTTAGTGGAAAGAACATATATTTTTATTTTTAAATTCAAGAAACATAATTTTTATAAGTCAAATGTTGCATATGGAAATTATTTATTTTGATTTTAGGTTTTAAAGTAAAGATTTTATTTTATAATTTCATTACTTTTGTTTATGTCAAGCAGGCGTAATTCATCCACATCAACTTAGATATTAAAAATTAAATATCCATAGACTAAAAAAGTAATGGCCACATCAATGTTTTTATATATAAAAGTTATAAGTATAAATATATTATTATTATATATTACAATATAATCTATATATATAATCTATATATATATATATGAAATTTTAAAATTTTATAGGGATATATTTTTAGGAAAATAAATTACATGAATTTTTTTTCCGTTATTAAAAACTCAAACACAATAATCAATTTAATGGTTTAAAAAATAATTTCTTCTGAGAAAAAAATTCTTCAATCACAGCTAAAAATCAAAATTTGCCTTATCACAATCTAGGAGATTAATCATTTGTATATTTGTCTTCAATAGAAGATTCATTTAATAATAACCGCCCTCAATACAAAAGTTATGGAGAAAAACTATGGTAAAAATTCACCTTAATTTTTTTGCAACCTCCAATCATGAATGAATATCAAGATATTTAAAAATGTATCAGTAACCATTTGTTCATCAAACACTATCATTGGATTTGGATTTCATGTAACATGTAACTAACCTAGATTTACAAGGATTTGCACACCCTTATCTATATTGCTTATTTGAACCCCACTTAAAAATATATTTAGTAACAGCTTGTTATTCAAACGCTAACAAGAGATTTCATGTAACGAACTATTGGATTTTATATAACACACCTAAATTTGCGAAGATCTGCACTTTCCGATGTGCACTTCCCTCATTCATATGCACAAACTTAAGATTGCTTCCCAAGATTATTCTAACAAGGTGAAAGTAATGCAATCTATCCTTCAAAATATATATATATATATATATATATATATATATATATATATATATATAATAAATATCCTAACTAATTAATTTTAAATTAACTAATATTCGAAAATCTTTATACCTGAATATCCTTTCATTACTAAATTATTATTTAATTAACTAAAATAACATAGGATTGAGTACAAGTTATAATGTATTTGTTTTTGAAGGAAAATAAAAATTAAGTGATAAACCAATATTTATATTATCATAACAATATTAAGTCCAGCTGAATCCATGATATATTTTCAGTTTGACGCGACATTAATGTTGGTCAATTAAGTCGTAAACGACGACTGAGAAATTACAGTCCAAGAATTCACAAGCACTCGGGCTTTTAAATTTTATTTAAAAACAATAACAAATACATTCCACAACTTAATCTTGGCATCTTTGTAAGCGGATCATATCACGATATCCAGTAATAGCATCATCTATATATATATATATTCTTTGTATTTGTATATTCAATTTACTATAGTGAAATTATAGTTAACCTTGGTAGTTTTAACTGTTGTTAATCATGGTGATAATTATTATTTTGCTAACTTGTTCTGTGTTTTCATATGGTGTACACTGGATCACAGTTATCGCGAGCATACCGTTCGCTGTGTAACGTATGTAATAATTGATAATTCGGGAAATCTCCAGATCATGGAGGTTAACCTTGAGTTGCGATTGATTTATATCAATATTTTAAATTGCATCCAAAACCGAGAAGAATCAGAACTTTTGGTTCAAGGTTTTAGAATTGATTTATATCAATATTTTAAATTGCATCCAAAACCCAGAAGAATCAGAACCTTTGGTTCATCAAGGTTTTAGAGTATTTACTCTTATAAGATCGATAATTTTCATTAGTATATGATTTGGCGAGCAGCTATCCTTAATGTACATGTACATATAATATCTTGATTATGGTAAAATACCAATAGAATGCATTCATCAATGATATATATTGAATGAATTTCCAATGAATTATATTAAATACTGGGTACCCTAATTAACTCGATAAAAATAAATTGAAGATAGATCCCCTCAGATTTGAAAATTCTGAATACTGATAAACTTCCTATTTCCGTACTAATACATTAGTTACACAACAATTTCAATTAGATAATAATTACGATATCTACAATTACATCTTACTCTTGCATCTTTGGTTCCAATTCTTATGGAATGGATATTTCAATTCTAGCTATGATCATCTCTATGCATTTTGTATGTTATTCCAAAACGAATCTATCATTCTGCAAAAAGTTAATTTTAATTGATTAACTACCTAAGGTTTTAACTTTGGAGATAAGGATTCACCTTATAAGTGCCTAAAGGCCGGACTCTTGGGATCCATAGAACGTTGACTCCATATTCCAAAACCAATCTATCATTGTGAAAAAAAGTTAATTTTAGTTGATTAACGACCTAAGGTTTTAGGTTTGGAGATAAAGATTCACCTTATTAGTGCGTAAAGGGTGGATTCTTGCCACCCATAGAACGTTGACTCCATATTAATCTTTCATCTGCATTGAACTTTTAGCTATTCTTTTAATATAAGAAAACAATTTTATATTATGTTAATTTTAATTTGTTCAATAGGATTTGGAGTCTTAGGGCAAGAGGTGTTCTAATCTCATTTTCAATCCCAAAGTTTAGGACATTTTATGTTAGGGTAGCATTCACGCAAGTAATTATAATTTTTGGTTTGGTTACCATTCATATGAGTAATTGTAAATTTGAGATATCTAAATTTTCATAATATATTATTACATTGGAATAAATTAAACATATTAGTGATGTTAGATACTCTAGCCACTTTCAAAAACCCCCTTCACCTACTTCTTGACACCTCCTTACTACATTTGCCACAACTACACCACCTATTCCCTCTTATCAATATATCAAACACACATAAAAATTTACACTAAGACATGTGCATATATACTCCTACAACTTTTCCATGTACAATTCCCAAGGACAACGATCAACCAGCCCTCTATATTGAAAAGATTCTAGACTAGTGAGTGCAAAACCATTACTAGAATCCCTTTTGCTAATTTCAGATAAGGCAACAAGCACAACGCAAAAATTCTCACATGCTTTTGTCCTATAATTTTTCTGCCTACCATTATAGAATTGTTGTAGCTAGCATATACGTTTGAGAACTTCAAACTGTCCAAGTTCTATGTTAGCATATAGCTCTTAGAACTTCAAATCTTCAACTTGTCAAGGTTTGTTCTTCACAAAGCTCGTTGATTTGTCAAGATTTGTGCTTCACAATGATGCTTGATTTCCTACTCCAAATATTTATATTAGGAGTGGATGGCATCCAAACAATTCAAAAATTGGAATATTGAAGCATGTCCTCCTCTACGATCAACACACTATTTAATTGCATGCTCCAACTAAAATTTTAGGATTGGAGTTCTCACTTGAGCATAGAGTGGAATTTGTGGAAAAGAAATGTACTGATGTGGGTGCATTGGGTGTAGGTACAAGCTCAAAGTTGGTTGAAATACAAGCTCAATGTACTAATTTTGGTGCATTAGCTACAGGTACAAGCTCAAATTTGGATGAAATACAAGCTTAGCGTTAGGATGGGATGCAAATATATATGGTAAAATATTGTATATCTAAGTCATTGGGGTTTGTAAGAATTTTAATATTAGATATCAGGCATCCTATTTTTCATGCTTGGTGTCAGTTAGATATTTGCTTGCTTGTACCTCTCTATTCCCATGAATAAATTGGAATACTTTAGAGCTACAATCACAATAATGATATAAGAGGTTGATGGGGAAATCTAGAGATCTTTCTCTTTATTACTAGTAGAAAGGAAAGGGATTATATCATCCCTTGAAGCTTGACACTGGAAATATAAATTTGTTTATTCTTGTCCTTCCTAGTAGTCCATGAATCTGTACCTTATTAAAGGATCAACCTAAATATTTCTACTCCGGGAAGGGATTTATAAAAGTATTAAACTCAATCTTAAGAAGAGAGTTTTCTTTCAATTTAGGGGTTTTATAAATCATAGTTACTATGTTCCATTAGATACCACAAATTCATCTATTTCCTACTAATAAAGACAAAATATCCATATTAGTCATTGGAAGCCATGATTGTGCTTTTAAATAGTTGTCCATTTGAGCCATAGGTTGTGCCCATGCACATTTATGCTCAGATTTAAAAAAAAATGAAAAAGTACTAATGAATGAACTTAATGATGCATGAACAAAGGCTTTTGTTGTAGATCTTTACCAAATGGAATGAGGAGCCCAAGACGAGCTAGGGAAGATATGGTAGTTGAGAAAGCACAGTAGGATAGCAAGAACTAGTACCTGACAATGAAACATTGCTAGAATGAGTACCTTACGATGCATCCCTACTTGTTTGAAATGTGGAATTAGTAGTTTCAGGTGGTCTTGCAGTGGCCTTTCCCTAGACAGACACCTTCTGAAGAGACTCTCCCTCACAAGTATCTAGTTAGTGCATTGGTGACTTGTCCCTATCTCACCTCTCACACTAGTTGGAAACATTTAAACAAATTCCTTAGTTCAACTAATTCAAACTAGCTTGGAGGTTTGTGGGAGGTTTTAGCCTTATAGATCCATTAAAACCCAATTAATGGCCTCATCTTGATGGAGGCATATTGCAGTGGGATAATTGTTCCATTGTTGTACAAATCCTTTGAAGGAAGTTGGAATTAGGAAGAAGAGGATGAATTTTTGGCTTACTTTTGTTGGTTCTTGAAGATGGATTGAGCAAATGCAAAACAACGTGGTAGGCTTGAATAGAGCTGAAGGACTTCAACGTGAGATATCTAATATTTTTTTTTATAAAGCCTTTGCTATCAAATCCTCATTTCTTCTTTTATAAGAATTTCCTAATTTTATTCCTTTCACTTTAGGCATTCATACTACATACCCTACTTTAGTAATCTCAATTATAATATTTCAAATATCTTTGTATAGGTTATTCCAACCTACAAATATAATACTAACATTAACATATTTTGTTGATTTATTTCTCAATATATACACCTTTTCAAAAAAAGTATCTCATATAAAAAATAATGATTTTAATGTTTTTCATATTTATTTTTTCCTATTAATATTTTGATTATTAAATTTGTTTTGAAGAAGATACATTCTCTTTTCTTAGTCCTTGTGGAAGGGTATGTAGAGACTCTGGAAAGGTATGTAAGGGTATGTAGAGACTCTGGAAAGGTATGTAGGGAAGTTGAAGTCTTATAGTAGGTTTTATGTGTTCCAATGTATTATTTTGTTTGATGCAATATTTTTTATTTAAAATTTTGGATCAAACCAAATGAAATGTTTGGGTTAGTCTGAAATCGAATTATGATACATGAGATGACATTTTTTCAAAGTTTCATATAGTACATGAAAACAAATTTTGGGCACAGGAAGTTTCATATAAGACATGAAATAAGAAAATTAACTACTCCATTGCTTTCACCATTAAGCAAATCGGTGCAACATCTTGAGCACTAAACCAAGAACATATTACATAGTCTAAGACCATCCATCCCCCAACATCTGATTTTGATCAAGAGCTTGATACTTCACTGGAGGAGTAAGGCAATAGGGCTAAGGAAATAGGGTTATTGATGGAGGATTCAAGTCAATGTTGATGTTATTCAAACAACCATGTATGAAATTTTCATAAAAAAAAATATTATAAATCGATGTTTTGAATAAATTTACAAATTTTCATTCAAAGAATTCCATATTAAAATTTCAGAAATTGAATATTATAATTAGAAGGCTTCAATATATTTACAAATTTTGATTTTGTAATGAATATTGTAGAATTTTAAAATAAATATATTTGTAACTCTTGAAATATATCTTTGCAAATTGCATAAACAAAGGAAAATAACTTACCACTCTCCTTCACATCCCTACAAAAATATGCCTGTCACTCTCTTGCAAAAATATCCCTATAAAAATCTTTATAGAATAAAAATTTAATATAGTAAAACAAAATAGAGATATTTAACATGATAAAAGAATAGGGATGGAACATATTTCCTATTATCGCAATATCTTTACAAATTGCATGGAAAAACACAAATAACTTAGATCCATTTTAAAGTGTAGGAATTTACAAGGCAAGTTCCTTAGATTGAATACCAAAGGACACCTCTCACAAATAGATCAGAGATCAGTACACCAATATTCTTGGTGTGGTTAAACCCCTTCAAGAGGGAAACCATCCACAACCTGAGCCAACGCGACCACTTTAGGAAATATTATTAATGCAAAAGAAATAAAATTTACATAAGCTTCTCTCCAAAATGGTCTCAGACAAATGACCACATATGCTCTTTAAATAGAGATCATGGACCAATCAGGTGTTAAGCCATGTATCAAGTATCGATAATGCCAAGGAGATAATGAGTTGTTAGATCACTTCAAGTCTAGAACATATCGTGACCGCCGGATTGTAAGTTACAAAAAGTACATATTAAACAAACACACTTTACCTAACTATACACTAGACCATGTTATACTTAATTATTTCCTATGTGCCAGAATATCCTAACATTCCCCCTTAAGAACAACTTGGGATAGGATTGAAGGATGTACAAAGATGACACAATATGAGAAGGAAGGAGGCATTAGAGCCTATCCCCTCGTAATGAAAACTTCCTGAACTCCAACCATAAATCAAATTTTAGTAAACTTCATCTTTGTGAGAACCTTTGTAAAGATATCTGCAACTTGATCATCAGTTGAATAATATTGCACTTCAAGAACATGGTCATGAATGAGCTTTCTAATGAAGTGCATGTGTAGTTCAATGTGTTTGTTGCACAGATGTTGGACTAGATCTTTGCATAGTTGAATGGAACTTTGATTATCACACCAAAGTGTAGTGAGATGCTTTGCTAGAAACCAAACTTTGATAGGATTTGACAAAGCCACAAGGCTTCCTTACTAGCTTCAATGGTGCCACGATACTCTGCTTCTGCTGAAGGAAGAGAAATGGCACTTCATTTCTTGCAAGTCCATATAATAGGTCCAGAACCAAGAGTGAAGACAAAAACTGTAGTAGACTTCAGATCATCAGGGTCACCAACCCAGTCAAAATCAATGAAACAAACCAAGAGAGGAGATGCTCTTGCACTATAATGAATCCCAAACTAAACTGTACCTCAAGCATAACAAAGTATTCTCTTATATGCTTTCGAATGGATTTCATGTGGTATGTGCATAAACCGAGCAAGAAGGCCAACAATAAAGGAAAGGTTAGGATGGGTACGGGTCAGATACAAAAGTTTTCGAACAAGCTTGTGGTATAAGGTAACATCAACCTCAGGGGAAGTATAAGTGACTAAAAGTTTGATTCGAGACTGAAAGGGAGAAAGGGTTGGCTTATAGTCTTCCATTTGAAAATGGCATAGAAGATGACATGCATACTTGGAATGAGAAAGCGAAATACCTTCTTTGGCTTGCAAGACTTGAAGATCAAGAAAATAATGCAAGTGTCCTAAGTACGTCATTTCAAACTTCTTTTTAAGGCTAGAATTCACATGGTTTATAAGGTTGGGATCACTACCAGTAAGGATACGATCATCAACATAAAGAAAAAGAATGATTAGGGACTTATCCACTTTCTTGGTGTAGATAGTATTGTCAGAATGACACCTAGAAAAGACAATATCTAAAAGAAAGCTATCCATTTTGGCATACCAAGCACGAGGGGCTTGCTTGAGACCATAAAGGGATTTCTTAAGCTGACATACAAGGCTAGAGTATTTTTTATAAAGCGTGGAGGTTGTTCCATATATATTTCTTCATGCAAGTCCCCATGTAAGAAGGCGGATTTGACATCCATTTGATGGACTTCCCATTTGAAAGAGGCAACAAGGGAAAGAAAAAGGTGGATAGATTTAATTTTGGCAACAGGGGAGAAGGTTTCAGTATAGTCAATGCCTTCAACATGTGAAAAACCCTTAACAACAAGACGAGCTTTATGTTTATCAACTTTTCCATCTATTCCAAACTTGGTTTTCTAAATGCATTTGCATCTAACAAGTTTTTTTCCATTTGGAAGAGGAACACGGTCCCATGTATCATTTTCCAATAATGAATGATATTCTTCATTCATAGGTGTATCCAAATTTGGATGGCATGAAGCTTCTACAAAGGTGTCAAGACCATAATTCGCTGAAACTTGAGCCAGTAAAGAAGAGTCTCTATCGAATTGAGAACATGTACGATGCCAATCTGTAGGATTACCTGCAAGTGCACCTGCTGCATCTCGAGTAGCGTGGACCCATTTTGGAAGCTAAGGAGTTGAACGAAGATTTCAAGAAGGTGGGGGAGGATTTTCATCCTCGTTGTCATCATCTGAAGAAGGAATATTTTCAGAAGTAAAAGAGATAGAGAGAGGTGGCACATCCGTCGAACTATGCTTGTAAGCTGATATATTTTCATCAAAATTTATATGTCTTCTAATGATTATATTTTTGGAGTTAGGTTGAAGAAGTCTATATCCTTTGACATCTTCAGAATATCCAACAAAAATACATTTTTCACTTTTAGGTTCGAAGGCTTTATGTTTCTCATCTAGAATATGGGCCTACGCTTCACTTTCAAAAACACGAAAGTGACTTACATCTGGTTTAATTGAGCTCCATGCTTCTTTTCGAGTAAGATTATTTAAAACCTTAGTAGGAGTGTGATTTACTATGTAATTTACATAGTTAATTGCTTATGCCAAAAAATTAAGACTAAGTCCTTTAGATTGAAGCATACAATTAGCCATTTCCTTTAAGGTGTGATTCTTCTTTTCAGCTACAACATTTTGTTGTGGAGTATATGGAACAATATGTTAAAATTTAATTCCATTCTCAATGCAAAAGTTGATGAATTTTTTGTTAAGATATTCTCCGCCATTATCAGATCTTAGCTTAAGAATTTGATGTCCAGATTGTTTCTCAACAAAGGCCTTAAAGACCAAGAACATATTAAAGACTTCACTCTTGAGTTTTAAGAAGTATACCCAAGTGCGTCTGGAGAAATAATCAATGAAAGTTAAGAAATACTTGTAAGAAGAGAATGAAAAAACTAGAAGTGGACCACATAAATCACTATGTACAAGCTATAAAGGGGCTGAGGCGTGCCAAGAGTCACATTTTTCAAAACTATCCTAACGATGTTTTCCAAGTACACATCCGAAACAAACACTATCTTTGCAAGATACCATAGGAAGACCTATCACCATATTTTCTTTACATAGATTTTCAAGGGAGCGATAGTTCAAGGGACCAAATCATTCATGCAAAAGTTTTCTCACTTCATCATTATGAGAAACAAATACCGATGGAAGAGTGGATGACCTAAATTTTTCAAACTTATACAACCTTATAGAATCATTAGCAAGCAAAGTCGCTAAAATCATTCTAGGATTTCTTAGGTCCTTAATTACAACATCATGAGGTGAAAATTTGACGGTTTTACCTTCACCTGAATGAGTTATATGATATATAGATAGAAGGTTGTAGGATAAGGTAGGAACACATAATACATCATTAAATTGACCATTGTTTATATGAATAGTGCGGGTCCCTACAATATTAAGAGAAATATCATCACCAACACATATATTTTTGGTGTTACAATCATTTAAAGAAGAAAACATGGCTTTGTTTTTGGTCATGTGCTAAGAAGCTCTAGAATCAATGAGCCACTCATGAGAATGAGAAGAAGAAGATACATTTAGTGCATAACTAGACCGAGATGCTTGAAAACCACATGCAGAAAGTGTTATTCCTAAAGATGAAGTTGAAGTTAAAGAGTACTCCAAATGGATGTTATGCTTCTTCATTGGTGCTTCCAAGGCTTACATCTTCTTAAAGCATTTGGATTCTAAGTGACCATCATGATTACAAAAGTTGCAATGTCTATCAATATTCTTCCCTTTGTTTTTATTTCACTTATCATTTTGTTGAGTTGATTTTTCATTTTGATAATAAACTTTCTTAAGACCCTTGTTTGGTTTAGGACCATTTTTTTCAGGATGTTGTTTCTTAGGATTCTTTGAACTTGGTTGTTGCTTGGCTGCTAAGGATTTCTTAGAAGATATTCCAGTATTAAGAAGACCAATATGTAATATTTTTTCTTGTTCTCTTATTAAAGAATCACAAAATGCATCAAAAGAGGGGGACTTGTAGTCATTTCCTTAAGAAATACAAGTTTCTCTAGTGGAATGGAAGGTGGAAACAAACACAGAGTAGGCTGGTCCTAACTTGGTAAGAATGGAATTCATAAGGCTACCATCTTCCTTCTCAAACTCAACACCTTCCAAGAGAAGTATATGGGTCTTGAAATTGGACCAAAAATCTTCAATGGAAGAAAAATTATTGGAGTCCAAAGTAAGCAGATTATTTTCTAGTTGATGAGCTGTAATTTCATTTTTAATTCCAAAAGCAGTACTGAAATTTTTGATTGCTTCATCAGGGGTATCAATTTATGCGATATGGAATATAAGTTCTGGAGAAATAGACATCCCTATCAACCCACATGTTTTATCTTTCTTATTTTCCCATTTGGCTAGCTTATATTAATCTTTAGGTTTAGACTCTTGGCATGTGGCTATTTTGTAAAGACCTTTACTTCTAAGTAAATCCACCATGTAGGATAGCCATTGGAAGTAGTTGGTGTTGTTAAGAATAACTAGGCATGGACTTTATATTTTAAAAGAAACTGAAGTTGTAGATGATGAAACTAAGTGTTCCAACAGAAATATCTTAAAAAAATAGGATGATTAAAAAAAACGGCTCTAAAAATGGCTTTCAAATGAAGAAGTTATGCCTTTTTGAAGAAAGGTTGTTGAAGATGCCAAGAAACTACCTGAATGTTTGGAAGTTGATGATAATGTTATTTAAAAAAGATTCCCCCCTTTTTTCCAAACTTAATCTAATTAGCTCACTTTAAAAAAAAATAACTTTATGTGACCCACTTTTATAAATAAGTGAAAGTCACTTTTACAATGTTACTTTATGAACTATCCACTAAATTGTAACTTAAATAAAAGATAAAGTGACTCACTTTTTATAATGGGTGAGAACACATTTACATAAAGTAACATTAAAACATAAGTTACATGTGGTTTCTGAAAAAGTAACTCGACAAAAGGAAATACTTGAACGTAAGACCTCCATTCTCATAAAGTAACTTTAGACCAAGTGAACTAGTTAAAAGATTTAGTAATTGTTGGAAAGGAGGAGGGGGATTATTTTTTATTTTTTTGTCATCGGAGGTTTGGGATGCATGCTTACTTGAAAAACCCCTTCTACCTACAAAACAAAAAAGCAACCGTACAATCCAAACAAACAAACAAAATTATGCAAGTTTACGACTTAAATTTAGATTTGGGGTTAGTTCCCCATAAACTAGATATTTTACTCAATGTTTCTGATTTTCCGAGATCGCACTAAGGCACAGTGGAAAATAGCATACACATGAGAAAAATCCTTTTTTTTCTGTTTTTGGTTTTCCGAGACCGCAGAGAGTCACAGGGAAAATAGAATATATAGAAATGAAAGGTATAAATCCGATAATAAAAAATTATAGATGACTATAAACCAAAATAAAAAGCGAGATAAATAACTATAGCTACAAATAAATACTATATACCTCAAGATTTGAAAAATGACATAACTAGGGCTACCAAAAACCTTTTTGCGTGAAACAAAAGGGGTTCCTCACTAGAACGAATGCTCCTAACACAATGGAGTAGTCGGGTCAACTCGAAAGTGATTAGAAATGATAGATATAGGAAACTACAATTGGACGTAGTTGTATCAACTTTGGATTTGGATCACCAATGGATGCGACCCTCGAATGGCTCTGATACCATGTAGGGATTTACGGGGTAAGTTCCTTATGTTGAACACCAAAGGAAATTGCTCTGAAACATATCACAGATTAGTACACCAGTATTATTAACGTGGTTAAAAACCTCAAAGAAGGAAACAATCCATGGCCTGAGACAACGTGATCACTTCAGGTAATATTATTAATGCAAAAGAATGAAAATTTACATAAGCTTCTCTCCAAAACGGTCTCAGACAAATGACCCTCCATTCTCTTTAAATAGAGATCATGGACCAATCGGTGTTAAGCCACAAATCAAGTATTGATAATACCAAGGAGAGAATGAATCGTTAGATCACTTCATGTCTAGAACATATCCTTATACAAAACCTTTTCATTGAATATGACATCTCTGCTCCTAAAGATTTTGTGTTTTTCATAATCATAAAAGTGATAGCCAAAATCATTGACACTGTATCCAATAAGGTACATTTCTTTGATTTTGCCTCAATATCTGTTCTATTTTCTTTATTAATGTGGACAAAGGCTTCACAACCAAAAGTATTTAAAAATAATTAGTTTACCTTTTTACTTGTCCATGCCTCCTATGGAATATCAACATCCAAGGAACTTGAAGGCCCTTTATTTATTAGATAAACAACAATATCTATAGCATCTACCCAAAATTGTAAAGGCAATCCTGCATGCAATCTAATGCACCTTGCACACTTCATGATTGTCCTATTCATCCTTTCTCACACACCATTTTGTTTTGGTGTTCCTAGAACTATCTTCTCTATGCAAATTCCATTGTCTGAACAGTACCTATCAAACTCTTTGCTGCAATATTCTGCTCCATTTTATGATCTAAGACACTTCAACCTTCTTCCTGTCTCATTTTCAACCAAAGCTTTCCATTTCTTGAAAGTATCAAATACATCAGATTTATTTTGAATACATTAAATCTAGGGCTTTCTGGTTGCATCATCAATTAAAGTAACATAATAACAAAAGCCACCGAGAGATGATACCTGAGTAGGCCCCCATACATCTGTATGCACAACTTATAATTTTTTGCTCTTGTTTTCACTCCAAACTCAGAGGAATCTAAATCTCTTATGTTTTTCATAAACAAATTTTCACAAAATTTTAGATCAACGTGCTTCAAACCTGAAAACAAATTTCTTGAGCGAAGAATCTGCATCCCCTTCTCACTCATGTGTTGAAGCCTATGATGCCACAATTTTGTATCTAATCCTGTAGAGGTTAAAGCACTAAAAAAATTAGAAATACCATTGCATAAATACAATGTACCCACCTTTTTTCCTTTTGCTATTACCAGGGATCCCTTAGTGACCTTCCAGGTTTTATCTATAAAATTAGTCACACAGCCTTCACCTCCCAACTGCCCTGTTGAAATTAGATTTTTCTTCAAATCTGGAACATGCCTTACCTCCTTCAATAGCCATTGATTTCCATTCTTTTGTTTTATGAAAATTGTACCCATTCCAATGATTTTATAAGGTTTATCATCACCCAATCGAACTAGTTCAAAATCTCCTTGAACATAATCATGAAAATGTTTTCTATTAGGTGTGGCATGGAATGAGGCCCCTGAATCTACCACCCATGCATCAATAATATTTTCTAATGAAGGAATCAAAGCATCTTGCAACACATCACCTGTCACATTCACTTCATGGATGTTTTCTTGCTACGCGTCTCCTTCTTTTCCCTTCCAAGACTTGTAGTATTTCTTCAGGTGTCCTTTCATCCCATATTTCCTGCACATTATTCCCAATTTGGACTTGGATCTGCCTTTCCTTGACTTACTGGGATATCCTGGGCCCTTTCCTCTTTCCATTTTTCTTCCCCTAGTCTCTGCAATCAAAGCATTACCTGATGTCTCACCGAAGCTTTTATTTCACATTTCCTCGCTAAGGATTGCATCAACAACATCATCAAACTTTAAAGTACTAGATCTAGAGGCATAGTTACTAATGGCCATAACTAAACCATTCCAACTTTGTGACATAGTTGTAGCCCTTAATTATTCGGTTTATGTAAAAGATATTCAATGATAGAAACATAATTTTTACTTCTTGCCGATGTGTCTACTTAGAGAGTGCCGAAGAAATACTCGGAAGATGCGTCATTAATGGTTGTTCAAGTCCACTATAGATGTGATTAGTGATTAAAAATTTCATGGTCCTTAATTTTTACATTATTTGTAACGTTATGTTTTTTTTTTTTTTAATAAATTGTTTTAATATCGGTATAAAAAATGAAATAAATAGCTTCTATCTTCGGACCAGCTAGCCACTCATATGTAGTTTTTTTTCCCGTTTATGACAAATGGTTAGTTCTACCGATTTCATCTCATTCATTTTTATTGGGGTTTTTTTTATTGATCTTAATATTTAATTTTATTGGCCATTTTTGTAACATGATTGAAAATTATTTTTGAGAAATATCTGAATATTAAAATCATTGGATTACATTAATGAGAATTTTTGTTATATAAAAATAAAAAATAAAATAATAAGAGGTAAATTTTTAAATGTTTTTCAGATTAAATTTTAAATGATTAATTTTTTTGGTATTGAACTGAATTTGAATTAAAACATGGTAACTATGGTTTTTAAGATAAACAACATATTATCTTTTAACAAATTTAATGATTAAATAATAATGTTCTTTTTTAGTTTTTAATTTTAGTTATTTATAAAAAACTTTTTACTTTTTGTATATTAAATTTAACTCTTAATTATATATTAACTATTGGTTCTATTTTTAAACCATTTGAAGCAATCACACAAAATGAAATCTGTTAAACAGAACATCAACCAACATCAACTAAAATGAGTCCATAAAATTAATTGTTTCTCTGCAAAAGTTTATGTTAGTGAACTTTTGTTTGGAAGATATTAATATCATTGCCAAGGAAGATCACTACATCAAAAGAAGATTCAGAGAAACACATGAGATATAGTAATGGCTACTATATGTCTTCTTCCCATCAGAACAATGAGATTTAAATTTTCAATCTTTTGAGTTTCAACGATTTCACATTTACTGGATTAACCAATTGAAATGCTTACTGGATTAACCAATTGAAATGCCTCGAAAACTAACTTTTATATATTATTTAAACTACAATATCACTATATTAATATTATGTTTAAACTGATTTTTAATTTTAATATCTTAGATTATCTATTAGTTTGTCTTTGACCAAATTTATTTTTTGTCGTTTATCTATAGTTTAACATTAGGAAATCAATTTTTATTATTTTTTAAATTTATTTATTTGTAAATTGATTAGTTGAGGTCTTATTATGAGTTTTTGAGTAACTTCTTAATTTAATAGTTGCTAATTATTTTTTTTAGTTTTATTTCCCTTTTATTTAATTTTATGATTTTTTTTTTATTTAACTTTTTTATTTTTTGGAAGTAAAAAGAAATAAAAAACTTATGATTTAGAAAAAAAAAATATTGTAAAAAAACTTATAAAAAAATCAATATTAACCCTGGTTTTATAAATGATTTGTGATCTAATATATTTTATTAGAAAATTGTTAATTTTTAAATTTATGTTAAAACGTAATATATAAAATCTATATTAATATAAAATCCATATCAATATAAAGTAAAATAATCCATTCAAAGATGAATGTGAAATTTTAATATTACAATTTGGACTTTCATATAAATGAAATTAAATAATTTTTCTTTCCTTCTAATTATCACTATTTTTTTTCTTTTTGAGTTACTGTTTCTTTCTTTTTTTGGTTTTATAATAGAAATATTAGGCTAAGTCAAAGTGGAAGAGGACTCCAGTTGGTCAGAAGATTATGGATTTAGCTCCCCTAGATAAGATCATTGCCAATATTTCGATAGGTTAATATATTTTTAATGAATTACCTAAGAACATATGTAACCTCCAAATCACCATTCTTATTTGGCAAATTGAAGGGTTTGGCGAAAGGTGAAAGGTGAAAGTTACAAACAGAGAGGGGAAGAACAACAGAGTGGTAAAGTTTGGTGAAAAATAGAGTGGTAGTGTTTGGTGTTTTATGGTTGTTGCATTGGATGCACATAGGCCATTGACATCGACCATTGACAGTGCTATTCAATCTCCATTATTCAGATTTTTAGATCTTTCAATGACTAAATGTTTTATTTATTTATATTTTCTGGGTTTGTTTTGATTTTGTGGTATGTCGACTTGGAATCCCTCAATTCTGAATATATTTTCGGTCTTTTGATATCTTGGCTATGTTTGTTTTTATGTGCATCCATTGTCAAACATATTGAAAGCCTATTGAAGTAGCAGATCCTCATTGAACTCCTTTGCTAAATCACTAAATCAAAACCAAAGATAATTAAAGGAAAGTTTTGTTATTTGGAATGCAAACTGGTTTTAGAGTAGATCCTCATTCAACTGCTCTACTAAATCACTAAATTAAAACCAAAGATAATTTTAAAGGAAAGTTTTGTTATTTGTAATGCAAATTGGTTTTAGACAAATTAAACCTTTGAAGTTCACAACGAATAACCGGTTTGTAAATTTTTTGAAAATTTATATATTTACCTATTGTTATAAACTCTTTTCATCTAATTGAAGTAATTACACATATTCTTTATTCACATGCCTTATTAAATTCAAATATATTTTATTTATCTTAGCTCAATTACATTCAAATATATTTTATTTATCTTAGCCCAATTACATTTGATTATGTTATTACATTATATTTTGTTTATAGTCTATAGTGTAATAATTTTTTGTTCAAGTTTGAATATGTGATGATTGTATCTGAAGATTTTTATTAATTTTAAATTCAATAATAAAATATTAAAATATTTTTTAAATTTATAAAGATTTTTTCAAAAGAAATCACATTGAAGATTTTGGTCAACCTGTTTCGAACTAATGAGTGTGGTTCATCTTCACGACATGATGAAGAAATAGTTCTATGAAGAAGGTTAAATAGGGACAGCGGTCAACCTAACAGCTAGAAGATAACAACTATATTTGACTAGGGGAGGGAAAGGGGAATGTTTAATAATATTTAGATAAATTTTATTAATTTATTGATTGTTTATTTCACACACACACACACACACACACACACACACACACACACATATATATATAGATAGATAGATAGATATCAACTTAATAATATCTATACTTGATAAGGGTTTTAATGATATTTGACTCTTTAATTTTATTTATCAATATAACCAAAGATTAAAAAATATAATAATTAAAGATTAAAATAATAACTAATCATAATTTTATTGTATTATATTAAATTAAAATATAATATACTAATAAATAATATTTATATTATATATATATATATATATAAATATATAAATATTATATAGTAATTTATGATGATGATGATGGTGGTGGTGGTTAACGTCCGCTGAGACCAAACTTTGGTCTATCAAACCTAAAGAAACAAATTATTTAGTTTGATTAAAATTTTATTTCTATGTTCAAAAAGCTTGGAGAGAAGCTCACTATAATTTTGACATTGTAAAAGGCTAGGAAGGTCAGTATTGCGACAGAGATTATGAAACTGAGATCTAATGTGGTTGTATGCGGGGCACTCAAAGAGGAAGTGGTTTTCATCCTCGATGTTCCTATTCTCACATAGATGGCCGATTCTTTCCATCCATGGTGTTTTAGGAACTGCCCAACGACCTGTTTCACTATGGAGCTCATGAGAATTCATTCTAATCTTTGCTATATTAATTTTCTTCTTTGAGCTAGTTAAAATAGAGAGATACTTTTGATCTTCTAGGGTGGGATTGATGCCATTATTATAATAACTTAATTTTCTTTTAGCCGCTAAATCTTTTTGACACCACATTTTTTCTTTGAACTTAGAAGTAACAATATCTTTAATGTTATTAATGTTTTGCAATGCATCATTTTCGTTGATCTCCCAATAGTTTAACCAGGCCCTCATGTCTTTATACCACCCCTGTTTGAGCCTTACGTGGTTTTGGTTGGAATTTAAAGCTAGTTTAGGAAGTCTATGATCTCCTATGTTATTGAGTTTGTGCTTGTACAGCAAAAGCCTAATCATAGCTGGGCTCTCAATAGGGGAAAGACCTAATTCTATAAGGAGAATAAGATAGGGTGTATTACTTTTAATTTTCAGGTTATACATTATAAAACACTTCTGGATTTGCTCAATCTTTCTCCAGGATTCTCTAGAGATGCTGCAACCCCAAACATCACATCCATATAAGATAATAGGAGTGACTAAAGTTTTAAAGAGGAACTTATTTTTATCCCCCATTACGAGGTTTGTCATTTTACAATTATTTTCAAGACCAAAATAAGCTTTCCACCCCCCATTAATCCTTTTCTCAATGTTATAGTTCCAGTTGATCTTGTGATGAATATAAATTCCTAGGTACTTGTAAGAATACACTTCCTCCAAGTTATTATTTTCATACATAAAATTAGCGTAAGTGTCCTTCTTGGATTTGATAATCATAACTTTTGTTTTGTCAGTGTTAACAGTCATACCCATGGTAGAGCAGAAATCCTTAAGAAGCCTGAGTTGCTTATCAAGATCAGATGGGCACCTTGTGAGAATAACAATATCGTCAGCATAGAGAAGAAGGATGACGACTATCCCAGCTAAGATCGTGCTAGCACATCCTGCTTCCTATAAATAGCCTTCGAGCTTGTCGATGTAAATGCCAAATAGGGTAGGGGAGAGGGGGCAACCTTGTTTAACTCCGATATTACACTTAATATCTCTCGACCAGCCCTCATTGCTCTTTAGCATGGAAATTACATTCTCATATAACCTTATAGTGGCAACTTTCAACCCGAAAGGAACCTTTAGCTCTTCTAATCTATTCCAAAGGTTGTTTCTAGGAACCATATTGAAAGCCTTTCTAAAGTCCACAAAGAAACAATAGAGATTGGATTTATCATTACGACATTCCTCCACAATAATCCTAAGCGTAATGAGGTGGTATGTTGTTGAGTGATGCCTTCTGAAACCTGTTTGGCCTTTAGCCCACTTACCTTCACCTTCAAGCCATATGCTTAGCTTAGTTTCCAAAATACTACCATATAGCTTGGCTAAGAGAGGGCTAATCATAATTTTCCAATAATTAGAGGGGTTATTTGTATCCCCACTTTTAAAAATATGGATAATGAGGCTCTTAGTCCAAGGTTTAGGGAACCCTTGCTTGATTGCTTGATTGAAAAGCTTGTGGATGTGGGGGATGAGGACAGGACCTCCAATTTTTAAGACTTCCACCTGGTAACCTTAAATGTCCTTAGCTTTCCCATTAGCCAGGTGATTAACCCCAAACTAAATGTCTTCTAAAGAGAAGACTTCTTTCATTGTGAGCAGGTTTTTTAAGTTCTCCATGGCATTTGGAGATTCATAAAGCTTTTTAAGATAGGAATTCCAATTGTGTAAAGCAATTTTATTATTATCTTTAGTTTTCCTAGTCAAGATCTACCTCCAAAATTTCTTAGGAGCTACCTTAGAGAGGTGTAAGAGATTCTCTTGTCTTTGACGAATGTACTGCCTCTTTTTCCTTTTAATTACAACTTTGTATACTTTTATCTTGTCCATTTTAAGAGATTCATCAAAAACTTCCTTAATTTCTCTCCTCGCACTTTTACAATCTTTGTCATACCATGGGTTAGTTTTGCTATTTCTTTTATTATTTGAAAATTCAATTGAGAACTTGTTAATAGAATATGAGAGGGTTGTACTAAAATTATGATAGAGGTCTTCTATGTTGTTTATACTAGAAAAATGAAGCAAATTAGTTTTTAATTCATTTAGAAAGAGATCATTTTTATTTCTATCAAATATTAATTTCTTTTGGATATAAGGATTATTTTCTATGGGATCTCTATGCATGACAAAATTGAGAGTTATAAGTAAAGGCCTATGATCAAATTCAGGCTTGTGGTCATTTAAGATGTCAAAATTTATTATTTCGATGTATAATGGGTGATCGGAAATAACATAGTCTACCACACTGCTACCAAGTCCATGGATGCAGGTCATCTTGCTGGAATTGGGCCACTTCTTTAGACGATTGCAAATTATGAGATCTTGAGCACTACAGAGCTTGACTAGCTCCGACCCAAACAAATTTTCCCTGAGGTCTTCAGAGTTCCTTTTGTACCTACTAGCCAGAGTAGGGTCTTCGTCTAACCAAAGAGGATTAGGGTTGGAATGCTTTCTTAGAATAATAGCTTGGTTGCTTGAAGTTCGAGCATTAAAGTCACCTATTAAAAGGATATTACCTTCATTCCTTAAGCTCGAAATATCATTCTCTAAACCATTGTAAGGGCTATCTTTATCTAGATTCTTCTTCTTTTGGAAGTTAGAATTGATGGGGGGAAAGTAACATATTGCTATGTAGGTATTTTTATTATTAATGTCACTAGTCTCTCTCCAACTATATCGGTTGTGACGGTCGTTTTTATAAATCCTAGCATGGGGGGAGATGTTCTTCTTAATGTAACAAGCTATGCCCCCAATGTGTCTACAGGAGGATCGCTTGTTCCAGATAGACCATAGCATAAAGCCATCTATGTTAGGGACCTTAGATTCTTCGCAATCCCAAGTTTCAACAAGCAAAATAATATCAACATCATTTGAGATCCAACTTAGCTTGGGGCCTTTGTTCCATTAAAAACCCCGACAGTTCCAAGAAAGGAACCAGAGCATGTTGAATTTCTATTTATTACTATCTTTTTGGTTTCTATCTTGAAAAAAGGCTTTTCTATTTCTGATTATTGCCCATTTTCCTTCCTTTCTAGCTTCTTTTACCATTTGAACCTCCTTTTTTAATTCTTCTTGATCTTTTGGAATGAGATCTTCATTTATAAATATTCTTGTTCCTTTTAGACTTGAGGTTTTACTAAGTATGTTGTACTTATGATCAGTAGATCTCACCTTTATTCGGATTAGTCTTCCTTTATTCTCAGTTAATTTCCCCAACCTTGTTGATTCTATGAGACATGTTGTCTCAATTTGTAATATATTATGTAATTCTGTCCGGGCTATGGCTAAAGTATCTTCATCTAATTCCTCTTTTAAACTGAAGATTATAAGGTTCAAAGCCCTTTTGTTACGCTCATGGTCTAATTCTATTAATTTTTTCATTTCATCTTTAATTGGTTTAATATCTAATTTATCTACCATGTTATTTAGGGTGAAGCGGCTATTAACTTTTTCTTCTAGTTCTTTAATCATGTCTTTGATTTTAAGACTCTCTAAAGTATCATCATCTCCTTGCTGGGATGTTTGGTTAGTATCTTGGTTTTGTTTTTCTATAACTTGCAACCTAGTCTCCATTGCCTCCATTTTATTCTCCAATAGTTCTATTTTATTTTCTATTTTTGTTTGTATCATGTCTTCAATAGATGCAAATTTATTTTCCAGCATGGCTTCTAACTCTGTTTGTAGCTTGGATTATCTTTCTTCTCTATGTTTCTCTAAAGACTCTATACACTCAAAAAGGCCTTGTAGAGTAACTGTGATAGGTCTTCCTTTGGTAATCTTTGGTAGCTGTGGTGAAATATTCATGCTTGAAAATATATGAGCAAATATGTATTAGAAAAAGAAAAAGATAAGGAGTGTGTGCACCTGATATCAGCAAGCCGGACTGTAGATCACCTGCGCTCACCATAGCCCACAAACCTGATTAGATCAAGAGAAATATTCTCGAGAACAATGGTCGTTGCAATTTCAAAATGTATACCAAGTAATTATGATCTATGAGCCTCAGAATATTCTTTGCCTCTGTCGAAATTGTTAGAGTTAGGGATTTCTTCAACTATTTGGAGTTAGGGTTTTCCTGCACTGTTGGACCCTTTTCTTTTGCACCTGTTCTCTAGCTGCTCCTCTCAAGCTCGCAAAATTGAACTCGTGCGGTGAGGTTAAATCAAACTCGTAAAATTCAAATCCTCAGCACAAAACTCTCGCTACCAAGCCCAACCGCACTTCACCTGAGTCCACACCCTTCGTGGATGTGATCGTTCTTGTACTGCAATCTTCCTCACCACCCACTTACAGGGCCTTCCATTGCCCCTCGCTTCTACACATGTACTCACGTACCCTTCTCACCACTGCAAAGCCACAGAGAAGTCACAGAAACCACAGAGGAATATTAAAAGCCGCATAAAATTTGAATGGAATTTGTTGAAAATAATATATATATGTGTGTGTGTGTGTGAGAGAGATATATAAAGAATCAAATATAATTATTTATATCGATTTATATATAAAAATTAAATATTAAGGTTTAGTAATCTTTGATTCTTTTAATTTTATTTATATATAAAGATATAATCAAAGATTAAAAACTAATAATAAAGATTAAATTAATAATATTTATATTATATTATATAACTAAATTTAAAAAGCTAATAAAAAAGAGATTCTAATATTACTAAAACACTAGTATAAATAATAATAATGATAATATTTATACTATTAACAATAAAAATATTGATCATAATAATAATAATCCAAAAAAAAAAACCAAGGGGTCTGGACAAAAACGGAGAAAATTAAGAAGAAATGAGGAATCTTAGCGATAACCCTAGCCTCCTCAATGAATATATGATGCTTGGTCTTCTCTGCATGTTCAGCCAAAGCTAAAGATTTGGTCCTTCGGTGCTTGATATTGACAACATGTTCTTTAATCCTCTGGTTAATAGAACGAAAAGTTTCATTGATGTATGAGGTTCCATAGGAACAAGGGATGATATAAAAAGCTTTCATATCCATAGGGTTCACGAGGTCTTTAACAGACTTAAGAGAACTTCTAATGGTGTTAAGGGGTCTAAAGGTGGATGGAATATCATGCTTCTTCAGGATTCTTGCAATATTTTCTATCGTCCCTTGGATGAAGGGGAGGTGGACTCCTAAATTGCGATCAATGGGTTCTTTCTTGACCTTGGGAGCTTTGCTCACTTTGAAGAAAGCTTTGACACCCCGCTTCCTATTATAGCCATTTCTTGCAATATTTTCTATCGTCCTTTGGATGAAGGGGAGGTGGACTCCTAAATTGCGATCAATGGGTTTTTTATTGTGTTGAAAAGTGTGCAACAAGAAATGCTTGTTGATAATACAACAAGATGATGGAGCTTAGTGAAAAGAGTCGCCTTCACTAAGTGGGCCCTCATGCTATTTTTGGCGCAAGTCTATTTTTAGACTATGTCTATTTTTAGACATATGGATCATGTCTATGTTTATGGATGATTGATCAAGTTGGGAAAAATAGATGGACTTCTATTTTTGATGAAAGTGTGAGTGATCACAGTGTGAGTGATCAAAGTCTATTTTTAGACTGGCTGTCAAAAATAGAAAAGTCAAATATTATTATCTCACAATAATATTTGGACTATAAACTTGATCTTAATCTCTTGGAGCACTTCAGTTTGAGCTACAGAGGTGGCACATGCAGTTGTCAGAAGGAAATACGCTTTTCTTATGAGTCAGTTGAGTTGTTGCATGCATGACTTCAGTTAGAACTCAAGTGAGTTGAGTTTAGTGGACTGGAGGTACAGTTGATGGGGTTGTGTTCAGTTTGACTTAGTTAAACTAGTTGTAGTTAGTCTAACTGCAGATAGACTAATGATGAGTTGTTAAACTAATTATTAACTCATAATACAACTAAAGAATACATCAGTTAACTCAGTTGCATGTCAGTGCATGTTCAGTTCAACAGAGACAAGCGGTAGAGAATCAGATTGCTATCAGTTGTGACTATAGTTGTGCATCAGATCTTGCACAATCAAGGGATTGAGTATGCCAATGAGTTTGATCACGTATTTGGCCCACATTTTAGCCTTTGCTCACGTCCACAAAGTGTGAGTGACTATTTTGCAGGTTAAAAACGAGTTTGGGAAGCCATTCTCATCAGTTCTTGAGCAGGTATTGAGCAATGGAGGCAGGCAAGCAGCGGAGGAGATTTGGAGATCAAATCTGAGCTGTATTGTGTGTAACAGGTGGAGATACTTGTGAGAAGTATTATGCTTTGTATTGTTACATGATTCAATCAATATAATATACAGATATTGTAGGGTTTTTAGCGAGATGCTTTCCCCGGGATACATACTGTGTTTATGAGTTTGATTGATGCTTCTATCTGTGCCTGTGAATGTTTCTGCTTCTGTAAATTGATGATCAACGTAGAGGAGATTATGTATTATACATGTTCCGCTTATAATTGTATGATCAGGATAATCTCTGTGAATATGTGTTAAATTATTCAAAATTTCTACATGGTATCGGAGCTGCTTGATTTGTAGAAGAGATTTTTACAGGATATCAAGCGAGGATTGATCATCAGATCTATTAATCAGGAAGTGTTTACATTTTATTTCTTCAGGCAGAGTCTGTAATCGGGCCAGGTAGCCTCTGGATTCATCCTTCTTTTGGAAGGTGAGATATCCGGTGAATGCCCATACAGTCGATCTCTGTACAAGAAATACTTTGTTCTCACGAATTTTAGATCGGAAGCGATTGAGTTTTGTGCTGGTGGAATTCGAATTTAATTCCAAAGCAAGAGATAGAACTCAGAAACATTCAGTGTGAGAATGGAGACAGTATGCCCCAGTATCTCACGAAGTTCACCCAATGCCGGGATGAGCTGGGAAGTTTGGGGGTGTCTGTCGGATGAGGATGGTGAGTCTAGCACTCCTTGACCTTCCTAAGAGTTGGCATAGCTACCACGACTCGGTGAATGGAAGGGAGAAACTACCAAATTGGGAACGACTATGGTCAGATTTGATGCAGGAGGAGATTAGACGGAGCACCAGAGACGGTTCTTCATCCATGCAGGATGAGGAGAAGTGTGCCTTAGCGAGTAAGGCGAAGAAAGGGAAGGGGAAGGTTTCTCTTTCCAAATCCAGTTCTTCCAGTGATGGGAAGAAGGTTGACAAGGCGAAGGTGAGATGCTTTCGTTGTCATGAGTTGGGTCATTATGCTACTAATTGCCCAAAGAAAAAGTCCAAGAAGGGATCCGGGGATCTGAAGGTGAGGCAGCCTCACGTGCTTCACAGTTTGAGTTGGACTTCACACTCTTCGCATGCATGGTTTCATCCATGATGGGAAGTGGTTGGTTTCTTGACAGTGGAGCTTCAGTAATTTGGAGGAGAAAGATCTCCAGATACTCATAGGGATGGGTAATGATGAGAAATATAGTGTCTCAGGTGTAGGCACGGTTATTTTTCAGAGGGAGCATGGAGCTCGCCTTACCTTGACCGATGTCAAGTATGTACCAGGACTGAAGAGAAACTTGGTGTCGATCGCGATGCTGGAAGACAGAGGCTATGATGTAGTCTTCAGTAAGGGAAAGGTTTTCCTTAGAAACATCATCACCAGACAGGTGAAGAAGATTGGTTCACTGGTCAAGAACATGTATGCTCTTGAGGTTCAAGATGCATGCAAAGCCTTGAGCAGCAAGGCAACTGATGGAGACTTGGTGGTTGAGAGGGAGCATATATTACCTCTCAACATGCAGAGCCAGAAGAAGTCTCAGACGATTGTGGAGGAGCCACGATTGGTGCAGCAGCTTCAGGAGATTGTGGAGGAGCCACAACAGGGGAAGCTGAGAGGAGATCAAGTAGAGACATCTACTCATCCAGAGACCTCCAGTAGGGGGGAAACTTCAAGCCAGGTGGGCTGAGGGATCGCATGTAGCCATACCTCCAGGTAGGAGGTGGGGTGATGTGGATTGATTGTCCCAAGGAGGAGGGGCAGGATCCTTGAGGTACCCAACCTCTTGGATGAGACCTTGCTACGGGAGCCCCAATGTGTAGTAGCAGGAACTGATTGATTGGGTAGAGACAGATGCGGATGGAGCGGCAGAGAGAGCGACAGTGTAGGGAATCCCAGGACAGCGCATAGCTAGCAGGCTGTAGCAATGCGAGAGGTACAAGTGTTTTGCGCAGTGCTAGGTGGCACAGAGAGGTGTGCAATGGTGCGAGATGCATGGAGATGTTGCAGTAGCGCAGATGTCAGAGAGGGAGCACTTGTCAGCTGCAGGTAGAGCTTCAGCATCAGAGGGTGTTTATATCCCAACAGGGAGGTCAGTTGGGAGGTGCAGTGTGGATGCAATGCTGGGAGATAGAACCAACAGCAGCACAGATGTAGTCAGAGATCAAAGTGACAGAGGCTAGAGTAGTCAGATACTGAAGAGCACAGAGATGCAAAGTTTCAGTTGACAGAGGCAATAACAGTCAGATACTTTGATGAGAGAGCAAGTGGACCAGCTAGATGAGTTGCATGGAGAACATTCCAGAGTTACAGGATCGGGTTTGAGAGGAAGCCTTTCTTGTTGAGAGGGAGTGTTGAAAAGTGTGCAACAAGAAATGCTAGTTGAGAATACAACAAGATGATGGAGCTTAGTGAAAAGAGTCGCCTTCACTAAGTGGGCCCGCAGGCTATTTTTGGCGCAAGTCTATTTTTAGACTATGTCTATTTTTAGACATATGGATCATGTCTATGTTTATGGATGATTGATCAAGTTGGGAAAAATAGATGGACTTCTATTTTTGATGAAAGTGTGAGTGATCACAGTGTGAGTGATCAAAGTCTATTTTTAGACTGGCTGTCAAAAATAGAAAAGTCAAATATTATTATCTCACAATAATATTTGGACTATAAACTTGATCTTATTCTCTTGGAGCACTTCAGTTTGAGCTACAAAGGTGGCACATGCAGCTGTCAGAAGGAAATACGCTTTTCTTATGAGTCAGTTGAGTTGTTGCATGCATGACTTCAGTTAGAACTCAAGTGAGTTGAGTTTAGTGGACTGGAGGTACAGTTGATGGAGTTGTGTTCAGTTTGACTTAGTTAAACTAGTTGTAGTTAATCTAATTGCAGATAGACTAATGATGCGTTTTTAAACTAATTATTAACTCATAATACAACTAAAGAATACATCAGTTAACTCAGTTGCATGTCAGTGCATGTTCAGTTCAACAGGGACAAGTGGTAGAGAATGAGATTGCTATCAGTTGTGACTATAGTTGTGCATCAGATCTTGCACAATCAAGGGATTGAGTATGCCAATGAGTTGGCTCATGTATTTGGCCCACATTTTAGCCTTTGCTCACGTCCACAAAGTGTGAGTGACTATTTTGCAGGTGAAAAACGAGTTTGGGAAGCCATTCTCATCAGTTCTTGAGCAGGTATTGAGGAGTGGAGGCAGGCAAGCAGCGGGGGAGATTTGGAGATCAAATCTGAGTTGTATTGTGTGTAACAGGTGGAGATACTTGTGAGAAGTATTGTGCTTTGTATTGTTACATGATTCAATCAATATAATATACATATAGTGTGGGGTTTTTAGCGAGATGCTTTCCCCAGGATACATACTGTGTTTATGAGTTTGATTGATGCTTCTATCTGTGCCTGTGAATGTTTCTGCTTCTGTAAATTGATGATCAACGTACAGGAGATTATGTATTATACATGTTTCGCTTATAATTGTATGATCAGGATAATCTCTGTGAATATGTGTTAAATTATTCAAAATTTCTACATCTTGACCTTGGGATCTTTGCTCACTTTGAAGAAAGCTTTGACACCCCGCTTCCTATTATAGCCATTTCTTTCAATATTTTCTATCGTCCCTTGGATGAAGGGGAGGTGGACTCCTAAATTGCGATCAATGGGTTCTTTCTTGACCTTGGGATCTTTGCTCACTTTGAAGAAAGCTTTGAAACCCCGCTTCCTATTATAGCCATTTTGGACAAAAACATTAAGGAGATGGGACTTTTCCTTAGAAAAGTGGTCTTCATCACAAATTCTAAAAGTGCAAGTGGCTAACCTCCTGAGAACACCTATCTTCTCAACAGGAAAATAGTGGGAATTGGCATGAAGATACTGCTGACCTATCTTTTGAGTAGGAAAATGGTGGGAATTGGCATGAATATACTACTCAGTATGAGTAGTCTTTTTTCAATATACCTCATGGGAAAAAGATCCATTAACTTTCCTAGAAATGAGGACATCAAGAAAAGGAAGACTGATCATTGAGATGTTTGGAAAAAAAATCTAATTGTTAAAATTGTATAAGTTTAGTGTTTTGAGATTTTTAAATATATTGAATAGATTTATATAAATAATAACGATTTTAATTCAAAACTAAAATATAAACTATTCAATAAACATTGTTACTATTTTTTTTTATAAATATTATTTCTATTTTTTTTTTAATGATAGAGAATTATTAAATTTAGAATCTCATCAAAATTCATAAAGATTTTGATTTTTGCTTCATTTTTAATTACAACATGGAACACAGAATAGATTCACCTAGATTGCCATAATTTCAACGTAAAAAAATATTCACCTAGATTTCCATAATTTCAACGTCAAAAAATTGATTCCCTAAATTAAATTTATCACTAAATAAAATTATATAATTTCATAACAGTTTCACCTTTCAACAATCCAAATTTCAATTTCCAACAACACATACTAACTACTACATAACAATTATTAACCTATTATAATTAATAATAATACTTTTTATTTTCTTTTAACAAATATATATTAAACTACTCACTAATCATTTCCTTTATTTATTATATATTTATCTTTTATTTTTTAGTTCTCGTGTTTACTCCCTTTAAATTTAATTCCCTTCTTATTATTTATTTATTAATTTTCTTGCCCATAATGACTCTGATATTTCTTCAAAACGATAATATTTTTTATTTTCTTTTAACAAAAATATATTAAACTACTTACTAAGCATTTCCTTCATCCATTATATATTTATCTTTTATTTTTTTTACTTCTATTGTTTACTGGTGTTTGCTCGCTTTAAGTTTAATTTCCTTTCTTATTATTTATTCATTACTTTTCTTGCCCCATAATGACTCTGGTATGTACTCAAAACGTGGATTAAAAATGATCATGGTAAATAAAACTCTGGAAACATATTTCCCAAGTTTCCTAATTTTAAAGAATTAAGTTGCAGTGCTATGTTATATCTTTATTTTTAAATTACTGTTTAATAAAATTAACATTGTATTTTTTTAAATTTTTGGTTAAGTTGTTTCATTTAAATTTTTGGTTAAGTTGTTTCATCCAGCTAGGGTCTTTGGTTCAGTTGTTTCCTTTTGAGTTGTGTTCCATGGAATTTTCTCTAAATATAATCTGAATTTCTACAACTTTCCTAGCAATTTCTCTTGCTAGTTAAACTATAACGTTTCCAACTGCTCCATTATATTCACATTTTATGCACATGGTTAACACACACGTGTAGTGAGTTGAGTGGTGAGTTATACACATGCAAGGGCAGAAACACTAAACGTGTGGGGACTGAGAGAAGCCCTAAGCGTGTAACGGTGGGATACTTCTGTACTAAGTGAGTCACGTCAATACTGCTTCTTCTAAACTATTTTCATGACCACCAAAGAGACCTATATATCAAGCCAAAAACTTGCAGATGAGACTCCATTTTTTATTTGTAGGGTGGATTAGTAGTCTTGTAATGAGTTTGACTGGTCTTCCCTGTAATATCTGAAATAGTGAGTAGCAGAGTTTTCATTTCCGTTATGTCTGAGACTTGCGTGAGAAATATCTATTATGAAGCATGATGGAAGAAATAGAAACATGGATGCATTTTGTGGAATGGGTAGAATTGAAAAGAATGAAAATCGTTGGAATTGGTTATTTTCTTTGTCCATAGGTAGGTTGTGCACCGTTTATTTATGCGTTTCCTTTCTCTGGTACAACCGAAACGCGAAACATCGCGTTTCCTTTCTCTGGTACAACCGAAACGCTAAACTTCGGGTCTCTTTGAGGGCATAGTAGGAAGTAATTGTCTTTGACAAGTAAATAGCCATCAAAGCCAAGAATTTAAGGTAATGTTGCTAAATCGACGTGAATTTAATCTTATTTTAAAGTTGGATCTGCTAACTTAGCAACAAAGTCGTCCGTCCACAAACAAACCATGAGATGGTATGCTGTGAAGGCTAATCATTCAGACGGTTATAGCATAAAGGCAATAGAAAAGACAAAGCATCGGCTCTCGGAGATGTTAAATACATTGTGAAAATGATTGTTGTCATTAAAGTGGCATCAAAAGAAGAAGGGAAAGGGAAAGTAGTATGAAGTTGACGGAGGAATATTGTGACAATGCTGTTACAATTACAACCCACAGCATAGCGGGAAAAAAGCACCAGCAATGTCTTTATGACCCGAAGAATAACAGAGATTATGTGAATCAATAGACCTTCTCGATCAATGGTGTTAACGTTTTTATTGAACTGAAGAAATTGTATTAACGCTGTTAACATTTTTTTTTAACGAAGAAATTGTGCTAACGCTGTTAACGTTTTTTTTCAACTGAAAAAATTGTGCCAGTAACAAGCTCTTAGGCACAACACCCATAGACTCAGATCACTGTTAACTTAGTGTCAGGTTAATGTAGAGGGTATTCTTGACAGTGTTAGCGGAGAGTTTATCGAAATCAATTTGATGGGAAGTTTCTTAGTAGCCTCTAATAATTTTTATTTAAATATGGATAGAATTGATTCGATTAAATTTAAAAGCAATTTTACAATATAATTGATTTTATTAAATTTTTAATATTTTAAAAATAAGTTAATTAATAATAAATTATATAATCTTTAGTGTAAAGCACATATATTTTTATTTTTAAATTGAAGAGACAGAATTTTCATAAGTCAAATGTTGCATATGAAAATTATTTATTTTGATTTTATGTTTTAAAGTAAGGATTTTATTTTATAATTTGATTACTTTTGTTTATGTCAAGCAGGCGTAATTCATCCCCTTCAACTTAGATATTAAAAATTAAATATCCATAAAGTTAAAAGACTAAAAAAGTAATGGCCACATCAATATTTTTATATATAAAAGTTATAAGTATAAATATATTATTATTATATATTATAATATTATCTATATATATGAAATTTTATAGGGATATATTTTTAGGAAAATAAATTACATAAATTTTTTTCAGTTATTAAAAACTCAAACATAATAATCAATTTAATAGTTTCAAAAATAATCTCTTCTGAGAATAAATTTCTTCAATCACAATTAAAAATCAAAATTTGCTTTATCACAATCTAAAAGGAGATTAATAATTTGTCTTCAATATAAGATTCATTTAATAATAACTGCATGGAGAAAAATTATGGTAAAAATTCACCTAAATTTTTTTGCAACCTCCAATCATGAATAAATATCAAGATATTTAAAAATGTATCAATAACCATTTGTTCATCAAACACTATCATTGGATTTGGATTTCATGTAACTAACCTAGATTTACAAGGATTTGCACGCCCTTATCCATATACACAAACCTAAAATTGCTTATTTGAACCCTACTTAAAAATATATTTAGTAACGGCTTGTTATTCAAACGCTAACATGAGATTTCATGTAACGAACTATTGGATTTTATATCACACCTAAATTTGCGAAGATCTGCACTTACCGATGTGCACTTCCCTCATTCATATGCACAAACTTAAGATTGCTTCGCAAGATTATTGTAACAAGGTGAAAGTAATGCAATCTATCCTTTTATATATATATATATATCCTAACTAATTAATTTTAAATTAACTAATATTCGAAAATCTTTATACCTGAATATCCCTTCATTACTAAATTATTATTTAATTAACTAAAATAACATAGGATTGAGTACAAGTTATAATGTATTTGTTTTTGAAGGAAAATAAAAATCAAGTGATAAACCAATATTTATATTATCATAAGAATATTAAGTCCAGCTGAATCCATGATATATTTTCAGTTTGACGCCACATTAATGTTGGTCAAGTAAGTCGTAAACGACGACTGAGAAATTACAGTCCAAGAACTCACAAGGACTCGGGCTTTCAAATTTTATTTAAAAACAATAAAAAATACATTCCACAACTTAATCTTAATTAAGGCATCTTTGTAAGCGGATCATATCACGATATCCAGTAATAGCATCATCTATATATATTCCTTGTATTTGTTGATTCAATTTCCTCTAATTAAACTATCGTTAACCTTGGTAGTTATAACTGTTGTTAATCATGGTGATAATTATTATTTTGCTAACTTGTTCTGTGTTTTCATATGGTGTACACTGGATCACAGTTATCCCGAACATACTGTTCGCTGTGTAACGTATGTAATAATTGATAATTCGGGAAATCTCCAGATCATCGAGGTTAACCTTGAGTTGAGATTGATTTATATCAATATTTTAAATTGCATCCATAACCGAGAAGAATCAGAACTTTTGGTTCAAGGTTTTAGAATTGATTTATATCAATATTTTAAATTGCATCCAAAATCCAGAAGAATCTGAACCTTTTGTTCATCAAAGTTTTAGAGTATTTACTCTTGTAAGATCGATAATTTTCATTAGTATATGATTTCGCGAACAGTTAGTTATCCTTAATGTACATGTACATATAATATCTTGATTATGGTAAAATACCAATAGAATGCATTCATCAATGATATATATTGAATGAATTTCCAATGAATTATATTAAATATTGGGTACCGTAATTAACTGGATAAAAATAAATTGAAGACAGATCCCCTCAGATTTGAAAATTCTGAATACTGATAAACTTCCTATTTCCGTACTAATACATTAGTTACACAATAATTTCAATTAGATAATAATTACGATAACCACAATTATGTTGGAATGTTAATTTCAAACTGCAGACTTTTTCTGCGATGCGATCGCAGATTGCATATCGCACTTTCCCCCTCGTCACCCTTCGCTGCATGCTTGTATTGTCTGCGATGCGATATTTGCGATGCTATCGCAGATCGCAAATCGCATGAATTAAAGGTTATAGAGGCGGTGGCACATCCTCTCTCTTGTTGCGATGATATGGTGTGATAAGCCATGCATTAAATTCCAGCAAGATTTTTTGAGGAGTGTAATTAATGATATTTACTAGGGTCGGTAAATGTAGGTGAAAACTTAAATTTTATTATTTTTATTTTCACGGAATAAGGGAAAAGCAACACATATTGTAAAAGATATTTTTGTGTTGTTCAATATAAAAAGAAAATGCAAGAGCAGAGACCCGTAGAGAGACATAGATTATTAGCAAGAAGAAGAGTTCTTTCTTCTCTGCAACGCACAACAGTGCTGGACTTTTATAATTTTCTGAGATAGTGGAATTAGTTTCTGGAACCGAAGTTCCTGTTGTAAATCCCTCTGAGTTGAGAAAGACAATTCTGTAACAGTTTTTATTATTATTTTATATGATTAAAGATCCTGTATAAAACCAGAGTGTTGTTCTCTGTGTGTTATTTTGTGTGTTTGAAATAAACAGAAATTTCCATCATGGTATGAGAGCTAGTCTAGGCACTCGGTGATTCAAAAACAAGAGTTTGTTTTTTCACCGTAGGAGCTGTAAGAAGCTTATTGAGCAGATTTTTCCCAACAGAGAAAGTTTTTTTTTACAGTCAGTATCTCTTTTTTTTTTTTTCTTCACAAGTTAAGATGGCAGATGCTGGAACTGGTTTGACGAATCCCCAACTGCCACAGTTTAATGGGAAAAATTATAGTTATTGGTCCATAGCAATGAAAGCATTGTTAGCTTCTCAAGAACTATGGGAGCTGGTTGAAACTGCCTATGTTGAACCGGCAAATGCAACAGCGTTGGCTGCTTTGACAACAGCAGAAAGAGACCAGTTGAAGAGTGACAAGAAGAAGGATGCCAAAGCCCTCTTTTTTCTCTTCCAATCAGTGCATGAAAGTGTTTTTCCGCGGATTGCAGCAGCAACAAAATCTAAGGAGGCATGGGATATTCTCAAAACTGCCTATCAAGGCATGGAGAAGGTGAAGACTGCAAAGTTGTAGATGTTGAGGAAAGACTTTGAAAATCTCAGCATGAAGGAATCTGAAACAATAGATTCCTTCTTCACTCAGGTTATTGGCTTAATAACCCAGATAAGATCTCATGGTGAGATTCTTGAAGATAGAAGGATTGTAGAGAAAATCTTGAGATGTTTACCCTCAAGGTTTGAATCTATTGTGGTAGCAATAGAAGAAACAAAAGATCTCTCACAGTTCACGGTAGATGAGCTGAGTGCTTCTCTTTTGTCTCATGAACACAGACTGAGTAGAGGAACAGATTCCTCTTTTGAGCAAGCATTCAAGACTCAGATGTCTTTTGGCCAAGGAAAAGGTCGAGGCACAGCAAACAACAGAGGTCGTGGAAGAAGCCAAAACAGAGGCAGAAATTATCCTGCAAGCACAAGCAGAAGGAGCTGCAATCAGAACCAAGATGAAGATTCAAGCAAACAACAAGCTCATGGACAAAGGTATGACAAATCCCAAGTCCAATGTCATTATTGTAAGAAATATGGGCACTATGCCAATGAATGTAGGAAAAAGCAAAGTGACATGAATAATAGGTAGAATGTTAATTTTGCAAATGAAGAAGATAAGAACCCAAACAACGTGCTGTTAACATGTAACATAGCACAAGAAAAACAAGAAGATTTTTGGTTCTTAGACTCAGGTTGTAGTAATCACATGACTGGAAATATTGCAATGTTTGCCAATCTGGATCAAAATGTGAAATCTGAGGTAACAACAGGGACTGATGATACGATATCTGTCAAGGGTAAGGGCAGAGTTAGTATTCGAGCAAAAAATGGAGAACTGATGATTGTGCCAGATGTATACTATGTACCTGGTCTGAAATGTAATCTTTTGAGCATTGGACAGCTCATTAACAAAGGTTACAATGTGTTCTTCAAAGATGATTTGTGTACTATCAGAGACATACCTCCAAGTAAGAAGATCATTGCACAGGTGCAGATGACCAGCAATAGAATGTTTCCTCTCAAACTCAGGGAAGATTTGAAGGAAGGCAGAACTATTGCGGCTGTAACACAAGAAGTCTTTCAGGAACAAGTGAAAGATGTGAATTGGTTGTGGCATTTGAGATTTGAACATCTCAATTTCAGAGGCCTGAATCTGTTGCACAGAAAGGGAATGGTAAAGGGATTACCATTGATCGAGAAACCAGACAGCCTTTGTGAAGGCTGCATCTTGGGCAACCAACACAAAGAAAGCTTCCAGCAGGAAAGAGTATAAGGGCAAAAGCACCATTGGAAATTGTTCATTCTGATGTGTGTGGACCGATGCAAACACCATCATTTGTCGGAAATAAATATGTTTTAACTTTCATTGATGATTACACCAGAAAAACATGGGTGTATATGCTGAAACAAAAGAGTGAAGTGTTTGAGAAATTCCGCCACTTCAAAACTCTTGTTGAGAAATAGTGTGGGCATTATATCAAAGTGCTCAGAACAGATAGAGGAGGAGAGTACATCTCCCAAGACTTCCTGCATTTTTGCAAAGAGAATGGCATACAAAAGGAGTTCACCACGAGGTATACACCTCAGCAAAATGGTGTTGCTGAAAGAAAGAATAGGACCATTCTTGACATGGTCAGAAGTATGCTGAAGGAAAAGCACTTGCCGCATGAGTATTGGGCAGAAGCTGTCACTTGCGCAGTTTACATCTTGAATAGATGCCCAACTAAAGCTGTCATGAACAAAGTACCAGAAGAAGCATGGAGTGGTCAAAAGCAAACTGTCACTCACATGAGAGTATTCGGTTGTGTGGCATATGCACATGTACCGGATCAGCTAAGGAAAAAGCTTGATAGTAAGGGGGAGAAGTGTGTCTTTATTGGCTATTGTGATGAGTCAAAAGCATACAAACTCTATAATCCATCCACCAAGAAATTAATAGTAAGCAGAGATGTGCAGTTCATTGAAGATGAAGCTTGGGATGGAAGCTTAGAGAAGACAGTGAATGTGAAGACAATTGTGTCTCACGAAGAAGAAGAGGAAGGGACAGCAGCTAATAATCCTTCCTTAATGGCTCCTCCTCCACCACAGCAAGTACAACAAACCACACCACAATCTGGAATTCAAACAGCCTTAAGAAGTCAAGGAATTGCTTCTCCAAGCACACCACAGGGATCAGAAATACCCTCAAGTTCAGATGGAACTCCAAGCACACCAAGAAGACCAAGATTCAGAAATCTGAATGAGATTTATGAACAAGGAGAGGTAAGTAACAATACCGGTCTGAATTCATTATTCGCTTTATATTGTCATGTTGATGACCCTGTTCATTTTGAAGATGTTGTAAATGAAGATAAATGGATTGAAGCAATGAATGAAGAAATTGGTGCAATTGAGAAGAGTAAAACATGGGAGTTAGTGGACCTCCCTGAAGGCAAAGATGCCATTGGAGTTAAGTGGGTCTACAAGACCAAAAGCAATGCTGAAGGCAAGATTGACAGGCACAAAGCAACACTTGTTGTGAAAGGCTATAAGCAGCAACAAGGCAAAGATTGTGATGAAACCTTTGCACCAGTAGCAAGGATGGAAACAGTCAGAACAGTGTTGTCTATTGCAGCACAACACAAATGGAAGATTTATCAGATGGATGTTAAATCTGCATTCCTGAATGGAGTATTAAAAGAAGAGGTTTATGTTGATCAACCTCCGGGCTATGAAGTTGAAGGCCAAGAGCATAAAGTTTGTAAACTGAAGAAGGCTCTTTATGGGCTGAAGCAAGCTCCAAGAGCATGGTACAGCAGAATAGATGCTTATCTGATTGACAATGGGTTTGACAAGTGTGATGGTGAACCCACACTCTACATAAAACAGAATGACGGTAAGATTCTTATTGTTGTTTTATATGTAGATGATTTGATTTTTACTATTAATGATGCTTCCCTCATTGCTGATTTTAAAGCAGTCATGAAAAGTGAATTTGAAATGACTGACTTGGGCTTCTTAAGATATTTTCTTGGAATTGAAGTAGACCAAACCGAAAATGGCATTTTTATTTCTCAAGATAAATATGTAGAAGCAGTGTTGAAGAGATTTAACATGCAGAACAGCAAAGCAGCTGTCACTCCAACTGTAATGGGGTTGAAATTGACCAAAGAAGACAGTAGTAAGGATTTTGATCGAAAACTATACAAGAGCATAGTTGGCAGCCTTATGTACTTGACTGCAACTAGGTCGGACATTATGCACGCTGTGAGCTTAATCTCCAGATTTATGGAAAGACCGAAAGAGATTCATTGGCAAGCGGCCAAGAGGATTCTAAGGTATGTGAATGGAACGAAGGGGTTTGGTATTTTATACACCTCTTCTGAAAGTTTCATGTTGACAGGTTACACTGACAGTGATTGGGCTGGAAGTGTTGATGATAGGAAAAGCACATCGGGATATGTGTTTCATATGGGATCGGGAGCCATCTCATGGGCTTCCAAGAAGCAACCAGTTGTGGCTTTGTCAACAGTAGAGGCAGAATATGTGGCAACAACAGCAGCAGCATGCCAAGCAGTGTGGCTGAGAAGAGTTCTCAGAGATTTGTGTCATGAACAGAAAAAGGGCACAACCATGTACTGTGACGATAGCTCAGCAATAGCATTGTCTAAAAATTTTGTTTTTCATAAAAGGACAAAGCACATAGACACCAAATTTCACTTCATATGTGAATTGGTTAACAATGGTGAGATTGTTTTGCAGCACTGCAGAACAGAGGAACAGTTAGCTGACATCCTGACAAAACCATTGGCAAAGAAAAGCTTTGATCATTTCAGGAAATGCCTGGGTATGCAGAAAAAACCCAGCAGTTAAAATTAAAGGGGAGTGTTGGAATGTTAATTTCAAACTGCAGACTTTTTCTGCGATGCGATCGCAGATCGCATATCGCACTTTCCCTCGTCACCCTTCGCTGCATGCTTGTATTGTCTGCGATGCGATATTTGCGATGCGATCGCAGATCGCAAATCGCATGACTTAAAGGTTATAGAGGCGGTGGCACATCCTCTCTCTTGTTGCGATGCGATGGTGTGATAAGCCATGCATTAAATTCTAGCAAGATATTTTGAGGAGTGTAATTAATGATATTTACTAGGGTTGGTAAATGTAGGTGAAAACTTACATTTTATTATTTTTATTTTCACGGAAGTAAGGGAAAAACAACACGTATTGTAAAAGATATTTTTGTGTTGTTCAATATAAAAAGAAAATGCAAGAGCAGAGACGCGTAGAGAGACAGAGATTATTAGCAAGAAGAAGAGTTCTTTCTTCTCTGCAACGCACAACAGTGCTGGACTTTTATTATTTTATGAGATAGTGGAATTAGTTTCTGGAACCAAAGTTCCTGTTGTAAATCCCTCTGAGTTGAGGAAGACAATTCTGTAACAGTTTTTATTATTATTTTATATGATTAAAGATCCTGTATAAAACCAGAGTGTTGTTCTCTGTGTGTTATTTTGTGTGTTTGAAATAAACATAAATTTCCATCAAATTACATCTTACTCTTGCATCTTTGGTTCCAATTTTCATGGAATGGATATTTCAATTCTAGCTATCACCATCTCTATGCATTTTGTATGTTATTCCAAAACGAATCTATCATTCTGCAAAAAGTTAATTTTAGTTGATTAACTACCTAAGGTTTTAACTTTGGAGATAAGGATTCACCTTATAAGTGCCTAAAGGCCGGACTCTTGGGATCCATAGAACGTGAACTCCATATTCCAAAACCAATCTATCATTGTGCAAAAGTTAATTTTAGTTGATTAACGACCTAAGGTTTTAAGTTTGGAGATAAATATTCACCTTATTAGTGCGTAAAGGCTGGATTCTTGCGACCCAGAGAACGTTGACTCCATATTAATCTTTTATCTGCATTGAATTTTTAGCTAAAGTTTTAATATAAGAAACCAATTTTATATTATGTTAATTTTTATTTGTTCAATAAGATTTGGAGTCTTAGGGCAAGAGGTGTCCTAATCTCATTTTCAATCCCAAAGTTTAGGACATTTTAAGTTAGGTTAGCATTTAGGTAAGTAATTATAATTTTTGGTTTGGTTACCATTCATGTGGGTAATTGTAAATTTGATATATCTAAATTTTCATAATATATTATTACATTGGAATAAATTAAACATATTAGTGATGTTAGATACTCTAGCCACTCTCAAAAACCTCCTTCACCTACTTCTTGACACCTCCTTACTACATTTGCCACAACTACACCACCCATTCCCACTTATCAATATATCAAACACACATAACAATTTACACTAAGACATGTGCATAGATGCTCCTACAACTTTTCCATGTACAATTCCCAAGGAAAACGATGAACCAACCCTCTATATTGAAAAGATTCTAGACTAGTGAGTGCAAAACCATTATTAGAATCCCTTTGCTAATTTCAGATAAGGCAACAAGCACAACGCAAAAATGCTCACATGCTTTTGTCCTATAATTTTTCTGCCTACCATTATACAACTCTTGTAGCCAGCATATACCTTTGAGAACTTCAAATTGTCAAGTTCTATGTTAGCATATAGCTCCTAGAACTTCAAATATTCAACTTGTCAAGGTTTTTGCTTCACAAAGCTCGTTGATTTGTAAAGGTTTGTGCTTCACAACGATGCTTGATTTCCTACTCCAAATATTTATTTGAGGAGTGGATGGCATCCAAACAATTCAAAAATTGGAATATTGAAACATGTCCTCCTCTACGATCAACACACTATTTAATTGCATGCTCCAACTAAAATTTTAGGATTGGAGTTCTCACTTGAGCATAGAGTGGAATTTGTGGAAAAGAAATGTACTGATGTGGGTGCATTGGGTGTAGGTACAAGCTCAAAGTTGGTTGAAATACAAGCTTAATGTACTAATTTGGGTGCATTAGATACTAGTACAAGCTCAAATTTGGATGAAATACAATCTTAGCGTTAGGATGGGATGAAAATATATATGGTAAAATGTTGTATATCCAAGTCATTGGGGTTTGTAAGCATTTTAATATTAGATATCAGGCATCCTATTTTTTTTTCTTGGTGTCAGTTAGATATTTGCTTGCTTGTACCTCTCTATTCCCGTGAATAAATTGGAATACTTTAGAGCTACAATCACAATAATGATATAAGAGGTTGATTGGGAAATATAGAGATTTTTCTCGCTATTACTAGTAGAAAGGAAGGGGATTATATCATCCCTTTAAGCTTGACATTGGAAATAGAAATTTGTTTATTTTTGTCCTTTCTAGTAGTCCATGAGTCTGTACCTTCTTAAAGGATCAACCTAAACGTTTCTACTATGGGAAGGGATTTATAAAAGGATTAAAATCAATCTTAAGAAGAGAGTTTTCTTTCAATTTAGGGGTTTTATAAATCATGGTTACTATGTTCCATTAGATACCTCAAATTAATCTATTTTCTACTGATAAAGACAAAATATCCATATTAGTCACTGGAAGCCATGATTGTGCCTTTAAATAGTTGGCCATTTGACCCATAGGTTGTGCCCATGCACATTTATGCTTAGATTTAAAAAAAAAAATGAAAAAATACTAATGAATGAACTTAATGATGCATGAACAAAGGCTTTTGTTGTAGATCTTTACCAAATGGAATGAGGAGCCCAAGACGAGCTAGGGAAGATATGGTAGTTGAGAAAGCAAAGTAGGATAGCAAGAACTAGTACCTGACAATGAAGCATAGCTCGAGTGAGTACCTTACAATGCATCCCTACTTTTTTGAGATGAGGAATTAGTAGTTTCAGGTGGTCTTGCAATGGCCTTTCCTTACACAGATACCTTCTGAAGAGACTGTTGGGTCCCTATAATACTAGTGATTAACCCATTAATATTGTAGTTATACCCCTTATTAATATTGTTGTGCCCCTATTGCCCCCAAATTTTTATTACTGTGCCCCATAAAATCCCTCTATTGTTATTTTTGTGCCTTTATATTATTATTGTTAGGTCGGCTGGATTATATTCTGACTCCTTAGGCTCCTATATATAGAAAGGAGGTTTTGTCATTTGTATCATCCAAGAATTATTCATTTATGTAATGTAAAGGAGGTTTCCCCCTCGAAGAGGCTGAATTATAAGACATTTATCTATCTTTTCTTGAGCTGGTTTCATAACATTTGGTATCAGAGCTTTGGATTCTAGGGTTTCGCTGCTCCGAACAGGTCATCGTGGAATTTTCGCTATAACTTTTTTTCTGTGATGTTTCAGAATTTGCAAAAAAAACCCATTTGAGAAGAAATCACGTTGAACCTTGGGTCCGAATTTGATAGCTTTTCGCGCGATATTTTCGGATATATGATCTGAGGAAGTTGGTCTTTTTGTAGACTCCTGAATTACATTCAAAACAGGTGACCTGGGGAAAATCGTCATAACTTTCTCTCTGGGGATCATATTGAAGTTTCGTAAGAAGGTACAGAAAGAGGGTAGACTGTAGTTTCTTGTGGATGTTTTACAGATCCAAAGGTCGAAACAGGGACTCGTGGCACGTCATACAAGTTTGCTCTACTGAACTATTCTATAATCACGTCACTGTGGGAGATTTCGCATAACGCTTCCTTGGAGAATCCAATTTGCGTCAGACTTGTGGCATTGGAAAGAGGACAAAGAGGGCTACTATAGCTCACAAATTCAAAACTAGATAATCAGAAAGTACAAAGATACATCAGAGGCAATATCGAGCTAGTACAAAGTGAAAAAAGGTGTGTAGATTTTCTTTAATTTTTGCTTAAGCTTGGTTTGAAAATTTATTTTGAAGGAATTCAAAGGGAATATTAGAGAATTATTATCGGTAATTGATGCCCCGAGGAAAGAAAATGCAAACACCTAGTAAGGAACCTAAAAGCTCTAGCATGACTCATGAAGAAGAAGAAGAAATGCTATATGATATATCAAAATTACAAGAACAAGTGCAACAAGTGGCACTTGCACAAAAAGCAACAGAATCTAAGATGGATGGTTTAAGGAAAGATGTAGAAGCTAAGATGGATGGTTTAAAGAAGGGTGTAGAAGCTAAGATGGATTGTTTAAAGAAAGGCATAGAATCTAATATGGATGGCATGGAAGCTAAGGTGAATGGCATGGATGCTAAAATTGATGGCATGGATGATAAGATGGAATAATTGAAGATAAATATGAATAAGTTGCTACAAGAAATGGTCAGTAAGGGTGAAAGGGTACTAAAGGAAACTCATGATGAGAACAAAAGAAATGTTAATCATGATTCCATAGACTCTAATGTTGGATCGAAGACTCACCATATTCCAAAAATCGATATGAGGAAGTTTGATGGCAGGGATCCCGCCACATGGATATTACAGATGGAGCAATTCTTCGATATCAATAATGTGCAAAACACACAAAAGGTACGTATGGAAACTTTATATTTGGAACCAAATAAGTTTGTATGGTATCAATGGCTTTGCTCTCGTAAACAATTTATCACTTGGGCAATTTTTACGGGAGAATTGATAACACATTATGAGGATACAAAAAGCAACACTTTTTTTAGCCAATTGATAAGTCTCAAACAAAAGGGTTCAATAATGGAGCACATTGAGGAGTTCCAAAAATTGAACATAAGGGTAAAAGATATTCCAGAGGAGCATAGGATTGATGTGTTCATAGGGTCTTTAAAGGATAATATCCAACATGATGTTCGCCTTTGGGAACCTGATTCATTAGAGAAGGCATTTAGGTTAGCAAGAAAAATGGAAAGCAAAATTATGGCAACCAGGAAGCATACCACTCACAACTATAAAGACGGAAGTGTTGTTGCCGCTAGTCTTCCACAACCTATAAGGTTGACACCACAACAATTGGAAGAAAAAAGAGCAATAGGGCTTTGTTACAATTGTGATAGCAAATACACTAAAGGTCATAAGTGTGCTGAGAAGAAATTATTCTACATAGATTGTGAAGAGGAAGAAGAAAAGGAGCAAGAAAGGTCACAAGAAGAGGATATACTCCAAGAACAAAGCCTAGATAAAGAAGAAATGAATCCGACCATATCTTGTAATGCATTGGCGGGAATTACCACTCCTCAAACCATCAAGATAGAAGGACAAATCAAGAAGAAAAAGGTAATAGTGTTGATTGATTCAGGAAGTACCCACAATTTTATTCATTGTAAGGTAGCAAGAGAATTGAATTGCTTCTTATATCCAGCACCAGAGTGTCAAGTGATGGTTGCAAATGGAGGAACAATAAATTGCTCGGAAAGTGCCATAATATCAAGATATCCATGGGAGAATATGTATTGACTAGCCCAATGCTTTCCATTCCAATGGGAGGTGCTGATGTTGTACTAGGAGTCCAATGGCTACAATCCTTCGATACAATAGCTTTTAATTTTCAAGAACTTTTCATGAAATTTTTTGTGGAAGGAAAGGAAGTTGAATTAAGGGGTATTGCAGGGAAACCGGGAAAGATAATCAGCTCTAACGGTATGACAAAGCTTCTAAAAAAGGAACAAAGAGGTGTAATTGCACAATTATGTTCGCTAGATGTGTCCACAGTGGAATCATCTATTTCTACATATCTCAAAAAAGTCTTGGACAATCATTCCAAGGTATTTGAGACTCCCAAATTTCTCCCACCTATTCGTGATCATGATCATGCTATTCATTTGATTCCAGGAAATGTTCCTCCAAACATCAGGCCGTACAGATATCCCTATGCCCAAAAGAGTGAAATTGAACGTATGGTTGGAGAAATGCTAGAGGCTGGTATAATTCAACCAAGTCAAAGTTCTTTCTCTGCTCCAGTCGTATTGGTGCACAAGAAGGATGGATCATGGTGCATGTGTCCGGATTATAGGGAGCTCAACAAGCTCACTAATAAAGATAAGTTTCCCATTCCTGTCATTGATGAATTACTGGATGAATTGCATGGATCAATTTACTTCACCAAGTTGGATCTTCATTCGGGATATCATCAAATCAGAATGAAGATTGAAGACATTCCGAAAAAAACATTTAGAACTCATGAGGGTCATTATGAATTTTTGGTCATGCCTTTTGGCCTTACCAATGCACCTTCAACATTTCAAGGTTTGATGAATTCAATTTTCAAACCATTCCTTAGAAAATTTGTGTTAGTATTTTTTGATGATATACTAATCTACAACAAGTCTTGGAAGGATCATGTTGAACATGTTGACAAGGTGTTACAACTATTGGAGGAGAAACAATTATATGCAAAAAGATCCAAATGTTTCTTTGGAGTACAAGAGGTGGAATATCTGGGTCATATTGTATCTCATGAAGGAGTTAAGGTAGACCCTAGCAAAATTAAAGCCATTAAGGAATGGAAAATTCCCACATCCATAAAGCATCTGCGAGGATTTCTCGGGTTGACAGGGTATTATCGCAAGTTTGTTAAGAATTATGGGAGAATAGCAGCACCTCTAACAACATTATTGAAGAAAGATGCATTTTCATGGACCCTAGAAGCAACAAAGGCATTCGAACATCTTAAAGAGGCAATGTGCCAAGCACCGGTCTTAGCTACACCGGACTTCACAAAAACCTTTGTTGTGGAATGTGATGCTTCAGGAAATTGAATTGGTGCTGTTTTAATGCAAGATGAAAGACCCATTGCTTTTGAAAGTCGTCCAATCAAGGGAAATTTTTTACACAAAGCTATTTATGAGAAGGAAATGTTGGCAATACTCCATGCACTTAAGAAATGGTGACCCTACCTAATGGGAAGACACTTCAAGGTAAAAACGGATCATGATAGCCTTAAATACTTTTTAGAACAAAGATTATCCTCTGAAGAGCAACAAAAGTGGGTCACAAAGATGTTGGGTTATGACTTTGAAATCATCTACAAAAAAGGGAAGCAAAATGTGGTGGCAGATGCACTCTCAAGAAAGGATGAGGATGTGGAAGCATTGTTGTGCGCCATTTCTATTATCCAACCAGATTGGATAAACAGAGCAAGGGAGGAATGGAAGAATGACGAAGAAGTGTGGGCACTTATTCGAAAGTTACAACAAGATTCCAGTATGTCTGATACATTTAGCTGGAAAAATGATTCGTTATGGTACAAAGATCGCTTATACCTCTGTAAGAATTCCCAGCTAAAACAAAAGATTCTTATGGAATTGCACACTTCTCCCTTAGGAGGGCACTCAGGATTTTTAAAAACATACCACAGGGTTAAGAAGGAATTTTTTTGGGATGGCCTTAAATTAGATATTCAAAAGTTTATGGCAGAATGTTTGGTTTGCCAACAAAATAAAGTTGAAACAATTAAGTCACCAGGTCTATTACAACCTTTATCCATTCCAAGCCAACTTTGGGAGGAGGTTTCAATGGATTTTATCACAGTTTTACCAAAGTTTGAGTGAAAGAGTGTCATCATGGTGGTAGTTAACAGACTTACCAAGTATGCACACTTTTGTGCATTATCACATCCATTTAAAGCCAGTACAGTTTCTACTACATTTATGGAAACAATTCAAAAGCTACATGGAAACCCAAAGATTATTGTAAGTGACAGAGATCCCATTTTCACTGGAAATTTTTGGACAGAATTATTTTCTTGTCTTGGTACTCAGTTAGATCATAGCTCATCTTATCATCCTCAATCTGATGGGCAAATTGAGATAGTAAACAAATGTTTGGAAGGATATCTTCGTTGCTTTGTATCTGATAAATAGACATAATGGGTCAAATGGTTGCCTTTGGCTGAATGGTGGTATAACACTTCCTTCCATACAGCAACAAAAATGACCCCATTTATGGCACTTTATGGGTATCAACCACCATCTATCACATCATATTTAAGAGAAAATTCTAAGGTTTAGGCAGTGGAACATCACATCGAACATCAACTACAAGTCCTCCAACTCTTAAAGGATAGCCTCGTGTTGGCACAGAATAGAAGGAAACAACAGGCAGATCAACATCGCAGTGAAAGAAGTTTTGATGTAGGTGATTGGGTATTCCTACGGCTACAACCATATAAGCAAATGTTCCTCAAGCAAGCTAAGAAGGATAATAAATTATCACCAAAGTATTATGGTCCGTACAAGGTGTTGCAAAATAGTGGTACTATGGCATACAAATTGGAGCTTCCTGCAGCTTCTCGATTGCACCCAGTTTTCCATGTTTCATGTTTAAAGAAGGTTATAGGCAACAAGCTCACACTTCAAACAATATTCCCAGAACTTGACGAGGAAGGAAAAATTATATTGGAACCAGAAGCAGTCATAGAAACAAGAACTCGACAGCTACAAAATCGATCAATTTCAGAGTATCTTATCAAGTGGAAGAACTTATCTGCTGAAGATTCCACATGGGAGGATGAAATTTTATGCAGAAGTATCCAGAACTACTCAAGCGTTGAGGACAACACTTTTTTGAAGGAGAGGGGCATGTTGGGTCCCTATAATACTAGTGATTAACCCATTATTATTGTAGTTATACCCCTTATTAATATTGTTGTGCCCCTATTGCCCCCATATTGTTATTACTGTGCCCCATAGAATCCCTCTGTTGTTATTTTTGTGCCTTTATATTATTATTGTTAGGTCGGCTGGATTATATTATGACTCCTTAGGCTCCTATATATAGAAAGGAGGTTTTGTCATTTTTATCATCAAAGAATTGTTCGTTTATGTATTGTAAAGGAGGTTTCCCCCTCGAAGAGGCTGAATTATAAGTCGTTGATCTATCTTTTCTATCTTTTCTTAAGCTGGGTACATAACAGAGACTCTCCCTCACAAGTCTCTAGTTAGTGCATCGGTGACTTTCCCCTATCTCACCTCTCACACTAGTTGGAAACATTTAAACAAATTCCTTAGCTCAACTAATTCAAACTAGCTTGGAGGTTTGTGGGAGGTTTTAGCATTTCAGATCCATTGAAACCCAATTAATGGCCTCATCTTGATGGAGGAATATTGCAGTGGGATAATTGTTCCATTGTTGTACAAATCCTTTGAAGGAAGTTGGAATTAGGAGGAAGAGGATGAATTTTTGGCTTACTTTTGTTGGCTCTTGAAGATGGATTGCACAGATGCAAAACAAGGTGGTAGGCTTGAATAGAGCTGAAGGACTTCAAAGTGAGATATCTAATATTTTTTTTTTTTATAAAGCCTTTGCTATCAAATCCTCATTTCTTCTTTTATAAGAATTTCATAATTTTATTTCTTTCACTTTAGGCATTTATAGTACATACCCTACTTTAGTAATCTCAATTATAATCTTTCAAATATGTTTGTATAGGTCATTCCAACCTACAAATATAATACTAACATTAACATATTTTGTTGATTTATTTCTCAGTATATACACCTTTTCAAAAAAAGTATCTCATATAAAAAATAATTCTTTTAATGTTTTTCATATTTATTTTTTCCTATTAATATTTTGATTATTAAATTTGTTTTGAAGAAGATACATTCTCTTTTCTTACTACTTGTGGAAGGGTATGTAGAGATTCTGGAAAGGTATGTAGGGAAGTTGAAGTCTTATAGTAGGTTTTATGTGTTCCAATGTATTATTTTGTTTGATGCAATATTTTTTATTTAAAATTTTGGATTAAACTAATTGAAATGTTTGGGTTAAAATGAAATTGAATTATGATACATGAGATGACATTTTTTCAAAGTTTCATATAGTACATGAAAATAGATTTTGGGTACAGGAAGTTTCATATAAGACATGAAATAAGAAAATTAAGTACTCCATTTCTTTCACCATTAACCAAATTGGTGCAACATCTTGAGCACTAAACCAAGAACATATTACATAGTCTAAGACCATCCATCCCCCAACATCTAAGTTTGATCGAGAGCTTGATACTTCACTGGAGGAGTAAGGCAATAGGGCAAGGAAATAGGGTTATTGATGGAGGATTCAAGTCAAAGTTGATGTTATTCAAACAACCATGTATGGAATTTTCATATACAAAATATTATAAATCGATGTTTTCAATAAATTTACAAATTTTCATTCAAAGAATTCCATATTAAAATTTTATAAATTGAAGATTATAACTAGAAGGCTTCAATATATTTACAAATTTTGATTTTGTAATGAATATTGTAGAATTTTAAAATAAATTTATTTATAACTCTTGAAATATATCTTTGCAAATTTCATAAACAAAGGAAAATAAGTTACGACTCTCCTTCACATCCCTACAAAAATATGCCTGTCACTCTCCTGCAAAAATATCCCTATAAAAATCTCTATAGAATAAAAATTTAATATAGTAAAACAAAACAAAGATATTTAACATGATAAAAAAAATAGGGATGGAACATATTTCCTATTATCGCAATATCTTTACAAATTGCATGGAAAAACACAAATAACTTAGATCCATTTTAAAGTGTAGGAATTTACAAGGCAAGTTCCTTAGATTGAATACCAAAGGACACCGCTCACAAATAGATCACAGATCAGTATACCAGTATTCTTGATTGTGTTAAACCCCTCAAAGAGGGAAACCATCCATGACTTGATCCAACACGACCACTTTAGCAATATTGTTAATGCAAAATAAATAAAATTTACATAAGCTTCTCTCCAAAATGGTCTCAGACAAATGACCCTCCATGCTCTTTAAATAGGGATGATGGACCAATCAGGTGTTAAGCCATGTATCAAGTATCGATAATACCAAGGAGATAATGAGCCGTCAGATCACTTCATGTCTAGAACATATCATGACCGTTGGATTGTAAGTTACAAAAAGTACATTCTAAAGAAACACACTTCACCTAACTATACACTAGACCATGTTATACTTAATTATTTCCTATGTGCCAGAATATCCTAACATTCCCCCTTAAGAACAACTTGGGATAGGATTGAAGGATGTACAAAGATGACACAATATGAGAAGGAACAAGGCATTAGAGCCTATCCCCCCATAATGAAAACTTCCTGAACTCCAACCATAAATCCAATTTTAGTAAACTTCACCTCTGTGAGAACCTCAGTTGAACAATATTTCACTTCAAGAACATGGTCATGAATGAGCTTTCTAATGAAGTGCATGTGTAGTTCAATGTGTTTTTTGCGTTGATGTTGGACTAGATCTTTGCATAGTTGAATGGAGCTTTGATTATCACACCAAAGTGTAGTCAGATGCTTTGCGAAAAACCAAAATTTGACAAGATTTGACAAAGCCACAAGGCTTCCTTACTAGCTTCAATGGTGCCACGATACTCTGCTTCTGCTGAAGAAAGAGAAATGGCACTTCGTTTCTTGCAAGTCCATGTAATAGGTCCAGAACCAAGAGTGAAGACATAACCTGTAGTAGACTTCAGAACATCAAGGTCACCAACCCAGTCAAAATCAATGAAACCAACCAATAGAGGAGATGCTCTTGCACTATAATGAATCCCAAACTAAACTGTACCTCAAACATAACAAAGTATTCTCTTATATGATTTCGAATGGATTTCATGTGGTATGTGCGTAAACCGAGAAAGTAGGCCAATAATAAAGGAAAGGTTAGGATGGGTATGGGTCAGGTACAAAAGTTTTCCAACAAGCTTGTGGTATAAGGTAGCATCAACTTTAAGGGAAGTATAAGTGACTGAAAGTTTTACTTGAGACTGAAAGGAAGAAGGGGTTGGCTTATAGTCTTCCATTTGAAAATGGCATAGAATAACACATGCATACTTGGACTGAGAAAGCGAAATACCTTCTTTGGCTTGCAAGACTTGAAGATCAAGAATATAATGCAAGTGTCCTAAGTATGTCATTTCAAACTTCTTTTTAAGGCTAGAATTCACATGGTTTATAAGGTTGGGATCACTACCAGTAAGGATAAGATCATCAACATAATTAAAAAGAATGATTAGGGACTTATCCACTTTCTTGGTGTAGATTGTATTGTCAGAATGACACCTACAAAAGATAGTATCAAAAAGAAAGCTATCCATTTTGGCATACCAAGCCCAAGGGGCGTGCTTGAGAACATAAATGGATTTCTTAAGTCGACATACAAGGCTAGAGTCTTTTTTTATAAAGCAGGGAGGTTGTTACATATATATTTCTTCATGCAAGTTCCCATGTAAGAAGGTGGATTTAACATCCATTTGAAGGACTTCCCATTTGAAAGAGGCAACAAGGGAAAGAAAAAGGTGGATAAATTTAATTTTGGCAGCAGGGGAGAAGGTTTCAGTATAGTCAATGCCTTCAACATGTGAAAAACCCTTAGCAACAAGACGAGCTTTATGTTTATCAACTTTTCCAACTAGTCCAAACTTGGTTTTGTAAACGCATTTGCATCTAACAAGTTTTTGTCCATTTGGAAGAGTAACAAGGTCCCATGTATCATTTGCCAATAATGAATGATATTATTCATTCATATCTGCATCCAAATCTGGCTGGCATGAAGCTTCTACAAAGGTGTCAGAATCATAATTCACTGAAACTTGAGCCAGTAAAGAAGAGGCTCTATCGAACTGAGAACATGTACGATGCCCATCTGTAGGATCACCTGCAAGTGCACTTGCTGCATCCCGAGTAGCGTGGACCCATTTTGGAAGCTGAGGAGTTGAAGGAAGATCTTGAGAAGGTGGGGGAGGATTTTCATCCTTGTTGTCATCATCTGAAGAAGGAATATTTTCAGAAGTAGAAGAGATAGAGAGAGGTGGAACATTCGTCGAACTAGGCTTGTAAGCTGATATATTTTCATCAAAATTTACATGTTTTCTAATGATTATATTTTTGGAGTTAGGTTGAAGAAGTCTATATCCTTTGACATCTTCAGAATATCCAACAAAAATACATTTTTCACTCTTAGGTTCTAAGGCTTTATGTTTCTCATCTGGAATATGGGTCCACGCTTCACTTCCAAAAACACAAAAGTGACTTACGTCTGGTTTAATTGAGTTCCATGCTTCTTTTCAAGTAATATTCTTTAAAACCTTAGTAGGAGTGTGATTTACTATGTAATTCACATAGTTAATTGCTTATGCCAAAAAATTAAGACTAAGTCCTTCAGGTTGAAGCATACAATTATCCATTTCCTTTAAGGTGTGATTCTTCTTTTCAGCTACAACATTTTGTTGTGGAGTATATGGAACAACATGTTACAATTTAATTCCATGCTCAATGAAAAAGTTGATTAATTTTTTGTTAACATATTCTCCGCCATTATCAGATCTTAGCTTAAGAATTTGATGTCCAAATTGTTTCTCAACAAAGGCCTTAAAGACCAAGAACATATTAAAGACTTCACTCTTGAGTTTTAAGAAGTATACCCAAGTGTGTCTGGAGAAATAACCAATGAAAGTTAAGAAATACTTGTAAGCAGAGAATGAAAAAACTAGAAGTGGACCACATAAATCAGTATGTACAAACTATAAAGGGGCCAAGGTGTGCCAAGGGTCACATTTTTCAAAACTATCCTAATGATGTTTTACAAGTACACATCCGAAACAAACACTATCTTTGCAAGATACCATAGGAAGACCTATCACCATATTTTCTTTACATAGATTTTCAAGGGAGTGATAGTTTAAGGGACCAAATCATTCATGCCAAAGTTTTCTCACTTCATCATTATGAGCAACAAATACAGAGGGAAGAGTTGATGACCCAAATTTGTCAAACTTATACAACCTTATAGAATCATCAGCAATCAAAGTCACTAAAATCTTTCTAGGATCTCTTAGGTCCTTAATTACAACATCATGAGGTGAAAAATTGACGGTTTTACCTTCACCTGAATGAGTTATCTGATATATAGATAGAAGGTTGTAGGATAAGGTAGGAAATCATAATACATCATTAAATTGACCATTGTTTATATGAATAGTTTGAGTCCCTACAATACTAAGAGAAATATCATCACCAACACATATATTTTTGGTGTTACAATCATTAAACAAGAAAACATGGCCTTGTTTTTGGTCATGTGCTAAGAAGTTATAGAATCAATGAGCCACTCATGAGAATGAGAAGAAGAAGATACATTTAGTGCATAACTAGACGAAGATGCTTGACAAGCACATGCAGAAAGTGTTATTGCTAAAGATGAAGTTGAAGTTGAAGAGTACTCCAAATGGATGTCATGCTTCTTCATTGGTGCTTCCAAGGCTTACATCTTCTTAAAGCATTTGGATTCTAAGTGGCCATCACAATTACAAAAGTTGCAATTTCTATCAATATTCTTCCCTTTGTTTTTATTTCCCTTATCATTTTGTTGAGTTTATTTTTCATTTTGATACTAAACTTTCTTAAGACCCTTGTTTGGTTTAGGGCCATTCTTTTCAGGATGCTATTTCTTAGGATTCTTTGAACTCGGTTGTTGCTTGGCTGCTAAGGATTTCTTAGAAGAGATTCCAGTATTAAGAAGACCAAGATGTAAGATTTTTTCTTGTTCTCTTATTAAAGAATCACAAAAGGCATCAAAAGAGGGGGACTTGTAGTCATTTCCTTAAGAATTAAAAGTTTCTCTAGTGGAATGGAAGGTGGAAACAAACACAGAGTAGGCTGGTCCTAACTTGGTAAGAATGGAATAGATAAGGTTACCATCTTCCTTCTCAAACTCGACACCTTCTAAGAGAAGTATAAGGGTATTGAACTTGGACAAAAAATCTTCAATGGAAGAAAAATTATTGGAGTCCAAAGTAAGCAAATTATTTTCTAGTTGATGAGCTGTAATTTCATTTTTAATTCCAAAAACAGTACTGAACTTTTTCATTGCTTCATCACGGGTGTCAATTCATGTGATATGGAATCTAAGTTCTAGAGAAATAGACATCACTATCAACCCACGTGTTTGATCTTGCTTATTTTCCCATTTGGCTAGCTTATATTCATCTTTAGGTTTAGACTCTTGGCATGTGGCTATTTTGTAAAGACCTTTACTTCTAAGTAAATCCACCATGTAGGATAGCCATTGGAAGTAGTTGGTGTTGTTAAGAATAACTAGGCACGAACTTTATATTTTAAAAGAAACTAAAGTTATAGATGATGAAACTAAGTGTTCCAATGAAAATATCTTAAAAAAATAGGATGATTAAAAAAAACGGCTCTAAAAATGGCTTTCGAATGAAGAAGTTATGCCTTTTTGAAGAAAGGTTGTTGAAAATGCCAAGAAACTACTTGAATGTTTGGAAGTTGATAATAATGTTATTTAAAAAAAATTCCCCCCTTTTTTCCAAATTTAATCTAATTAGCTCACTTTAAAAAAAATAATAACTTTATGTGACCCACTTTTATAAATAAGTGAAAGTCACTTTTACAATATTACTTTATGAACTATCCACTAAATTGTAACTTAAATAAAAGATAAAGTGACTCACTTTTTATAATGGGTGAGAACACTTTTACATAAAGAAACTTTAAAACATAAGTTACATGTGCTTTATGAAAAAGTAACTCGACAAAAGGAAATACTTGAACATAAGACCTCTATTCTCATAAAGTAACTTTAGACCAAGTGAACTAGTTAAAAGATTTAGTAATTGTTGGAAAGGAGGAGGGGGTTATTTTTTTTTTTTTTTATCGTCAGAGGTTTGGGATGCATGCTCACTTGAACAGCCCCTTTTGCATACAAAAAAAAAAAACAACCGTACAAACCAAACAAGCAAACAAAATTATGCAAGCTTACGACTTAAATTTAGATTTAGGGTTAGTTCCCCATAAACTAGATATTTTCCTCATTGTTTCTGATTTTCTGAGATCACACTAAGGCACAGTGGGAAATAGCATACACATGAGAAAAATCCTTTTTTTTTTTTTTTTTCTATTTTTGGTTTTCCCAGATCACACAGAATCACAGGGAAAAAAGAATACATAGAAATGAAAGGTATAAATCCGATAATAAAAAAATTATGGATGACTATAAACGAAAATAAAAAGCGAGATAAATAAATATAACTGCAAATAAATACTATATACCTCGAGATCTGAAAAATGACATACCTAGGGCTACCAAAAACCTTTTTGCGTGAAACAAAAGGCGTTCCTCACTAGAACAGATGCTCCTAATACAATGGAGTAGTCAGCTAAACCCGAAAGCGATTAGAAAAAATAGATATAGGAAACTACAGTTGGATGCAATTGTATCAACTTTTGATTTGGATCACCAATGGATGCAACCCTCGAATGGCTCTGATACCATGTAGGGATTTACAAGGTAAGTTCCTTAGATTGAACACCAAAGGACATTTCTCTCAAACATATCACAGATTAGTACACTAGTGTTATTAATGTGGTTAAAAACCTCAAAGAGGGAAACAATCCATGGCCTGAGCTAACATGACCACTTCAGGTAATATTATTAATGCAAAAGAAAGAAAATTTACATAAGCTTCTCTCCAAAACGGTCTTAGACAAATGAACCTCCATGCTCTTTAAATTGATATCATGGAACAATCGAGTGTTAAGCCACAAATCAAGTATCGATAATACCAAGGAGAGAATGAATCGTTAGATCACTTCATGTCTAGAACATATCCTTATACAAAACCTTTTCATTGAATATGACATCTTTGCTCCTAAAGATTTTGTGTTTTGCATAATCATGAAAGTGATAACCAAAATCATTAACACTGTATCCAATAAGGTACATTTATTTGATTTTGCCTCAATCTTTGTTCTATTTTCTTTATTAATGTGGACAAAGGATTCACAACCAAAAGTCTTTAAAAATAAGTAGTTTACCTTTTTACTTGTCCATGCCTCCTATGGAATACCAACATCCAAGGAACTTGAAGGCCCTCTGTTTATTAGATAAACAACAATATCTATAGCATCTACCCAAAATTGTAAAGGCAATCCTACATGCAATCTAATGCACCTTGCACACTCCATGATTGTCCTGTTCATCCTTTCTGACACAACATTTTCTTTTGGTGTTCCTGGAACTATCTTCTCTATGCAAATTCCATGCTCTGAACAGTACCTATCAAACCCTTTGCTGCAATATTCCCCTGCATTTTTTGATCTGAGACACTTCAACCTTTTTCGTGTCTCATTTTCAACCAAAGCTTTCCATTTCTTGAAAGTATCAAATACATCAGATTTATTTTGAATACATTAAATCCAAGGCTTTCTGGTTGCATCATCAATTAAAGTAACATAATAACAAGAGCCACCAAGAGATGATACCTGAGTAGGCCCCCATACGTTTGTATGCACAAGCTCTAATTTGTTGCTCTTCTTTTCTCTCCAAACTTATAGGAATCTAAATCTCTTATGTTTTTCATAAACACAATTCTCACAAAATTTTAGATCAACATGCTTCAAACCTGAAAACAAATTTCTTGAGTGAAGAATCTGCATCCGCTTCTCACTCATGTGTTGAAGCCTATGATGCCACAATGTCGTATCTAATCCTGTAGAGGTTAAAGCACTAAAAAAATTAGAAATACCATTGCATAAATACAATGTACCAACCTTTTCTCCTTTAGCTATTACTTGGGATCCCTTAGTGACCTTCCAGGTTTTATTTGTAAAAGTAGTCACACAGCCTTCACCTCCCACTGCTCTGTTGAAATTAGATTTTTCTTCAAATCTGGAACATGCCTTACCTCCTTCAATAGCCATTGATTTCCATTCTACTGTTTTATGAAAATTGTACCCATTCCAATGATTTTATAGGGTTTATCATCACCCAATCGCACCAGTTCAAAATCTCCTTGAACATAATCATGAAAATGTTTTCTATTAGGTGTGGCATGGAATGAAGCCCCTAAATCTACCACCCATGCATCAATAATATTTTCTAATGGAGGAATCAAAGCATCTTGCAGCACATCACCTGTCACATTTGCTTCATGGTTGTTTTCTTGCTATGCGTCTCCTTCCTTTCCCTTCCAAGACTTGTAGTATTTCTTCAGGTGTCCTTTTGTCCCATATTTCCTGCACATTATTCCCAATATGGACTTGGATCTGCCTTTCCTTGACTTACAGGGATATACTGGGCTCTTTCCTCTTTCCATTTTTCTTCCCCTAGTCTCTGTAGTCAAACCATTACCTGATGTCTCACCGAAGCTTTTTTCTTGCATTTCCTTGCTAAGGATTGCATCAACAACATCATCAAACTTTAAAGTACTAGATCCAGAGGTAGAGTTACTAATGGCCATATCTAAACCATTCCAACTTTGTGACAATGAGAATAGAAATAACATAGCTCTAACTTCATCATCAAATGTTACCCTTACATAACTTAATTGACTAGTAACTGTATTAAATTAATTTAAATGATCAACAACAGATCCACCTTCTGACATCTTCATATTAAAGAAACACTTCATAAGAAATACCTTATTTGAGGCTGAGATTTTTTCATATAGTTTGACCAATGCTGACATTAAACCATCTGTTGTCGTTTCCTTTGAAATATTAAAGCTACCAACACCGCTAGGCACAGCTGTATTGTTCCAAGTGCCTTTCTATTGAGAATATCCCATTCTGTGTCTGTCATATTTGTTAGCTTCTTTGTCTTTTTGCTCAATGGTAGGTATAGATCTATCTGGTACAAATAATCTTCCATCTTCATCTTCCGTAGCTGGTAGTTTTGGCCATTAAATTTTTTGACCCTAAACCTACCATATTCCACCATTGCTCCCACTCGAACCAGGAACCATTCTCTCCTATGAGTTTATCATCCAAATAGACCTTCAGCTCTAATACCAATTGTTAGAAAATTATATATTACAGAGCAATGGAACACATAAAATATATTGTATAAATATAAACACAGAAAACACATAAAACTAGAGAGACACAGATATACATGGTTCACCTAATTTGGGCTACATCCATGGAGAAACAACCAGTCCTTGCTTTTATATTATCCAAGAAACTGAAGAGATACAACCTATAACAGATCCGCTGTAATTCCCTCTTCATTCTCACACAATCTCTCTCTCTTTCTCACTTAGAATACAGATCTACATAGATGTAATACAATTCCCTCATATTTAGCAAGGGGTTGCCTTCTAAGGAAAAAAACCTAAATTAAACGTAACTTCTACCGTCAGATATCTACCTAATGAATGGCCCAGATTAACTACAAAATTACAACATTTTACAAGGCAATTTTACATCTATTTTTAGCTTCGGGGGCACTGCCCCCGATCCACCCCCCTAGACCCCCCTTTCAGCGCAAATATTACGAACTGGGGTCCAATGTGGTGATACCTCTGAATAAAGAAGATAATCAAGCTCCACACCCAATGATCGAATTCCAGTCTCTTTCATAAATGTAGGTATATTACTCATAAATATATGCAGTTTAACCATGTCCTCACGTATGTAATGAACACATCTTAATAAATAAGTAATTTTTGCTACATATCCATCAATAGTTAACTATCCTAATTGGAGATTTTGAAACTCCCTTGCATTTTCATCATAGAAACATTAAGTCAAATAGTTGTTCTTGAAGTATTGCTGAAATCTTTCCTAGGTAATTCCTTGTTCATCCACTCCTTGAACTACTTTAACCTCCTCCCACAATAACATTGATTTCCTTTATAATTCGTAAATTTCTAGATGAGCTTTCAAATTATCATTATATTCATAAATTTGGAAATATTTAATAATATTAACTAGCCAAACTTCAATAGCCTCCTCTGACTCACCATCGAATGTTGGGGGTTTTATTTTCTTAAACTTCCCTTGCAATTCCATTTTCTATCTTTTTACTCCATTTTGTGCTGTTTCCGAGGAGGTATTTCCACACTCTTCATATTTGATTTTGTTCTGATTTCATCCTCTAATTATTGAGTTTTACTTCTCTTAGGAGGGCTAGGTTCCCTTCGTCTGTGGGATTCTACTCTATTACCATTATCAACAATAGAGGATGAATTCCTCTGATTCTACATGTTTGTTAAGATTTTGATAATCCTTACTTGATCTCGCATCAACTCTTCATTGTTATCTTGTAGCTTTTCCTTCTCTTCTTTTAACTGTTGCACAATTCCCATCGACATTGTCGTGGTAGTCCAAGATTCTTCCCCTAGCTAGACCCATGCTTTTGGGTTTTGTCCTTATAATGGTATTGAGCTAGGACAAATAGTGATTTAGGTAGATGTTGTAGTCATTATGTCACTACCTCTCCTCATTTCTGTGGAACAAAAAACATAGTTTTCTCATCAATGTGGTCATCCTACATAGGCCACAATGTAGTTACCATGGATCTGATACCATCTGCAATAAACTTGCACAATATATATATATATATATATATATATATATCAACTCCTTGTTTGCTATTATATTGGTTCATTAACTTTAAAAGTGTAAGCTTTAATGATAATTTTTTGGTCACATCATATAATGTATTTCATGGTAGGTGACCTAAGGTTTAACTCTAGCACACGTATTAGATTTTATTTCACGCTATACATTTTAATGCAAGTTCTAAGTGTTAATGTATACACTACATATATATAAGTTTACAACTGTGCCAATCTTTCGAACCTTATCAACACTCATCAATTATCTGCGATGTGGTAATTAAAAACTCTGGAGTGGTAATATTCTAGTTCTAAGACTCTCATTCATTAGGTTACTGATTGACGACTTAGATTGAAGGGAGTGGTTAGAGGTAACTACCTTCCCATATAGGCACTACAATAGAGTCATTCTCTCAATCCTTTCCACTGCGAAAAGTTTTGTAACTACACTGGAGGAAATTGTTGGCTTGAAACCTTTATTTATTTCCAATTCGCCACTGATCGGGTAACAGATTGACCCTACTAAGTTGAAATTTCCCTTAGTTTATTATAAGGGTTTTTATGCCCCTTTACTTGTTATCAATGTATTGTGTATCGGTTGGAGGTTTGGGTTAATACATGGAATGGTGAGTGATACTTGCATCTTTGCCTCGACCCTCTGCTTCTGTTGAGACTTGAATTTATTTTTGGCAGTATCATCAATTTAACCTACCCATAAGTAATCTTTGTGTGTAATTTTGATTCTAATATTCTTTTTATCTTTACTAGTAATTTATGAAATTGTCTTTAGTGCGAATTTTTGGACTTTCTGGTGTCGGAATCCCACGGAAAAATTTGAGGTGAAATCTTGATTTGTGTTATTTAAACTCGTTTTTTAAATGCATATTTGGATTCAACAAACTAAAAAACCCCTAGAACACTTTGATTGTGAGAATTACCCATTAAGCTTGTGATTTAATTAAATTGCTGCCGAATTTTAGAGAAATTTGATCGGAAAAACCAACCAGAAAAGCTTCCAAAATGTCGCACTAAAGACAACTCAGTAATTTATTTTCACAAATTCTATGTGAAGGAACTGATTTAGATATGTAGACTTGTTGAAGGGTAGGGGTCCTTGTCAGGAGGAAAGAGTCGATTGTGCGGACACAACCAACCTCCCTAGGAGCCTAAGACTCTCTAGTGACAAACAAGACAAACAAGAGCAATCCTTCTCTAAACATGCATTTACTATATGGGAAATCAAGTGTTTAGATCCTACCTGTAATCCAACGCTGTTGTAGCAGTCCAGCTCCGCTGATCCGGATGAGCTCCTCCTTCACTTTGAAACCTGCATACACTAACAATCAAACGATTAAATAGCACTTGATAATCTCATAGAATAAAACATATTTAACACATAGACCAAGGAGTACATGAAACAACTCATAAATAACAAGTTATTGAGAAGAATGGACTCATTTGCATTAATAGGTAACAAAAGGAACAAATACAACCTAAGCCTTGGTGTTTTGCAAGTCCCTCCCAGGGTCCATCAAGATTTCTCCTTTACTTTGACAAAGCTCACCCACTTCCAAATAGAACAAGCAAAGATGGCAATCTCTCCTCACAAGTTTCTAAATGGGAGTCCAAATTCCTGCAGCATTTACCCTTAGAAATGTATAGCTTTCAACCTCCCCTCCTTCTGGCCCAATGCCTGTATTTATAGTGCTCAAGAGGAAGTTAATCAGGTCCACCATCAATGGGATAATCCCCTCTTTGGATGGGATAGCTCCCCTATTGATGGGATAAGTTCCTCTTTGGTAGGAGTGCATGAACCATCTGGAGGCGCTCAATACACGTCGAACAACCTTCTAGAATGCTCTAGAAATGACCACAAGTGACTTTTTAAAGATGAAACTTGCGCATTTTAACCTTTACAGGGGGACGCACCTGCCCCTTTACATACAGAGCATCCAAAGACGCAGCTTTTGTGAACATTGGATGCGTACCCGCAGGTAAGGTTGAGAGAACCTGCGTCCCCAGAGATAAATACATTTAGAAAGACTTTCTCTCTTTTTTGGAGTTTGACATGGAGAGCAGAGGCATAAGACTTGCCTAAGAGGGTAGCATGACTGTTGATAGAGCCATACTCACTGTAAATAGTCATGGTGACATTTTTTAGTGTAACAGATTGCCCCCTAAAGTGCGAAGCCTGAAATAGATTAGGGTTTTGTATTATCTAGGAAGGGTGAAGCGCTTTATCATTTCAAGGATTATCTCGTGGAGAGCCTGGTCAGAACCTGCAATTTTCAACACAAAATACATGTATAAGATTATATCATCACTGAGGTAGGCATTCCCATACTCAGATTAAAACTTTAACTAACAGACTAACTACTCTGATACAGGAATGATCTTGCAGTACATCATAATCATAGACTTTTGTAGACACAGTATGGGCGCAGCCATCTGTTTATGATTAGTCTACTTAGATAATGAATACAAAACTCCTCGCAGCCTGGATGGTGGAAACTAGATCCAGGGTCTTCATTTCTACTTCTCGAATTGGTACGATTCTAGCCATGCGAATAAATGAGTTGATGTCGAGCATGGTGGAAACCACTTGATTACCAGTCGATGATGTAAACTGTTAACAAGTGTGAGAGAGACCACCAGTAATGTCAATGGTTCTCAAAGTACCCAGTACAATCCATGAGATGTGAATGAATGAGTTGATGTCGAACATTTCACGGAATCCTTTGATCGAAAGTCAATGATGTAAACTGACGTCAAAGGCGAGAAACCTGCCATTGATGCATGCAGACTTCAAGGTACTGACGATTTCTAAGTCATCTCTCTAGATAATGTGCTGATGTCGATAGAAAGTGACCCGTTGCAGGCAAGCCCGCAACACGAAATCATTGTTCAAGTTGAAGAAATGTTGCTGTAAGGACTGACTCAGGGATGGTCAAATGGATGACAAGTATTTTGCAGATGAAAGTTTTGCTTGCAGACCTCTTGAACACATAACGACACGACAGATGGCTTGGTGCTGAATAACTCAAAGTTAATCCCTGGAACCCGGCTGAAGACTTTCAAAGTGGTTTGATCAACTGTGAGGTAAAGGATTTCCCAACCCAGGTGAATAAAAAGTGTCGTGTTCAAGAGTGGTAATAAAGTTTCTTCTGAGACAAAAGGTAACAAATAGGCTCATTCTTCTCTCTTTTCCCCCACCATTTCTGGCAAGTACCTCTTTATTTTTAACAAGCTTGAGGAGGATAACATATGCTTGATTATAAGCTCATCCTTCGGATGAGTCCAACCTAGTTTTGATTCGAACCCTAGGAAGGAGTGGTTCGTTCCTGTTTGTAATTGAACAGGTCCTTTACTGTGAAATGTTTAACGAGCCCAGTATAGGAGAAACTCGGCGTTTTTCAATTTTTAGAGAGTCTGAAAAACTTAAGAAGACTCCAAGTTGAACTTTTTCATAGATTTGTGTCCCTCAAGCTCGAAAAAGTATAAAATAATACCTGGGGGAACCGCTTGATCTTGCGACCAAGGAGTACTTTCATAATTAGTGTCACTGACCTGAAAAGTAAAAAGCGATCAAGGACACGTCGTTTTATTTCCGTATCGAGTTTGAAACGACAAAAACCCGGCAATCTTTTCCTGATTTTACGGTCAGAAAAGAGCTATAAGGGGACCGTCTTTTAATTCCGTTTTAACGAGTGTAAAAGAAACGCTCGGCAATCTTTTCATTTTTTAGGAGTCAGAAAAGGGTTTAAAAGATGACTCTGATATTTTGGTTTGTGAAAATGACAATTTTCCCTCTAAGTCCCTTTGTCCTGCTCAAAAACAACACATTACTCATACCTGTTTAAGATAGGCAAAAATACATCGAAAAACATCCTTCCATGGTGAAAAATGAACAAATTCATCCAAAAAACCTATAAAAAGACTTTTTACCATGTCATTTTTACCATTTTACTGTTGAGGTTGAAAAAAGGTCTTTTGGCAAGAAACTTCCCGTGGTCGCTGCGGAAAACCCGACCGTCAGAATCGAACGCCGTCTCTTCCAGGTATTTTACAACATCCTACTCTTCAATTTCATCCGATTAAAATTGTATTTTAGGTTTTAGTTTTGTTTTTTGGGGGGTTTTAGGTTTCAAAATGCGCTCTGCGGTGGACGGAGGTGCCCTTCGGGTGACCTGCGTCCCCCGACTTTTTCCTATACAGGAAAAAGGTCGGGGGACGCAGCCCACCTTCAGGCCAGCTGCGTCCTGACGCCCTGTGTTCTAAAAGCGGGGTGCGTCCTCCGTGAAATGCGGAATTTGAAACCCCAATCCTCACAAATAACCATTCAAATTTCCCCAAATTAATTCTAATCATTGTTTCTTGGTGTGTAGGGCACTCACCATGTTGGATTGGAGAGAAAGAGAGCACGAGGACGTTGATTTAGCTGTAATTGAACATCAACCTTCCATTGATGCCCTAAAAGCATGCGGGCTATATAAATACTGGGCCATACCTGGCATGAGGGCTCAGGTGAGATTCTTAGAATGGCTGGTTGAGAGATGGAACGTTCAAGAGCAATGCTTTTACATAGGAGGGCACCAGCTCGAGATAGAGCCCTCTGATGTATACTTTCTCACTGGCTTGCCAAATAGAGGCGAGCAACTCAATCTAGCCGGGACTAGGCCGGGTGGCCAATCCCTTGCTAGTCTCCGGGCAGATTGGTGCACACCCAATGCACACCATGCGAAAGGCGTGGAAATCAAACACATCTCTCTGCGTGAACTCAAAGTTATAGATTTCACGGTTACCAGAATTTGCGGCGCAACCGCTTTACATATTGCTTCCGGGTCCCCAATGCGGATGGCGATTGACTGTTACCAAGGCACCATTTTCAACTGGTGTGATGTTGTGTCGGCTAATATGAAGAGCCAACTGACTAAGGCAAAGAACGGACGACTGAAGACCTTTGGATATGGGCCTCTAGTCGTGAGCTTTGCCTTAGAGAGAGTTCCGATGCTGATCCCTCAGCAACTCACTGTTGATATCTTGGGTCCTCGGGAGCCAAAGCTGGTACGATGGGTTGCGGTGATGGCCCGGCATCCTGACGAGGGCGCGGCGGTTGTTCGATTCACTGATAGTTATTTTCACTGGTTAGAGGACCAGGTTTTTTCGATCCAGGACTTTCCGTATGCCGGAGTAGATTTTCGAGGTGATCCGGACACGGTTCTTCCACAGGGAGAACAATGGGACGACAGAGGTACTTTATTTTTCACAAGTTTTCAAATTATGTATTTTTTTTGTTTTTTATATATATCGTCTCAAAACTGACAGTAAAAATTTTCAAAATGCAGATGTTGGTCCACAGCGCCCAGCCAACCTCCGGCCTTTTGAGAGGAGACATCCAGTTGCACCGGTACCGGCCCCACAGGACGCGGCTGCAGAGACACTAGCTGAGTTGGAGCAGGATCTAGAGCGTCTGACTGCGGATATACCTGAGACTACCATGGATGATATTCCTATCAGACTTCAGCGCTATGTAGTCGCAGTCCCTGGACCGTTTAGGAGATTTTTGCGTAAGGTAGCCCGTGCAGTGGTGTCGTATAGGGAGCACCACCAGTGATTGGCTAGTCACTTTGTAGACACATGTGACATTTTTGACTTTTTGTACTTTATCATTTTTGCCGATCATAAGGTGTTTTTCAACCTATGATCGAAGACGATGTATATTTTTTGACACACTCCTATCTATATATATATCACTATTACCGGCTTATCTTGTTTAACATATGTGATGAAATGTTTTTAAATTTACTTGCATGATTATCGTAAATGTCTGTCCAACACTTGAGAAGCAATTGCATCTGCTAATGTATTTAAAGACCTTGGAATATGTTGATATTCAATGTAATCAAATTCACGTTCCAAGAGACGCACTCTCAAAAACAACCTTAATAACACAGGATTTCTAATGGCATAAACTCTATTAAGCTGTAATACAACAAGTTCAGAATCTAACCTCACTATCAAACGTCGAACTCCAAATGAAATAGATTCGGATAATAATTCAACCACTGCACTGTATTCTGCAATGTTGTTCGTTGTTTGACCGAGGCTTACCCCATGCATAGAAACTAACTCGTCAGAGGGTGAATAGATAACCCAAGCTGCGGAAGAGATATTCCGTGTACTACAACAAGCACCATCAGCAAATCCAATGTATGTTTGGAGAGGCGTCGACATCTGTAATATCAAGAGTAAAACCAAGATAAGCCAGAATAACGACGAAAAACACACTCTCTAAGCTAAGCACACTGACTAACTAACAAACATACTAGCTAGAAAGAAAACCTAATCTAACTAAAAATTCTTCATACCCACCATTTAAGCATAATACCTCTTTAGGTAAAGTCCATTTCTGGGTTTACCCAAAGAGTCCCCATCAAAATCTACCAGCTCATAAGCCCCTTTTGCTAGCTTTCGCTTTACAATGTAGGGTCCATGCCACATAGGAACGAATTTTCCAGCACCTAGCTTATCGTTAGCTTGATAATATAATAGCGCTAGGTCTCCCTCCGAAAAATTTCGAGGGGTCACATTTCTATCATACTGAGCTTTCATTCGCTTCGCGTGAGTCTCGATTGCCAATGCAGCGTCACGTCGAGTCTCATCTAATTTAGCTAAGTACAATAAACGTTTCTCCTCTTCGGAAGTAGCTGGGAGTAATTCGACAGCCATTTGAAGTGATGGGATTTCGCATTCAATGGGTAACACAGCTTCCAAGCCATAAACTAGCTGGAAAGGAGTGAACCCTGTTGAAGTTTTCACTGAGGTTCGGTATGCCCATAGCGCTGAAAATAACATGTTGTGCCAATTCGACCGATGAATACCAATGGTTCGTCGGATCATGATAACCAGAACTTTGTTGATAGACTCAACCAAACCGTTGGCTTGCGGATAATAAGGAGTAGAGCTATCGTGGCGCAAACCAAGCTGGCTTGTAAGCTCAGTCATCATGATGTTTCGAAAATGGCTCCCATGGTCAGTAATGATTGCTTGTGGGACACCAAACCTAGTTATAATATGATTGAATACGAAAACTGCAGCTTTTTTTCCGCTTGCGTCGAATGTAGGCATCGCCTCGGCCCATTTAGTGAAATAATCAACCGCGAGGATGATATACGCATGCCCCTCGGCCGAGTGAGGGTTACAAGTAATAAAGTCGATACCCCATTTGGCGAATGGACCAACGGCAATTATAGGGTGGAGAGGAGCAGGTGGTGCGCGCATCTTTCGATCAAACACTTGGCAGTTGTGGCACTTTCGGACTGCAATGATACAATCTTTAAACATAGATGGCCAGAAGTAACCAGCGCGCAACACCTTCTGAGCTGTGGCATACCTAGACATATGACCGCCACATGCTCCAGAGTGACAATCATTCAAAACCCTCTCAGCCTCTTCGTGAGTTAAACAACGTCGAAAAACTAAGTCTGCCCCCTGGCGATAAAGTGTATCTCCAATAATTTTGTATTGCTGGGATTGAAACCGAATTTTTCGACGTTCCGCCTTTGAAGCTTCAGGCCGAAAGGTTTGGGTTTGGAGATAGATGATTATATCCCCGTACCACAGATCTAAAGTACTGATAAGAAACAAAGATTCGTCGGCAATGGACTCCTCTGCCACAGTCTTTGTGTCAGCACGCGGGAAATCACACATCAATTCCGCAAAAACTAAGGATTTCTTAGACTTGGACTTCTCGAACTCCAAGTCGAACTCTTGTAGGATAACGATCCATTTAAAGTACTTGCCCCCTAGCAGTTGTTTTGTCAAAATGTAAATCATAGGGTTGCAATCTAAAATAACTGTAGTTTTACGGAGAAGAATGTAGTGACAAAAACGCTGGACAGCTTGAACGGCTGCCAGGGCCAATTTCTCCACATGCGAATATTTTAGTTCAGTGGGATTTAAGGTCCTACTGAGATAATATATCACATGTTCCGATCCGAATTCATCTTCTTGAACTAACACCATTCCAATGGTGGAATGCGAAGCTGCGAGGTATAAGAAGTAGTCTTGGTTGTAGTTGGGAGGATGCAACAACGGTGCATGGGTCAACGCGTGTTTAAGTGCATCAAAAGATTGTTGGGCAATCTCGTCCCAAAAGAATTGAGCGCTCTATTTCAACAACCGTGTAAAACCTTTAGTGACCTCGGTGTAGTTTGGGATGAATCGACGTAAAAAGTTCGCTTTCCCTTGCAAACTTTGGAGTTGGCGCAAACTCGAAGGAGGAGGAAATTTGATGATAGCTTCGACTTTCGAGGGATCGACGCGAATGCCGGCTTTTGAAACAACAAATCCCAGAAATCGACCTGTTTCTATACAGAAAACACACTTGTGGGGATTCAACAGAATTCGATAATGCCTACACCTCATAAAGATTGCTCGTAAGTGGACAAGGTGATCAACTCGATGTAATGAATGAGCAGGCAAATCATCGAGATACGGTTGCACAATGTGCTTGATATCATGAAATGCGTAAGACATCGCCCGTTGAAAAGTGGCCCCGACATTCTTAAGCCCAAAAGGTAATTTGCAATAAGCAAATGTCCCCCATGGACAAATGAATGCCGTTTTTGGTTGGTCGGCAGGTAGAATATTGATTTGATTATAGCCCGAAAAACCATCCATGAAGGAAAACATTTCGCTTCCGGCACAATCATCAATAATTTGATCGATATAGGGCATAGGATAGTTGTCTTTTGGACAAGCTCGATTGATATCCCTATAGTCGATACAGATTCTTATTGTTCCTTGTTTCTTGTTGACCGGAACAATATTTGATACCCAATCCGTTAACGGGATCGGATAAATGAAACCTGCTTTCAAAAGATTTTCGACTTCTGCTTTAATCGCAGCCGCTTTTCGAGGTTGAATCTGACGCAACCGTTGCCGGACGGGTTTAGCATCCGGGTAGGTCTTTATTTCATGAAAAACAATGGCAGGATCGATTCCCGGCATTTCCTCGTAAGACCAGGCAAACACATCGCGGAATTCTTCGAATAGGGCCTTGTAAGTTTGGATTTCATCTTCTGTACATGCGGCACCTATATGAATGTTCTCCTCAATTCCGGGCTTCACTGAAATATCAACAGGAATAGTGCGAGAAATATTCCCTAAATTCAACTCTGAATCAGAATGTTTCGTTGGATCCTGAGCGTCTTTGACATATTCAGTGGTAAAGATAGATGAAAAATCATTTTCAAATGCATCATCCTTAGGTAAAAACGAAGATCTGTGATGGAGATCTTCCCATGGTAGATCGTCTACACTTAGGATTTCGCGAAGTTGTTCGTCAGATGACATAACTTCGGGAAACGTTATCCGTTCTAAGGTTGAGGTGAAAAGTGATTCTTCACTAACCACATTCATTTGGTCGATCTCGGTTGAACGAGAGTCGGTAAAAGACATGACAGCTTCATAAGCAATTTCATATGGACTCAAAGGCATAGCATCACCGAATGAGTCTATCTCAGAGTGAGATGGGACAATCCAAGGATCATCATAAATAATGTTTTCTGATGTAATCATATGAATTGTTGCAAATGAAGGTTCTACGCTGAGTGGAGGGAGAGGAAAAGTTCCCAGTAAACCGGAATCCTTAACTAAACCTACACCAACGTCCCTATAAGGGATTGTCGTCTTACCGACATGTTGGATACTCTCTGAAGAGGCTGGGTCGGATGAAAAGTATGTCAGCTGATCAATAGTCACGATCTTACCGTTATGTGGAAACTTAATTACTCTGAAGACCGATGAAACGCCTGCCGTCATAGAATATGACCAACTTCGACCCAAAAGAAGGTTGTAGTCTAGAGGGGCATCAACCACTTCCACATCCAGACTAACGGTTTTACCTTCTACCCCTATAGGCAATTCCTGTAGAATACCAAACGGACGGAACCCATGGCCATCAAAGGCCTTAAGGATGGTGGGGGATTGGTTCAACGAAGGAGAACCAAGAGATCTCCAACATTGAATCGACATAATACATGTAGAAGCTCCCTCATCAATCACAGTCCGATGAATAGGCATGTTTTTAACTATCACTGGAATTTGGAAAGCCATTTGATGGGGGAGACGCGGTGTACTATTTTCTAGATCGAAGATTATTAGATTCGGGTCCTGAACATCAACAGCTCCGATAGCCGACAAAAGTAATTTTCGTTGTGCTGGGCATGATTGCAGCACTTCTAACGCCGACATTGCTGAGGGTGAAACAGCTAAGTCCTCAACAATGTTGTAATTCTGGGCTGCTCTCGCATGTGGATTGAAAGCAGACCTTCGAAGTACACCCTTGGCGGGCGGTTTAATTACTAAGTCCGGGTTAGGTTTCTCAATCTGTAGTGGATCGGAACCAGGAGCTGAGGTTGATGGGTTAGAGTGAGAAGATTCTGCTTCCTTACCATCAACAGGATTCTTACTACCATAATCTTGCGATCGAGTCGCAATCCTCACATGAGACATCATCAAAATGGGTTCTTCACTGGCATTCGAGGAAGAACCTATGATCTTATTCTCCTGCTCCGGAAATGGATTTTTTAACACAGCAGGAGTGGGAGAACCTTTGACTATTTTCACAACCTCGGCCCGATGAGGGCAATCTCTCGTAAAATGATCCTCTTCACAAATAAGACAAGGATATCGAGGTTTGCGCTTTTCGTCATTGGTTTCCGACTTTTCCGTTTTCTCCTTCGGAGCCTTGTCTGCTTTAGCCTTCTTCTTTCCTTTCTTCTTTCCGCCATTTTTTGATTTGGCCGTAGATGACTCTACAGCGTGAATATCGGTGGTAAGTTCAGGAGAAGACTCTCCTGTCGGGGAATCAGGCAAAGTGATAATAGGAGTAGTTGAAGCCTTGGAAGACTTCTTCTTTCTCTTTGTATTCACGATACCAATCATGCCGTCAGCGGCATGAGATCCCGAAGGAGCAGCAGCGATTTGATTCGACTTTGGAAGATCCGGAATCTTCTCGTGTAACGTACCCGACTGAGTGTAAACTAAGTCAAGGTATTGCGCCTGAGCAATGACTTGCTCCTCAGTGACTACTCCGGCCTTAGCTACATCTTCAGTAATCTTCGGTAATAATGATTTAACAAACCATTCAGCTAAGATTTGGTCCAGGATAAAACCTTTCACTAGCCTTCTTCGACGTCTCCACTCATGAATGTGATCAGAAATATATGTGGACGTTGATTGTTTTAGTGAAGTTAATAACTCCGTGCCGTTATCGTATCTGACCGGCAACTGAAAGTGAGTTAAGAACGAGGTAGCTAACTGGCTAAAATTGTAAAAAGAGACCCGTGGTAACTCAATGTACCACTTGGCCGCGAGACCAATGAGTGTACGCTGGAAAAGACGTAAGCAGATCGAATCATCCGAGATAGAATTTGAAGCACACCAGAGGTGGTAAGTCATCACGTGATTGGACGGATCCTCTCCAGACTTACCTTCGAACTTGGGTATATCGCTGGGCAACTTATTTGGCATTGGCGACCAGAATGGAAGATATTGAATTGGATCGTTCGTTAGGCGCGTCAAGTCTGGTAAATCGGAAGTTTCGATAAACGGTAACTGCCGGTTAGGATCTCTAAAACTCTGGGTCACAAGACCAGTCCCAGGAGGAGGATATAGAGGATAACTAGGAACAGGGGTCGCATTTGGGATATTATATCCTCCTGGAAAACCAGGATTAACCGGACCGTACTGGGGTTGTTGAGGTTGTTGATAAGTGTACCCAGGATACGGTTGATACTGGTAAACCGGTTGTTGGACAGCTTGCCCAGGTTGGTACTGTCCCTGGTATGGTTGGTGAACAAATTGAGGTTGAGTAGTGACAACCGTACTTATACCAGGCTGACCTGCAGGCATCTGGACCGTGGTTTGAATCGTATATCCAGACAACGGTAAAGATGTCTGAGGAGTGGTTACAGAGACAGTAGAAACCGGAGCCGTCGATACTCCAGAAGTAAGTATGGTAGATGTGGCGGTAGTTGCAACAGCCGTTTGAGATGGAGTACTAGGTGCAATTGGCGGCTGAGTAACTACCGAAGTTACAGAAGTTTGAACATTTGACTGGACAGGTTGCGGTTGCTGGGGTGGACCAGAAACTACGGGTTGTCCAGCTTGAGGTACCAACTGTATACTTGGCTGCAACACCTGTTGACCCTGTGACGGATCCCACACTAACATTCCAGGGTATTGACCCGTAACAGGTTGAGGATACTGAGATCCATAACCGGATTGAGGATAGGATTGATAATTGTAAGGTGCAGTTCCCATACCTTGACCATATGATTGACCTTGAGGTGGTTGATAACCTTGACCTGAGTATTGACCTTGAGGTTGATAACCTTGAGGTAAATATGGATACTGGGGTTGACCGTGACCTTGAGGTTGGTACCCTTGAGGTTGATACCCTTGGGGTTGATACCCTTGGGGTTGCCATCCTTGAGGTTGCCATCCTTGAGGTTGATATTGATACTGAGGTTGACCCTGGGGTACATATTGAGGCTGGGGTTGACCTTGAGGTATGTATTGCACCATAGGCGCATACTGACCTTGAGGTTGCCCCCCAGACACAAATGGTGTACCTTGAGGTTGCCCCCCAGGCATTAACTGAGGCTGCCCCCCAGGCGGTAATTGGCCACCCTGAGGTTGGGAAACGGGAACTGAACCTGACATCATGTAAATGTCTCCTACACCCAATGGTATATTACCACTGTTTCCAACTAATAACCCATGATCAACGGGTTGAGGAGATGCCCCCGCAAAGGTACCAGAAAGAGATTGATACCCAGTGGGAACAGAAGGACCGCCATGTAAGAAAGATTCAGGACTTTGAGTAAACACGGACGACGGACCAGCCATATTGACAGGAGTATGAATACCTCCAGGTGGAAAAGGAGTACGAGGTGTAGAAAAACCTACCCCAAAGTTGTCTAAATAATTGGTTAACGAAAGGTACCAAGTAGTACTTCTAGGAGGACTGTAAAAGATAGATTCACGCTCCCTTAGATCAATAGTAAGTTGATCTTCAAGGTTAGAGACGCCTATTTCTTCCTCTGGAGCAAGTTCTTCGATAGCAATCAAACCAGTAGGAAGATTTTCGGTGATAATTCTTTCTATTCTCGGTGAATCAGGAACACTAGAAGTCGGAGTAACAGGTTCAGATATTTCTGGTTCTTCGCCTGTATCACTAGCAGACGAAAAACTACCAACAAGCTCAGAAACTGTAACAGCTTCGGGATTATAACCTGTCTCTAAGCCTTGGTAATCTGAATGGACTACCAAGGAAGATTCTCCTTCTTCAGGTGAACCTACTCTACTGCCACTAAGAGGAGTTACAAGGACCTCTAAACCTTCTAGATTACCCGGGTCGTCTCGAGGAGGTGATCCCCTAAGCCTACGAGATCTTCTCAACAATTCGGCCACAGAAACAACTTCAGGAGACTGGCCCCGAAGTCTACGGGACTGTCTCGGTAATTCCGCCACAGCTAAAAACTTTTAACTACTACACACGAAAACAAAATAAAATTTCAAATCAAACCACCTAAAGTCTCTAAAAAACCAAACAAATTTGAATCACACGCCTAAAGAATCTAGGGCGTCAAACCAAGCACAAACAATAGCCTTCCAGACCGAAAGCGCTAGTTGGTGATGAAGCCCAACATCGCTGGATTCAGTACAGAAGTGGCGGGTGGAACAGTTACCCCAGCAACCTGCTTAATGAATAGACTGGACCAAGTTCCTCCACTTTAACCGTCTCGAGTGAAGTGAACCCCCCAGAAAATCCAAGTGAGTCTAGCCGACGTCTGCTCCAGGTACAGTGGGATCTTCCCTCCACCGTCACCTCGGTAGAATCCTAAAGATAATGGTCACTAAGGTTACCAACCGCAACAAATGTACCTGGGGGAACAGTCTAAACTCCGACAGCACGCAAGGGCAGAGTAGCAAGCTCAATCCCCTTGCCGGCTCCTTGACAATAATCCAAGGTTTACCGACAAGTGACCCCTGGCTCCTCGACAATGGTTAATCCGAGGTTTACCATTTGTAATACGTGCGTGTCTGGCGTCGTTCCCAACGAGGGGGGATTGATCCCCTCACTGGTTCGGACACGAGCTCGTGCTTCTCCTTTAAGAGGAGCTTTCCCAGAGTACAAATGAGACAATTGGATTTATTCTATCACAAGATAAGCTACTTGTTTGGTTTTGTTGTCTTGGAGAGTTAATTACTCACCTACTCCAAGACACTAGCCTGATCTAAATTGGTGTTTCAGAGCCCTAGTAAATAAAAGTTACTACGTCGATTTTACTTTAAGCGTTAATTTTATGGTTTTTCTTAAAGACAAAAGGTAGCGGAAGTGAAACCAATGGTGTGTAGACTCGACTCAAACCACTACAAAGATGCACCTAAGATGATTTACGCTACTTTCCTTTTTCAATGAAATTCTTAACTAAGAGAGTTGAGAGATGAAAATTTTATAGAAAACCACTTCCTTAGAAAAGACAATCAAAGAAACAATTCTCTTTATCTTTTCAAGCATACAAACATGACCACTCATTACGTGCACGAAAAACTCTTTTTCTTTCAAAACTTTTCAAAGCTACTTGAAACAAAACTTTTCAAAGGAGATGTTTTTGTATTTTCTCTTTTTAATAAAGCATATAAACCTATCTTAACAAAAAACAATCTCAAAAGCTATAAAATCTATGAAAACTTGACTCACAAGCAAATCAAAAGGGAAATTACTCTAAGGAAACCTAACAAGGCAAAAGCTCACAAAGATGATTCTAGGTTGTTTTACTTGACCAAAATCTAATCAAGGAACAGCTAATGTAGAATCAAAAGACTAGTCAAAACAAAACTCAAATCTTTTTGTTCTTTTTGTAAAATGGAATTCAAGACTCAATCAACAAGCAATTCGAAATTTGCCCAAAGAGACAACTCAATGGTAAGTTGCTCTCACAGGTAGACTTTATGACAGGTCTGACTTCTAAGAATGCTGACAAAACCAGAGAGATCTAAGGCTTGACAACTTCTACCGCCAAAGTCACTACAATACCTACTCAAAAATCAAACCCTAGGGCTTAAACTTCCATGAAATCCACTAAAACACTCAATGCTATCGAAACAAGTTCAGGTGAAGATCTTTGACAAGGGACTAATGAATCTGGGCAGTAAAAACTAAGAAAAAAAAAATCTAAGAGCAAAAATGCAAAAAATGGAATTTTCTCAAATTTTAGCAGGGGACGCAGGTGACCGGTTAGAACAGGTGCGGGCCCGCTCTGTGCACACAGCGACAGTGCGTCCAAGGACGCACTGTGAAATACTCAGAGGGTGCGTCCTACTGGAAAACTCAAGAAAAACCAAAATGAATCTAACCCTAAGCTAACCCACCCAAAGACAAAGTCACAGAGCCAAAACCAGAAAAATAAACCAATTTTCTCGGAGCAAAGTTCATACAAAGGAAAAGACTTTTCACATCAATGGAGTCCCCAGTATGGTCGCCAATTTGTCAGGCGGAGAGAGTCGATTGTGCGGACACAACCAACCTCCCTAGGAGCCTAAGACTCTCTAGTGACAAACAAGACAAACAAGAGCAATCCTTCTCTAAACATGCATTTACTATATGGGAAATCAAGTGTTTAGATCCTACCTGTAATCCAACGCTGTTGTCGCAGTCCAGCTCCGCTGATCCGGATGAGCTCCTCCTTCACTTTGAAACCTGCATACACTAACAATCAAACGATTAAATAGCACTTGATAATCTCATAGAATAAAACATATTTAACACATAGACCAAGGAGTACATGAAACAACTCATAAATAACAAGTTATTGAGAAGAATGGACTAATTTGCATTAATAGGTAACAAAAGGAACAAATACAACCTGAGCCTTGGTGTTGTGCAAGTCCCTCCCAGGGTCCATCAAGAGTTCTCCTTTACTTTGACAAAGCTCACCCACTTCCAAATAGAACAAGCAAAGATGGCAATCTCTCCCCACAAGTTTCTAAATGGGAGTCCAAATTCCTGCAGCATTTACCCTTAGAAATGTATAGCTTTCAACCTCCCCTCCTTCTGGCCCAATACCTGTATTTATAGTGCTCAAGAGGAATTTAATCAGGTCCACCATCAATGGGATAATCCCCTCTTTGGATGGGATAACTCCCCTATTGATGGGATAAGTTCCTCTTTGGTAGGAGTGCATGAACCATCTGGAGGCGCTCAATACACGTCGAACAACCTTCTACAATGCTCTAGAAATGACCACAAGTGACTTTTTAAAGATGAAACTTGCGCATTTTAACCTTTACAGGGGGACGCACCTGCCCCTTTACATACAGAGCGTCCAAAGACGTAGCTTTTGTGAACATTGGATGCATACCCGCAGGTAAGGTTGAGAGAACCTGCGTCCCCAGAGATAAATACATTTAGAAAGACTTTCTCTCTTTTTTGGAGTTTGACATGGAGAGCAGAGGCATAAGACTTGCCTAAGAGGGTAGCATGACTGTTGATAGAGCCATACTCACTGTAAATAGTCATGGTGACATTTTTTAGTGTAACAGTCCTCTCAGGTAACCTATTTTGCCAATGTTTTAGGTTCCTTTCCTTTATTTCATATGCTCACAATATCTCTAATATCTTAATATTGGGTTTTCCCTTGTAGGTGAGGTCTTATTTGCGGTCTTGGGTTATTGAGTTTTAAAGGAAAAGGATTCGATGTCAGCTAGATTCTAGTTTGGCTTACTTTCAACCTTGTTTCTTTCTAGGTGCAAATGACCATTACCCAATTATACTAGCATTTCCACCTTTACTAAATTTCTATCAATTATCTAGTCTTTAATTTAGGGTTTTGAGATATGAGGGGTTTATATTGTCAAAAACCCTTTCCAGTTATTCTATTGTACACAACAAGTGTTAATACTATTGTAAACTATTATTGTTAAGAGTTTGGGTAGTGCAAGCTACCCTCTGTCTGAGGTTTGACTGTAAATTATTTCTTCATTGACTAGGATTTATAATTCAAAGGCTCACCTTGAAAGATTTTTGATCTTTTCCTATAGCAATGCATTCAGTTTATCACAATATTTCATTTTTAATGTAAAGAAGGATTCATGGTGTCTTACTTTGTTGGTAACATTGAATAAAATTTCATATGAAGTTATTTATGTATATTATATTGCAAAGATAGTTGCATGCCAATGTTGAATATGTTAATTCTTTCTCATTAGCGCTGGTATTTTCCACCGCAAGGCTATTTTTGTTGTTGGTTTACAAGGCTTGATTTCCATGTTGCATTTGTCTACATATGAATAAAGATGTGTTAATTTCGCAACCACTTGGGGTTAGTTTTATTCTTGATGTGTTAACTACAAAAATAATCTACATGATGTTTTTTTGTTATTCCTATGAGTATTTATAATTAATGTTATTAGTTATCATTCACATTTTTCACACTTCATTGTTCATGCTTGTTCCTATTTGAATTAGAATCCTGCAGAGCTGCAGGATTTTTCTAGGGATGTTGGCATCCTATGAATAAATATGTGTTAAGTTCGCAACCACTTGGGCTTATTTTTATTATTGATGTGTTAACTACAAAAATAATCTATATAATGTTTTTTTCTGTTATTCCTATGAGTATTTCTAATTAATGTTATTAGTTATCATTCACATTTTTCACACTTCATTGTTCGTGTTTGTTTCTATTTGAATTAGAATCTTGTAGAGTTATAGGATGTTCCAGGGTTACTCGTATCCTATCTTGGCCCAGTAACTAACCAAAATCTCTTTAGGATTATGATATTCCCCCCCAACCCCACAGTCACATTCAACAACATAATAGTTTATAATCACCTATTTTAAACCTATGTATATATTTCATCATAAATTCAAGGTTAACTATTGTTCCTACTTACATTCTGGAAATAGATACTTTTCCAAACCTATCAACTTCATCGACTTGGCCTAGGAACTAGCCCAAGTCCCTTAGAGACTTTTCCAAAGCTATCAACTTCATTGACTTGGCCTAGGAGCTAACCTAAGTCCCTTGATGAGTAAAATCAAATATTATCATCTCCTTTTTTATTAGTTATTTTTTTCAGATATGTTCTGTAAAACCAATCATCATAAATTAATATTTCACTTTAATAACACAAAGACTTAATCATTTTGTAGTCTAGTTTAAACATAGGACAACTCACACAATCTTTCTAGAATTTTTCCATGAATATCAAAATGGTCACAATCCTATTTACAATAATCAACATAGATTATAGGTTATGCAATACTTTCTTCTCCTGTTCTTTTTCTTAGCTAGTAAGCCAAAAATTCACAGGGAAGGGAATGCTCCTCCCAACCTATGAGGCATGTCACAACACTGTGTCTCCCCCTAAGCCAAATTCACACCCATGATAGTTTGGAACAATGAACTGAAAAAAATTATCTGGTGTCTATCTCATGCCAACCAGGCTTAGCTTAGGATTTAAAATAAAACTAAGCACACTTGCCTTAGTTGGTTTCCACTAGCCAACTAGTTCAAGAATCTTGATAATGACAAAGTTCTATCATATATTTGCATTCTCTTCTCCTCGAGGTTGCCTCAAGTTCTTTTCTTTCCCTCTTGGCTTTTGTTTAAGACGTTTTATTCTCAAGGATGAGTTTGGGCAGGTAACTACCTTGCCCGTAATTGTTCAACTACTTGGGATGTGATCCCTCTTTGTATAGCCTTCCAATGTGACTCCAATGTGAGTTTATGGGTTAATTGCTTAAAATGCTTATGTATATATATATTTTTAATGCATTAAACAAATAGATTTTAATATTTATATAGCCTGCACATGGCCCATGAATTAAGTAGTTATTTCTTACCAGTAGTAAATGAATATTTACAAGTTTTACAAGGGGGCATTATAGTAACATAACGTAATATAAACATTTTGACTCAGAAAAAATAAAATTAAAATATGGTAGAGATGTGTAACTTAATGAAATCTAATATTATTTAAACATTTTAACTTGATGAAAATAAAATAAATTAACAAAATAAACAAATAGAAATAACCCTATGAAAATTAAATAATAAATAAAAATAAAAATGAAACATGGTATTTACTGATGGTATTAAGAACCCATAGTATTAAGCCATGATATTCATGTGAAGTATAACATATTTTAGGGGGAAATTAAACTAGTCTAGATCCATCTTAGTTTCATGTAATACTTAGATACATAATTAGCTATACAAAATGATGGAGTTGAATCCATGTAGCCTGAAAAGGTAAAATGTTTTTATGGATATGTTTGTGTTGGGCATTTGTATGTGGACCTATGTCTTTTTGTGTGTTTTGTTTCTATCATTGAATGGATGAATACATAATTTGCATATATGCTTAGAAGATTCTTCATTCTAATGGGTTCCGTGATAATTTAACATGTTCTCTTAATTTGAGTGTAATAATGTGCTATAGAAATAAAGCATAGATCTAGGATGATACGTTTAGAAATTAGGGAGGAGGTGGGGGAAATATTAGGTAAAATGTAATTCATTTTATCTAATATTTCTACCAACCTTCATCCAACTTTTACTAGGTTGGGAAAAATATTTGGTAAAATATAATACTATAATATCACAATTTACCCAATATTTCCCCGCAATTGGTCCACCTTTTATTGTAATTTTTCTTTATATTTGAAGTTTAAAAGTAAGCAAATTCAACTATAAGGGAAATATTGAGTAAAATGTAATATTTAGGCTCAATATGATTTCCCCCACCTCAAGCCACTTTTTACTAAGTGGGAGTGGTAATAAATGTTGAGTAAATGATAATACTTTAATATTATATTTTATCCAAGATTTATCCAAATTTTATTAAAAACTTTCTTTATATTTGAGGTTCATAAGTAAGCTTAACTCCTATGTAAAAAATTGATCCTATTATGGTAGAAATGTTGTAATATTTAATATTTTGACTCAGTAAAAAAAATAATAAAAGAAATAAAATAAAAAAAAAACATAAAATTAATAATTATATTTATATTTATAATTATAATTAATAATAAAATCAGCCTAGATCCACCATACTTCCAAATCTACTAAGCACCGAGAGGGATCAAATTTCTTGAGATGCAAACCTCTTTTAAATTGAAACAAGATTTGATCCCTCTCAACGCTTAGGAGATCTAGAGTTAAGAAGGATCTAGGGTAGTACTTAGTAATTAAATCATCCTAGATCCATCTTAACTCTGGATATTCCAAGCATAAATCTCTTTTCATTGTATAAAAGGTTTGCATCTCAGGAAATTTGATCCTCTCAACCCTTGGTAGATCTAGTAGTAAAAATGGATCTAGGATGGTCTATTCAAAATCTGATTGTGAGGTTCTCTCCAACCTTGTATAGAAGAGATGTTTTAATGTCCTGTATGGAAGATATGTTGTAATTTTTAACATTTTGACTTAGTCAAATTACATAAAAAATAATAAAAATAAAATTTAATAAACAAACTAAAATTAAATTAAATAAAAAATAATGATTATAAATATTATTAATTTTTTTTGACTTTCTATAATTACATAAAAATAAAATAATAAAACAAGAAATAATAATATAGAAATAAAATAGAATAAAAACATTAAATTATTTAAGCGAAATAAAATATCCAATTACCCTTATGAAACATTTTGACTCACGATTTTCATGAATCACAACCCATGTTTTTTTCCCATAGTATTCTTATGTAATGTATCCTATTTAATGACAAAATTCTAATGAATTTTCCACACATAAAAATAACTAATTGTGAATTTGTTGTACCAAATTTGAATCTTTTTATGTGAGATCTATATGTAAACACAAAAAAATTACAAAGTGATTCAGGGATCACAGGTGGCTATTATTGTTAAAGCTACGACTTCCCCTATAAATCACAATACAAAGTTTTAAAAAAGAAATGGAAATTTTTTAATAAAACTCTTCATTATAATTTCTTAATTTAAAAATAAAAATAAAATATGTAACATCTCTGGTAACCTCACATAAAAATGCATAGAGTTAGAATTTATTTACAACCTTTTCCAATGTGTAAATTTATGAATTACTTGGCATATTCCTTCAAGGGCAAATGGAGTAATATTTAGTAAAGGAATGGTAAGTTACACAATAATTAGTTGTCACCATTGTATCATATTAACTTAAACTTCTTGATGTAACATTGCATCAATTCCATGATTCTTTTGATTCAGTTAGTTAATCACCTACTTGATAATATAAACATTACATTATGCAAGGAATCGACATCATAAAAATGACACAACAGACAACAACAAACTTAAACACCGATATACCCTCGAAACCTTGTAGGGTGAAAACCAACAAAAAAGTAATTTTATTATTAAACACATGAGGGTGTTCACATGATCCGAATTGGATCCATGAAAATTATCAGAACTCTATGACTATATAAAAATTGTGACAAACTTCAAAAACTTGTGGATAATGAGCTATTAGGAAGACCTCTGGAGAGTGGTAGTTTGTAGTTAGCAAGGAATGACGAGGACCTCAGTCAAAGCGTGCTGATCGAGGCCCATGGAGACTGCGCAGGGCCCAAACTAGCAGTTAGGAAGTCCGAATAAGAAAACGGAGACCGTTTCTGATGTGCGATTAGCGCTAATTGCACATTGTTGAGAAAAACGCCTCGAGAAGGAATAGCCCTAAGCGCTCGGTCACAAGGAAATCTGACAACCATTGGAAAAGCACTGAAATGATAGGCGGGTCCAAAACCAGCAGAATATTGGAGGCGTTTTCGGCGGTAAGCAAAATTGTCAGGAGACCAGTGATTCCATACGTTGGTCGACATGTGTTCGGCAGATGAGAGATAAAACCGCTCTCATCGCAGGCTAACGGTCGAGAAAGTCAACCACGTGATAAGAGAAAACATTGTAGGATCTGGGGGCTCCAGATCTAACGGCGAATATTGCACCTGATGGGAAGCCCGATTTGATGGAGGAAATAAGCTACGACATATAAAAGACTAAAGTCCAATTTGAGCGCTGAGTTGGCAGATGAATCATTACACAGAGTAATGAAAATACCGAACCATTTGAGGAAGAGCTGGCATAGTTCGTAAGAGGACAAGTGGCCGCTTCCCTGTGAGAAGTTACACAGTGGCGATGACGTAGAGGTAGGGAATTCCAAGCGAACAAAAATAGACAATCTGAAGAGGCGGAAGAGGAAGCGAATAGTCATGAGACAAATTGGCCTTAAGCCATGAAAAGAATAGAGAACAGAGTGAAGGAGAGGAAATTGAGAAAGGAAGAAGGAGAGAGTAAAGCAAGAAGCAGAAAATAGAGAGCCGAGTTGACCTGCAGAGTTAAGGCAACATCGAGTAGATAGAACCAGGCTTGAGAGGTTCAAGCGATCCCTGTGAGGATATCTGTCGGGAACTGAGTACCAAATTGGAATCATCCCATTCAGACCAGTTCAGGTCGAGACTTAGTATGGGGGAGTCTATGCACTCTAGTGGCTTGGGGAATCCAAGAACCACCTTACTAAGCATTATCTGTTTCACGAGACTCAAATTGAGCTCCTCATTGTAAAAACTCTGCTTTAAAGACACAATAAGAAAAGGCCACCATTGAAAGCTAGACCGGAGACGTAGCCCACGAGGATTATGTGTACTGCTTATTAAATTCTGTTGTGTTTTGTTTTTCTTACTATGTTTCCCTTACTGTTTTCCATTTTCCAATGTCTGTGTATTTCTCAATATGATCGATATGTTGCCTAAGATAAAATAGACACACACCAGCACATGAGCTGTAATACTTTCATTCGTTAATTAATTAACTAAGATCACTCACGAGTGATTTTCAGATCAAGTGGTATTAGAGCTTTAGGTTGTTAAGGTTAGACAAGCTTGTGTTGGATTAGCTGTTCAATGCTAACTAGATCAAAGCTCAAGTTAGGAGAAGGAGAGTTGGTCGAAACTAACCTTGAAATTGGGAGAGTCTATCCTCAGAAGACAATGTCAAAAGAAGGTTCTAGTGGGCCAGACCCTCAATTCATGGATACTTTCCTAGCCATAGGGTCCATGCTAGAGGAAATGTATAGGGACTTCAGAAAACATAAGGATGAAGATTCATCAGGCTCCAAACAAGACAAAGGAGAAGATGAGTCTCTCCTTCATGACGACTCAAAAGGAAAAGGGAAAGAGGAAAGCTTTCTCACAGCTATGGTTCCAATAGAGCGTGTGATGAATATCAATTCCTAGGTACTTGTAATAATACACTTCCTCCAAGTTATTATTGTCATACATAAAATTAGCGTAAGTGTCCTTCTTGGATTTGAGAATCATAACTTTTGTTTTGTCAGTGTTAATAGTCATACCCATGGTACAGAAAAAATCTTTATAACATGATTGAAATTATTTTTGAGAAATATTTGAATATTAAAATCATTAGATTACATTAATGAGAATTTTTGTTATATAAAATAAAAAATAAAATAATAAGAGGCAAATTTTTGAATTTTTTTCATATTAAATTTTAAATGATTAATTTTTTTGGTATTGAATTGAATTTGAATTAGAACTTGGTAACTATGGTTTTTAAGATAAACAACATATTATCTTTTAACAAATTTAATGATTAAATAATAATTTTCTTTTTTAATTTTTAATTTTAGTTATTTAAAAAAAAACTTTTTACTTTTTGTATATTAAATTTAACTATTAATTATATATTATATATCAACTATTGGTTCTATTTTTAAACCATTTGAAACAATAAAACACAAAATGAAATATGTTAAACAGAGCATTTGAGCGACATCAACTAAAATGAGTCTGTAAAATTAATTGTTTCTCTGCAAAAGTTTATGTTAGTGAACTTTTGTTTGGAAGATATTAATATCATTGCCAAGGAAGATCACAACATCAAAAGAAGATTCAGAGAAACACTTGAGATATAGTAAGGGCTACTATATGTCTTCTTCCCCATCACAACAATGAGATTTAAATTTTCAATCTTTTGAGTTTCAACGATTTCACATTTACTAGATTAAGCAATTGAAATGCTTACTGGATTAACCAATTGAAATGCCTCGAAGACTAACCTTTATATATTATTTAAACTACACTATCACTATACTAATATTATGTTTAAACTAATTTTTAATATTAATATATTAGATTATCTATTAGTTTGTCTTTGACCAAATTTATTTGTTGTCGTTTATCTATAGTTTAACATTAGCAAATCAATTTTTATTATTTTTTAAATTTATTTATTTGTAAATTGATTAGTTGAGGTCTTATTATGAGTTTTTTTAGTAACTTCTTAATTTAATAGTTGCTAATTATTTTTTTAGTTTTATTTCCCTTTTATTTAATTTTATGATTTTTATTTATTTATTTAACTTTTTGATTTTTTTGAAGTAAAAAGAAATAAGAAAGCCTTATGATTTAAAAAAAAAATTGTGAAAAAACTTATAAAAAAAATCAATATTAACCCTGGTTTTATAAATGATTTGTGATCTAATAAATTTTATTAGAAAATCGTTAATTTTTAATTTTATGTTAAAACATAATATATAAAATCTATATCAATATAAAATAAAATAATCCATTCAAAGATGAATGTGAAATTTTAATATTACAATCTGGACTTTTATATAAATGAAATTAAACAATTTTTCTTTCCTTCTAATTATCACTGTTTTTTTTTCTTTTTGAGTTAATGTTTCTTTCTCTTTTTGGTTTTATAATAGAAATATTAGGCTAAGTCAAAGTGGAAGAGGACTCCGGTTGGTCAGAAGATTATGGATTTAGCTCCCCTAGATAAGATCATTGCCAATATTTTGATAGGCTAATATATTTTTAATGAATTACCTAAAAACATATGTAACCTCCAAATCACCATCCTTATTGGGCAAATTGAAGGGTTTGGTGAAAGGTGAAAGTTACAAACAAAGAGGGGAAGAACAACAGAGTGGGAATGTTTGGTGAAAAACAGAGTGGTAGTTTTTGGTGTTTTATGGTTGCTGCATTGGATGCACATAGGCCATTGACAACTACCATTGACAGTGCTATTCAATCTCCATTATTCAGATTTTTAGATCTTTCAATGACTAAATGTTTTATTTATTTATATTTTCTGGGTTTTTTTTGATTTTGTGGTATGTCGCCCTGGAATCCATCAATTCTGAACATATTGTCGGTCTTTTGATATCCTAGCTATGTTTGTTTATATGTGCAGCCATTGTCAAACATATTGAAAGCTTATTGAAGTAGCAGATCCTCATTGAACTGCTCTGCTAAATCACTAAACCAAAACCAAAGATAATTTTAAAGGAAAGTTTTGTTATTTGGAATGCAAATTGGTTTTAGACAACTTAAACCTTTGAAGTTCACAACAAATAACCGGTTTGTAAATTTTTTGAAAATTTATATATTTACCTAATGTTATAAACTTTTTTCATCCAATTGAAGTAATTACACATATTCTTTATTCACATGCCTTATTAAATTCAAATATATTTTATTTATCTTAGCTCAATTATATTCAAATATCTTCTTTTTATCTTAGCCCAATTACATTTGATTATCTTATTACATTATATTTTGTTTATAGTTTACAGTGTAATAATTTTTTGTTCAAGTTTGAATATGTGAAGATTGTATGGGCAGATTTTTATTAATTTTAAATTTAATAATAAAATATTAAAATATTTTTTAAATTTATAAAGAATTTTTCAAAAGAAATCACATTGAAGATTTTGGTCAACTCGTTCGAACCAACGAGTGTGGTTCATCTTCAGGACATGATGAAGAAACAGATCTATGAAGAAGGTTAAATAGGGAGAGTGGTCAACCTAACAGCTAGAAGATAACAACTATATTTGACTAGCCGAGGGAAAGGGGAATGCTTAATAATATTTAGATAAATTTTATTAATTTATTGATTGTTTGTATATATATATATATATATATATATATATATATATATATATATATATATATATATATATATATATATATAAACTAATAACTATTTTGATAAGGGTTTTAATGATATTTGACTCTTTAATTTTATTTATCGATATAACCAAAGATTAAAAAATATAATAATCAAAGATTAAAAATAATAGCTAATCATATTTTTATTGTATTATATTAAATTAAAATATAATATACTAATAAATAATATTTATATTATATACATAAATATATAAATATTATATAGTAATTTATGATGATGATGATGGTGGTGATGGTTAACATCTGCTGAGACCAAACTTTGGTCTATCGGACCTAAAGAAACAAATTATTTAGTTTGATTAAAATTTTATTCCTATGCTCAAAAAGCTTCGAGAGAAGCTCACTATAATTTTGACATTGTAAAAGGCTAGGAAGGTCTGTATTGCGACAGAGATTATGAAACTGAGATCTAGTGTGGTTGTACAGAGATTATGAAACTGAGATCTAATGTGGTTGTACACGAGGCACTCAAAGAGGAAGTGGTTTTCATCCTCGATGTTCCTATTCTCACATAGATAGCAAATTATTTCCATCCATGGTGTTTTAGGAACTACCCAACAACCTGTTTCACTATGGAGCTCATGAGACTTCATTCTAATCTTTGCTATATTAATTTTCTTCTTTGAGCTAGTTAAAATAGAGAGATACTTTTGATCTTCTATGGTGGCGTTGATGACATTCTTATAATAACTTAATTTTCTTTTAGCCGCTAAATCTTTATGACAACACAAATTTTCTTTGAACTTAGAAGTAACAATATCTTTAATGTTATTAATGTTTTGCAATGCATCATTTTTGTTGATCTCCCAATAGTTTAACCGGGCCCTCATGTCTTTATACCACCCTTGTTTGAGCCTTAGGTGGTTTTGGCTGGAATTTAAAGCTAGCTTAGGAAGTCTATGATCTCCTATGTTATTGATTTTGTGCTTGTACAACAGAAGCCTAATCATAGTTGGGCTCTGAATAGGGGAAAGACCTACTTCTATAAGGAGAATAAGATAGGGTGTATTACTTTTAATTTTCAGGTTATACATTATAAAACACTTATGGATTTGCTCAATCTTTCTCCAGATTCTATAGAGATGCTGCAACCCCAAACATCACATCCATATAAGATAATAGGAGTGACTAAAGTTTTAAAGAGGAACTTATTTTTATCCCCTATTATGAGGTTTCTCATTTTACAATTATTTTCAAGACCAAAATAAGCTTTCCACCCCCCATTAATCCTTTTCTCAATGTTATAGCTCCAGTTGAGCTTGTGATGAATATCAATTCCTAGGTACTTGTAAGAATACACTTCCTCCAAGTTATTATTGTCATACATAAAATTAGCGTAAGTTTCCTTCTTGGATTTGATAGTCATAACTTCTGTTTTGTCAGTGTTAACAGTTGTACCCATGGTAGAGCAGAAATCCTTAAGAAGCCTGAGTTGCTTATAATTATCAGATGGGCACCTTGTGAGAAGAACAATATCGTCAGCATAGAGAAGAAGGATGATGACTATCCCAACTAAGATCGTGCTAGCACATCATGCTTCCTCTAAATAGCCTTCGAGCTTGTTGATGTAAATGCCAAATAGGGTAGGGGAGAGGGGGCAACCTTGTTTAACTCTGATATTACACTTAATATCTCTTGACCACCCCTCATTGCTCATTAGCTTGGCAACTACATTCTCGTATAACCTTATAGTGGCAGCTCTCAACTCGAAAGGAACATTTATCTCTTCTAATCTATTCTAAAGACTGTTTCTAGGAACCGTATCGAAATCCTTTCTAAAGTCCATAAAGCAACAATAGAGATTGGATTTATCATTATGACATTCCTCCACAATGATCCTAAGTGTAATGAGGGGTATGTTGTTGAGTGATGCCTTCTGAAACTTGCTTGGCCTTTAGCCCGCTTACCTTCAATTTCAAGCCATATGCTTAGCTTATTTTCCAAAATACTACCATATAACTTGGCTAAGAGAGGGCTGATCATAATTGTCCAATAATTAGAGGGGTTATTTGTATCCCCACTTTTAAAAATAGGGATAATGAGGCTATTAGTCCAAGGTTTAGGGAACCCTTGCTTGATTGCTTGATTGAAAAGCTTGTGGATGTGGGGGATGAGGACAGAACCTCCAATTTTTAAGATTTCCACCTGGTAACCTTAAATGTCCTTAGCTTTCCCATTAGCCAGGTGATTAACCCCAAACTCAATGTCTTCTAAAGAGAAGACTTCTTTCGTTGTGAGTAGGTTTTCCAAGTTATCCATGGCATTTGGACATTCATAAAGCTTTTTAAGATAGGAATTCCAATTGTGTAAAGCAATTTCATTATTATCCTTAGTTTTCCTAGTTAGGATCTACCTCCAAAATTTCTTAGGAGCTACCTTAGAGAGGTGTAAGAGATTCTCTTGTCTTTGATGAATGTACTGCCTCTTTTTCCTTTTAATTATGACTTTGTATACTTTTATCTTGTCCATTTTAAGATATTCATCAAAAAATTCCTTAATTGCTCTCCTTGCACTTTTACAATCTTTGTCATACCATGGGTTAGTTTTGCTATTTCTTTTATTATTTGAAAATTCAGTTGAGAACTTGTTAATAGAATATGAGAGGGTTGTAGTAAAATTATGATAGAGGTCTTCTATGTTGTCTATACTAGATAAATGAAGCAAATTAATTTTTAATTCATTTAGAAAGAGATCATTTTTATTTCTATCAAATATTAATTTCTTTTGGATATAAGGGTTATTTTCTATGGGATCTCTATGCATGAAAAATTGAGAGTTATAAGTAAAGTCCTATGATCAGAGTCAGGCTCGTGGTCATTTAAGATGTCAAAATTGATTATTTTGTTGTGTAGTGGGTGATCGGAAATAACATAGTCTACCACGCTGCTACCAAGTCCATGGATGCAGGTCATCTTGCTGGAATTGGGCCACTTCTTTATGCCATTGCAAATTATGAGATCGTGAGCACTACAGAGCTTGAATAGCTTCGACCCAAACAAATTTTCCTCGAGGTATTCAGAGTTCCTTTTGTACCTACTAGCCAGAGTAGGGTCTTCGTCTAACCAAAGAGGATTAGGGTTGGAATGATTTCTTAGAATAATAGCTTGGTTGCTTGAAGTTCGAGCATTAAAATCACCTATTAAAAGGATATTACCTTCATTCCTTAAGCTCGAAATATCATTCTCTAAACCATTGTAAGGGCTATATTTATCTATATTCTTCTTCTTATAGAAGTTAGAATTGATGGGGGGAAAGTAACATATTGCTATGTAGGTCTTTTTATTATTAATGTCACTAATCTCTATCCAACTATATTGGTTGTGATGGTCGTTTTTATAAATCCTAGCATGCGGGGAGATGTTCTTAATGTAACAAGCTATGCCCCCAATGCGTCTACGGGAGGGTCACTTGTTCCAAGTATACCATATCATAAAGCCATCTATGTTAGGGACCTTAGATTCTTCGTGCTCCCAAGTTTCAACAAGCAAAATAATATCAACATCATTTGAGATCCAACTTAGCTTGGGGCCTTTATTTCATTGAAAACCCCGACAGTTCCAAGAAAGGATCTGGAGCATGTTGAATTGATATTTATTATTATCTTTTTGGTTTCTATCTCGAATAAAGGCTTTTCTATTTCTGATTATTGCCCATTTCCCTTCCTTTCTAGCTTCTTTTACCATTTGAACCTCCTTTCTTAATTCTGCTTGATCTTTTGGAATGATATCTTCATTTATAAATATTCTTGTTCCTTTTAGACTTGAGGTTTTACTAAGTATGTTGTACTTATGATCAGTAGAGCTCACCTTTATTTGGATTAGTCTTCCTTTATTCTCGGTTAATTTCCCCAACCTTGTTGCTTCTATGAGACACGTTGTTTCAATTTGTAATATATTGTGTAATTCTGTTTGGGCTATGGCTAAATTATCTTCATCTATTTCCTCTTTTAAACCGAATATTATAAGGTTCAAAGCCCTTTTGTTATGCTCGTGGTCTAATTCTATTAATTTTTTCATTTCATCTTTAATTTGTTTGATATCTAATTTATCTACCACGTTATTTAGGGTGAAGCGGCTATTAACTTTTTCTTCTAGTTCTTTAATCATGTATTTCATTTTAAGACTCTCTAAAGTATCAACATCTCCTTGCTGGGATGTTTGGTTAGTATCTTGGTTTTGTTTTTCTATAACCTGCAACCTAGTCTCTATTGCCTCCATTTTATTTTATATTTTTTTTTGGATCATGTCTTCAATAGATGTAAATTTATTTTCCGGCATGGCTTCTAACTTTGTTTGTAGCTTGGCTTCTCTTTCTTCTCTATGTTTCTCTAAAGACTCTATATACTCAGAAAGGCATTGTAGAGTAACTATGCTAGGTCTTCCTTTGGTAATCTTTGGTAGCTGTGGTGAAATATTCATGCTTGAAAATATATGAGCAAATATGTATTAGAAAAAGAAAAAGATAAGGAATGTGTGCACTTGATATCAACAAACCTTATTGCAGATCACCTGTGCCCACCATAGCGCGCAGACCTGATTGGATCAAGAGAAATATTCTCGAGAACAATGGCCGTTGCAATTTCAAAATGTATACCAAGTAATTATGATCTATGAGCCTCAGAATATTATTTTCCTCTCTCAAAGTCGTTAGAGTTAGGGATTGCTTCAACTATTTGGAGTTAGGGTTTTCCTACACTGTTGGACCCTTTGCTTAGGCACCTGTTCTCTAGCTTCCCCTCTCAAGCTCGCAAAATCGAATTCATGCAGTGAGGTTAAATCAAACTCGCAAAATACAAATCCTCAGCACAAAACGCTCGCTACTAGCTCAACCACACTTCACCTGAGTCCACACCCTTCGTGGATGTGATCCTGCTTGTACTGCGATCTTCCTCACTACCCACTTACGGGGCCTTCTGTTGCCCCTCACTTCTACACATGTACTCACGTATCCTTCTCACCATTGCAAATCCACAAAGAAGCTGCGGAAACCATAGAGGAATATAAGAAGCCACATAAAATTTGAATGGAATTCGTTCAAAATATTAGAAGCCACAAAAAATATGGAAGGGTAGTGTAGCCGAGTATATGAAAGGAAGTCGCAGAAAGTATTAGAAGCCATAGAAAATGTGGAAAGGAAGCCATAGAAGTATATGAAAGGAAGCCACAAAAAATATTAGAAGCTGCGAAGTCACGACCTAGAAGAGAATTTGGGAGCTGCTTGAAATGTTAAAAAATTACCTTTTACTTTTTATCAAAATATCTATATATATATATATAAAGAATCAAATATAATTATTTATATCGATTTATATATAAAAATTAAATATTAAGGTTTTAGTAATATTTGATTCTTTTTATTTTATTTATATATAGAGATATAATCAAAGATTAAAAACTAATAATAAAGATTAAATTAATAATATTTATATTATATTATATAACTAAAGATAAAAAACTAATAAAAAAGAGATTCTAATATTACTAAACACTAGTATAAATAATAATAATGCTAATATTTATATTATTAATAATGAAAGTATTGATGGCAAGAGAGATTTCTCTGGAGGCCTGAAAAGAGGCACGATGGGTTTAGGCTCTGACGGCGCGCATCAACATTAACCGCGAAGGAAGGCAACTGCAGTTCGCTGCTTCAGGACCACAGGATGGAGCATTTTTCGGCGGATAGGGTTTCGGGCGATCAACAGATTAGCATGAGTGTCGGGAGACTTCAAACGCTGTCCGGCATGGAAGACCTACCGGAAACGGAACTTGTAGACTTCTCCGAGGACCCGTTGGAAGGTCAGGTCATTTTCTCAAACCATATCTCTGCCCCCCAGGGTTTCGCTCCTCCGTTCTCTGATTCTTCTGATGCCCAGAATATCCTCCCGGTCATTTCCTTACCGGACCCCTTCTCATCTGGTCTCGCAGCCCCGCCGCTCTCTCCTGGCACTGCCTCATTTCTCGCCTCTCATCTGCTTGACCCCGCTGATCTGAATCAGATCCCATCTCCGCCTATTGATCCACCGCCTGTACCTGAGGTTCCTAGGGCAATCTCCTCTCCAAACTTTGGGACAAAACCCTCTGGCGCATTCAGCACCCCGGTTGTAAACCCTAAATCCACAGGACCTCCTCCACCCGGGGTCTCAAATCCCCTATCCGAGCATCCGTCGGCCCCTCGATCCAAGAAGCAGAGGTCAAATTGCGTTAGGGCAATTTCGAAGGATACCACGGTTATCTTCGGTGACTCCCTGGATTTTGAAGCAACCATGGCTCTTGCTCGCACAATGTTGGTAGGGCACGTGCGGGGGCGCTCCTACACGGTGGACAGATTGACGCGTTGGGTGAAAGAAATCTGGGGTGTACTCCTCACACAGGTGCCGGAGGTTGAGGTTTTACCTCGTGGGTGGTTCTCCCTACAATTTGCATCCGAAGAACACACAAATGCGGTCCTCGAAAGATACTGGCATATCGAAACGACACCTGTTCTTCTTAAGAGATGGAGTTCGTTATTTGATCCCGAGCATGAGCAAATTGCTGCAGGGCCATTATAGGTCCGTTTACCAGGACTCCCTACACAATACTGGAACGAAGCATCCTTCAAAAAGATCGACAATGCACTTGGGGCATATCTGGATCATGATCGTGGATACCTTGATACCCGGAGAAAGACTGTCGCTCGCATTCTGGTGCATCTGGACACCAGAGAAGGGCTGGAGGAAAGAATTACATTGCAATGGGGAAAGCTCAGGCGTTATCAGATGCTGGATTACGAAGGAGTACCCTTTCGGTGCAATCGATGCCACCAAGTGGGGCATCTCTATAAGGATTGCCCCTTAATCAAGCGACCGGACAGCACCCCAAAACAATCCCCCATTGCATCCAGGCGGACTTCCCCCATAGTCTCTCAGCCAGCGAGGGGATTCTCTGTTTCCAACGGAGCTCAGGGGTTCTCAGAGATGAATACACTCGAGGTGCCATCGCCTCCGCTGACTAGGGCTCGGGCAGCTGCTGCAGCCGCTCAAGCATCGGGTACTTGTTCTAACTCTCCCCTTATCTCTATTGCACAATCATCTGATTATGTTTCCTATGCATCATGTTCCATCGCATACTGCAATATTCCCCCGCCACCTCCTCTACCTTCTACTGCCCCTCCCTCGCTACCATCCATCTTGTCCCCGCCCCCGTCTCCGTCCTCTGAGACCCCAATAAACAAGATGCCCCAGCACCCATACTCTCTCCGTTCCCGGACTTCCCTCCCAGAATCCTCTGCAGGCAATATGGGCTTAGGCATTGTACCCTCGGGTGTGAGCTCCTCTTCTACTAGAGGAAGGAAATCAGATTTAAACAAAGCCATCAAAAGAGCTGGCGCAGAAGTTGCATCAGGTCGACAATCGACCATTGTTGGGGCCCTTAGAGCAAATCCCCCGAAGAGGGGTCCTCCATGAAGTGCCTCTCCTTTAATTGCAGGGGTTTGGCTAGCTCCCCCGAAAAACTAGCCCTCAAACGACTTTTTGAGGTCGAATCCCCTGATATAATCCTCCTGCAAGAAACCCTGGGTCCGGCGGAATCCATCTCCCTCTCGCTGCATACCATCTCGCCCTGATGGAAGTTTATAGCTATGGATGCCTTCGGTAGATCTGGGGGACTGGCGATTGGTTACAATCCCAGAACCATCAGACTGGAATCCTCTTAGGGCGGTCATGGATTCCTGGGGGCTGACATTTTCTCATTGGACTTAGGACTCTCTCTCCGCATCATCAACATCTATGGCCCTTGTCAACAAAGAGAAACCTTTTGGAGGATGCTTCTCAGCAGGAACTTGATGGACCTGGATCGTATCATACTAGGAGGGGATCTGAATTTTTCCTTGGGGTTTCGTGAAACTTGGGGATCTCGGGCGCAAGTTGACTCTATTACACCATTCATGAGGAATTTGCTGGAGCAGCATGACCTTATTGATATACCCATGCAAAATCCCCTACCAACATGGAGGAACAGGCGAGTTGGGGAAGCGGCTTTGGCTCGCAGACTGGATCGATTTCTGATAAAAGGGCCGCTGATTCACCATCTCCACAACTACAAGCAATGGGTAGGATCAGGAGGTATCTCTGATCATTCTCCTATCCTAATGGAAATCAAGGGTCCCCTTCCTAAGCCAAAATCTCCTTATAAGTTCAATCATCTCTGGCTTCAGGACCCTAGCTTCTCTAAACTGGTCTCAGACTTTTGGCACACACACCCTATTGATAGAGAAGCTTCGATGGCTAGGGGATTTGTTAAAAATCTGACTGAGCTCAAGCATATCATGATTGAGTGGGCCAAGGCAAAAAAGGCCAGAGAAGAGGAGCAACTCAACAAGATTGAAGAAGACCTAAATTCCCTTCTGGATGATCGATGTCTGGGATTCATCTCCGAAGAAAGCAAGACTCGACTCATTGAATTGGAAAAGGAAAAGCAAAATATCCTAAGACTCCGGGAGGAATCAATCAGACTGAGAAGCAGGGCACTTTGGCTGAAGGCTCGGGATGAGAACTCCAGATTCTTCCACAATTTTGTCAAAGGAAGGAAGGTTTCCAATACCATTTGGGATCTTCCTCTACCTGATGGGGGAGTGGCAGATACCTTCAACAAATTATCCCATCTAGGAACTTCACACTTCAGAGGGATTTTCAAGAGCCCTGCTGGGACCAATCTTGCTGAGATTATCAATGTGGCATCTCATTTTCCCAGATTTGTTAACATTGAGGATGTTGAAGCCCTTACAGATCCTATTTCCATGGAAGAGCTCGAAAGCACGATCAAATGGTTTCAGAAGGAAAAGAGCCCGGGACCTGATGGATGGACTATTGAGTTTTACATTGCTTTCTTTGATATTTTAGGGGGTGACATCCTAAAGGTAGTAGAGGAAAGCAAAATTTCGGGACAAATCTACCATGCGATCAACTCCACTTTCATCGCCCTCATCCCCAAGTCCGATTCTCCCTCTTCATTTGATGACTTCCGTCCCATCTCCCTGTGTAATGTCCTATACAAAATCATTTCCAAGATTATTGCCAACAGGATCAGGCCAATCCTGTCCAAGCATATTGCTCCCCAGCAATTTGCTTTCCTAGAGGACAGACAAATTCATGAAGCATCTGCACAGGAAGCCATTCATTCTATCTGGACTAAACATCTAAAGAGTATTCTCCTCAAAATCGACCTCTCCAAGGCTTTTGACCGAGTCAGCTGGCTCTATATCAAGATGATCCTCATTCACTTGGGCTTCCCTCAACTCCTCATCAACTGGATTATGGCTTGTATTACATCCCCCACTTATAGTATCCTGATAAATGGTGCAGCTTCCCACTTCTTCCACTCAGAGCGAGGTCTGAGACAAGGCTGTCCTTTATCCCCCCTACTTTTTCTCCTGGTCATGGAAGCCTTGAGTCGATTGATCATCTCGGCAAAAAGGGAAGGAACTATCAGAGGCCTGAAGATATCTGAGGACTGCTTTATTACACACCTGCTGTTCGTAGATGATGTTCTTATTCTACTCGATGGCAGTATACAAGACACCTCGACATTCAACAGGATTCTAAAGCTATTTGCACATGCCACTGGAATGGAGGTCAACCGAACCAAATCTTCTATCACTTTGGTAAATACCTCGCTCAATGAATCTTTTACTGCTCGCCAAGCATTCCCCTATACCACACAGCCCCTGGATAGGGGACTAAAATATCTGGGTTACTGGCTAAAGCCCACCACACAGAAGGTGGTGGATTGGACCTGGCTGATTACCAAAGTGGAGAAAAGGATTACTTGCTGGAGCTTCAGATATCTATCTAGAGCGGGTAGACTCACCCTGATCAAATATGTTCTAGAAGCCACTCCAGTTTTTTGGATGGCCCTTGCCTGGATTCCCAGGAACATCCTATCAAAACTCAAGCAGCTCTACTCCAGATACCTCTGGGCTGGTAACAAAGAAAAACGCACATTTGCTTGTTTAGGATGGAAAGCAATTGCACTGCCCAAGAGATGGGGAGGCTGGGGTCTGAAGGACCTACCTTCCTTCGCTAGTGCGCTGGCGGCCAAGATGGGATGGGCATTGCTCACCTCGCAAAGCTTATGGACTAACATTTCATATCATAAGTACATTTGGCCTCTCAACATCCTGGATTGGGCGAGGCTCCCAGCTTGGAATAAGACAGGCATTTCCTCAATCTGGAAAGCCCTCCTCCATTCTCTCCCACTGATCAGGAATAACATGGCATGGAGAATTAGGAATGGAAGCAGTGTCCGCATTGTATTAGATCCATGGAGCGGATGTGGTGGGAGACACAGGCTCCCACAAGAACTGGTGCTATACCTATCTGCCCAAGGAACCAAATTCATCTCACAAATTGCGGACCAAGAACAAACGGACCTTTTCCATCAGGCTTGGAAAAATGCCGCACAACTCAACCTCCCACAGAGATGGCACGATGCTTGGAGTGAATACTGTGAGGCCCTGATGGAATCACATGTCAGAATAACTGAGGGACCGGACGAAATCATTTGGAACATGGCAGATAGTGGGAGGTATACACCAAAAGAAGGTTATGTTCACATCATATGGCAGAGAAAACCCGAAGTTCTTGAACGCTGGTGGCACAACATATGGAAGCTATCTGCTTCCCCACGCTCAAAACTGTTCACCTGGTGCGTTCTCAGAAACAGAGTACCCACGGGTGAGCACCTCATGCGAAGGGCCCATTTCGGACCAACGAGATGCGTACTGTGCAAGAATGCCAGTGAATCCATAGAGCATCTATTCCTGAACTGTAATGCGGTCCTTCAATTATGGATCAATTTAAAACAGGTTATGAAATTCGCGGGTGAATGGAGAGGAATCGACCTTGTTAATGCATGGATTGATTGGGGGAACAGTCATAAAGGCACCAAACTTGTTAATCTGCCCATAATCATAAATTGGTCCATTTGGAAAGCTAGAAACCAGCTGATTTTCGAAGAGAAAGCTATTCAATGGCCACTTATTGAAGCCCGGATCATATGTGCATATAATGAATTACCTGATCCTCCTCCTCCAAAATCTCGCATTCCATCCCATCCCCCCGCCATTGACAGGGGGACTCCTTGGGAATACTTCGACGGGGCTACAAATGCCCAAAGTAGCGGGGGTGGATTCATACTGCACAAATCTGGAAATCACTCCTATCGCATCAAGGCTGGTTTGGGGGCCGGGACCAACAATTTCGCTGATATAATATCTCTTCGACGTCTGCTTCATTTTTCTTTGAGCCACCAATGTAACAGCATAAACATCTACGGAGATTCACAGATCATTATTAATTGGTTCAACAGCATCACTACATGTCACATTCAAACACTCAATAACATACTTGATGAAGTGCTACAGTTCAAGACAGCTTTTAATCACATCTGCGTTTCTCATATATACAGGGAACACAACCAGGATGCTGATAAACTTTCCAAGGAGGCCACGCTGATGGAGAAAGGACATTGGGAGATAACCGAGATTTTGGAGCAACAAGAGCAAAAGTATTACCACCGCCCATATATAGACCCACAATATCCTACTGTGGGTCTACATGAGAACTGATATCAAATTAGTAGAAAGACAGCAACAATACACAGAACTGTGATTTTTGTAATTTTTGTAAACTGATGGATGCCATAAGGCATCAACTCTTTGAATTATACCGACCATACAACAATATTGTGCAACAGCAGATATATGTATTTATTTTTTGTAAATGTACAGAGATACCAATGACAAATTGGGCATATGCGGCACGCATCTACATATGTAATCTTTCATCTATAATGAAATGTTTACGGATTTTTCCAGTGGAGAAAAATAATGAAAGTATTGATCATAATAATAATAATAATAATAATAAACAAACCAAGGGGTCTGTACAAAAATGGAGAAAATTAAGAAGAAATGAAGAATCTTAGTGATAACCCTAGCCTCCTCAATGAATATATGATGCTTGGTCTTCTCTGCATGTTCAGCCAAAGCTGAAGATTTGGTCCTCCGGTGCTTGATATGGACAACATGTTCTTTAATCCTTTGGTTAATAGAACAACAAGTTTCACCGATGTATGAGGTTCCACAGGAACAAGGGATGATATAAACACCTTTCATATCCATAGGGTTCACGCGATCTTTAACAGACTTAAGAGAACTTGTAATGGTGTTAAGGGGTCTAAAGGTGGATGGAATATCATGCTTCTTCATGATTCTTGCAATCTTTTCCGTCGTCCCTTGGATGAAGGGGAGGTGGAATGGGTTCTTTCTTGACCTTGGGATCTTCGCTCACTTTGAGGAAAGCTTTGACACCTACTGCCTATTATAGCCATTTTGGACAAAAACATTAAGGAGATGGGACTTTTCCTTAGAAACGTAGTCTTCCTCACAAATTCTAAAAGCACAAGTGTCTAACCTCCTGAGAACACCTATCTTCTCAGCAGGAAAATAGTGGGAATTGGCAAGAAGATATTGCTGACCTATCTTCTGAGCAGGAAAATGGTGGGAATTGGCATGAATATACTACTTAGTATGAGTAGTCTTTTTTCAATATACCTCATGGGAAAAAGATCCATTAACTTTCCTAGAAATGAGGACATCAAGAAAAGGAACACTGATCATTGAGATGTTGGGAAAAAAGATCTAACTGTTAAAATTGTATAAGTTTAGTGTTTTGAGTTTTTTAAATATATTGAATAGATTTATTTAAATAATAATTATTTTAATTCAAAACTAAAATATAAACTATTCAATAAACATGGTTACTATTTTTTTTTTTTAAATATTATTTCTATTTTTTTTAAATGGTAGAGAATTATTAAATTTAAAATCTCATCAAAATTCATAAAGATTTTGATTTTTGCTTCATTTTTATTAATTACAACATGGAACACAAAATAGATTCACCTAGATTACCATAATTTCAACGAAAAAAAATATTCACCTAAATTTCCATAATTTCAACATCAAAAAATTGATTCCCTAAATTAAATTTATCACTAAATAAAATTATATAATTTCATAACAGTTTCACCTTTCAACAATCCAAATTTCAATTTCCATATATTTAAACTGAACAACACATACTAACTACTACATAACACTTATTAATATATTATAATTAATAATAATATTTTTTATTTTTTTTAAACAAAAATATATTAAACTACTCACTAATTATTTCCTTTCTGTATTATATATTTATCTTTTATTTTTTAGTTATGGTGTTTACTCCCTTTAAGTTTAATTTCCTTCTTATTATTTATTAATTAATTTTCTTGCCCATAATGACTCTGGTATGTATTCAAAACGATAATATCTTTTACTTTCTTTTAACAAAAATGTATTATACTACTTACTGATCATTTCCTTCATCCATTATATATTTATCTTTTATTTTTTTACTTCTAATGTTTACTGGTGTTTGTTCCCTTCAAGTTTAATTTCCTCCTTATTATTTATTTATTACTTTTCTTGCCCCATAATGACTCTGGTATGTACTCGTACTCAAAACATGGATTAAAAATGATCATGGTAAATAAAACTCTGGAATCATATTTCTCAAATTTTCTAACTTTAAAGAATTAAGTTGCACTGCTATGTTATATCTTTATTTTTAAATTACTGTTTAATAAAATTGAGTTAGCATTGTATTTTTTTTAAGTTTTGGTTTAATTGTTTCATCCAGCTAGGGTCTTTGGTTCAGTCGTTTTATTTTATTTTGAGTTGTGGTCCATAGGATTTTCTCTAAATAGGATCTGAATTTCTACAACTTTCCTAGCAATTTCTCTTGCTAGTTAAACTATAACGTTTCCAAGTGCTCCATTATATTCACATTTTATGCACATGGTTAACACACACGAGTAATGAGCTGAGTGGTGAGTTATACACATGCAAGGGCAGAAACACTAAACGTGTGGGGACTGAGAGAAGCCCTAAGCGTGTAACGGTGGGATACTTCTGTACTATGTGAGTCACGTCAATACTTCTTGTTCTAAACGACTCTAACGCGGAGCACTCTATTTTCATGACCACCAAAGAGGTTGAGACCTATATATCAAGCCAAAAACTTGCAGATGAGACTCCATTTTTATTTGTAGGGTGGATTATTAGTCTTGTAATGAGTTTGACTGGTCTTCCTTGTAATATCTGAAATAGTGAGTAGTAGAGTTTTCATTTCCGTTATGTCTGAGACTTGCGTGAGAAATATCTATTATGAAGCATGATGGAAAAAATAGAAACATGGATGCATTTTGTGGAATGGGTAGAATTGAAAAGAATGAAAATCGTTGGAATTCGTTATTTTCTTTGTCCATATGTACCTTGTGCACCATTTATTTATGCGTTTCCTTTCTCTGGTACAACTGAAACGCGAAACTTCCGGTCTCTTTTTCTTTGTGCATATGTTGCAATGTCTGAGACTTGCGTGAGAAATATCTATTATGAAGCATGATGGAAAAAATAGAAACATGGATGCACTTTGTGGAATGGGTAGAATTGAAAAGAATGAAAATCGTTGGAATTCGTTATTTTCTTTGTCCATATGTAGCTTGTGCACCATTTATTTATGCGTTTCCTTTCTCTGGTACAACCGAAACGCGAAACTCCCGGTCTCTTTGAGGGCATAGTAAGAAGTAATTGTCTTTGACAAGTAAATAGCCATCAAAGCCAAGAATTTAAGGTAATGTTGCTAAATCGACGTGAATTTAATCTTATTTTAAAGTTGGATCTGCTAACTTAGCAACAAAGTCGTCCGTCGACAAACAAAGCATGAGATGGTATGCTGTGAAGGCTAATCATTCAGACGGTTATAGCATAAAGGCAATAGAAAAGACAAAGCATCGGCTCTCGGAGCTGTTAAATACATTGTGAAAAAGATTGTTGACATTAAAGTGGCATCAAAAGAAGGAGGGAAAGGGAAAGTAGTATGAAGTGGACGGAGGAATATTGTGACAATGCTGTTACAATTACAACCCACAGCATAGCGGGGAAAAAAGCACCAGCAAAGTCTTTATAACCCGGAGAATAACAGAGATTATGTAAATCAATAGACCTTCTCGATCAATGGTGTTAACGTTTTTATTGAACTGAAGAAATTGTACTAACGCTGTTAACGTTTTTTTTTAAGGAAGAAATTGTGCTAACGCTGTTAACGTTTTCTTTCAACTGAAAAAATTGTGCCAGTAACAAGCTCTTAGGCACAACACCCATAGACTCAGATCGCTGTTAACTTAGTGTCAAGTTAATGTAGAGGGTATTCTTGCCAGTGTTAGCGGAGAGTTTATCGAAATCAATTTCGTGGGAAGTTTCTTAGTAGCCTCTAATAATTTTTGTTTAAATATGGATAGAATTGATTTGATTAAATTTAAAAGCAATTTTACAATATAATTGATTTTATTAATTTTTTAATATTTTAAAAATAAGTTAATTAATAATAAATTATATAATTTTTAGTGTAAAGAACATATATTTTTATTTTTAAATTCAAGAGATAGAATTTTTATAAGTCAAATGTTGCATATGAAAATTATTTATTTTGATTTTATGTTTTAAAGTAAGGATTTTGTTTTATAATTTAATTACTTTTGTTTATGTCAAGCAGACGTAATTCATCCCTTTCAACTTAGATATTAAAAATTAAATATCCATAAAGTTAAAAGACTAAAAAAGTAATGGCCACATCAATATTTTTATATATAAAAGTTATAAGTATAAATATATTATTATTATATATTATAATATTATATATATATATATATATATATATGAAATTTTAAAATTTCATAGGCATATATTTTTAGGAAAATAAATTACATGAATTTTTTCCCGTTAAACATATAATCAATTTAATGGTTTCAAAAATAATCTCTTCTGAGAATAAATTTCTTCAATCACAACTAAAAATCAAAATTTGCTTTATCACAATCTAAAAGGAGATTAATAATTTGTATATTTGTCTTCAATATAAGATTCATTTAATAATAACTGCCCTCAATACAAAAGTTATGGAGAAAAATTATGGTAAAAATTCACCTAAATTTTTTTCAACCCCCAATCATGAATGAATATCAAGATATTTAAAAATGTATCAGTGACCATTTGTTCATCAAACGCTATCATTGGATTTGGATTTCATGTAACTAACCTAGATTTACAAGGATTTGCACACCCTTATCCATATACATAAACCTAAAATTGCTTATTTGAACCCTACTTAAAAATATATTTAGAAACGGCTTGTTATTCAAACGCTAACATGAGATTTCATGTAACGAACTATTGGATTTTATATAACACACCTAAATTTGCGAAGATCTGCACTTCCCGAAGTGCACTTCCCTCATTCATATGCACAAACATAACATTGCTTCCTAAGATTATTCTAACAAGGTGAAAGTAATGCAATCTATCCTTAATTAAATAAATAAATATATAAAATAAATATCCTAACTAATTAATTTTAAATTAACTAATATTCAAAAATCTCTATACCTGAATATCCTTTCATTACTAAATTATTATTTAATTAACTAAAATAACATACGGTTGACTACAAGTTATAATGTATTTGTTTTTGAAGGAAAACAAGTTATAATGTATTTGTTGTTGAAGGAAAATAAAAATTAAGTGATAAACCAATATTTATATTATCATAGCAATATTAAGTCCAGCTGAATCCATGATATATTTTCACTTTCACGCCACATTAATGTTGGTCAAATAAGTCGTAAACGACGACTGAGAAGTTACAGTCGAAGAACTCACATTCCACAACTTATTCCTTAACATTTTAAATTTAAAAACAATAACAAATACATTCCACAACTTAATCTTAATTAAGTCATCTTTGTAAGCGGATCATATCACGATATCCAGTAATAGCATCATCAATATATATCTATATCTATATCTATATAATATATTCGTTGAATCTGTTGATTCAATTTCTTGTAAGGAAACTATAGTTAACCTTGGTAGTTTTAACTGTTGTTAATTATGGTGATAATTATTATTTTGCTAACATGTTCTGTGTTTTCATATGGTGTACACTGGATCACAGTTATCCCGAGCATACCGTTTGCTGTGTAACGTATATAATAATTGATAATTATGGAAATCTCCAGATCATCATCGAGGTTAACCTTGGGTTGAGATTGATTTATATCAATATTTTAAATTGCATCCAAAACCGAGAAGAATCAGAACTTTTGGTTCAAGGTTTTAGAATTGATTTATATCAATATTTTAATTTTCATCAAAAACCCAGAAGAATGTTGGACACCTAATCCTAAATGGGTTAGTGTGGAAGCTGAATAGACTAAGTAGTCCAAGAGACCTTGGGATGTGGAACCCAACGGTCACATGTTGTACTATAAATGTATATCTCATGTTAATAAAAAAAGGTACTCTCATGATTTATCATTCATATTGTTCTTGCTCCCATATGTGTTTAACATGGTATTAGAGCAGGCGTATTCCTGCCCTGCATAATTAATTTGAGCCATTTGTTGTATGGCCTTTCTGTGCAGTTTATTTCTGCCATATTCCTCTATACAGACCTGCGCCCTGTCTGCCATATTCGCTTGAACGATGAAACATTCCTCTGCCTGATACTACCAGCGCTGCGCCCTGTCTACCATATTCGCTTGAACGATGAAACATTCCTCTGCCTGATACTACCAGCGCTGTCCAAGCTATTCTGACATGTCTGTCTGCCATACCGACGCTCTCTTCTGGGTTACTTACGACCTCTGTCTTTTAGAGTCCTCACCCTTGAAATTATACGTGTGCTCTCTGTCCATAAGCATTTCATGGTAATTTTAGTACTGTTCTGTCTGTCATTTTTTCGCTGGTCTTGTCTGTCATATGCGTTTTATTTCTGAACACTGGCCTGAACGCTGCTCCTGTAGCTGCTCCACCTGCATACAAAACGCTGCTCTCTGCATACAAAACGCTCCTCTCTGTCTATTATTCACCTGTGATTCTCTATTATTCTCTGCTATTATTCTACGCATAACTGACCTCTCTACGCTCTCTGGTCTCTCTGCCTGATATTGGTGTAGGTTTGTCACTAAGATTCATAATATGCATGACGGTTATGTAATCCTGCACTCAGGATTCACCTTAAGACAAGAAAATCTGGAGATTCATATTTGCTGATCTAAATCATAAGGGAGGGCCGACCTATCTTAAGGCTGACCTATCTTTTGTTAGTGGAAGAATGCAGACATAAACCTGGAAGAACGGATATTCAGGATCTATCAAGAATGGATTAGTGCGCCTACGCTGAGGGAGAATAAAAGGGCTTTCAGATCATATGTTGTTATGAACCAGCGTCAGACAGACGATCCTTTGTAGTTCCAGTGCATGTTTGAAAAGGGAATTTTGAGTAACACATCGATATTTGAGCAAGTGTTGATCTGGGAGGTGATATGACTACTCAAAAACAGATTTGTGATCATGTTTCCAAACATCTTTAGTCCCTTCATGAAAATTTGTAACAACGCTTGGTGTGCTACCTAGAGTTGTTGTGGCGTAGTGAGAGCAGTCGAACGGAGGTGTTGTGGCTGAAGGGTTGCTGCCTGGAGATGTTGAATGCGTGAGGGTGTCGAAGGAGCTCCTCTCCTCTATCTTGTTGTGGCTGGTGCATTGAAGTCGGAGGCGTTATGACTGTGACATGGATTACTTCTCCTGCACGAATGGAATGTATGTTGGTATTTTAATCATCCCTGCAAACCACCATACGTCGTTGCACAGTCACTAGACGTTGTGTATATGTTGACTGCGTTTAATGGTATTACATTGACATGGTATCTATGTTGAATGCATTTGAATAATAACATTTGAATTGCTTCAAATAATAGCTGTTCAAAGCTGGAAGCCGTTGAAGCCATATAAACCTACATCAATTTTGGATGCCTTGAATTGTGCATTAGAATTGTTTCATTATGTTGCGAGTTGCTTTTAAACGGTAGTGCATTGAATTGAAGGATACCTCAATACTAGTCTTGAATGGTGATTTTTTTTAATGGTCGTATTGAAATCCGTGAATAATAAAAATTATGTGGTATATGAATGGTGATTGAAGTAGTAAGAGTGTTGAGAAGATCCATGCGTTTCGTGTTGAGAATATATGAATGGTGACGAGCACATTCCATATATTCTTGCAGAAAATGATCTTGAATGTGATGATTTGAGATCCATTTGTTTTTTCGGATTCAGGAACTTGTTGCTGATCTAGCAACCCTTGATAAGTCGGCTGTCGATGCTGAGTTTCTTCTGAGTTTATGAAAGTTACTAAAATCTCCCGCTTCCTTTGATTTTGTTTCAACACTGTTGTTTTGTCTCCAAAGTGAACCTGATTCTTTGGGCTTGCAGTCCTCTCTTGAAGGAAGGATTGATAAATTCCCCAATAATTCAGTCACACGATCCAGTGCAGATGTAGACATTGATTTTGAAAGAGTGTCTGCACCTCCTCCATATTTGCTTTGCACCTTTAATGAAAAGTCTGTAACATCCAGCAACAACAATTTAGCCTCAAAATAGTGTGCTAATGCCTTTGCAAGCATTTGTAGGTATGGTTCTGCAGGCCCTGACAACAAAATTACACGACTAGCCGGAGACAAGTTTCTTGTGTGTTTGGAAATTTCAGCTTGATTAAAATGAAGATAAGCAGCATTAGTCAATAGCACCCTTGTTTGATCACTGAGATAATATGGGAATTCATTGAAAGTAACATTACTGTATTTTCCTTGAATGACCTGCTTGGCGAGAACCATTCATTCTTGATAGGGCAAGAGCCATTCATTCTTGGAGGCCGAAAGCATTTCCTTATTTGAATCCAAGGGCATATATTATGTAGGAGTTCCAGATGCCTGGAAGACCGAATTCTTCATCATTTTAGGAGGCTGAGATTCATTGGGGATCATTTGTACCACTGCTAAAAGATCAAGGGCGCATTGAGTAAGGACAAGGTCAAGCCTTTCATTGATTCAAATAATGTTAAATTGAATATTAAAACATGGGCACATTGTTTCGTTGAATTTTGGTCATATATGAATGATGTTTATTGGGTTGATGAGCATTTGAATGATTTGAGTCATTGGGTTTAAGAAATAATGAATTTTCCTGCTGATGAGTAGATATTAGAATTGAGATAATTCCATATATGATGGCTTTTAATGAAAGTATGAAATCAATGGTGAATGATTTTGAACCACATAAAAGATAAGCTTTCGCATGAAAATGGTATAGTTGTGAAATTGCCAGCTATTGAGGTTTTTGATTTGGGTAAAAAGCTGAGATGCATGTTACTAGTCCGTTTTAAAGAACCTGGATACTCGGAACTTGTTGTTGATGCTGATTTGAAAGTGAAGGAGTACTTGAAGGATCCAAGCAAGTTTGCAGTTGCTGCTGCTCCAGTGTAGCATTGTATTTAAAACTCATTATAGTGCATTGATTCCTTGATTCCACTACTGCATAAAGAGTCTGGTGAGCTGATTGTAATCTTTTATGTTGCACACTGATCATTTGCTGACATTTATAAAGGATATTGCAGTGACATTGAATTGTGAGTTATTTTTGCTTCTTCCTCTCTGGTTGATAGTTGTGATCAATTTCTTTAACGTATAAAATAATGAAGAAAATGACCAGACTTGATAATGCATTAGAGTTGTTAAATACTCTAATACATTCCACTCTTGATGAGATGGTTAAGATCAACAAAACCTCTCTATTCAATATTAAAATATGTCTAGAAAATGCACATGAGCATATTGAGTTTTTTCAGCTTGAGACAAAGCTACAACAAGAAGAATTAAAACAGAGGAGTCATCATTTTGAACCTGTTTCTGTTCAGAATAATGAAATAGACTCCCATAAATAGAAAGACAATATTGTTGAAGCTCATTAAGATCCAGTGCCCAATAAAGCAGCAATTGTACATGCAGATGAAGAAACTCAGTCTGCACTTCCCAAGCCCATCATTAGACATTGGGAACAACTTGTCGACAACAAGCATAGAACTGGTCTTGGATATGACAAGGACTTGTCCTTTCATATTCCAGACTACGCCAAGCCCATTCAGTTTTAGAGTGTTGGATTCATTCATGACAATTCACCTACTCCTCAAGAGAGTTCAACTTCAGCTATTCCAGACTCTGCCCTTCTTCCACAACGACAACAACAACAACAGCAGATTGTAAAATGCCAACACTGTGACCGAGTTTGCCATCTGAAAGATCACTGTTTTGATCTTCATCCATGTAAGCACTGTCATAAAACCAACCATTCTTCACACAGATGCTTCATAAACAAACTTCCTGCAAGAACAAATATTCATCTTGGATGGATCGCTTCTTGGCAATTGGCATCAGCAGCGAAGAAGATATTCCAAACACATGTCAGAACTTGTTCCAGAATATTGAATAGTCTTGCAGTTGAGTTTTCTCCATCATCTCACCTTGTATCTGACAGGGGGGGAAACAATGGTCATCTACAAGCTTCAAAGTCACATCAAGCGAGTCTGAGCCACAACCTGCCAAACCAGTTTCAGAGTTGTAGCCAGAGACAAAGTTGCCCCTGAACATGCCTTCAGTTGGCAATCTGGGACACTTCCTCTATCAGAAGACTTCAGCTTCTTGCTAGTTTTGGAAGAATTCAAGGAACAAAATTGAGAACACTTCCTCTAGAAGAAGACTCCAGCTTCTTGCTAGTTTTGGAAGAGTTCCAGGAATTGCATTAAGCATTCCAGAGTTGTTGCTCATCCTTAAACCATCACAGGTTGAGACTTCCCTTTTTAGGTTGAAGTTTTCCCTTTTATGCGAGGTGAGGCCTCCCTTTCATGGTTGAAGGTTTCCCTCTTTAAAACAATAGGATTACTTCCTCTAGCAGAAGACTTCAGTTTCTTGCCAGTTTTGGAAGACTTCCTGGAACTGCACTAAGCGTTCCAGTGTTGGTGGTCATCCTTAACCACTGCCCTTTATACCAACATTTCATAGAGCACATTCAGCCTAGTGTTTCCATGCATTTTTTGCACATTTTGTATTACAGCTCTCTTCTTGGACTCATACATAACCCTTCGAATTAAGGGGGGGAATGTCGGACACCTAATCCTAAATGGGTTAGTGTAGAAGCTGAATAGACTAAGTAGTCCAAAAGTCCTTGGGATGTGGAACCCAACGGTCACATGTTGTACTATAAATGTATATCTCATGTTAATAAAAAAATTACTCTCATGATTTATCATTCATATTGTTCTTGCTCCAATGTGTGTTTAATAGGTTCATCAAGGTTTTCGAGTATTTACTCTTATAAGATCGATAATTTTCATTAGTATATGATTTGGCGAACAGTTATCCTTAATGTACATGTACATATAATATCTTTATTATGGTAAAATACCAATAGAATTCATTCATCAATGATATATATTGAATGAATTTCCAATGAATTATATTAAATATTGGGTACCCTAATTAACTGGATAAAAATAAATTGAAGATAGATCCCCTCAGATTTGAAAATTTTGAATACTGATAAACTTCCTATTTCCGTACTAATACATTAGTTACACAACAATTTCAATTAGATAATAATTACGATATCTACAATTACATCTTACTCTTGCATCTTTGGTTCCAGTTTTTATGGAATGGATATTTCAATTCTAGCTACCACCATCTCTATGCATTTTGTATGTTATTCCAAAACGAATCTATCATTCTGCAAACAGTTAATTTTAGTTGATTAACTACCTAAGGTTTTAAATTTGGAGATAAATATTCACCTTATAAGTGCCTAAAGGCCGGACTCTTGGGATCCATAGAACGTTGACTCCATATTCCAAAACCAATCTATCATTGTGAAAAGAATTAATTTTAGTTGATTAACGACCTAAGGTTTTAATTTTGGAGATAAAGATCCACCTTATTAGTGTGTAAAAGGTGGATTCTTGCGACCCATAGAACGTTGACTCCATATTAATCTTTTATCTGCATTTAATTTTTAGCTAAAGTTTTAATGTAAGAAAACAATTTTATATTATGTTAATTTTAATTTGTTCAATAAGATTTTGAGTCTTAGGGCAAGAGGTGTCCTAATCTAATTTTCAATCCCAAAGTTTAGGACATTTTAAGTTAGGTTAGCATTCAGGCAAGTAATTATAATTTTTGGTTTGGCTACCATTCATGTGGATAATTGTAAATTCGAGATATCTAAATTTTCATAATATATTATTACATTGGAATAAATTAAACATATTAGTGATGTTAGATACTCTAGCCATTCTCAAAAACCTCCTTCACCTACTTCTTGACACCTCCTTACTACATTTAGCACAACTACACCACCTATTCCCACTTATCAATATATCAAACACACATAACAATTTACACTAAGACATGTGCATAGATACTCCTATAGCTTTTCCATGTACAATTCCCAAGGAAAATGATCAACCAGCCCTCTATATTGAAAAGATTCTAGACTAGTGAGTGAAAAACCATTACTAGAATCCCTTTTGCTAATTTCAGATAAGGCAACAAGTGCAACGCAAAAATGCTCACATGCTTTTGTCCTATAATTTTTCTGCCTACCATTATACAACTGTTGTAGCTAGCATATACCTTTGAGAACTTCAAATTGTCAAGTTCTATGTTAGCATATAGCTCCTAGAACTTCAAATCTTCAACTTGTCAAGGTTTGTGCTTCACAAAGCTGGTTGATTTGTCAAGATTTGTGCTTCACAATGATGCTTGATTGCCTACTCCAAATATTTATTTCAGGAGTGGATGACATCCAAACAATTCAAAAATTGGAACATTGAAACATGTGCTCCTCTACGATCAACACACTATTTAATTGCATGCTCCAACTAAAATTTTAGGATTGGAGTTCTCACTTGAGCATAGAGTGGAATTTGTGGAAAAGAAATGTACTGATGTGGGTGCATTGGGTGTATGTACAAGCTCAAAGTTGGCTGAAATACAAGCTCAATGTACTAATTTGGGTGCATTAGCTACAGGTACAAGTTCAAATTTGGATTAAATACAAGCTTAGCGTGAGGATGGGATGAAAATATATATGGTAAAATGTTGTATATCTAAGTCATTGGGGTTTGTAAGAATTTTAATATTAGATATCATACATCCTATTTTTCATGCTTGGTGTCAGTTACATATTTGCTTGCTTGTACCTCTCTATTCCCATGAATAAATTGGAATACTTTAGAGCTACATTCACAATAATGATATAAGAGGTTGATTGGGAAATCTAGAGATCTTTCTCTTTATTACTAGTAGAAATGAAGGGGATTATATCATCCCTTTAAGCTTGACACTGGAAATAGAAATTTGTTTATTCTTGTCCTTCCTAGTTGTCCATGAATTTGTACCTTATTAAAGGATCAACCTAAATGTTTCTACTCTGGGAAGGGATTTATAAAAGGATTAAACTCAATCTTAAGAAGAGAGTTTTCTTTCAATTTAGGGGTTTTATAAATCATAGTTACTCTGTTCCATTAGATACCTCAAATTAATCTATTTCCTACTAATAAAGACAAAATATCCATATTAGTCATTGGAAGCCATGATTGTGCCTTTAAATAGTTGCCTGTTTGAGCCATAGGTTGTGCCCATGAACATTTATGCTTAGATTTAAAAAAAAATGAAAAAATACTAATGAATGAACTTAATGATGCATGAACAAAGGCTTTTGTTGTAGATATTTACCAAATGGAATGAGGAGCCCAAGACGAGCTAGGGAAGATATGGTAGTTGAGAAAGCAAAGTAGGATAGACAGAACTAGTACCTGAAAATGAAACATAGCTAGAATGAGGTCCTTATAACGCATCCCTACTTGTTTGAGATGTGGAATCAGTAGTTTCAGGTGGTCTTGCAGTGGCCTTTCCCTAGACAGACACCTTCTGAAGAGACTCTCCCTCACAAGTCTCTAGTTAGTGCATCAGTGACTTGCCCCTATCTCACCTCTCACACTAGCTGGAAACATTTAAACAAATTCCTTAGCTCAACTAATTCAAACTAGCTTGGAGGTTTGTGGGAGGTTTTAGCATTCCAGATCCATTGAAACCCAATTAATGGCCTCATCTTGATGGAGGCATATTGCAGTGGGATAATTGTTCCATTGTTGTACAAATCCTTTGAAGGAAGTTGGAATTAGGAGGAAGAGGATGAATTTTTGGCTTACTTTTGTTGGTTCTTGAAGATGGATTGCGCAAATGCAAAACAAGGTGGTAGGCTTGAATAGAGCTGAATGACTTCAAAGTGAGATATCTACTATTTTTTTTTATAAAGCCTTTGCTATCAAATCCTCATTTCTTATTTTATAAGAATTTCCTAATTTTATTTCTTTCACTTTAGGCATTCATAGTACATACCCTACTTTAGTAATCTCAATTATAATCTTTCAAATATGTTTGTATAGGTTATTCCAACCTACAAATATAATACTAACATTAACATATTTTTTTTATTTATTTCTCAGTATATACACCTTTTCAAAAAACGTATCTCATATAAAAAATAATTCTTTTAATGTTTTTCATATTTATTTTTTCCTATTAATATTTTGATTATTAAATTTGTTTTGAAGAAGATACATTCTCTTTTCTTAGTCCTTGTGGAAGGGTATGTAGAGACTTTGGAAAGGTATGTAGGGAAGTTGAAGTCTTATAGTAGGTTTTATGTGTTCCAATGTATTATTTTGTTTGATGCAATATTTTATATTTAAAATTTTGGATTAAACTAATTGAAATGTTTGGGTTAAACTGAAATTGAATTATGATACATGAGATGACATTTTTTCAAAGTTTCATATAGTACATGAAAACAAATTTTGGGTACAGGAAGTTTCATATAATACATGAAATAAGAAAATTAAGTACTCCATTGCTTTCACCATTAACCAAATCGGTGCAACACCTTGAGCACTAAACCAAGAACATATTACATAGTCTAAGACCATCCATCCCCCAACATCTAAGTTTGATCGAGAGCTTGATACTTCACTGGAGGAGTAAGGAAATATGGCTAAGGAAATAGGGTTATTGATGGAGGATTCAAGTCAATGTTGATGTTATTCAAACAACCATGTATGAATTTTTGATAAAAAAATATTATAAATTGATGTTTTCAATAAATTTACAAATTTTCATTCAAAGAATTCCATATTAAAATTTCAGAAATTGAAGATTATAACTAGAAGGCTTCAATATATTTACAAATTTTGATTTTGTAAGGAATATTGTAGAATTTTAAAATAAATTTATTTGTAACCCTTGAAATATATCTTTGCAAATTGGATAAACAAAGGAAAATAACTTAGCACTCTCCTTCACATCCCTACAAAAATATGCCTCTCACTCTCCTGCAAAAATATCCCTATAAAAATCTCTATAGAATAAAAATTTAATATAGTAAAACAAAATAGAGTATTTAACATGATAAAAAAATAGGGATGGAACATATTTCCTATTATCGCAATATCTTTACAAATTGCATGGAAAAAAACAAATAACTTAGATCCATTTTAAAGTGTAGGAATTTACAAGGCAAATTCCTTAGATTGAATACCAAAGGACACCGCTCACAAATAGATCACAGATCAGTACACCAGTATTCTTGATGTGGTTAAACCCCTCAAAGAGGGAAACCATCCACGACCTGAGCCAACGCGACCACTTTAGGCAATATTATTAATGCAAAAGAAATAAAATTTACATAAGCTTCTCTCCAAAATGGTCTCAGACAAATGACCCTCCATGCTCTTTAAATAGAGATCATGGACAATTCAGGTGTTAAGCCATGTATCAAGTATCAATAATACCAAGGAGATAATGAGCCGCCAGATCACTTCATGTCTAGAACATATCATGACCATTAGATTCTAAGTTACAAAAAGTACATACTAAAGAAACACACTTTACCTAACTATACACTAGACCATGTTATACTTAATTATTTCCTATGTGCCAGAATATCCTAACATTCCCCCTTAAGAACAACTTTGGATAGGATTGAAGGATGTACAAAGATGACACAATATGAGAAGGAAGGAGGCATTAGAGCCTATCCCCCCGTAATGAAAACTTCCTGAACTCCAACTATAAATCAAATTCTATTAAACTTCACCTCCGTGAGAACCTTTGTAAAGATATTTGCAACTTGATCATCAGTTGAACAATATTGCACTTCAAGAACATGGTCATGAATGAGCTTTCTAGTGAAGTGCATGTGTAGTTCAATGTGTTTGTTGCGCTGATGTTGGACTAGATCTTTCCATAGTTGAATGGAACTTTGATTATCACACCAAAGTGTAGTCAGATGCTCTGCTAAAAACAAAAATTTAACAGGATTTGACAAAGCCACAAGGCTTCCTAACTAGCTTCAATGGTGCCACGATACCCTGCTTCTGCTGAAGAAAGAGAAATGGCACTTCGTTTCTTGCAAGTCCATGTAACAGGTCTACAACTAAGAGTGAAGACATAACCTGCAATGGACTTCGGATCATCAGGGTCACCAACCTAGTCAAAATCAATGAAACCAACCAATAGAGGAGATGCTCTTGCACTGTAATGAATCCCAAACTAAACTGTACCTCAAACATAACAAAGTATTCTCTTATATGCTTTCGAATGGATTTCATGTGGTATGTGCATAAACCGAGAAAGAAGGCCAACAATAAAGGAAAGGTTAGGATGGGTATGGGTCAGATACAAAAGTTTTCCAACAAGCTTGCAGTATAAGGTAGCATCAACTTCAGGGGAAGTATAAGTGACTGAAAGTTTGACTTGAGATTGAAAGGGAGAAGGGGTTAGCTTGCAGTCTTCCATTTGAAAACGACATAGAAGATCACATGCATACTTGGACTGAGAAAGTGAAATACCTTCTTTGGCTTGCAAGACTTGAAGATCAAGAAAATAATGCAAGTGTCCTAAGTCCATCATTTCAAACTTCTTTTTAAGGCTAGAATTCACATGGTTTATAAGGTTGGGATCACTACCAGTAAGGATAATATCATCAACATAAAGAAAAATAATGATTAGGGACTTATCCACTTTCTTGGTGTAGATACTATTGTCAGAATGACACTTACAAAAGAGAGTATCTTAAAGAAAGCTATCAATTTTGGCATACCAAGCCTGAGGGGCTTGCTTGAGACCATAAAGGGATTTCTTAAGCTGACATACAAGGCTAGAGTCTTTTTTTATAAAGCGGGAGGTTGTTCCATATATATTTCTTCATGCAAGTCCCCATGTAAGAAGGCGGATTTAACATCCATTTGATGGACTTCCCATTTGAAAGAGGAAACAAGGGAAAGAAAAGGCTGGATAGATTTAATTTTGGCAATAGGGGAGAAGGTTTCAGTATAGTCAATGCCTTCAACATGTGAAAAACCCTTAGCAACAAGACGAGCTTTATGTTTATCAACTTTCCCATCTAGTCCAAACTTGGTTTTGTAAACGCATTTGCATCTAACAAGTTTTTGTCCATTTGAAAGAGGAACAAGGTCCCATGTATCATTTGCCAATAATAAACGATATTCTTCATTCATAGCTGCATCGAAATCTAGATGGCATGAAGCTTCTACAAAGGTGTCAGGATCATAATTCGTTGAAACTTGAGCCAGTAAGGAAGAGGCTCTATCGAACTGAGAACATGTACGATGCCAATCTGTAGGATCACCTGCAAGTGCACCTGTTGCATCCCGAGTAGCGTGGACCCATTTTGGAAGCTGAGGAGTTGAAGGAAGATCTCGAGAATGTGGGGGAGGATTTTCATCCTCGTTGTCATCATCTGAAGAGGGAATATTTTCAGAAGTAGAAGAGATAAAGAGAGGTGGCACATCTGTCGAAATAGGCTTGTAAGCTTATATATTTTCATCAAAATTTACATGTCTTCTAATGATTATATTTTTGGAGTTAGGTTGAAGAAGTCTATATCCTTTGACATCTTCAGAATATCCAACGAAAATACATTTTTCACTCTTAGGTTCTAAGGCTTTATGTTTCTCATCTGGAATATGGGCCCATGCTTCACTTCCAAAAACACGAAAGTGACTTACATCTAGTTTAATTGACCTCCATGCTTCCTTTCGAGTAAGATTCGCTAAAACCTTTGTAGGAGTGTGACTTACTATGTAATTTACATAGTTAATTGCTTATGCCAAAAAATTAACACTAAGTCCTTTAGATTGAAGCATACAATTAGCCATTTCCTTTAAGGTGTGATTCTTCTTTTCAGCTACAACATTTTGTTGTGGAGTATATGGAACAATATGTTACAATTTAATTCCATGCTCAATGCAAAAGTTGATGAATTTTTGTTAACATATTCTCCGCCATTATCACATCTTAGCTTAAGAATTTGATGTCCGGATTGTTTCTCAACAAAGGCCTTAAAGACCAAGAAAATATTAAAGACTTCACTCTTGAGTTTTAAGAAGTATACCCAAGTGCGTTTGGAGAAATAATCAATGAGAGTTAAGAAATACTTGTAAGCAGAGAATGAAAAAACTAGAAGTGGACCACATAAATCACTATGTACAAGCTATAAAGGGGCTGAGGCGTGCCAAGAGTCACATTTTTCAAAACTATCCTAATGATTTTTTCCAAGTACACATCCGAAACAAACACTATCTTTGCAAGATACCATAGGAAGACCTGTCACCATATTTTCTTTACATAGATTTTCAAGGGAGCGATAGTTCAAGGGACCAAATCATTCATGCCAAAGTTTTCTCACTTCATTATTATGAGCAACAGATACCGATGGAAGAGTTGAGGACCCAAATTTGTCAAACTTATACAACCTTATAGAATCATCAGCAATCAAAGTCGCTAAAATCTTTCTAGGATCTCTTAGGTCCTTAATTACAACATCATGAGGTGAAAAATTGATGGTTTTACCTCCACTTGAATGAGTTATCTGATATATAGATAGAAGGTTGTAGGATAAGGTAGGAACAGATAATACATGATTAAATTGACCATTGTTTATATTAATAGTTCAAGTCCCTACAATACTAAGAGAAATATCGTCACCAACACATATTTTTTTGGTGTTACGATCATTTAAAGAAGAAAACATGGATTTGTTTTTGGTCATGTGCTAAGAAGCTCTAGAATCAACGAGCCACTCATGAGAATGAGAATAAGAAGATACATTTAGTGCATAACCAGACCGAGATGCTTAACAACCACATGCAGAAAGTGTTATTCCTAAAGATGAAGTTGAAGTTAAAGAGTACTCCAAATGGATGTCATGCTTCTTCATTGGTGCTTCCAAGGCTTACATCTTCTTAAAGAATTTGGATTCTAAGTGGCCATCACGATTACAAAAGTTGCAATGTCTATAAATATTCTTCCCTTTGTTTTTATTTCCCTTATCATTTTATTGAGTTGATTTTTCATTTTGATACTAAACTTTCTTAAGACCCTTGTTTGGTTTAGGACCATTCTTTTTAGGATGCTGTTTCTTAGGATTCTTTGAACTTGGTTGTTGCTTGGCTGCTAAGGATTTCTTAGAAGAGATTCTAGTATGAGGAAGACCAAGATGTAAGATTTTTTATGGTTCTCTTATTAAAGAATCACAAAAGGCATCAAAAGAGGGGGACTTGTAGTCATTTCCTTAAGAAATAAAAGTTTCTCTAGTGGAATGGAAGGTGGAAACAAACACAGAGTAGGATGGTCCTAACTTGGTAAGAATGGAATAGATAAGGCTACCATCTTCCTTCTCAAACTCAACACCTTCCAAGAGAAGTATAAGGGTCTTGAACTTGGACCAAAAATCTTCAATGGAAGAAAAATTATTGGAGTCCAAAGTAAGCAAATTATTTTCTAGTTGATGAGCTGTAATTTCATTTTTAATTCCAAAAATAGTACTGAACTTTTTCATTGCTTCATGAGGGGTATCAATTTATGCGATATGGAATCTAAGTTCTGGAGAAATAGACATCCCTATCAACCCACGTGCTTGATCTTGCTTATTTTCCCCTTTGGCTAGCTTATATTCATCTTTAGGTTTAGACTCTTGGCATGTGGCTATTTTGTAAAGACCTTTACTTCTAAGTAAATCCACCATGTAGGATAGCCATTGGAAGTAGTTGGTGTTGTTAAGAATAACTAGGCATGGACTTTATATTTTAAAAGAAACTAAAGTTGTAGATGATGAAACTAAGTGTTCCAACGGAAATATCTTTAAAAAATAGGATGATTAAAAAAATGGCTCTAAAAATGGATTTCAAATGAAAAAGTTATGCCTTTTTGAAGAAAGGTTGTTGAAGATGCCAAGAAACTACTTGAATGTTTGGAAGTTGATGATAATGTTATTTAGAAAAAATTCCCCCCTTTTTTCCAAACTTAATCTAATTAGGTCACTTTAAAAAAACTAATAACTCTATGTGACCCACTTTTATAAATAAGTGAAAGTCACTTTTACAATGTTACTTTATGAACTATCCACTAAATTGTAACTTAAATAAAAGATAAAGTGACTCACTTTTTATAATGGGTGAGAACACTTTTACATAAAGTAACTTTAAAACATAAGTTACACGTGATTTCTGAAAAAGTAACTCGACAAAAAAAAATACTTGAACGTAAGACCTCTATTCTCATAAAGTAACTTTAGACCAAGTGAACTAGTTAAAAGATTTAGTAATTGTTGGAAAGGAGGAGGGGGTTATTTTTTATTTTTTTGTTGTCAGAGGTTTGGGATGCATGCTTACTTGAAAAACCCATTTTGCCTACAAAACAAAAAAACAACCGTACAAACCAAACAAACAAACAAAATTATGCAAGCTTACAACTTAAATTTAGATTTGGGGTTAGTTCCCCATAAACTAGATATTTTCCTCAATGTTTTTGATTTTCCGAGATCGCACTAAGGCACAACGGAAAATAGCATACACATGAGAAAAATCATTTTTTTCTTTTTTTGGTTTTCCCAGATCGCAAAGAGTCAAGGGAAAGGAGAATACATAGAAATGAAAGGTATAAATTCGATAATAAGATAATTATAGATGACTACCAACCAAAATAAAGCGAGATAAATAACTATAACTGTAAACAAATACTATATGCCTCCAGATCTGAAAAATGACATAACTAGGGCTACTGAAAGCCTTTTTACGTGAGACAAAAGGGGTTCCTCACTAGAACAGATGCTCCTAACACAATGGAGTAGTCAGCTCAACCTGAAAGCGATTAGAAACAATAGATATAGGAAAATACAGTTGGAAGCAGTTGTATCAACTTTGGATTTGGATCACCAATGGATGCGACGCTCGAATGGCTCTGATACCATGTAGGGATTTACAGGGTAAGTTCCTTAGATTTAACACTAAAGGACATTGCTCTCAAACATATCATAGATTAGTACACCAGTATTATTAACGTGGTTAAAAACCTCAAAGAGGGAACCAATCCATGGCCTGAGCCAATGCGACCACTTCAAGTAATATTATTAATGCAAAAGAAAGAAAATTTACATAAGCTTCTCTCCAAAACGGTCTCAGACAAATGACCCTCCATGCTCTTTAAATAGAGATCATGGACCAATCGGGTGTTAAGACACAAATCAAATATCGATAATACCAAGGAGAGAATGAATCATTAGATCACTTCATGTCTAGAACACATCCTTATACAAAACCTTTTCATTGAATATGACATCTCTGCTCCTAAAGATTTTGTGTTTTTCATAATCATAAAAGTGATAACCAAAATCATTAACACTGTATCCAATAAGGTACATTTCTTTGATTTTTCCTCAATCTTTCTTCTATTTTCTTTATTAATGTGGACACAGGCTTCACAACCAAAAGTCTTTAAAAATAAGTAGTTTACCTTTTTACTTGTCCATGCCTCCTATGGAATACCAACATCCAAGGAGCTTGAAGGCCCTCTGTTTATTAGATAAACAACAATATCTATAGCATCTACCCAAAATTGTAATGGTAATGCTCCATGCAATCTAATGCACCTTGCACACTCCATGATTGTCCTGTTTATCCTTTCTGACACACCATTTTCTTTTGGTGTTCCTGGAACTATCTTCTCTATGTAAATTCCATTCTCTGAACAGTACCTATCAAACTCTTTGGTACAATATTCCCCTCCATTTTCTAATCTGAGACACTTCAACCTTTTTCCTGTCTCATTTTCAACCAAAGCTTTCCATTTCTTGAAAGTATCAAATACATCAGATTTATTTTGAATACAATAAATCCAGGGCTTTCTGGTTGTATCATCAATAAAAGTAACATAATAAGAAGAGCCGCTAAGAGATGATACCTGAGTAGGACCCCATACATCTCTATGCACAAGCTCTAATTTTTCGCTCTTCTTTTCTCTCCCAACTCTGAGGAATCTAAATATCTTCTATTTTTCATAAATGCAATTATTGCAAAAGTTTAGATCAATATGCTTCAAACCTGAAAACAAATTTCTTGAGTGAAGAATCTGCATCCCCTTCTCACTCATGTGTTGAAGCCTATGATGCCACAATGTCATATCTAATCCTGTAGAGGTTAAAGCACTAAAAAAATTAGAAATACCATTGCATAAATATAATGTACCAACCTTTTCTCCTTTTTCTATTACCAGGGATCCCTTAGTGACCTTCCAGGTTTTATCTGTAAAAGTAGTCACACAGCCTTCAGTTCCCAACTGCCCTAATTAAATTAGATTTTTCTTCAAATCTGGAACATGCCTTAACTCCTTCAATAGACATTGATTTCCATTCTACTGTTTTATGAAAACCGTAACCATTCCAATGATTTTATAGTGTTTATCATCACCCAATTGAACTAGTTCAAAATCTCCTTGAACATAATCATGAAAATGTTTTCTATTAGGTGTGGCATGGAATGAGGCCCGTGAATCTACCACCCATGCATCAATAATATTTTCTAATGAATGAATCAAAGCATCTTGCAACACATCACCTGTCACATTTGCTTCATGGTTGTTTTCTTGCTGCACGTCTCCTTCTTTTCCCTTCCAAGACTTGTAGTATTTCTTCAGGTGTCCTTTCGTCCCATATTTCCTGCACATTATTCCCAATATGGACTTGGATCTACCTTTCCTTGACTTACTAGGATATCCTGGGCTCTTTCCTCTTTCCATTTTTCTTCCCCTAGTCTCTGCAGTCAAAGCATTACCTGATGTCTCACCGAAGCTTTTCTGTCACATTTCCTCGCTAAGGATTGCATTAACAACATCATTAAACTTTAAAGTACTAGATCCAGAGGCAGAGTTACTAATGGCCATAACTAAACCATTCCAACTTTGTGACAATGAGAATAGAAATAACAGAGCCCTAACTTCATCATCAAATGTTACCCTTACAGAACTTAATTGATTGGTAATTGTATTAAATTAATTTAAATGATCAACAATAGATCCACCTTCTGACATCTTCATATTAAATAAACGCTTGATAAGAAATACCTTATTTGAGGCCGAGGTTTTTTCATATAGTTTGACCAATGCTGACATTAAACCCTTTGTTGTTGTTTCCTTTGAAATACTAAAGGCTACCGACACCGCTAGGCACATCTTTATTGTTCCAAGTTCCTTTCTATTGAGAATATCTCATTCTGTGTCTGTCATATTTGTCGGCTTCTTTGTATTTTTGCTGAATGGTAGGTATAGATCTCTCTGGTACAAATAATCTTCCATATTCATCTTCCATAGCTGGTAGTTTTGGCCGTTAAATGTTTTGACCCTAAACCTACCATCTTCCACCATTTCTCCCACTCGAACCAGGAACCCTTCTCTCCTATGAGTTTCTCATCCAAATAGAACTTCGGCGTTGATACCAGTTGTTAGAAAATTATATATTACAGAGCAATGGAACACATAAAATATATTGCAGAAATATAAACATAGAAAACACATAAAACAAGAGAGACACAGATATACATGGTTCACCCAATTTGGGCTACATCCATGGAGAAACAACCATTCCTTCCTTTTATATTATCCAAGAAACTAAAGAGATACAACCTACAACAGATCCGCTGTAATTCCCTCTTCGCTCTCACACAATCTCCTCTCTCTTTCTCACTTAGAATACAGATCTACATAGATGTAATACAATTCCCTCATATATAGCAAGGGGTTGCCTTCTAAGGGAAAAAACCTAAATTAAACGTAACTTCTACCGTCAGATATCTACCTAATGAATGGCCCATATTAACTACGAAATTACAACATTTTACAAGGAAATTTTACATCTATTTTTAGCTTCGGGGGTGTTGCCCCCGATCCACCCCCCTAGACCCCCCTTGCAGCGCAAATATTACGAACTAGGGTCCAATGTGGTGATACCTCTGAATAAAGAAGATAATCAGGCTCCACACCCAATGATCAAATTCCAGTCTCTTTCATAAATGTAGGTATATTACTCATAAATATATGCACTTTAACCATTTCCTCACGTATGTAATTAACACATCTTAATAAAAAAGTAATTTTTGCTACATATTCATCAATAGTTAACTATCCTAATTGGATATTTTGAAACTCCCTTGCATTGTCATCATAGAAACATTAAGTCAAATAGTTGTTCTTGAAGTATTGCTGAAATCTTTCCTAGGTAATTCCTTGTTCATCCACTCCTTGAACTGCTTTAACCTCCTCCCACCATAACATTGATTTTCTTTATAATTGGTAAATTTCTAGATGAGCTTTCAAATTATCATTATATTCATAAATTTGGAAATATTTAATAATATTAACTAGCCAAACTTCAATAGCCTCCTCTGACTCACCATCGAATGTTGGGGGTTTTATTTTCTTAAACTTCCCTTGCAATTCCATTTTCTATCTTTTTACTCCATTTTTTTCTTTGTTCGAGGAGGTATTTCCACACTCTTCATATTTTATTTTGTTCCCATTTCATCCTCTAATTCTTGAGTTTTACTTCTCTCAGGTGGATTGGATTCCCTTCGTCTGTGGGATTCTACTCTATTACCATTATCAACAATAGAGGATGAATTCCTTTGATTCTACTTGTTTGTTAAGATTTTGATAATCCTTTCTTGATCTTGCATCAACTCTTCATTGTTATCTTGTAGCTTTTCCTTCTCTTCTTTTAACTGTTGCACAATTGCCATCGACATTGTCGTGGTAGTCCAAGATTCTTCCCTTAGCTAGACCCACATTTTTGGGTTTTGTCCTTATAATGGTATTGAGCTAGGAAAAATAGGGATTTAGGTAGATGTCGCAGTCATTATGTCACTACCTCTCCTCATTTCCGTGGAACAAAAGACATGGTTTTCTCATCAATGTGGTCATCCTACATAGGCCACAATGTAGTTACCATGGATCTGATACCATCTGCAAATATATATATATATATATATATATATATAACTTATACAAATATTCAACTCCTTTCTTGCTATTAGATTTGTTCATTAAATTTAAAAGTGTAAGCTTTAATGATAATTTTTTGGTCACATCATATAATGTATTTCATGGTAGGTGACCTAAGGTTTAACTCTAGCACACGTATTAAATTTTATTCCACGCTATAAATTTTAATGCAAGGTCTAAGTGTTAATGTATACATTACATACATATACGTTTACAACTGTGCCAATCTTTCGAACCTTCTCGACACTCATCAATTATCTATGATGTGGTAATTAAAAACTCTGGAATGGTAATATTCTAGTTCTGAGACTCTCATTCATTAGGTTACTGATCGATGACTTAGGTTGAAGGGAGTGGTTAGAGGTAACTACCTTCCCATATAGGCACTACAATAGAGTCATTCTCTCAATCCTTTCCACTGCGAAAAGCTTTGTAACTACATTGGAGGAAATTGTTGGGTTGAAAACTTTATTTATTTCCAATTCGCCACTGGTCAGGTAACATATTAACCCTACTAAGTTGAAATTTCCCTTATTTTATTATAAGGGTTTTTATGCCCCTTTACTTGTTATCAATGTATTATGTATCGGTTGGAGGTTGGGGTTAATACGTGGAATGGTGAGTGCTACTTGCATCTTTGCCTCGACCCTCTGCTTCTGTTGAGACTTAACTTTATTTTTGGCAGTATCATAAATTTAACCTACCCATAGGTAATCTTTGTGTGTAATTTTTCTTATAATATTCTTTTCGTCTTTACTAGTAATTTATGGAATTGTCTTTAGTGCGAATTTTTGGACTTTCTAGTGTCAGAATCCCACGGAAAAATTTGAGGTGAAATCTTGATTTGTGTTATTTAAACTTGTTTTTTAAATGCATATTTGGATTCAACAAACTAAAAAACCCCTAGGACACTTTGATTGTGCGAATTACCCATCAAGCTTGTGATTCCAATAAATTGTTGCCGGATTTTAGAGAATTTGACTGGAAAAACCAACCAGAAAAGCTTCCAAAAAGTCGCACTAAAGACAACTCAGTAATTTATTTTCACAAATTCTATGTGAAGGAACTTATTTAGATATGCAGACTTGTTGAAGGAGGTAGGGGTCCTCTCAGGTAACCTATTTTGCCAATATTTTAGGTTCCTTTCCTTTAGTTCATATGCTCACAATAGCTCTAATATCTTAATATTGGGTTTTCCCGTGTAGGTGAGGTCTTATTTGCGGTCTTGGGTTGAGTTTTAAAGAAAAAGGATTCGATGTCGGCTAGATTCTAGTTTGGCTTACTTTCAACCTTCTTTATTTCTAGGTACAAATGACCATTCCCCAATTATACTAGCATTTCCACCTTTACTAAATTTCTATCAATTATCTAGTCTTTAATTTAGGGTTTTGAGATATGAGGGGTTTATATTGTCAATAACCCTTTCCAGTTCTTCCATTGTACACAACAAGTGTTAATACTATTGTAAACTATTATTGTTAAGAGTTTGGGTAGTGCAAGCTACCCTCTATCCGAGGTTTGACTGTAAATTATTTCTTCGTTGACTGGGATTCATAATTCAAAGGCTCACCTTGAAAGATTTGTGATCTTTTCCTATAGCAATGCATTCAGTTTATTACAATATTTCTTTTTTAATGTAAAGAAGGATTCATGGTGTCTTACTTTGTTGGTAACGTTGAATAAAATTTCATATGAAGTTATTTATGTATATTATATTGCAAAGATAGTTGCATGCCAATGTTGAATATGTTAATTCTTTCTCATTAGCATTGGTATTTTCCACTGCAAGGCCATTTTTGTTGTTGGTTTAAAAGGCTTGATTTCCATGTTGGATTCGTCTACATATGAATAAACATGTGTTAAGTTTGCAACCACTTGGGTTTAGTTTTATTCTTGATGTGTTAACTACAAAAATAATCTACATAATGTTTTTTTTGTTATTCCTATGAGTATTTCTAATTAATGTTATTAGTTATCATTCACATTTTTCACACTTCATTGTTCATGCTTGTTTCTATTTGAATTAGAATCCTATAGAGCTGCAGGACTTTTCCAGTGCTGCTGGCATCCTATGAATAAATATGTGTTAAGTTCGCAACCACTTGGGGTTATTTTTATTCTTGATGTGTTAACTACAAAAATAATCTATATAATGTTTTGTTTTTTATTTTTTATTTTTATTTTATTTTTTATTTTTATTTATTTATTTATTACTATATATATATATATATATATATATAGATATATATATATATATATATTTATTTATTTTTATGTTATTCCTATGAGTATTTCTAATTAATGTTATTAGTTATCATTCACATTTTTCACACTTCATTGTTCGTGCTTGTTTCTATTTGAATTAGAATCCTGTAGAGTTGCAGGACCGTTCCAGGGTTACTGGTATCCTAGCTTGGCCCAGTAACTAACCAAAATCTCTTTAGGATTATGATATTCCCCCCCACCCCCACAGTCACATTCAACAACATAATAGTTTACAATCACCTATTTTAAACCTATGTATATATTTCATCATAAATTCAAGGTTAACTATTGTTCCTACTTACATTCTGGAAATATAGACTTTTCCAAACCTATCAACTTCATCGACTTAGCCTAGGAACTAGCCCAAGTCCCTTAGAGACTTTTCCAAAGCTATCAACTTCATTGACTTGGCCTAGGAACTAACCTAAGTCCCTTGGTGAGTAAAATCAAATATTATCATCTCCTTTTTTATTATTTATTTATTTCAGATATGTTCTGTAAAACCAATCATCATAAATTAATATTTCACTTTAATAACACAAAGACTTAATCATTTTGTAATCTATTTTAAACATAGGACAACTCACACAATCTTTCTAGAAAATTTCCATGAACATCAAATATGTCACAACCCTATTTACAATAATCAACATAGATTATAGGTTATGCAATACTTATCTTCTCTTGTTCTTTTGCTTAGCTAGTGAGAAAAAAATTCACAGGGAAGGGAATGCTCCTCCCAATCTATGAGGCATGTCACAACACTGTGTCTCCCCTTGAGCCAAATTCACACCCATGATAGTTTTGGAACAATGAACTAATTTTTTTATATCCAGTGGCTATCTGATCCCAATCAGGCTTAGCCTAGGATTTAAAATAAAACTAAGCACACTTGCCTTAGTTGGTTTCCACTAGCCAACTAGCTCAAGAATCCTGATATTGACAAAGTTCTATCATATATTTGCATTCTCTTCTCCTCTAGGTTGCCTCAAGTTCTTTTCTTACCGTCTTGGCTTTCCTTTGAGACGTTTTATTCTCAAGGATGAGTTTGGGTAGGTAACTACCTTGCCCGTAATTGTTCAACTACTTGGTATGTGATCCCTCTTTGTATAGCCTTCCAATGTGACTCCAATGTGAGTTTATGGGCTAATTGCTTAAAATGCTTATGTATATATGTATTTTTAATGCATTAAACAAATAAATTTTAATATTTATATAGCCTTCACATGGCCCATGAATTAAGTAGTTCTTTCTTACTAGTAGTAAATGAATATTTACAGGTTTTACAAGGGGGCATTATAGTAACATAACGTAATATAAACATTTTGACTCAGAAAAAATAAAATTAAAATATGGTAGAGATGTGTAACTTAATGCAATCTAATATTATTTAAACATTTTAACTTGATGAGAATAAAATAAATTAACAAAATAAACAAATAGAAATAACCCTATGAAAAATAAATAAAAATAAAAATAAAATGAAACATGGTATTGACCGATGGTATTAAGAACCCATAGTATTAAGCCATGATATTCATGTGAAGTATAACATATTTCAGGGGGAAATTAAACTAGTCTAGATCCATCTTAGTTTCATGTAATATTTAGATACATAATTAGCTATAGAAAATGATGGAGTTGATTCCATGTAGCCTGTAAAGGTAAAATGTTTTTATGAATATGTTTGTGTTGGGAATTTGTATGTGGACGTATGCCTTTTTGTGTGTTTTGCTTCTATCATTGAATGGATGAATACATAATGTGTATATATGCTTAGTGTTGGCATTATGATTCAGGTTTGGCGCTATGGAACATGTGTTGTACTTGATGGCAACCCACCCAAGTGGAAAAACTCTGTTCAGGCTCTAAAAATGATGGAAAATAAGGGGTTCGTAGGTGCAACATTCAAAAGGTGCGGACCCGCAGGTACGCCGACCAAGAAGTGCGGACATATCCGCAAGTGGTCCATTCAGAAGGTGCGGACCCCAGTTCACTCACTCCAATGCAGAAAAGCACACACACGTGGGGTTTCTTATGTTTTGCCCTTGGTATTTAGCCTGTCGATCATGATCCTATGGTTTTGGTCCGTGGTATAGGATCTAAAGTATTGAACCACGGTTTGGATCCCTTGTATTGGTTTTCGATGGTTTTGTCCCATGGTGTGAATAAGGGCTTGCCTATAAGAAGGAAAGGAGATCACTTGGCTAGTCACTTGTGAAAATTTGAATATCTTAAGATTTGAAATTTTGGGTAATTGATTTTAAAAGATATATCTAAATCAAAGTGAAATCTGTAACGTGGAAGGCGGATCTGTTGATAGGGCATGATATCTTGGGCACGTGATTAGATCGGTGGATCTGACAATTTGTGGTACATTGGTGGACTATTAATTTGGGTCTATTTGGAGGTTTGCAGGCGATCCACAACTTAGGTGTGGAGGTACGCAGGACAGAAGAAGGAACAATGCGGAGGTACGCAGTGCATCAGAAGGCTAAGGTGCGGAGGTACGCAGTGCAACAAAAGGTTCAGTGCGTAGGTACGCAGCATGTTAGAAGGCTCAAGTGTGGAGGTATGCAGCGCGACAGAAGGTTCAATGCGTGGTTACACAAAGAATCAGAAGGATCAGGTGCAGAGGCACAATGTCGGGCAGACAGTGCAGGTGCGGATCTGAGCAGTGGCACACAGCTCCGCAAAAGGGCCAAGTGTGGTGGTACGCAGAGCAAAAGACGGATCAGGTGCAGATCTGTGCAGTCAAGTCACAGAAGAACTGTGGATATTCGTAGGCTGCTATTGGTTAAGTTGCGGATCCCTTTTGAAATAATTATTGACTGACTTTTATCTATTGCTGCAGAGTTCTGGGTTTAGATTTCTGGTATTATTTTTTTCTTTACAACATTCTGAGAAGTTGGGTGATTCATTGGTTGATTGTATAAGGATATTGGGTGATTCACATGTACTTTATGGTTATTTGATCTTCTTGGATCCAGTCTGAAAATTAATGAAACGTGGTCCTTAAAGAAGTAAAAGAGCTGAGGGGGTTGTAGCTCCCTTCTAGGAGAGACTGGAAAACGAGAGAGGGTTGTAGCCCTCTGCAGGTTGCAGCCTACGTACTGGTAAAGGACTGCACCAGTACAAAATCATTGTAAAAGAAGTTTCTAATTGAAAGAAGATAGAGACATATTGTAGCAGGTGGTTTTCACCCACATTGGGTTTCCACCTTATATCTGGTGCTCTTTGGTGTGATTATCTGTTTTTCTTGTTCTTGCTCATTATTATATGGTACTGAAATACAAACTAATGATCAATATCTGAAGAATAAATTAATTGAAAAGAATTTGATAATACTGATTCACCACCCCTCTCAGTATTATTTCCAACAATTGGTATCATAGCAGGTCCTTCTGAAGAAGCTTGATCACTTGAAGGAAGTTCTATCATCATGAGCAACTACGAGAGGGAAGCATCAATTAGGCCACCGATTTTTGATGGGACAAACTTCGTATATTGGAAGGTAAGAGTTACTGCCTATCTTCAATCTCTTGGTACATAAGTCTGGGATGTCATAGACACAGGGTATGCTTTTCCATTAGCAACTCGTACAGATCCGGATGAGAAGAAGAAATATGAAACAAATGCAAAGGCGGTCAATACTCTTCTAGGATGTCTATCTCAATCAGAATTCGTGAAGGTTATGCAGTATAAATCCGCAAAAGAAGTTCTGAGCTATGAAGGAGATGATCAGGTAAAACGAGCAAAACTTCAAACCCTCGGAATTTAGTATGAAAATATGAGAATGTACAATGATGAAAGTGTGGCTAACTATTTTCTTCGTGTAGATGATATTGTTAATTGTATGAAAATTTTCGGTGAATAAATAAAAGAGGCTATTGTGGTTGAAAAAGTTCTAAGATCTTTGTCCCCTAGGTTTGAATCTAAAGTTTCCGCAATAGAAGAAAAAGAGAATCTACAAAACCTTAAAATGTCACAGCTGCACGGAATTCTAACAGCTTATGAAATGAGGAAAGGAGGTCCATCAGACAGGAGAGAAGCTGCCTTCAAGGCCTCATGCAAAGGAGAGTACTATGAGTCAAGACACATGTCAGAAGAAGAAGAAGAATCAAATTTTGTCAGAAATCTTTAATGGGGTACTGGAAGATTAAGAGGTTAGCTACCTTTCAAATGTTTTGCTTGTGGAAGAGTAGGTCACTATGTTGCCAAATTTCCTCATAAGGATAATATTGACAAGGGGAAGGAACCTGTTAGATGGAACAAGAAACAAAATGCAAATAAGAAAAGCTATTACACTCATGAAGACAATGATGGACTATCAAATAATGATGAAGATGAACGAGGTAGTAACTATAAACTTTTAATGGATTTTGAAGATGATGATTACATGGATGCTATAGATTTAGATGGCTTTTATGAAGAGATTTCTAGACTCAAGATGTGTTTAGAAGAAAAGAATGTGATCATTGATACTCTGCAATTTCAACTTGATGAAAAAGAAAAATTTCTTGAGAAGTTAGAATGTGAAATTGTTGGCCTTAGAAAAGAAATTGAGAAAAAAAAGGCTCTTAATCTTAAATTTGTTAAAGGATTTGAAACTCTGGATGAGATTATCAATGTACAACGTTCTCCACTAATCAAGACAGGTCTGGGGTATAATGGAGAAATATCTCAAGAATCCACCTCAAAGAGTTATCTCAATGTAGCAAGAAGGAATGAGAAAAAGCCCAATGGAGATCACCAGGTAAAACATGGACGAATTACATCAAGAATAAACAAAGACTACCAGGTAAATTAGGGGCAGTCCACCTTAAGGATGAACAAAAGCTACTACCAGCCACAGGTAAAATCTTCTCAATTTGCCTCAAGAATGGATGACAATAGAAACTACAATCATTTGGCAGGTAGATTTGATAATCACAGAAGTTTCTTCAATTGCCAATGTTTCTCTTGCCATAACTTTGGCCACAAAGCAACTCAATGTGTTGCCTATAAAACAATTATGACTAGAGAAGCTCAAAAACAAAGAATTATGACTGGGATCACGAAAAGGACTTATAACAACTTTTTGGCCCTTGAGAATGAAATTGAATGTTCTATTTGTAATAACTTTGGTCATGAAGATTTTGAATGCAGGAGCAGGTTTTGGCAGACAAAGGAACAAGCCTCAAGTACCAGAACATGGAAAATAAAGGAACCACAAACAGAAAGAAGTGGGATATATTTTTATGCAGAAGGACAGGAAATTCAATGGTACATCGACAGCGGATGTTCGAAGCATATGACAGGTGATAAAGGAAAACTTGAATCATATACTGCTTTAGAAAAGGGAAAGAAAGTTTCTTTTGGAAATGATACCCCTGCAACCATAAAAGGAAAAGGCACTTCTCAGTTGAAAGAAAAGGTCAAAGCTGGAAATGTTTTGTATGTTGATGGCTTGCAGCATAATCTACTGAGTGTCAGTCAGATGTGCGATCAAGGAACCGAGGTAATATTTCGATCAAATGGATGTAGTGTTCGTGATCTTGATACAGGAAAAACAGTGATCAAAGGCAGAAGAACTCCAAATAATCTATACATATTTGAAGAAGGACAACAACCATGCTATTTGAGCAAGGATGAAGAACACTAGTTATGGCACTGGAGGTTGGGGCATCTAAGCTTTTCACAAATAAGGAAAGCATGAAAATACCAGGCAGTTCGTGGTCTTCCAGATATCAAAATTCCAGACAACACCATATGCAAATCATGTCAGTTTGGTAAGCAAACCAGAACTAACTTCCCTGAGAAGGAAGGATCAACCAGCAAGCCTCTTGAACTAGTCCATACAGATGTATGTGGTCCATTTAGGACAAGGTCACCTCGAGGAGAAGAATACTTTATATTATTCATTTAAGACTTCTCCAGGATGGTTTGGTTGGGACTTATGAAACACAAGGACGAAGCATTCGAAAAATTCAAATCTTTCAAAGCCTTGGCGGAAAACGAATCAGATCACAAAATTAAGTGCCTCAGGTTTGACAACGGTGGGGATTTTACCTCAAATTAATTTTTTGATTTCTATGAAGAACATGGAATAAGAATGGAATTCTCTACAGCTAGGACTCCTCAAAAAAATGGAGTGGTGGAAAGGATGAACAGAACGGTTCAACAAATGGCTCGTGCTATGCTTGATGAGTCTGGAACTCCCGCAACCTTCTGGGGTGAAGCTATATTTGCTACGGTTGTTATTCTCAACAAAACAAATGCCCGAGTGAACAACACTCAAACTCCTCATGAGCTCTGGTATGGTGAGACTCCTTCGGTAAAGCATTTCAAAATTCTTGGAAGCAAATGCTATATTAAGAATAATGATGAACAACTTTGCAAACTTGAACCTAGAGCAGATGAACGCATTCTCCTTGGTCATTCTCCCCACAACAAAGCATATAGGTGTTACAATAAAAGACTTGGAAGAATTGTTGACAGCATTGATGTGGTGGTTGATGAAAAAGGAAACATTCCTAGGCAAGTAAATTATGAAAATATCGAAGAGGATGAAGACTACTCTCAAAATCAGACTGAAGATGAAGAAGAACCTGAAGAGGCACCAGAGGAACAGACAAGGATAGAAGAGAAGACTCCATCCAGGTATGTTCAAAATAATCATCCTGAATCTCAAATCTTGGGGCAAAAGGAGGCAGGCGTACAAACAAGAATAACATTTGCAGAAGCTTCAAGCTATTTGGCATTACTCTCCTCCATTGAACCAAAAAATGTAAGAGAGGCATGCAAAGATAAATATTGGGTCAAGGAAATGGATGAAGAACTTGAGAAGATCGAAAAGAACAACACTTGGGAGTTGGTTCCTAGACCAAAAGATAAGAATGTCATAGGGACAAAATGGATCTTCAAAAATAAGTTGAATGAAAATGGGGAATTAATTAGAAACAAGGCTAGACTTGTTTGTAAAGGGTATGCTCAACAAGAAGGAATAAACTTTGAAGAAACTTTTTCTCTTGCTACAAGACTTGAGACCATCTGAATGTTTCTTGCTCTCTCAAGTTTTCAGAAGTTCAAAGTATTTCAAATGGACGTGAAATCAACCTTTCTGAATGGAGACTTAGAAGAAGTATACATTGAGCAGCCAGATGGTTTCATTCTTGGGAATGATCCAAATCTTGTATGCAGACTGAAAAAGGCTCTCTATGGTCTTAAATAAGCTCCAAGGGCTTGGTATTACCGTTTGGAAAAATACCTTCATCAACAAGGTTTTTCAAAAGGATCAGCAGATAGCAATCTTTATATAAAAATTGAAAATGACAAATTGCTAATACTTGTTGTGTATGTAGATGATATTACCTTTGGCAGCAATGAAGAAGCTATGAGTCAAAGCTTTGCCTTGGTGATGCAGAAAGAATTCGAAATGTCTTTGCTTGGAGAACTAACATACTTTCTTGGTTTGAAAATCCAACAAAATGAAGACGGTATCTTTTTGTCTCAAACCAAGTATCTCAAGCAAATCTTGAAGAAATATGGCATGGAAGATGCAAAACCAGTATGTACCCCCATGGTTACAAGATGCAGCCTCAGTGAAAATGATGAGTCAGGAGCAGTGCATCAGCCAACCTATAGATATATGATTGGAAGTCTACTTTATTTGACAGGTACCCGACCAAACATCATGCATGCAGTGGGAATAGTTGGAAGACTTCAGGCAAATCCAAAGGAAAATCATCTTCAGGAAGTGAAGAGAATTTTCAAGTATCTTCAAGGAACTCAAAACTATGGCTTATGGTATCCTAGAGATACAGATCTCACACTTCATGCTTATACAGATGCAGATTGGGACAGAAGCCTGGATTACAGGAAGAGCACAAGTGGTGGTGCATTCTTTATGGGTTCCAGATTAGTATCTTGGTTCAGCAAGAAACAAAGTTCGATTGCTTCATCTACAGCTGAAGCTGAATATGTGGCTACTACATCTTTTTGTACTCAACTCCTTTGGATGATGCAAACCTTATAGGATTTTCAAATCACTTGTACACCACCTATCTCCATTCTATGTGATAATACAAGTGCTATTAGCATTTCAAAGAACCCGTTCACGCATTCAAAGACCAAGCATATACCTATCAAATATCATTTTCTTCAGGAACAAGTGCTTGAACAAAAGGTCAAGTTGGAGTATGTTCCTTCTAAGGAACAAGTTGTTGATATACTCACCAAACCATTGCCCAGGGAGACCTTTGAATACCTCAGGAAAAAGCTGGGGGTTGTTGATGCATCATTTTGTTGTTGAATCTCATCTGTTTCAGAGATTCTTGGTTGTATGCAAGTTTCATATGGGGTATACACGTACATTTGCTAAGTTACGGATTGGTCAAAGATCGAATGGCACAGGTTCAGGGGGAGCATATATTTTTCTAATAATGCATTGTTGGCATTATTGTAGAAGATCTTGGTGGAAGTACAGACGAAGAACATGGATTCTGATCTGACTATCGCTGCTAATATGTCTCTATCTCTCTTGTCAAGGTCACTTATGGTGTTTGGTGGATTATGGTTCTTCTTGAAGAATTTTTCTTTTGCAAATCGGGTCTATAGTCAGGGGGAGCTCATTCAGAAATTTCAGCAGGCACTCAGGGGGAGTATGGACAACAAAGGAAGAGAATACCTTGGTCTTCCCTTTTCCCTTGATGTCAAAGGGGGAGAATGACTTTAAGGATCTTGGGGTTGCCATCAAGTCCAAAGGGGGAGATTTTTGGCATTATGATTTAGGCTTGGCGCTATGGCACAGGTGTTGTACTTGATGGCGACCCACTCAAGTGGAAAAACTCTGTTTAGGCTCTCAAAATGATGGAAAATAAGGGGTTCGCAGGTGCAGCGTTCAAAAGGTGCGGACCCGCAGGTATGTCGACCAAGAAGTGCGGAAATATCCGCAGGTGCTCCATTCAGAAGGTGCAGACCCTAGTTCACTCACTCTAATGCAGAAAAGCGCGCACACGTGGGGTTTCTTATGTTTGGCCCTTGGTATTTAGCCCGTCGATCATGATCCTATGGTTTTGGTCCGTGGTATAGGATCTAAAGTATTGAACCCTGGTTTGGATCCCTTGTATTATTTTTCGATGGTTTTGTCCCATGGTGTGAATAAGGGCTTGCCTATAAAAAGGAAAGGAGATCACTTGGCTAGTCACATGTGAAAATTTGAATATCTTAAAAATCTGAAATTTTGGGTAATCGATTTTAAAAGCTAGATCTAAATCAAAGTGAAATCTGTAACGTGGAAGGCGGATATGTTGATAGGGTGTGATCTCTTGGGTGCGTGATCAGATCGGTGGATCTAACAATCTGTGGTACATTGGTGGACTGTTAATTTGTGTCTATTTGGAGGTCTGCAGGTGATCCATAGCTTAGGTTCGGAGGTACACAAGACATAAGAAGGAACAATGTGGAGGTATGCAGCGCATCAGAAGGCTAAGTTGAGGAGGTACGCAGTGTGACAGAAGGTTCAATGTGTAGGTATGCAGCGCGTCAGAAGGCTCAGGTGTGGAGGTATGCAGCGCGACAGAAGGTTCAGTGCGTGGGTACACAGAGAAGCAGAAGGATTAGGTGCGGAGGCATGCTGTCGGGCAAACAGTGCAGGTGCGGATCTGAGCAGTGGCACGCAGTTCTGCAGAAGGGATAAGTGCGGTGGTACGTAGAGCACAAGACGGATGAGGTGCGGATCTGTGCAGTCAAGGCACAGAAGAACTACGGATATCCGTAGGCTGCTATTGGTGAAGTTGTGGATCCCTTTTGAAATAATTATTGACTGCCTTTTATCTATTGCTGTAGAGTTCTGGGTTTAGATTTCTGGTATTATTTTTCTGTTTACAACATTTTGATAAGTTGGGTGATTCATTGGTTGATTGTATAAGGAGATTGGGTGATTCACATGTACTTGATGATTATTTGATCTTCTTGGATCCAGTCTGAAAATTAATGAAACGTGGTCCTTAAAGAAGTAAAAGAGCTAAGGGGGTTGTAGCTCCCTTCCAAGAGAGACTGGAAAACAAGAGAGGGTTGTAGCTCTCTGTAGGTTGCAGCCTACGTACTGGTAAAGGACTACACCAATACAAAATCATTGTAAAAGAAGTTTCTAATTGAAATAAGATAGAGACATATTGCAGCAGGTGGTTTTCACCCACATTGGGTTTCCACCTTATATCTGGTGTTCTTTGGTGTGATTATTTGTTTTTCTTGTTCTTGCTCATTATTATATGGTACTGAGATACAAACTAATGGTCAATATCTGAAGAATAAATTAATTGAAAAGAATTTGATAATACTGATTCATCCCCCCTCTCAGTATTATTTCCAACACTTAGAAGCTTCTTCATTCTAATGGGTTCTGTGATAATTTAACATGTTCTCTTAATTTGAGTGTAATAGTGTGCTATAGAAATAAAGCATAGATCTAGGATGATAAGTTTAGAAATTAGGGAGGAGGTGGGGGAAATATTAGGTAAAATGTAATTCATTTTATCTAATATTTCTACCAACCTTCTTCCAACTTTTACTAGGTTGGGAAAAATATTTCGTAAAATATAATACTATAATATCACAATTTACCCAATATTTCCCCGCAATTGGTCCACCTTTTATTGTAATTTTTCTTTATATTTGATGTTTAAAAGTAAAAAAATTCAACTATAAGGGAAATATTGAGTAAAATGTAATATTTAGGCTCAAGATGATTTCCCCCACCTCAAGCCACTTTTTACTAAGTGGGAGTGGTAATAAATATTAAGTAAATGATAATAATTTAATATTATATTTTATCCAAGATTTATCCAAATTTTATTAAAAACTTTCTTTATATTTGAGGTTCATAAGTAAGCTTAACTCCTATGTAAAAATTTGATCCTATTATGATAGAAATGTTGTAATATTTAATATTTTGACTCAGTCAAAAAAAAAAAAATTGATAAAAGTAATAAAAAAAATAAAAAATAATAATTATATTTATAATTATAATTATAATTAATAATAAAATCAGCCTAGATCCACCTTAATTCCAAATCTACTAAGTGCCGAGAGGGATCAAATTTCTTAAGATGCAAACCTCTTTGAAATTGAAACAAGATTTGATCCTTCTCAACGGTTAGTAGATCTGGAGTTAAGATGGATCTAGGGTAGTAATTAGTAATTAAATGATACTAGATCCATCTTAACTCTGGATATTCCAAGCATAAATCTCTTTTCATTGTATAAAAGGTTTGCATCTCAAGAAATTTGATCCTCTCAACCCTTGGTAGATCTAGTATTAAAATTGGATCTAGGATGGTCTATTCAAAATCTGATTGCACGAAGAGGTTCTCTCCAACCTAGTATAGAAGAGATGTTTTAATGTCCTGTATGGAAGATATGTTGTAATTTTTAACATTTTGACTTAGCCAAATTACATAAAAAAGAATAAAATAAAATTTAATAAACAAACTAAAATTAAATTAAATAAAAAAATAATGATTATAAATATTATTAATTTTTTTTACTTTCTATGATTACATAAAAATAAAATAATAAAACAAGAAAAAATAATATAGAAATAAAATAGAATAAAAACATTAAATTATTTAAGTGAAATCAAATATCCAATTACCCTTATGAAACATTTTTACTCACGATTTTCATGAACCACAACCCATGTTTTTTTCCCATAGTATTCTTATGTAATGTATCCTATTTAATGACATAAAATTCTAATGAATTTTCCACACATAAAAATAACTAATTGTGAATTTGTTGTACCAAATTTGAATCTTTTTATGTGAGATCTATATGTAAACACAAAAAAATTACAAAGTGATTTAGGGATCACAGGTGGCTATTATTGTTAAAGATAAGATTTCCCCTATAAATCACAATACAAAGTTTTAAAAAAGAAAGGGAAAATTTTTAATAAAACTCTTTATTATAATTTCTTAATTTAAAAATAAAAATAAAATATGTAACATCCCTAGTAACCTCACATAAAAATGCATGGAGTTAGAATTTATTTACAACATTTTCCAATGTGTAAATTTATGAATTACTTGGCATATTCCTTCAAGGGCAAATGGAGTAATATTTAGTAAAGGAATGGTAAGTTACACGATAATTAGTTGTCACCATTGTAGCATATTCACTTAAACTTCCTGATGTAACATTGCATCAATTCCATGATTCTTTTGATTCAGTTAGTTAATCACCTACTTGATAATATAAACATGACATTATGCAAGGAATCGACATCATAAAAATGACACAATATACAATCACATCCTTAAACACCGATACACCCTGGAAACCTTGTAGGGTGAAAACCAACAAAAAATTAATTTTATTATAAACACTTGTGAAGGTGTTCACATGATCTGAATTAGATCCATGAAAATTATCAGAACTCTATGACTATATCAAAATTGTGACAAACTTCAAAAACTTGTGGATAATGAGTTATTAGGAAGACCTCTGGACAGTGGTAGTTTGTAGTCAGCAAGGAACGACGAGGACCTCAGTCAAAGTGTGCTGACCGAGGCCCATGGAGACTGCGTAGGGCGCAAACTAGCAGTTAGGAAGTCCGAATCAGAAAACGTAGACCATTTCTGATGCGCGATTAGTGCTAATTGCACATCGTTGGGCAAAACCCCTCAAGAAGGAATAGCCCCAAGCGCTCAGTCACAAGGAAAGCTGAAAACCATTGGAAAAGCGCTGAAATGACAGGTGGGTCCTGCGCTCCAAAACCAGCAAAATATTGGAGGCGTTTTGGGTGGTAAGCAGAATTGTCAGGAGACCCAGTGATTCCATACATTGGTTGACATGTGTTCAACGGATGAGAGAGGAAACCTCTCTCATCACAGGCTAACGATCGAGCAAGTCAACCACGTGATAAGAGTGAACATTGTAGGATCTGGGGGCTTCAGATCTAATAGCAAAGATTGTGCCTGATGGGAAGCCAAATTTGACGGAGGAAATAAGCTACGACATATAAAATACTAAAGTCAAATTTGAGCGCTGAGTTGGCGGATGAATCATTACATAAAGTAACCAAAATACTGAACCATTTGAGGAAGAGATGGCACAGTTCGTAAGAGGACAAGTGGCCACTTCCCTGTGAGAAGTTACACAGTGCCGATGACGTAGAGGTAGGGAATTCCAAGCGAACAGCAACAGGCGATCTAAAGAGGTGGAAGAGGAAGCGAATAGTCATGAGACAAATTGGCTTTAAGCCATGAACAAAATAGAGAACATAGTGAAGGAGAGGATAGTGAGAAAGGAAGAAGGAGAGAGTAAAGCAAGAAGCAGAAAACAGAGAGCTGAGCTGACCTACAGAGTTAAGGCAGCATCGAGGAGATGGAACCAGGCTTGAGAGGTTCAAGCGATCCCTGCGAGGATATCTGTCGGGAACTGAGTACCAAATTGGACTCATCCCATTCAGACCAGTTGAGGTCAAGACTTAGTACGGAGGAGTCTGTGCACTCTAGTGGCTTGGGGAATCCAAGAACCACCTTACTAAGCATTATCTATTTCGGGAGACTAAAATTGAGCTCCTCATAGTAAAAAATTTGCTTTAAAGACACAATAAGAAAAGGCCACCACTGAAAGCTAAACCGAAGACGTAGCCCACGAGGATTGGGTGAACTCCTTATTAAATGTTTTTGTTTTCTGTTTTGCTTACTGTGTTTCCCTTACTGTTTTCCATTTTCCAATGTCTGTGTATTTCTCAATCTGATCGATCTGTTGCCTAATATAACATAGGCACACACCAACACATGAGCCTGTAATACCTTCATTAATTAATTAATTAACTGAGATCACTCACGAGTGATTTTCAGATCAAGTGGTATTAGAGCTTTAGGCTGTCAAGGTTAGACAAGCTTCTGCTGGATTAGCTGTTGAATGCTAACTAGATCAAACCTCAAGTTAGGAGAAGGAGAGTTGGTCGAAACTAACCTTGAAATTTGGAGAGTCTATCCTCAGAAGACAATGTCAAAAGAAGGTTCTGTGGGGCTAGACCCTCAATTCATGGATACTTTCCTAGCCATAAGGTCCATGGCAGAGGAAATGTATAGGGACTTCAGAAAACATAAGGATGAAGATTCATCAGGCTCCAAACAAGAGAAAGGAGAAGATGAGTCTCTCCTTCATGACCACTCAAAAGGCAAAGGGAAAGAGGAAAGCTTTCTCACATCTCCTAATAGCCCTGAACACAAAAAGAAAGCATCTTTGATTAAACTGGATGTTAAATTTGATTTACCTATATATGATGGAGAGTTGAATGCAAAAAAGTTGGACAATTGGATTAGACAAATTGATGTTTATTACAGAGTGTAGAGTATCGCTTCAAACAAGAGCAAGATTCAGTTGGAAAGCCTATGCCTTGGAGGCACTACCTTGGTTTGGTGGGAAGGTATGACCCAAGCTACCATGAAAAGACATGGTAAGACTATCTCTGTTGGGTGTAAATTTATTTATTTATTTATTTTTTTTTTTTCTGTAATCAAAAAGCAGTTCTATCCATTGGCCTACATGTAACAAGCCATGATGAGCTGGCAAACTCTTTGACAGTTGAAAGGGAAAAGTGTACAAGGATACACCCAAGAATTTAGAAAGAGAGCATTGATTCTAGGAATCTCATTAGACTCACCAGAGACCCCGTTGAAGTACATCGGTGGTCTACACAGCTACATGAGGCACACTATCCTCATGTTTAATCCCACTAGTATAGATGAGGTATCTGTACAAGCTACTCATCTAGAAGCTAGAGGAATGAATGAAATCCAAAAGTTGGGGGATCATCCCAACCCACTGCAAGCAAGAATAAGGAGAAAAGGAAACAGAAATGGAAATCAAGGAAGGCTAACATTGCACAGAAAAGAAAGGCTTCATGCACTCACTGTAAAAAGGATGGGCATGATGATGAGCATTGTTGGATTCTGCATCTGGAGCTGAGACCTAAGACGTTCAAGGGAAAGAAGAAGAAGACTGTTGTAACTATTCAAAAATATTTGGGGTCAGACTCAAGATATGAAACAACTATTGCAGCCATAGGTATAAAAGGTAAGAATTCTGAAGAATCGACTAGTAATTCTGCACAAACTACTATTGATGAAGAAAATGAGAGAAAAATACATGAGGTTTTCCATATTCGAGTTATTTCTAAACATCAAAATATTGATACTTTGTTTGATAGTGGGTAACAAGTAAATTTATTTTCTGAAGCAATTGTAAAGAAGTTGGGATTACTGACTACACTTCACAAGAAACCCTAACCATTTTCAGCATTTGTAGATGAGGTTGAGTTAGACATAATTCCTTTGGATATATGTGGAATTGTTTTAGGAAGTCCTTACTTGTATGACAGAAAAGTAGTTTTCTATAGAGATAAGAACAAGTATCTACTTGTTAAAGATGGAATCAAATACTTTGTAAGAGCTCATAAGCTCAAGAATAATTATACTCTCATAAACTCAGGGCAAATGAAACGAATGATAAATTCATGCAAACAATTCTTACTGATGGTTGTAAAGGAAAATAAACCTGATAAAACCAATGTATTTGAGGGTTGTGATGCTAAACAAAAAGATAATTTAGAAAAAGTTGTTTCAAAGTATGATATCTTGTTTCACTAACCTGAAGATTTGCCACCCAAAAAGGAAATAGTGCATAATAATATTTTGTAGTAGGATGCTCCATTGCCTAACACTGGAATGTACAGGTTCGCTTTAGAGAACGTAGAAATCAAGAATCAGGTGCAGGAGTTGCTCGAGAAGGGGTTCATCAGACCTAGCACATCACCATGTGGGTCACCAATCATTTTGGTGAGAAAGAAAGATGGCTCATGGAGAATGTGCATTGATTACTGAGCACTGAATAAGATAACAATAAAAAATCATTATCCCCTTCCTCGCATAGATGATCTGTTAGATCAACTGAAAGATGCTGTTTATTTTTCCAAGTTAAACTTGCATAGTGGATACAATCAGGTCAGAGTTGCAGAACAAGATGCATGGAAGACTGCTTTCAAAACAAAGCAGGGAATGTATGAGTGGCTGGTTATGCCTTTTGGCTTAACTAATTCTCTTGCTACTTTCATTGGATTAATGAATGATGTACTCAGACCTTTTATTGATGATTTTTTTATTGTGTACCTAGATGACATTCTGATATTTAGCAAAACATGGGAAGAACATTTAAAGCATGTTAAGAAGACACTAGATGTTTCAGAAAGAGAAATAATTTATGTTAAACTCTCAAAATGTGAGTTTGGCAAAACATCTCTAAACTATTTGGGACATATAGTAGGGGTGGTTAATTGAAGATAGGTCCCTCTAAGGTGGTATTCATTGTAAAATGGCCTAACCCAAATATTTTATAGAAGCTAGGAGCTTCTTAGGAGCAACACAATATTGGAGAAAGTTCATTTCTAACTTTTCCTTAATTGCAGCTCCCTTACATGCTTTAACACGATTGAACAAGGTGTTTCATTGGGGAGGCAAATAGCAGAAATCCTTCGACACCTTGAAAGAAAAGATTAGTACAGCACTTGTACTAGCATTGCATGATCTTCAAAGACCATTTGAGATCCAAAAGGATGCCAGTGACTATGCCATGGGAGCAGTGTTGAAATAACATGGTAAACCCATATGTTATCATTCTGAGACATTTAATTTTGCAGTAGTTAACTATCCTACATATGATAAATAATTGTATGCATTAGTATAGAGTGTGAAAAAGTGGAAACATTACTTAATGGGCAAAGAGACAGTAATACATACTAATCATTAACCACTTCATTATCTGCACTCCCAAACAAAGTTGTAGCAATCAAGACACTATAGATGGATGGGTTTTCTACAAAAATTTCATTTAGTCATCAGATATAAAAGGGGCCATACACAATAAAGTTGCAGATATGTTATCTAGACCCATTATAAATGCATCTACTATACTTAAGCATAATTCTGTGTTACATGAGAGCTACATTGAACAATATGCTCAAGATATAGATTTCAAACATGTATATGCAACTTTAAGTCAAGGCAAACGAATAAAAGAATTGGATTATCATGTAAAGGACCGACTCCTATATCATTGTGGGAAGCTATGCATTCCACAAACTGAAAGAGTGAATATAATTCAAGAAGCACAAACTTCTCTAATATTAGGTTACTTTGGGGTAAGTAAAACAATTGCACAACTGCAAAGATTTTTTTATTGGCTGAAAATGAACGAGATAGTTTCTAGATATGTAAGAGGGTGTACTATGTGTGCTAAAAGCAAGCCCAACAATAGAAAACTAGGCTTGTACACTCTATTACCAGTTCCTTCTCATCCTTGGGAAAGTGTTTCCATGGATTTTGTTGGAGGACTTCTTAAATCTATGAAAGGTCATGATTATCTGTATGTTGTTATGGATAGGTTCAACAAAATGTGTATTTTTATACCTTGTAATAAACTGATTACAGCTGAACAAACTACAAACTGTTCTTTCAACATGTATGGCTTCATTTTGGATTATCCACTTCCATTGTATTTGATCGAGACACCCGATTTGTGGGGAAGTTTTCGTCAAGTTTGTGGGAATTGATTGACACCAAACTGAAGAAAAGCACAACTTTTCATCCATAAACTAATGGCCAGATAGAAGTAGTCAACAGGACAGTGATCCAATTGCTCAGGGGATATTGAAGTAAGCATCCTAAGCTTTGGGATGAACATTTATGTTATGTGCAGCATGCTTACAACCAAGAAAAACGTTCTTCTACACAGATATCTCCTTCTGAGACTTGTTTTGGTTTCACACCAAGGTCTCCTTTGGATTTTGTCTTTGGTAAAGACACCACAGTTGAGGGACACAATGGTGTGGACAAGGAAACTAGGTTCATTGAACAGATCCAAGAGATCCACCAGGCAGTATAGGACCAGCTGGAAAAGAGCCAAGCCAAATACAAGGCAAGGCATGACAAGCATCAGATGGAGCATAGTTTCCAATTTAGTGACCAATTTTGGCTGTATATCAGCAAGGACAGGATGCAAGGTGAAGGTAAAAAGCTAAAGCCTATCAGGTATGGACCTTTCAAAATACCTGAGAAAATTGGTGAGAATGCTTTTCGCCTTGATCCACCAGCTTACATGCACATCTACTAAGTCGTGAATGTAGATTGCTTGAGATTGTTTGAACCTTCATTAATTGAGCATCTCGAAGAGCAGAGTCAATTGCCTTCTATTGATGACCTGTTACCTAAATATCTTAATGAATTGCAGGAAGACATAGTTCTAGATAGGAAGGTGAGAACGAAGCACAGGGGAGATGTTGAGTATCGCATAATTGGGCTCAAGGACTCAAAGCTGAGCAGTGAAAAGTGGATAGAGATTGGACAAGTGAGACAATTGTACCCTCAGTTAGTCGATGCTTGAAAACTGAATTTCGTGATCCAAAAGCTTTTTCAGTGGGAAGGCCGTCATCCGAATTTTATCCATGAAAATTATCAGAACTCTATGACTATATCAAAATTGTGACAGACTTCAAAAACTTGTGGATAATGAGCTATTAGGAAGACCTCTGGATAGTGCCAGCTTGTAGTCAGCAAGGAACGACGAGGACCTCTGTCAAAGCATGCTGATCGAGGCCCATGGAGACTGCGTAGGGCGCAAACTAGTAGTTAGAAAGTCTGGATCAGAAAATAGAGGTTGTTTCTGATGCGCTGCGTAAAACCCCTCGAGAAGGAATAGACCCGAGTGCTTAGTGACAAGGAAAGCCGAAAACCGTGGGAAAAACGCTGAAATGACAGGCGGGTCCCATGCTCCAAAACCGGTAGAATATCAGAGGCGTTTTGGGTGGTAAGTGGAATTGTCAGGAGACCCAGCAATTCCATACATTGGTCAACCGTGTCCGACAGATGAGAGAGAAAATCGCTCTCATTGCGGGCTAATGGTCGAGCAAGTCAACCGCGTGATAAGAGAAAACTCTGTAGGATCTGGGGGCTCTAGATCTAATGGTGGATATTGTGCCTAATGGGAAACCGGATTTGATGGAGGAAATGAGCTACGACATATTCCATTTTGACCGTTGAGTTGGCAGATGAATCATTACACAGAGTAACCAAAATACTGAACCATTTGAGGAAGAGCTGGCATAGTTCGTAAGAGGAGAAGTGGCCACTTCCTGTGAGACGTTACATAGTGGCAATGATGCAGATGTAGGGAATTCCAAGTGAATAGCAGCAGGCGATCCGAAGAGGCAGAAGTGGAAGCGAACATTCATCAGAAAAATTGGCTTCAAGCCATGAACAGAATAGAGAACAGAGAGAAGGATAGGACAATGAGAAAGGAAGAAGGAGAGAGTAAATCAAGAAGCAAAAAATAGAGAGCTGAGCTAACCTGCAGAGTTAAGGCAACATCAAGCGTACAGAACCAGGCTTGAGAGGTTCAAGCAATCCTTGTGAGGATATATTTTGGGAACTGAGTACCAAATTGGACTCATCCCATTCAGACCAGTTGAGGTCGAGACTTGGTAAGGGGGAGTCTGTGCACTCTATTGGCTTGGGGAATCCAAGAACCACCCTACTAAGCATTATCTGTTTCAAGAGACTCAAATTGATCTCCTCATTGTAAAAACTCTACTTTAAAGACACAATAAGAAAAGGCCACCACTTAAAGCTGGACCGGAGATGTAGCCCAGAAGGATTGGGTGAAATCCTTATTAAATTTTGTTGTGTTCTACTTTGCTTACTATGTTTCCCTTACTGTTTTCCATTTTCCAATGTTTGTGTATTTCACAATCTAATCGATCCATTGCCTAAGATAACATAGACACACACCAACACATGATTCTGTAATACCTTCATTCATTAATTAATTAACTGAGATCACTCACGAGTGATTTTCATATCACCACCCCTCACTCAATCGCTTGTAAGGGAGTCCATCCCTTACCTATCATCATAAAATATTACAAAGAAATATCATTTAAATACAACACATCTAGCTAGAAGCTATTACAATCATCATGATATCATTTACCACAAATCCTTGAACCTTGTGTCTTTTGGCCTAGTTCTTCCCATCAGTGGAATACCCAAAACTAACATCCTTCAACCTGCATAGACCACTAGTTTATTGCTTGTTGTAATGTTAAACATAATCTATCTTTTCCATACATTGCAACTTTTTTCTGCAACTACTATTCTCAACAAATTTTGATCTCATGATTAGATCAAATATTAATCCAACCAATACAAATATATACTAGCAATGCTTCAACATTTATTCATGTGCATACATGAAATGTAACCAAAATATTGCGACATTCTTCCTTCAACAACACTGCCCATGCATTAATTATAAGCATATAAATATCAAACATGTCTATAAATAACCCTTTCCAGTTCTACTATTGTACACAACAAGTGTTAGTACTATTTTAAACTGTGATTGTTAAAAGTTTGGGTAGTGCACGCTACACTCTGTTTGAGGTTTGAATATAAATTATTTCTCTTTTGACTAGGTTTTATAATTCAAAGGCTCACCATGAAATATTTGTGATATTTTCCTATAGCTATGCATTCAATTTATTACAATATTTCATTTTTAATGTAAAGAAGGATTCGTGGTGTCTTTCTTTGTTGGTTGAGTAAAATTTCATATGAATTTATTTATTTATATTATATTGCAAACATAGTTTCATTCCAATGCTGAATATCTTAATTCTTTCTCATTAGCACTGGTATTTTCCGCCGCAAGGCCATTTTTATTGTTGGTTTACAAGGTTTCATTTCCCTTTTGGATTTGTCTACATATGAATAAAGATGTGTTAAGTTCACAACCACTTGGGGTTAGTTTTATTCTTGATGTGTGAACTACATAAATAATCTATTTAATATTTTTTCTGTTATTCCTATCAGTATTTCTAATTAACGTTATTAGTTATCATTCACATTTTTCATACTTATTTTTCATGCTTGTTTATATTTGAATCAGAATCCTGTAGAGCTGCAGGACTGTTCAAGGGTTGCTGGTATCCTATCTTGGCTCAGTGACTAACCAAAATATCTTTAGTATTACGATATTCCCCCCCTCCCCCACAATCACATTCAACACCATAATATTTTACAGTCACCTATTTTAAACCTATGTATATATTTCATCATAATTTCAAGGTTAACTATTGTTCCTCCTTACATTATGGGAATATAGACTTTTCCAAAGCTATCAACTTCATCAACTTGGCCTAGGAACTAACCCAAGTCCCTTGCTTAGAAAAATCAAATATTATCATCTACTTTTTATTTATTTATTTATTTTAGATATGTTCTGTAAAACAAATCGTCATACATTAACATTTCACTTTAATAACACAAAGACTTAATCATTTTGTAAGCTAGTTTAAACATGGGACAAATCACACAATCTTTCTAGAAATTTTCCATGAATATCCAAATGGTCAGAGTCGTATTTACAATAATAAGCATATATTATAGGTTATGCAATACTTATCTTCTCCTCTTCTTTTGCTTAGTTAGTGAGCCAAACAATCACAGGGAAGGGAATGCTCCTCCCAACCTATGAGGCCTGTCACAACACTGTGTCTCCCCCTGAGCCAAATTCACACCCAGGGTAGTTTTGCAACAATGAACTGAGAAAATTATCCAATGTCTATCTGATCCCAAACAGTCTTAGCCTAGGATTGAAAATAAAAGTAAGCACACCGGCTTTAGTTGGTTTCCACTAACGAACTAGCTCAAGAATCCTAATATTAACAAAGTTCTATCATATATTTGCAATATCTTCTCCCTGAGGTTGCCTAAAGTTATTTTCTTGCCCTCTTGGCTTTCGTTTGAAATGTTTTATTCTCAAGGAGGAGATGTTTTATTCTAAAGGATGAGTTTGGGCAGGTAACTTCCTTTCCCATTATTGATCAACTACTTGGGATGTGATCCTTCTCTCCATAACCTTCCAATGTGACTTTATGGGTTAGTTGCTTAAAATGCTTATGTATATGTATATTTTTAATGCATTAAACAAATATATTTTAATATTTATATACCCTTAACATGGCCCATGAACTAAATAGTTCTTTGTTACTAGTAGTAAATGAATATTTACAAGTTTTACCAGGAGGCATTATAGTAACATAACGTAATATAAACATTTTGACTCAGTAAAATAAAATTAAAATATGGTAGGGACGTGTAACTTAATGTAATATAATATAATTTAAACATTTTAACTTGATGAAAATAAAATAAATTAACAAAAGAAAAAAAATAGAAGTAACCCTATGAAAATTAAATAATAAATAAAAATAAAAAAGAAACATGGTATTGGCCGATGGTATTAAGAACCCATGGTATTGAGCCATGATATTCATGTGAAGTATAACATATTTAAGGGGGAAATTAAACTATTCTAGATCAATCTTAGTTTGATGTAATAATTAGATACATAATTAGCTATAGAAAATGATGGAGTTGAATCCATGTAGCCTGTAAAGGTAAAATGTTTTTATGGATATGTTCGTGTTGGGCATCTGTATGTGGACCTATGTCTTTTTGTGTGTTTTGTTTCTACTATTGAATGGATGAATACATAATGTGTATATATGCTTAGAAGATTCTTCATTCTAATGGTTTCTGTGATAATTATTTTAATATAATATCTTTAACATGTTCTCTTAGTTTGAGTGTAATAAGGTGCTATAGAAATGAAGCATAGATTTAGGATGGTAAGCTTTGAAATTAGGGAGGAGGTGGGGGAAATATTAGGTAAAATGTAATTCATTTTATCTAATATTTATACCAACCTTCATCCACTTTTTACTAGGTTGGGAAAAATATTTGGTAAAATATAATACTATAATATCACAATTTACCCAATATTTCCCCTCAACTAGTCCACATTTTATTGTAAATTTTCTTTATATTTGAAGTATAAAAGTAAACAAATTCAACTATAAAATTAACAAGGGTGAGGGGAAATATTGAGTAAAATGTAATATTTAGGCTCAAGATGAATTCCCCCACCTCAAGCCACTTTTTGCTAAGTGGGAGTGGTAATAAATATTGAGTAAATGATAATACTTTAATATTATATTTTATCGAGAATTATCCACATTTTATTAAAAGCTTTCTTTATATTTGAGGTTCGTAAGTAAACTTAACTCCTATGTAAAAAATTGATCCTATTATGATAGAAATGTTGTAATGTTTAATATTTTGACTCAGCCAAAATGAAATAAAAGAAAAAATTAATAAAAGAAATAAAATAAAAAAACATAAAATTGAAGCCCCAAGGGATAGCTCAAATGGTCGAGTTCCCGTTGCTAAGTACTTTCCCAGTTGGGAGGTCACGGGGTCAAATCTCCTCGACGCCCTCGTGGTTAGGTCTGTAAAGGCCGACGAGCAGATCCCTTCGGGTGGAACGGCCCCGCTTCTCTACTATGGATGTAGCGAGCAGATCCCTTCGGGTGGAACGACCCCGCTTCTCTACTATGGATGTAGCGGCCACTCAGTGCCCGTGAACCACAAAAAAAAAAAAAAAACATAAAATTAATAATTATATTTATATTTATAGTTATAATTAATAATAAAGTTAGCCTAAATCCACCTTAACTCTAAATCAACCAAGAACCGAGAGGGATCAAATTTCTTGAGATGCAAACCTCTTTTAAAGTGAAAAAATATTTGATCCCTCTAGATGCTTAGTACATCTGGAGTTAAGATGGATGTAGGGCTACCAAGCATAAATCTCTTTTCACTGTATAATAGGTTTGCATCTCAATAAATTTGATCCCTCTCAACACTTTGGTAGATCTAGTAGTAAAAATGGATCTAGGATGGTCTATTCAAAATCTGATTGTTCCAAGAGGTTCTCTCCAACCTAGTATAGAAGAGATGTTTTAATGTCTTGTATGGAAGATATGTTGTAATTTTTAACATTTTGACTTAGTCAAATTACATAAAAAATAATAAAATAGAATTTAATAAACAAACTAAAATTAAATTAAATAAAAAAAAGTAATGATTATAAATATTATTTAATTTTTTTGACTTTCTATAAATACATAAAAATAAAATAATAAAACAAGAAATAATAATATAGAAATAAAATAGAATAAAAACATTAAATCATTTAAGTGAACTAAAATATCCAATTACCCTTATGAAACATTTTGACTCACGATTTTCAGAAATAACAACCCATGTTTTTTTCCCTTAGTATTCTTATGCAATGTATCATATTTAATGACATAAAATTCTAATGAATTTTCCACACATAAAAATAACTAATTGTGAATTTGTTGTACCAAATTTGAATCTTTTTATGTGAGATCTATATGTAAACACAAAAAAACTACAAAGTGATTCAGGGATCACAGGTGGCTATTATTATTAAAGGTAAGCCTCCCCCTACAAATCACAATACAAAGTTTTAAAAAATAAAGGGAAAATTTTTAATAAAACTTTTTCATTATAATTTCTTAATTTAAAAATAAAAATAAGATATGTAACATCCCTGGTAACCTCACATGAAAACGCATAGAATTAGAATTTATTTACAACATTTTCCAATGTGTAAATTTATGAATTACTTGCCATATTCCTTCAAGAAACATTAAATAAACCATCATCATTAAATGGAGTAATATTTAGTAAAGGAATTGTAAGTTACACAATAATTAGTTGTCACCATTGTAGCATATTAACTTAAACTTCTAACCTTGCATCAGTTCCATGATTCTTTTAATTCAATTAGTTAATCACCTACTTGATAATATAAAAATTACATTATGCAAGGAATCGTCATCATAAAAATGACACAACATACAACCACATCCTTACACATCGATATACCGTGGAAACCTTGTAGGGTGAAAACCAAAAGAAAGTTAATTTTATTATTAATAACTTGTGAGGGTGTTCACCCCTCACTCAATCTCTTGTAAGGGAGTCCATCCCTTACCTGTCACCGTAAAACATTGCAAAGAATTATCATTTAAATACAACAAATCTAGCTAGAATCTTTTACAATGATCATGATATCATTTACCCACAAATCCTTGAGCCTTGTGTCTTTGGGACTGGTTCTTCTCATTAGTGGAATACTTGCAACTGACGTCCTTCAACCTGCATAGACCACTATTTTATTGATTGCTGTAATGTTAAACATAAACTATCTTTTGAATACATCACCACCTTTTTCTGCAACTGCTATTGTTAACAAATTTTGATATCATGATTAGATCAAATATTAATCCAACCAATACAAATATATACTAGCAATGCTTCACCATTTATTCATGTGCATACATGAAACGTAACCAAAATTTTGCGACATTCTTCCTTTAACAACACGGCCCATGCATTAATTATAAGCATATAACTATAAAACATTTCTATAAATAAATAGCACATTATTTTTATTCTCCTCGCACAAACACACGTTCTTTTCCAAAGAGAAACCACTACAACTATCCATTTTCTATTAAATGATACTAGCATTTTAGTTTTAATCTTCGTGCATGTAATAGAAAAGCATATTCAAAAGATACTAGACCCGTACCTATTTATTTATATATGCAATTATGTAATCCTTTTGAAAGAAATAATACCATAGATATTATTTTTATGCATGAGAATGCATGTTCCTTTCCATAAGAAATTTTTTCCAAAGGAGAATTATTCTAAAACAAAGCTAACATAACTTAATGATTATTTCTCACATGCAATGATTTTTTCTTTCCAAAAGCAATAACATGATAGCTATGAAAAAAACATATTTATTTCTAAAGGAAGCTAAGTAAATCTTACATGCAAAAACACATTCCTTTTTCAGGTAATCAAATTTATATCAACCATTCTTTCGTGCATGAAAATACATAATCTTTTCCCCAAATAAAGCTAATATCATAGATGATCCTCTTATGCATGCAAATGCACATTCTTTTCCCAAAAGAAGGCTAATGCAATAGACATTATTCCTTTTGCATACAATTGCATAGCATTCTTCCAAAGAAACTAGCTCATCAATTATCATCTTTTGGCTTGCAAAAAAATATTTATTTCCAAAGGAAACTAATACAGTGGATAGTGGAGGCAAATATACGCCTTTCTAGCACAATAATTTTTACTGATTACTCAACATTAACCATTCTTTTCTATATGCAATAAATGTATATTCCTTTCCATGAAACTAACACAATAATTATTAGATACTTCGGATTTACCACAATATTAGGTGAATCATATCAACGTTTCGAATCCTAGAAGGGATCCATCTTTAGGACAATGAGTGAATGAAAGAAGAGTCAAAGGGAGTTTAAATAAATAATAAATTATGAAAGTTTTAAAAAAGTGACTAAAATCCTAAAACAAATTATACAACCTGAACCTAAATTAATGTAAAAAATATATAAATAACATATTACAAATAATTATTAATTAATTATTATAAAAATAAATAATTAATTTTTAATATTAACTATTTTATTTTATTTATTAATTATTTATTCATGGTAATAAATAAATAAATAAATAAATAATATTGTAATTAATTAATTATTAATAATAATTAATTTACTTATTTGTAGAGTCTCAAATTAATAATAAAGAAAATGATATTGTGGAAACTAAAAATATATAAAGAAATTAGAGTTAATGATGTAAGCTTAAAAATATATCTAATCATGAGATAATATAATTATCATTTAATGTAAGAAATTCAAGGTAAGGATAAAGATAAGGATAGAAAATTTATACCTGGGATACTATACCTGAGAAGAAGACTGGAAGAACTAGTATCTCTGATTAGCGAAAGCCAATTTCCACTAATCTCGCTTCTGCTATCCCTGTTAAGATTATGTGGGTGCTTCATAATCTCAAGAGCTTCTCTGATTTTCCTCTTTTGATAGTGTTCTTGCCTGGTGATAATCTTGGCACTTTCTAAAAAAACATGATGGTTGGCTTTCAAGGAGTGTTTTGCAAGAGTTTAAGTGTGTGATCTCTCATTCCTAATATCAGCTCTGTGCTCTTTCAATCTTCTTTTCAATGAGCGCCCCGTCTTTCCAATATAACTTTTTCCACAAGAATAATCAATTTTATAAACTCCCTTAAGCTGATGTTAATTTATATTATCCTCAACAAACCTCATTCTTTGTTTTATTGTTCCTAATGTTGTAAATTGAATGACTATGTCCTTCTTCCCCAAAATTTTAGCAATATTATCTGTAACTCCTTAAATATATGGTAGGAATATTTTACCACAACAAACTTTAGGGCTCTGGGAGTAGATTTTCCCTTCAACTCTTTTTATAGATTTCTTAATATCCTTATATTTAAATCCTATAATTTTAAATACAAAGGTTAAGTGTTCTTTCTCTTCATCAAGGTGCTTAGAGTAAGATATTCTAAGGGAACTAACAATAAGAGTGTTAAGGACACCAAATTTTTGAGATGGATGATGGTAAGATTCAACATGAAGATAACTTTCAGTGTGAGTTTTTTTTCCTAAAGACATGAAGTCGCAAATTACCATCTTCCTTTTTGATAAAAGGAACATATAAAAATGGAATGCTCTTGTGATGTGAGTTAAAAAACCAAACTAGAACAATAATTCGCTCAAGAAGAACAGAGAAACACCTATAATCAATTGAACCAGCAAAAGTTTATACTTCAACTCTCCACTAGAGAAAAAATAAAATAAGACTGAAGTGGCATAGGCATAGGCTCGGTAGTTACCCTAATGAAATCAAAATTTAATTCATCGTCAATTAACCTATGGAAGATGCACACCGTCATATATAACAACTAGCTAGGGTTTGCATCTGGTGTTGCGGGCCCCTTGCACATCAAATCACCATGTGAACTAAGTTCCCCAAGGTATCCATGATAGAGTATGGTGTAATGGAAGCCATGTTTAAATATTCATGGCATAATCCTTATGAAAACATTGGTAGAGAGAAGCAAGTCAAGTGTAGTCATTATTTTTAAGACATGTATGGATATAGTTACTGGCGGCCTAGGTGCAGGCGATATAGACAGCCTCTCAAATCTGGCTACAATTTCTTCAATATCTGGCCAAATTCCTCCTTCTTCACTTATTGGCATATCAGTCATTTACTGTTAAACTGACACCCTCATGGGTTTTCCTCTAGAACCCCAATCCTTGTTATAGCTGTAATTTATTACACATAGCCCTTATACACTATCAGGACTGTAATTCCAAAGGAATTACACAAATATACTATCGGAAGGCTTTTCAAATAGAAATGACGCAAATATAGCGTTGAATACACTATCGGCACTAAAACCCAAGGAAAAAATGTGTTTTAACTAAACAACACAATCGATGGGTTTTATTCTAAAGGATCAGAATAACACAATTGACGCTTTAATACAGTGATTCCCTGATGCGATATGCCACGTGGCTATTGGAAATTCCAAAAGTCACACAATAGACTCCTCCCACTTCAAACTTGCGAAGCGATAATCTTGCAGACCTGAAAACTTTTCAACACAACTATATAGTATTTTGGGTCCAAGATTATTGAGGTTTTGGACTTCGGCGGTTCCACAGGTCTCTTCCGCTCCACTTATGGTTATGCAATGCGATAAAGATTCGGAATCAATATGGGTATGAACCAGATTTAATAATATTTCAGATCCAGAACTTATGTCCAACTTAAGCCTTTTCATGATTTCCCTGTGTAAAGCTGAGTTTTATCTATGGGACTTAACAATACATTTAAGAAGAATAGCCATGCCGATATAAGGGAAAAGCTGTATCAACAAGCTTAATTCACGTATATGATAGGAAAATAAGGCTGAATCACCATTAACAAGGCTCAGAAGGAAAGAATCGCCATCAAATACATATGCAAATATACCAGTTAATAGAGAACTGTAAGTTCTTATGCACAGAGAGAATTCTTCAAGAACACAATGCCTCCAGGCTCTACCCTCTGTAGAGCGTCCCGTTATTTTATTTATAAATAATAGATAAGCCCTCTCGGTCCTTATCCCATACAAAAGCATGCCTTTTACATAGAGTGACTTAAAGAAATCATGCATAAAAACTTATTTTCGCTTATCCGTAAGTGATTATTACAGAATACTTTTATTCTTAATTATATTACTATCTTATACTAGAAAAGCATGGAAACTGCTGGATAAAGGACCCCACTCCTTTTCTTGTAGATTTTTTTGGATTTTTGGAATAAGTTTGAATATTTTCCCTCCAAGTCTCATGCTCTTGGATCAAACTCCTGAGGAAAAAATTCTTCATGGGCTCCTGTCCATGAGTTCTTCTACATAACTGCCCAGTTTCTGTAGCATGCCTTCTGTAACCCAAGTAGCTTCATCAGTTGGCTGATTCTTCCACTTTACCAAATACTAGAAGTAATCTTGTCCCCTTGTTTTTTTAAACACCTTCTTATCCAGAATTATTTCTAGCTACAAATTCTTTGCTATGGGTAACTGTTTTACCCAGTCAATCTCTTTGGTCTCTTGATCTTGTGCTGTATCATCTGCAGTTTAACCTTCATACTTGTACAGGTCTACAACATTAAAAATTGGTGATATTCCAACATCAGCGGGTAACTCAATCTCATAGGCATTTGCAGAAAATTTCCTCAACACTCTGCACGGTCCAATTTTTTTGAACTTCAGTTTTTTGTACTCCGTCTTTGGAAACCTCTCCTTTTTGAGATGTGCTAAAAATAGATCTCCAACTTCAAAGTTCAACTCTCTTCTTCTTATGTCTGCTCTGGTTTTGTACTTGATGTTGCTGTCCTATAGCTGCTGTTTCACTTGTTCATGTATTGCTTGCATTTCTGAAGCAAAGTCTTCACCCTCTGCACTTCTCATCTCTTCTTTTCCCAAGTTTATTAACTCAACTACTACTCTTGGATGCATTCCATAAACATATGGAATGGACTCTATCCTATACTCCTATTAGATGAGTCATTATATGCATACTCAGCTTGTGCCAACACTTGATCCCATTGCTTTGGATGTTCTGTAGTAAGGCTTCTTAAAAGATTTCCCAAACTCTTATTCAAAAATTCAGCCTATCCATCAGTTTGTGGATGATAGGCAGAACTGAAACTTAATTTAGTTCCCAATTTCTTCCATAGTGTCTTGCAGAAATGTCCAACAAATTTGGAGTCACTGTCTGAGACAATACTTTTAGGCAATCCATGCAATCTTACAACCTCCTTAAAAAACAAATTAGCAATGTGAGAAGCATCACTAGTCTTATAACATGGAATAAAATGTGCCATTTTTGAAAATCTGTACGCTACAACAAAAATTGAATCATTACCTCTTTGAGTCTTTGGTAAGCCCAAAACAAAATCCATACTTACCATATCCAAAGGCTTATCCGAAATTGGTAATGGAATACACAAACCTGTGTTTTAGCTCCTTCCCTTTGCATGTTGACAGACTTTGCAAGTTTTCACATACTTCTCCACTTCAGATTTCATTTTCAACTAGAAATAAAATCTGCTCAACAGTTCAAAAGTCTTATCTATGCCAAAATGTCTTGCAGGTCCTCCACTATGTTTTTCTTTGATTAAATTCTCCCTCATTGAACAATTTGGTATGCACAACTGATTTTTTTTAAACAACAGTCCATCTTGTAAGAAGTAATCCAACCATTTAGTCCTATCCATCAAAATAGGATTTTTACAAGCCTCAAATGCCTCTTTAAAATCTAGATTTTCTTCATACAATTCTTTTAGAAAATCAAAACCCAACACTTGGATTTGACTCTCTCGAAATAATACATTCCTCCTACTTAAGGCATCTGCAACTTTGTTTGATTGGCCATTTATGTGCTTCAAAAAAAAATGGAAACCTTGAAGATACTCTACCCATTTGGCATGTTTCTAGCTAAGCTTTGGTTGCTGCATGATATATTGTAGAGCATGGTTATTTGAATAAAGGATGAATTCCTTTGAAATTAGATAATGCCTCCATTTCTTCAATGACTGCACAACTGCATAGAACTCTTGTCATAATAAGAATACTTCTTTTTTGAATCATTCAACTTTTCACTAAAATAGGCTATTGTTCTATCTTCTTAGCTTAAAACACCTCCAATTTCTTCTCCATTGGCATCACACTTCACTTGGAAAGGCTTACTAAAATCAGGTGAAACCAAAAGAGGCTTTTCAATAATTTTCTTCTGTAATAGCTGATTTAATTATTTATTTTTATTTTTATTAATTTATTTATTATTATTATTTCTTTTTTAATTTTATTTTTAATTTTAATTTTAATTTTAATTTTTAATTTTTTATTATTATTATTATTATTATTATTATTATTATTATTATTATTATTATTTCTGCTTCAACAGTCCATCTAAATGGTTGTTTGTCCTTCTTTATGGTCTCAATAATAGGTGCATTAATCTTACTAAAATTCTTAATTAATTTTCTATAAAAGCTAGCAAGACCATGAAAACTTCTTACCTCAAAAACACTCTTGGGTGAAGGCCACTCCATGATTGCCTTGATCTTCTTTGGATCCATCTTTAGCCCTTCAGTAGAAATAACAAAACCGAAGTACATTAGCTCTTCTTTCATGAATGAACACTTCTTCAAATTCAACAATAATTTCTCCTGCTGCAGCCTTTATAAGACATAATTTAAATGCCTCATATGCTCCTCCTTAGACTTGTTGTAAACTAATATATCGTCCAAATATACTATTACAAATTTACCAATGAAATATTTAAAAACTTCAATCATGAGTCTCATAAACGTACTTGTTGAATTTGACAACCCAAAAGGCATTACTCTCCACTCATATGATACCTCATTTTTCTTAAAAGCGGTATTCCACTCATCCCCTTCTCTTATCCTTATTTGATGATACCCACTTTTAAGATCTAGTTTTGAGAAATACTTTACTCCACTCAAGCAATCCATTAAAGCTTCCATTCTAGGTAATGGAAATCTGTACCTGATTGTGATTTTATTGATGGCTCTTGAATCTGCACACATTCTCCGGCCTCCATCTTTCTTTGGACTAATCACTGTTTGTACTGCGCAAGGACTCAAGCTTTCTCTGATCAGCCCTTTGTCAAGAAATTATTGCACCTACTTCCTAACCTCTTCATTTTCTGTAGGATTCATTCTGTAAGCTACTTTGTTAGATAGAATTTCTCCAAGAATCAAATCTATATGATGGCTAATTCTTCTAATGGGTGGAAAATCATTTGGCAAATCATCAACAATAATATCACAATAGTTCTCCAACATTTCTTTAATTTAAAAGGGTAAATCAGAAATTTTGAGTAGAAGTCATTATTACCTTGGGCTTGCAAATTATAACAAAATTTACCTCATTCTCTTCAATCTGCTTCAAGTATTCCTTTTCTCCTAATAACAGAGTTTTTGGATCAGTCTTCTTTCCTGGTACATCTTCTTCCTACAGAGGCAACAACGTATGATTGACACCATCCATTCCAAACTTGTAGGTGTTTCTTTTTCCATCATGCATGGCTTCTCTGTCATATTGCCATGGTCCTCCAAGCAATATGTGACACACATCCATTGGCATCACATCACATACAATTTTATCTTTATACTTGCCCGCCTAAAATTCCACTTCACGCTATTTCTATTACTAACAATTGATATCCCTTTTGTAGCCATGACACCTTGTAAGGTGTTGGATGTTTCATCATCTCCAGCTTCAATTTCTCCACCACTTCTGTAGAGACCAAATTACCAATGCTGCCACTATCAATGATCATCTGGCAACATTTCCCTTGGACTTTACACACTGTCCTGAATAAAGTCTTTCTTTGCGATGGTTCAACTACCTCCTTTGCTAGCTTGAGTAAAACTTTATTAACTACCAAAGTTTCTCCTCTCTTTGGTATATTTTCTTCTTCTGTCACTGCTACTATTGGTGCTTCTCCCTCAACTGGAGCAACAATTGCATTCCTCTGGCTTGTTCTTGCATTTTCTAGGCACTCAAAAGCTCTATGTCCTGGCTTGTTACATCTGTAACATCTTATTTCCCTTCCTCTTCCTCTGCCTCCTCTTCCTCTAGAAAAACTCCCTCTACCTCTTACATCACCTCTTGTAGGTGCATGTTGGGTTGAGATGCTGCTAGCTCTATCTTTAGGTGTTGTAGATCTTCCTCTACCACCTTAAATTCCCCTTCCTCGGAAAGTACCTCTCCCTCTAGCAGACTACTTCCCAATGAGTTTTTCTTCAGCTTTCAATGCTATCTGATAAGCTTCCTCTACTGTTTTAGGAGACAGTAGACTTATCTCATCTTGAATGTCCATCCTAAGGCCATTCACATATCTAGCCACCTTCTCATCTATATCCTGGGCTTCTCCAGTTCTTATGCTTACCTTGTAGAATTCCTCTATGTATTCTTTCACTTTCAAAAACCTTTGTCTAAGATTCTGCATATGTCTGAACAAGGTTTGCTGATAATGACTTGGCAGAAACTTTCCTCCTAGCTTTGCTACCATCATGCTCCAATTCTTGATTGGTTGCTTGCCAAGTCTCTTCCTTTCTGCCTACACAACATCCCACCAAAGCGCTGCATGGCCTTTTAACTTGGTGACAACAAACTTGACTTTCTTCTCATCTTCTGTTTCTTCATAATCGAAGAATTTCTCCATGCCATTAATATAATCTATCAATTATTTAGGATTCAGTCCTCATTCATATATTGGAACCTCAGTATTTGGCCTAGTTGTGGATATCAACACTGACTGGAAGAATCTCATCTCAGGGGTAAATGCTACAGCGTCCTCCTTTGCAGCTTCAACCTCAGGTTCACTAATATCTCCATCATCTATGTTTCTCCCTGTTGTTAATGCATCCAATCTAGCTTGCATCTGTTGCACAGCTTCCATTACTTCAACATTTGCAACAGGCTGTCCTCTTCCACCACATCCCTGTCCTCTTCCAAATCTGAAAGCCATAGTAACTTTCCTTCTCCTGCTTGTATGATTCAATTCAGTGTTAACTAGTTGCTCTGATACCACTAATGGTGGCCTGGGTGCAGGCGATATAGACAACCTCTCAAATATGGCTATAATTTCTTCAATATCTAGCCACCTAATTCCTCCTTCTCCACTTATTGGCGTATCAGTCATTTACTGTTAAACTGACACCCTCATGGGTTTTCCTCTAGAACCCCATTCCTTGTTATAGTTGCATTTTATTACAAAAAGCCCTTACACACTATCGGGACTATAATTCCAAATGAACTGCACAAATATACTATTGGCAGGATTTTCAAATGGAAATAACGCAAATAGCGTTGAATACATTATTGACGCTAAAACCCAAGGAAAAAATGTGTTTTAACCAAACAACACAATTGGTGGCTGTTATTCCAAAGGATTGGAATAACAAAATTGGTGCTTTAATACGGTGATTCCCCGATGCGATATGCCACATGGCTATTGGCAATCACTATCGGCGATTTTGACAGTCAGACATAGACTCCTCCCACTTCAACCTTGTGATGTGATAACCTAGCAGACCCGAAAACTTATCAACCCAACTATATAGTATTTCGGATCCGATTTTATTGGGGTTTCGGACTTTGGTGGTTCCACCGGTCTCTTCCGCTCCACTTATGGTTAAGCGATGTGATAAAGGTTCTGACCTGATATGGGTACGAACTAGATTTAATAATATTTCAGGTCTAGAACTATGTCCAGCTTAAGCCTTTTCACGATTTCCCTTTGTAAAGATGAGTTTTATTTGCAAGACTTAAAAATACATTTAAGAAGAACAACCGTGTCGATGTAAGGGAAAAACTGTATCAACAAGCTTAATTCACGTATATGATAGAAAAGCAAGGCCAAATCACCATTAACAAGGCTTAGAAGGAAAGAATCACCATAAAACACATATGCAAATATACCAGTTAATAGATAGCTATAAGTTCCTATGCACAGAGAGAATTCATCAAGAGCACAATGCCTCTGGGCTCTACCCTCTGTAGAGCGTCCTATTATTTTATTTATAAATAATAGATAAGCCCTCTTGATGCTTACCCCATACAAAAGAATGCCTTTTACATAGAGTGACCTAAAGCAATAATGCATAAAAGCTTATTTTCATTTATCCATAAGCAATTATTACAGAATGCTTTTATTCTTAATTCTATCCCTATCTTAAACTAGAAAAGCATGGAAACTGCTGGCTAAAGGAACCCACTCTTTTGCTTGTAGATTTTTTTGGACTTTTGGAATAAGTTTGAAGATTTTCCCTCCAAATCTCATGCTCTTGCATCAGTTATAACACACAAACATTGAAGTTGTAGGGTCAAAATCCATTCGACTATACGTCAATTGTTACCCAACATTTTGATAAATATAACGAGACATATATATATGTGTGTGAGAGAGAGAGTTAAGGATACTCCTTGTTGAGCAATGATAAGGGCAATGAGTTGTACAATAAGTAATAAAAAAAAAGTAAGGTTAAACCATAATCAACGAAGGTTGTGTGCCTTGCCCAAACCATTATAAAAGTAAATGCAAAGAGAATGTAATGTAGTCGGTGCAAAAGGTATATAAATTGCCTAGAAATTTCTTCATTTCATTTCATCTATAAGGGATAAAAGTTTAATTTTTATTTTAATTTTTATCTTGGAAATAGAAGTTAATTCATACTTTACTTAAAAAAGAAAAATCACTACGTAATATTTTGGTAAAACAACTTATTTTTCTGTGTAAATTTGGAGGGATATTACAACTTGCTAGACCCATGGTATATATATATGTGTGTGTGTGTGTGTGTAGGTCATTAATTAAATTCTGAATATAATATTTATATGTTACATTATAAAATATTAATAAATAATAAAATCATTGTACTCAAATATTTCAATATCAACTAATTCCTCTTGATGCTTACTAAATCCATGGGTTATATATATATATATATATATATATATATATATAATTTTTCATTAATTAAATTGCATTGAAAATTCTTGGATTGTGTAAACTACACAGTGAAATTAATTTTAATAAATAGTTTTGCTAAATTTGAGAAAAAAGAATTTACGTTTTTCAGTTACTTTATAAAATATATGCATAGTATTATATATATATATATATATATATAGTTCACAGTTAAATATTTTACTTAACATGTTTATTAAAGTATTTTATTTATGCCTACATTGATTTTTTTTTTATTAATGACATTTTTTTTGTGAATGTCACATATTAATATTATATTAAGAATTCAATGAATAATGTATCTCCCCTTTATTATTCTTATAAAAAAGTAATTGATTTTTTTTACTTTAATTACTTCACATTAAAAAGAAGTAATTAATTTTTTTTACTTTCAATTACTTCTTTTATTTAGACATCGGAATATTGTATTCTCATGAACAAACATAAATGAAATTAATATTAAATAACATAAACGAAATTAATATTATGAACAAATTACATGACTAAATTAATCAAAATATCAATACTTGTAGATTGAATGAAACATAAATTATATATCTAAGTTATTTTTGCATTGTGGATATTCTAAACAATAAAATCCATCATAATTAAAACATATAATCCAACAAACATAAAAATGACTCATAACTTCATTTAACATCATATGGAAATCAATTTTTTTATTTCAAGATACCATGCAAAGACCAGTTATATAAATTGTCTTAGACAATTATTCAAAATCACTCATATCTTCTTGCACACCATCACAATTCACATCTTCAGATGAATGATAGGATGCATATGAAGATGTTCCATATTCTTCTCTTTGATCAACTATTGCCCCATCTGAGTCCACATGCATGCCCATCATTTCAGGTTTCAAAATTCTTCTAGATCTATGACTCGGTTCAGTAGACTCCTATCTCAACACTGTTTCTTTTGGTAACAACCTCTTCAGAATCTCTATCATCCTGAAGCAAAGAGTTCCTCTCTGTGTTAAATTGAAGTCATAAACAAGTATGTCGACATCCTCCAATTTTAAGAGGCCTTTGCGGCGACGATTTTTATTTGTACCTTTTCTTTTTCTCTTTCCGCCAATTTTTTATCAACTACCATCTCTGGCTTGTACACACCATTGAATGGGTGTGTACTTGTGGCATACCAATGTACTTCAACACCTGCAACATCTTCATTTTCTGTGCAACCCAGAATGAATATCCATTGACATCTCCATCTGCTAGCCCTGCAATCACGCAACCCTCCATAATATCTTGTAATGAACCTCTATAAAGGCCTTCCATGGCTTCATGTTCTGCACAAGATCTTCCGGAACCAATATACATTTCTCTTTCCTTACCTATGAAGAATTAATAATACCTTGAGATTTTTTTTTCAATAATGTTTCTTTCCTCATGTTCATTTCACACATTTTGTGGCCAAATAAATGGAGTTTTCAAAGGTATATCTTCATTTGTTGTTCTTGAAATGACATCACTTTGATTATTGAAAAAATACTCCCACCAAACTGAATCAACAATATCAAAGTACTCATATTCATATCTAATACATTTTTTAATTTCTTCAAGGCAATTAGAATAATTTATATCTCTCTCTTGCCTGGATGCATTATGAAATTCAACAACTGATTGTAATAAAAATGTATTTGATGCAAATATTGGATGATCTGGAATGAACTTCAAAAATGCCAAACCTGGGGATGACGCCCATTCTGTAGTAGCTGAATACTTCTTACCCCATATTCATTTTTTTCTCATCATTTTTTTGATACGCTGTTAGAAGTTAATGTCATTAAGTTGTTCAATGCATTTCTCCTCACCATGCGATCCTAGAATAAACCTTCGCATGTCAACAATTTCTTCTAACACATGAAAATAGGCTCTGGCATGTATGATTTCTTAATACATTCAATTAATGATGGCAAGATCCCAGCATCCTTCCTCCTCAATGTGACTGAAAAATGATTGAACATCTGATCAATATGGTAATGAGTGTGTCCAACAAGAAGGAAACCAACCTTTACCTTCTGAAAAATTATCGATTCAACAAGCATGTTTAGATATCCAAAAACAATATGATTTTTGTTTTCATGAGAAGTGTTGTCCAATTGTAGATACAAAAATTTAAGAATATTATCACACCAATGAGAAAGCACATCATGAATTATGGTTATTATTAGATTTGCATCATTATGAATATTGGGAGTGTGAAGTATAACCTTGGCAAATTTTTCCCATTGAAGACCATACAATCGACCAAGTGAAAATGAATAAAGTTTTCCTCCTTTAAATTTTTGGGTGTGCGAAAAAAATGTGGTAGAAGTGTTTTCTTCTGGTCCATACCATAAATTCTCAAACCCAAATATTTATTTGGATTATCATAACTCTTCTTTCGATTCTTGTATAACTTCTTCCTTTCACTTGTTTGTTGTTCGCGATGCTCTTGAAGCGCTTTGACAATGGAATCTACATAACATAAAATAAAGCCATTAATAAATACATTTTCATAGTTGATGACTATACAATTTTAAAAAATAATGTTTGAATGCTTACCTCTTTTTGCCCCTCCACATTTATCCCTTTTTTATTTAAGAGAAGCACATGTACTGCAAACCCCCATCCTTGTATTACTAGGAATAAATACATTTTTTAATTCTTTCTTCCATATCTTCACAAAATATTGATTTGTAATAAATCGACCATTTCCTTCAACACCTTCTGCATATTGTTTGTTTAAGTTGTAGATTTCTTGTCTTGAGAAATTATCTAGAATATGTATTGTCTCTCTATTTGGCATACACTCTCCATTATTTGAAAATAAGTCTTTCATCCATGACATTGCAGTATTTGATAATGGCCCAAACTATCGTTTATGATATACTTCTGAATAAAATGTGGGATCCTTTTCCAAATTTTCTTGGATTCTTGACAGACGAAAAGTACCAATTGAATGAAACATTTTGAAAACATTTATACAGATAAATAACGACCCAATATGATAATCATAATCTGACAATTGAGATTGCATGCACCCCACTAAATATGAATTTTTCATGTTTTTATTCATTGACAAATATCTCTTTCTTTTCTCCAATGAAAAGTTGAAATCCATATGTTTCAGGCAATCCTTTTGACAAAATTCACTTAAAATGAGAGCACTGATAGAACTTCTTCTTGTGAGATATTTTGCTCCACCCTTTGTATAACTAGAACATTTTGGATTGATATGAAAGAGTCTGCTCCTACTCCTTGACACAATATTTGCTGGCAACGTCTCCATCATTGAATCATCATCTATATAAGCATTTTCATCATCATTAGGAGGAATATTATCCTCACTATAATCATCTGTGATTTTGAAATACTGACTTGGAGGATATTCTTCATCTTGCCCTTTGTCAATGCTACCTCAGAGTCCTTAGAATTAGAATTAAATGGAAAATTTGACTCTCTGTTTATTGGATATTCTTCATCATGTGCATTGTCAGTGTTGCTCTCATAGTCCTTCAGATTAGGACTACGTGGAAAATATGACTCTTCACTTACTGGAAAATATTCATCTTGTCCTTCGTCGTTGTTTCTCTCATAGCCCTTAGGATTAGGACTAAGTGGAAAATGTGACTCTCTATTTATTGGAATTTCATCATCCTGCCCTTCTCCACTACTTCTCTCATAGTCCTTAAGATTAGGAATAAGTTGAAAATGTGACTCTCGTTTTATTGGAAATTCTTCATCCTAACCTTCATCACTGCTACTCTCATAGTCCTTAGGATTATGAATAAGTGGAAAATGCGACTCTTGATTTATTGGAAATTATTCATCATGGCCTTCATCACTGCTACTAACATAGTCCATTGGATTAGGACTAAGTGGAAAATGTGACTCTCAATTTATTGGAAATTATTCATTCTGGCCTTCATCACTACTACTCTCATAGTCCATAGGATTAGTACTAAGTGGAAATTGTAACTCTCTATTTATTTGAAATTCTTCATCTTGCTCTTCATCACTGCTGCTCTCATAATCCATAGGATTAGGACTAAGTGGAAGCTGTGACTCTCTATTTATTTGAAACTATTCATCCTGCCCTTCATTAATGTTGTTCTCATAGTCCTTCGGATTAGGACTAAGTGGAAGATTTGACTCTCTATTCATAGTGAAATAATTTTCGTTACATTCATCATTATGAATAGAGTTGTTACACGACAAAGATGTTGATGTCACAGTGGGCCGGTCGTGGGTGTGCCTGCTCGGGGTAGAGCGACCCCCTGGTAGGCTAGGGGGTCGCTCTGCCCCGGGCAGGCATGCCCATGGCCAAGCGCGCCCACCCATAGGAACTGCCTATGGGTGGGAGCACCTAACCGTGGGCGTGCTTTCCCAGGGGAAAACATTCTCGATGATCTGAATTGGAGCAGATTAGTAATGTTGTGCTAATTCCCCATTCATAAGTAAACCCAAGATCCTTATCATTTTCTTTTTCATGTGCTTACAAATTCAAACCTTTTCCATAATTAACAGATTCCCATGAAAGTTTCTTATGTAAATGTTATAAACTGATCCGAATCGGATCCATAAATGACTTTCAAGAAACCATGGCTGAGTCAGGTGAGAAAAAATCTCGAAGGAAATCCAAAACAACGATAAAGGACACCCTAAACCAGTGGAAATGGCAGCCAACGTGGAACGATAAGGACCTTGGTCAAAGTGCGCTAGTAGAGGCCCATGGAGACCATGCAGAAGGTCAAAGTAGCCCATGGGAGCCCCGTAATGGGAAAAAGGGGTGATTTTTGATGCGTGATTAGTGCATCGCTAGGCGAACAGGGCCGTGAAGGAAAGGCCTGAGCACTCGATCGAGTGGGGGAACCAGAGAACCATGGCGGAAAAGAGAAAAGTGATAACGTACAAAGGCAGGACCCATGCTCTAGAAAACCAACAATATTGATAGGGGTGCCCTTGAATGGTAAGAGGTTTTGGACAAAAGTGGAGCGATTCCATACATCGATCGATGCATGGCAGGCAGAGGTGAGAGAAAACATCGTTGATTGCGTACTATCGATAGAGCAGGTTAACCGCGCGGGACGTGCGTATGACGTTGGATCTGGGGAATCAAAATTGGATGGCTGAGATTGCGCGTGATGGGGGAAGTGGAATCGACAACGAATACGCTACATTTTTGAAGGGATTTGGAATCCGTTGACCGCCATGGTGGAGGAAAAATGCATCCATGACTTAACTGAAGAAATGAACCGACGATGCAGGCTGGTGCTATTTAAGGAAAACATGCGACCACTTCTTGAGAATTCATGATGACGCCAAACAAGGGACTCCAAGCGTAGTTGCAGAAGGTAAATCGACAGAAGTGGAAGAAGAACCGAACATGCATGTGAGCGAATGGGTAAAAGCCATGAAAAGAGGAAGAAGTCAGATTATCGATAGACAGAGAAAGGAACCAGAATCCTGAGAGGAGGACAGAAGACAGAGAACAGTAAAGCCAAAGCAGAAAGAGATAAAGGGCCGAGCTGACCAACGACAGCATCAAGCACCAGAGAGCTTGAAGATTCAAGCATCCCATAGAGGAATTTGTCTGGACTGAGCACCACATTTGGCTTTTTCCACTGTAGACCATAAGGTCATAGAGCTAGTAGGAAGAAGAAGAGTCTGTGTACTCTAGTGGCTTGGGGAATCCAAGAACCATCCTGCCAAGAAAACCTACTGCAGGAGAACTCATATTGAGTCCCTGCACTGTAATTCTCTGCTTAAAGGCACAATAAAACAAGGTTACCACTGAGAGCTAGACCGAAGATGTATCCCTGGAGAATAGGGTGAACTCCTTATTAAAATTCTTGTGTCTTTGTGTTTGCTTACTGTATTTCTCTATTGTCTTTCCATTTAATGTTTGTGTATTGGAAATCTGATCGATTCTTTGCTTAAATAACACAAAACACACACCAGCACATGAGTTTGTAATACCTTTTGTTTAATAAATCTTCAACTGGTGTCGCTGATAGGGTGATTATCAGATCAGGTGGTATTAGAGCTCTAGGCTGTAAGGTTAGACAAGCTTGTGTTGGTTTAGCTGTGAATGCTCACTAGATCAAAAGCTCAAATTAGGAGAAGGAGAGTTGGTGGAAACTAATCCTGAAATTTGGAGAGTCTATTCTTGGAAGACAATGTCGGAGGAAGGTTTTGTGGGGCCAAACCCTCAATTCATAGATAGTTTCGTAGCTATAAAGTCTATGGTAGAAGAAATGTATATGGACTTTAGAAAGCACAAGGATGAAGATTCATTAGGTTCTAAACGAGATAAAGAAGAACATGAGTCTCATTCCCATCACCACTCCAAAGGAAAAGGAAATGGGAACGAAGAAAGCTTTCTCACACCTCCTAATAGCCCTGTGCATAATAAGAAAGCATCTTTGATTAAGCTAGATGTTAAATTTGATTTTCCTATATATGATGGAGAGTTAAATGCTGAGAAGTTGGACAATTGGATTAGACAAATTGATGTGTATTGCCGGGTATAGAACATAGACTCAGACAAGAGTAAGATTTAGCTGGCAAGCCTATGCCTAGGAGGCACTGCCTTGGTTTGGTGGGAAGGCAGAATCCAAGCTGATATGAAGAAACATGGCAAGACCATCTCTATCTGGAGTGAATTTGTTACTGCAATAAGAAAACAGTTCTATCCATTGGCCTACATGAAATAAGCCATGATGAGCTGGCAAACTCTTCGGCAACTGAAAGGGAAAAGTGTGCAAGGGTATACTCAAGAGTTCATAAAGAGAGCATTGATGTTGGGTATCTCATTAGACTCACCAGAGACTCTTTTGAAGTATATTGGTGGTCTACACAGGTACATGAGTAATACCATCCTCATGTTTAATCCCACTAGTATAAATGAGGTATCTGTACAAGCTACTCATCTAGAGGCTAGGGGAAAGAATGGAAATCCAGAAGTTGGGGGATTTTCCCAGCCCACTGTAAGCAAAAGAAAGGAGAAAATAAAGTAGAAGTGGAAAGCAAGGAAGACTAACACTACACAAAAAGGAGAAGCTTCATACACTCACTGTAAAAAGGAGGGGCATGATGATGAGCACTGTTGGATTCTGCATCCAGAGCTGAGACCTAAGAAGTCTGAGGGCAAGAAGAAGAAGACTACTGCAACTATTCAGAAAGATTTGGGGTGAGACTCAGAAGATGCAATAACCATTGTAGCCATAGGTATAAAAGGTTATGTACTTTAGAGAATGCTGAAATCAAGAAGTAGGTGCAGGAGTTGCTCAAGAAAGGGTTCATCAGGCCTAACACATCACCATGTGGGTCACCAATCATTTTGGTGCGAAAGAAAGATGGCTTGTGGAGAATGTGCATTGATTACCGAGCACTGAATAAGATAACAGTAAAAAATTGTTATCCCCTTCCTCACATAGATGATATTTTAGATCAATTAAAGGAAGCTATTTATTTCACCAAGCTAGATTTGCACAGTGGATACCATCAGGTCAGCGTTGCAGAGCAAGATGCATGGAAAACTTTTTTCAAAACAAAGCATGGATTGTATGAGTGGCTGGTTATGCCTTTTGGCTTGACTAATGCCCCTGCTACTTTCATGAGATTAATGAATGATGTACTCAGACCTTTTCTTGATGATTTTGTTATTGTGTATCTGGATGACATTTTGATTTTTAGTAAAATGTGGGAATAATATTTAAAGCATGTTAAGCAGACATTATATGTTTTGAAAAGAGAAAAAATTTATTATAAACTATCAAAATGTGAATTTGGAAAAACATATTTAAATTATTTGGGTCATATAGTAAGGGGTGGTGAATTGAAAATAGATCCCTGTAAAGTGGCAGTCATTGTGAACTGGCCTAAACCCAGGTCTGATATAGAAGTGAGAAGCTTCTTAGGATCAAAACAATATTGGAGGAAGTTCGTTTCTAATTTTTCCTCAATTGCAGCTCCCTTACATGCTTTGACAGGATTGAACGAGGTGTTTTAGTGGGGAGGCAAACAACAGAAAGCCTTTGACACCTTGAAAGAAAAAATTAATATAGCACCTATATTAGCACTGCCAGATCTACAAAGACCATTTGAGATCCAAACTAATGCCAGTGACTATGCGATGGGAGTAGTGTTGACATAGCACGGTAAACCCATATGTTATCATTCTAAGACTTTTAATCCTGCAGTAGTTAACTATCCTATATATGATAAAGAATTGTATGCATTAGTTTAGAGTGTGAAAAAGTGGAAACAATACTTAATGGGCAAAGAGACAGTAATACATACTGATCATCAACCACTTCAATACCTACACTCCCAAACTAAGTTGTAACAATCAAGAAATTACAGATGGATGGGTTTTCTACAATAGTTTCATTTAGTAATTAGATATAAAAAGGGCATACATAACAAGGTTGCAAACATGTTATCTAGACCCATTATAAATGCATCTACCATACTTAAGCATAACTCTGTGTTACATGAAAGCTACATAGAACAATATGCTCAGGATATGGACTTTAAATATGTATATGCAACTTTGAGTCAAGGTAAAAGAGTAGAAGAAATGGACTATCATGTGAAGGACCGACTCTTATATCATTGTGGGAAACTCTACATTCCACAAACAGAGAGAGTAAAGATAATTAGGGAAGCACACACTTCTCTGATATCAGGTCACTTTGGGGTAAGTAAAACAGTTGCACAGCTGCAAAGATTCTGCTATTGGCCGAAAATGAATGAGACAGTTTTTAGATATGTAAGAGGGTGTGCCATGTGTGCCAAAAGCAAGCCCAGCAATATGAAACTAGGCTTGTACACTCCTTTACCAGTTTCTTCTCACCCTTGGGAAAGTGTTTCCATGGATTTTGTTGGAGGACTGCCTAAATCTAGGAAAGGTCATGATCATCTATATGTTATTGTGGATAGGTTTAGCAAAATGTGTATTTTGATACCTTGTAATAAGCAAATTACAATTGAACAGACTGAAAAATTGTTCTTTGAACATGTATGGGTTCATTTTGGATTACCCACTTCTATTGTATCTAATCGAGACACCCGATTTGTGGGGAAGTTTTGGTCAAGTCTGTGGGAACTGATGGACACTAAATTAAAGAAAAGCACAACTTTTCATCCACAAACAGATGGCCAGACAGAATTAGTTAACAAGACAGTGATCCAGTTACTGAGAGAATATTGCAGCAAACATCCTAAGCTTTGGGATGAACACTTATGTTATGTGCAACATGCTTACAATAGAGCCAAGCACTCTTCTACACAGAGATCTCCTTTTGAGACCTATTTTGGTTTCACACCAAGGTCTCCCTTAGATTTTGTCTTTGGTAAAGATACCATGGTTGATGGACACAGTGATGTGGCCAAGGCAACTAGGTTCACTGAACAGATCCAGGAGATCCACCAGGCAGTACAGGAACAGCTGGAAAAGAGCCAGGCCAAGTACAAGGCTAGGCATGATAAGCATAGGATGGAGCATAGTTTTCAAGTTGGAGATCAAGTCTAACTGTATATTAGTAAGGACAGAATGCAAGGTGAAGGTAAAAAGCTAAAACCTATCAGGTATGGACCCTTCAGGATACTTGAAAGGATTGGTGAAAATGATTTTCGCCTTGATCTACCAGCTCACATGCACATCTACTCAGTCGTAAATGCAGATTGCTTGAGATTATTTGAACCTTCAATGGTTGAGGACCCTGAAGAGCAAAGTCAATTGCCTTCTATTGATGACTTTCTACCTGAATATCCAAATGAATTGCAAGAAGACATAGTCTTGGACACGAAGGTGAGGACAACGCACAGAGGAGATGTTGAGTACCTCAGTATTAGGCTCAGAGGTTCAAATCCAAGCAGTGCGAAGTGGATTGAGATTGGGCAAGTGAGAAAGCAATACCCTCACTTAGTCGATGCTTGAAAGAAAGCCAACTTTTGGTGGTCCAAAAGCTTTTTCAGTGGGAAGGCTGTGATCCGAATCAGATCCATAAAAAACTATCAAGAAACCATGGCTGAGTCAGGTGAGAACAAATCTATAAGGAAATCCAAAACAGCGTTCAAAAACACCCTGAACCAGTGGCAATGGCAGCTAACGTGGAACGACAAGGACCTCGGTCAAAGCGCGCTAACCGAGGCCCATGGAGACCATGCAGGAGGTCAAAGTAGCCCCTGCCAGCCCTGCAATGGAAAAAGGAGGTGATTTTTGATGCACAATTAGCGCATCACTGGGAGAAAAGGGCTGTGAAGGAAAATTCCAAGCACTCAGTCGCCTGGGGGTACCGGAGAACCGTAGGCAGAAAAGTGAAAATCACTAACGTACAAAGGTGGGACCCGTGCTCTAGAAAATAGGTGATATTGATTAGGGCACCCTTGAATGGTAAGAGGTTTTGGACAAAAGCGAAGCGATTCCATACACCAATCAATGCATGGTAGGCGGAGGTGAGAGAAAAGCGCAGTTGATCACGCGGGATCGATCAAGTAGGTTAACCACACGGGACGTGCGTATGACGTTGGATCTGGGGAATCCATATCGGATGGCTGAGATCGCCCCTGACGGGGGAAGCGAAATCGACAGGGAATACACTGCATTTTTGAAGGGATTTGGAATCCGTTGACTGCCACGATTGAGGAATAACGCATCCACGTTGTAACTGAAGAACTAAACTGACGAAGTAGGCTAGCGCTATTTAAGGAGGACATTTGGCCACTTCCTGAGCATTCATGATGACGCTGAACTAGGGACTCCAAGCGTAGTTGTAGAAGGTATATCGACGGAAGAGGAAGAAGAACATAATAGCAATGTGAGCGAATGGCTACAAACCATGAACAGAGGAAGAAGTCAGATTAGCGAGAGACAGAGAAAGGAACCAGAATCCTAAGAGGAGGATGGAACATAGAGAATAGTAAAGCAAAAGCAGAAAGAGACAGAGGGCCGAGCTAACCAACGACAGCATTGAGCACCGGAGAGCTTGAAGATTCAAGCCATCCCATAGAGGAATCTGTTTGGATTGAGCACCACATTTGGCTCTTTCCACTGTAGACCAGAAGGTCACAGATCTGGTAGGAAGAAGAAGATTCTTTGTACTCCAGTGGCTTGGGGAATCCGAGAACCACCCTGCCAAGAAAACCTGCTTCAGGAGAACTCATATTGAGTCCCTACACTATAATTCTCTACTTAAATGCACAATAAAACAAGGCTACCACTGAGAGCTGGATCAAAGATGTAGCCCTAGAGAATAGGATGAATTCATTATTAAAATTCTTGTGTCTTTGTGTTTTCTTACTATATTTCTCTGTTGTCTTTCCATTTAATGTCTGTGTATTGGAAATCTGATCGATCCGTTGCTTAAATAACACAGAAAACACACCAGCACATGAGTCTGTAATACCTTTTGTTTAATAAATATTCAAATGGTGTCGCTCATAGGGTGATTATCAGATCATAAACAGTTTAACATAAAAATATATGTTGAGCAGCGAAAATATAACAATAAAGAACGCCAAGATACAGAACACAACAATCACATGATAAAGGAGTTCACCCCTCCTGGGCTACATCTCCTTGGTCTAACTTCCAATGGCTTGGGCCTCTCTATTGTGCTCAAATTACATCAAAAGTGTGTTTTAATTAATCAGATTCCTTTGAAATTGATGCAGGAGCATCCAACTCCCTTAGTCAAATGGATGAATCCAATGTGGAGCGAAGAGGAGTGCATGGACCAGGGAAGCAAAACAAGAAAAAATCTATTTTAAAACAGATTTAAATAAGGAATGGATAAAGTCTCGAGGAGACTTATCAATGTAATTTGCCATGTGTTATATGCATGTATGCATATGAGAGATTTAGGGCTTTTACTAGAGGATTGATCAAATCCTTCCATGATCCAGTCCAACAATGCTTCCGTATATATATGTGTGTCATGAACATGCGTGTTTAGGAGAGGAGAGACAGAGCGATATAGATAGAGATTGTGAATTAGAGTTTTTACAATGTAGTCAGAGGAGAAGCTGTTCTAATGCTACGATGCCTTAGTTTTGTAATATTATGCATATAATGAATAGATTGCGTATTCTGTGGGTTTTCGCATATCTGTGTAATATGTCTTTTTTTAACTATGGTTTGTGTATGTGTGCCAAGGGTTTAATCCCAAATTGTGAATGCATTGATCGACCATCAATAATAGTAGGATAGATGGAAATCCATTGATTAATGGATGTTGTTATATATGCATGTTCATACATAAATCGGAACAAAGGAAAACACATGGAAACTACTATCTAAGTCGAAGGCTGGATCTCAAAAATATTGAGTCGCATCCAATGAAGCTTTGGGTCCACTCCCATATCGCAATTAGCAATCGCAGAGGTTCAGTGCTCAAGGCCTATTCCGTTAACACCAAGGCTCTCCGCCGATGCGAAATATTGGCGATCGCTTGTCGTAAATTCTCAAAGCCTGCGTCCAACCACACACCTCTATTTGTTTGTGATGCGATATGTGGTCACTGCATATCGCAACTCTTCTAGGCTCGAGGTCTGCATCCTTTGGGAACTAATCTTAGTGATGCGATGCCAAACTACGATATGATCCAGGCCATGGATCTAATAGATCTAACCAATCCTGTGCATCAATTATTCAATCCCTCTTGGACTTATTTCTGCTTATTATTGATGGAATCTATAGTTAATCCGTCCCTCTACCATTTATTCATTTATGCATGAAATTGCATATATAAAAAAATCCATTAATTAGTGGATTGCCATCAATCCTACTATGATTGATGGTCGATCAATGCATTCAAAATTTTGGATTAAACCCTGAGTACACATACATGAACCAGAGTTAAAAAGAGACATATTACATATATATGCAAAAACCCACAAAATACACAATCTATTCATTATATGCATAAGATTACAGAACTAAGGCATCACAGCCTTAGAGTGAGTTCTCCTTTGGCTACATTGTAAACACTCTAATTCATAATCTCTATCTATATCACTCTGTCTCCCCTCTCCTGGACACGCAGGTTCATGACACACACACACAGACACACACACACATATATAGAAGCATTGTTGGATCGGATCATGGAAGGATCCGATCAATCCTCTAGTAAAATCCCTAAAGCTCTCATACACATACATGCATATAACACATGGTAGATTACATTGATATGTCTCCTCGAGACTTTATCCATTCCTTCTTTAATCTGATTTAAAAAATATTTTTCCCAGTTTTTCTCCCCTAGTCCACGTGCTTCTCTTCGCTCTGCTTTGGATTCCTCCCTTTTACTAAGGGTGCTGGATGCTCCTACATCAGACTCCCGAGGCACATACATTTATGACCTCTTGGTCATATGCTTCTCTTTGTCCTTAACAGTTCTACCCACTGATATTTCACTTCCTCAATGGAACTGCCTTTATGATCTTCTGTGAGCTGCAACCAAGCCTCTGCAACAGCAAGTCCTCCCTGCTGCCACTTACTTCACCAGGTTCTCCTCTAGACTTGGTCTTTTGGCAAGCTCTATGTTCTCTCCTCGAATCTCTTGCTGACTAACAATTCTACCTAACACTTCTTTTGTTGGAATTGTTATCTCTAAGACAACTCTACCCACAATCGCAACTGTGGAGCTACCTCGACAACTTCTACCCAATCACAGTTGGAAGTTGTTCTCAGCTTCTCTTGAGCACTCCTTACTCTTAGGCTATTGCTGCAATCTTCTCACCTTCTACTGTCATTCTCTGTGTGACAGTAAGACCATAACTCTCCAAATTTATCAACTGTACCTCCTGATCCTTGTTTCTTTCCGGAATCCTTAACCTTCTTTTGCATGCAGAATCTTCTTCTGCTCTGATACCAAATGATGGAAATGAGATTTTAGGGGTTAATCAAAATCCCTTTTCCTTAACATATCAATCTTAAGGCCTGTGGGTTATCACAACTTAGCCTATCAGAAGCGCTACTTTAGGCTATAAGCCCTTAGAAATCATGGACCACACATATATTGGATGCTTTACAATATTGGAGGCCTTTGTTTTATACTTTTTAACCTTAAAACCCCAGCCATACATAAATCAGATTATAGGAAAACACGCAGAAACTACTATATGAGCTGAAGGTCGGATCTCAAAAATATTGAGTCGCATCCAATGAAGCTTCAAGTCTGCTCCCATATCACAATTTGCAATCATAGAGGTTCAGTGCTTAAGGCCTATTTAGTTAACACCAAGGCTCTTTGCCGATGTGACATATCGGTGATCGCTCGTCGTATTCGCACGTTGCAACTTCTCAAAGCCTGTGTCTGCCCACACACATCTATTTATTTGCGATACGATATGTGGTGATCACATATCACAACTCTTCTGGACCCAAGGTTCATTTCCTTTGGGAACCGATCTTTGCGATGCAATGCCAAACTGTGATATGATCCAGGCCGTTGATTTAATAGATCTAACGGATCTTGTGCATCAATTTTTCAATCCCTCTTTCCACTTATTATTGATGGAATCTACGCTTAATCCCGTCCCTCTGCCATTTCGCCATTTATGCATGAACACACATATATAACAACATCCATTAATCAGTGGATTTCCATCAATCCTACTGTGATTGATGGTCGATCAATGCATTCAGAATTTGGGATTAAATCTTCGGCACACATACACAAACTAGAGTTAAAAAGAGACATATTACATAGATATGCAAAAACCCATAGAATACACAATCTATTCATTATATGTATAAGATTACAGAACTAAGGCATCGCAGCCTTAGAAGGGTTCTCCTCTGGCTACATTGTAAACGCTCTAATTCACAATCTCTATCTATATCACTATGTCTCTCCTCTCCTAAACACGTAGGTTCATGACACACACACACACACACACACACATATATATATATACGAAAGCATTGTTGGATTGGATCACAGAAGGATCCAATCAATCCTCTAGTAAAAGCCCTAAAGATCTCATACACATACATGCATATAAAACATGGCATGTTACATTGATAAGTCTCCTCGAGACTTTATCCATTGCTTCTTTAAATATGTTTTTAAACAGATTTTTCCCTGTTTTGCTCCCTTGGTCCACGTGCTCCTCTTCACTATGCTTTGGATTCTTCCCTTTGAATACGGGTGCTGGATTCTCCTGCATCAGTCTCCCGAGGTACAAAAATTTATGACCTCCTGGTGATATGGTTCTCTTTGTCCTTAGCAATTCTACCCATTGATATTTCACTTCCTTAGTGGAAATGCCTTTATGGTCTTCTATGAGCTGCAACCAAGCCTTCGCAATAGCAAGTCCTCCCTGCTGCCACTTACCTCACCAAGTTCTCCTCTGGAATTGGTCTTTTGGCAAGCTCTATGGTTCTTTCCTTGAACCTCTTGCTAACTAACAATTCTAGCCAACACTTCTTTTGCTGGAATTGTTATCTTTAAGACAACTCTACCCACAATCACAACTGAGGAGCTGTGTCAACAACTTCTACCCAGCCGCTGTTGGAAGTTGTTCTCAGCTTCTCTTGAGCACTCCTTTCTCTTAGGCTATTGCTACAATATTCTCACCTTCTGTTGTTGTTATTTGTGTGAAAATAAGACCATAACTCTCCAACTTTATCAACTGTACCTCCTGCTCCTTCTTCTTTCTTTCTTGAATCCTTAACCTTCTTTTGTACACAGAATCTTCTTCTGCTCTGGTACCAACTGATGGAAATGAAATTTTGGTGGTTAATAGAAATACCTTTTCCTTAACAAATCAATCTTGAGGCCAATGGGTTATGGCCACTAAGCCTATCAGAAATAGTACTTTAGGCTATAAGCCTTTAGAAATCATGGACCACACATATATCAGAGGCTTTACACTATTGGAGGCCTTTGTTATATACTTTTTAGCCTTAAAACTCCTGGCCATACATAAATCGGAACAAAGGAAAACACGTGGAAAACCCTATCCGAGCCGAAGGCGGATCTCAAAAATATTGAGTCGCATCCAATGAAGCTTCAGGTCCGCTCCCATATTGCAATTCGTAATCGCGGAGGTTCAGTGCTCAAGGCCTATTCCGTTAACACCAAGGCTCTCTGACGATGTGACATATCGGTGATTGCTCATCGTAATCACATGACACAACGTCTCAAAGCCTGTGTCCGCCCACATGCCTCTATTTGTTTGCGATGCGATATATGGCGATCCCATATCGCAACTCTTCCAGGCCCGAGGTCCTCGTCCTTTGGGAACTGATCTTTGCGATGCAATGCCAAACTGTGATATGATCCAGGTCGTTAATCTAACAGATCTAACGGATCCTGTGCATCAATTACTAAAACCCTCTTGGACTTAGTACCACCTATTATTGATGGAATCTATGCTTAATCCTATCCCTCTGCCATTTCTCTATTTATGCATGAACATGCATATATAACAACATCCATTAATTAGTGGACATTAATAAAAATCCCTTTTCCTTAATAAATCAATCTTGAGGCTTGTCGGTTATGGCCCACTAAGCTTATCGGAAGTATTCCTTAGGCCTTAAGCCTTTAACCATGTACCATACAAGAATCAGAGCCACCACACTGTCGGAAGCCCATACACTATCGGCGTTCAAGCCTTGAACCCCGCAATCCAATTAACTATCGGAATATGGGAAAAAGCATGGAAATCCTGCTTCGAATCTAATACACTAGACTTTAAATTATATATACTCGAATCTACATATCGTTGGGTCCGCCACCTTAAGTGTTATTCCTTCAGACCCTCGATCTCTGATCGCCACTTCTCGATATCGGCAATGTTGCTATCGCTATATCGCGATCACTCATTGCATGGTCGTGGTCATTCAACATTGCCAAAATGTGATTAGTGATCCCATGAGGGCCGTCGATCTGACTTCTAACCTGATGGTTACGATTTAATCGCATATCACTATCACTCTTATTACAAAGGTCGTTCTGATATCACTAAGGGACTTTCACCGATGCCATATGATTCTAGGCATGGATCTATAATATCTAATGGCAGCTGAGCATCAAGTATTTACTCATCTCATCATGGTTCTTCCTTGCATTGATCTTGCCAGCTTGATGGAATTTTTGCTTTAAAGCCAGTTCCTCTGCCATACACCAGTTCACGCGCAACATTCATATATATCATAGTTAACGTTATATCTTGGATTGCCATCGATCCTACTATGGTTGATGGTAAATCAAATGCATGCAACTGAGATTTAAACCATTCACACACACATATGAAACAGAGTTAAAAAGAGACATATTCTCCACAGACATGCTGGAAATACAAATACATATCTATTATAATAAACACAACACGATTACAACTAAGGAGTTTTAGCGTTAGAACATAGTCTCCTTTCGACCACATTATATCTATATCACTCTGTCTCTCCTTTTTTTTTTTGAACACGTAGGTTCGTCACACACACACACACATATATATGTACATTGTTGGATCGAATCACGAAAGGATGTGATCAATCCTCTAGTAAAATCCCTAAAGCTTTCATACGCATACATGCATATAACACATGGCAGATTACATTGATAAGTCTCCTCAAGACTTTATCCATTCCTTCTTTAAATCCATCTTAAAACAAATTTTTCCCTGTTTCGCTCCCTTTGGTACACGTCTTCCTCTTCGCTCCTCTTTGGATTCCTCCATTTGACTAAGGGTGCTAGATGTTCCTGCATTAGACTCCCGAGGCACAAAAATATATGACCTTCTGGTCATATGCTTCTTCTTGTCTTTAGCAATTCTATCCACTTCACTTCTTCAGTGGAACTGCTTTCATGGTATTCTATGAGCTGCAACCAAACCTCTGTAATAATAGTCTCCTTCTGCTACATGATACCTCACCAAGCTCTCCTCACTTAGTCTTTTGGCATCCTTTAGGTTCTCTCCTTTTGAACCATATGAGCACTCCATGCTCTAGGTTTGTTGCAATCTTCTCACCTTCTGTTTTCGTTCTTTGTGTGATAGTAAAGAACATAACTCTCTAGTCTTCAAACAACTATACCTCATGCTCCTTCTTCTTTCTTTCTGGAATCCTTAACCTTCTTTTGCATGCAGAATCTTCTTATGCTCTGATACCAAATGATGGAAATGAGACTTTGGGGGTTAATCAAAATCCCTTTTCCTTAACAAATCAATCTTGAGGCCTGTGGGTTATGGCCCACTAAGACTATCAGAAGCATTCCTTAGGCCTTAAGCCTTTAACCATGTACCATACAAGAATCAGAGCCACCACACTATCAGAAGCCCATACACTATCGGTGTTCAAGCCTTGAACCCAAAAATCCATTTAACTGTCGGAATACTGGAAAAAGCATGGAAATCCCGCTCTGAATCTAATACACTGGACTTTAAATTATATATACTTGAATCTACATATCGTCGAGTCCGCCAAATTAAGCCCTATTCCTTCAGACCCCTGATACACCTAATCTCCAATCGTTGCTTCCTAATATCGGGAATGTTGCTATTGCTATATTGGCATCGCTCATTCCATGGTTGTGGTCATTCAACTTTGCTGAAATGCAATTAGCGCTCCCATCAGGGCTGTCAATTTGACTTCCAACTTGATAGTTATGATTTAATTGGATATCGCTATCACTCTTATTACAAAGGCCATTCTGATATCACCAAGGGACTTTCACCGATGCGATACGATTCTAGCCATGGATCTATAAGATCTAACAATGGCTGAGCATCAAATCTTTACTCATCTCATCACGGTTCTTCCTTGGCTTGATCTCGTCAGTTTGATGAAATCTGTGCTTTAAAACCAATTCCTCTGCCATACACCAGTTCACGCGCAACATTCATATATATAATAGTTAACGCTATATATTGGATCGCCATCGATCCTACTGTGGTCGATGGTTGATCACATGCATGCAATCCGGATTTAAACCATTCATGCACACATATGAAACAGATTTAAAAAGAGACATCTTCTACACAGACATGTTGGAAATACAAACACATATTTATTATAATAAATGAAACATGATTACAGCTAAGGCATTTCACTCTTACAACAGAGTCTCCTCTCGACTACATTATATCTATATCGCATTGTCTCTCATTTTTTTTGAACACGCAGGTTCATGACACACACACACACACACACACACATATATGGAAGCATTGTTGGATCGGATCACGGAAGGATTCGATCAATCCTCTAGTAAAATCCCTAAAGCTCTCATACGCATACATGCATATAACACATGGCAGATTACATTGATAACTCTCCTCGAGACTTTATCCATTCCTTCTTTAAATCTGTTTTAAAATAGATTTTTCCCTATTTTTCTCCCCTGGTCCATGTCTTCCTCTTCGCTCTACTTTGGATTCCTCCCTTTGGCTAAGGGTGCTGGATGCTCCTGCATTAGAGTAGCACTTCTGATAGGCTTAGTGGCCATAACCCACAGGCCTCAAGATTGATTTGTTAAGGAAAATGGATTTTGATTAACCCCCAAAATCTCATCTCCATCATAAACCTATCTCAATGAGTTCAGAATAGCCAAAACTACTAGAATTGACTATTTTTGCATCAAATTTGGATAAGGATTGGAGTTATGAATTCTCCCAGTTATCCTACTATTATCATTAAGTCCTCTTAAGAACAAGGTTCTAATAGTACTGGAGTCAAGCTTAAGTTTCAACCTTTGTAAAATATATAGAAATCTTTCTAGGTAATCTTCAAGAGTTTCATCATCATCTTGTATGGTTATAAAAATATCATCCTGCATGTCTTGAGTTTTGCAATATTCTTGATATTAAGACAAAAACATTCTCTTCATCTGATCCCAAGAGGCTATAGTTTTTCCTCCTAACCCGATAAACCAGCATAGAGCTGAATCCTTGAGAGTAACAGGAAATAATCTTAACTTCTGAGCGTCAGTTCAATAATCATAGCTTCTACACAGAATATCAAACTTGAATAGGAAAGAGTCAAGATATTCACGAAATTTACCATGGAAATGAGGAAGAGCTGGTGGTGGAATATTCTTCATTTGCACCACAGTATCAGGATCCACAATTGGAAACACAAAAGTGGATTGTTCCCTACTTACTTGGTTTTCACTAGTCCCTTCCACATGATCTTCATGGTCTGCCATTGTTTCCCTTTTACTTGAACTGCCCTCAAAAGGCTGAACCACACCTGAGTTGTTATCACCAGAATCTAGGTGGGCTATTCTTGCATGATGGTTTGAATTGGATTGGGCTTCCTGCTCATAGTAGGAGACCCAATATGAAAATTATTTTCAGAATTCTTTCAACCCTTAGTGGGCTTCGAACCTTTACCTTTTCTACGCATTCAAAAAGAAAGAAAAAAAAAAAAAAAAAACTTCTAATAAAAAAGTTGCCAGAAATCAACCAACACCAGTAAAATTCCTTCAAAAAAGATTTTCCAAACAATACTACAAAAATAAAGGAAAAATTACCTCTATTGTATAATCAAAAAATTCTCACCAAATCAAATTGCCTGCCTGGCAACAACGCCAAAATGTTGGGTGCAGGAATTACACTTAAGCAAACTCCTCAACACTTAATTTGTCAACCTGGGGGATCCTTAAACTTAGAGATGAAGCACAGGAAATGCCGGAGATGGTATGAATCTTTCTAATATAAGTCCCTACTTTATTTAAAGGAAAGATTGTAGAATCAACTAAAAAGAGAAAAGGGCAACTTGAACCATCAAAATATTCTAAGAGTAGAACAAGGAAGAATGCTTTTGCAAGAGGGAATTAAAAATAAAGGGCAATCACTCTAGCTACTTATTGTTTAACTACTGCATGTGTGTTTTTATTTAGCAAAGACACTTAGCAGTCTCATCAGATGGGCCCTTATACTTTCTCCTTTAGAGATTTCCTTCTTGCACTATTATGTCCTATACTATCGCAGTCTTCTTGCACTAGTGCAGGAACAGAGATTTACGCAGAAGGTATAAATGGTGTCTTTACTAAAGGCTTTTTACTTCCTGCAAGGGGCTTGAACTTTTCCAGGTTCAAAGCACTCGGATCCTGTGGCAAGAAACTAGTTCTTGCTCCAGATCAGAGCTTCTTGCACTTAGCATTTAATTATTAAAATGAGTGCTTAGTTATTCGAAGTGCTATTATACTGTTAAATCAAATGGCACACATAAAAATGAATGTTTCTAATCTTGACAAAGTGCAGGAATAAAGAAACAATCCATATACATTTATCCTGTCATAAGCATTTAATGAAAGAAAGAATATTCCAGAAAGTAGACAAAGAAAGCTTGTTGCATCACTCCAACGTGCACTGGTGCACGTTCATTTCTCCTGCTTGGACCAGGCGAGGAAAACCAACCAAAAAAAACTGTAGAAAAGGGAATATCACACCAACGTTCACTGGTGTAGGTTTATTTCTCCTGCTTGGATCAGGTGGGGAAAACCAACCAAAAAAAGCTGCAGAAAAGGAAATATCACACCAATGTGCACTAGTGTAGGTTTGTTTCTCCTGCTTGGACCAGGCGGGGAAAACCAACCAAACAGAATTGCAGAAAAGAAAATTTATCTACTTCACACAACGAATCCTCTTTCACTCAAATAAGAATGCATGTGCTTGAAATTAAATCACACTTGACAATATAAACACAAATTACAGGAAACGGGAAAGAGGGTAAACATGCTGGGTTGGCTAGGCCCTAGCCAACCAGCGCATTTCCCTTTTAAATAAAAAAGTTGATTAGTACTTCAATCTATTCATCAGCTCAAATACAAAAATGCAATTTATGAAACATGAGGCAGATCTCCCTTTTATTAATTCATAGAGGCAAGTACATGTGTGAATACATCGTCCAAACCAAATTCAGGCAATAACAAAATATAGCAACCTGTTACCACTTCACTGGCTGTGTCTCTGTTCTATCCAAAAAACTCCCTTAGTCATATTTACATTCTACATTATATAGATCTTTGGCCAAGCACCAAAATAGATCATTCAACTGATTACATAACCAACCACGTAATTTAACTTGTCGGCCTTTAAACTTAGACAATTAACAAAACTAGCTGTAGTCGATCTCCATCTTTCGTTCTTCACAGTTTTGATCTCAGCTGCCTTTGGATTGATCTTGTTGTCATGGTTGAAGTTGATCAAAATGGGATGATTCGATCTCGGTTTCCTTTGGATCGATCTTGTTGTCGTGGTTGAAGCTGCTCAAAATGAGGCGGTGATCAAGGAGGTTCGGATTTGCTGCAAGGATGTGTTGTGCTGGCAATGGTGCAAGATCTGATCTTGCATTAGGATCAGTGGTCACAGTAAGTACTCTAACTACCAAATAAACATTAGAGATATCGATAAGTTACAAAGAGTGATTAAAAGTAAGAAATCATGTAATAAATGATTAATTAATGCTAAGTTAAGTTAAAAATATGAAAAATAAAGTGCATACGAAATATGTCACCATTCTTGGACTGGTGCAAGATTAGGGTGTATAAGAGAGGTAAAACAATTGTAAATGGTTATGATTTAGGAAGGGGAAAATGGAAAAAAGAGAGCAAATTAGGGGGCTAACAGAGACCTTGGTATGTTTGCAGCTGAGTGTGCAGGCCCCTGTAGCTATGTGCGTAGGGTCAGAAAGACTGTATTTGAAAAGACTTGAATAATAAAGAATAGTTTTGACATAGATATGTGTAATTTCTGTATGTTTGCATAGTTTCTATGGTTTTCCTATTTATGGTTTTTTTTATAAATATCTTCTACAATTTCATCGTGAGGTTTAGATACTATTTTATATGATGAGTAATGCATGTTAGTCTAGTCTGGCATGATTCAGTACTTTGTTAAAGTAGGAAACACTTTACAAATATAAGAATAAGGTTAAGAGTTCAGGAAGGTCAGATTAAGCCCTAAACTATTTGATACCTTACAACCACACTGCATAGCCCCTCTAGATGCAAAAGCCTGGTTCTAGCATCCCCCAATATCACCTCAGGTGAGACTATGGTTTGCGCAAGTAGTTCATTGTCGAAAGGGCTGGTGGTATAGGGTTTTGATGGTTAGCACAACTAACTTTGAACCTAGGTCTAAGACCCTAAAGCCAACAAATGGTTCCATTGTTGGGTTTAGATAGAGACTACATTCGAGGATTGTAGTCAACCTTTTGAAGATACAATGGAATTGTGGGCCTCGATGCAGGAGGACCCACATGTGTTGAACATTGAGTTGAGATTAGAGACAAGCAACTAGAATTCGATGAGCTTAAAGCCACAACATGGACCTTAGCACTTGTGCAATGGTACACCCGTCTCTAGGAAGGAACACTTCTATAGGGCCAGATAGATGAGCTATGCAGAAAGGCACAAATCATCTCTGTGCAAGCGTAGCGTTGGGAAAATGAGGCCCACAAACTTTCCTAGGATGTAGAAGGCTAGTTGAAGAGCATGCAACAAACTCATAGGAAAATAGGTCTCACAGCCGAGGGGTCTATGATAGAGAAGCTCGTGGATGAAGTACAACAGGCTGCAGAACAATGCAAACAATGCTCAATCAATTGCACACTGCCTACAAGGGTCAAAAATCCAAAATTGAGGACGTACTAGCTGAGTGACTCGAGGACACAAAGGGGCTTTAGGGCAGGTCAAAGCCCCTTCTTTTGTAAAGGGATGGGATTACTTAGAGGATTTTCAGTTCTGCCCATGGTTTGCAGACCATGGTATTGTAAGGTTAGAAGCATATATAAAGGGATGATTTTGCAAGTCTAAGGCAGGATGTAATGTATTGAAGAAAAATTTGTAATTCTCTTTTGTAAGATCTTCTTGTAGTCGGGTAAAGGGGGAGCTTCCTTCTGTTGTGTGCATGGAGACCTTGGTAAGTGTGAAACTGAGTGTGCAGGGTTAGAAATATTGTATTTGAAAAGGCTTGACTAATAAAGAATAGTTTTGAGACAGATTTGTGTAATTTCTGTATGTTTGCATAGTTTCTGTGGTTTGACTATTTATTGTTTCTTTTATATATATCTTCTACAATTGCATCATGAAGGTTCAGATATTGTTTTATATGATGAATAATGCATGCTAGTCTAGTTTCGCGTAGTTCACTAATCTATTAAATTAGAAACACTTTACGATTATAAGAATAAGATTAAGAGTTTGTGAAGGTCAGATTAAGCCCTAAACTGTTTGGAACCTTACATCCACATGGTATAGTCCCTTTGGATGCAGAAACCTAGTTCTAACATCCCCCAATATTGCCTTGGGTGAGACTGGTCTGTGCAAGCAGTTCATTGCCAAAAGGGCCGGTGGTATAGGGTTGTGTTGGTTAGCACAACTAATTCTAAACCTGGGTCTAAACCCTTGAAGCCAACAAACTCCCATTATATATATAATCCTTCAGTAGAATTGAAATGAGACTCTTTATTCCTTACTTGAACTCTTATGGTTATTGTTTTACTGCTTAAGAGTCACTATGGTGTTAAAACTGTGCGATATTGGGAAATCATTTAAGAAACGAACTCTATCTATTACCATTTGTTGAATGATTGAGAAATCGTGATAAATTACCTCCATAGACTCTAAATATGGCTCGGGGGTGGTCATTAGCAAGAAAGATTGTAGAGTATGATCCAAACTTATGGAGGAATGAAATAAAATAAAGATATAAACAAAAACACAGAGATGCAACATATGTAAATATTCATTTCATTAATATTAAAGAATTGAAAGATGCTTACATATAGTATGGAAATAAACTAGCTCAGGCAATGGTAGCTTATCTTTGAGAAGAGATGTGGTTGATACATGCCTCTGACCTATGTTACAATAAGGCTCAAGGGCCTTTTTATTAATGGACAACAAAGAGAAACCCTAAACAACCAAAATCCTAACCTTGGGAGATGGAACACCAAACGTTTGTGGGCCCAATTGGGGTTAGTTGGGTAGCCAACTTCCCAGGATTGTAACTTGGCCATATGATCTCTGTTTGGCATGTACGATACCTCGTTAGAAAGGTATCTTCGAGTAATACAATATTTTTCTATGTCCATGGGCTTGTTGCGAACCTCAAAAAACACCCTTTAGGGGTTCAAAATAGATCTAGATGTTGAGGCCCTGAAAAACTGCTAAAAATAGTAAATTGTGCTATAATCAAGGAAAATGATGAAAATGACTTGAGGTTTAGGTGGAATATGCAGATGGCCACCAATATCCACTTGGATCAATCCTCACCCCTTAGGAAGAAATGGTCCCCATTGTGTGTAGAGCCTCCAAGAGGTGAGGAAATTTCTGTTGACCTTGGTCCCTAGTGAGGCACTTGCCCTTGTGAAGGAGTTGGCATGTTTTGACAACTCTCTATAGCAAGATCCTCTACTAGTGAGTCTTCTTGATCTATGTGTCCATGATCATATTAGTTGTGGCCTATATGATACAACTTGGGGTTGAGGTCTATTGGTGTCAGCTGCTCAACAACATTGGATGTGTCAAATAATGGGGTAAACTATGGATGTAGTTGGTCCACATTGAATACTTGGTGTAAGCCAAGGAATTGTGGAATGATGAGCTTGAAACAATTATCCCCTACAACCTTAGTGATGGTGTAAGTCCCATATCAGAGTGGTTGAAGATTGCAGTGGGCCCCAATGAGGCACTCCTTCTACAAATGTAACAAAACTTTGTTGCCTACTTAGAACTTGTGTGGCACTCGATGTTGGTCATGATGTCGTTTTTACTTAGTATTTTCTTTGTCCAATATGTCATGGAACTACTGGTGGATTTTCTAAATGTGCTCAATGAAGATGTTAGCTCTGCATCGTCAGACTGGACATGAGCATAATACTCATGAGTAACTACAAGTGATATGACAACATCGATGGGACATAGTAGTTGGAATCCCTATACCACCTGAAAGGGTCTATGGCCATTTGATATGTGCAGACATCTATTGTTGTTGCACTAAACTTAGGGGATGATTTCATCCCATGTGTGTCGATGTTTCTAGTTGTACATGCGTAGGATGTGCACGATCATCTTATTGACAACCTTTGTCTGGCCATTAGTTTAGGGATGGAAAGTCATGGACTTAGTGAGCTTGGTATCCAACAAAGATGAGAGGCTTGAACATAATGTACTTAGGAACTTGCTGTCCTGATATGAGATCATGGATTATGGGATCCCAAAGTCTACCCATACTCATTCAAAGAAGAGTTTGGTAGTGGCTTTTATTTCGATGCTCTTCTTGTAGGCTACTAGAATGGCCCTCATAGAGAACTTGTTGTCACACGGAATCTGTCAAGGGTGCGGACACGACTGACCTTCCTAGAAGTCTAAGACATTCTAATGACAAACAAGACAAAATGGAGTGATCTTTCTCTAAATACACCTTTTACAACATGAAAACTACAAGTGTTTAGGCTTACCTTATTCCAAAACGCTGTTGTTGAAGTCCGTTCTTGACGATCCGGATGAGCTCCTCCTTCAAGTCAATTCCTGCAACCACAAACAATCAAACAATTACCAAGCACTTGCATTTCATATAATAAAACATATATTCAACATGCAGACCAAGGAACACATGAAATAACTCATTAACACAAGCTATTGAGAAAAATAAACCAGTTTGTATTAATAACGAAACAAAGAAACTCTTACAACCTGGCCTTGGTGTTGTGCAAGTTCCTCCCAGGGTCCATCAAGGGTTTTCCTCTACTTTGACAAAGCTCACCCTCTCCCAAGTAGAATCAAGTGAAGACAATCTCTCCTCACAAAGGCTCTAATGGAAGACCTAAATCCTGCAGCATTTACCCAAAGAAAATGTATAGCTCCAACCTCTCCTCCTCTGGCTCAATGCCTTTATTTATAGTGCTGTAAAGAGGTTATTCAGGTCCACTATCAATGGGATCATCCCCCTCTTTGGGTGGGATAGCTCCCTTATTGATGGGATAAGTTCCCCCTTAATAGAGATACATGAACCAACTGGAGGCGCATCCATTTCATCAAACCGACCTCTAGAATGTTCTAGAAGTAACCACAAGTAACTTTTTCAAGATAAAACTCGCGCATTTTGCCTTTTACAGAGGGACGCACCTGTCCCTTAACATACAGAGCGTCTATGGACGCGGATTTTGTGAACATGGTCAGCGTCCCCGCAGGTAAGGCTAGAGAGAACCTGCGACCCCAGAGATAAACATGATTTTTACAAGACTTTCTCTCTTCTTTGAGTTTGAGATGGATAACAGAGGCATGAGACTTGCCTAAGAGGGTAGCATGACTTGTTGATTGGAGCCATACTAACTGTAAGTAGTCAAGGTGACATTTTTTAGTGTAACAGATTGCCCCCTAAAGTGCGAAGCCTGGAATAGAATAGGGTTTTGTAATTCTAGGAAGGGTGAAGCGCTTTATCATTTCAAGGATTGCCTTGTGGATGGCCTGGTTGGAACCTGCAATTTTCAACACAAAATACATGGATAAGATTATATCATCACTGAGGTAGGCATTCCCATACTCAGATTCAAAACTTTAACTAATGGACTAACTATTCTGATACAGGAATGATCTTGCAGTACATCATTTTTATAGACTTTTGTAGACACAGTATGGACGCAGCCATCTGTTTATGATTAGTCTACATAGATAATGAATACAAAACTCCTCGCAGCCTGGATGGTAGAAACTAGATCCAGGGTCTTCACTTCTACTTCCCGAATTGGTACGATTCTAGCCATGTGATTAAATGATTCGATGTCGAACATGGTAGAAACCACTTGATTACCAGTCAATGATGTAAACTGTTAACAAGCGTGAGAGAAACCACCAGTAATGTCAATGGTTCTCAAAGTACCAAGCACAACCCGTGAAATGTGAATAGATGTTTTGATGTCGAACACTTCACGGAATCCTCTGATCGAAAGTCAATGATGTAAACTGACGTCAAAGGCGAGAAACCTGCCATTGATGCATGCAGACTTCAAGGTACTGTCGATTCCTAAGTCATCTTTCTAGATAATGTGTCGATGTCGATAGAAAGCGACCCGTTGCAGGCAAGCCTGCAACACGAAATCATTGTTCAAGTTGAAGAAATGTTGCTGTAAGGACTGACTCAGGGATGGTCAATGGATGACAAGTATTTTGCAGATGAAAGTTTTGCTTGCAGACCTCTTGAACACATAACGACACAACAGATGGTTTGGTGACGAATAACTCAAAGTTGATCCCTGAACCCGGTTAAAGATTTTCAAAGTGATTTAGTCAACTGTGAGGTAAAAGATTTCCCAACCCAGGTGAATGAAAAGTGTCGTGTTCAAGAGCGGTAATAAAGTTTCTTCTGAGGCAAAAGGTGACAAATAGGTTCATTCTTCTCTTTTTTCCCCACCATTTCTGGCAAGTACCTCTTTATTTTTAACAAGCTTGAGGAGGATAACATATGCTTGATTATAAGCTCATCCTTCGGACGAGTCCAACCTAGTTTAAATGCGAACCCTAGGAAGGAGTGGTTCGTTCCTGTTTGTAATTGAACAGGTCCTTTACTGTAAAAGTTTAACGAGCCCAGTATAGGAGAAACTCGGCGTTTTTCAATTTTAGAGAGTCTGAAAAACTTAAGGAAACTCCACGTTGAACTTTTTCGTATATTTGTGTCCCTCAAGCCCGAAAAAGTATAAAATAATACCTGGGGGAACCGCTTGATCTTGCGACCAAGGAGTACTTTCATAATAGTATCGTTGACCTGAAAAGTAAAAAGCGATCAAAGACACGTCGTTTTATTTCCTTATCGAGTTTGAAACGACAAAAACCCGGCAATCTTTTCCTGATTTTACGGTCAGAAAAGAGCTAAAAGGGGACCGTCTTTTAATTCCGTTTTAACGAGTGAAAAAGAAACACTCGGCGATCTTTTCATGTTTTAGGAGTCAGAAAAGGGCTTAAAAGATGACTCTGAAATTTTGTTTGTGAAAAATTACAATTTCCCTTGAAATCCCTTCGTCCTGCACAAAAGCGACACATTACTCATACCTGTTTAAAATAGGCAAAAATACATTTGAAAACATCTTTTCATGGTAAAAAATGAACTAATTCATCCAAAAAACCTATAAAAAGACCTTTTACCATGTCATTTTTACCGTTTCACTGTTGAGGTTGAAAAAGGAGCTTTTGACAAGAAACTTCCCGTGGTTGCTGCGGAAAATCTGACCGTCGGAATCGAACGCCGCTTCACCGAGGTATTTTACACATCCCACTCTTCATTTTTATCCGTTTAGTTTTTTGTTTTTGGTCTCTGTTTCATTTTTTGGGGGGGTTTTGGGTTCAAAATGCGCCCCTCGGCGGACGCAGGTGCCCTTCGGGTGAGCCGCGTCCCCCGACTTTTTCTCACACGGGAAAAAGGTCTGGGGACGCAGTCCGCCTTCAGGCGAGCTGCGTCCGGACGCCCTGTGCTAAAAAGCCGGGGTGCGTCTTCCGCAAAGGGCGCATTTCAAAACCCTAACTCTCTCAAAAAACCACCAAATTTTCTCAAATTAATTTCTAATTGACTCTTTTGATGTGCAGGGCCCAAAACATGTTAGACTGGAGAGAGAGAGAGCACGTAGAAGACGATGAAGCTGCGATTAACCACCAACCCTCTCTGGATGCCTTAAGAACATGTGGATTGTACAAATATTGGACCATACCGGGCATGAGGGGCCAGGTAAGATTTTTGGAATGGCTAGTTGAGCGATGGAACGTTCAAGATCAATGCTTTTACATTGGAGGGCACCAGCTCGAGATAGAGCCCTCGGATGTATACTTTCTCACTGGCTTGCCAAACAGAGGTGAGCAACTCAACCTTGCGGGGACCAGGCCGGGTGGCCAATCCCTTGATGATCTCCGCGAGGAGTGGTGCAGACCAGGGACTCGCCATAAAAAGGCGTGGAGATAAAGCACATCGCTCTGGCGGAACTTAGAGTTATTGCATTTACGGTCACTAGGATTTGTGGCGCGGCCGCCTTGCACATTGCTTCCGGATCCCAAATGCGGATGGCAGTTGACTGTTACCAAGGCACCATCTTCAACTGGTGCGAAGCTGTGTCGGCTCATATGAAGAGCCAACTAACCAAGGCAAAGAACGGACGACTAAAGACTTTTGGATATGGGCCTCTAGTCGTGAGCTTTGCCTTGGAGAGAGTTCCTATGCTGATCCCTCAGCAACTCACTGTTGATGACTTGGGTCCTCGGGAGCCAAAGCTTGTTCGATGGGTTGCGGTGATGGCCCGGCATCCTGACGAGGGTGCTGCAGTGGTTCGATTCTCAGACAGTTACTTCGACTGGCTAGAGGGCCAGCTTTTTGTGATACAAGACTTTCCATATGCCGGAATGGATTTCAGAGGTGATCCGGACATGGTTCTTCCACAGGGAGAACAATGGGATGACAGAGGTACTTTCATTTTCACAAGTTTTCTAATTATGTATTTTTTATTTTTCATATATATCGTCTCAAAGTAACAGTAAAATTTTAAAAATGCAGATGTTGGACCACAGCGTCCAGCCAATCTCCGGCCTTACGACAGACGACATCCAGCTGCACCGGCACCGGCCTTACAGGATGCGACAGCAGAAGTACTAGCCGATTTGGAGCATGATCTAGAGCGTCTCACGGCAGATATACCTGAGACTACTATGGATGACATTCCAATGAGGCTTCAGCGCTTCGTGGTTGCAGTCCCTGGACCGTTTAGGAGATTTCTGCGCAAGATAGCCCGCGCAGTGGTGTCGTACAGAGAGCACCACCAGTGATTGACTAGTCACTTTTGTAGTCACATGTGACATTTTTGACTTTTTGCACTATCATTTTGCCGATCATAAGGTGTGTTAAACCTATGATCGAAGACGATGTATATATTTTTGGACACACTTCTATCTATATCTATATATCACTATTATCGGCTTATCTTGTTTAACATGTATGATGAAATGTCTTTAAATTTACTTGCATGATTATTATAAATGTCTGTCCAACACTTGAGAAGCAATTGCATCTGCTAATGTATTCAAAGACCTTGGAATATGTTGATATTCAATGTAATCAAATTCACGTTCCAAGAGACGCACTCTCAAAAACAACCTTAATAACACAGGATTTCTAATGGCATAAACTCTATTAAGCTGTAATACAACAAGTTCAGAATCTAACCTCACTATCAAACGTCGAATTCCAAATGAAATAGATTCGGATAATAATTCAACCACTGCACTGTATTCTGCAATGTTATTCGTTGTTTGACCGAGGCTTACCCCATGCATAGAAACTAACTCGTCAGAGGGCGAATAGATAACCCAAGCTGCGGAAGAGATATTCCGTGTACTACGACAAGCACCATCAGCAAATCCAATGTATGTTTGGAGAGGCGTCGACATCTACAATATCAAGAGTAAAACCAAGATGAGCCAAAATAATGACGAAAAACCACACTTGCTAAGCTAAGCACACTGACTAAACTAACACACTTGCTAGCTAGAAAGGAAATCTAACCTATCTAAAAATTTCTCCATCCATCATTTTAAGCATAATACCTCTTTAGGTAAAGTCCATTTCTGGGTTTGCCCAAAGAGTCCCCATCAAAATCAACTAACTCATAAGCCCCTTTTGCTAGCTTTCGCTTTACAATGTAGGGCCCATGCCACATGGGAACGAATTTTCCAGCACCTAGCTTATCGTTAGCTTGATCATATAATAGTACTAGGTCTCCTTCCGAAAAACTTCGAGGGGTTACATTTTTATCGTACTGAGCTTTCATTCGTTTCGCGTGAGTCTCGATAGCTAAAGTAGCGTCACGTCGAGTCTCATCTAATTTAGCTAAGTATAACAACCGTTTCTCCTCTTCGGAAGTAGCTGGAAGTAATTCGACAGCCATTTGAAGTGATGGGATTTCGCACTCAATAGGTAACACAGCTTCTAAGCCATAAACTAGCTGAAAAGGGGTGAAACCTGTTGAATTTTTCACTGAAGTTCGATATGCCCATAGTGCCGAAAATAACATGTTATGCCAATTCGTTCGATGGATACCAATGATCCGTCGAATCATGACGACTAGAACTTTGTTGATTGACTCAACCAAACCGTTGGCTTGCGGATAATAAGGTGTAGAGCTATCGTGGCGCAAACCAAGCTGGCTTGTAAGTTCAGTCATCATGACATTTCGAAAATGGCTTCCATGGTCCGTAATGATTGCTTGTGGGACACCAAACCTAGTTATGATATGATTGAATACGAAAAGTGCAGCTGTCTTGCCGCTTGCGTCGAATGTAGGCATCGCCTCGGCCCACTTAGTAAAATAATCAACCGCAAGGATGATATACGCATGCCCCCCGGCCGAGTGAGGGTTACAAGTAATAAAGTCAATGCCCCATTTGGCGAATGGACCAGCGGCAATTATAGGGTGGAGAGGAGCAGGTGGAGCGCGCATCTTGCGATCAAACACTTGACAGTTGTGGCATTTTCTGACGGCAAGGATACAATCTTTAAACATAGACGGCCAGAAATAGCCAGCGCGCAACACCTTCTGAGCTGTGGCATACCCAGACATATGACCGCCACATGCTCCAGAGTGACAATCATTCAAAACTCTCTCAGCCTCATCGTGAGTTAAACAACGTCGAAAAACTAAGTCTGCCCCCAGGCGATAAAGTGTATCTCCAATAATTCTGTATTGCTGGGATTGAAACCGAATTTTTCGACGGTTTTCCTTGGAAGTTTCAGGCCGAAAGGTTTGGGTTTGGAGATAGATGATTATATCCCCATACCACGGATCTACAGTGCTAATAAGAAACAAAGATTCGTCCGCAATGGACTCCTCTGCCACAGTCTCTGTGTCAGCACTCGGGAAATCACACATCAATTCCGCGAAGACTAAAGATTTCTTAGACTTGGACTTCTCAAACTCCAAGTCGAACTCTTGCAGGATGACGATCCATTTAGAGTACTTGCCCCCTAGCAGTTGTTTTGTCAAGATATAAATCATAGGGTTGCAATCCGAAATAACAGTAGTTTTGCGGAGAAGAATGTAGTGACGAAAACGCTGGACAGCTTGAACGGCTGCCAGGGCCAATTTCTCCACATGCGAATATTTTAACTCAGTTGGATTTAAGGTTCTGCTAAGGTAATATATCACATGCTCTGCCTTGAATTCATCTTCTTGAACTAACACCATTCCAATGGTGGAATGCGAAGCTGCGAGGTATAAGAAGTAGTCCTGGTTGTAGTTGGGAGGATGCAATAACGGTGCATGGGTCAACGCGTGTTTCAGTGCATCAAAAGATTGTTGAGCAATCTCGTCCCAAAAGAATTGTACGTTCTGTTTCAACAACCGTGTAAAACCTTTAGTGACCTCGGCGTAGTTAGGGATGAATCGGCGTAAAAAGTTTGCTTTCCCTTGCAAGCTTTGGAGTTGGCGCAAACTCGAAGGAGGAGGCAATTGGATGATAGCCTCGACTTTCGAGGGATCGACGCGAATGCCGGTTTTGGAAACAACAAATCCCAGCAATCGACCTGTTTCTATACAGAAAACACACTTGTGGGGATTCAACCGAATTCGATAATGCCTACACCTCATAAAGATTGCTCGTAAATGGACAAGGTGATCAGCTCGGTGTAAAGAATGAGCAGGCAAATCATCGAGATAGGGTTGCACAATGTGCTTGATGTCATGAAATGCATAAGACATGGCCCGTTGAAAAGTAGCACCGGCATTCTTAAGGCCAAAAGGTAATTTGCAATAAGCAAATGTCCCCCATGGACAAATGAATGCCGTTTTTGGTTGATCGGCAGGTAGAATATTGATTTGATTATACCTGAGAAACCATCCATGAAGGAAAACATCTCACTTCCGGCACAATCATCAATAATTTGATCGATATAAGGCGTAGGATAGTTGTCTTTTGGACAAGCTCGATTGATATCCCTATAATCGATACAGATTCTTATTGTTCCTTGTTTTTTATTGACGGGAACAATATTCGATACCCAATCCGTTAACGGGATCGGATAAATGAAACCTGCTTTCAACAGCTTTTCGACTTCGGCTTTGATTGCAGCTGCTTTTCGAGGGTGAATCTGACGCAACCGTTGCCGAATGGGTTTAGCATCCGGGTAGGTTTTGATTTCATGAACAACAATGGCAGGATCGATTCCTGGCATTTCTTCGTAGGACCAGGCAAACACGTCGCGGAATTCTTGGAATAGGGCCTTGTAAGTTTCAATTTCTTCGTCAGTACATGCGGCACCTATATGAATGTTCTCCTTGATTCCGGGCTTCACTGAAATGTCAATGGGAATAGTACGAGAAATATTCCCTAAATTCAGCTCTGAATCAGAATGTTTCGTTGGATCCTGAGCGTCTTTGACATATTCAGCGGTAAAGATAGATGAAAAATCATTTTCAAAGCATCATCCTTAGGTAAAAACGAAGATCTGTGATGGAGATCGTCCCATGGTAGATCATCTACACTTAGGATTTCGCGAAGTTGTTCGTCAGATGACACTTCTTCGGGAAACGTTATCCGTTCTAAGGGTGAGGTGAAAAGTGACTCTTCACTGACCACATTCATTTGGTCGGTTGAATGAAAGTCGGTAAAAGACATAAGAGCTTCATAAGCAATCTCATACGGACTCAACGGCATAACATCACCGAGTGAGTCTAGCTCAGAGTCAGAGGGAACATACCAAGGATCATCATAAATAATGTTTTCTGACGTGATCATATGAATTGTTGCGAACGAAGGGTCTGCATTGAGTGGAGGGAGAGGAAAAGTTCCCAGTAAACCGGAATCCTTAACTAAACCTACACCAATGTCCCTATAAGGGATTGTCGTTTTACCAACATGCTGGATAGTTTCTAAAGAGGTTGGGTCGGATGAAAAGTATGTCAGCTGATCAATAGTCACGATCTTACCGTTATGTGGAAACTTAATGACTCTGAAGACCGATGAAACGACCGCTGTCATAGCATATGACCAACTTCGACCCAAAAGAAGGTTGTAGTCTAGAGGGGCATCAACCACTTCCACATCCAGACTAACGGTTTTACCTTCGACCCCTATAGGCAATTCTTGTAGAATACCAAACGGACGGAACCCACGGCCATCAAAGGCCTTAAGGATGGTGGGGGATTGGTTCAACGAAGGAGAACCAAGCGATCTCCAACATTGAATCGACATAATACACGTAGAAGCTCCCTCATCAATCACAGTCCGATGAATAGGCCTGTTTTTGACTATCACTGGAATTTGGAAAGCCATTTGATGGGGGAGACGCGGTGTACTACTTTCTAGATCAAAGATCATTAGGTTCGGGTCCTGAACATCGACAGCTCCAATAGCCGACAAAAGCAATTTTCGTTGCGCTGGACATGATTGCAGCACTTCGAGTGCCGACATTGCTGAAGGTGAAACAGCTAAGTCTTCAACAATGTTGTAATTCTGGGCTGCTCTCGCATGTGGATTGAAAGCAGACCTTCGAAGTACACCCTTGGCGGGCGGCTTAATCACTAAGTCTGGGTTAGGTTTTTCGATCTGTAGTGGATCGGAACCAGGAGCTGAGGTTGATGGGTTAGAGTTAGAAGATTCTGCTTCTTTACCATCAACAGGAGCCTTACTACCATAATCTTGCGATCGAGTCGCAATCCTGACATGAGACATCATCAAAATGGGTTCTTCACTGGCATTCGAAGAAGAACCTATCATCTTATTTTCCTGCTCGGGGAATGGATTCTTTAACACAGCAGGAGTCGGAGAACCTTTAACTATTTTCACTACCTCGGCCCGATGAGGGCAGTCTCTCGTAAAATGATCTTCTTCACAAATGAGACAAGGATAACGAGGTTTGCGCTTTTCGTCATTAGTTTCCGACTTTTCCGTTTTCTCCTTTGGAGCCTTGTCTGCTTTAGCCTTCTTCTTTCCTTTCTTCTTTCCACCGTTTTTGGATTTGGCCGTAGATGACTCTACAGCGTGAATGTCGGCGGTAAGTTCAGGAGGAGAAGACTCTCCTGTCGGAGAATCAGGCAAAGTGATAATTGGAGTATTGGAGGTCTTGGAAGACTTCTTCTTACTCTTCGTAGTCACGATACCGATCATACCATCAGCGGCATGAGATCCCGAAGGAGCAGCAGCGATTTGGTTTGACTTTGGAAGATCCGGAATTTTCTCGTGTAACGTACCCGACTGAGTGTAAACTAAGTCAAGGTATTGTGCCTGAGCAATGACTTGCTCCTCAGTAACTACGCCGGCCTTAGCTACATCTTCAGTAATTCTTGGTAATAATGATTTTACAAACCATTCAGCTAAAATTTGGTCCGGGATAAAAACTTTCACTAATCTCCTTCGACGTCTCCACTCATGGATGTGATCAGAAATGTACGTGGATGTCGATTGTTTTAGCGAAGTTAATAATTCCGTACCATTATCGTATCTGACTGGTAACTGAAAATGAGTTAAGAATGAAGTAGCTAACTGGCTAAAGTTGTAAAAAGAAGCCCGTGGCAACTCAATGTACCACTTGGCTGCGAGACCAATGAGTGTACGCTGGAAAAGACGTAAGCGGATAGAATCATCTGAGATGGAATTTGATGCACACCAGAGGTGGTAAGTCATCACGTGATTAGACGGATCCTCTCCAGACTTACCTTCGAACTTGGGTATATCGCTGGGCAACTTATTTGGCATTGGCGGCCAGAACGGAAGATATTGAATTGGATCGTTCGTTAGGCGCGTCAAGTCGGGTAAATCTAAAGTCGCAATAAATGGTAACTGCCGGTTAGGATCTCGGAAACTCTGAGTCACAATACCAGCCCCAGGAGGAGGATATCCAGGATAACTAGGAACAGGATTCGCATTGGGGATATTATATCCTCCTGGAAAACCAGGATTAACCGGACCGTACTGGGGTTGTTGAGGTGGTTGATAATTGTACCCAGGATACGGTTGATACTGGTAAACCGGTTGTTGGGCAGCTTGACCAGGTTGATACTGTCCCTGGTACGGAGGTTGAACAAATTGAGGTTGAGTAGTAACAACCGTACTTGTACCAGGTTGACCTGCAGGCATCTGGACTGTGGTTTGAACCGTGGGTCCAGACAACGGTACAGATGTCTGAGGAACGGTTACAGGGACAGTAGAAACCGGAGCTGCCGATACTCCAGATGTAAGCATGGTAGATGAAGCGGTAGTTGCTGCAGCCGTGTGAGGTGGAGTACTCGGTGCAATTGGCGGCTGAGTAACTACAGAAGTTACAGGGGTCTGAACACTTGACTGGACAGGTTGCGGTTGCTGGGGTGGACCAGGAACTGCAGGTTGTCCTGCTTGAGGTACCGACTGTATACTTGGTTGCGACATCTGTTGACCCTGTGACGGATCCCATGTTAACATTCCAGGGTATTGACTCGTAACAGGTTGAGGATACTGAGATCCATAGCCGTATTGAGGATAGGGTTGATAACTGTAAGGTGTAGTCCCATATGATTGCCCTTGAGGTGGTTGATAACCTTGACCAGGGTATTGACCCGTAGGTTGATAACCTTGAGGTAAATACGAATACTGGGGTTGACCTTGACCTTGAGGTTGGTATCCTTGAGGTTGATACCCTTGGGGTTGCCATCCTTGAGGTTGCCATCCTTGAGGTTGATACTGATACTGAGGTTGACTTTGGGGTACGTATTGAGGCTGGGGTTGATACCCTTGGGGTTGATACCCTTGAGGTTGCCCCCCAGTCACAAATGAAGTACCTTGAGGTTGCCCCCCAGGCATTAACGAAGGTTGCCCCCCAGGCGGTAATTGGCCACCTTGAGGTTGGTTAATGGGAGTTGAACCTGACATCATATAAACTTCACCTATACTCAATGGTACATTACCACTGTTTCCAACTAATAACCCATGATCAACAGGTTGAGGAGATGCTCCCGCAAAGGTACCAGAAAGTGACTGATACCCAGTAGGAACAGAAGGACCGCCATGTAAAAATGATTCAGGACTTTGTGAAAACACAGATGACTGACCAGACATATTTACAGGAGAATGAATTCCTCTAGGTGGAACCGGAGTACGAGGTGTAGAAAAACCTACTGAGTTGTCTAAAAAATTGGTTAATGCAAGGTACCAAGATTCACTTCTAGGAGGACTGTAAAAGATGGATTCACGCTCCCTTAGATCAAGGGTAATTAGATCTTCAGAATCAGAAACGCCTATTTCTTCCTCTGGAACAAGTTCTTCTATAGCAATTAATCCAACAGGAAGATTTTCGGTGATAATTCTTTCTATTCTTGGTGAATCAGGAACACTAGGAGTTGGAGTAACAGGTTCTGAAATTTCAGGTTCTTCGCCTGTTTCACTGGCAGATGAAAAACTACCAGCAAGCTCGGAAACTGTAACAGCTTCGGGATTGTAACCTGTTTCTAATCTTTGGTAATCTGGATGGACTACCAAAGAAGATTCTCCTTCTTCAGGTGAACCTACTCTACTGCCACTAGGAGGAGTTACAAGGACCTTTAACCCTTCTAAATGACCCGGAATGTTTTCAGGAGATTCACCCCGCGATTTACGGAGTTTTCTTAACAAATCTATCCCGGTAACAATCTCAGGAGACTTGCCCCGAAGTCTACGGGACTGTCTCGGTAATTCCGCCACAATTAAAGATTTTAACTACAACACACGAAATCAAAGTAAAAAATTTCAAATCAAACCACCTAAAGTCTTCTAAAGAACCAATCAAATTTGAAGCACACGCCTAAATAATCTAGAGCGTCAAACCACACACAAACAGTAGTCTTCCGGACCAAAAGCGCTAGTTGGTGATTAGGCCCAACCTCGCAGGATTCAGTACAGAAATAGTGGGTGGAACAGTTACCCCGGCAACCTGCTTAATGAATAGACTGGACCAAGTTCCTCCACTTTAACCGTCTCGAAGTGAAGCGAACCCCCCAGAAAATCCAAGTGAGTATAACCGACGTCTGCTCCAGGTACAGTGGGACCTTCCCTCCACCGTCACCTTGGGTAGAATCCTAGATATTATGGCCACTAAGGTTACCAATCACAACAATTACACCTGGGGGAACAGTCTAAACTCCGACAGCACGCAAGGGCAGAGTAGCAAGCTCCAATCCCCTTACCGGCTCCTTGACAACAATCCAAGGTTTACCGATAAGTGACCCCTGGCTCCTCGACAATGGTTAATCCGAGGTTTACCGTTTGTAATACGTACTGCCTGGCGTCGTTCCCAACGAGGGAGGAATGATCCCCTCACTGGTTCGGACACGAGCTCGTGTTTCTCCTTTAAGAGGAGCTTTCCCAGAATGTAACTGAAACAATTGGATTTGTTCTACTCAAGATAGACTATCTGTTTGGTTTTGTAGTCTTGGAGAGTTAAGTACTCACCTACTCCAAGACCCTAGCCTAAGCTATGTTGGTGCTTCAGAGCCCTAGAAAAATAAAGATTACTAGATTGATTTTAATTTAAGCGTTACTTTTAAGGTTGTTTCTTAAGTCAAAAGGTGATGGAAGTGAAACTAGTGGTGTGTTGACTCGACTCGAAACCACTACAAAATGCACCTAAAATGATTTATCCACTACTTTACTTTTTCGATGAATTGCTTAACTAAAAAGTTGAGAGAATGCAATCTTTATAAAAGCAACTTCTTAATTGAAGACAATCAAAGAAACAATTCGTTTTTCTTTTCCAAGCATAAAAACATAACTTCTCTTTACATGCACGAAAAAACTCTTTTCTTCTTTTGAAAACAAAAAGCTACTTGAAACAAGACTTTTTAAGAAGATGTTTTTGTATTTTTCTTTTAATAAAGCAAATAAATCTAATATAACCAAAAATCAATCTTAACAACTCTTAAAATCTATGAAAATGCACTCATAAGCAAACTAAAGGCAAATTTACTCTAAGCAATCTTAACGAGGCCAAAACTAACAATGATTATTTCTAAGGTGTTTTACTTGATCACAATCAAATCAAGGACTAGCTTATTGCAGAACCAAAAACTAGTCAAAACAAAATTCTAATCTTTTTGTCCTTTTTGAAAATGGAAATCAATACTTTAAAAACAAGCAATTCGAAATTTGACCCAAAACAACTCAAATGACAAGTTGCTCAAACAAGGAGACTTTACGGCAGGCTCAACTTCTAAGAAGGTTGACTAACCAGAGATATCTAAGGCTGGACAACTTTCTAAGCTCAAAGTCACTACAAAGCCTTACCAAAAATCAAACCCTAGGTCTAAACTTCGTTGAAAACCACTAAAACACTCAAAGCTCACAAAACGAGTTCAGGTGAGAATTCTTGACAGGGTACTAAAGGATCTGGGCAGAAAACACTAAGAAAAAACAAAATCTAAAAGTAATTTAAAGCAAAAATGGAATTTTCTTAACTTTTACAGGAAGACGCAGGCCAGCCGTTGTCACAGGTGCGGCCCCGCACTGTGCAGTCGACAACAGCGCGTCCAAGGACGCACTGTGCAGCACACAGAGACTGCGTCTTTCTGGAAAAAGGAAGAAAAACTAAAGCCAACTAAAGCTACAGCTAAGCCACCCAAATACTAATTCTCACAGTCAAAAACCAGAAAATAAAAATGATTTTCTCAAAGCAAAGTTCATATAAAGGAAAAGACTCTCTCATTAATGGATTCCCCAGCGGAGTCGCCAATTTGTCACACGGAATCTGTCAAGGGTGCGGACACGACTGACCTTCCTAGAAGTCTAAGACATTCTAATGACAAACAAGACAAAATGGAGTGATCTTTCTCTAAATACACCTTTTACAACATGAAAACTACAAGTGTTTAGGCTTACCTTATTCCAAAACGCTGTTGTTGAAGTCCGTTCTTGACGATCCGGATGAGCTCCTCCTTCAAGTCAATTCCTGCAACCACAAACAATCAAACAATTACCAAGCACTTGCATTTCATATAATAAAACATATATTCAACATGCAGACCAAGGAACACATGAAATAACTCATTAACACAAGCTATTGAGAAAAATAAACCAGTTTGTATTAATAACGAAACAAAGAAACTCTTACAACCTGGCCTTGGTGTTGTGCAAGTTCCTCCCAGGGTCCATCAAGGGTTTTCCTCTACTTTGACAAAGCTCACCCTCTCCCAAGTAGAATCAAGTGAAGACAATCTCTCCTCACAAAGGCTCTAATGGAAGACCTAAATCCTGCAGCATTTACCCAAAGAAAATGTATAGCTCCAACCTCTCCTCCCTCTGGCTCAATGCCTTTATTTATAGTGCTGTAAAGAGGTTATTCAGGTCCACTATCAATGGGATCATCCCCCTCTTTGGGTGGGATAGCTCCCTTATTGATGGGATAAGTTCCCCCTTAATAGAGATACATGAACCAACTGGAGGCGCATCCATTTCATCAAACCGACCTCTAGAATGTTCTAGAAGTAACCACAAGTAACTTTTTCAAGATAAAACTCGCGCATTTTGCCTTTTACAGAGGGACGCACCTGTCCCTTAACATACAGAGCGTCCATGGACGCGGATTTTGTGAACATGGTCAGCGTCCCCGCAGGTAAGGCTAGAGAGAACCTGCGACCCCAGAGATAAACATGATTTTTACAAGACTTTCTCTCTTCTTTGAGTTTGAGATGGATAACAGAGGCATGAGACTTGCCTAAGAGGGTAGCATGACTTGTTGATTGGAGCCATACTAACTGTAAGTAGTCAAGGTGACATTTTTTAGTGTAACACTTGTTGATAACCACAAAAACACAGTCATTGCCTCTACTTGGTAGAAGGAAGGCTTAACATGTAATCCATGGAGATGGAATCCCAGGGTTAGCTAGGAGTAGGCAGGGGAGTATATAATCCTTTATTATTGATTTTAGATTTGGAAAAGATGTAGGAAATGGAGGATATGATGTACTTCCCAATATCATGTCAAAGGTTCAGCCAATAAAAATACTTATGTAGCACTACCACTATATTTTATACCCAAAATGTCCAATGAATTGACTGTAGTGTGCCTCCCAAATCATCTTGGCATGCTCGCTTGAAGGAAAATAGAGGTGTCCCAGGTGGCATAACAGTGCATCCTTGAGGTTAAATTCTGTAACTTTCTTACATTCCAGGAGCATCTGGTATGTGGTGTCAAATTTTAGACCACTTTTGTAAATATGTGGCCATCCCGAAGTCTCGTGTCCACAAGAGTTGAGCAAAGTGGTCAACACCATAACTAAGGGTCGGTTGAGGAAGTCTGCAACATTATTGGTGTTTCCCTTCTTGTACTTAATATTCAAATGGAACTATTGAAAATAAGTGGACCATTTCTAATGGTGATTGTTTTGCAACTTTCATTGTGTCTGTATGAATTGTAGGGCTCAGTTGTCTATGTGGGTAATAATTTCCTTCCCCAGAATGTAATGCTTCCATTGCCAGCATGCCTGCACAATGGAATACATGCCTTTTCCATTAGTGGGATGCTTTTGGATCGTATCTGAAAGTGTCTCACTATGATATGCCATCGAACGCCCTTGCTAGGTAAGAATTGTACCAACAACATAGTCATACGCACCTATCTCAATTTCAAATGGTTGTTGTAGGTCTGATAATGTGAGCACTTGTGTAGAGCAGAGGTGATTCTTCAACTCAACAAACGCCTTCTATTGGGATTTAGACCAAAATAAATTTTCTTTCGCTCCTACCTTGGTGACTTGAATCAAAGGCCAATTGATATGAGAGAATACCTAGATGAACCTGTGATAGAAATTAGCAAGACCTAGAAAGCTATGAAGCTCTGTTAGAGTGGTTGGAGTTAGCCATTCCAGAATAAATTTAATCTTGACTGGCTCCACATGCACACCTTTATCATCAATGATGTACCCCATATATTGAACCTAGGTCATACTAAAAGTGCATTTCTCCAAATTGGCACACAATTTGTGTTATTTCATGGTTCGGAGGACCTATCGGATATGGTGTATATTCTCTCCCAACTCTGGCTAAATATCAGGATTCATTCAAGATATTCTACCAAAAATGAGTTGGTGAAGGTTTGTAAGAAGTCATCCATCAACCACAATAAGGTTGCAGGGGAATTCTTCAACCTGAAAGGCATGACTAGCCATTCAAAATGGCCCTCCTTGGATTTGAAGGCAGTATTCCCCACATTGGAGGGTTTGATTGGTACCTAGTGATAAACAAACTTCAAGTCAATATTGTGGAAATATTCCCCCCCTTGATTTGGTGTAGAAGCTCACAAATCCATTGGATTAGATACCTATTATGGATAATGATCTTATTCAATTCCCGATAGTCAATTCAGAGCCTTCGGGTTCTGTCCTTCTTATGTACCAACACGATCAGGCTCCCACAGGGTGATGAACTTGGCCTGATGTGCCCTTTCTGCAACAACTCTTGAATCTAGCTCTTGATTTCATTGTTCTCCAAAACAGAGCAATTGTATATTGGTGCATTGGGTAGCAACACACCCAGGGTCATATCAATGGAGTGCTAAACCTAAAATTATAGGAGTGCCCTTTTTGGTGAGGTGAATATGTACTTGTACTCCTCCACGACCTTGTCCATTTATTACTGCCATGTTGAGGAGCCCTATGTTTTGGCTATGGATATGGCCACAATATTCCTCTTTATTTAAGGGCGAATAATAAGGAAGAAAAATTTACCAATCTAGGAAATGATATTACTGCATTGTTTAGTAGAGATCAAAGAAAGGGAGGTATACAATGCACCCTCTAGTATCTTGTATAATTTATGACCCAAGATAATAATAATAGAATGAGGTCTAGATTCATATAAAAAATGACACTTCCATAGGTATGGATGACCTAATAAAACATCAAAGACTTCCAGAGGGGAAACAACATACAATACCTCATCTGCAAAGGGCATGATCCTATAAGGAAGGTGACAATATTGGTTGACACAGAGATTTATCCCTTGGTGGAGCCACTCGATGGTGTATGGATGTGAGTGCAATGTCATTTGCAACTTCAATATCTTAAAAACCTCGACTGAGATCAGGTTCTTCTAGCTCTCGGTGTCAATGATGAACTGCACCCATGAACCCTTTACCCACATTTGTGAGTCAAATAGGTGCTCCCCCTCCTCTGGATCCTCAGGTTCCAACTTTTGGATATTGGTGGTCGCTACCATCATAGGTTGTTCGATGTCAATGACATACTTTCCCTTGGATCCCTTTATCGAGTTCCAACTTAGAATTAGAGCATGAATCCATCTCTAAGTCTTTTAGCTCAACTACCAGTGCCTGCATCGCATGACATTCGTTCGTGTTGTGAGTGGGTGTTTTATGGAACTCACACCACTTATTGGTGTATTTCTTCACCTTCCCATTATTCTTGGATGACCTCAAGGAGTTGTCCCGGGCGGTCACAGTCTACCTCTACCCTTTGCTCTATGGCTTGGGGATGCCTTTGCTTTACTTCGGGTTTGCAAATCCAAAGTCTCACTTCTTTTTCTTGAATTTCTGCTCAATCTCGAAAGCATATCAATATGTTGCACTCAATGAGATGTCCAGGAAATCCATTTATTCCTAGATGTATTTCTACAAACAATTATAGTACTTGAGCACCATATTTTTTCTTTTCTGAAACTTTGATACCCAAATTCATGTGCAAGGTATGTAAAATATTCCTCAGCTCATGCACATCTTGATCTTGTTGTTGTCACAATGTAGTCGGCTGTATATACTTGTCCTCGTAGCTCCCCATAGGGTAATAATTTTCCTTGATGGCGTCTTGAAAATAATTCCAAGTGGGTGTGGCTGCAAACAATTTGGATTCTCTCTCATCCCTCTATTCACAGTAGGTTTCCCACCAGTCCTTGACATGGGGGGCTTCTTTGAGGAGTGAAAAGGTTTTATTTTCCCTATTGGAGAAAACAGGGACTGAGAATATCCTTCAAATAGATTTAACCATCTATCTACGGTGTCTGTATCTATATACCCTTCAAATATTAGAATTTAGAAGTTAACTTGTACCTTGAAGGGAGTGGTAGCTCTAGAGTGCCTGTCGGATGAAGATGCGTCACTCATGGACATCTGCCAAAGGATCTGGGCAAGTGTTCCATAATTGTGTTGCTTTCCCCTTGAGGGCTTCTTCGAGCAACATTTTGAAAGGATCCCCTACTTCCTCATATTTATTTTCCTCCACCATGGGAGGTCTTCAGGGTTTGCGAGGTTGGTCTTGCAAAGGTTCAACTAGTTCAAGCCCTAACACCTTATAAACCAAACTTGTTGGGGAAATGCAAAGAAAAAAAGAGAAAGATAAGACAACTCTGATACCACTGATCTAGACTTATGAAAGAATTAAAACAAATATAAATATAAACAAAACATAGATATGCAACAAAAAAAATCTTTATTTCATTAATATCAAAGAACTAAAAGATGCTTACATACAAAATGGAAATAAACTAGCTCGGGCAAGGGTAGATTATCTTTGAGAAGAGATGCGACATCTACATGCCTCTGAACTATGTTACAATGAGGCTCAAGGGCCTTTTTATTATTGAAAAGAAAATGGAAACCCTAAACAATGAAAACCCTAACCTTGAGAGATGGAATGCCAAGAGTTTATAGGCCTAGTTGGGGTAAGTTTGGTAGCCAACTTCTCTAGGTCAGAACTTGGTCATGTGATCTCTATTTGGCACATACTATACCTTGTTAGAAAGGTATCTCCAAGTAATACAATATTTATGGTAGAAGGGGGCCTACTTCTTACCTCAAAAAAACATCTTTTAAGGGGTCAAAATAGTTCTAGAAGTCTAGAACCCAAAAAACTGCTAAAAATTGTAAATTATGCTATAATCAAGGAAATTCATGAAATCAACTAGAGGTCTAGGTGGAATAGGTGGGTGGCCATCAATATCCACTTGGATACGTGTAGTTGACCTATGATTAGGTGGAGAGTTGAAGTTCCTCCCTTGTTTGTCAGTCGATCAAAGATAATAAGGTAAGTGTCTACTTGTATACTTATTGAACTTGAATGTTGAATGTTATTGTTGTAAAACTTTGGATGTGTATCAACACTATTATTATGGAATGTGTATTCCTATATGCGTTTGAAATGGTATGTATTGTAGGATTTTTCTCTAGGATATGAGGGACTAGAACCTCCCTATGTATATTTATATATTCTTTGAGTTGTCGGATTCCTTGCATGACATGTGATGCTTGTTAAGAATATATAAGTTAACTTTTGAAAATTCCATGACTGAGTTCTAACTCTACTAGAGAGGCTTTGTGCTTAATTAATATAGATTTTTGCTGCTTAAGGACTATATGTGATCCTTGTTGTATAGTTAATTAATGTTTCCCAGTTTTGGAAAAATGTCTGGAAGTATGCGTTTAAGCATATATATGCTAAGGGGCATGAGGATATTATCGAAGACATATCTGGATAGGTGTGGTATTGTTGCAGTTACATATAAATAGAGAATTAGCCATGGATTTAGCTTGAACATGATCTAATGGAAGAAAGAATGGTTATGTTGTCATGAATATGTTTTATTCATTGTTAACACTTATGAATCATTGTGTTTATGAATGAATGTAAGTTTATCATGATTGATAGAGTTTGGGTAGGTTCAAGCCTTGGTTGACTACAATTTAATTCCTTGAATGAACTCAGAAAAAACCTAGAAAGGAGTTATGGTTTGATAAGGTGGAAATAGCCTATAATTTGATGCCAAAGTTGGCCTAGTTTGGAATGGATTGGAAATTTGGATGATTGGGGAAATATGTTAGCATGGGATCATGGTGGAGCCTAACTTTGGATCAGTTTAGAGTTATAGATGTCTAACCATCGATATAAAAGGAAAATGATGTATTACCATTGGTCCAAACCTAGATGGGTTAGATTTGTCGTCGGACAAGCTTGAGCTAGGCTTATGGGCCCATGGGTAATTTGATGATGTGACTTATGTCCCATGGTGTATTTATACCACATAGTAACATCCAATAATGATGTGGACCATGTGGGTGCCACATGGAAGGCTTGTTGATATGGCAGGGTTTGACTAGGAAAATCTTTAAATGCTCATAACTTGTGATTGAGGTGCCATATTTCGATAAAAAATTTATTGTCAGAAAGTTCTCAATGAGTTGGATGTAATGTTGTAGTCAAAATTTTAATATGCTAACTTTTTAAAAGAAGGAATCTTGTAACTCCATTTCCACAATGAGAGCTTGGAAGTCGAGTTAGAGCTAAGTAACACCTTCCATTCATCTTGGAGGGCTTGAGAATTCTAAGGGGGTGGGAAGGAGTAACAAAGTTATCAAATTAATGAGAAATGTAACCTCATAATGAGAACTCTAGATCAAAAAGTCCTTATTTTGCGCAAAAAACATGAAAACACACGCTGAAAAAGAAAAATGTTGATGCTTTCTCAACCATTTTTCTTTTTTCAGGTTAGAATTCCGGAAGTTTTTTTTTTGCAACAATATTAAAAGGTTTTTACTTTTTTGCAATAAACATGAAAAAACACAATGAAAATGAAAAGTGTTGATGCTGCATCAACACTTTTAATTTTTTTCGTTGATTTTATTATTATTATTATTCTTTTTAAATAATTCATTAAAAGCTAAAATATGTGTACAATAAACACTAAAAAACACACTAAAATACCTTTTTCATTAAAATTCCAGCAATTTTTAGAAATGCCCTTAAAAATAATATATCATGACTCGAGAAAATCTTAAATTTATAATAACTTCTCATGGTAACATTAAAGATAAAATATCATTACTCCTAAAAACTTAAAAATTTCAACAATTTTTAACCATGGTGTTAAAGAAAAATATCATGACTGCTAAAAACCTAAAAATTTCAACAATCTTTAACCATGGTGTTAAAGATAAATATCATGACTCCGCAAAATCATAAAATTTTGACATTTTCAACCATGGCATTAATGATAAAATATCACGACTTCAAATAATATTAAAATTTCGACATTTTTGAGCCATGGAATTAAAACCCAATATCATGACAAAAACCCTTAAAAATGAATACCTAAATCAAAGAGTCATTATATCAAGAGTATTTTTTTAAATGCCAAAAATATAGTTTTTTTAAACTCTTAGCCTAAGACAACTTGACATAATGCAACGAAAATATGAAAATCAACCATCAACTTGACAAGAGGTAGCATACTTGACCCATTACAAAAAAAACTATGAAATTCACACATAATGGGACTCGACTCATTCATTGTAACGAAAAAAGCAATGACGTTGATTTGCTAACCAAACATCGAAATAAATCCATCTAATAATAATAATAATAATAATAATAATAATAATAATAATTAAATAAATAAATAAATAAATAAAACATCAATATAAAAACTAAAAATTTAAAAACGTCAAAAAATAAATAAAATCCACTCACACACATATAAAGAAAAATAAAAATAAAAATATACATTTTTTAAAAAATAATCTTTAACACACAAACTAATGAAATTTAAAAAATTTAAAGAAAGTAAAATAAAATTGGAAAATTTAAGAAAACAATAAACAAATTTAAGTAAATAAATCAGTAAAAAAAATAATTAAAAATGAAAAAATTTAAAATAATAACAATAAATAAATATAATATTAAAAAATAGAAATTAAAAAAAGAAAAAACACAACTTATTACAAAATATTAAATTTTTTTGGCCACAATTTATTAGAAAATATTAAATTTTTTTTGGACACCCTAAGGTAGGGGTAAAGGGCCGTATGTCGGTGGCCAATTATGCGGTTCGTTCAACTTGTTATCAACATTAAACAACCAGCCTGTATGATGAATTTTCTTTTGCAAATATTCCACTGATATAATTATTGTAGCTCATATATGGTCTCTGTGGCTTAGTGGCTGAATTTTCTTTCCTAAATAACTAAGTGCATAAGTTCTTTTTTACCTATTTTTTCCTTTTGTTGCTAAGTTTTATTCGTTAAAATTATGAGTACTTATCTCATATTTCGAAGTTTCCATATAGCAAGGAAAGGTAAAGCAAAATTATAATAAAGAGTTTTTATGATTACAATGAATCGTTAGAAAAGTGAAAAGGAGAAAGAGAGAAACAACATAAACTAGAATTATATTAGATGTTTAGTGAGCATAAATTCAACTTTTATGCAATGCTTATAGAATATAAGCTAGAAAATCCACAAGGTTTGATAAGAATTACAACTGATTAGAAAATAAGCTAGAAATATTCACAAGGCTTCACAACAATAGAAATAGAACTCCAAGGAATGAAAGATAGGATTCAAGAAATAGAACACAAAGAATAATCAATGGTTGAAGAAAATTACACACTTAGAAGCAAGATTAAAGAATTAAAAGAAAAACTAAATAATAATTCACCTTAAATAGCACAGGGAATAAATCAATCCCATAAAGAGAAAATGAACAAACTAATTGAACTAGACCTTGACCTTATAATTGTTAATATAAAAGTGAAAAAGTTGAGCACACATTACAAATAGTAAAAGAAAAACTGAAAATTAAGTCACCAATCTAAACAACTTATGTGATAGAAGCAAAAATGGTGGGAAAGATACTCGAGCATAAAAATAGATTGATTCTCGTTAAAGTAAGTTGTAATCAACATAAGATAAATATAGTTAATAAAATGGATCTATATATATATATATATATTCAAATTTTATTTGTGTATCATTTTATAGGTGGGGAGAATTATTTTTCATTTCTTGAAGGCTAATGACCTTGCTAACAATGTTTTACAACATTATATACATTAACATGTGTGCCTATGAGTGTGTTGCATATTAGTAGTTCCCTCATATTAATGGCCAATATATATGGTATAATATGAACAAATCTAGTTATTATGATTGTGTCAATACCTAGTTTAGAAGTACAATTGATATCTATTCACATGAGCTTATTTTCCAGAAATTTAAATTTTATTTTGCTTTCAGAATAAATAGTGATTATGAGTAAATAATTATCTATTAACGAAATATATATCCTGATATTATATTCAGATATTCATTATATTTTTTGTATTCTCTCTCTGAACTAAATTGTTATATAACACTAAACTACGATGAAGCAACCATTATTGCCATTAATATAATAGCTTTCCATAGAAACCTAACCAACAAAGAGCTTAGCAACTGATTGACAATCCATTTGATACTTTCTCTCTTGTATGAATTCAATTATAAGGGAAATTGTTGAACTTTATATTTCATTTCAAATAAATGAATAAACCCTCTTTGATTACTTCTAAATAAGATCTGTATGCTTTCAAATTTACTTTCTAGAGTCAGCTGGCTGGCTCGCTCCATTTTGCTAACACCTCGTGCAAGTGTTCAGTCAACGCACCTTGTGTGATAAAGTTGGATACATGGAAGGTGACAGAAGCATGAAAAGTGTGAAGGCCGGCAAAGCCCTAAGCGATTCACACATTCGGACTCTTATGTACTCAACGAGTCACATGGAATTCTGCTCTTGTACTAACCGAGAGGCACATCACACTATTTTCATGACCAACAAAAGCTTCACACTTATTTATATCAAACCCAAAAGTTGTTGCTGAGTATCAAGTTTTCATTTGCAGGTTCCATGATTCTTGTAACGACTTGAATTGTATTCCATCTCATGCTTGAAATGGTGTATTTGCAACGATTTTATTCATTCGAGTTGGGTAAGAAGTGTCCGTTATTACTTGACTTCGATTATTGCGGAAGTAAAGTGAGTTTATCGAATACTCAATATTCGGAATGGGTAGAATTGGAAAGAAATGAAATTTTTGGGGTGCCTTGTTTGTTCACTTTCTTGATCTATTTTCCCGTTTACTCGGAAAATTTTGTTGGTGAAAGTTAAAAAGGCCGTCGGACAATGGAGTTATCAAATATTATTACTCCGGAAACCATTTCCACAATGGAGTTATCAAATATTATTGCTACTGTGAAATCAAAACATTAACTCAAGTTAGCATTAGATCATGAAGGCAAAGGAGGAAGGCGCTGATCTTATGGATATGCTCCTGCTGCAATGGAAGGCGCCAACCGAATAGAAATCATGAGGTGGTCGAAATGACACCATATTTCAATTATTAAGTTAGCATGTAACTTAGTGGTCAGGGTATTACGACCAATGTCAAACAAGAAAAAACGATGTCAACCAATAAAAAAGGTGTATTCTTCGTGAGCTATCGTGTATTTTCTATATTGTTCATGAGTTATCGTTTATATTGTTCATGAGTTATCGTTTTTTTTCATATATAAATGGTTTTTAAAAAAATATTATTTATTGCAAATATTATTTATTGATTTGTTACCTTAAAGTTTTTCACAGTTTGCAAAAGTTTTATCCATAGTGATAATTGTGAATAGACTTTAACAATTTACGATTAGATGATGGGTGTTGGCGTGAACTCAAAAGTTTATTGAAAATGATCACTATAATTAAATCTTTCAGAAAAGAGCTTTTCATAATTGAGTTTGCTTATAACGAAGATAATTATTATTATTGTTAATAACAAATGTAATTTTATTAATAATTATGTTTAGCAAAACAATGTTATTTTAAATAATTAATGAAAAATTAAAAAAAAAACAGATTTTCTTTTCTAAAAAATAAATAGTGTTTATAAAAAAATCAATATTTATCATATCATTATTTAAATTATCTTAAATAAAATTACAAATTTTAATAATATTTAATTTTAAATTTATATATAATATAAATACTCTTTAAATTTAAATTTAAATTTCACTTTTTAACGATAAAAAATCATGAATTATTTATTCATGGAAACTAATTTTAAAATGTACAAATTGCATCGGCTTTTAAACCAACATTATAATTCACAACTAAATACATATTTTTATATGCCACATTACAATGTCGGTATAAATATATTTTATCATTTTGATTACATTTTCAATGAAATATGTTGTACGATTAAGAGATTCATTGCATAATTTTTTATTTATTTTTTAAATGCCAACGTTGGAATTGAAGAGCTATCAGATTGAATGAATTGTAATGGAATTATTTTTTTGTTATTAATTTTTTAATTGTTATGTTATATACGAGACAAATTTTCAAAATAATTGAATTTTTAGGTTGAGATTAATTTAATTAATTATTATTATAAAAATTATCATCATAATGTGTGTATATTTTTTCAAAAGCTAATTTTATTTTTGAGAGAGTATAATTATAATTGAAAATATTAGGAGTATTTTATTGGCTTTAAAATAGATGTTTTTATTGTCTAATATAGATAGAGTTATATTATAAGATAAAAAATATACAATGTTCTCTTGCTATTAGTAGCCTACCATTAGGGAAACCAAATTAGTAGCAAAACTTGAGTGTTTAATCCATAAGATATCCATGTCTATCTACTATTCTACTTACTACATAACAAAATGGCTAGAGTTTCCCTACAAGCCTATGGAAACCCTCTTAGTAGTTGACAAAATATAAATGGAACTTATCCATTAACATAAATGCAGAATAAAAAATTCTAACAAATCTATGATGAACATCTTTGATTGGTAGGAGAATCCACCTAGATTATTTCAAGATAACTTACATATTCTTGTGGATAAATACAAGTTATAATAGTAAGGAAGTCTACTATAATGTTGATTTTTTAATCTATATTTTCCAACCAACATTGTATGCCATCCAACCTAGATAGAGTAAAACTAGTGTTAGGTACTAAAGACCTGACTTGATCCATCATATCTGAATCAAGGATGGAACAAATTCCGATTCAGTTGTATTCCTCAAGTGAAGTAGTGTAGCTTTGGATATTTGGAGTGCACTCATTGAACCTCCATGATGCCCTCTCTATTGTGACTATCCATGTAGCTAATCCTTCTTGTAAATATTATTATGAATTGAAATTCATGTAAATAACATGGAAATGTAAACTCATTGACTAGCTAAGGAAGTGGACATGGATTCAGAGGCTTAAGGAGGAGGAGTGTTGTGGGGGAAAGTATCCAACTCGGAATGACCCTAACCCACTCTAAGGGTGACAGTTCCTTAGCAACAGCTGAAAGCAAAGCTATCTAAAGTTTCCTCTTTATGACATGCAAGAGATAAAAGGGATAGATTCACTTACCGATGTCTTGCGCAAATGGTCGATCCTATCTCCTTTGTTTGCCGCTTGCTCCCAGCTCCAAGTCTTTTCACGGGCCAGCTACACGAGATCCTGCAAATAAGACAAAGAAAAGGAAACTACAAGAAGCATGCATGCATAACTGATTCAAGGATTAGCATAAATCAAAGACGCAAGTAAGACAATACACTATTGAAACACATGCGAATAGAAGAACCTCAAATGCTTTATTAATATATGGAAGTAAGGTTCAGGCGGTGATACAACCATGAGAGGTCTAATCCAGCATCACCTTCCCGACGGAGAGAAATATCTTCTTCACCTCCCTCAAGCAATCACCCAATGCTCACAACTGCAAACCAACAGCAATTCTTCGCGCTAAATTCCGGCCTCTTGATCCCATGGGATGAGATCCTTATATAGAGTTTTGGAGTGAAGGCAAGTCATGTTGATGTGTGACTTGCTGTGCTCTTCAACTCCAGTTGTTCTTCAGTCTTTCACTTGGAGTTTCTACCTTCCACTTGGAGTTCTAGAAGCTCTTAACTCATTATTAGGCGAATCTTTTGATCACATGCCTTTCTGGAAGCTTCCTGGGCACCGGCACTTTGAGAAAAAGATTCCTCCACATGTCCAGTTACGCCCAACGCAGGTAGCCTTTGTCCTACCTGCTTTGCAACGCAGGTAGCCTTTGTTGCACCTGCTATGCAATGCAGGTACCCTCTGGAGCAGCTACTTTGATCCAAAATGGACCTGTTTTGAGTGTTTTTTCAGTGGAATACTGATTTGCAGAGCTGTGGTTTGTTGACCTTGTTCCTCTAAGGGTAAGAACAACATGTTTGGGGACTTTGGATCCCTCAGATTATTGACATTTCATGCTCCATGCTGTGAGGCACAAAAATGTCTATAACAGTTGCCCCCTAAAGTATGAGGTCGTTTATCGGGTGAAATGCTTTATTAGGAGGATCCAAAGTTCATTCAATCGTCGGGAGGTGACCTGTAACAAAATACAATACAATACATCATTTTTTCATACTTTCTTTTCATGATCTAGCTGAGGCGGGCATTTCCCATGCTCAGCTTTATAAATACATTTGTTGTACATAAACAGACGATCGTCTGATAGTAGACTGATAATTCTCTGCTTTTTTAATTATCATCCTTTTAGTAGGATGATCATCTGCTGCACATGTCTATGTTTTTATCTCCTGAATATATATCACAGCCCGGATGGATGAAACTAGATCCGGGGTCTTCAAACTTCCGATCTTCACACTAAGTACAAGTTGATCCATGTGAGAATTTTTTGAAGTCGAACATGGAAAGACATCGCTTGATTACCAGTCAATAATGTAAACTGTTAACAAGCGCGAGAGGAATCACCGATAATGATGATGACCCTCAAGGTACTGCAGCACAATTCACGTGGCGTGAATATAGGATCTGACGTCGAACACCACGCAAAGTCCCCCGGTCGAAGGTCATTAATGTATACCTATCGCCGGAAGTGAGAAACTTGCCATTGAGGCATGCAAGCTTCAAAGTACTGAGGGGGTGTTCCTAGATCAACTTCTTGGATAGTGAGCTGATGTCGACAAGAAGCGATCCGTCAAAGGAGGGCCTTAATGAATCCCACATCAGTGACACGGAACGGAGCTAGTGATGATTGGTGAAAACGATCTGTGGAATATGATTAAGGGTGGCGGTCATGGAAGGATGAAAGATGATGTACGATAGTGGATGGGACCCGGTTGACACTTTCTGAATGACATCTCTTGAACATATAACGACACTGATGGATGGATCGGTAGCATTACCCCATGTATGGATGGTATGGCGAGACCATGGTGAAGGGACCGGTGAATGATAATAACCCAACCCGATATTTACGGAGGCAAAAGTGTCATGTTCAAGAGCGACCTGCTACCATTAAGCTTTGAGGTTCTTCCCAATTTTTCCCCAGTCATTTCTGACCAGTACCTCTTTATTTTTTGACAAGCTTGAGGAGGATAACATATGCTTGATCTATAACCTGCCCTTCGGGCAAGCCCATCGCTATGTTTTTAATGAGCCTAGCGATAGGGAAACTCGTTCTTGTCTAAAGACAAGTTTGTCGCTTTTCACCCCTTTTAACGAGCCCAGCGACAAATACAGCTCGGTCCTTTTCATTTTTAGAGAGTCTGAAAAGGGTACATAAAGTGGACTCCAGAGGTCCTTTTTCATCATCTAATCCCTTAAGTCCGAAAAAGTATAAAACAATACAGAAGGGATGAATGTTCGATAGTTTTATCGAGCCGAACTAGACAAGCGCTCGATCTTTTTGTGCAATAATCCCTCAGGTCCAAAAAGATTAAAATCTAGAGGAGGGATAGCTCTTCCGGTCTTTTTAACGAGTTGGAAGGCCAAAACTCGGCAATCTTTTCATATTTTATGAGTCAGTTGAAAAGAGCTTAAAGAAGACTCATCTTTTGAGGAACGAGTGATAAACAGGGATAGCTACAGATTCCAGGTACGGGTTGGAATTTTCCAATCACGGCAGTATTACAAGGATGGCTAGGTGGAATCACTCTTCGCAGCTGTTCCTCAAAATGGGTAAACAATCAAGTGGATGTGAATGATCGGCCAAATGACAAGTGAAGGTGATGGTGCACAAACACGACCAAGGCTTTTATGGCTGATGAATCTACGGTCTCAAATGGTTATTTACCAGTTCATTTTTTCTGAATGAGCTTGAACTCTGGGGGAAGCCTGCTCACGAGCTTATGGTTATCTTTTAACGAGCATGAAGTCCACATTAAAACTGCTCGGATCTTGCGTTTATTTTTTAACGAGCATGAACTTTGCCAAAACTGCTCGTATCTTGTGTTTATTTTTTAACGAGCATGAACTTTATGCTAAAACTGCTCGATTTTTACCAGTCATAATGTAGAAAGGTCTCGTGTGAGATCTCTATTTTTTAAGGAGCTTTATCTCACGAAGCTATGCTCCATATCCTCTTTTTGTGCAAGCCAGGTATTGACTTATCTACGGGTTAGTGGGTTAGTTCTACCTAAAACTAAAAGTCGCCTATGCTTGCCTTCCAAGAGGTTTGCATGCCCCCAGGTGTAAGTCTAATTTCAAGGTTACCCCTCAATTTGCAGGTAAAACATTTGTTTTACCGGGAGAGGCCTACCTCTTTCTGGTTACCCAAAGATTGTTCTGTTAATTCTTTTAAACAGAATCTTTCTTCGGCGATGTCTATCATTAGGTTATCCAAATATGGTTACAATCTGTTGTAGCAAATAGCATCTCTTTCTTTGGGGGCTGCCCCTACTTATCCTTTAAAACATTTGTTTTGATGGGTGAGGCTGGCCTTTTACCCAAAGACGGTACCTACTTGCTGCCGCAAACGGATCCCCTTCTTTGGTAGAGCCTACCTATCTAGACAAAGGTGAATTACATTTGTCAAACAAGTAACCTTGACAGAAGAATCCTATTCTAGAACAACCCCACTCCTAACAACCCCTTCTGAGATTCCCAGTCTCTCTTTGTCTTCCTGTCCTTCTTCTTCCTTTCGAAGAGGATGGCTCAGAGGAAGATTCACAAAGATGAAGGAGGGGACGGGGTACGGACTAGTCATATTCTCCCGCGGAAATTCTACTTTACACCCAAGGTTTTTTCTGCCTCCAGAGCAGACCAGGATGCATGCCCCCTGGGTTCCAGCCTTCCTTTCCCGAATCACTCGCCTTCATCAGGAAGAAAAACCGGAGGTAGAGACCCTTATTGATCGAAAAGACGATCGAAAAGACCATTGAGGATAGGTATGTGACTATTCGCGATGCGTGATCCCGGAAGTGAAAGTTGGTCTACGAGCTTGACCATCCTTCCTTCGTATGGAAAACACATTATTCGAAAGAGTGAGGAGACTATTGCTTCCATGCAATATATGTAGTCCCGTCCAAGGAGTAGGTTATAATCCAAGGGTCCTTGGACGGCCATCAAGCCCATCTTGACAGCCTTCCCTTTCAAGGTAATAGGCACATTAGGTAGAATCCCTAATGGTCAACTGGTTCCTCTCTCAAAACCCGAGAGATTTCTTGTCTCAGGCAAAAGCGCTGGGCAACCCAGTGCTTTCCAAGCAATTGAGGACAGAATACTCACAGATGCCCCTTCATCAATGATAGTTCCAGCCATGACCATTTTGTATATTTGGAAAATAATTCTAAATGGTATACTGGCTGGTAACCGGGGTCTGCCTAGTTGGTTCCAATCAAAGGACACAACCAGGTTGCTTGGTGGTGGGACCGAATATACGGCCGGATACGATCCTGACGATGCTCCTTCCTGCGATAAAGGAGTGGGCACATTGCCCTGATGTTTATCAGAATCAGTGTCGACGAAAAGAATATGGACGGTGTCATCCTTACTCTCTTCCGTGAGGGTGTCAACTGAAGATGAATCCTCAGTGACTGTTGTATGTGAAGATGAAACTTCTGAAGGGAGAACCGGGTCAACTGCCGTTTCGACCTTTGGACTTTCGTCCGGTCCGGATTCAGTAGGTTCACTTTCAGCGATTGACACTTCAGCTGGCCCTATGAGCGGGGCAACTATATTTTCGACCAACGAAGGACTTGGCGCGAGTTTTTGATATCCAGGAAGAAGTAGCACCAGTGCCACCGGTTGATCTTCCAAAACTCTCTTTGCCTCGTCTAAAAAGGGACAACGGTGAAGGGTGTGATAGCCTTCACACAGTTCGCAGGGGAACCTTATCCTTCTTCGTCGTCTGCGACCTTCACTTTTGTTGGTCGATGGTAAGCATTCAACCTGGTTGTCAAAGGTTGACGCTTCCGAATCGTGCAAACGAGGGGACCAGTCCCTTAGTATCCGGGGAATACTGGGACAATCACTATGGAAGTGGTTCCCTCTACATATGACACATGGCGATTTGGGCCCGGTCCGTGCTGTGTGTGGGTTTTCGATAGATACCTTCTGCTTGCCCCCAGGCGCCTTTGGCTCCTTCTGCTTCTTTTCTTTCTTCTTCTTTTCCTTCTTCTTTTCTATGGGAGTTCCGCTTTTGGCGGCTTGACCTTTCGAAGAAGAAGGATCGGAGGAAGGCGTATAAGAAGTGGAAGGTTGGGGGGTAGCTCTAGACTGGTCTAACTGTCGACTCGACTGTTCAGGAACCGTGGTGGTCTGAACTACATCGGTTGAGAATAGCCATACTGGCAGGCCAATTGTCAGTCTTGGAAGCGACAATGTGGCCATGTGGGGCGCACCAACTTCTCCCCAAGAAGAGAAAGGGCTAGGGGTCCCATCATGTGGAATCCCTTGGTCGGTGCGTTCCATGTTCTCAACCTTAAGATCAACGTAGGAATCAGGGTTGATTATGTTCCGTTTAGAATGAATTTTATTATGACGACGCTTTAGACACAACTTGCTTTTTCACTTTTTAAGAGTCGAGAAAAAGCTAAAGATGACTCTAGTCTCCTTCGATGTATTAACGAGCCCGAAGTGACAAATGCTCGGATGGACTTTTTCAGTTATAGAGTTTGAAAAAGGCCAAAAGAAACTACTCTGGAGTTCTAGGCAAGGGTGTGCCAAACCCTTCACGAAACCACAGAATACGTTTTACGGTACGAGTGGTCGATCTTCGTGAATGCTGTGTTCACTGCATCGCGATCAGTAGGGCGGCCGACACGGCTTCCTATGGATAAAGGCTTTGTTCCTACAGGGGTCCCCCAATATACGCGACGGTACGCGGGGGCACAAGTCCGTATTAGTGCTATCGTCCCTCAGGAGGAATCACCCACCTTCGTAGAGATCGACAGTCACTATGTTTAACGACGCCGGTTTTCGTTATGTTTCAAAGCGTTGTTAGATAAATTCAGTTCTTTTTAGGTTGATCTTGTTTAGCAGTTTTCCTTTATGGATCACCACGTGATGTATATATAACTCCTAAATGCAGTCTAAGAATGATAAGCAAGCTTTTTCAATTCTTTCAACTTATGAAAACCTTAACTACTGAAGGAAAAGAAAGACATCACCTTTTCAAACAGATCATGGAGCACACACTAATGCACTTTCCCTAAATCGACATGCAAACTGTCAAAATGCACATGCACAATGCAAGTATTTCTTTTCTTCTTTCTTAATGTTGTGTATGACAAAAAGAAAGTTGTTGTACGATTTCGAATTCAATTTCAAGCGAAAGCACACGAGTATTGTCCAACAATCAAAAGAACACCTTAAGATTTACTCGTTTCTACACAAGAAATAATGAAATTCGAACCATATAACGAAAGCAAATGCTCAAGCAGCTATGAACAGCAATAAACTAGCTCTTAGAATCACAACGACACTTTCTCAAAGGTCTAGATCTAAGAGGTCACAGCAAGACTAGCTCACTTTCGCTACGGGAAACTGTGAATGAAAGCAAGAAATACAATAAGAACAATCACGGTTTCAACATACAACTGAGGCGGAATGAAGGCAAAGAGAAGTGGTCTCAGCTGGGTATACAGGTTGACAGCAGGCTGCAAAAACAATAGTGAAAACTGGGCAACAGACAGTGGGGAACCCCAGTTGCACAAGGCAAAACTGGATCAGCGCAGGTACTGCACTGTCAAATAGGGATGCAGTGCAGGTAGCCCCTTCAGGACCTGCGTTGCAGTGCAGGTAGCCTTTGTTGCAGCTGCACTGAACGAGACAACTCTCGTCCTTCCCAGATTCCGGGTCACAGTTTGCTCAAAAATCAACGGTTTTTGGTCAAATCAGAAGCTATCAGTCAAGTATACTCTAGAGGATGATTAAGGAAGATGAACACTATCACAAAGAGCAAAAAGAGTCCTTGTGGATCAGCTCTTCAAATCATAAACATGCCCAGCACTGGGCTAGAGTAGCTGCCCTCTACTTTGCATTCGAAGGACTCGCATGCAGTTCGATTCGGTACTCTTTTGTTTAAGAAATGAATAGCAAGAAACACCAGCTACCAACAAGACACGCTCCCCAGCGGAGTCGCCAGTCTGTTGTGGGGGAAAGTATCCAACTCGGAATGACCCTAACCCACTCTAAGGGTGACAGTTCCTTAGCAACAGCTGAAAGCAAAGCTATCTAAAGTTTCCTCTTTATGACATGCAAGAGATAAAAGGGATAGATCCACTTACCGATGTCTTGCGCAAATGGTCGATCCTATCTCCTTTGTTTGCCACTTGCTCCCAGCTCCAAGTCTTTTCATGGGCCCAGCTACACGAGATCCTGCAAATAAGACAAAGAAAAGGAAACTACAAGAAGCATGCATGCATAACTGATTCAAGGATTAGCATAAATCAAAGACGCAAGTAAGACAATACACTATTGAAACACATGCGAATAGAAGAACCTCAAATGCTTTATTAATATATGGAAGTAAGGTTCAGGTGGTGATACAACCATGAGAGGTCCAATCCAGCATCACCTTCCCGACGGAGAGAAATCTCTTCTTCACCTCCCTCAAGAAATCACCCAATGCTCACAACTGCAAACCAACAGCAATTCTTCGCGCTAAATTCCGGCCTCTTGATCCCATGGGATGAGATCCTTATATAGAGTTTTGGAGTGAAGGCAAGTCATGTTGATGTGTGACTTGCTGTGCTCTTCAACTCCAGTTGTTCTTCAGTCTTTCACTTGGAGTTTCTACCTTCCACTTGGAGTTCTAGAAGCTCTTAACTCATTATTAGGCGAATCTTTTGATCACATGCCTTTCTGGAAGCTTCCTGGGCACCGACACTTTGAGAAAAGGATTCCTCCACATGTCCAGTTACGCCCAACGCAGGTAGCCTTTGTCCTACCTGCTTTGCAACGCAGGTAGCCTTTGTTGCACCTGCTATGCAACGCAGGTACCCTTTGGAGCAGCTGCTTTGATCCAAAATTGACCTGTTTTGAGTGTTTTTTCAGTGGAAGACTGATTTGCAGAGCTGTGGTTTGCTGACCTTGTTCCTATAAGGGTAAGAACAACATGTTAAGGGACTTTGGATCCCTCAGATTATTGACATTTCATGCTCCATGTTGTGAGGCACAAAAATGTCTATAACAAGGAGTCTTTTGTAAACCCAGGCCATGAATTTATTTCATCACCTAAATCCCTAATTTGTATAATGGAATTGTTGCGCAGACATTGAATAGAGGTAATGGGCCTCTTGAGTCGAAGACAAGTTTATAGACATTCCCTTGTGGATTGTGTTGGCTGGGCCAACATGCAAGTGAAAGGAAGGGGAGAAAAGTCCCAACGAGAATATTTGAGGGGAGTCTTCTTTCATGTAGATCCTGGGATAGAAGGTGAACAAGAGAAGGGAATGTAGAGAGGGTTTTGACTGTGGTCGTGGTCTGTGTAGAAGAATTGATTTCTTTCTAAACTAATGTTTTGTACTTGTGGGATGGATTCCCTTAGATTTTACCAAGGCTTGTGTTGTGCTTATGTATTATTTTACTTAGGCTTATGAATGTGCCAATGTGTTGGATGTTGAAGAGAGAGTTTGATGGGGCTATGATACTTAGGTGATTTCTTGGCTAATAAACTCGTAAGGGATTGGTTACTAATAAACCACATGAGTAATGGTTTTCCTTGGGGTTGATAAAACACTGGGAACTTATCTTCCTAATAAAATATTAGTTAGATTGTTAGTGTCAGTCTTTGAAGCCTTCCTCCGTGATCAAACATGCTCTTACAAAATGATTTTAAGGTGTCAAGGTCAAATTTTGTCATTTCAGTGAGTTTTCAAGTAAAATTTGGTCACTAGGTATTAGGTCTAGGGTTTGTGTTAACTCCTTCCAAAATTTTCCAAATGTCGGTCCATGTCACCGTTCAGTTGAGTGTACCATCATTCAGAGAGTTGTCATCATCATTTCAGGTTCCAATGGGTCATTTTACACCTTGTTTGTGTTTTAGTTGTGCTTGGATAAGATTCATTTCCCTCTCCTAGGGTTTTGAAGGTAATTTCTCTTGTATGGACAAATCATCAACAAAGCTTGCATCTTGATGCTCATACACCTTCCCCTATCCTTAATGTACCTTATTAAACACTTACCATCATTGAGATCCCTCAAATTCATCATTTTTCCACAAACCCTAGTTTCTTGCTACAATTTGACAATTTTCTAGGCTAGGCCTGTGTATAGCACATTTGGACCCCTTCCTCTCAATCAATCTTTGAAATTCCACTTTCCCCTATTTCCTAACATCCCTCCCTACTTCCAAAAGTTTCCTCAAGAATTTAGAAGCCCATTATCTCCTTCATTTCCCTTCATTTCGATAAATCCCCTGTTCCACACATCGGGATAGGTTTTACTCAAATGATTTTTCCGAGCAAGGAAAAATGAATTTCGAAAACGTGAGATGGGTTTTTGTCCAAAATAGGCCAAGGATGAAAAACCTCCTTCATTTTTTACACAGGTATCATGGCTTTATAGAGATGTCAAAAATAAAGTTGCCTCAGGAGGGTTGTTGCACCTCTGAAGTGACCTTGGGTAAATCAGGATTTCTCCTAGCCTGGTTGACCAACTGACTTGCTTGATGATTTAAATGATATCTAGACAGAGAGAGATTTCCAATGAGCTATCATGAGCTCACTTTGAAGTTGAGGAATACCTTCCAAAGTTGACTGAAATATCACTTTGCATTTAGGCAGCCTCATTTTGCACATTTTGACCAGTCTTGGGAGATTTGACTTTTGACAGAGTAAATTAACTCCAAATTGAAAACTTCAAGTTGTGTTGGAAACTAGATTCAATAAGATTTCCAACAAGCTATCATGAACCCAATTTGGACACCAAGAAGGCCTCCAAAACTTGATCTGAAAATGGTGTTATGCACAGAATCAGTGGCACTACCCATAGAAATTTTTTAACACAGGCTTTTCCAACAGGTGCATAGCGCCATTGGCGCTACACTTTTGATGGAGGAATCTTCTTGAAAAATGGCTTACATATTTGGAACCAGCATGAAAAAATATGCATGCTCAGAAATGGCTGAGAATTTTGGACAAGTTTTAGGTCCCAAAAGGGCAAAAAACACCCAAAAAATGCCCTCTCTACCACTTTTTTGCCACACAGGAAGCAGTCTTGGGAGATTTCATTTTTGGAGGGGCAAATGGACTCCAAATCAAAAAATTCAAGTTGTCCCAAAACGTAGACTCACCAAAATTTCCAATGCGTTATTCTGCACCTGATTTGGACTTCGGGAAGCCTTCCAAAATTGGCTTGGAAAAAGTGCTACACATAGAATCATTGACGCTACGCATAGAAATTTTTTTTGCCAGTTTTTCCTATTTGCTTAGAATTTTGCCTAGTTTTCTACTAGTTTGACTTTTTCTTCTCTCTTTGATAAATTCATGATGTAATATGATGTAACTTGATGTACCATGATGTAAAAATGATAAGAAATTACCTAAGGAGGTAGATACATCAGCTAGAGTTGGTTTGAGGATGAATGAAGCAATTCCCATTGTTTTAGAGGCAAGTTGTTCCACTACCTATTTTTCAGTTCCTAGTTTAGATCTTCTTGAAATAGCTCCTTGACTCATGGATTCGACCCCTAATGGCTAGCATAGGTGGTTTTATGCCTATATCTTGTACTTTCTTAGTCATTTGTCAAGGTTGGACTCTTGTGGATGCATTGAGCACTATTGTACATCACTTCTGCAATTTGGCAAGGAAATAAACCAGGGTTTTGAAGCATTTTGTGGGATTCTTGTGGTAATGTGAATTAGCATAGTTTCCTTCTCAGTTATTCAGTGATCTTATGTTTATGTGTGCCGTCATCTCTTTTATTCTTCATAGCTAAATGAATCAAGTGTAAAAGGTAGAATTCATTGATGTTTCAGTGCTTTGCCTTGGGGTTTATTTAGTTTTACATGTTTTCTATTGTTTGAAGAGGACTCATGACTATTGCATGCCCTCTCCAGCTCCTCATTAGTCTTTAGACTCACCATTACACTCATTTCAAAGTGCTAAAACACTTACCTACCTTGCCCCACAGAAACCTCTACAAATCTATGTTCATTTCCTGGACCCAAAGTTGCCTTCCCATCTGATCTAGCAAACCAGCCATTAAGTTCAATCAAATTCCTCTGAGCAAGCATACCTAGCCTAAAATTAGTTTTTATATCAGTCATCTCAAGCCTTCATTGATAAAGTTTCATTAATATTGACAAAGAGAGAGCCCTCTCTCGACCTAGTACGACTAGCTACCAGGTTAAGCGTGGTTTGATGTTACCCTAGACCTGCCTTTCTCAGCCTGAGGTAGATTTAGGCCCTAACATAGTGGTGACTCCATTGGGGACAAAATATATCAATTTTTATGTTCCTCAGCAAAATGTATCAAGTTTAGATCTGATTGTTGATGGTGGACAATGATCAGACACTGGAAAGGCTGAAATCATTCACATCGCGATTACAAATCAGTTTTGAGATCACATCCAAGGACTCCACTGGAGGATGAACCTGACCAGTAGAAACATGAAAGGATGATATGGACAGATCAGGTATTCAAGTTGGAATTTCATCCAAGACATTATGTTCTTTGTTATAAATTATTTATTTTCTTTTCCCGAGAATGTCAAGAAGGGTTTGCAAAATATATTGTATTTGATAAAACATCCTCAGCCTGCATTTGATTCCGTCCCTTTGAAGATTGTGAATATTAAAGATTTGCATGCCTTTGAGCTTGATCAAGATCCTTTTTATGAATCTTGTGATAACCGTCTTCAAATTGATGAGCCTTAAGAGACCAAGACTGATTTTACACTTTCTGTACATATTCCTATACCTTGAAAAATTCCAGATTGATACAAGCCTCTAATTTTACCTCCTATATCCCATGATTTCCCTAAAAATCATGACCTATATCTACCAAGATTTGATGGTGAACGCGACAACATCACTGCTGAGAGACATGTATTTAATTTTGAGCCTTTTCTTGATTTTTTTGAAGTTGATGAAGAGGATGTTAGTATTAGGCTTTTTACTCTTTCTTTGCAAGGCAAAGTCGAGAGTTGGTTGAAAACCTTGCCTGATGCGAGCATCTCAGATTTCCAGTGGTTCGTCAAAGTTTTCCTCGACAAATGGGTGGTCAAACAAAACCCTTTATTGATTATAGAAGAGCATAACCAGTTGAAGAGACAACCAGGGGAGACAGTACAATAGTTTTCTACCAGATTTAACCAAGTCTATTTTTCAATGCTGATTAATATAAGGCCTCCTCTTGGATCCACTCTCTTGCACTACTCAGAAGCCTTTGATCTGGAAATGGAGTTTCAACGGAGGGAAAGGAACCTTGCAACACTTGAAGAAATGCAAAACAGTGTAGTAGATGTAGAGGCTCATTTGCTGATTAGAAGGGAAAAGTTGAAGGAAGAAGAGATGAAAAACACAGATCCAGAGGAATCAACATCTTTAGAGGTAAAGCTCGACATTTTGGTAAGTGCAGTGGAAGAGATTATGCAAAAGATCACTACAAGGAATGATTCTGATGTTCAAGACCATGGCTCGCTGATTGAAGAAGAACAAGAGGCTGATCCAAAACTTTTTCTTTCTTATCCCAGTTGTCATAGATCTGATAATGATTGTTTTGTAGATCATCTTAGAGAAGAGAGATCTGTTGATATGACATGTATGCTTGATGATGTATTTTATACTGATGATTTCCCTTAGTTTGATCAGTATGATGATGATTATGTTCTCCAAACATAAGCTAATCTTGTAGAGAAATCAACAGCTAGTTTGTGGGAGGAGGAAGTTCACTTTAAGCAGCTCGAATACAGTGATCAACCATTACATATCAGCTATGAAAGTGAGGAGGAAAGTGCATCAAATTTTGAAGTAAGTGAAGGATATTTGCCTTTTTGTTTTGCTTCATTTCAGTTCATCAGAGACAACTTCCATGCAACCAGAAGTCAATCGTCGATAAGTTCTCATCTGAACCATTTTGAGGGAAATGAAAACTTTTTTCAAGACTTTTCATATCCAGAGTTGCAGCCTCCAAATGCCATTGATTGTCAAGTTGCAAATGAAGACTTGGAAGCTAGACCATATGATCAAATGATGCAAGATGATTTCGTACCATTTTCTTTTGAATCATTTCAGTTTTTTAAGGGAAAATTGCATAGTATATCTTCAAATGAACAGCCTGTAGGAAATCATGTAATCTCCTCAGAACCAATAGAAAGTGGGTTGCAGAAGTCTTTCCAAGTTTTTCACTATCCAATAGCTGATGTGTTGGATGATGTTTTCAGTCAAAGTCCTTTTCCATTAGCTAACTGCGAGCTTGAAAAATGTATTGATAAAAACTTGATCTGGCAGCCAGTTTCTTTGTCATTTTCAGCAGGAGTCTCGTCACAAAGCTCAGATGAAATTTTGCATTCATGGTATGAGGAGAAGTAAAGTAATCCGTTGGATGAGCTAAGTCCCAGTGCACTTGAATTCCAAGATCCTTATGTAGTGTTTTTGGAGTCAAATAGAGAATCCATATCATTCAATGGATCTATTTACAAGTTTTCATGGGAGTTTCCTTTCAGTAGTTCTCTCTTATGGTTCATAAGAAAGCACTTGTGAAGAATTCAACGGATCTATTTACAAGTTTTCATAAGAAATCACTTGTGAAGTCCCTATTTTGTGCAAAAAACATGATAACACATGCTGAAAAAGAAAAATGTTGATGATTTCTCAACCATTTTTTCTTTTCTCAGGTTAGAATTCTGAACGTTTTTTTATTTATTTTTTTGCAACAATATTAAAAGGTTTTTATTTTTTTTCAATAAACATGAAAAAACACAATGAAAATGAAAAGTGTTGATGTTGCATCAACATTTTTAAATTTTTTTGGTTGATTTTATTATTATTATTATTAAATAATTCATTAAAAACTAAAATTTGTGTGCAATAAACATGAAAAAACACACTAAAATACATTTTTTAAATTAAAATTCCAATAATTTTTAGAAGTGCCCATAAAATAATATATCATGACTCGAGAAAATATTAAATTTCTAATAGCTTCTAATGATAACATTAAAGATAAAATATCATTACTCCTAAAAACTTAACAATTTCAACAATTTTTAACCATGGTGTTAAAGACAAATATCATGACTGCTAAAAACCTAAAAATTTCAACGATCTTTAACCATGGTGTTAAAGATAAATATCACAACTCCACAAAATCATAAAATTGACATTTTCAACCATGGCATTAAAGATAAAATATCATGAATTCAAATAATATTAAAATTTCGACATTTTTGAGCCATGGAATTAAAACCAAATATCATGACAAAAAACCTTAAAAATGAATACCTAAATCAAAGAGTCATTATATCAAGAGTATTTTTTTTAAATGCTAAAACTGTAGTTCTTTTAAACTCATAGCCTAAGACAACTTGACATAATGCAACAAAAATATGAAAATCAACCATCAACTTGACAAGATGGAACATACTTGACCCATTGCAAAAAAAACCATGAAATTCACACATAATGGGCTGGACTAATTCATTGTAATGAAAAAAAAAAACTAAAAAAAACTAAAAAAACAATGAAGTTGATTTGCTAATCGAACATTGAAATAGATCTATATAATAATAATAATAATAAAATTAAAAAATAAATCAATAAAAAACCTAAAAAATTAAAAATGGAAAAAAAGAAATAAAATCCACTCACACACATATACATAAAAGATAAAGAAAAATAAAAATAAAAATATACATTCTTTTAAAAATAATCCATAATACATAAAGTAATGAAATTTTAAAAATTTAAAGAAAGTAAAATAAAATTGGAAATTTTGAGAAAACAAGAAACAAATTCAAATAAATAAACCACTAAAAAAACATAATTGAAAATGAAAAAAATTTAAAAACAAATTAAAAAATTATAAATAATAATAATAAATAAATATAGAGGGAAAATCGGGAGAAACGATAGAGACACCATGGCCATGTTTTTGGAAATGAGTTCATTATTGTCGCCTCATTGCAAATCAATGGGGGGAGCTCCTCAAAACCAGATCGAAAGCCTCTTGTAGACAGGAGAGCTAATCCCGATCCACGGGCAATGTTAAGGAGTGGACATGGCACAAGATCTGTTTTTTTGCCGCAGATCGAATCTACCACAAGTCAGTCGCGGCAAGCTTCCTCATGGCACGACCTTCCTGCAGATTTGATCTTGTGACCAAGGCAAACTTAGGTGGTAACAGAGCAGGGTTTGAGGGTCTGCCATCGATGGCCAGGAGTAAGCACAAAGGCCCAGAGATAGATAAGAAGGTGGTGAGTAATGCTATCAGAACGGAGGGAGATTGGAGCCCAGATCAACATTCCTTCCATAGATCTGCCCTTGTGGTGTGTTGCTCAGATCTGGCAAATGAGGTAGATGCAGGATCTATTGTAAAAACTCTTTTTTGGATTAAGGGGAATATCAGCGCAGAAGTGAAAGGATGCAACACCACAGGTTATGAGGGTGAGCCATCGTCAGCGAAGGTGTGGAGCCAAGGACAGGTCTTATTCCTTAGATCTGAAGTAGAGGTGTTTTTCCCAGATCTAATCAACGAGAAAGGCGCAGAATCAACCAAAAAGATTCCTTGTAGGATCGAGGGTAACGACATTACAGATTTGGAGGAACCAGCCAGGAATATGGTAGATGGTTTGAAGCATAGTGAAAACCAAAAAGCAATCAAGGGAGTGGATCTCTGGCTGACGGCTGAAAATGCCCTCCGGAAGCAGAGATTTCTGACCATACCCGTTTACTGCAAAACCATGGGAGCAGACACAATCAAAGCCTCTAATGTGGAAAGGAAAAACCTCGAGACACCCCAGATTGCCAGTACTGGTTCTGATGTGATAAATCCCAATTGATTTCAAATCTTTTTTAAAAAGCCCAAGGGAAAAACAATCGTGATCTAGACTTATGAAAATGACAGTGTTACTGATTTGAAGAATAACATTACCGATCAGACTGGTTGCCTAGCTAGGAAACAACACCTATTACATGGGGGCAGATCGCCATGCAAGATTACAATATCAAGCCAGGATCTACAATCATTCTCAATATGAGACTACGAGGAGGTGCCGAAAGATATGAAACTAGCTCGCAAAATACAGGGTCTTTCAAGGACGCAGTCAAGGGCAAAGGGAAAACAATCCCCAAAGATGCCACTGAACCCCCGGGGCCTTACAGTGTAGATCAAACTCCAGAGAGCCCATCTATCTCCTTCGATATACCAGAGGTAAATGATATATACTCAGATCTACAAAAATATGCAGTTGTTTGCAGATTTAATGGTTTTTTTCCCAGAGCTAACGTATTGCATCAATGGATCCATACGGTCTGGACAAAAAAATGTGAAATCTACCTATACCCTAAGGGGTTTTTTAGAGTAAGATTTCACATAGAAGAGGAAAACGAAATAATCCTTAACCAAGGGCCATGGTTCTGGGCTAGTGCTGGGCTATTCATCACCCCATGGTTTCCCGATTTTGATGCCAATACTATGGTGGTATCAAGGATGCCAGTATGGGTTAGGCTGCATAACCTCCCTTTACATTTTTGGCATCAAAAGGCTCTAACCGCTATTGTGAATACCTTGGATAGAATCTTAAAGATCGATGCACAGAGACATCTAAAAGGAATATTTACATTTGCTAGAATATGTGTCGAAGTAGATCTTAGCCAAGGCTTACCAGAAAGTATAATCCTGAATTTCAATAATACACAGTGGAAACAACCCTTGGACTATGAGAACACAACATTCCGATGCCGGGGATGTCAACAAACAGGTCACCTGTACAATGTAGGTCCATGTACCAACCCCAATAATAGTAAGTAGCAACAAAGGAAGCCGAAAGGATGGCAAAATATAGAAAATCCATTAATGAAGGCAGCTACAACAAAGAAAGAAGAACACAATGGAATGGAAGGTAAAATTCAAGATAATAAGGAAAAAGAGAACAACTTGGAACAGGAACAAGAAATCCAATTGGAAATAAGTGGCACCAAACAAACTCACAGTTTTGAAGGATCAGATTCAGACAAGGAACAACCAATGAACACAATGGAAAAGCAACTTGCCATTATTAACTCCATTCCCAACACTAATGGTTGGCGAAAAGTGGAGAAGAAGAAGGGAAGGAAAGCTTAGGCCAACTGGACTACATGTTTCCTTTTTTTCTAGCTTTCCTGATATGAGGAACAGCTCAAATTGCTTTCTTCTTTTAGGCAAGATTGTATCCTGTGGGCTCTATGATCTGCTTTCATACAACCAAATTGAATGGTTAATTTCATATGCTATGTAAATTTTTATTTTAATAAAAGTTTGTTTTTTTCTTTGGAAAAAACTAATAAATAAATATAATATTAGAAAAATTAGAAATTAAAAACAGAAAAACACAACTTATTACAAAATATTAACTATTTTTGGACACAATTTATTAGAAAATATTAAATTTTTTTGGACACCCTAAGGTAGCGCTAAAGAGCTCTATGCCGGTGACGAATTATGCAGTTGGAATGTTCTACAATTGAGTTCAACTTGTTATCAACATTAAACAGCATGTATGGTGAATTTTCTTTTGTAAATATTCCACTGATATAATTATTGTAGCTCATATATGGTCTCTTGGTTCAGTGGGTGAATTTTCTTTCATAAATAACCAAGTGCATAAGTTCTTTTTTACCTATTTTTTCTTTTTGTTGCTAGGTTTTATTTATTAAAATTATGAGTACTTATCCCCATATTTCGAAGTTTCCATCTAGCAAGGGGAGGCAAAGCAAGATTATCATAGAGAGTTTTTATGATTATATTGAATCCTTAGAAAAGTGAATAGGAGAAAGAGAGAAACAACATAAACTAGAATTATCTTTGAAGTTTAGTGAGCATAAACTCAAATTTTATGCAATGCTTATAGAACATAAGCTAGAAAATCCACAAGGCTTGATAACAACTACAACTGATTAGAAAATAAGCTACAAATATTCACAAGTCTTGACAACAATAGAAATAGAACTCCAAGGAATGAAAGATAAGATTCAAGAAATAGAACACAAAGAATAGTCAATGGTTGAAGAAAATCACACACTTAGAAGCAAGATTAAAGAATTAAAATAAAAACTAAATAATAATTCATCCTTAAATAGCACACAGAATAAACCTAATATCAATCCCATAAAGAGGAAATGAACAAACTAATTGAACTAGACCTTGATCTTATAATTGTTAATATAAAAGTGAAAAAGTTGAGCACACATTACAAATAGTAAAAGAAAAACTGAACATTAAGTCACCAATCTAAACAACTTATGTAATAGAAGCCAAAATGGCCATACTCGAGCATAAAAATAGATTGATTCTCGTTAAAGTAAGTTGTAATGACCATAAGATAAATATAGTTAATAATATATATATATATATATATATATATATATATATCAAATTTTATTTGTGTAGCTAATGACCTTGCTAACAATGCTTACAACATTATATACATTAACATGTGTGCGTATGAGTGTGTTGCATATTAGTAGTTCCCTGATATTGATGGACAATATATATCGTATAATATGAACAAATCTAGTTATTATGATTGTGTCAATACCTAGTTTAGAATTGCAATTGATATCTCTTCACATGAGCTTGTTTTTCAAAAATTTAAATTTCATTTTGCTTTTAGAATAAATAGTGATTATGAGTAAATAATTATCTTTTAATGAAATATATATCGTGATATTATGTTTAACTATTCATTATATTTTTTCTAATCTCTCTAAACTAAATGGTTATATAACACTAAACTACGATGATGCAACAATTATTGCAATTAATATAATAGTTTTCCATAAAAACCTGACCAACAAAGAGCTTGGGAACTGATTGACAAACCATTTGATACTTTTTCTCTAGTATCTTTGCTTGAATTCAATTATAGGGGAAATTGTTGAACTTTATATTTCATTTAAAATAAATGAATAAACCCTCTTTGATAACTTCCAAATAAGATCTGTATGCTTTCAAATTTACTTTCTAAAGTCAGCTGGCTCGCTCGCTCCATTTTGCTAACACCTCGTGCAAGTGTTCACTCAACGCACCTTGTGTGATAAAGTTGATACATGGAAGGTGACAGAAGCATGAAAAGTGTGAAGTGTGAAGGCCGGCAAAGCCCTAAGCGATTCACACGTTCGGACTCTTATGTACTCAACGAGTCACATGGAATACTGCTCTTGTACTAACCGAGAGGCACATCACACTATTTTCATGATCAACAAAAGCTTCACACTTATTTATATCAAACCCAAAAGTTGTTGCTGAGAATCAAGTTTTTATTTGCAGGTTCCATGATTCTTGTAACGATTTGAATTGTCTTCCATCTCATGCTTGAAATGGTGAATTTGCAAAGATTTTATTTGTTCGAGTTGGGTAAGAAGTGTCCGCTATTACTTGACTTCGATTATTGCGGAAGTAAAGTGAGTTTATCGAATACTCAATATTCGGAATGGGTAGAATTGGAAAGAAATGAAATTTTTGGGGTGTCTTGTTTGTTCGCTTTCTTGATCTATTTTCCGGTTTGCCACTGTTTCCCACTGTTTATTTGTGTTAGAGATTCTGATTGTGTTGTGTACCTACCGCATCGTGGGCTACCTTGTTCGGAAAATTTTGTTGGTGAAAGTTAAAAAGGCCATCGTTTAGATACCCTCTGGACTATTTGCGTGGTGACCCATGGTTTAAATAATCTGCTGTGGAAACGTACAATGGAGTTATCAAATATTATTACTGCGGAAACCATTTCCACAATGGATTTATTAAATATTATTACTGTGAAACCAAAACATTAACTCAAGTGAGCATTAGATCATGAAGGCAAAGGAGGAAGGCGCTGATATTATGGATATGCTCCTGCAATGGAAGGGGCCAACCGAATAGAAAGCATGAGGTGGTCGAAATGACACCATATTTCAATTATCAAGTTAACATGTAACTTAGTGGCCAGGGTGTTACGACCAATGTCACGCAAGAAAAAAGGATGTCAACCAAGAAAAAAGTGTATTCTTTCGTGCATTTTCTATATTGTTAATGAGTTATCGTTTATTTTCATATATAAATTCTATATTGTTTATGAGTTGTCGTTTTTTTCCATATATAAATGGTTTTTAAAAAAATATTATTTATTGATTTGTTACCTTAGAGATTTTCACAGTTTGCAAATTTCTTTGGTTGTCAGAATTTGAAGAATTTGCTTTCGTGCATTTTCTATATTGTTCATGAGTTATCGTTTATTTTCATATATAAATTCTATATTGTTCATGAGTTGTCGTTTTTTTTCATATATAAATGGTTTTTAAAAAATTATTATTTATTGATTTGTTACCTTAGAGTTTTTCACAGTTTGCAAATTTATTTGGTGGCTAGAATTTGAAGAATTTGCTTTCAATGTTTTATCCATAGTGATAATTGTGAATAGACTTTAACAATTTACGATTAGATGATGGGTGTTGGTGTGAACTCAAAAGTTTATTGAAAATGATCACTATAATTAAATCTTTCAGAAAAGAGCTTTTCATAATTGAGATTGCTTGTAACGAAGATAATTATTATTATCGTTAATGACAAATCTAATTTTATTAATAATTATGTTTTGCAAAACAATGTTATTTTAAATAGTTAATGAGAAATTAAAAAAAATAGATTTTCTTTAAAAAAAATAAATAGTGTTTATAAAAATATCAATATTTATCATATAATTATTAAAATTATCTTAAATAAAAATATATATTTTAATAATATTTACTTTTAAGTTTATATATAATATAAAATATTATTTAAATTTAAATTTCACTTTTTAACGATAAAAAATCATGAATTATTTATTTCATGGAAACCAATTTTAAAATGTACAAATTGCATAAACCAACATTATAATTCACAACTAAATACATATTTTTTATACACCACATTACAATGTCGTTATAAATATATTTCTTTTTCAATACACTATTTTTCATCAGCTAAATTAGTTAACTTCATCTTTTCCAAATACAGGTGAAGTGATTAAAATGATTATCATTTTGATTACATTTTCAATGAAATATGTTTACGATTAAGAGATTCATTGCCTAATTTTTACTTTTATTAAGAGATTCATTGCATAATTTTTAATTTTTTTTAAATGCCAACGTTGAAATTGAAGAGCTATGAGATTGAATGAAGTGTAAAAGAATTATTTTTTTTACTTAATTTTTTAATGGTTATGTTATATACTATAAATATGACAAATTTTCAAAACAATTGAAGTTTTAGGTTGAGACTAATTTAATTAATTATTATTATAAAAATTATCATCATAATGTGTATATATTTAAAAAAAACCAGTTAGTTTTATTTTTGAGAGAGTATAATTATAATTAAAAATATTAAGAGTATTTTATTGGCTTTAAAATAGATGTTTTTTTTTTTTCTAATATAGATAGAGTTATATGATAAAATGAAAAATATACAATGTTCCCTTGCTACTAGTAGTCTACCATTAGGGAAACCAGACTAGTAGCAAAACTTGAGTGTTTAATCCATAAGATATCCATGTCTATCTACTATTCTACTTACTACATAACAAAATGGCTAGAGTTTCCCTACAAGCCTATGGAAACCCTCTTAGTAGCTGAAAAAATATAAATGGAACTTATCCATTAACATAAATGCAGAATAAAAAATTCCAACAAATCTATGATGAACGTCATTGCTTGGTAGGAGAATCCACCTAGATTATTTCAAGATATCTTACATATTCTTGTGGATAAATACAAGTTATAATAGTAAGGAAGACTACCATAATGTTGATTTTCTAATCTATATTTTCCAACCAACATTGTATTCCATCCAACCTAGATAGAGTAAAACTAATGTCAGGTACTCAAGACCTGACTTGATCCATCATATCTGCATCAAGGATGGAACAAATTCCGATTCAGTTGTATTCCTCAAGTGAAGTAGTGTAGCTTTGGATATTTGGAGTGCACTCATTGAACCTCCATGATGCCCCCTTTGTTGTGATTATCCATGTAGCTAATCCCTCTTGTAAATATTATTATGAATTGCAATTCATGTAAATAACATGGAAATGTAAACACATTGACTAGCTAAGGAAGTGGACGTGGATTCAGAGGCTTAAGGAGGAGGATTTTTTTGTAAACCTAAGCCATGAATTTATTTCATCACCTGAATCCCTAATTTGTATAATGGAATTGTTGCGTAGACATTGGATACAGGTAATGACCTCTTGAGTTGAAGACAAGTTTGTAGACTTTCCCTTATGGATTGTGCTGACTCGGCCAACATGCAAGTGAAAGGAAGGGGAGAAAAGTCCCAACGAGAATATTTGAGGGGAGTCTTCTTTCATGTAGATTCTGGGGCAGAGGGTGAAAGAGAGAAGGGAATGTAGAGAGGGTTTTGACTGTGGTCGTTGTCTCCTTAGAAGAATTGATTTCTTTCTAAACCAATGTTTTGTTCTTTTGGGATGGATTCCTTTAGATTTTACTAAGGCTTGTGTGGTGCTTATGTATTATTTTACTTAGGCTTATGAATTTTCCAATGTTTTGGATGTTTAAGAGAGAGTTTGATGGGGCTATGATTTTTAGGTGATTTCTTGGCTAATAAACTCATAAGGGATTGGTTACTAATAAACCACATGAGTAATGGTTTTCCTTGGGGTTGATAAAACAGTGGGAACTTATTTTCCTAATAAAATATTAGTCGGACTAAGACAGTTAGGTACTAGGTGGGACTGATAAACTCCAAGTGTATCCTTAGGGATAATAACACTAATGCTAGCACCCACTGATAAACTACTAGGATGAGTGTTCTGTTTTCACCCACAGTAGCTAATACAACTAATAAACCTCCCATTATATATATAATCCTTCTCTGGAATTGAAATAAGGCTCTTTATTCCTTACTTGAACTGTTGTGGTTATTGTTTTATTGGTTAAGAGTCATTGTGTTGTTACAACTATGGGATATTGGGGAATCACTTGAGAAATGAAATTTATCTATTACCATTTGTGAATGGTTGAGAGCAATAGAGAAATTACCTCCTTAGACTCTAAATTTGGCTCGGGTTGGGTGAGTTGTAAGAAAGATTGCAGTGTAGATGACCTATGATTGGGAAGAGAGTTAAAGTTCCTCCCTCAGTTGTGAGTCGATCAAAGATAATAGGATAAGTGTTTACTTGTATACTTATCACACTTGAATGTTGAGTTTTATTGCTATATAACTTTGGATATGTATCCACACTATTATTATGAAGTGTGTATTGCTATATGTTTTTGCAATGGTATGTATTGCATGATTATTCTCTAGGTTATGAGGGACTAGAAGCCCCCTTTGTATACTGATATATTCTTTGGGTTGTAGGATTGTTTGCATTAAATGCGATGTTTGTTGAGAATATAAGATAAATGTTTAAAATTTTGTGATTGAATTCTAACTCTACTAGAGAGGATTTGTGCTTCATTAATATAGAATTTTGTTGCTTAAGGATTGTATGTGACCCTCATTGTATAGTTGGCTAGTGTTTACTTCTTTTGGAGAAAAGTCTGGAAGTATGAATTTAAGCATGGATATGTTAAGGGGAATGAGGAGATTATCCAAGACATGTGCAGATAGGTCTAGTGTTGTTGTAGTTTCATCTATAGACCAAATTAGCCATGGATTTAGCTTCAGCATGACCTATGGGAAGAAGGGATGCATATGTTGTAATGAATATGTTTTATTCATCGTTAACACTTTTGAATCATTGTGTTAATGAATGAATGAAAATTTCTTGTGATTGAAATAGTTTGGGCAAGTCTAGGCTTTGGTTGAGTGGTAGGTTATGTCCTTGAATGAACTTAGAAAAAATCCTAGAAAGGAGTTTTGGTTTGGTAAGGTATAAATAACCTATAATTTGAGGCCAAATTTTGATTATTTTGCGCTAGATCAACAATATGGACAATTGGGGAAAGATGTTAGCACAAAATCATGGTGGAGACTAACTCTGGATTAGTTTAGAGTTCTATATTTCTTAACCATTGAGATAAAAGGAAAATGGTATATTACAATTAGGCGAGACCTAGATGGGTTGGATTTGGTTTCATAAAATGACTTGGTGGATTGAACCTAAAAGTAGTCTAGGGTGGGGTCCTTGCAAAGAAAAGTAGGTGTAGGGCTATATTTAAGTGAGATAGTCCATAGGTCTATATGTTGGCTAGATTACGGTGTATTATATTATATATGTATAATAACTTAATTAAATAATCCGACAGGTTTGGATGTGGAAGAGATCAAAGGAGCTTCTCAGTTAAAGCTAATGCAAAGGTTTAGAAGTTTGGGACTCCAACTAAGAGTGATTAAGTCAGGGAATGTGAGATTAGATGCGGGATATGCATGGATATATAGTTTATAAAGTGTTAATGTAGAGGTCGAAGGTTACGACCTTGGTTAAGTTGAGAAGTCAGGAAAAAGTTGAATTCCAAAAAATATTTATTAGGGGAATTTGTCGCCAGGCATGCTTGAGCTAGACCTATGGGCCAATGGGAAATTTGATGATGTGACTTGTTTCACATGGTGTATATCTAGGACACATTAGCATCCAAGAATGATTTGGACCATGTGGGTGTCACGTGGCTATTGATATGGTAGGGTTTGATTAGGAAAAAGTTTAAATGCTCATAACTTATGGTCTAGGTGTCTTATTTCGATAATATTTTATTGTCAAAAAGCATTGAACAAGCTAGTTGTAATGTTTAGTCCAAATTTAATTATGCTAACTTTGTAAACGAAGGAATCTTGTAACCCCATTTCCATAATGAGAGATTGTAGGTGGAGTTAGAGCTATGTAACACCTCCCATTCACCTTGAAGGGCTTGATAACTCTAAAGGGGTGGGAGAGAGTAACAAAGTTGCCAAATTAGTGAAAATTTAACCTCAAAACTAGAGCTCTAGGTCAAAAAATCCCCATTTTGCGCAAAACATATGAAAAAACGCCTTGAAAAAGAAAAACATTAATGCTGCATGAACCATTTTTTTTTCCAGTTAAAATTCCCAACTTTTTTTGCAACGAAATTAAAAGCTATTTTTTACAATAAAAATGAAAAAGACCATGAAAATGAAAAGTGTTGATGTTGCATCAACACTTTCATTTTTGTTCTTTAAACAATGCATTAAAAACTAAAATTTGTGTGCAATATATACAAAAAATCACAATGAAATTGAAAAGTGTAGATACTACTTCAATGTTTTTCTTGGTTAAAATTCCAACATTTTTTAGCAATGACCTTAAAAATAATATATCATGACTTGGAAAAATATTAAATTTCCAATAGTTTCTGATGATAACATTAAAGATAAAATATCAAGACTTCAAATAACCTTAAAATTTCGACATTTTTGATCCATGGAATTAAAAACAAATATTGTGACAAAAAACCTTTAAAATGAATTCCTAAATCAAAGAGTCATTATACCAAGAGTATTTTTTGTTTAAATGCTAAAATTGTAGGTATTTTAATGTATAATCCTAAGACAACTCGACACATTGCAGTGAAAATTTAAAAATCAACCATAAAATCGAAACACAAAGGGAACAGACTTCACCCATTATAATGAAAACATGAAAAGCAACCATGAAATTAACACATAATGGGGGTGGATTGATTCAAAACTTCAAAAAAAAATATCTATCAAATTAACAAATAATGGGGTCAAGTTGCTAGTCGATGCAGCCCTTGCTACCAAAAGAATAAAAAATAAAAAATAAATAGATAAATAATAATAATAATAATAATAATAATAATAATAATAATAATAATAATAATAATAATAATAATAATAAAACATCAATAAACAACTTAAAAAAATTAAATATGACAAAAAATAAATAAAAACCACTTTCTCTCTCTCTCTCACACACACATTATTGAAAAAAAAATTAAAAAAAAATAAATAATTAAAAAAACATTTTTTTTTACAAAATATATATATTTTTTAACGCCCCTTTGTAACGCTAAAGGACCATAGGTAGGGTGGCCAATTATTATTAGTATTATTAGTTTTTAATTATTTTATGATGCAACTTTGATATCGAATCTTCAGGGAGTGCAGTAGTGAAGTTTATATGCTATTTGTCACATCATATTTTTCTATGGCTCACTTCTATGGTAAAAAACTTGGGCTTACTTATGTGATCTGGGATGTTCTACAATTGAGTTCACCTTGTTGTCAGGATTAAGCATTGGTTTACATGGTGAATTTTCTTTTTCAAATATCCCAGTGATATAATTGTTGTAGCTCATTTATGGTCTCTCTGGCTCAGTGGGTGAAATTTTTCCATAAATAACCTAGTGTATAAGTTGTTTTTTACTTACTTTTTCCTTTTCTTGCTAGGTTCTATTTGTTAAAATTAAGAGTACTTATCCCCATATTTTGAAGCCTCCATCTAGCAAAGGGAGGCCAAACAAAATTACCATAGAGAGTCTTTATGATTACATTGATTCCTTAGAAAAGTGAAGCGAAGAAAGAGAAATACTACATAAAATAGAATTATCTATAATGTTTGAAGAGCATAAACTCAAATTTTCTACAATGCTTATGGAACACAAGATAGAAATATCCACAACGCTTGAAAACAACTACAAATGATTAGAAAATATAAAGATAACACTCGACATAGAACTCCAAGAAATGAAAGATAGGATTCGAGAAATGGAACAGATAAACGAGTTAATGGTCGAAGAAAATTGCACACTCAGAGACAAGATTAAAGAATTAAAAGACAAAATAATTAATAATTTAGCCCTAAATAACATAGAGAATAAACTAGATATCAAGGCCATAAAGAGGAAATGAACAGACAAATTGAACAAGATCATGGGTGCCAAAAAAAGATCTCGGAACTATATAGTTGTTAGTATAAAAGAGAAAAATGATGAACACACATTAGAAATAGTAAAAGAAAAACTGAAAACTAAGTCACAAATTCAAACAACTTATGTAACAGAAGCAAAAGGGGTGGGAAATATACTCGAGCATAAACATAGATTGATCTACATTAAGGCAAGTTATAATCTCCAAGCCGAAAAGCATTAGGAATATTTATAAATGAGGATCTTATTCAAGAAGACCTAGCTAAGCTATGAAAAGAGGTCCAAAAGGTAAAGGAGGATAGAAGGGAAGGAAAATGGGAAATCATTAGAAATAGGAAAGTGATTATTAGAGATAGATTCCAAAATAAAAGCGATGAGTAGGAATTGAGAATACATTGGATCCTCTTTTGGAACTGTCGTGATTTTCCATGGTGTAAATGTCATATCTTAAGTTGGATCATGAGTGATATGGATCTTATTTTATTAGTTCAAACTTGGGAGCATGATGAAACTAGGGTCCTACACATAGATGTAATCATTCTTTGGTCAAATTGGAATAGGAAATTATCTCATAGATGTTTGGTGGTATAAATTGGTATATAAAACATGATATTTCTTCTCGCATTCGGTTTCATAAGATCAAGCCCCTCAATCGAACGTTTGGATCAAAATTTCTATCTCTAACACCAAATAGGAATTTTCTTGCAATCTATTATTTTTCACCTATCAACTCTACCTCTTATAATAAAAATATCGTAGATAAGAATTTCCCCTTCAATACCTTAGAATATGATATCCACAGTTTAAGGAATGAAGGTAATATCCTTTTTCTTCAGGCCTTCAATTCTAGAACTACTACTAATGAAGTTACTCTCCTAAGTAATAACTCTAACTCTAATACCCTATGGCTAGATGAGGACTTTAACTAGCTAGTAGATTTAGCATAAAATATGAAGACATAACCAAGAAGATAGTTGGTATCATGATAATCATGATTTTTACTTCCAAAGACCTCATAATTTGTAATGGAATAAATAAGTGGCCAACCTATGGCCAAATGACTTATATTCATGGGTTTGGTAGTATTGTAATGGATTATGAAATATATGATACCCATGTTATGAAACATATTATAAATTTTGACCTCCTAAATGATCACAGGTGTAATTCTAACCACTAACCTCTATCCTTCACTCTAAACCTTGATATGCACACTGGCCACATGTAAAATAATTGTGAGAGCAAAGTAACATTCATTTTGATAGAAGTAAAATGGATCTCTTCTTAAAGGATTTAAAAAGGAATTTAGGTTTCTTAACATATAATGATAAGATTGATCACACTACCGTAATGTTACTACAACTCTGATATTGATGATGCCAACGACCCTCGATTACCAGTGCCAATCTAATCTTTCTTAGTGATCTACCCCACTATGCTTATGAAATTATCGATCGAATTCAAAATTATGAAGAGATTAAAGCTCATGTTTCATATAAATCAAGGGCTAGGCTCCATTTATAAATATTTAATCTTTAATATAGATCTAGCTTAATGCAATATTCCCAATTTATTAATAACAAAGAAACCATACACAACCTACTCCATTTGATGTATTTAGAAGTTTGGCTTGGTCAACAATGTGATATTAAAATTTTCATGGCGAATGAGAAACCAAGGTCAATTATTCAAATTAGGTTGTGTTGGCATTATGTTGTATGTGTTATACTTGATGGCAACCCACTTGCAGCAAAACAACTCACTTCTATATGGTAACGAGATGAACCTAGGTAACTAGATGAATCTACAAGAGAGATATCAGATATAACAGAATGCATGCTAGTTGTGTTTACAAATGTGACAAAATCCAGGGTAGTTCAAAGGAATCATTTCAAAGGTAATATGGAAAATTATAGTGTAACAGGTCTATTCAGAGGTAACAGGGCACTGGTACAGAAGAACAGGAAGATGGAACTAAGGTCGACTGATCAGAATAAAGAAGGTAAATGAAAAGGTTGATGTAAATCAGTTTAAGAAGTATACGCAGGTCCACTTAGTCAAAACAACATATACACATTGGTCCACAGAATAAAATGTGCATATACACATACACGCACTTTCACAGAAGGAAAAGTGCGTATGGGATGGAAAATCAAGGTTTTGGTCCAGGGTATTGATCCGAGGTATATGGCCCAAGGTATTTGGTTCGAGGTATTGGTTCAAAGTATTTGGTCCAAGGCATTGGTCCTAAGTGATTTTGGTCCAATGTATTGAGAAAGGCCTAAAACAATATAAGGAGGAGAATATCATTATGCCAAGTGCACAAGTAATGAATATCTGATGAAGTGTTAGATCAAAAGCAAATATTCATGTTATGGGTTTCTAATGCTTTGCTTGATCTGCACTAAGTATGCACCTAAGTGTTTGATGATTGATGAGATCTAATGATGGATCAAGATCACAATGACTTATCATTATGTGATCTAATAATGGATGGGCTAGATCTAATTGCTAACAAATGTTTTATCCTTTATATGTGATGATCTAGGAATCTCTGAAGTCAGGAATTGCAGAAAAGTTATAAGTAAGTATTTGCAGATATATACACGGGTTCGCTTTGGTGAAGTTGTGTATACATGCTGGTTCGACTCTTCCAGGTAGTGTATGCAAAAGAAAAGCTTGATGTTTAAGGATGACTGATCTATGAGATGAATGTTTCTATCTTACTGATGTCTGTCAATGAAGTCTTCTTACATCTAAAAGGTAAAACCGAATGCATAAATAGTGTTTGTCTCGTTGATTAATTGATTGAGAAAGAACGGTGATCCTTGATTAGAACTCTATAATATGACAATATATCTTCAGAATGTCACTAATTTGTACAGTTTTTGGTTCAGAGGTTTTATGATTCAGTATCTTTAGAGGTATACGCAGGTTAGGAAAAAGGAAGTAGTGTATACATGCATGTTTGCTTCATTAAATAAATGTATACATCCTAACACATGCCTTTTAAGGTTATAGTTAGTTCTGGTTGTTGATGCAGAGTTCTGGGTTCAGATCTGTGTACTAGTTATAGTGATCTGTCTATTCCAGTTGATTGGTTGAATTTGATTAAGTTTGAAGAATGGTTGATTTAGTTGTGTCAGAGGTTCAGTGATTGTTTGATTCAGTTGTGTCAGAGGTTCAAAGTTTTTGGTGATTGATTGTTTCAGTTATATCAGAGATTGATGATTGGGTTTAAGTTATATCAAAGATTGATTGGGAATTTGATTGATCAAATGTAAAACTGAATGCATAAGGAGGCTGGTATTTGATTGATTGATTGTATATGTGAGAAGAAGTGATCTTTTTCATTATTTGTGTAAATCTATGTAAGTTGACAGTAGATATTCAGTATATTGTTGGTTGATACAGACTTGATTCAAAAGTTTATGCTTGCAGTAGTTTTGAAGATATACGCAGGTTTGATTAACAAAAGTAGCATATACACACAGTTTGGGTTCAACCAAGTAGTGTATACACTCTGATGCATGGTTTTTGAAGTTACAGCTGGTTCGAAATGATGATGCGGGTTTCTGGGTTCAACACAGTGTTTTGGTGTCAGTGATTTGATTGTTCAAATTAATTGAATGTTGGTAGATGCAGATGTATTTGATGGTTGTATTGCAGTGGTGATTAATTTGGAGCTTCAATGTTGTTGATGGGTCCAGTATGAAAATTGGATGAAACGTGGCCTTCATATCGTAGTATTGTGTACCAGGAGTATCGAGTCTGAAAATTTATGAAACGTCGTCCTTGGAGGAAGAGAGAAGGTCGTAGCCAACTATAGGCTGGTACCTACATACTGGTAAACATATTGGCTAGTACAAGAGCCAGGGGGTTGGAGCTCCCTTCTAGTAGCAGCTGGAAAATGAGTGAATGTTAGAGCCTTTTGTGGGTCAGTGCCTATGTACTAGTAAATAGATTGGCTAGTACAAGAGCTAGGGGTTGTAGCTCCCTTCTAGTAGCAGATGGAACGAGAGAAGGTTGTAGCCTTCCGCAGGTGGGTTCCTGCGTACTGGTATGAGTCTGCACCAGTACAAGATTGTAAACAGATTTTCTTATTATTAAAGAAGACAGAGATGACAGCAACAGGTGGTTTTCACCCACATTGGGTTTCCACCTTAAATCTTGGTGTTCATGTGTGTTGCTTATGTGTGATGTTTTATTCTAGTCGCACTAATTAAAGATCAAAATATGATGAATTAACTGAACCATAAATTCACTGGATATACGTTGGTTTCATTAAGAACAGTTGCATGCACATGCGAGTTCCCTTCACTGAAGTAGCGTATATAAATCTGATTATGGAAATGAAAAAGCTATTGATTTGTAAATATTAATTCACCCCCCTGTTAGCATTATTTCCAACAATTGGTATCAAAGTAGGTCCTTTGGTAGAAGCTTGATCACTTGAAGGAGATTTGTAGAAACAATGGGAAAGAAGCTAAAGAAGAAAGCACCTCAAAAGAAGAAGGCATCTCAAAGGAACTATGACAGTGGGAGAGACGATTGTGGATTATGTGGAAGCAACTCTTCAGATTCATAATCACCTCAGAATGAATATGAACAAGCAAAATAATTATCAGGTATGAATTTGTTATTCTCTGGTGATACATTTTTCTGTTCATTTGAATATAATGAAAGTGATAGCGAAACAACTGAATTTTCTCTTATGGGTGAAAGAGAAAGAAATAAAAGAGAGACAAAATTTAAAAGGCTCATAGATATAATTAGAGATCAAGAAGATCTAATTGATAAAAGGGAATGTTACTACAAAGAAGAAGTTACCAGATTAAAATATCAGATGGAGGAAGGAAACGAGGTAAGGAAGTAGTACAAGGAAAAGGAAGATCAATGTCAAAAGCTACAGAATGAAGTGACATCATTAAGAAATGAAGTGAAAAGAGTACAACAATCAAGAGACTTAAATATAGATCCAGTTACTATGAAAGCCTTGAAGCTAAGATCGTCTCTCTAAAAGAAGATCGTGAAAAATCAAATAAGCAGAATGAAGAACTACTCCAAGCATTTGAAGAACAAGAAAACTAAGTTCTCGAATTAATGCAACAAGTGGAAGAAGGACGAAAAGCTAAAGAAATCATGAAGAAGAAGTATCTTGAAAAGGAAGAGAAATATCAGGTTTAGGTAAATATCCTAAAAGGTAAATTAGAAGAAAAGGATAATTTTTTACGATTTCAAGATAGTACTACGATTTCGAATGATATTCTTAGTAGTCAAAGGTCTCCTACCATCAAATATGGTCTTGGTTTTCATGAAGCTGTTAAAGCAGAATCTAGCTCTCCAACTGAGGCAAATAAATCTAGTGCAAAATTTGAAATTATCAACAATGAGATAAGAGGTCAACCCCATCAACAACGAAGGAAAGAAAGTCTTCAAAGAAAATCAATTACTCCTAACTATGGAAGTGGTAATCGGTTCTTTCCTGTGATGAATAATGTTGAATGTTTTATATGTCATAATTTTGGACATGTTGCAGCAAGATGCAAAAGTAGAATGGTTCAAGCTAATAATCATCACACAGAAACATCATCAACTTCCATGTACTTCAAAGGACATTTTTTTATTGCAATATGTTTGGTCACAAAGCCATTGACTGCTTTAGAAGGAATATGAAACATATAAGATGTTATGCTTGTAACAAGTTTAGGCATATAGGAAAAGAATGCAGGAGAAAATTTCGGCTAACATACCAAAAGGAACAAACATCATCACACTCCAAGGTATGGAAGAAGAAGGAATTACAGACAGAAAGATGTGGCATAGCTCAGTATACAGACAGAATAGACTCAAAAGGAACTAAACGTATGAAATTTCAGTGTCCTAATTCTCATACGCAGTTATCTTGAAGACAAGTCACATATATATGCAGGTTAGAAGTTACACAGTCCTATATATGTTGGTTTGATGAAGAAGGAGTGGGACAGACTCAAAAAAATGATTTGATATGGTTCAAACAATTATCAATTATCTTTTCTGACTTGATGTTTGATGACTACAATATGTGGAGGTTATTTAGAAGTTCTTTTTGATTCTCATAAGTTGTTGATGACTTGATGTATATCTGATTCATGATGATGCCTTGATATTTCTTACTAATATATGCAATGATTAGATTTGACAGTGAACAGGTGGCACATGTTTAGGGGGAGAATATGTTATGCTTCTAATAATGCATTGTTGGAATTATGTTTAGAAGTATTTGGTACCTAATGATTCTTATCAATAGTTATGATGCTTATGTGGCTAAAGTGTTTAAATGATACATCATGCTATGTACGGTTATGAGTTTCCCACGATGAAATCTTAGATGATACTTGTATTACTTGGGGGTACATAGTTGTTATTAATATTAGATTTATGGATGCTTGTGGATGACTTTTTGATGTTGCATATAGTGCATATATGTTTCTTACATGGTGATCTTCATAAGGACAAGGAGGTACAAAGATTGAGTGCACAACTTCATTATTTGATGATGATCCTCCCATTTCTTTTATGTTGGTGTCATCATGCCTTCAAAAATGCATAAAGTTCATATGGTGCAATTATGATGCAGGATTCCTATAGTTCTTGGTTCTCACATGGCTGAGGATTTTTGTTGTCGATGGTATCAAGAAATCTTCACAAATGACCATGAGCTCATGGTTTTCTAGATATATAATTGATGGATGCACATTATGTTGGATACATGGATGATTACTTAAGTTGCATATTGAAAAATATCGTTGGTTGGCCAAGAGAATGGTGTTATTGCAGTTCTCATGAAGACATAGGTATTTAAAGACATGGATGTTTGGAGACATGGATTACTTAGTCACATGATGATGAATTCTTACCTTATGATCATAGGTTGATACTCACTATGTTTATTATCGTGGTTGATTCTTATCAAGATGTGAGATTTTTCCTAGTGATGATACATGGTTGATATATTGAGGGTTCTTGTGGAAAGATCATGTAGTTCTTGATGATGATGTTATGATCATAGAGGATGACTATGGTGTTTTCATATACATATGATATGATTTTGTGTTATTGTTTGGAGATATGAAATATGCTTAGTTGATTCATGGAAGGTTATGATAAGGCTCTTTCTACTAAGGAAACATAGCAAGTTGATCTTGATGAGATCAAGAGGATGAGTTGATATCTATATGCAACATACTTTGTCATAGGTTGATGATAATTACATTTTCATATATTGGGAACTAATGATGGACATATACAGGTTGCTGATATATTCACTAAACCACTACCCAGAGAAACATTTGAATATCTCAGACAAAAGTTGGGAGTAGTTTCTACATTATCATGCTGTTAAATCCAATTTTTCAGAGGAAGGTTATTATACACAGGTCTCATGAAGTATAGTTGTGTATACACATGGGTTTCTGTGGTTGAAGAAGCATATATGTTATTCTGATAGGAAAAATTGTGGGTCAGACTCTGATATGGGTGCTCTATCTGATGTTGATGATTACAATCTAACACTATGTTTTTCTCATTAATTTTTATTAGACTGACAAAGATGCCTTGATTAATGACTTGTTAACAATGCACAGGTAGCACAGGTTCAGGGGGAGCATTAGACTTCACACACATTCTACATAGTTGGCATTATGGTTGCTAAGTCCATCTATGGCTTCAGATATTTATACCATTTGTTGCTTAAGTCATGTAAAAGTCTAGGGTGTGATATGACTTCTCATACATTTGAATGAGTCCTATTAGACAAATGACGTAATTTGTATCCCAACATTGCATGGGATGGATGATGTAATATTTATTGTATTTCTGTCATGTATAAAAAGTTGGTATATCCCCACTTGGTTGGGTGGATGAGTCAAATTTGGTATATCCCCACTTGGTTGGGATATTGATGTATGTATGAGTAATTGGTGATAGGAAGGTCAAACTCACATAGGTGAGTTATAGAGTCATTTTATTCTTTTGGAAAATATTTTTGTAGACTTGCATGTGCTTAGGGGGAGCATGGTCAGTTTAGTGCATCACAGGATCAACAAATTCATCATGTGCCTAGTGGGAGCATGATCAAAGTTTTTATTCAGTTTTTCAGATATCAAAGTGTTCACTTTGGTCACCCATTTTCCCTTCATATCAAAGGGAGAGAATATCTTGGTCTGCCCTTTGCCCTTGATGTCAAAGGGGGAGAGTATTTTGGTGTTGGGTGTTATCTCTAACAGTTTCTACAGCTTGCAATAATCAACACCAACATGGTTGCCATCAAGTCCAAAGGGGGAGATTGTTGGCATTATGATGTATGTGTTTTACTTGATGGAAACCCACTTGTAGTAGAATAACTCACTTCTATATGGTAACGAGATGAATCTACGTAACTAGATGAATCTACATGAGAGATATCAGATGTAACAGAATGCATGGCTATTGTGTTTACATACGTGACAAAATGCAAGGCAATTCAAAGGAATCATTTTAGAATTAATATAGAAAATTACAGTGTAACACGTCTATTCAGAGGTAACAGGGCACTATTACAAAAGAACAGGAAGATGGAACTAAGGTCTACTGATCAGAATAAAGAAGGTAAAGGAAAAGGTTGATGTAAAGCAGTTTAAGAAGTATAGGTAGGTCCGCTTGGTCAAAACAGTGTATACATGTTGGTCCATAGAACAAAAAGCGCATATACGTATACACACACTTTCACAGAAGGAAAAGCGCGTATGAGATGGAAAATCAAGGTTTTGGTCCAAGGTATTTGGTCCAAGGTACTGGTCCTAAGTGGTTTTGGTCGGACAAGGTATTGAGAAATTCCTAAAACTATATAAGGAGGAGAAGATCATTAGGCCAAGTGCACAAGTAATGAATATCTTATGAAGTGTTAGATCAAAAGCAAATATGCATGTTATGGGTTTCTCATACTTTGCTTGATCTGAACTAAGTATGCACCTAAGTTTTTAATGATGGATGAGATCTAATGATGGATCAAGATCACAATGACTTATCATTATGTGATCTAATAATGGATCCATGGGCTAGATTTGTTTGATAACACATGTTTTATCCTTTATATGTGATGATCTGGGTATGTCTGAAGTTGGGAATTGCAACAAAGTTATAAATATTTTCATATCTATACGTTGGTTCACTTTGGTGAAGTTGCGTATAAATGCTAGCTTGACTCTTCCAAGTAGCGTATGTAAAAGAAAAGCTTGATGTTGAAGGATGACTGATTTATCAAATTAGTGTTGCTATTTTACTAATGTCTATCAATGAAGTCTTCTTAGATCTGAAAAGTAAAACTGAATGCATAAAGAGTTTGTGTCTCGTTGATTGAGAAAGAAGGGTGATCCTTGATTAGAACTCTGTAATATGACAGTAGATCTTCAGAATGTCATTGATTGGTACATTTTGTGGTTTAATGATTTTATGATTCAATATCTTAAGAGGTATACGTAGGTTGGGCAAAAGTAAGTAGTGTATACACACATGCTTGCTTCATTAAATAAGTGTATACATTTTGACACATTCCTTTTAAGGTTACAGTTAGTTTTGGTTGTTGATGCAGAGTTCTAGGTTCAGATCTGTGTACTGGTTATAATGATCTGTCTATTCCAGTTGATTGGCTGAATTTGATTAAGTTTGAATGAAAGGTTGATTTAGTTGTGTTAGAGGTTCGGTGATTGTTTGATTCAGTTGTGTCAGAGGTTCAAAGGTTTCAGTGATTACCTGTTTCAGTTATATCAGAGATTGATGATTTGGTTTCAGTTATATCAGAGACTGATTAGGTATTTGATTGATCAAATGTAAAAATGAATGCTTAAGGAGGCTAGTATTTTATTGATTGATTGTATAAGTGAGAAGAAGTGATCTCTATCGTTGCCTGTGTAAAGGTCTGTAAAATGGCAATAGATATTCAGTATATTGTTGGTTGGTACAGACATGATTAAAAAGTTTATGTTTGCAGTAGTTTTGAAGGTATACGCAGGTTTGATTAACAGAAGTACCGTATACACACAATTTGGGTTCGGCCAAGTAGCGTATTCACTTTGATGCATGGTTTTGGAGGTTGCAGCTGGTTCTAAATGATGATGTAGGATTCTGGGTTCAGCACAATGTTATGGTGTCAGTGATCTGATTGTTCAGATTAACTGAATGTTGGTTGATGTAGATTTGTTTGATGGTTGTATTGCAGTGGTGATTAATTTGGAGCTTCAATGTTGTTGATGGGTCTAGTATGAAAATTGGATGAAATGTGGCTTTCATATTCTAGTATTGTGTATCAGTAGTATCCAGTATGAAAATTTATGAAATGTGTTCCCTGGAGAAAGAGAGAAGGTTGTAGCCTTCTATAGGTTGGCCCCTACATCCTGGTAAACATTTTGGCCAGTGCAAGAGCCAGGGGGTTGGAGCTCCCTTCCAGTAGTAGCTGCGAAATGAGTGAAGGTTGGAGCCTTCTGTAGGTTGACGCTTACGTACTAGTAAACAAATCAATTATTACAAGAGCTAGGGGGTTGTAGCCCCCTTCCAATACCATATGGAAAATGAGAGAAGGTTGTAGCCTTCTGCAGGTGGGTGCCTACATACTGGTATGATTCTGCACCAGTGCAAGATTTAAAACATATTTTCTTATTATTAAAAGAAGACAGAGATGACAACAACAGGTGGTTTTCACCCACATTGGGTTTCCACCTTAAATCTTGGTGTCCATGTGTGTTGCTTATGTGTGATGGTTTATTATTTTATTACTACACATGGTTACTATTTAATGTTTAATAAATTACTAATGCACAGATTAAAGATCAACATATGATTAATTAACTAAATCATAAATTCACTGGATATACGTTGGTTGCCTTAAGAACAGTTGCGTGCACACGCGAGTTCCCTTCACTAAAGTAGCGTATAGAAATCTAATAATGGAATTGAAAAATTTATTGATTTGTAAATACTAATTCACCCCCATCTCAGTACCATTTCCAATAGGTCGCACCTGAGATTGGGGTCGGTCCTCTATTTAGTGGGGAGGTCAAGACTTCGGTTTGGTAGAAATTCCAGAAGGTCATAGTATTTAAGAGGTTAAGATATCAGAGTAATTGGGAGCCAAATGAAATGGAAAGTGGCCCAATTAGGTTGGTCCCACTTGATTAGGTGCTCGAAAATGAAAGTTTTCAGATTGAAGTGAAAATTGAATGACTGTGTAGGTCTCGTCTTCCTCATTCTCGCACAAATTGTTTCGTTGAAAATGGATATCGTATGCTCCCACAAACGTGTTCTGTTCATTTTCCTAAATAGGAAAATTTGACAAAAATAAGGTATAGGCTGCCCAGTCAGTAGTCTGTATAGTTGACTTGGCCTATTGACTGGGCATGGTTGACTGGGTTTGATCAACCAATCCGGTCATGTCATGTGTTTGAATTTACAAGTGTCAATTTGGTGGTTTTTTATTGGTTGGATGGTGGCCAACCACATGCTACCACGTGGCCCAACCTGAGGCATCCACATGGCAGCATGGAGGCCACCAAAAATTTTGGTTCAAGTCCAAACTAGACTATGAAAGAATCAAAACTATAACTAACTCTCAAACAATGTTGGGCTCTTATTGATCGGGTTACTGTGGGGCTTGTTGAAGCCCTTGACACAAACTTATTATATATTGTGTGTGGTGGAGCTTGGGGGAAAAGGGTTTAGGGCTAGCCCCAGCGCCCAGCCACTGCATCCAAGCAAATGATAGGATGGACTAGGGGAAAAGACTAGTCTCGACACCCTGACTATGCCACGTGAACACCAATGAACTATGTTGTCAATTGACTGAAGTGGAAAAAATGTTAGGCATGGAGTTAAGGCCCTGGCACCGGGGCGTATGGAATGCAATGCGACCATGGTAAAACAGAGTGGGGTCCCAACCGACGGGGGTGATTTTTTGGCCTTAGCCCCCGGGCATGTGGCCCCCACGTGATCTGGTTTTTTGGACTTAAGGTGTTAGTGGGAAAATTAAGGCATCCACTAAATGTGTCAGCAATCTGCTAAAATGGCACTTGATTATCACAATTTGGGGCAAAATTGTAGGACTGGTACCATATTTTGGGGAATTTGTAGACCGAATAGTAGCCAATCTAGGAGAACTCATAACTGGTTGAGTTTTTGACCAATTTGAGAGCAAGAAGAGGCTAGACATGCATTTTTGGGTCGTATGAAGCCATTAGGACATGTTTAAGAGCCATTGGATCATTGTAAATGTATGTATTCACAAATTTGAGCATAATGAAAGAGGGCCAAGCCATTGGAAGTTGGAACATGGAATGTAGCCTAGGAGGGGTGAACTCCTTCATCATGTTCTAATGTGTTATTGTTTATGGTGATGTTCATGTTTGTTACATGTTGTTGCTTATTGTTTTATTTATGTTAATTTTAGCATGAAATTAACATAAAAGGACATAAAAACTCATGGTTAACTTGCAATTTTTTCTTATAAACCCTCAAGCACTTTGTTTATATTCTGAATTGTATTTAAGCACAACAAACTTAACATTCCCATTCAGATCAAGTTTGGTATCATAGCTCTTGGTTTTATTTATGCAAGGAGGATTTAACTATTTGCACGTGAATTTGATGCTTACAAGGCTAAAGCTCAAGAGAGGAGAAGGAAATATTATGGTTTCAGGTCCTCAAGTTGGGACAAGGATAAGGAGAGCAAGATTGCCACAATCTCCGCCACCAGTTTTACCTCAAATTGAAGTTGAAGCTTCCACAAGCATGTCACAAGAAGAAGAGCCTACAAATATGTTAGAGGATGAGAAGGTTTTTAGGAAGTATTTCTTTGACATGACATAAATGGTGAAAGTTTCCTATGAAGAGAGGAATACAAGGTTCTACGGTGAAAGCTCCAGGCCTCTAAGAGGAGAGGTTTTTCCAGGAGGAGGAGGTAATGGGAATGGTGATAAACCACCATCTTCTCCACCATCATCCTCACCACCATCTTCACCTTCATCTTCATCCTCTTCCACTACTACAACCCTTACTCAAACTCATGCACATACCTCAAAGGGACATGGTAAAACTCCCTTATTGAAACTAGATGTAAAATTCGAATTGCCAATGTATAATGGTGAAGTGAATGCAAAAAATCTTGAAAATTAGGTTCGTCAACTTGAGGTCTACTGCAGGATTCAAAACTTTCAATATCGTGACACAAAGATTCAACTATCTTCCTTGAGACTAGAGGGTGCAACATTAATAAGGAGGGAAGCCAAGACAAAATATGAGATGAAAAAACATGGTAAGATTTCAATCTCTTGGTTTTATTTTATTGCTGCATTTAAAAGACAATTTTACTCTCTAGCATATATGAAAAAATAGATAATGGAGTGGAAAAATTTTAGACAACTAAAGGGTCAAAGTGTGCAAAGTTACACCCAAGCGTTTAGAAGAAGGCCTTTGATATTAGGTGTAGATTTGTAGTCACAAGACACTTTGTTGAAGTATATTGGGGGTTTACACGACTATTTGAGGCATAATATCCTTATGTTTAACCCTACCAGTTTAGATGAGGCTTGTGTGCAGGCCACACATCTTGAATCAAGAGGGAAAAACATTCCATAAGAGGGCAACAAGAAGCATTTCAAAAGTGGAGCCAAAGGAAAGAGTTTTAAATGGAACCGAAAGAAAATGCATCCATTAAGAAAGAAGGAGAGAAAATAACATGCAAGCATTATTCCAAGGAGGGTCACAATGAAGCTCATTGTTGGAAGCTTTATCCTGAGATGAAACCAAAGAGATTCAATAAGAAGGGAAAGAAAAACACAGTTGCAACCATTCACCAGGATTTGGGATCTGATTCAGGTGATGAAATTAAAATCACAGCTATGGGGATAAAAGGTAAGGAGTCGATTACTATCACTAGTACTTCAATTTTACACAATGAAACCCCAAATGAAAAGAAGAGGATAGAACTTTTCCACATAAGAGTAATCTAAAAACATAGCAAAATTGATACCCTTTTTATATTGGCTCTCAAGCCAATCTCATCTCTAAAAACACTATCAAAATTTTAAAATAGGAAACCATTCCACATCATAAGTCATATCCATTAGAATGGGCGTGTGACAATGCACAATTGCAAGTAACTAGAACGTGTATACTAAAATTCACCATTACTACAAATTTCATAAATGAAGTGGAACTTGGTGTTGTGCCATTTCACATATGTGGTATAGTTTTGGGAAACACATATCTCTATGACAGAAAGTCTATCTTCCATAGACATGAAAACCAATACCATTTGTTCAAAGATGTAGTAGAATACATTGTAAGATCCCATAGCAAGAAACTAAATCTTTCACTTGTAGATGTGGGGCGTATTAAAAGAATAGTGAATTCTAATAAGAATTTTGTGCTTCTAATGATCAAACCCAAGAATGATATTGATAATGAATCTTTTCAAGGTTGTGACTCAATATTGAAATATGATTTGGTTGATTTTGTTAACCAATATGATGAGATGTTTCAGGAACTGAAAGGATTTCCTCCCAAGAGAGGAATCCAACATGAAATATAGTTGCAACAAGATTGTCCTCTTCCTAACATTGGCATGTATAGGATGTCAACGATGGAAATTTTAGAAATAAAAAAAAAATCAAGAGATGTTGGACAAAGGGATAATCAGGCCAAGTTCTTTGCCATGCCAGTCAACTATTATTTTGGTGCCAAAGAAGGATGGAACATGGTGCATGTGTGTGGATTTCTATGAAATGAACAAGATTATGGTAAAGAATTGCTACCCACTTCCTCGAATATATGATTTACTTAATCAATTGAAAGATGAAAAGTGTTTTACTAACTTGGAGTTAAGGTGTGGCTACCACCAAATTAGAATTGTTGAAGGAGACATTTGGAAAACAAAATTCAAGACAAAACAAGGTTTGTTTGAATGGATAGTTATGCCTTTTGGTTTATGTAATGCTCCTATTACCTTCATGTGTGTGATGAATGATGTGTTGAGGCCATTTATTGATGAGTTTGTTATAGTATACTTAGATGACATCTTAATTTTCAGTAAATCTTGTGATGAACATGTCATGCATGTGAGACAATTACTTGATGTCTTAAAGAAAGAATAGTTGTATTTAAAGATGTCAAACTGTGAGTTTGGAAAAACTTATATAGTTTACTTTGGTCATATTGTTGGAGGAGGTGAGTTGAAAATAGATCCCTCGAAGTTCGATGTCATTTTTAATTGGCCATGGCCCAAGAAAGTTGCTGAGGTAAGGAGTTTTTTGGGAGCAACCCAATATTGGAGGAAATTCATTGCTAACTTTTCTTCTATAAAAACTCCTTTGCATGCATTGACTAGTGTGAAAAGGGTTTTCTAGTGGGGAGGAAAACAACAAAAGGCCTTTGATGCATTGAATGAAAACATCAGTTCAGCCCAAGTACTTGCACTTCTAGACTTGAGACTGTCATTTGAGATCCATACTGATGCTACTGACTATGCCATGGGTACAATCCTCATGCAACATGGTAAGCCTATCTATTTTCATTCGAAAACTTTCAATGGTGTAGTAATTAATTATCCTAAATATGAAAAGGAATTGTATGCATTAGTGCAAATTGTGAAAAAGTGGAAACACTACTTGATGGGTAAGGAAACAATCATTCACATTGATCATGATCCATTACAATACTTGTAATCTGAATCTAAGTTGTAGCAATCAAGGCACTTCCGATGGATGGGTTTTCTTCAATAATTCCACTTGGTGATAAGGTATAATAAATGTATCTATAACAAGGTTGTTGATATGATTTCTAGGCCTATTATTAGTGTAGCTACTTTACTTAAGCATAATTCTTGGTTGCATGAAATTTATATTGAGCAGTATGCATTAGACAATGACTTTTAGGATGTTTATGCAAACATGAGTCAAGGTAACCAAGTAGAGGAATTAAATTATCATTTGCATGATAACTTGTTGTACCATCTTGGTAAGCTTTGTATTCCATAGGGAGAAAGAGTCAACATCATAAGAGAGGCATGTACTTCTCTTATTGCTGGTCATTTCAGTGTAAATAAGACGGTGGCACATCTATAGAGGTATTGTTATTGGCCTCGTATCCTTGAAAGTGTGTCACGTTTTATTAAGGATGTTCATTATGTCATGTCAGTAAGCCCAACAATAGAAAGTTAGCATTGTACGCACCACTTCTAGTACCTTCTCATCCATGGGAGATTGTTTCTATGGATTTTGTTGGAGGTTTTCTTATTTCAAAAATGAATCATGATTATCTTTATGTAGTTGTTGATAGGTTTAACAAAATGTGTATTTTGATTCCATGTAAAAAGAAAATTACAGCTAAACAAACTGCTTAGTTATTCTTTCAGAATGTATGGGTGCATTTTGGATTGCCCACACCCATTGTTAATGATCAAGATTCTCGCTTTGTTGGGAAATTTTTGTCAAGCTTGTGGGAATTCATGCACACCAAATTGGAGAAGAGTATTGCATTTCATCTGCAAACAGATGGTCAAACAGAGGTGGTGAATAGTACCGTGATACATCTTCTTCATGTGTATTGCATCAAGCATCCTAAGTTTTGGGATGAACATTTTCACTACATTCAGCATGCTTACAACTAGGCCAAGCACTCTTCAACTCAAGCATCACCATTTGAAGCATTTTTGGGATAATTGCCTAAGTCTCCTTTGGATTTCATTTTTGGAAAGGATGTTTCTATTGATGGTCATAGTGACATAGAAGAAAAAAACGTTCATTGAACAAATCTAGTTGGTACACCAAATAGTTCAAGAATAGCTGGAAAAGAGCCAAGGAAAGTACAAGGCAAGGCACAACAAACATCATGTATATCACAAGTTCCAAGTCGATGATGAATTTTGGCTTCATATTAACAAAGAGAGGCTCCAAGGGGAAGGTAAAAATTTGAAACCAATTCAATATGGTCCATTCAAAATTCTGGAAAGGATTGGTGACAATGCCTTTAAGTTGTGTTTTCCTTCATATATGAAAATTTATGCTATTGTTAATGTGGAAAATTTAAGTTTGTATAAGTCTCCTTTGATTGAATATAAAGGAGAGAATGTTCAAATTCCTTCCATTGAATATTTCTCTCCTGAATACCTAGATGACCTATAGCAAGGCACCATTCCTGACATAAGAAGAAAGTCCTCAAAATGAGGGAGTGTGGATTACCTTCGAGTGGGGCTCAAAGGAAAAAATCCTTCCAAGGCCAAATGGATTGAGATTGGAAAGATGAGGGAAGTGTACCCTCACCTGCTGAACAACTGAAAGTGATTTTTTGGGGTCCAAAAGCTTCCAGTGCGAAGGAGTGCTCATGTGCTCAAATTTTTTCTCAAAAATGAAAGTTGTTAGATAAGAACGAAACTTGAACGAATGCATAGATCTTGTCTTCCTAATTCTGACACAACTATTTTCATGGAAAATACACCTTGTATGCTACCAAAATAATGTTCTTTTTGTTTTCCTAAAGATATGAATTTGGCAAAAAACAAGGTACATGTTGCCTAGTTAGCATTTCGTATAACTAACAGGACCAGCTAACTGGGCATGGTTGAATGGGTTCGAACGACAAATTTGGTCATGTCATGTGTCTGAATACTATAAATTTGACATTTTGTTATTGGTTGGATGGTGGCCAACCACATGTTTCCACATGGCCCAACTAGAGGCTTTCATGTGGCAGCACGAGGGCCACCAAAAGTTTGGGTCAAGTCTGAACTGGACTCTGCAAGGATCAAAACTGTGACCAACTGTCAAACAACATAGGGCTCTTACCCATCGAGATACCATGGGGCTTGTTAAAGCCCTTGGAACAAACCTATTATATGTTGTATGTGGTAGAGTTTGGGGGAAAACAGTCTAGGGCTAGCCCCAACCCCTAGTCACCATGCCCAAGTGGACGAGGGGTGGGACTAGGGGCTAGGGCTAGCCCCGACTCCTTAATCATGCCATGTGAACACCAATGGATCTTTCTGTCAACTAATTGCAGTGGAAAAATGGTTAGGCATGAAGCTAAGGCCCTGGTGTATGGAATGTAACATGACCATGGCGAGGTGGAGTAGGGCTTAGCTGGTGGGGGTGGGTCATTGTCCTTAGCCCCTAGGCACATGGCCCCCACATGACCCGATTTTTCAGACATAAGGCCTTAGTGGCCAAATTAGCGCACCCACTAAATGTGTTGGAAATTCGCTAAAATGGCACTTGGTTAGCACAATTTGGGGCGCAATTGTAGGACCAATGTCAAATTTTGGGGAGTTTGTAGATTGCATAGTAGCCAAGCTAGGGGAACTCATAATTGGTTGTGTTTTTGATCAATTTGACAGAAGGAAGAGGCTCTACAAGAATTTTTGGGTCTTTTGAAGCTGTTGGAACAAGTTTCAAAGCCATTGCAGCACTGTAAATGTATTTATTCACAAATTTGAGAATAATGAAAGAAGGCCAAGCCATTAGAAGCTGGACTAGGAGACGTAGCCTAGGAGGGGTGAAATCCTTCATCATGTGCTGATGTGTTACTATCTATGGTGATGTTTATGTCTGTTACATGCTATTGTTCATTGTTTTGTTTCTGTTAATTTGCTAATGAAATTCACATAAAAACACATAAAAACTCATGATTAACTTGCAATTTATCTCATAAACCCTCAAGCTCTTTGTTTATATTATGAATTACATTTCAGCACAACAAACTTGAATTTCCCATTCAGATCACCACTACAATATAAATGTATCAAATAAGGTTGGATATTAAATATTATACAAATAAATGATGTTGGAGGCAAGGGTTCAATAAATGAAATGGACCAACCAATGGGACCCAATGTGATAACTATAACTTGGAAATATTGGAATATTTTACCTGAACCTAAACTTTACCATTTACTCTGAAATTCAATGATTTTGAAATTGTGGCCAACCCTTTGAGCTAGTTTAAGGGCCACTTCAATAATGAAAATTTTATGAATTAGGGGACGAAAGAATTGCTAGCCCGTTCATCCATGTAATAACAAGGAAACTATAATAATGTGAAGGAATGGTTCCAAGTATTCAATTAATAGTTAAACAATTCTAGGACTAGAATATGAATTAAATAGATGGGAAAAGGGTGTTCTCTCTCCCTCTCAATTGGTTCGCACAAAGGCTTAAATTAAGCTACATCATGCTGAGAGAACCCAATAGGTTCAATCCTACAAATGGTCAGTGTCAAAATATAATATTGTTAAGATGAACACACAAAGAATGAATCCTCAGAGAATCTCCCGTTAAACCAAATAGACAACACACTCATTTCTTTATTCGTCTAGTATAGTCCTAGTATACAATCATTTGGACCTCTGCTAAAATTTTGGTATAATCTACTCTCGCTCTCTCTCTTTTATCTCCTATACCTTATATCTCTAATGCCCCTAGGATTACAATTTTAGACCCAAAGGATCCTAAAGCCATAATTAGCTTAGATCCTATTACTTCTCCACAAAAAACTCCTAAGATCTCTCATATCCACAATATCAAGAGGAATATATCTAATATCTCTCTCTTCCTTTCTAGATCTTGATAAATTATTGAGACCCTTACATTAATTAAGAATAGTTACAACTTATATAACGTAATTTAACTTAGGAAAAAAATAATTAAATTAATGGAACCCACTCCCTTTAGTAAAATTAAAAGGACCCCTTGGGCTTCCTCTAGTTAACTGATTCTTGATAGGGTTTCTCTTGCATTAAACTTCCAAAGAAAAAATGTTTTGTTATCTCTTGATCATACATTTTATGTTTCTGAAGTCACCATGGATTCCATATATTATGTTGTTTTTTTCATTTTCCTTGCTATCATGTTGTTGCATTGTTTTTTCTGTAACCCTCATGGATCCCAACTCTGATTTTGGTTTTGTGCAGTATTTTGGTTCCAAATTTCACCATTAACCATATTTCCATTGTTGTTGTTATTCCTTCTTATACACTTGTAAGTTTCATTCTTCTTCACTTTTTCTTGTTGTTGACTACCTTCATTGAGGAATTTAGACTTCTGTGATCCATAATATTGTAAGAAAATCTTCGGCAAAATCACATAACGATTCTTTTGTCGATGCGTTTCGAACCAACCAGTGTGGTTCATCGTCAGGACAAGTTGAAAACCAATCTAGCTTTAGCGTGATTAAATAGAGTGTGCAGAGATCCCAACAGCTACATTCCTAACGGCTAATTTGACCAAGAGACCCTGGTCAAACTACAAACAGTCAATTAATATTTCTCGAAAAAGCTATAATTAGGTAAATATTGGTAAATTTTAGGTGTAATATTCTTATTTTAATTAAGAGGGTTATTATATCCATAATATATTTTATTTATTCATATTTAATTATTATTCAACGAAAAGGTAATCAAACCCTATTATTCTAAGAATTTAGTTATACTAGATAGACGTGTGATAATTAATTAATGGTCTTTGGTAAGTTAGATCTATATCCTATTTAATATTTATTAATTAGATTGGTCACTAAGTTATATAAATTAAGTAAAAGTTTAATAAATAATCTAAATCTTTTATTATTATTCTTAGAGAATTAGTTAAATTAGGTAAATCATAATTACCTAATAATATTTATTCCAAGGTAAATCTATTATTTATAATTTAAGGTCTAATGTTATTGGCACCTACGATGAACCACACTGGTTGGTTCGAAACGCGTCGACAAAAGATTCGTTATGTGATTTTGCCGAAGATTTTCTTACGACTACCTTCATGTTGAACATGACACTTTACCTTTCCATAAATGATTCTGTAATTACATAAGAATCCAAATAGTGGTTGTAAATACTTTAAACTTTCCTCCATGCACACTTTATCAACAAGTGTATCTTGTGATTCCATGATTAGCATCATTTATGGTCTCCAAGATATCTCCTTCAACGTTTCTTATGCATTAATGCACTACTCCTTTACAAAATTTAAAATGTATAACTCCTATGCTTGTCCAATTTTCCACATGTCCATTTCCTCAAGTGGAATTTCTTCATCTTTAAAAATAATATATTGCTTGTTTGGTATGAAAAATAAAACAAGTTCTTTGTATACTTCCTTTCGACAAATTTTTTTCCTTGAACTTTTATACATTTCCATCTAATCTTTTTATTCATACTATACTCAACTGTATTGTCAATCTTTTCTCTTTTCTAAGTAATTCTTTGGTCTCCACTTCCTCTTGGTTCTATCAAAATTTTTTTCTTATGCTTTGCAATTTTACACCCCTTTCAATCCTCTTCAATAATTCCTCATGTAAGAGTTGTAAAAACTCTTCCTCCTTCATTCCAAATGTCATTTTCTTGAGAAGATTGTTCATTGAATATATATAACCATAAATATACACCTCTATTATGTTCTTTCACTCTATAGGGCTCATTAATCAAACTCTTTTATTTGATTTTAATAAAATGATAAAATAATAGAAATTTTATATCTTCTATTATCATTTACCAATGATTATTTACATCATCACTATGAAGTTCCATTTGCATCAACCATCTAAGAAATTTACAACCTAGATCATAAAAAATTTACTATATTAATAATGCATTGTATGAGAGATATAAGAGTTCTCTCCCAATTTTACTCATTAAATTCAAAATGCACATGGTTGCCTCATCCAATATTCTTTCTTTTTTATCGAAAGTTGATTGCTTCCACCATCAATATCATCAATTCTATTTTTTCCTACACATTCAACAAATACATTAGAAAATCGTTTCTTCAAAACATCCCTCAATTTCAAGCTTAATTTTCCATACATCTCATTCTTCTCTTCAAATTTCTTTGGTAATTATGTAACTTTGTATATTATCATCCATATGGGATTATTCTTGAACTTTTAATCTGTCTCCTATATTTGTCTGAATATGCTTCAAAACCTTATTACTATTCCATAGAACAACTTCTTTCCTTGCAAAAATCGTTCGGTTTATGCTTCCTTGAGGTATTTTTCTATAACCTTCTTCACAACTATCTTCATAAACAACCTTCTTATTTTCTTGGCTATGTGAAGCAATGATTCATCCTCCTTCTCCCTAGCATGATTTTGGTTGTCTACATATTTTTTATTGATCATAGACGCCTTTATATTTGTGGAATGCCATGAGCCAAGTTTTCCTTATCAACTCTCCCTTCACCATCTTTACATTGCTCTGATTCACAAATCTAGAAAACATGTATCCTCTATTTTCTTCCGAATTTCCACTTGTTTCTAATATTTGGTAAAATTCTTAAAAAATAATTAGATAAATATATAGGAAGAGAAAATACAACCAGCCAATTATACCTCGGGTTCCATTTCTCCCTTCCTGAACTTGTAAAGTCTGATTTAGATTTTTTTTATGAGATTATTTTGTATTATCTTCATGAAATAATGTTGAATTTTATTCTTTTGTAATATTCCTTTGAGACTAGCCACATTTAGAATCTACTACCTTTTGTTGTTTGTAATATGCATAGCTATGCTTTCCTTGGATTTCTACTTCTTTCACATCTCCTTGCATTTTTTCAACTTCTTTGTCTATAATACTTGCAAATACACATTCACATAAAAAATTAGCTTAAAAAATATGAGAGTCTTTTTCCTTTGGATATTCCTGTAGAATCCTTCCCTTATGCTGACCTAAACATTCTAAGAAAATTTTAATAGATATTTCACCATCATTATCATCTTCTCCAAGCATGATTCCCTACTCTTGTTTACAAATGTGCATTGCTTCCTCCTCATCCAAAAACCACTATTCATACTCAATTACTGTAAGTTTCCTTTTCAACACATTCATTCCATGTCTCAACTTATTTGCATACAATTGTGTAATAGGACACTTGATCATTTTCTATAGCTTCCATCCAGTTCTTGATCATTTCTCTATCAAATTATTCTTGACTCATCTTGTTATTTCCAACTACCTTGACATATTTCTTCATTTTATTGTGGCCTTCTTCCTTCATCTAACTATCTCTAATAATCTTCATCTATTCATTTGTGATATTACCCATTACTAGAGATTATATATTAGAACCTCTTGAGCTTCCTCTTCTCTTCTAGGCTTCTATAGTTTTTTCACTTCTCCATGTAAGAGCTTCACCTACTCCTTCCTTAGAAACCTCTACCCACACCTGCAATTGTGGAGTTGTCTTAACAACCTCAACTGGAAGTTGTTATTATTTCTCTAGAAGGTAACATATGATACAAATAATTTATCCCACTCTTATTCACTTGAAAACTTCACTTTTCCTTGGCTCCTCAATTAAAACCCTCGAACTATAATTGTATGCCACAATACCCTCCTTGTTGCTACCTGTTAAGTTATGGTATGTTCTATGCTTATAAAAATTTACTTCTTTTTCTTATTATATTCCACAGATTAGCAATCACATATACATAAAGTAAAGTGCAGATAGAGCATTAAACGATCGACAGAAAACAAGCCAAGACAGGAGACACAAGATGTGGTGGCTAGCCAGGGACAAACCCCACAATGTGTGGGGAAACCCTTTGATCAAATATTCTTTTATCTTCAATAATTTAGCAGAGAGAAATAGTACAATAAATCTGATTCATATCAGCAGTAGCAAACCCTAGATCAATAGCATCAGCATTAGCGGCTTCATTATCAAACTAGGGTAGACGATATCTTGCAAACCGTTCGTCGGATTGACTTGATTCCACCACCAAAGGTTGCGACTTTCAGAGGAGGTTCAGATGAACCTATAGTGCAGTTCCAAAGAGGAGATCTTCTAGGCCACGCAGGTCAATCTTTACTTCTGCAGTTGTAGCTTCAGTTTCAGCAGTTTCCGGCTTCACACTAGGGCAGTCAATATCTTGCAAACCGTTCATCGGATTGACTTCATTCCACCACCAAAAGTTACAGCTTTCAGAGGAAGTTCAGATGAACCTACAACGTCGTTCCAAAGAGGAGATCTTCTATGCCCCGCAAGTTAATCTTTACTTCTGCAGTTGCAGCTTCAGTTTCAGCAGTTTCCGGCTTCAAACTAGGGCACTCGATATCTTGCAAACCGTTCATCGGATTGACTTCATTCCACCACCAAAAGTTGTGGCTTTCAGAGGAGGTTTAGATGAACCTATAGCACAATTCCAAAGAGGAGATTTTCTAGGCCACATAAGTCAATCTTTACTTCTACATTTGCAGCTTCAAATTCAACAGCTTCCGGCTTCACATGTGTGAGAGAGAGACCCATTTCAGTGCAGTAGAGAAGAGACTCATTTCTGCATAGTAGAGAGAGAGAGAGATGTGATCAGATGAATGAGTCCAAATGAGGAAAAGTCCTCTTATATTTATACACAACGTTGGTGGGTGAATAGATGTGACTGTTGGGCTTCTGAGCCTACATGAGTTGTAGGTCGGCTTGATAATAATTCCATAATCAAAATAAATTCATATCTCCATGAATACTTATCAGAATCAGATGATCTTTATATCATTCCTACACCTCTCGATGAGAAGAATCTAATAAAAATATTATCAGCCATGAATAAGATGACCCATATGAAGCTTTTCCCTGGTTTCCAATTTTAACACTCCCTCTCAACCATGGAGAACTTCATCTGCAATCTGTCTATCGGGCGTTACTATTTATCCATCAAATGCACTGCCTTGTATAGCCTGACCCTTGCCCTGATCTGCTCTATTCTGCCTATTTTGCTTTGTCTTGTTCTGCCCTGCACTGATCTGTACTATTTTTCTATGTTCTGCTCTGCTCTTGCATTGTTCTGTTATGCTCTGCTTTTGTCCGAATTATGAAGAAGAAGAAATGATCGAGGATGTATCATACTGACTCAAAGTCAGTCTCAGAGTATGTACCACTGGTCCCAGACTAGTCTCAACCAACCCGAAGTTAGTGTCATAGTGAGTACAACTCCACTTGTCCTAGACCAGTATCATTCTCCACTGACTCAAAGTCAGTCTCAAAGTACGTACCACTCGTCCCAGACTAGTCTTAGCCGACCCGAAGTCAGCTTCATAGTAAGTACCACTCCTACCACTAGTCCCAGACCAGTATCGTAGTCTCAGAGAGCGTACCACTGGTCCCAGACCAGTCTCAACCGACCTGAAGTCAGTGTCATAGTATGTACCACTCTTACTGGTCCCAGACCAGTACTGCACTGACACGAAGTCAATCTCGGAGTATGTACCACTGGTCCCAGACCAGTCTCAACCGACCCGAAGTCAGCGTCATAGTATGGTACAACACCTACCACTGGTCCCAAACCAGTATCATTGGTCCCAGATCAATGGAGTTCATCCTAGCGCAGGAAGTACAGTAGATACAACAATGCGTCCATCGGTACTACTATGGTCCCTAACTTCATTTCCCTGCTCATTGATCAGATGAGAGGTACTTCCCATGAGTCCTAGACTGCAAGGTAGGATGCCTCGACAGGAGAACTAATCAATCCTGTCCTCACAGGAGAACGCATCAATCCTGCTATAATCGCCGTGGAGAACACATCAATCCAGGCTGCCATGGAGAACACATCAATCCAGGCCTCACAGGAGAACTAATCATCCTGCTACACAGGAGAGCGAATCATCCTATTCCATAAGAGAGTGAATCATCTTGTCCCACGAGAGAGCGAATCATCTTGTTCTAGTGTGCACCACCAGGGGAGGGTGAGTCACCCTGTGGTCATATGTTGCTCCAGTAATAACCACAAGCCCTCAGAGCTCCTAGAGCTCAATGTATGCAACATGCAGGACCCTTGTTGATCCAGGTGGATATTGGTGGCCACACAGTAATTCCACTTGGATCCCCTCTAGTGCTTCTTATAGTTTTTTCAGTTTCCTTAATTATAGCACAGTTTACTATTTTTAGCAGTTTTCGAGTCCTAAACTTCCGGAGCCGTTTTGAGGCCCTAAACGACGTTTTTTGGGAAATCTACCGCCATCAATTTTTCTAATAAAAATCGTCTTTTTCGTCGTAGTCCTCGGAAAGATCTTTCCAAGAGGCTATCATGCACGTCAAACGGAGATAGTACGACCAATTCGCGACCCCGGGAAGTTGATGTACCAACTTACCCAAAAACGGGGCCCACAATTTGGCGTTTCATCTTCTAGGGTTAGGTTTTGGAATGTGAAGGGTTTTCCATTGTTTCTCAACAATAAATAGGACTTCGAGCCTCATTTAAGATAGTTCAGCGGCATGTAGCCACCACATCTCTTCTCAGAGATAAGCTACCATTGCCCTAGCTAGTTTATTTCCATTTCTGTTTGTAAGCATATTTCAGTATTTTACAGTAATGAAATGAGGTATTATTTCCGCTGCATATCTGTCTTTATGGTTATCTCTGTATTTTATTGCGTTCCTGTTTAAATCCAGATCAATGGTATCAGTGGGGTCTGCTTTTATTCTCTATTTTTCTTTGCATGTCCCCAACGAGGTCGGGATATAAGGATTTAGGGCTTGAATTGGTCGAACCTTTGCAAGACTAGCCTCGCAAATCCTGATGGCCTCCCATGGTGGATGAAAAGAAAGACGAGGGGGCAGGAGATCCTATCAAAATCTTGCTCGAAGAAGCGCTCGAGCGACAAAGGAACGCGATGATGGACAACTTTTCCCAAATCCTTCAGCGGCTACCCAGGGGCGACGCATCGGCTTCCAAAAGCAACTCTGGAAATGCCACACCATTTAAGGTACAAGTTAATTTTGAAATCGCCATATTCGAGGGTCAGATAGACGCAGATGTTGTCGATAAATGGTTAAATGTGCTAGAGGGTTATTTTTCTATTCATGATTTTTCCATTCGGGAAAAGATTATTTTCGCTCTTCTCAAAGCAGCCCCCCACGTCAAGGATTGGTGGGAAACCTACTGCGAGTAGAAGGATGAAAGTACAGGATCACTATTTTCAGTTGCACCGACTTGGGATTCATTCCGAGATGCCATCAAGGAGCAGTACTACCCTGTCAGAAGCTATGAGGATCAATACATAAAGTGGACCACGCTACGGCAGGGAAGGGACCAAGACGTACCAGAGTTTACCAATATTTTCCATACCCTTCGCACAAAGTTGAGTATCAAGGACACAGAGCAGCATTTGGTACTCAAATACCATGGCTGCCTACACAAGTACATCCAAGAAGAAATAGAATTCTTGAACATCTCCTCGCTCGGCACGGCATACCGATATGCCGTCAAGGTCGAGCAAAAGTTTAAACAGAAGAAGTGAGACTTTGGGTCTGTGAATCTGAAACAAGGGAAAGGTGCCCCCAAACCGCAGAACAAAGGACAAAGCCAAGGCGAGGCGGCCCAAGACAACCCGCCAAAGCTGCAAGTAAAGAACAGTGCCGCGAAGCTGAAAAAGGACACCGGAAAGTGGTGTGAGTTCCATAAGAGCTCCACTCACAACACAAGTGAGTGTCGGGCCAAGCAGTCACTGTTGGTTGAGCTAAAGGTTTCAGAATCAGATGCATGTTATGACTTTGAGTCAGAACCCGATAAGGGGAATGACAAAGGGAAGCAGATTATCGATGTGGAGCCCAACGCCACCGTTGCCACCACGAAGATCCAGAAGGAGGAACCTGAAGATCCAGAGGAGGAGGAGCGTCTCTTCCACTCCTAGATGTGGGTAAAGGGCTCCCCGCTACAGTTCATTGTCGACAGCGGGAGCCAAAAGAACCACATTTCGGCAGAGGTCATGAAACGGTTGGGCTTATCGACCACAGCACATCCACAACCATACACCATTGGGTAGCTGCACCAAGGACGGGATCTTCGCGTGAGCCAACAAAGTCGCCTTCCATACAACATCAAGCCCTTCACGGATGAGGTATTGTGTGACATTGCTCCCCTTGAAGTTTGTGATGTGTTATTACGACAACCATACTTGTGGAAGCGACATGCTGTGTATGAGTCAAGGCCCCGTGCTGTTATTGTTACTTTGGGAAATAAGTCGTACAGGATACCAAAGGTAGCACCACCTACCACCATCTCTTTGATTACTGCAAAACAATGCAGTAAGCTCATTTCCATAACCAGGAATTTTGTTTTCCTGATGATATGCCCTCAAGAAAAGAAGAAGATGGTGGCCACGACCTCCAAACAAGGCCCCTCCGCACGTCAACTACAGATGGACAAGGTAGTGGAGGAGTATGAGGGCATCTTCACCTCCCCCGCAGGGGTTCCTCTGCACTGTCAGGTCAAGCACTCCATTGATCTGACCCCAGGTTTGTCGCTGCCCAATGGACCAATGTATCGGTGCTCTGTTCTAGAGAACGATGAAATCAAGAGGCAGATTCAGGAGTTGCTGCAAAAAGGTCACATCTGTCCGAGTTCATCGCCCTGTGGGAGCCCGATTGTGCTGGTACAAAAGAAGGATGGGACTTCGAGACTCTGTATTGACCATCGGGCGCTGAACAAGATCACTGTCCGTAATAGGTACCCAATCCCATGGATTGATGACCTCCTGGACCAACTAAAGGGGACAAAATATTTTAGCAAGATCGATTTGAAGTCAGGATATCACCAAGTACCAATCGAACCCTCTAATGTGTGGAAGACTACCTTCAAAGCCAAGGAGGGCCTTTTCGAATGGTTGGTTATGCCTTTCGGATTGACGAATGCTCCTGCAACCTACATGAGGCTAATGGACGACATCTTGCAGCCATTCACCAACTCATTTGTAGTGGTATACTTGGATGACATATTGATCTTTAGCAAGAATTGGGAAGAGCACCTCCACCACATCTAACAGGTTCTCCAAACACTGCGACAACACAAGTTATGTGCCAGTTTGGAGAAATGCACTTTTGGCATGACCCAGGTTCAGTATCTGGGATACATTATTGATGAAAAGGGGGTGCATGTGGATCTAGCCAAGATCCAAGTCATTCGGGATTGGCCATCTCCAACCACTCTGACAGAGCTTCGTAGCTTTCTAGGCCTTGCCAACTTCTACCACAGGTTCGTGTTGGGATTTTCTCATATCACTTGGCCCTTGAGTCAGGTCACCAAGGGAGGGGCGAAAGCAAAAGTTTTTTGGTCCGAATCTGAATAGAAGGTATTCACAGAGTTGAAAGATCGACTCTGCACAACACCAGTTCTTGCATTACCAGATTTGCAACAACCATTTGAGGTCGAGACAGATGCCTCTGACTATGCTATTGGGGCAGTCCTTACTCAACACGGGCATCCAGTGGCATATCACAGTGAGACACTTTCAGACACAGTCTGGAAGTATCCCACTTATGACAAAGAGATGTATTCCATTGTGCAGGCCTGCTGACAATGAAAGCATTACATTTTGGGGAAGGAAACGTTCATCCACACAGACCACCGACCCCTGCAGTTCATACAGACCCAAGGTAAATTGCAGAATGATCGCCATCAGAAGTGGTCCACATACCTGCAACAGTTCCATTTGAATATCAAGTATAAGAAGGGTAGCACCAATAATGTTTCAGATTGCCTCAGTCGACCACCGATCATGGCGTTAACCACCGTGCTCAACTCTTGTTGGCACGAGACTTCTGATTGGCCACTTCTCTACAAAAGCGACCCAGAATTCGGCCACACATACCAGACACTCTTGGAGGGTCAGCATGTTCCATATTTTCACCTCTAGGATGACCTGTTATGCCACCTGGGTCACCTTTGTGTTCCTTCAAGCGAGCGTGCCAAGATGATCTGGGAAGCACACTACAGTCAGGCCGTTGGGAATTTTGGGGTCGAAAAAACGGTGGCAATATGGCAGAAATATTTCTATTGGCCGAATCTTCGATAGGATGTCGAGAAGTACATCCGATCATGCACTACTTGCGCCCTTGCCAAACCGACCATCAAGAAGCAAGGCCTCTATAACCCGCTGCCTACCCCTAGTCGACCCTGGGAATCCATCTCCATGGATTACATGTCAGGCCTCCCTTCCACTAGGCATGGAAATGACTGTGTTTTTGTGGTCGTCGACAGGTTCTCGAAGATGGCCATTATGGCAGCTTGCAAGAAGAATATCACATCAGAAGCCACTCCTAAACTCTTCTTTGAACGAGTATGGGTACACTTTCGGGTCCCAAAGTCTATCATTTCAGATCAGGATAGCAGGTTCCTCAGTACATTTTGGTCTAGCCTCTGGTCGATGCTGGACACCAAACTCACTAAGTCCACAGCCTTCCGTCCTCAAACTGATGGCCAGACTAAGGTCGTCAACAGGATGATCGTACACATTCTGCGCATGTACAACTCAAATCATCCATGCACATGGGACGAGAGCCTCCCCTATGTTCAACACAGCTACAACCGGGCTCTCCACAGCTCGACTGGCCACAGCCCTTTCCAAGTGGGATTGGGATCCCAGCCACTATGTCCCATCGATGTGGCCATGCCATTTGCAGCTACTGACGGAGATTCTGCTCATGTCTAGTCCGAAACAGATAAGGCAAACAACTTCATTGAGCACATCCAACATATTCGCTAGCAGGTCCATGACATTCTGGAGAAATCAAATGCCAAGTACAAGCAGCGACATGATCAACATCGGGTGCCACACAAGTTTCAAGTGGGAGATAAAGTCTGGTTGCATTTACAAAAGGAACGCCTTACTGGAGCCTATCGGAAACTCAGACCACTCCGATATGGCCCTTACACCATTACCAAGGCTGTGGGAGACAATGCATTTGAGCTCAGCATTCCCCCATTCCTTGGCATGCACCCGGTGTTCAATGTCGACCGCCTTCGACCATACTTTCCACCATTACTAGACACGTCCGACATTGCAGAACAACTCACACCCACAGAGTTAAATCCAGCTTGCATGGAACAAGTTGCATATGATCAGATCATGGACACACAGATCAAGCACACTCACCAGCAGAATATCCAACTATATCCAGTTGTCAAAGCAGGAGAACTCCTTCACCAGGGCAAGTGGCTCACCAGGGACCAAGTGCAGCAGAAGTTCCCTCATCTCATGGAGGAACTCAACGCAATGGGGACCATTGCTTCCTAAGGGGGGAGGAATGATCCAGGTGGATATTGGTGGCCACCCGCTAATTCCACTTGGATCCCCTCTAGTGCTTCTTACAGTTTTTTCAGTTTCCTTAGTTATAGCATAGTTTACTATTTTTAGTAGTTTTTCGGGTCCTAAACTTTCGGAACCGTTTTGAGGCCCTAAACGACGTTTTTTGGGAAATATACCGCCAATGATTTTTTTGATAAAAATCATCTTTTCCGTCATAGTCCTCGAAGAGATATTTCCAACAGGCTATCATGCACGTCAAACAGAGATAGTACGACCAATTCGCGACCCCGAGAAGTTGATGTACCAACTTACCCTAAAACGGGGCCCACAATTTGGCGTTTCATCTTCTAGGGTTAGGTTTTGGAATGTGAAGGGTTTTCCATTGTTTCTCAACAATAAATAGGCCTTCGAGCCTCATTGTAAGATAGTTTAGTGGCATGTAGCCACCACATCTCTTCTCAGAGATAAGCTACCATCGCCCTAGCTGGTTTATTTCCATTTTTGTTTGTAAGCATATTTCAGTATTTTATAGTAATGAAATGAGGTATTATTTCCGCTGCATATCTGTCTTTATGGTTATCTCTATATTTTATTGCGTTCCTGTTTAAATCTGGATCACTTGTACAATGGTTTCTTGTCGACTCCAAGTCATTTGGGAAAATCACAGATTAGATCTTTCCTCAGGGCTTTGATAAGGTGTATCAACCTGTACATCATCTTAATGGGATGGAGCCTCCTTGCTCATCAACTTACCATATCCTAGATGATGTCTATCTGCTGGAGCAATCGATGAATATGGGATTCCTCAATAATCAAATCCCACCTTTGGTTGTTATAGAGAATCACAGTGGTATCCAATGTAAATCAAAACAGCTCACCGAAGAGATTTCGCAACCAGACTGCCTCGCACAGTGTCATGCTAGCAACAATATATCCTACTTCCATGGTGCTCAAAGCCACCGACTTCTGCTTCATGCTCATCCAGGTTATTGAAGCAGATCCCAACATGAAACAGCACCCGAAAGTGCTCTTACGGTCCACCACACTGCTTGCCCAATCAACATCAGTATATCCAAGTAGTCTCACATCTCCAGCAGTGTATCTTAATCCATGAGAGATTGTGTCCTGAATACCTCTCAGAAGATTCCTAGCATCAATGCAGTGAGGCTCAACCAAATATGAGCTCATAGTGCTAACTTCAAAACATATGTTCGAACGGAGGTTCACCAAGAACATCAATGCGAATGAGTTTTTGAAACTCAGAGGCATTCCCAAGTCTGGTCCGACATCACTACCATATAACTTCTAAAAGTTAAGATCCTCAAGGTAGTCACAGGCTTGTAGTCCATCATACCGAATCTTTCCAATATATTTACCACATATTTCCTTGAGATACGAAAATTTCCCTTGGCTTCTGCCACACTTCAAGTCCTTGGTCCTTCATTTCAAATTCAGAAGCCATATCCCTCTTACATTTGTGAATGAGAGGGTTTGCACCTGTTAGAAAGAGGTCATCCACATACAACACCAGTATGAAAGGCTTGTCACCTTCAACCTTAAAGTAAAGGTTAGGATCAACTTCACTCCTAGTGAATCCCAACTTCATCAAGTAGCTATCAATCCTCTCATACCATGCTCGGGGTGCTTGCTTCAGCCCATAGAGAGCCTTCTTCAACCTGCATACATGAGATTTTCAATCGTAAATCTCAAATCCTTCAGGTTGTTCCACATAGACCTCTTCTTTGGTAGAACCATGCAAGAACGCGGTCTTAACATCCATCTGATGTAGGTTCCATCCTTGTGAAGCCACAAGGGCTATGATCAAGCCGATGGTCGTATATCTGGAAACAGGTGCAAATATCATAGTCTATACCTCCATTCTGGGATAAACCACAAGCAACAAAATGAACCTTATACTTTTCCATACTTCCATTTGCTGCATGCTTTATCTTGTAAAGCCATTTTTAAGTAACAATTGTCTTGTCCAGGGTCTGGGAACTACTTCCCAGACATCATTCTCCATAATAGACTCATATTCTATGGTCATAGCATCCTTCCATAGTTAATGCTTGATGACATCTAAGAATGATGAAGGTTCATTTTGTATGATCATGCTCATGATGGTCAGGTATCCCTGATACCTGTTAAGTTTCTTACTTTGATGGAAGGTTCCTCAGGGTGCAACATGTCCTTCAGCATCATCAAGTATCCCCCCTAAGCCATGAAGGCCTCTTCCTAGAAGAGGAAGGCTCATGTTGATGAGGATCAATCGGATCCATGGGTTCTTCTACGTCAGGCATTGATTCATCATCCTTTTCTTTTGGTTCCCTGGTGTGAGCTTCTTGAGAGCTACTCAAAGTCAGCAGATTGTCCACCTTGCTCAGAGCCATATCTTTGTCAAAGGTGACATCATGACTAATCACGACTTCCCTTTGACCGGTGGCGAACATTTCTTTAGGATTTAGGAACCCAATGCTTGATGAGGGCATCGATTTTGTACATATACGACGGTGATTGTAGTTTCAGCCCATAGAAACTTTCGAAGTCTTTGATCATGCATCGTGGCCCGAACAACTTCCATCATCGTGTGGTTCTTCCTTCCCACCACACCATTCCTCTCAGGAGTATGTGGTGTAGTAGTCTCCCTCTTAATGCCAACCTCAGGTATGCCTGAGTAAACCAATTTTAATATATCAGAGGTCTTGCTTTGGCTTGAGGGGAATGGTCCCCTTTTGAGCTTTGCTTTGGCACATCCCAGACATACACCTTCTTTCTCTACTTGGAATTCGGGCATCCCTTTTACCATCTGTCTTACATCGGGTAGAGCTTTGTAATGAAGGTGGGCAAACCTCTGATGCCAACGTTTGGACTAAATAGTTGTGTCACAAGACATGACACCTAGAAGACTTCCATCGAACTGATATAATGAATCAACACTAAACCCAAGAGTAAATGCATCTTTAACATTATCTTTCCATTGTTGAAGGTTACCTTGTAGCCTCTCTCTTCCATTTCCAAGATGGACACTAGGTTCCTTTTGAGGTCAGGTGCATTTAATACATCCTAGAATTTCTAGCCTTCTTGAATGCTTGTCCTCTTCCTTGATTCCCAGCTCTCCTCTTACCTTTTTTGTTGAATTTGTCATTCCTTTGATTGCCATCAGAGGGATTTTGAGTTGCACCACTACATACTGTACCATGCTTCTCTAATCATGATTATCTTCATGCTACCCATGTCTATGATTTTATCCATCATAATGCTGCTCAAACTAGTGTGCATCATCATCATGCTATCCTATATGTCCATGATCTCATGTTGCCCTTTATGTCCATGATCTCATTCATCATGATGCTCATGATCTCATACATAGTGACTTGCTTTATTGCAAATGTAACATCGTCATTTTCTTCTAGCCTTAGGTCCAACCTTTCCTTTTGATTTAGTCCCGGAATTATTTCTTTTCTTTGCATGAGAAGAAAAGGTAGCAGGAGGACCTATAGGCATGGTCATTTCTTGCACTTCTTCCCCTGTTTCTTCTTGAATGCATCTAGCCATTAATTCCTCGAAACCAGGAATTACATTATAGTTCAAAAGAGTAGTCTTGAACACATACCATTCAAATGGAAATCCTCCAAGAGTTGTGAGTGCCATTTCTCTATCAGTAATAGTTTCCCCAATAGATAGGAGATTGTTCTTGATCTCGGTGATTATTAAGAGGTATGCTTTCATACTTTCATCTTTACCCTTCTTGATTTCCCTCAGCTTATTTCTAAGAAACAAAACTTGATTTGCATCATTAACTTTAAATAAACTCACCAGTCTATCATAGATTTCCTTGGAGGTGTCCAGTTCAGAGATGTAGGCCACGAAGTGATTGTTGATAGAGTCGCGGATGATCCTCTATTGTTTTGACTTCTCCATTTTTTTCATTTGTTCTAGGCAGTAGCGAATGCATTTGATGGAGGCTCAACAATATTGCCTCTCACATGATCCAACACTCCTTGATTCTCAAGGGTTAGATCGATAGACATCTTCCATCCGTGATAGTCAGCTTTCTCATGGAGCTTGTCTTCAGCATGAAAGAGTGTTTAGGACCTCATAGTTCTTTTAGGATAGCCTTGCCAATCTTCTCTTTGATGATTGCTCTTGCTCTTGCTCGAGCATTGTCTTCGCCTCAGCTCTGAAACCATGTTAAGTTATGGTATGTTCTATGCTTATAACAATTTACTTCTTTTTCTTATTATATTCCACAGATTAGCAATCACATATACATAAACTAAAGTGCAGATAGAACATTAAACGATTGACAGAAAACAAGCTAGGACAAGAGACACAAGATGTGGCGGCTAGCCAGGGACAAACCACACAATGTGTGGGGAAACCTTTTGATCTAATCTTCTTTTATCTTCAATAATTTAGCAAAGAGAAATAGTACAATAAATCTGATTCATATCAGTAGTAGCAAACCCTAGATCAATAGCATCAACATTAGCGGCTTCATTATCAAACTAAGGCAGACGATATCTTGCAAACCGTTCGTTGGATTGAATTCATTCCACCACCAAAGGTTGCGGCTTTCAGAGGAGGTTAAGATGAGCCTACAATGCAGTTCCAAAGAGGAGATATTCTAGGCGACGCAGGTCAATCTTTACTTCTGCAGTTGCAGCTTCAGTTTCAGCAGTTTCCGGCTTCAAACTAGGGAATTCGATATCTTGCAAACCGTTCATCGGATTGACTTCATTCCACCACCAAAAGTTGTGGATTTCAGAGGAGGTTTAGATGAACCTACAGCACAGTTCCAAATAGGAAATCTTCTAGTCCACGCAAGTCAATATTTACCTCTGCAATTGCAAATTTAGTTTCACCAGTTTTCGGCTTCAAAATAGGGCAGTCGATATCTTGCAAACCGTTCATCGGATTGACTTCATTCCACCATCAAAAGTTGCGGCTTTTAGAGGAGGTTCAGATGAAACTATAGCATAGTTCCAAAGAGGAGATCTTCTAGGCCACGCAAGTCAATCTTTACTTCTGCAGTTGCGGCTTCAAATTCAACAGCTTCCGGCTTCACATGTGTGAGAGAGAGACCCATTTCAGCGCAGTAGAGAAGAGACTCATTTCTGCGTAGTAGAGAGAGAGAGAGATGTGATGAGATGAGTGAGTCCAAATGAGGAAAAGTCCTCTTATATTTATACACAACGTTGGTGGGTGAATAGATGCAACTTTTGGGCTTCTGAGCCTACATGAGTTGTAGGTTGGCTTGTTAATAATTCCATAATCAAAATAAATTCATATCCCCATGAATACTTATCAGAATCGGATGATATTTATATCAATCCTACACCTCTCGATGAGAGGAATCTAATAAAAATATTATCAGCCATGAAGAAGATGACCCACATGAAGTTTTTCCCTGGTTGCCAATTTTAACACTACCTGTAATCATGAATACTTCTTAACCAAAAATAACTTTAATAATTAATTTCATTACCTGCAAGACATGTCCTATATTCCTATGTTTTAATGTTCCTTATGTGTTCCTCTACTGGGATAATCTTCAACCTATGAAAAATTCACTATAACCATGCCTCTAATTCATTATTGAAATAATTGTTTGTTTGCAATTATCCTACTATTAATATCTCTGTACTATCCCTTAGGAGAAAAAATCCGCAAGAACATAACCACTCTAAATTTCTTTTCCTTTCAAGAGAATTCATGTTTTAAATTTATTCTCTAAAGATTAAAATGGAAATATCAAATCATTGTCCAAACCAAGTTAAAATATAAAACTATTTTATGTGTTAGATCTTAACATGATTTATCTTCTATCGAAATATTAATATCTGCAAGAATTAAATGAAATTTTTTAATTTGCTCTGATACCACACCGGTGCAGATGACACCAACAACCCTTAATCACTAGTGCCAATCTAATATTTTTTAGATATTTACTCTAATATGCTTCTTAAGTTCTCACCCATATTCCAAATGACAAAGTAAAAAATTAAAGATTATGCCTCATTCAAATCAAAGGCCAAAATTTATTGATAAATATTTAAAATTTAATATAAAGAAAGCTTAATTTAATACTCCCAATTTATTAATAATTGCATAAACCATAAACAACCTAATCCATTTGACATATTCAAAAGTTTATCTTGGTCAAGGTTGTGATATTAAAATTTCCACAGTAAACGAGAAAGCATGATCAGTTAACCAGATTTTATCCCACCTAAGATTGGGGTTCGATCCTCTGTTTAGTCTAGAGGTTAATACTTTGTCCTAGTTAGAATTCGGGAAGTTTGGGGTATTCAAGAGGCCGAGATATTTAAATAGTCAGAAGCCAAATGTAATGGAAAGTGGCCCAATAAGGTCAATCATACTATAATATAAATGGATCAAATAAGGTCAAAGATTAACCATTATACAATTTATTAAGATCAAATCTTAATCGTTATATAATTTTCCAAGGGTAGAGGTCGGGGTTTTATCAATGAGATGGCTTAACGAATGGATATCAATACTATAACTATAACTTGAAGATTGGAAGTTTTTGCCTATGCCTGAACTTTATCATTTACTCTTCAATTTAGTGATTTCAACCCTATAGATAAGCCTTTAAACTAATTCAAGGATACTTAAAAAATGGCAATCTCGTACATTAAGAGGCGAAAGAACTTCCAATCCATTCATCCATGTAATAAGAAGGAAATAAAACACCACAAAGGAATGGTTCCAAATATTTAATGAATAGTTAAACAATTGTAGGCCTAAAATATGAATTGAATAGATGGGAAAAGGGTGTTCTCTCTCCCCCCCTCAATTTTTTATCACGAAGGTGTAAGCGAAGCCACAACATTATGATAGAGCTCAATGGGTTCACTCCTAGAAATGAATAGTGTCAAAACATAGTATTATGAATATGCACACGCAAAGAAGGAATCCTTGTAGAATCACCCATTAAACCAAATAGATGACAAAATCATTTATTTATTTATACATTATAATCCTAGTATACATTCATTTGGTGCTCTGCCAAAATCTGGGTGTACTCTTCTCTTGCTCTCTTTCTTTTGTCTCCTATATCTTATATCACTCATGCTCATAGGCTTACAATTTTAAACCTAAAGGATCCTAAAAGAACTGTAATTAGTTCATATCCTATTATTACTCGACAATAAAATCCTAAGATACCTCAGATCAACAATATCATGAGGAATATCTCTAATATCTCTGACTCCCTTTCTATATCTTGAGAAATTCTTGAGACCCTTACATTAATGAACACCACTTACAACTTCTAGGACTTAATTTTACTTAGAAAAACAAAAGAATTAAATTAATGGAACCCACTCCCTTTAGTAAAATCAAAAAGACCCCTTAGGCATACTCCAATTGAATGATTCCTGATGGGATTCCTCTTACATCAAACCCTCTCCACTTCCATTAACAAGTTTTCTACCAAGGTGTTCTGTACAAAGAATAATAGAACTTACAACCCTTGGTATGATAATGATTGTAAAATTTTGATGAAAGAAAATAGGGATGCTCCTAAATAAACTATAGAGCTTGAAAAAATAAGTATGTATAAAGATATTATCAAAAGAAAGAAAGTTCCTATATAAAAAAGAGGAAATATTTTCTTCTTCACCTTTCTAAATTTGATCCTAGAAAGTTTTCGAGGAATATTCTTGTTCATAAAAGGAAAGAAAATAATTTGATTCCCTTAAATAGCTTGTATATATATCTTAAGAAAATTTATGATTCCCCGGACACCATGGGAAACATCTTAAACAATCCTATAGAGGAGGATATATTTTCTTTGGAATATGTGGAGTTCAAGGTTAAGAAACTTCCTAATGGGAAAGATAGGGATATTGAAGGCTACCTAGCTAAAATTTTCAAAATGGGAAGATCTATCCTCATCCCTCATATACACAAACTCCTCAATTTGGTAGTGAAGCATGACTTCCCTAACGCTTCAATGCAAATAATTATTGTGCCTATGTTTAAAAGTTGGGATAAAAACATTCCCTCTAACTACAGATCCATTATGATCAACCACATTTATCCAAATTATATGGCCTCATTTTGGAAAAGAATATTAGCCTCTAGATTGACAAACTTTGGGAAAAGAGCTAAAGCGAAAAATGATTTTAGGAGAGATAACTCAACTATTGACCATCTTGTTACTCTTAATATCATTTCTAAGGAATATCGCAATAATAAAATTGATGTCTTCTATTGTTTTGTTGACTTTAGAAGACATTTTGACATAGATCCCCAGGATAAGTTATGTCAGACGCTTGAGGAGATAAGGGTTCTTCTTTAATTAAGGGTTATTGTGACAAGGCTATATGAGAATTTTATTGCTAAGCTTTATACCATTGAGTGTAGGTTTGGAGAAATCAAATGCAATATCAAAGCTAAGTAAGGGTGTCCCCTATCCTCTACCCTTCACAAAATTTACATTGATAAGATAGAAGTGTTTTTGGAGGTTGCAGGATGCGATGGACCCAAGCTCGATGGTATTTTCATTAATATTCTCTTTTATGCTAACAATATCATTATTATAGCAAGAATTCATGATGATCTCGACAAGAAACTCAAAATCCTCTATGAACACTACAAGATGGGTTTGACTGTTAATACTGACAAAGACTAAATTCATGATAATAAAATCCAAAAATATCAATTATGATAATTTCATTTATGATAATAATTTCTTAGATAAGGTTTATTCATACAAATATTTAGGTACTGACAGACATCATTGGATGAATTGGAATTATAACATTGATAAAGGGATAATAGGATGGAAAGCTTATTATGATCTTGAAAATAATTATAAGTTGACTAATCTTTGGGTATGGAGGAAAAAAATGTTCTCGTTTGAGACTCTCATCACCTGTGTTATATTATATGTATGTGAGGTTTTTAGTTGCAGTATATCTAGAGAATTGTGGAGAAATATTGAGCTGATCCAAAAGAAATTTATAGCCTATAACTTCCAGAACTAAGGAAATACTCCCTACCCTATCCTTTTGATTGAAGCTAGTCGTTCCTCCATTAAAATCATGGCTATGTTTAGCCATTTGATGTACAAGTAGAATATTTACAACATGGAAGCGAAGAGGTTCCCAAAAATTACTTCTAATTGTAGCTAAAACCCCCACCTCTAGCTCATGTGAGGTTTTCATAAGGATACCTATTCTTGGCTCAACCAATGGGGGAGATCATCTCAGAGAATAAGGATAATATTTGTTACAAAATAATTTGTCACCATCCCTGTTACTCCTCTTGTCGTACTTTGGAGGACTCATCCCGGGTGTTATAAGAAGTGACAAAGTCTAAAAACACTTGCATTATGTTCCCCTGAGTATGTACTTCATGTTCCCTGAAGACACCTTCTACAGATTATCCCTGAAAAATGCTCTTTTTCCATTGGCGCAGGTTCACAGTATCTTACCCGCGCCAATCATGGAGATCCTCAAAAGAGGGCGCGACCATTGGCGCTCTGTCTTAGAGCAATAGTCGCGCCAACCAAGTTTGGTCATGCTTTTTGCCTTAATGCACGCCCGACTGTTGTTTCCTTCATTACATGGAGCTTTTTGAGGATAAAAAATCAGTCTTATATCGAGTTCTATCCTATCTCCATCTTTAATGGATTTTGGGGATAATGTTAAGCCACAATAGGTGTCCCGGTTCATCATATCCTCCTCCCTTCTTCATCTATATAAGCTTGTCCTTATGCATTTGACAAGCTAGTCATTAGTCATGAGTCATGGAGTGCTAGATGTTGAGTTCTTGAGTCCTTGGAGGAATGCTAGTTGTGATTATCATGAGTGATAATGAGTGCTAGAGAGGTTATTCTGCCGGAGAGGAGATACATTGCAAGACACATATAGCTGCTCGCCCAGCCAGGAGAGGTTCAACGTCAGAACCTTGGTTGTAACTTTTCCTGTTTATTATTAATTAATGAGCAACTGCTATTATAGTTCCAATCTCATTGTCTATTATGGTGATGTGTTGATTTATTTCCTTTCTGACTGAAATATAGTTGTGCCTTGGTAGATTTTATGTTGGTATTTGTCTCTTCCTTTGCATGTGCAGGTGCCCGTTTATGATCTGCTGGAGCGAGGGAGAGGGAATATCAACTCTGCTTCAACCATAGCGTTGGATTCCAGGTTGGTCTTCTTAATTCACCTTTGATGCATAACTAGGAACTTGCGTAGCAGCGTGGTTTGATTGTGGCTAGTTCTGTTTTAGGCTAGTGGGATCGCCTCTGTCCGCAGAGGGGATTTACCTATCCAACAATTTGGTGACTCCACTGGGGAGAAGCTATTTGGAGTTTGTCTTGCATGTTCATTTTCTTCTGCTTGCTTGAGTGAATGAGCTTCCTGGGTCAGTTTTGAGTTTATTCTTTACTGTTTGACCATCTGAGCACTGTCAATCCGACCTGAGGTCGTATCATTTATTTTTCTAGCCGGCAAGCTTAATTGGCGCGGCTATTACTCTGACAGTCACGCCAGTTGGCGCATGTTGCTCAAAAGCAACTCGCGCCAATCCTGTGGTAGCGCAAGTTGCAGGGTGACAGTCGCGCCAGCCTTGTAAATTTTGCCTGTGTGTGGGTGGAAAGCTCTTTCAGCCTCTTTTTATATCTCTTACAACCTCTGAAAGTGTGTTGAACCTCTGTTTGACTGGTCTTAGCCTTTATCCTTCAGTTGTTTGCTTGTTTCTATTGATTTTCGCCTCAGCCCTAGAACATCTAGTGACTTTGCATGTCTAGCCTTCTGTGGGAAGTTTCGGTCTTTTGATTATCCAATCAGCTTGTTGGTTGTGTCCTGCACCTATCCAGTGATTTGTCAAAGCTTGATCTTCTATACTCTGAGTGATTCACTTCTAGCCTCTTTGAATTGACTTCATTTGAACTTAGATTACATGGTTAATTGAAAGTCTTTGTGTTTTTCCTTGCTTGCATAGTTCATTTTGGTGTTTCAAAGTTGGTTCTATTTTATTGAGTGAACTTGAATTGTGCATATCCCTTAAGATTTGTTTAAATGCATCATGCCATCTTAAAGGAAAGAAAAACAAAATATCTTTTGCATCATATTAGTTAGCGTTTATTGTTATTTGTTGCTATTAAAAAGAAAAAGAAAAAAATTTCATTTCTTGTTATTAGCTGCATTAGGATCTTTGTTGTTTGTTGAGTGATCATTTCGTTTGTGAAAAGATCTCAACCCTCCTGTAGATAGAATTCATCGAATCAAATGATATAATTTTGGCATATAGTTTGCATTTAAGAAGTTTTTGAGATATCACATACGGTAGGACCAAAAAACTAAAACATAATTGAAGATAAACTTTAAAATAAACTCAATGAACATAACAATGCATTGGAACATAACGCAAATACTCTAGAGGTATAGGTTAGAGACGTGTTCCGGCGTCTTTAAACCTGGTAGTTTATCGTCGAGTGGTTGGGTGATTCCTCCATGGTGAAACGATAGGTGCCAATACGGACTGTGCTCCCACATACCGTCGCGTATATATTGGGAGACCCCTATAGGAATAAAGCCTTTATCCATAGGAAGCCGTGTCAGCCGCCCTACGATTCGCAATGCAGTGAACACAGCATTCACAAAGATCGAACACTTGTACCCTAAAAAGTATTCTGTGGTTTTGCGAAAAGTTTGGCACACCCTCTACCTAGAATTCCAGAGCAGTCACTTTTGATCCTTTTCGGACTCCCTAAAAGAAAAGGTGCCTGTGAGCGTCTTGTCACTTCGTGCTCATTAAATATTCGAAGGAGACTAGAGTCATCTTTTATCCTTTTCTCGACTCTTAAAAAATGAAAAGGTTAAGTTCAGTGTCTTAAAATTTAATGGCCACGATAACATATACCCAATTAGATTTTGTTTGTGTTAGCTTGAGTAGGATTATTTCTCGTTCAATGGAAGCCTTCCTGGCGCCCACCGGCCAAGTTGTTCCCCCTGATGGAAGCCCTAGTCCATTTCCTTCTATTGGAAATCTCGGTGTTCAGTATATCGCAACTTTGTCTTTGCCTAGGTTAACCATCGGTTTCCCCGTATGGTTGTTTTCAAACTCGGTGGTCTCGAGTGTGATAACTTCTGCTCTGAATGAACCCACCTCCCAGGTAATACCCACTTCGAATGTTACTTCCGAGGTCAATGCCGTCCAATCCAATACGGCAAACAAAGCCTCGAAAGCAAAGAAGAAAGGGAAAGCGAAAAATAAGCCAGAACAACCTAAACAGGAAACCCCAAAACCTCAACCTGAGGACGGCACTAAACGCAAACCCAAGTATCCTTGTTTTATCTGCGATGAGGATCACTATACCAAGGATTGCCCGAGGCGGTCCGAAGTTAGTCGTTTGTTAAAAGGCACCCCTGGGACTCCTGCGGTGCTCAAAGAACCCTTTCCCTCACAGCAAACTCAAAAAACTCAAATGGTGGCTGACCCATCTCAGCCTCCCTCTTCCTTTGGTTCTCAAGTGTTTATGGCTGGAACGATACCCATCAATATCAGTACTCGAACAAAAGATTACCCGCCATCTACCTGGAAGGAGCCTGAGATACCCTCTAGTGCTCCTCCGTTCAGTTCGGGTCCACCACCACCTCCTCCACCTGAACAACGTCTTGCTGATTCCGAGGTGGACCCTTCCCCTTCTTCGCCTACTGCTGCGTCCTCATCTTCTACTTCGCCTGGTGAACCTCTAGATTCAAGTAACCAAGTGGCTAACAAGAAAAAGAAGAAGAAGACAAAGAAGAAGAAGACCCCTAAGCCAGAGGTTAAAGGTATAACCCAAGTCGAGTCACCTTGTGCTCCTCCGCGGAAGGTCAAATTTCCTTGTAAGTTGTGCAAGGAAGACCACCTTCTCCGCGATTGTCTTGGCATTCCCAGGGTGTTAGAAGTATGGTCTCATGATCCAGACCGCCCTGCATCGTCCTCTGTAGATCATGGCGATGTTACCTTATCACCTGGAAACGGTAAGGGAAAAGAGAAGATTTGAATCCCTTGTAAACTTTGTGAAGGCAATCATCCCATTCACCTTTGTCCATTCATGGATAGAGCCACTATTGTATTGGAAAGTCTTACAGCTCCCTCAACCCAACTTCCTACTGGTTATCAACGTCTTTCTGCAGTTGCAGAACGTTCCCCTGCTGACAAAGAAATCAACCAAGATTCCTCTCTTGTCCAGCCTCCTCTTCCTGAATCTGGTTCTGCCAAGCCTGTTCTGGACCAACCATTGGTTGGAAAGAGTGTCGACTCGAGTTCACAACCTTCCAACCACTCTATTTTGGAAGAGCATCATTCTCATGTTCTTCTCGTCTCCTCAGATTATCCTACATCTGGAAATACCCCTACATCCGAGAGTCCTACTGCGCTCTCTACCGAGCAGGGGGGCAATCATACGATTCCCCCACCAAGTAGTTCGGTCGCTTCCTTCGACTGGAGACGTTTGACTACCTTCCGCCTCCCATCTCATGTGCCTTTTTGGGTCACAGTACACGCCTATGACAAGGTAATACCTGGCACTGTCTTGGATGAGGGCGCATCTGTTAGTCTTCTGTTTGCCACTATTTGGCAAGCTTTGGGTTCCCCACAGCTTGTGCCCGTAGCATCGAATCTGACTGCTTTTAACGGAAGAACTAGCCAACCATTAGGGCTCCTTCCAAAGTTCCCTATTACTTTGCGAGGCAAGACCATCTATATAGATGTATGGGTTACCCAAGGTGCTTTAGACTTCACTATTCTCCTTGGTTGTGACTATGTTTATGCCATGGGGGCCCTTATTTCTTCACTTTTCCGTGTGGTTTGCTTTCCACACGATGGAAGAATTGTGACTATCGATCAATTATCGTTCGTTAGTCCACGGGTCCCCCCTGCGCAGTCGTCATCCCCTCCTGGTGTTTATCCACCAGTTGCATCTGCCCCACCGCAGGTCAACTACGTGGCCACCTATCCCATGCCTGTAACCAGCAATGCCGCCGTCGTGCATAGTGTCCTGGGGGCATTGGGTCCTGACTTCCGAGATGTTGACCTCCCACTGGGAGAGGCACTCTTGGAAGCCCCGACTTCCTGTTCGTTATGATGAAGTACGGATGGAGCACAGTTCCTTGTCTTGTGTCAAGCTCGCTAAAAAATGAAACAAAGAGTCTGGAGCACAGTTCCTTGTCTTGTGTCAAGCTCGCTAAAAAATGAAACAAGGAGTTCGGAGCATAGTTCATTTTCCTATGTCAAGCTCCTTAAAAAATGAACCTAGGTGTCCGGAGCATAGTTCTGATCTCGTGTCAAGCTCATTAAAAAATGAAACAAGGGTTATGAGGATAGTTCTTTTACTGTGTCAACCTCATTAAAAAATGAAACACCTCCCTTTCCAAATCGAGTCTTTTGATTAAGATCTCGTAAAATACAAGTCGAGTCTTTCATAGATATTGAGAGTGAAGCTTCATTCCATCCACTCCGTGAATGCCATGAAGCTTGGGGGGCATGTACCTCGATTTGCATTATCATGCTGGGGGCATGCAAATTTATAGTAAGCATAGTTTTTCGTTTCAAGCTTGTGTAAACATGAAACTGAATCCAAGCAAAGTTCTCCATGGTTCAAGCTTGTGGAAAAAATGAACCCATACCTGATTTACATCCCGTGATTGCCTTTTATATGCTAAATTCTGCTAGATGAGCCTTGGTTGTTTCATTCCATCGCCACCATCTCTTTGGACGATCTTATGCTTTCACCTGGTTGTTTCTCCTTTCCTGAGGAACTGCAGCGATGAGTGGTTTTATTAGCCAGCCTCTTAACCTTTACATGTTTCGAGAAAGTTCCATCATTACCGGAACCAGTTTCTACCCTTTATACCACTCGTTCCTTCAGGACGAGTCGCCTTTACGCTTTTTTCTGACTCGTAAAATATGAAAAGATTGCCGAGTATTTTTCCTTTTTGACTCGTTAAAGAAAATAAAAATGGAGGTCTGCTTTCAGCTATTTTCTGACCATTTAAAGAGGAAAAGATGGCCGAGTCGCTCTTCTTGACTCGTTAAATGTTAATAAGGGGCGGTCGTTTTAAGTTCTTTTTGTCGACCGTTAAAACATAAAAAGATTATCGGGTTTTTGTCGTTTCAAACTCGTTAATGGTTACGAAACGACGTGGTCTTGACCGCTTTTTTACTTTTTCAGGTTGAAATCACTAATTATGAAAAGTACTCCTCGATCGTAATGATCGGGCGGTTCTTTCGGGTATTATTTTATACTATTTCGGGCCCGAGAGACACAACTTTACGAAAAAGGACATCCTTGGAGTTTCCTTTTCTGCTGTCTTTTCAAACTCTCTAAACATGAAAAGACACCGAGTTCTTCCTTTGTCAGACTCGTTAAAACTTAATGACATCGGATTTTGTCACAACACAAGCATATGCTATCCCCATCAAGCTTGTTAAAAATAACTGGGGTACTCGCCAGAAATGGCAGGGGGGAAAAGAAAATTTTTGAACCATAATTATTATCATGACGACAGTATGTCGCTCTTGAACATGGCACTTTTCTGCATTCGTGTCCAGGGTGGGGATATCTCATTTCATATGTTTCACTTGCTTCCATGGACTTGGGTACCTTATTTGACCTCTCATCCACTCATTGCCTCGTCATCATGACCTTTGATACATTGATGTCAAATACTGTTGATTCCATTAATGTGTCGCCGATATGTTCAAGAGAAGTTGACCTCTGCAAAGAAACAACCTCCCTCTGATAGTTCGCACAATCTTGATTCACAACATTATCTCTCTGTCTCGTGTCGATGATGTGGGAAACATTATGGCCCACCTTCGATCAAGGTCACTTCCTGTCGACTTCAACTCATTATCCAGGAAGTTGATCTAGAGACTCCTTTCCGGTGCCTTGGAGCCTGCATGCCTCAATGGCAGGTTCTTCGTGTTCGACGTGAGGTTTTCATCATTGGCCTCCGATCGAATGATTCTACGGGTGTTCGACTTCAGATCATTAATTCACACGCCGTAGATTGTACCTATAGTACCTTGAGGACCATTGTCATTATTGATGGTACCTCTCGCGTCTGTTAACAGTTTCCACTATTGACTGGTAATCAGGCGATGTTCATGCATGTTCGACTTCAGCTCATATATTCACATGCTTGAACTTGTACTCTTGTTTGGGTCGAGATGGAGCGCAAGACCCTGGATTGTGTCTGTTGTAATCCAGGTGTGATTCTTGATACTTGACTCATTCACTGGATGGTTGCGACCATACCTGAGTCAATTCATTGATCCTAACCAGATGGCTGCGTCCATACTATGGATCTAGATTATTTATGTACTCTCTTATGGATGGTTGCGACCATACCACGTACATCATGTAATTGAACTATCAGTCATGTCTCTTAACACAGATCCTCGGCGGCAGCTCTCTATATGTGTTCTTGTGTGTTCTTTTAAAGCATTTCACGCCTCTCCACCTCTTGGACCTCATGCTTTAGGGGGCATCTGTTACACAGTAATTTGTCACCATCCCTGTTACTCCTCTTGTCGTAGTTTGGAGGACTCATCCCGGGAGTTATAAGAAGTGACAAAGTCTAAAAACACTTGCATTATGTTCCCCTGAGTATGTACTTCATGTTCCCTGAAGACACCTTCTACAGATTATCCCTGAAAAATGCTCTTTTTCCATTGGCGCAGGTTCACAGTATCTTACCCGCGCCAATCATGGAGATCCTCAAAAGAGGGCGCGACCATTGGCACTCTGTCTTAGAGCAACAGTCGCGCCAACCAAGTTTGGTCATGCTTTTTGCCTTAACGCACGCCCGACTGTTGTTTCCTTCATTACATGGAACTTTTTGAGGATAAAAAATCAGTCTTATGTCGAGTTCTATCCTATCTCCATCTTTAATGGCTTTTGGGGATAATTTTAATCCACAATAGGTGTCCCGGTTCATCGTATCCTCCTCCCTTCTTCATCTATATAAGCTTGTCCTTATGCATTTGACAAGCTAGTCATTAGTCATGAGTCATGGAGTGCTAGATGTTGAGTTCTTGAGTCCTTGGAGGAAGGCTAGTTGTGATTATCATGAGTGATAATGAGTGCTAGAGAGGTTATGCTGTCGGAGAGGAGATACATTGCAAGACACATATAGCTGCTCGCCCAGCCAGGAGAGGTTCAACGTCAGAACCTTGGTTGTAACTTTTCTTGTTTATTATTAATTAATGAGCGACTGCTATTATAGTTCCAATCTCATTGTCTATTATGGTGATGTGTTGATCTACTTCCTTTCTGACTGAAATATAGTTGTGCCTTGGTAGATTTTATGTTGGTATCTGTCTCTTCCTTTGCATGTGCAGGTGCCCGTTTATGATCTGCTGGAGCGAGGGAGCGGGAATATCAACTCTGCTTCAACCATAGCGTTGGATTCCAGGTTGGTCTTCTTAATTCACCTTTGATGCATAAATAGGAACTTGCGTAGCAGCGTGGTTTGATTGTGGCTAGTTCTGTTTTAGGCTAGTGGGATCGCCTCTGTCCGCAGAGGGGATTTACCTATCCAACAATATTAAAAATAGTATTACTTCGAAATCTAAGGATAAGTTATGGGATAATAAGGAGTAAGAAGGAAAAGGGAAGCTAATGTATTATAATGATGTGATCAACCCCAACCTTGCTAATCAAAATTATATTTCTATCTTAACTAGCACTAAGAAGAAAATGAACATTGCGAACCGTTGTCACTACTACAACACCCTCCAAAAAAAATTCCTACACCCAAATTTCAGATCCTACTTTGAATTTTCATATTGTTGTTACAAACATTGAGAGTTATTACATGAGTGTTCTCTAAGTTTCATTGTCCCATTTGCCATAAAAGCAAAGTGTCACCTTTTAGCATGTGAAGTGTCACATAATGTACAAAAGCTAGTTTTGGTGGTTTCAAAGGGTAATATTTGGTCTTACCATGTGAACATGTGTCACATGCATTTCCAATGTTTTAAGAATTGTCGCACAAGTGTCATCACGATCCTTGCAAAGTTCATCTTTGGTGTCACACTTGGTGTAATTCATCACAAAGCTTGTCGCATTGAGGAGAGGATTTTTTTCATGTGTTATGATTATTCCATAATGTGTCGTCAAATAATATAAGTGTGTTATCATGTTTTTAGTCATGCTTTTTTTCTTTCACTAATCCAACACTCAATCAATTTAAGAAAACTCCCTGATTAGGCCACTCAACCTGTTTCATCCAACCTAAGCTATGCACTACCCAATCTCAGCCCTGAAGCAATACCCATTCCTCTTGGCACTACGCAATGCATAGTTCCTGCCTCCGAAAACTTCACACTACATAATCTCAGTGTTTAAGGCCATCCCCTGAGCTCCAAAACTGTGCAATATGCCTCTCCAGTTATCCTTGAATTGTGCATTACATGGTCTCAGTCCTCAAACCTCATCCTTCAGCTCTTGAATTTCTCAATTGCACAATTATTTGGCCTCCTCTTCCTTCCAGTACTACACAATGGGAAATATTGTTGCTCAAGCCTTCATCCTGACTCCTTGAATACCTCAACTACACAATCCTCAAGCCCAACCTAGCCTGAACTATGCATTGCATAGTCAGAGGACTCAGGCCTCATCCTTGACTGCATGAGCTATTCATTTGCATATTCACTAACTCTCTCCTTCAGCCTAACACACGGTTGCAGCTCAATCGGTGGATTATCATGCAACATCTTAGACTAGGGGGGTTTTGTCGGATTGATGTCATCTTTTCATGAGTGAATTATAGATGTGGATACTCTATTAGGCCATGATAGGATGATGAAGAAGGACATGCAGAAGGAGGCCATGCTAGAATACACCTTTGTAGTTGAAATTATAAGTTGATCAATCAATACAAAGCATAAGGAAATCAGTTTATGACGACAACTCAAGATTTGATAACACTGAAGACTCCTCATCTCTAAGCCATAACGAGGTGGAAGAAGAGGCTGTCTATAATATGATACAAAGAAAGCAACAAAAAAGAATGACTTGGCATTTCCGTGTCATGTCATGAGTCATCATGTGGCACATCATATTGTGGATTATTGTAAATTCTTATTCAAAAATGTATTGTAAAGTGGAAGTCCAAAGGACACATATAAAATATAAAGAGTCACATAAACGTTGAAACATCACAGGAAGTCAAAAAATCATGAGGGTAGTCAAAGATTCACAAGGGAGGTTAAGGATCACCCCATTGGTTATATATACACCTCCATTGTACAAGCAGACTTTTTCACCTTGGCTTCTACCATAAGGCATCAGAGAGACAAGTTAGTTCTTTTGGGGAGCAAGTGGTGTCAGAAAATTATATATTACAGAGAAATGGAACACATAAAATATTGCAAAACCATAAACACATGAATGCATAAAATAACAGAGACACATATATACATGGTTCACCCAATTTGGGCTATGCCCATGGAGAAAAAACCAGTCCTTCCTTGTAAATAATCTCGCAAAATGAAGAGATACAAACTATAAAAAAATCCACTGTAATTTCCTCTTCGCTCTCACATAACCTCCTCATCCTCTCTCTCTCCCTCCTGCTTAGAATAATCACACATAGTCGCAATACAATTCCCTCATATAAGCCAAGGGTTTCCTTCTAGAAAAAAAACCCTAAATTAACATAACTTCTACTGTTAGATCATCCACCTAATGAACGACCCAGATTGACTATGAAATTAAAATACTTTACAATGTAATTTTTCATCAATTTTTAGATTTGGGGGTATTGCCCTAGAACCCCTGCTAGGGAGGGCTCATAAAATTTGACGTCACCCCTCTGAATCCTTGTGGGAGGCATTCTCACCCTGTTACGAATAGGGATCCAACACGATTGGAACAAAAAACCTCTGAATAATCAGGAAGATAATCAATCTCCATACCAAAAAAATTCCCACTTGGAGACTAATTATAAAAACTCCATCATTGCTTCACTTGCTAGACAATGTTTCCACTTTGGACCTAGATTTTTTTCATCTTAAGAATCGTACTTGAATACCAATTGAAACTGAGAAGTATCTCAATTTTTCCCTGGTTACAAATTTTGTTAACCTATCTATAGAATTTTGGCTAGTGTGTATCTTTTCTATTTTCAACAGTCGATCTTGCAACATTGAACGTATAAAATGGTACTTGAGATGTATATGTTTAGACTTGGAATGAAATGTTGAGTTATTTACAAGATGAATGACAATCTCTTTGTCACTGTATAACTTTCCCATCTCCTACTTCTTTCCCAATTCATCCATAAACCTTTGTAACCAAATAATTTCTTTACTTGCCTCTGTCGCAACAACATATTCTGCCTCCATTATTTAAAGTGCAACAATGTTTTTCAATTTTGAAACCCAACAGATAGTTGTTTCACCTATTGTAAACACATACCATTTGGTGCTCCTCCTTTTGTCTCTATCATTTGCAATATCTACAGCAACATATCCTTGTATACCAATTTTTGAACCACCAAATCATAATTCTTTATTTTTAGTACCTCTCAAATACCTAAGAATCCACTTTACTTCCATCCAATGTTCTTTTCCTAGATTGTTCATATACCTGCTTACAACTCCCACTACATGTGCAATATCAGGTCTTCTGCAAACCATTGCATACATTAAGCTTCCAAATATTTATGCATATGGAACTTTACACATATAATCCATCTCTTCCTGAGCCTTGGAACACATTTCCTTAGTTTTAAATGGCTATCCAAAGGTGTACTAACTAGTTTTTCATTCTACATACTAAATATTTCCAACGCCTTTTGTATGTACTTAGTCTGCGACAAAATTAATTTTTGGTTTTTCCTATCTCTATTTATTCTCATACCAAGGATTTTTTATGCAGCACCCAAATCCTTCATTGCAAATGAATTTGTCAATTTTCATTTGAGCACATTTATTTCTTGCATGTTATACCCTGCAATAAGCATGTCGTCTACATACAATAACAATATAATATAGTTTCCATCATTTTCCTTTTTAATACAAACACAATGGTCAAAGTGACATCTACTGTATCCTTCTTCAGACATAAACTGGTTAAATTTTGGATACCACTGCCTTGGAGGTTGTTTTAGGCCATAAAAGCTCTTCTTTAACCTACACACTAATTTATCCTTCGCTTTGACCTCATACCCTTGTGGCTGCTACATATAGATATCTTCCTATAATTCCCCATGGAGAAAGGATTTCTTTACATATAATTTCTCAATATGCAAATATTCTTCTGCCATAATATATAAAATAATTATGATTGAAGTCTTTTTAACAACAAGAAAAAATATTTCATCAAAGTCTATACCTTCATTCTTTACTTCAAAACAAGTCTAGCCTTGTACCTTTGTTTACCTCCATCTTCTTCCTTCAACCTGTAAAGACATTTATTCTACAATGTTTTCTTACCTACAAGCAACCTGACTAAGTCCTAAGTCTAGTTATGTGTCAAGGAGTCCATCTCTTCTTCCGTGGCTTGCTCCCACTTTTTCTTGGTTTCTACCTACATTTCTTCTTCATATCTTTCTAGTTCACCAGAATCAATCAACAATACAAAATATAATGAAGGAGAGTATTTTTCAGGGGGTCTACTTATCCTAGTATATATTCTAACACCACTTTCAGATGTTTGAGGTGCATGTTGTTATTCATCTTGTGCTACTAATCATTATAATTTTTAGGTGCCTTTACTTTCCCTGTGATCTCATCAAGCATTGTGTATTCTTTGTTTTCCTTTTATTATTTATTTTCCTACAGCTAATTGTTATACAAGACCTTTTCATTGAATACGACATCTTGGCTCCTAATGATTTTGTGATTTTCATAATCATATAAGAAATAAACAAAATAATTTACACCATATCCAATAAACGTACATTTCTTTGTTTTTTCCCTAAGATTTGTTCCATTTTATTTATTGACATGTACAAAGGCTTCATAAACAAAAGTATTCAAAAATGCGTAGTTTACCTTTTTACATGTCCATGTATCCTCTAGAATACCACCATCCAAGTAACTTGAAGGCCCTCTGTTTATTAAATAAACAATATTATCTATAACGTCTGCCAAAAATTGTAAGGGCAATCATGCATGTAATCTCATGCACCTTACACATTCCATGATTGTCCTATTCATCCTTTATGACACACCATTTTCCTATGGTTTTCCTAGAACTATTTTCTCTTTATGAATTTCATGTTCTAAACAATAGTTATCAAACTCTCTACTGCAATATTCAACTCTATTATGCAAAATCTACGACTGTGGATAGAAGTGTCTTCCCTAGGCCTAGTGGATTAACCTATAACAACAAAATGACAAAGGGACTAATGTTTTCCTTAAAGTAAATAGATAACAGGATGAATCCTACCTAGAATTTTTTGTATACTTTGCTCCTTCCTTCGCTTGAATGCTCCAATCCTAGCTCTGATTGCTATAATTAGGACCTGCACTTTTAGATAACACAAGCCAGCAATCCATAGAATCTATGTAGAATCATCTAATCACTTTATTCAATATATCAACATGGCATTGAAATATATGAAACCATAACATCATATATAGGTAACCAAATAACTCTTTGCATTAATAGAAATGGATTGAATTACAACAAAAAAATAGGTGTTGATCTTGTAGAAGAGATCCTCCTATTTGAATTGTCCTTTCCTTGTCACGAAATGCACCTATAGTCACCCTAATGCATGGAAACATATCTCCCACATATGTAACATAAGGGTATAATCACTCTCCAAAATCCAACCCCTTTCCTATGGATGGTAGTGAATATATAGGCTAAGGAGGTAGTTCATGAATTCTTACCCTTTTACTAATTTGAGCTTGAGATCCACTCCTCATTGGAGGACGAGATCAAGGGATAAAGGAAGAACAATCCAAGGTAGGAAAGGATAGGATTCAATAATTTTATCTGAGGTAAATGGTTACAACAAATCTTGGAATACTCTAGAAGAGGAAGCTTCAGGATTTTTTTCCTTTTCCCGAATTTCTAGAATCAATGCAACACTAAAATGGAGCAACCTACTAGTGATCAGTGCATGCGCAGAGTAGGAAAAATTGGTAGTAAATGATGTTGAGTAAGAGACCAAGGTGTGTTGGTCCTCAAAATGACTGAAAAAAGGTTCTTTTAGGCAAAAACTTAGGGATTAGAATGATTCATGCTTATGTATTTATGCAAGAATGATGAAAAGGAGGTCTGTTGGGTCCCTATAATACTAGTGATTATCCCATTACTATTGTAGTTATACCCCTTATTTATATTGTTGTGCCCCTATTACCCCCTTGTTGTTATTTCTGTGCCCCATAGAATCCCTCTATTGTTATTTTTGTGGCTTTATATTATTATTGTTAGGTCGGCTGGATTATATTGTGACTCCTTAGACTCCTATATATAGAAAGGAGGTTTTGTCATTTGTATCATCCAAGAGCTGTTCATTTATGTAATGTAAAGGAGGTTGCTCCCTCGAAGAGGCTAAATTCTAAGGCGTGGATCTCTCTTTTCTATATTTTTGTGAGCTAGTTTCATAACATTTGGTATCAGAGTTTTGGATTCTAGGGTTTTGCTGCTCCAAACAGGTCATCATGGCATTTTCGCCATAACTTTTTTCTGTGATGTTTCAGAAGTCGCAAAAAAAACCCATTTGAGAAGAAATCACGTTGAACCTTGGGTCCGAATTTCAGAGCTTTTCGCGTGATATTTGCAGAGATATGATATGAGGAAGTTTGATGGCAAGGATCCTGCCACATGGATATTACAGATGGAGCAGTTCTTCGATCTCAATAATGTGCAAAACACACAAAAGGTACATATGGCAACTGTATATTTGGAACCAAATCAGTTTGTATGGTATCAATGGCTTTGCTCTCATAAAAATTTTATCACTTGGGCAATTTTTACAGAAGAATTGATAGCACATTATGAAGATACAAAAAGCAACACTTTTTTTAGCCAATTGATAAGTCTCAAACAAAAGGGTTCAATAATGGAGCACATTGAGGAGTTCCAAAAATTGAACATAAGGGTAAAAGATATTCCAGAGGAGCATAGGATTGATGTGTTCATAGGGTCTTTAAAGGATAATATCCAACATGATGTTCGCCTTTGGGAACCTGATTCATTAGAGAAGGCATTCAGGTTAGCAAGAAAAATGGAAAGCAAAATTATGGCAACCAGGAAGCATACCACTCACAACTATAAATACGGAAGTGTTGTTTCCCCTAGTCTTCCACAACCTATAAGGTTGACACCACAACAATTGGAAGAAAAAAGAGCAAAATGGCTTTGTTACAGTTGTGATAGCAAATACACTAAAGGTCATAAGTGTGCTGAGAAGAAATTATTCTACATAGATTGTGAAGAGGAAGAAGAAAAGGAGCAAGAAAGGTCAAAAGAAGAAGATATACTCCAGGAACAAAGCCTAGATGAAGAAAAAATAAATCCGACCATATCTTGTAATCCATTGGTGGGAATTACCACTCCTCAAACCATTAAGATAGAAGGACAAATCAAGAAGAAAAAGGTAATAGTGTTGATTGATTCAGGAAGCACCCACAATTTTATTCATTGTAGGGTTGCAAAAGAATTGAATTGCTTCCTTTATCCAGCACCAGAGTTTCAAGTGATGATTGCAAATGGAGGAACAATAAATTGCTCTGGAGGGTGCCATAATATCAAGCTATCCATGGGAGAATATGTATTGACTAGCCCAATGCTTTCCATTCCAATGGAAGGTGCTGATGTTGTACTAGGAGTCTAATGGCTACAATCCTCGGGTACAATAGCTTTTAATTTTCAAGAACTTTTCATCAAATTTTCTACGAAAGGAAAGGAAGTTGAATTAATGGGTGTTGTAGGGAAACCAGGAAAGATAATCTGCTCTAATGGTATGACAAAGCTTCTAAAAAAGGAGCAAAGAGGTGTACTTGCACAATTATGTTCGCTAGATGTTTCCACATCGGAATCATCTATTTCTCCAGATCTCCAAAAAGTAATGGACAATCATTCCAAGGTATTTGAGACTCTCAAAGGTCTCCCACCTATACGTGATCATGATCATGCTATTCATCTGATTCCAGGAAGTGTTCCTCCAAACATCAGGCCCGTACAGATATCCCTATGTCCAAAAAAGTGAAATTGAACGTATGGTTGCAGAAATGCTAGAGGCTGGTATAATTCAACCAAGTCAAATTTCTTTCTCTGCTCCAGTAGTATTGGTGCACAAGAAGGATGGATCATGGCGCATGTGTCCAGATTATAGGGAGCTCAACAAGCTCACTATTAAAGATAAGTTCCCCATTCCTGTCATTGATGAATTACTGGATGAATTGCATGGATCAATTTACTTCACCAAGTTGGATCTTCGTTCGGGATATCATCAAATCAGAATGAAGATTGAAGACATTCCAAAAACAGCATTTAGAACTCATGAGGGTCATTATGAATTTTTGGTCATGCCTTTTGGCCTTACTAATGCACCTTCAACATTTCAAGGTTTGATGAATTCAATTTTCAAACCATTCCTTAGAAAATTTGTGTTAGTATTTTTTGATGATATACTAATCTACAACAAGTCTTGGAAGGATCATGTTGAACATGTTGACAAGGTGCTACAACTATTGGAGGAGAAACAATTATATGCAAAAAGATCCAAATGTTTCTTTGGAGTTGAGGAGGTGGAATATTTGGGTCATATTGTATCGCATGAAGGAGTTAAGGTAGACCCTAGCAAAATTAAAGCCATTAAGGAATGGAAAATTCCCACATCCATAAAGCATCTGCGAGGATTTCTTGGGTTGACAGGGTATTATCGCAAGTTTGTTAAGAATTATGGGAGAATAGCAGCACCTCTAACAACATTATTGAAGAAAGATGCATTTTCATGGACTTCGGAAGCAACAAAAGCCTTTGAACATCTTAAAGAGGCAATGTGCTAAGCACCGGTCTTAGCTACACCGGACTTCACAAAAACCTTTATTGTGGAATGTGATGGTGCTGTTCTAATGCAAGATGAAAGACCCATTTTTTTTTAAAGTCGTCCAATCAAGGGAAAGTTTTTAAGCAAAGCTATTTATGAGAAGTAAATGTTGGCAATACTCCATGCACTTAAGAAATGGTGACCCTACCTAATGGATAGACACTTCAAGGTAAAAACGGATCATGATAGCCTTAAATACTTTTTAGAACAAAGATTATCCTCTGAAGAGAAACAAAATTGGGTCACAAAGATGTTGGGTTATGACTTTGAAATCATCTACAAAAAAGGGAAGAAAAATGTGGTGGAAGATGCACCCTCAAGGAAGGATGAGGATGTGGAAGCATTGTTGTGCGCCATTTCTATTATCCAACCAGATTGGATAAACAAAGCAAGAGAGGAATGGAAGAATGATGAAGAAGTGTGGGCACTTATTCGAAAGCTACAACAAGATTCCAGTACGTCTGATACATTTAGCTGGCAAAATGATTCATTATGGTACAAAGATCGCTTATACCTCTGTAAGAATTCCCAGCTAAAACAAAATATTCTTATGGAATTGCACACTTCTCCCTTAGGAGGGCACTCAGGATTTTTAAAAACTTACCACAGGGTTAAGAAGGAATTTTTTTGGGATGGCCTTAAATCAGATATTCAAAAGTTTGTGGCGGAATGTTTGGTTTGCCAACAAAATAAAGTTGAAACAATTAAGACACCAGGTCTATTACAACCTTTATCCATTCCAAGCCAACGTTGGGAGGAGGTTTCAATGGATTTTATCGCAGGTTTACCCAAGTCTGAGGGAAAGAGTGTCATCATGGTGGTAGTTGACAGACTTACCAAGTATGCACACTTTTGTGCATTATCACATCCATTTAAAGCCAGTACAGTTTCTACTGCATTTATGGAAACAATTCAAAAGCTACATGGAAACCCAAAGATTATTGTAAGTGACAGAGATCCCATTTTCACTGGAATTTTTTGGACAAAATTATTTTCTTGTCTTGGTACTCTGTTAGCTCATAACTCATCTTATCATCCTCAATCTGATGGGAAAACTGAGATAGTAAACAAATGTTTGGAAGGATATCTTCGTTGCTTTGTATCTGATAAACAGACACAATGGGTCAAATGGTTGCCTCTGGCTGAATGGTGGTATAACACTTCCTTCCATACAGCAACAAAAATGACCCCATTTATGGCACTTTATGGGTATCAACCACCATCCATCACATCATATTTAAGAGAAAATTCTAAGGTTCAGGCAGTGGAACATCACATCGAACATCAACAACAAGTCCTCCAACTCTTAAAGGATAACCTTGTGTTGGCACAAAATAGAATGAAACAATAGGCAAATCAACATCGCAGTGAAATAAGTTTTGATGTAGGTGATTGGGTATTCCTACGGCTACAACCATATAAGCAAATGTCCCTAAAGCAAGCTAAGAAGGATAATAAATTATCACCAAAGTATTATGGTCTGTACAAGTTGTTACAAAAGATTGGTACTATGGCATACAAGTTGGAGCTTCCTGCAGCTTCTCGATTGTGCCCAGTTTTCCATGTTTCATGTTTAAATAAAGTTATAGGCGACAAGCTCCCAGTTCAAACAATATTGCCAGAACTTGACGAGGAAGGAAAAATTATATTGGAACCGGAAGCAGTCACAGAAACAAGAACTCGACAGCTACGAAATCGATCAATTTCAGAGTATCTTATCAAGTGGAAGAACTTATCCGCTGAAGGTTCCACATGGGAGGATGAGAATTTTATGCAGAAGTATCCAGAACTACTCAAGCGTTGAGGACAACACTTTTTTGAAGGAGAGGGGCATGTTAGGTCCCTATAATACTAGTGATTACCCCATTACTATTGTAGTTATACCCCTTATTTATATTGTTGTGCCCCTATTACCCCCTTGTTGTTATTTCTGTGCCCCATAGAATCCCTCTATTGTTATTTTTGTGGCTTTATATTATTATTGTTAGGTCGGCTGGATTATATTGTGACTCCTTAGACTCCTATATATAGAAAGGAGCTTTTGTCATTTGTATCATCCAAGAATTGTTCATTTATGTAATGTAAAGGAAGTTGCGAAGAGGCTGAATTCTAAGGCGTGGATCTCTCTTTTCTATCTTTTTGTGAGCTGGTTTCATAACACGGTCAAAGGATGTTAATTGATCCATTTGAAGGCCTATTAACCATATGTGACAAAATGGCCTATAACAGATTCCCCCCTAAATCACAAAGTTAGATATGATAGTTGATGACCGAAGTTCTTTACCTTGTGACAAGTCAGGAACTGGCAAGATCATAATCTATTACAATACATTTACATCATGACATCTTTGCTGAGAGAGGCATACCCATACTCAACACATAAGCTAACATTACATTTAAAATGATAAAAAGACACATCCATAGCTGAAAAATGATGGACCCATGACAAGATGATTCTTTGTATGATCATATCCATCATACATTGTGATCTTGTTTTACTCCTAAAATCACATCTCGGATGGATGAAACTAGATTTGAGTTTTTCTATCTCGTTCACATGACCAACCAATGTGAGATTATTACCATGTGAATCAATGAGCTGAAGTCAAACATGGTAAAAACCATCTAATTATCATCCAATGATATAAGTCGTTAACATACACTAGAGAAACTACTTATGACGTTAATGGTGTTAGAGTCGGTCTTTCATCCCTCCGTCAGAGATCAAAAACTCTTTGTCACATTTCATTTTTTAGGTGTCTCATTCATTGGTTAGTTGTATTCCAATACAAGCATCGATTTTCTAATGGATGGTTCTTGCGTTTCAATTTCCGTCATGTCATGTATCTTTCGGTTCGTGTCTGATCATCAAAGTTCATCAAAATCAATTTTACAGTCATGGATGGTTTCTTAGTCAGCAAAGAGTCATTTCAATCATTACGTCTAGGGTTTTGTTTTTTAAAGTGTCCAATAATGCCAACAAATGCATGAGGGAGGTTTCATAATAAGTTTTCATCGCAAATTTCATCATCGCAATCTTTGATCATGACTTTTCTTCAAAACTCTATTTTGAAGAAAATCGTCATTTGGTTCTTTGTAATAAATTGCCATGTATATTTTCAAGGTTTTTCAGTTGTCAAAAATCTTAAGGCACAACTATGGTAATTTGCAAAGTTCCAGGCCATTCATCCTTTCAAGACAAGAAAAAATCAAACCATTCAGCCCAAGAGCAACAAAGAAGCAAAACAGAGTTTCAAAGTGAAGTGTCAAAGTTTGCAACATGAAAAATTGGTTTTTGAAATCAAGAGTTAAATCCTTGGCATATATATCATTTTTGTATTCCATGAGTTCATTTGCATACTAAATACATCAAAGAGCCGAAGTGGAAACAAGGAAAACATATTTTGGGGTGAGGAAAGCAAAGTTGGAGAAAGTTTGGGTGAAAATTTCTTGGCGCGGCGCACTGGGCAGAAGGCGCGGCGCACTGGGGAGCCGTGGCGCAATGGGAGAAATCGCGTAGTGTATTTTTGAATGGGCGCGGTGCACTAGGAAGGCGCGGTGCACTGGGAAGGCACGACGCATTGGGCAAGCTGTGCGATGCATACAGCCAAAGGGTCCCAAAACTATCAAAACTCCCTCAAATTACTAAAATTTCTCAAACCTTCTAATGTGCAAGTAAGCTAAGCTCTTTTCCTTGCTAGTGAAGGAGTTTTTCTTAAAGTTTATGGTGGTTGTGTAAAAGAAAATCCAAACCCTAATATCTTGCAATATCTCAAAAGCCATTGCCTAGGGTTTTGTACTTGTCATTTTGCTGCCTTCTACCACTCCTTCATTTTTCATTCCTCCATTTATTTTCTCAGCTTATCACCCATTTCCTAACTCCCATATTTAGTCATACCTATCCCCAATTCCCATTTTCCCAAATCCTTAGTCCTAATTATCCCAAACCCTAATTAAAAATTCCAAAACCCTAATGGCTGTCCCAAGAGCTTCATGTCACCATTCGCCAGAATTTACCATCATTCAGAGGGTTTTCATCATCATGCCAAGTTCCACTAGGTTATTTTTTTCCTTGTTCATGCTTCAATTGCACCTAGGTAAGGTCATTTCCCTCTCCTAGGGTTTTGAAGGAAATTTCTCTTAGATGGTCGAATCATTAGAAAAACTTGTATGCTGATGTTCATAAACCTTCCCCTATCAATAATTTACCTTATTAAACACTTCCCATCAATGAGATCCCCCAAATTCCTCATTTTCGCACAAACCCTAGTTTCTTGCTACAACTTGACAATTTTCTAGGTTGGGCCTATGTTTAGCCCTTTTGGACCCCTTCCCCTCACTCAATATTTGAAATTACACTTTCCCCTACTTCCTAATATCTCTGCCCACTTCCAAAAATTTTGTCAATAATTTAGAAGCCCCTTATCACCTTCATTTCGCTTCATTTCGAGAAATCCCCTGTTCCACACATCGGGATAAGTTTTACTCCAATGATGTTTATAAGAAATAAAAGATGAATTTGGGAAATATGAGAGAGGTTTTTGTCCAAAATAGGCCAAGGAAGAAACACCTCCTTCACATTTTACACAGGTGTCATGGTTTTAGAGAAATGTCAAAGATACAGTTGCCTCGGGAGAATTGATGCACCCCTGAAGTGACCTTGGGAAAATCAAGTTTTCTCCAAGCATGGTTGGCCAAATGACTTTATTTTTGAGTCAAAATGATAATTAGACACAAAGATATTTCGAATGAGATAGCATAATCTCAATTTGGAGTTGCGGAAGATCTTCAAAAGTTGACTGTAACAGCACTCTGCCCTGAGGTAGCCTCATTTGGCACATTTTGACCAGTCTTGGGAGATTTGATTTTTGACAGAGAAAATAAACTCCAAATTGAAAAATTATAGTTGAGTTGGAAAGTAGACTCAAAGAAATTTCCAAAAATCTATACCGCATCCAATTTGGACCACGGGAAGGTCCTCAAAACTGGTCTGCACAAAGGCACTACGCACAGAAATGTTTAACACATGGTTTTCCTCCCTATGCGTCGCACCATGTGGCGCTTTCTTTTGCTAGAGGGCTCCAAATTACAAAAACTTTGCATTTCTGGATTTTTCATGAAAAATCATGGTTTTTGGTGCATGGCCAAGAAATTTTGACAAGTTTTGAGTCTTCAGGAGGTCAAAAACACTCAAAAAATGACCTCACTGCCCCTATTTTGACACATAGGAAGTAGTCATGGGAGATTGAAGTTTTGGAGGGGAAAATGACATCCAAATTCAAAAATTTCACTTGAGTTGGTAATTGTATAGGCAGGGATTTCTGACAAGAACACTCGAGCTCAATTTGGACTTCAGAAAGTGCCTCAAATTCAGCTCCAAAGTGGCGCGACGCATAGAGAATCAAGCGCGATGCATAGAGGATTTTTGCCTATTTTTCACTGTTCAGCTCATAAATTCGCCCAGTTTTGACTAGTTTTACTTTTTGATGTAACTATTGATCTAACATGATGTAATTTGGTTACCATGATGTAATTTTGGGTACATTTTTACTTTTTTTGGTAGATTCATTCACTCAAAAGTGAAAATTAAATGAATGAATCAGTTTCCTAGCATATAGGGGTAAGTTGTTTGATTACCTAGATTTTAGTTCCTTGTTTAGAATTGGTTCAAACAACTCCTAGAATCATGAGCTCGACCCCAAGAAGAATGGGAAGGAGTTAGGCTTGTATATATTATGTAATTTCTCAGTCATTTTCATGGTTGGACACTTGGGATTGCTTGGCACTCTATTGTACATTTCATTTATGCAATTTTGGCAAAGGAAAGACCAGGGTTTTGCAGCACTTGTTGGGATCAATGTGGTTCTATGTTTTGATGGTTTGTTTCTCTATGTATTTGTAAGTTCATTAATGATGTGTATCATTTTCCCTTCTCTTGTCTTCTGCAATTAAACAAATGAGTGATTAAGGTAGAATTCATTGGATTGTTATGCTCTGCCTTGATATTTTGTGTAATTCTACATGTTTTCATCTGTTTGAGGAGGACTCTTGAGACCCTCTTTCCCTCCTTAGCTCCTCACCAGTCTGGTTCATCCATTCATTCAATCCAAAGCACCAAAACGATTTCCTTCCTTGCCCCAATCAGAACTCTGCAAAAACTAGGCCTCATCCCTGGGCCCAAATTTTCTTGACCCTTTTTTCCAAAAAAACCCTTAAAAATTTTAAACAAATCCCTGCACTTCATACCTAGCCTAAAATTAGCTTCTATTTCAGTAATCTCAAGATCCATTGATTATTTGTTGCTGAGATTGACCCGGAGAGAGCCCTCTCCTGTTCTCGTAGGGCTAGCTACGAGGCTGAGCTTGGTTTGATGTGGACCTAGAATCTTACCTTCTCAGCCTAAGGTAAATCTAGGCTCTAACATAATGGTGACCATACTGGGGAAGAAAAATGGTTTTCTTGTTAGTGTTATTTGTTTTATAAGCTACAGACAGAGCCTGAAGTTATGCTAGGTAGCCTTCGAAACACTCTTGCTTTGCATTAGCGCAAGTAGATAAACACTGGTTCAGTCAATCTCCGGTCTAGATTGTGAATGTGACACTTGACTTGTGAATTACCCCCCAGTACATCAGATCGTTCTAGACTTTGGGTGATGAGTCTAGAATTCGATAGGCTGAAATCATTCACTTGGCAACTTCATTCACTGAAAAATCCAAAAATCAATGCTTCATGGTGACTCCACTGTAGGAAGATCAGTAGATTTAAGATTTTCAAGATGGAACGGGTTGCAAGAAGATATTCTCCCATGAGCCGAGATCACATTCCAGGTTTTCCAAATAAAATTCCAAAGGTAAATTGGCAAAGGAATTTGCCTATGTTTAAAGATGATAATAGGAATGATGTTGCTTTACATCCGGTTAGATTTCACATACATATTCGCAAGTTGAAGATTGATTTTCTTAAAGATTTCTTGATGAAGATATTCATGGCCACTCTGGAAGGTGACGCCCGATCTTGGTATGAAATTTTGCCGCCTGCTTGTATTTACTGTTTGAAGGATTTTCATGCCATGTTCTTTGAAAGGTATAAAGAATATTATCCATCATTAAATTTAGTTCAGAATTGTTGCAAACATGCTTATAGTTTTATTGAAAATCTTGAGAAAGTTTATGAAGACGATGACTTCATGGAAGCCCTGTATGAAAGTCCATTTCAGCAACATGAAGAAAACCTAGAGGATTCCCATTAAGATGCTCAGGAAGCTTTGCAGCAGGATCAAGATCTTGGTACAATGGAAAATGATGAAAGAGAAGGTTTTATTTCAGATATGTCCATAGATGAAGAAAATAGTCTGCAGAAAGTCAAGTATCAATTTCAAATGTGATAAAGTCAAGTTGGCTATTTCAGATCTAGATCCAGATCATGATGATGTAGACTACCTTGTGTTGAATCCCATGAAGGAGATCTATGCCATTGAGATCATCTGGTATGAAGAAACAGAGTTGTTGAACAAAGCCTTCATGAGGAGGTAATCCAGTCATTTGATGAAAAACAAGATGAAACCTTTGTTCAAGTAAGTGAAAAATCTTCTTTTGATAATTCGGTGGTAAATGATAATTTGGATAATTTGATTGCCATGTCATATGAAGATGATTAACAATGTTTCCAAATTTCAGAAGATCAGGACAGTCATTCAGTTTTTTCATGTTTTAAAATGTTATTTCAAGAAGACAAAAATCACTTGAGAAAAACAAAACAGAAAGTATTATCTCCTCTATCTGAAGATGAGATAGATCGACTCTTGAAAGTTCAGGTTACAACGAAAGCTAATGCAGGTCTGTAGTGTGCACATGGTCAAGAAAGCATTGGTGAAATTTCTTCCACTTTTGAAAATAATGATAGTCTTGAAATTAGCTTTATTAATCAGCAAACAGATAATATTTTCTTTCATGAAGATGATAAGGCTGTCATGTTTGATGATCTTGAAGATTGTTTTTTGTTTAAGAATGACCTAGGCCATGAAGTTGAGGAATATGAACTTGAGAGAGACAATATGCCATAATTTCTCACAGTTACTTAGATGGCAGAAGCACATACCTCTCTGTGCATTCCTATCCCTCGGAAATCAATTGTTCTTTCAGATCAAAATGGAGGGAGTACTTGTATTTTTGTTGCTGGATCTCAAGACAAGCTAGTGCTTCAAATTTTCAAGATCCTTTCGGCATTCTTTTGCAAGCACCTAAGAATATGAATGTTGGCTGGTTCATTATCATAAGCCTTGGTTTCAGTGGTTATTGTTAGTTGCCTACATGTACATCATTATGCTTGCTCTAGGAAAGAGAGAACAGAATTTCATTGAGTAGCCATTTGTTTGATTGGTTACATTGGAAGGTCCACCTCACAGGATCATACATATTTCATCAGTAGGCAAGTGGTTGTCATCATGATTTGAAGCTCTCAAATATTGATGGTCCACTGCCATTTAAAATCTTTGTAAGTACTTGTTTCAGTTAAGTCAGTCTTGAGTCATTTTTTGTTTCAGTCAGTTTAAAGATAGTTTCAGCTGAGTGTCTAGTTTCAGCTTTTCAGAGTCTTGTATCAGTTTTGGATTAGTCAGTTCAACTATGAGTCTTGAGTCAAAGTTTCGTAGTAATTAGTTTTTGGGTGTTTTGAAGTTATTGACTCCATATCCCAATGGATGAAAGGCACTGCCTGCTTTCCCAAAGATCTGTAGTTCTTGGCACCTCCAAGGAGCTACCATCCCCATTGGAGCCAATGTTAGAATCAGTCTTTCATACCTACTTTAGAGATCAAAAACTCTTTGTCAAATTTCATTTTCTAGGTGTCTCATTCATCTGGTTAGTTGCATTCCATTAGAAGCATCGATTTTCTGATGGATGGTTCTTGAGTTTCAATTTCCCTCATTTCATGTATCTGTTGGTTCGTGTCTGATCATCAAAGTTCATCAAAATCAATTTTACAGTCATGGATGGTTTCTTGGAAAGCAAAGAGTCATTTCAATCATTAGGTCTAGGGTTTTGTTTTTTAAAGTGTCCAATAATGCCAGCAGACGCATGAGGGAGGTTTCATAATAATTTTTCATCTCAAATTTCATCATCGCAATCTTTGATCATGACTTTTCTTCAAAACTCTGTTTTGAAGAAAATCGTCATTTGGTTCTTTGTAATAAATTTCCATGTATATTTTCAAGGTTTTTTAGTTGTCAAAAATATTCAGGCATAGCTCTAGTCCTTTGCAAAGTTCTAGGACATTCATCCCTGCAAGACAAGCAAAAATCAAACCATTCAGTCCAAGAGCAACAAAGAAGCAAAACAAAGTTTCAAAGTGAAGTGTCAAAGTTTGCAACATGACAAATTGGTTTTTGAAATCAAGAGTTAAATCCTTGGCATATATATCATTTTTTTGTTCCATGAGTTCATTTGCATACTAAATACATAAAAGAGCCAAAGTGGAAACAAGGAAAACATATTTCAGGGTGAGCAAAGCAAAGTTGGAGAAAGTTTGGGTGAAAATTGCTTGGTGCGGCGCACTGGGGAGGCGCAGCGCACTGGGGAGGCGCAGCGCACTGGGAGAAATCACACAGTGTATTTTTGAACGGGTGCGGCGCACTGGGAAGGCGTGACGCATTGGCCAAGCTGTGTGGCGCATACAGCCAAAGGGTCCAAAAACTATCAAAACTCCCTCAAATTGATAAAATTGCTCAAACCTTCTAATGTAAAAGTAAGATAAGCTCTTTTCCTTGCTAGTGAAGGAGTTTTTCTTAAAGTTTATGGTGGTTGTGTAAAAGAAAATCCAAACCCTAATATCTTGCAATCTATCAAAAGCCATTGCCTAGGTTTTTGTACTCGTCATTTTGCTGCCTTCTACCACTCCTTCACTTTTCATTCCTCCATTTGTTTTCTCATCTTATCACCCATTTCCTAACTCCCATATTTAGTCATACCTATCCCCAATTCCCATTTTCCCAAATCCCTAGTCCTAATTATCCCAAACCCTAATGGCTATCCGAAGAGCTTCATGTCACCATTCAGTAGAATGTACCATCATTTACAGGGTTGTGATCATCATGCCAAGTTCCACTGGGTTATTTTATGCCTTGTTCATGCTTGAATTGCGCCTAGGTAAGGTCATTTCCCTCTCCTAGGGTTTTGAAGGCAATTTCTCTTGGATGGTCAAATCATTAGCAAAACTTGTATCCTAATGTTCATACACCTTCCCCTATCCATAATGTACCCTATTAAACACTTCCTGTCACTGAGATCCCCCAAATTCCTCATTTTCGTACAAACCCTAGTTTCTTGCTACAACTTGATAATTTTCTAGGTTGGGCCTGTGTTTAGCCATTTTGGACCCCTTCCCCACACTCAATATTTGAAATTCCACTCTCCCCTACTTCCTAAAATCCCTCCCAACTTCCAAAAATTTTCTCAAGAACTTAGAAGCCCCTTATCACCTTCATTTCGCTTCATTTCGACAAATCCCCTATTCCACACATAGGGATAAGTTTTACTCCAATGATGTTTCTGAGCAATAAAAGATGAATTTGGGCAAAATGAGAGAGGTTTTTGTCCAAAATAGGCCAAGGAAGAAAAAAGTACTTCACTTTTTACACAGGTGTCATGGTTTTAGAGAAATATTAAAGATGCAGTTGCCTCGGAAGAATCGATGCACCTCTGAAGTGACCTTGGGAAAATCAAGTTTTCTCCTATCATGGCTGGCCAAATGACTTTCTTGTTGAGTCAAATGATAAATATATAAAATATATTTCCAATGAGCTAGCATGAGCTCAATTTGGAGTTGAGGAAGATCTTCAAAAGTTGGCTGCAACAGCACTCTGCCCTGAGGCAGCCTCATTTGACACATTTTGACCAGTCTTGGGAGATTTGATTTTTGACAAGGAAAATAAACTCCAAATTGGAAAATTCTAGCTGGGTTGGAAAGTAGACTCAAAGAAGTTTCCAACAAGCTATGCCACACCCAATTTGGACCACGGGAGGGTCCTCAAAACTAGTCTGCACAAAGGCACTACGCACAAAAGTTTTTAACACAGGGTTTTCCTCCCTATGTGCCGCGCCACGTGGCGCTCGCTTTTGCTAGAGGGCTCGAAATTAAAAAAACTATGCATTTATGGATTTTTCATGAAAAAAAATGGTTTCTGGTGCATGGAAAAGAAATTTGGGCAATTTTTGAGTCTTCAAGAGGTCAAAAACACTCAAAAAATGACCTCATTGCCCCTATTTTGACACACAGGAAGCAGTCTTGGGCGATTGAAGCTTTGGAGGGGAAAATGACATCAAAATTCAGAAATTCCACTTGGGTGGAAACATAGACAGGCAGGTCTTTCAAACAAGAACACTTGGGCTCAATTTTGACTTCAGAAAGTGCCTCAAATGCAGCTCCAAAGTGGCGCAACGCATAGATAATCAGGTGCGGCGCATAGAGGATTTTTGCCTATTTTTCACTGGTCAGCTCAGAAATTTGCCTAGTTTTGACTAGTTTTACTTTTTGATGTAACTATTGATCTACCATGATGTAATTTGATGAAAATGATGTAATTTTGGGTACATTTTTACTTGCTTTGATAGATTCATTCACTAAAAAGTGAAAATTAAATGAATGAATCAGTTTCCTAGCATATAGGGGTAAGTTGTTTGACTGCCTAGATTTCAGTTCCTTGTTTAGAATTGGTTCAAATAGCTCCTAGAATGATGATCTCGACCCCTAGAGTCATGGGAAGGAGTTAGGCTTCTCTATATTATGTAATTTCTTAGTCATTTTCAGGGTTGGACACTTGGGATTGTTTGGCACTCTATTGTACATTTCATTTCTGCAATTTTGGCAAAGGAAAGACCAGGGTTTTGCAGCACTTGTTGGGTTCCATGTGGCTCTATGTTTTGATGGTGTGTTTCTCTATGTATTTGTAAGTTCACTAATGTTTATGTGTATCATTTTCCCTTCTCTTATCTTCTGCAATTAAAAAAATGAGTGATTAAGGTAGAATTTATTGGATTGCTATGCTCTGCCTTGATATTTTGTTTAATTCTACATGTTTTCATCTGTTTGAAGAGGAATCTTGAGACCCTCTTGCCCTCCTTAGCTCCTCACTGGTCTGATCCATCCATTCATTCAATCCAAAGCATCAAAACGATTGTCTTTCCCCAATCAGAACTCTGCAAAAACTAGGCCTCATCCCTGGACCCAAATTTTCCTGTCCCTTTTTTCCAAAAAAACCCTTAAAAATTTAAAACAAATCCCTGCACTTCATACCTAGCCTAAAATTATCTTTTATTTCAGTCATCTCAAGATCCATTGATTATTTTTTTCTGAGATCGACCCGAAGAGAGCCCTCTCCTATCCTCATAGGGCTAGCTACGAGGCTGAGCGTGGTTTGATGTCGACTTAGAATATTACCTTTTCAGCCTGAGGTAAATCTAGTCTCTAACAAATGGTTCTCAAGGTACTCTAGTACAATATGTATGGTGTCAATAAATGAGTTTATGTGGAACACCAACATAACATTTCAGTCGAAGGCCAATGACGTAAACATATCGCCAAGAGTGGGGAAAATTCCCATTGATGTATGTAAGCACCAAGGTACCAAGGGGTGTTTCTAAGTCAACTTCCTCGATAATGAGCTAATTTCGACAGTGAGTGACTCGTCACAGGAGGGCCTTGACGTATTCCCCATCAATGACACAAAACGGGTATGATGATTTGAGATAACATGATCAAAATTACGTTGATATGGAACTAGATCAGTAAGGGAAAACATGGAATGAAGGCTTAAGAGCATTGTAGAAGATATTCACTGAATGGATTCTCTTGAACACAATGATGACACTGAAATGAAGTTGGAAATATTGACCCAAAACTAAAAATGGAGGCTTTAAAAAGGTATGATAAACCAAAACAAAAGCATATTTCCCAACCCAACAACCACACAGATGAAGTGGAGTGTCGCATTCAAGAGTGACTCAGCGCCATTAAATAGTGGAGTATCTTATTTTTCCAATTTTCCCAACCATATTGGTTAATAATTATTTAGTTTTTAATGAGCTTGATATGTAGGTTCATCCTTCAGATGAATCCCTCTAAGAATATTTCATGAACCTAGAGGAGGGGTTCGGTCCCATCATGAACGATGAATCCATCGTTTTTTGATGTTTTTACAAGTCCAAACAAGGGGAAAATGCATCATATTTTTCATGTTTAGAGAGTTTTAAAAACAAGAGAAAAAGAAAACTCTGTAGGTTCCTTTTCATAGATAGTCACTTGAGTCAAAAAAGGAAGAAAATAATACTCAAGAGAACCTCTTATCCATGTTCGACTAAGGTATTCCTTTTTCATATAGTCTATCTCAGTTCGGAAAAGGGTTAAACTTCTACTGAGTGGACGTCCTTTGATTTATTTGAATGAGTTTGAAAATAAAAGTATTGGAAAATTTTTCATATTTTTGGAATCTAAAAAAAACTAAAAGAGAACTCCGCCATGGAGGAATGAGTGGTATAAAGGGTAGCAACTAGTTCTAGTCATGATGGAACTTTTAAGAACATGTATATGTCAAGAGGTAGGCTAACAAGACCACTCATCGTAGTTGTTCCTTAGGCAAGGGTAAAAACCAAGTGAAAGTGTATGATCGGCCATGCATATAGTAACAATGGAATGAGAAAACTAAGGCTCGTCTAACAAACACAGGATGATAAAAATGGAAATCATGAGAGATAAGATCAGAATGGTTTCATTTTTACACAAGCTTGGAACGTGGGAAATTATGCTTGAAATTGGTTTCATTTTTACACAAGCTTGAAAAGGAGACAAACTATGATTGAAATAAGTTTGCATGCCCCCATCATTATGACTAAATCAGAGGTACATGCCCCCCAAGCTTCGTTCCATTCACCTAAGTATACTACTGGGTACTAATAGGTGGATGGAATGAAGGTTCTTTTATGAGATCACGTGAAAGACTTGACTGGAAATTTACGAGATATAGTCCAAGACTTGAATTCAAGGGAAATATATTTCATTTTTTAATGATCTTGACACAGGAAAATTAATTATTCTCATGACATCTTGTTTCATTTTCTAACGACATTGACACAAGAAAAAAAACTATTCTCCAAAAAACCTTGATTCATTTTTTAACGAGCTTGACACAAGACAAGGAATTCTACAATAGGACCTTGTTTCCTTTTTTAACGAGATTGACATAAGAAAAGGAACTCTTCTCCACAACTTATTTCATTTCTTAACAAGCTTGACACAAGAAAAAGAACTTTGCAACAAATCTTGTTTATTTTTTTAATGACCCTGACACAAGAAAAGGAGATATGCTATGCATCTTGATCATGACCACCAGGAGGCCATGTCTTCCAAGAGGTTCTCATCATATGGGATAAAAACACTCTCAAATGGATATATATCAAGGGATCTAATGGAAATATTAGACTCTAATGCCCCTAGTAAATGATTCACCATATCACCTATTGGATCTAGGTCAAAAGAAGTCTAGCAGACAGTAAAAGGCTCATCTTCATGAGTACGTACATGAATGGGATAGGTTTCCACATAATTATTCCGTGGTGGGGAAGATACCACTTGCATATAAGGACCATTTAGGGAAGTTGGTTGATTGGGAGTCAAATTGGCACAAATGAACAAAAGTTGATCAATGGTCATGATTCTTCCTTCATGTGGGAAACACAACACATGAAAGAGTAAAGAGACCAAAGCTTCTATGAAATAAACATAGTCACTCCCAAGGGTTAAATTAAAATCCAAATAGCCTTAGACTACCATCGCATCAATATAGACAGTCTTTCCTCCCAAAGTAATAGGAAACTTAGGAAGGATCCATGACAGTTGATTGGTTCCTCCTAGGATGAAAGAAGTTGACCATACAATGAAAGGCTCATATTCATGAGTAGGTACATGAATGGAATAGGTTTACACATAATTAATCTGTGTTGGGGAAGATACCACTTGCATATAAGGACTATTTAGGGAAGCTAGTTGATTGGAAGTCAAATTAGGACAAATGAACAAAAGTTGATCAATTGTCACAATTCTTCCTTCATGTGGGAAACACATCACAAGAAAGAGTGAAGATGCCAAAGCTCCTATGACATAAACATAGTCACTCCAAAGGAGTAAATTAAAATCCAAAGAGCCTTGGACTACCATCACATCGATATAGACAATCTTTCCTCCCCATGTAATAGCAAACTTAGGAAGGATCCCTGACGGTTGATTGGTTCCTCTATTAAAAGCCAAAATATTATGGATAATAGGCACAAGCTGTGGAGAACCAAAAGCTTTCCAACCAGTTGAGGAAAGAATAATAACAGATTTTCCTTCATCTATAATTATGCTAGGTATAAACACATTAAAATCAATACTATGATCTGGAATGGGATGTAAGAAGGAAGGAGATACCCTTCCAGTCGACTTCAACCAAAAGAATTGACCTACGTGGAGGCGGTGTTGTTAGAACAGGAGAAATATCCCCTTGTGCTATGGGAATGGGAGAACTACTCCCTTGTGTCATGCGAATGGAAGGATTTTCCCCTCTGTTGTGGGAATGGGAGAACTATCCCCCAGTTTATTGGAGCATGAAGAAATAAGAAGAACCTAGGCAATATGAACTTCACTCTCTATGGGAAAGTTATGATCAACTAAAGGTGGAATCACAAAAACCATTTTCTCAAACAATGGTTAGTCTAGAATGGACTGATGAGATTCATCTTTAGAGAGATTTGGATTGATTATTTTTAGATTTTGATCACTCACTTCATCAACTAGTGGAGTAGTGGGAGAAAGCATATGATAACCAGCCGGATGACAAGGCTAAGAAGCTATAAGGTTTTCCAACAATTTTGAGACTTCATCCATAAAAGGAAAAATGTGAATGGGATGATTCCCTTCACATAGCTTATAGGCAAGCTTAACTTTACCCTTTTTCCCATGGACCATACTATCACTAGTTGAAGGTTTATCACTAGCATGATCTCCAAAGGCTGATGACAAAGGTCGATGTGAGCCTGTGGATCACAGTTCTAATACCTATGGAATGCCAGGATAGTCTATAAGAAGGTGTTGGCTTGAGGGGGCTTGACCTAGGTTCAACATTAGTTACCCAAACAAATCCCTACACTACTAGCCCTTTCGGCATCAGCTCGCAGAGCGCCGATTGAAGTCTCACCTGAAGCAGTATGGGGGGATGTTGGAACCAAGTTTCCACACCCTTGAGATGGTTGTGATGTTGGTTTATTCTGGCTATACCTTCCTTCATGCAGGTTGTTTAGCTCTTTTTTCCACCCCTCAGTACCTTGGCGAAAGGGTATAATCAGATTTCGCGCAACCCTAACCTGGGGTTGAGGTAATTTCACATTGCTAGGGTATCGAACTGCGATATCTCCCAAACTAGGCTAAGTGTCTTACTTATCTTATTAATCGATCGTAGTTAGCATCGCGTAAATAGGTGTTCTTACTCGTGTTCACTTAAACAACACATTTATATACATTCGTGTATCATATAAGAATTATAAGTGAAATTCATATCCAACCTAACAAGATGCATAAATAGGAAATAAAGATGCAAAAATTGTAGAATACTTCTCTTTATTGATAGTTTTGGGCAATTACAAACTTTATCCGCCCTATGCACTCAGTTGTAGGGGTTTGTGCACTCAACTGCAGAGCCTGCACCTACGCTATGACTTAGAATTCTTGCTCTAAGTTATGACTCTTTTCTTTCTTTGATTTCTTTTCCTCAAACTATTTAGAGCTTAGCTCTATTTATACAATCCCATGGTCCGTAGACCATGGGTAGATCTTCTACAACTGAAATTACATTTCCAAAATAAGGACGGACAACCGTATGACTCTTTAATACCTACGCGCTATGAGACCATAAAATGTAGAGTGTTTACCTTTAGATTACAAAATTTGACCAAAATATGGGCTTTAAGCCCCAAAACTACCCTTGGGGGATCTCGCACCCAACAAGCCCCCAACACAAAAATCATGACTCATCCTTGAGTCACTCTGCAGGCGCGGAGATCTTAGCGCGAAGACCTCCCAGCTCCATTTGGATGACTACAACCTCAGTAGCGCACTGAGCAGTCACTTGCTAGACTTCTTCCACTCTCAGCTCGGTGACTGCCACTGAACTACCACCCTGAATCTTCTGCTAAGTTTCCTGCATTGTCACAAGCTTTCCTTCGATGGAGGCTGTGATCGTATATGCCTCGTCTAATCCATGGTTGTAGGTGCACTTTTAAGACCACTTCTTTGTGCTGAGCGATATCCACCTATTCCTTAAGTGCCTTTGCCTCCTGCATCCGTGCAAGCCTCTGTGTAAGGGTGACCTTCTGCATAGTCCCTTTGACCTCGTCATACCTTTTTTGTACCTCGCATGCCTCTGTCTCTAGGTGGTCCACATTGGGTCCTCCTATAGGGTCGTTAGGACCTTGAATGACTGTTCAAAAAGTCTTGTGTAGTTTGCTACTGCACTATTGACCGCCGCTATTGCTGTTGCAACAGCAGTGGCATGTTGTTCCCTGATTTCTGATGGAGTTGAAGGTTGAGCCCTCAACTATAATTCTGTGTTCTATAGGTTTAGCTCTAGCTGAATTGTAGCCAACTGGCAGACGCATGATTCAATTGGTTCTTCTGCCTGAATTTCCAACTCTGGGACCATTCGATAGGCTTCCTCCACAACCTACATGATCTACTTATTTTCTTCCACTTCCTGGTTGCATTGTAGGCCCAAATTCTCGATGTTGATGTGCTACTCTCTCATCACTTGTAAAGTGCAATCTCTCAGGCCCTAAGTTCCGCGGTGACTCCATCTTGCAAGAGGTGGAATTTCTCTCGAGGGAGTGTAGCAATATTCAATCTCACCCCTTTCGGGCCGTTTACCATGGGCTTGTCGGCCTCATTTTCTATAGTAAGTGCCCCATATGGTAACACTATCATGTTGGTCACCTTTGTGCACAAAATTTGCACGGCAACTGAAGTGCCAATCGTGAGGTTGGTGGACACTATGCTAGCCTATGGAGTTCAAGCTTGCAACTCCTACAACTCTGCTTGGAGAGCTCCTAATACCAGTTGTTGTTGCTCTTTGAACTGTTCGAAGGAATTTGCGGTGGCATCCCTCACCATTTCTACAATATCGTGCAAATCCCCCTCAGTGAGGGTGATTGGGTCGAAGGATGTCTTTGACGCCTTGGTTTTCTTTTGTGGCCCTACCTTCTCTTGCGGTAGCTAATACTTGATTTGGGTGGGTGTCATCTGCAGGTCCATGCCACATTGTTCTATTGGCTCCAATGTTTCTGATTTAGTCCCGGTCGAAGGTGACTTTTGTCCTTCACTCTCTTGTCCTCCTTTTTTTTGTTGTTCTACCAGTTTCACGGCATCATGCATTGCTTGGGCCTTAGCCTCTGCTTCCTCTTTTTTGCACTTTTCAACTAGTTGCACCATTCAGAGTTTTGTTTCTTCCCTTTTATGTTGCATGCAGACTTATCTGTTTCCACCATGGAGGTTGTTGCAGCGCACGACTCCAGAGGCCAAGACTCAAGGATTATGAAGATAACATCGTAAGTTGCTAGATATGGTAAGTTATGTCATGTCTTCATAAGGTCCTTCCACGCCGTGATAAAGACATGGTGGAAATCTGATTTGAACTCTGCAAATATTTGCAAACTGGCGTATATTGTGGATGACAACTGTGGCTTGCGACTGATCCCAATCTAGATACTCATCTCCATCAAGATCCGAAAGATCTTGCTTTATTTTATGCTCTGCACATCCTTGGTCACCCACAGTGAAGTGTACTTCATTGCCTCTAGAAGTTTCGGCACAACTAAAGGGAATTGGTTGTCCTCTGGCAGCTCCCATTCCACCAACACAATCAAGAGCAATAGCCATGCGTGGTGGAACATATTCCCTTGCTCTTATGCCGCGTGACAGTTCACAAGGAACTCATCACATAGATAATTGGCCTAGTTAAACTAGACTCCCTCAGTGCATTGGGCTGCTAATGTAATCATAGGCACGGGCACCTCATCCGCACGACACTTCCACATCACCTTCCTTGCTAATATTTTCATTGCTACCTTGACTACAGGGTTGTTAATGTTTGGGATGGCATATCTCTGCTTCTTCTTTTCCAACTTGAATTTCTCCTTCATAGCCTCTGCAAGGGCCAACTCACCACCTATTCCTTCTGATATATTGGCTAGATTCTCCCCTGAGTAAGGCAACCATGTGATGTGATGAATCAAGTGGTCTGTGATGGGAATGGGATCCTCCAGCCATAAACACCCATCATGCACCAAGCAAAGCAGATGTCTAATGACGAAGATGGTTACTCGGGTGCAGTGGTAATGCGGTACCCAAAGAAGGTTGAGTAGCCTGACTTTCTCTACGACCTTAAGCCATCTTCGTGGCTATAATTTTATTTTTCCAATAGTCGTATCAATCATTTGGTGCATTCACTGCTCAGCCACTAAATGCGAGAATTTCTCATGATCTACGAGGCCCCAGTCTTTGAATTTTAGTACAAGAATCCACCCTAAGCGTGACCCCTCAAAAACAATGTCATCTAGGAGCAACACCATTTGTAGGGAGCTCTTACTCTCATCTATGTCCTTGGGCACCTTACTTTTCCCTTGCGCGGTGAAACATATTCTAGTAATCTGGAAATAAGGTCTGCACGCTAGGTTTCAACTTCCATTTCCACATCCTCCTCATTGTTGGGCATGGAATACACCCATAGCAAGTTTTTGGGCTCAAAGCCCAAGTTTTGGTCAAAGATGTTGTGAAAATCCGGGAATTGCGGCACACAGCGCGAAGTGTAAAATTGAGTCATAGGGTTGTCTGCCCTAAACATTGTATTGTAAACTAGTGTAAAGTCGGCCTACCCATGGTCTGCGGACGATGGGATTGTGTAAATAGAGTGAGGCTTTAAGTTGTAAATATAGTGATGGATAGAGAGAGCAGCGAAGGAATGGGTCGAGCTTAGAGTAGAATTCTAAGTGTCTTGGGTTTTAGTAGTAGGAAGAGGCTCTATAGCTGAGTGCGCAGAGGCCTAGTAGAGTTCGTAGCTGAGTGCGCGGACCCCTGCAGCTGAGTGTGTAGGGCAGAGTCAAGTCTATAATTGGGATAGAAAGCTAAGAAAGAGAAGTTGATTCCTAATTCTATGTAATTGTTGTGCATTATCTTCTTTATGTTTAAATTCATTTATGTATCATGCGCACTAATATGATTGTTGAATATGTTTTAATAACCATAAATATTAAACATTAAGTAATCAGTTAATTAGAAAGGATATTGGGTATTATACGGGTTGCACCCATAGTATGGCTACATGGAAGCCACACCGTAGGTCGCGAAGGGGTCACAAGTTCGCATAGTGACAGGTCAGACTGTGGACCTCCAGAAGCCCATCAAACATCCCTAAGGTGTGGAAACTTGGTTCTAGCACCCTCCCATACTACTTTGGGTGAGACCTCAATCCACGCTCCATGGACTACTACCGAAAGGGCCAGTAGTATCGGGATTTTCTTGGCTAAACCACCTTTGAACTTGGATAAGGCCCATATAAGCCAACAAATGGTTCCGTTGCCGAGACCAGGATCTACATAAAGGATGTCTAATGTCGTACCACTAGAATCCTACAAAGAAAGAAATTGAAGAGTGGTTGGAAAAGAATATTCACAAGTTCGCGGTGTAGGAAAATAGAAAACCGCGAGTATCTAAGAAACAGTGGTTGAATCACCACTTGTACACTGAAATCCATGAATTTTTATTTGCATATTTTTCGTTCGAGTTGTATGAGTGGATCAAAGAGTCAGCAGATAGCCAGGGAAGGTGTAGGTTTGACAAACCAATAGTGTGGACCCTTGAACTAGTGCGTAGACTAGAAGCCCCAGAAGAGAAGGTATCGCGAGCTGTGGACCACTAGCTCGATCGAATAATTGGAGGATTTATCACTGAGTTCGCGGTAGACATGACCGTCAACTACAGTGAGGCAGAGCGATGTTTTCTCAAGGGTCCACGAGGTAAGTACATTAAATCTTTGAACACTTGGATTAAGATGCTATTGTGTGAAAAGCGGGTTATGCGAATAAATTAATGTTTGAGACTATGCGAAGTGAAAAGATCTACAGAAGCGGAAGTAGTGAGGAATTGGAGAACAGTCCCTTAATTTCAACCTCGAGGGAAATCAAGGAGGAGCTCACGAAAGTCTCTCCGAGAAGCGCGGTCAGTTTGATAAGATAGAGAGTTCCACATTTTCCATCCCCACCCACACCGCCACCTGTTTCACCCCCCTCACCTCCATCTCCACCCACTGCACCTCCACCACCACCACAGTTCAGTATGGTGAGTGCGATCAAACTGCCGGTGTTCAGAGGAGTAGGAAATGAAGATCCAGACCAATTCTGGTTTGTGGTAAGGGTAGTATGGGAAGCACAGGGCATCATGGATGATAATATTAAAAAGGCCACATTGATGAGCGCGTTGTAGGAGTGCTCATTAATGTGGTATATCAAGCATTCTACTGACCACCCAAACACAGGAACTGTAGAGATCGAGGCCACACTGAACAGGGAATTCAGCAGGCCAAAATCAGAGACACAATCAATGATCGGGTTTCAGGAGATTGCGATGCTCCCACACGAGACCCCATGGGATCTGGACCAAAGGCTAAAGCATATGATCCACAAAGACAATATGACGTTAATAGATGCACAACATCGCGCATGGTTTGTAGCCTCACTGACACCACACTTAAGGACAGCGTTGTCACAGCAAAAAATTTCCACCCAGGCCGAAGCATTGGAGATGGCAATGAGATTGCATGAGACCCTTATATAAGACCCTGGGTTGGGAGTCCAAAAAATCCATGTGCAACTACAGAATATATGCTTGGAGATGCAAAGTTTGAAATAAGATAGGACAACTCGGCCAGAGGTGCATGAGGAAGTATGGTGTATAAAATGCAAAGGACAAGGGCATGACAAGGACCATTGTCCAGTATTCATGAACTAATTGGTAGGGGGAGGGCCAATTCCATTAAGACCAGAGGCACAGGTGGGGTCGGGCGTAGTGTCTACATTATGGTGTGTGATTTGCCAGATAGGAGGAAAACAGACCATGGATGATTGTCATCTGTTGTAGAAGTATACCCAGACGTCCCAGGAATTGTTTTGTAATTTTTGCAGGTCGGTAAGCCATGATAAACACATGTGCTGAAGCTATAAAATAATGATGGATCAGACTCTGGCCTATAGGGTGCAAACCAAAATGTGAGCCTTCAACCCAAATGCAGGGATGGTGCATGCTGGGTTTTAGCGGCGCAGTTGGGGTCGAGGTGGAAAGGGACCAGGAAGGGTTTGTGACAGATAATTGGTTACAATTATAGAGGGATAGGGCATTGTGCCTGTGATTGTATGAACCTAACTAGGATATCATGTTGGTACTGTAATCAGTTTGATCATGAGGCAGGACACTGCCTTCACAGATAGCGAAGATGCACGAAAGTGGGGTACTCTAGCCCCCTCAAACCCAAAATTTACAGATGATGAGGTATGAACCTCGCGAATAAGACCAAAATGTAAACATGATGCTGAGGAGTGGTATGGCCACAGGGGATGATAAATGGAAGCAACTATAAGAAAGTGCGTGGGTTCGCAAAGCTACTATAAAGGAACCCAAGTTTGACTTAGAACGTGCAAAGGAGATATTCATGGAAGCTAAGAAGAGCTTCACGAAAGCCTCCACTTCAGGTATTAAGGATCAAATAGAACCAGGAATGGATCCTTCAATGCTCACTACCTTTTCGGAGACATGCATGAAACTATTGCACGACAACAAGGTAGTCTGAGGGCTACAGGAACTTATCACTAGGTGCGCGGGGTTGGGAGAATTGTGTGTGGTCTGGAAACTTGGAAAGCATGCATTGCACATAGGAAGGGAGATGAGTTTGACTGCACAAATAGGCGAATACAAAATGGATTAGGTAATCTTAGGTCTGCGTTCTGATGTGAATGTACTACCAAAACAAACATGGGAATGCATGGGTAGACCTGTGCTACAGTGGTCCCCTATTCAGTTATGAATGGCGAACCAACAGAAGATTTTTCCCATGGCAAGATTGCAAGGGGTGATGGTCGATATTGAAGGCATGAGCGCGCAAGTGGATTTTGAAGTGATAGAGATCATCAATGATAGAAATCCCTATCCTATGCTACTAGGAATAGATTGGGATACCGATATGAACAGATTCATAAATTTGAAGAAGCACAAAATGACCTTTGAGAAAAAGTTACTATGCGTAGTAGTACCACTGGATCCAGTCGAAGGAATGCGATACACTGAACGGATGCGCGATGAAGGTAGTGATGACGATCTCGAATATATCTACAAGATAACTACACAAGGAGAGGATTGGGTGAATTCGACTGCAGATGGAAGGATTTCGTGGGAGCACGAAACCTCCTACACTTTGGATTCAGACGAATAGATTGATGGTAGAATCAGTTGCATGAAGTAACAACAATGAGCTGCAACATGATGATCAAATCATTGCATTGTGTAACAAAAGAGGCACGGAAGATGCCGACATATGATGGATTGTCAGTGGTAGATGAATTTCTGAGCAAATTCGAAAATGAAGTACCAGAACAACAACGGTTTGATGCGCTGAAGTGGGCACTACACGTAACACCCACACGATGGTGGGGTATGCATCAAGGAACTTTTGAAGACTGGCACAGATGCAGAAGGACGATGCGCCTACGTTTTGGAAAACCCCAACTTCGAATGAAAGCCAATCAGATGGGGAGGAACAACTTGTGTGCCAACCTTTCTTGATGGGTACAGAAATATGCTCTACAGTCCGCACAATCACACACCATCCCCAGCCTAGAGAATCGTAACAAACCACATCAGCAGGAAGGGTGACGTGTGTTACCAATTCTCCATGACGAGGCATTCGATAAGTTGCACGAAATACTAAACAAGGTTCACAAGATGAGACAAACTGATTGGGACTTGTGCATGCCAGCGGTTCAATGGGCCTATAGGACCATGTGCAAAAACCTGAGCGTGAAGATTCCAAAGGTGCGAAACAGAGTAGAAACCACAATTTGTGAAGGGAATACCAAAAGCAGTCCACACGTAGAAGCTCCTAAAGTTATGACACCACACGAAGACTAGGACGAAGGGATCTAAAATCTACGCGAGGACGACTATATAAGGATTCGGGAAGCCATTCAATGAGAGAACATTAGGCTTTATGAACTCGAAGAAGATCAGGTACGATTGAGGAAGAAAAGCATGTTAACAGATGCTAAGATCAAAACAGTGGAAAACGAGGTCACGCAAGCATGTCTCATGGTTAAACCAAGGATGACAAGACAAGGTACAGATGATAATACCACTGCACTAGACGATTGTCGCTGAGAATTTATGACTCTACTACCATAGTTGAGAACACACCTTACGAAATGTAGTAACAAGGGGAGCACACCACATGAAGTATAACACATTGCACTGGCTGTTGCGAGGGAAATTTAGAAGTATCCATAGACTATACTAGAAGGTGAATTGGAGTCTCATACAGATGGTGTGACCAGCTGACTAGCCGTAAGGAGCACAATCTCAGTGCTCTAGACAGTTGAAAGAGAGCGTGGGACTCTAAAAGAGTCTATTTGGGAACTGCGCGGTGAGGGAGGTGCACGAAGAATCAGCATGGTACGAGGTTTGAACCTGTGGATGGGGGCCTACGCTACCGTGCGGGTAGGCTAGGAAGTAACCGTTGACATCACTATTCATGATGAGATGTCCTATTTAATGCAAAAGGGAGTGGGTGGCAGGCAATTAAGACATGAATTAAGAGCTAGATTTGGAACGATCTGCCACCAAGAATGCATTAATGAATCAAAAGTCAGGGGAATTGTAAAATTCAAATTCAAAAGACATTATAAAACTCAAAAGACTAACTAGGAGACAACACTTGGTTTTTTTGGATTTGAGCAGTTGCAGAGTATTGAGCACCGAGCAATCTTACCATCTTTGAGTACATGGCAAAACATATCCCGTGCAAACATGATGAATGCTACCAAGCAAGGTGTGAAATTTGTCGAAGATACCACTGAGGAGCCCAGAGATGCAGCGGTTGCACCAGAAGTTCCAAAATCACCATAGACGCTGTGATTGAAGAAATATAAATAAACTATGGGACCAGTCTGTGTGTCCCTAAGAAACTTGATGAACCCCAGAAATGGGTAATTATATGGGCTCATTTTGCCTCTTATTTCGACTTAATCCACCATTCTCATTAGTTTATTGCATTTTTTTATTATATTTATGCTAATAGAGTGAATTGGGTTAGTCATTATGCCAAAAAGTCTAATGTGTGCTTTATGCATATTTTTGGTCAATTTTGAGACAAAATCAAAGGTTTAATGAGCATTTGGCAGCCAAATTTGAGGAAGAACAAGGGAGAGGATTTGTAGGAGGGTGGCCCCTTCATTAATGAACCCTGAACTCAAATTCTCCATCAGAAATTTGGAGTACAAAGGCCCACATTGATGATTCCAAGGGGCAGCCAAGCAAGTCAAGTATGACTGTTGTTATCTTCAGTTCTAGGAAGCCAAGTTTCTTAATTTTAGGAGGATTGTTGGGAGTCCCCATTGGTATAAATAAAAAGGCTTAGGCCCTTAGTTTTTTTAGTGATATTTTAGCCAATTCATAGTCTATTTTCGCACTTTTGTGCAGTATTGTACTCAACTCATTTTCGAGCGCCTTTTGCAGATAATTTTGTGATGTAACCCTTATTTTTTGATCAATGAAGATGAATCCATCTTTGAACCAGCACTGACCCTTTCTAGAGGGATGAAGCTCTTGGATTAGGGCCCAACCCAAGCTGCGCAACACCTGCTTTGTATATTTATATGTTTTTTCTCTTGCATTCATAATCTGATTTCTGTTGTTTAGAATTAATCTTGCTTTGGTAAAATAAGTTGCTTTTGATGATTAAATTAGTTTTTGTTGCTTCAAATTGTTTAAGTAGTTTTCTATAGTAACAGAAAAAGAACTAAAAAGGCTACCAGTAGGCCTGGATTCCCTTTCTCCCTCCTTGGGGCCATGAATTGAGGACGAGGCACTGCTACTGCCCCAAAAATACTATTTTTTTTTTCATGCAATTGGTAGTGTGATATTTTGAGTTGGGGAAGCTGATATTTGCTTGGATTCACATGCTTAGACCATTTCTTGTTCATTTACCATGGATTTCTCACATAGTTTCCTGTTCATAAAGTTCTGTTCAACACTTTTCTGTTTTTAGGTCAGATTTTAGGTCAAATTAGGAAAACTATGTTTTTTTAGTTCTTGTTTGGGTCAATTCTAAGAAGTAGGTGTGCAGCTCACTTGAAAAACATTCCATCTTGTCATCCTTCCACAGCACAACTTGTACCATCTCATCTTTCATAGAATCCTTCACTCATTCACCACATTTCACTAAACTGTCCTAATTTATGTATTCCTTCACAAAGTCGCTTTCTTACCCTTTGAAACAATTCAACCATCTCCTTTATTCTTGATCTTTATCAACAGAGTCCTAGACCCTTCAACACCTTCATCCAACCTTCATTTCCTTTTTACCACCATTTGTCCACCTTCAAACCTCAAAAAATCACTTTCGGCCTCCTCCTGTAGAACTTCCTGTAGATCCCCTGCAACCTCCTGTAGAAGTTCATGCGAGCAATTTTTCGAAGTCCGATCGCAATGGAAATCTCAAGAAGGGCACTAGGGACTTCTTAGGACCCCTCCACACCTTCTTCATCATCTGCAAAAGCCAAATCCATTTTCCTATGCCACCAAACCACTGCACAGTCTCAGTTAGTCAAATCACAAGAATAATAAATCCACATAAAAATACTAAAAAATTGCAAAAAAATTATTTCTTTCCAGTTCTCTTTAGAAGTTGCTTGAATAAATGCAATTTACCTTTTCAATAATCAACGGAACCCATTCCAATAGTTTCCATCTCTTTTCTTGCACGATTAGGGTTTGCTAGGGTTTGTTAGGGTTTGAGTTCCATTTCAGTTACCATTCTCTTTCTGCAAGTAGAATAGCCCCCTTAGAATTAGTCTTTTTCCATCACAATAAAAGCTTCTTTTGAGAACTCATAGAAGTTGGCTTAAGCTCCTAGTGATCTTGTGCGAGCTGATCAAGTGACAGCCACAGTAAGAGCTAGTACTTGTGCATAAAACACCGTCACTTCCAAGTTTGTTACAAACTACCGGGTTGATAAAAGTAAAGGAGGGAACCCTAGGAGTTGCAGCATTATTGCTACAATACTGGAACTCACAAAAACCCGTGGTTCAGAAATATCTCAATGGAAGTAAAAGGAAAGGTCGTCACCATTGAATCAAACGAAGAGGAGGAGGACTTACAAGCTCTAATTGATCAAATAGAGGAGCAAGAAGATGTGGAGGAGGATGTCCCACCAATTCCTTCCACAATGAAGTTATCCACGTACATCCCTCTGTGGAAAGGGAAAGTTAGGGCACCCAGAGACTTGCAGGACATGAAGAGTGCGCTCCAGACCCCACTCTTGCTCGAAAAAATTACTTTTGAAGGTGATCTCCTAGGCTGGGTGCCTACCTTTAAATTCGAAGATTGGGACCTCCTAGATAGTGAGAAGTTTCCGCACCTAGAGATAGAGAGCTGGATGAAGAGAAATTTACAGGGGCTAGTAATCATGCTAGAGCCATGAAAATGGTTGCGCGGTGTGGAGAAGGTCGGGTTACTTCATCTACAATGGATACCCCACTTTCACCACATGCCCATCACCATTTTCGTCATCAGGAAGCTTCTATGCCTGGTGCATGATGAGTATCTATGGCCGAGAAGCCTATTCCAATCACGGCAGAGCTTATTCACCAAATCTCTTGACTTCCCTGTAAGGGAAAGGACCCCGCGATGATGGTGGGCAAAAGTAGCGATTTGGCTCTGGCAGAAGCCATGAAAGCCAAATACAAGCTGGAAAAGAGGAAGTGAGGATATGAAATTGCAAGTATCAAGGACAAAGGCCTGTGCATAGCCACCCAGCTCCTGGCTGGAAAATTAATGCGTAAGTTCTGTGCCGATGAAGTACCAGCATTGGTGCTTGTGCTGGCCAAATAGTGTGTGGAGGGGGTTTAGTTCAGCTGGGTTGCGTTCCTCTGTGAGGAATTTTTGGAAAATTGCAAGGAGGCCTAAGAGCAGGGTAAGACCTTCAACTACGCATGGTTGCTCTTATCCATCTTGTTGGTAGCAAGTGAACTATTAGAAGATATCCAGTTCCCAAATATTGACCAGGATCTACTTGAGGCCGCGAAGTATGCTTCGCTCTGGGCCACTAAGGACACGAAGTGGATTCGTGCAACCCAGGTTTTTGGGTTATCATGGAGGTCAGCCTCCAGACCTAGATCAATATAAGACCACAATTGTTTCCCACAGTGTATGCCATTCTGCAGAGCTTTGTAGAGTTTAAAGCGGATATGCACAACATTTATGTCCAGATATAGAAGGATCTCACAAAGGAATGGACAAAGCTCCCATTCATTACTACTGACAATGCCATCTTCACAGCATTGGAAACATGACCTCTAGAGTGGCACACCCTAGACTTAGAAGAATGGAAAGGGCCGCAACTCAAAAAAGGAAGAAGGACACCAAGCTGCACATTGCATAGCTGATCGAAAAAGGTGCCAGGAGAAAGCAATAGTAGAGGCAGCCACACAGCAGAAGCTCGCCGATGCAGCAACAGTGGCGTAGACAATAGAAAAAACAATAGCACCAATAGAAAAGGTCGAGGAGAGTCTTGACATGTCCACAGGGCAGGGGGCTGAGGACATAGACCTGGTCAAAGAGTGCGTGTACCCAAAAATGACCTCGCAATAGTTGAAACGATCGCGCTTCCCTAGGAAACCGGTCCCCAGAAAGAAGATTAAGGCATCAAAGAGGTTTATCGACCCAATCACGCTTATAGAAGGTGATATTTTTGACATTAGCAAACCGGTTCACGATGTCACTAAGGACGTGCTCCAAGAGGTGATGATGGAGGAAAACACTGTGTTGGGGGTGCCAAGAGTATAGTTAGAGGAACTGTAGGTCCAAACCCCACAAACAGGAACGATCGCCCCATATGTCGCAGCAGGTACATCAAAGGCATAACAGATGCTACACGCCGAAATGACCAACACTCTCATGTTCACCGATGGCATGTTAGTAGCAGCAAATGAAGTTGACCGAGTTGTAGTGCGCAAGATTAAGGGACTGTCTTAAAATTTGTTGCCCTTCTGTAAGAAAATCTGTACTAGTTACAGGATGGGGTCACAGCCGAGCTCTGCACCAGAGAAGGACGCATGCTATAAGTATTGAGTGAACAAAATATTAATATGGAACAACTCATCTGGTAGCATGATGAACTAGTTGTGCAGACTCAAGGACTAGAGCAGGCAGTAGATAATGCTTGTCGAAATGTCCTGGAATTGGCCATCCTGACAGATCTACCCGTAGAGGAGCAAATCCACAAATTATCCAGTGGATTCCATGAGGCAAAGGAGGAAGAAACAAGGGTACAACTGGACATCAACCTTTAGATTGCCAAGTTACGATTAAAGGCGCAACCCTCTATGCCCTCAAAAGTTAGGGAATAGTGTGCTCACGCTATTAAAAAAGGGATGGAAGAAATAGGACAAGCAGTACAGAACTGCACCACTTTGTTGGAAGAATCCTTCACGGTCCTCACTTCATGACAGGAGGACCCCAACATACAGTGCCTAGAAATGGAGGTGCGAGAGATTCAAGTACAATATGACAATGTGCATAGAATGGTCTAGAAAGTTGTCCTGACCCAACGGCTTGCAAAGCTACAGCAGGCAAAGGTGTTGAAAGAACAGGTGGATGTCGCGTAGCAGAAAGAGGTAGTCCTTAAAGCACGTGTCCAGCCTTGGATTGATGAGGCCTTCCTCATCACTGTACACATCGAAGGAAAGCTCACATAGATGAAGGCGATGCATGCCTTAAGACATGGATTTTACCTTGACAATGAGACTTCGACTGAAAGAGTGGAGAAAATCCAGCAGACTACAGAACAGTGTGATGTGGAACTCTACACAACGTAAGAACAGTTCACAAGGCTCCGTGCTAAGATTGTCACGCTAGCAGAGTGACTCGGGAGGAGACACAATGATTATGTTGGGGGCTTGTTGGGCATGGAATACCCCACAATAGGTTTTGAAGCTCAAAGCCCCAGTTTCGGTCAAAGCTGTTGTAAAACTCCTCGAATTGTAGGCGTGGAGTGATAAGTGTGCAATTGAGTCATAAGGTTGTCTGCCCTAAACATTATGTTGTAAACCAGTGTAAAGTTGACCTACCCATGGTCCGTGGACCATGGGATTGTATAAATAGAGTGAGGCTATAAGTTGTAAATATAGTTATGGATAGAGAGTGAAGCGAAGGAATGGTTCGAGCTTAGAGTAGAATTCTAAGTGTCTTGGGTTGTAGTAGTAGGAAGAGGCTCTGCAGCTGAGTGTGCAGACACCTAGTAGAGTCTGTAGCTGAGTGCATAGGGTAGAGTCAAGTCTATAATCGGGACAGAAAGCTAAGAAAGGGAAGTTAATTCCTAATTCTATGAAATTGTTGTGCATTATATTCTTTACGTTTAAATTAATTTATGTATCATGCACACTAATATGATTGCTGAATATGCTGTAATAACCATAAATCTTACACACACAAGTTAATTAATCAGTTAATTAGCAAGGATCTTGGGTATTATACGGGTTGCACCCAAGGAGGGCTACGTGGAAGCTGCACTGCAGGTCACAAAGGGGTCACAAGTGCGCGTAGTGATAGGTCAAACCGTGGACCTCCACAAGCCCCTTAGAGATCCCTAGGGTGCGAAACCTGGTTCTAGAACCCTCTCATACTACCTCAGGTGAGACCTCAATCCACACTCCATGGACTATTGCCGAAAGGGCCAGTATTACTAGGATTTTCTTCGCTAAATCACCTCTGAACCTAGGTTAGGCCCGTATAAGCCAACACTCATCTACCAGGATTTCTTCATATTCTTCCTTGTCTGCCTCCAGGTTAATGGCCTTCGCCTTCTCCTACAAGTTGTCCTTAGTCCTCTATGGGTTTCTTGGTGAGATGGGCACCAGTAGCATAGGCTTCTTTTGCTTATACTTCTTTGGTCTCGGTGGCTTGGGTTATTTAGGTACTTCGACTACCGCTTTGGCACCCTCTGGGGTAGCTTCTACTACCTCAAGTTCCTCGCATCTTCCTTAGCTATCACCATTTCTATTTCCATGGATTCTGCAGGTGTTGACATCATTCTATTTAGGAGGTCTTCTATCTCCTTCAACAATCTCTCAAATGCTAAACTTGCTCTCAAAGCCTTGAAATTCACACAGTCCATACATAACTGATAGCGCAACAACTGAATTTTAAAAATGGAAATTGTTTTTTGCCGGATAGCCACTTGTAATTTATATGGATTTTTTAATTCAAATCCGACTGTTCCCCTCACATTCGGCTCATTAATGATAGATTGGCGGTAGATTTTCAAGAATCTAACCCATAAATTTTTGCCTTAAATGCCTACCACCCACTCCATTTGGCCTCAATCCGACCATCAAATCATGAATAGTGAATTTAACAATCACTTTACGGCAGACCTACATGCTAATTCCACGAGTAGTGCAACTGCCTTCACATTGTTGCGGACATGTGACACTTCCCTGCTTCACGCAGTCTTGAAATTACGCAGCTCCCCAACATAGGCAGTGTAGTTTATCGTCTCACACATCCTTTCAACTACCTAGAGTGCTAAGATTGTGCTACTCTCCTTTAGTTAGATGGTCAGGCCACCTATGTATGGCTTCAATCGATTGCCAGTCACCTTTCCTGGGAAGGGATATCCATTCAACTTAACCAACTGGACCACGCCACAATCAGTAATCTCCTTAATAACATAGGGCCCTAGCCAATGCATTTAGAATTTCCCTAGAAATTTATCAAACTTACTATCATACAACAACACCAAGTCATTCACCTTAAAGGTGTGCAGCCTAATATTTCAATCATGCCATGCTTTTTCATGCTGCTTTTGGACCTGTTGATTAAATCCAACCAAAAATCTCTCTTCTTCAAGCTCATCCATCTATGTGAGCCTATCTTCTAGGGCTCCATGATATGTCATACTCGTGAGCACCACTATGCGTAGACTAGGCACAATTTACTCCATGGGCATCACCCCTTCAACCCTGTATACCAGCGTAAAGGGTGTATGTCCCGTTAACTTCTTGCACATCATCTGATAAGCCCATAATACTGCAGGTATGTGTAGGTCCCAATCACTTCGTTGAGCATTGGAAATATTGGTCAGCACGTTTTCAAGCACTTTGTTGAACGCCTCCACTATCCCATTAGCCCGTGGGTGATAAGGAGTACTCATCTAGTGATATACCTGAAATTCTTCTGTCAGTGCGCTAATCATTTCATTCAGAAATTGCGTACCCTTACCACTCATAAAACATCTTTGGACATCTGAATCACGTCAATACATGCTCAAATATGAATTTTGTAGTCGTTGTGCCTGTGCAATCCTTCACAGGTTGCGCCTCTGCCCATCATATCAAATACTACGTCACAGTGATGATATCACGCCCTTGTCTTCCCTTGTGGATGAATGGGTCCTACAAAATCTATTACCCACTTTTCAAAAGGTTGCAATGTCATTTGTGGATTCAAAGGCATTTCATCTCTCCATGATGGCTTTCTTGTTCGCTAACATACATCACACGTCTTCTAATGTGCTTTTGAATCCCGATGAAGGGTTGACCACCACAACCCTGCACGTAGAATCTTCTACGCGATTGCTATCCTTTCATAGTGTCCTCCCGCAGCGCCCCCATGAGCATTCGTGAGGATGCTGCTTCTCTCAAAATCCAGTACATATCTTTGCAATATCTCATCAATCCCCATTTTGTATAGATGCCTTGAAATGACAGAAAAGTCTACTGCGCACACCACTAATTCCTTCTTTTGCTAGACAGAGTATCCTTTCGATGTTGTTCCTATTGTTAGGAAGTGTATTATATCCTATAAATGTCCATCCACGATGCACACAACAAAAATCTATGTGTCAGGTAATCCTTCCTCCAAATTAGTGGATTCCTCCCCTGTCTCGATGCATGAGAGGTGGTCATGTCCCACATTCAATCATCCAGGCTTCACAACAACTTCAAAATTGTACTCTTGGAAAAATAAGAGCCATCTACAGATTCACCCCCCCAACATAGACTTATTGACCAGGTACTTCTGTGCGGAGTGATTTGTATACATTTTAAAATTGCCTCCTAGCAAGTAGTGCCAGTACTTCTCGAGCGCATACACCATGGCTAGGCCCTCGCATTCAGTGGTAGAATAGTTCTCTGCTTTGGATAACCTGTGGCTTGCTAACGCAATAGGATGGTCCAAGCCTTCACCTCCATCCTATGTTGGTACTGGCCCCGACGCTATACATGATGCATCGACATGTACATAAAATTCTTTCTTCCAGTCTGGGAAGACTAGAATAGATGCGGTAACCATCTTGTATTTTAATATATCCAAGCTTTTCTTACAGCCATCGTTCCAGAAGAACGTGACATCCTTCTTCAAAAAAATTTCCCTCGGCGCAGTGATCTGGGCAATGCCTTTGATAAAATTTCTATAATATCCCATATGTGCCAGAGTAGCATGCAATTATTTCACATTCCTCAGTGCTTCCATGTTTAGTATCACCACGATCTTCACGAGGTCTACCATCAGCCCTTATCTACAAACCAAATGCCCCAATAAGCTCCCAAAAGGAATGCAAAATGGACACTTCTTTAGATTTAGTGCGATCTGGTATCTTCGACAAGTATCCAACATCAGGAGCAAGCTTTCTAAGTGGTGCTTAACTTACCCAAATATAGTCCAGTAATTAAAATATACCTCTAGGAACTTATGAATAAAATCCTTAAATGATGCAACAACCACGCGCAAAAAGATTGCAGGTGCATTTTTCAATCAAACAACATTACGGTGTATTGAAAACAACCCCACTCAGTCGTGAAGGTTGTCTTGCTCCTATCCTTTAGTGTGATTTTGATTTGGTGGTACCCAAAGAACCCATCAGTGAAGGAATATGCTTCTTGACCACCTACATTGTCCACCACTTCATCCATGAATGGAGTCAAGAAAGGATCATGCACACATGCATTATTCAATTTTCTGAGATCCACATAAATCCTTATCTCATCCTTCTGCTTCTTCTCTTGCACCATCATTGGGCTTACCCATGGAATTCTTACACAAGCTCAATGATGTATGCTGCTAGCATCTTGTCTAGCTCTAGGTGGACCTTTTTGTTGTATTTTGGATTGAGGTGGTAAGGCCTCTGCGTAACTAGCTTCGCATCGGGCTTTAACATGATCCTCATCACTCCCAGATCTCTGATTATTCCTTTCAGATCTATAAACTTGGTTAGGAATAAGTCCTGGTATTCATGGAGTAATTTAGGGACCTTATCCACTATCATGTTGTCCTAGTAGTCTCCAATCTTCACGAATTTGGGTTTTTCCTCCATATCAATGTTCACTTGTTTTGTTTTCAATGGAGCAGTTATATTAGGGTTCTCAATCTGTAGTCCTTGAAACTTGCGGTGGCCTTCTGCTTCCGAAATGTTAATCTTCCATGGATCCTCATCACCATCATTAGTAGTTACATTATGCCATTCAAGCGCATGGCTTAGTTGAGTAACCCATTAAGGCTGAATTAGGTCTAAAGGATCTCGTGGTATCTTAAAGATGTTTGCTTTCACCTCTCGTAGTGCCTCATCAGTACTGTCAAACCTGTCCTCAAAACTAAATTTCATCATGAATCCTTCGCGTAGGATATCCCAGTCACCTATCCCATGGTAGAGCTTTGTTTCTATATACCAATTCACTGGGATAACATCCAGGGTATGATAGAACAGGTGCAACCACTCAGGTTGGGGCTTTTCTCCTTAAGCCTACATCCATTTGGCCAGATGCATGCGCGAATCATTCTGCCCATCACACTTATTTGTAAGTCACATCTTAGGCTTCCAAAATCGTGTTCTCATCATCCTCTTACATTCGCACCAATCATCAAAGCTTCCCTTATGCATACCCCCACCATCTTGAGGGCATAGCGCGCAGTGCCCAGTCCAAGTCCTTGAAGCACTTCTTTTCTAGTATCTCTCTTTCAAATGCATCCAAAACGATATCTACCTCATTCATTCCATCATAAGTAGGCATATTCCTTGCCTTTGATGACACACAATGCAGCGACTGAGTGATCATGTTGCAATTCAACGTAGTTACTTCGTGTAACCGATTCTCCTAGAATTCTATTTCTTCGGTGGAATCTGAAGTGCAGGAACTCTCGCGATCCCATGAAATCCATCTATTCATGGTGGGATTCACCCAGTCTTGGTTTTGCACTATTATCTTATAGATGTAGTATAGATCATCATCACTCTCATAATCGCGGACTGGTTCCATATAGCACGATCCTTCAGTAGGATCTAGGGGTATTATTACATGCAATGATTTCTTCTCAAAGGTCATCTTTCGATTCTTCCAATTGATTACCCCATTCATATCAATAGCCCAGTCAATTCCAAAGAGAAAAGGGTAAGGATTTCTATCATCCACTATCTCTATTACTTCAAAATCCACGTGTACTCGCTCCCTCAATGTCCACAGTCACCCCTTGCAGCCACCCCATGGGGATGATTTTTTGTTGATTTCCCATCCTTAGTTGAATCAGATACCATTGCAGCACAGGTCTCCCCATTTTCTCCCATGTCTATTTTGGTAGGACATTCGCATCTCAATGACTTAATCCATTTCGTATTCTCTGATTTGCAGGTGAGTCTCATTTCACACCTTGTCCTTGTCTTATGCTTACCGATCTTTTAGAATATGTGCGGTTCACTTGGCATGGTCCCAGTACATCTATTGATGAGTTCTTGTAATGCTTTCACAACATTACTATCATGCAGTAACTTCATATAGGTTTCCAGGAAAGTTGTGAGCATAGAACAATCCATCTCTAGCTCAGGCTTCTCCTTGCTTCTTGAGGTGGAGGCCTCAACAAAGCTCCTCTTAGCTTCCATGAAGGTTTCACGAGTGCAATCCAAATCAAACTTAGCCTCTTTCAACGGAGCTTTGCAAACCCATGTACTGTCTTCTGGATGTTTTTCCTTGTCATCCCCTGTTGTGATGCGACTCTTGAGCACTATATTTATGTTTGGATCTTCCTTGCGTGACTCAGACCTCATTATCTGAAGGTTTTGAGTTGGTGGATGTGGTAATGCTCCTTTTTCTCGTATCCTAGCTATCAGCATAGGACAATCTTCTATTTCATGATCAAACAATGTGCAATACTTGCACAACAGATGCATTGGATTAGTGCAATTGTGGGCATAGTTTCCTAGTCCTCTGCAATTATAGCAAATCAACTATACGCGACCTCTACCAAGTCATCCTTTTCCTCAGCCTCATACGCATCCCTGAAATCATGTTCGCACCATCCATGCATTTTGGTCAAGAGGCCACATTTCAGCCTGAACCCTATAGGCGGGAGTTCTATCCATCATCAATTCATAGCTCCTACAAGTACGCTCATCATGTCCTACTGACCTACACAAGTTGCAAAATTATTGTTGCGGTGCTTGTACATACTTTTGTATAAAGTGGTTGTTATCAGTGGCATGTTTTCTGAACTATCTGACAGATAGTGCACCATAATGTAGGCCCCACGCTAGGTCTTGCTTGAGCTTCTAGCCTTAAAGGCATCAGTCTTCCTCTTGTCATGTAATTTAAAAAGACCGAGCAATGGTCTTTGCCATGAACCTGACTCTTGCATTTCAAGCACCATACTTCCTCGAGTACCTTTGGTTTAACCATCCTATCTTGCTTTAAACATTACATCTCAAGGCACAGATTCTGCAGCTATGCGTGGATCTGTTGAACTCCTAGATGAGGATCTTGCAACAGAGTCTCATGTAGTCTCATGTAAATTTGCAAGGCCTTTACTTGAGTTATTATCTTCTTCTATGACAACGTGCTCCTTATGTGGGGTACTAGCGAAGCCAAAACCACTTGTGATGATCTCCATCTGTCAAATTCATATTGGCTTCACGGATTTGACACTTCAATCTTTGATCCGATTCCCAAGGTGTCTCTCCTAGTCACATCTCGATCTTGTTGAATCCCATAATCGACTGTGCCTTAGACTTAGGCCTGCTAAATTCCCTATTTATCATTGTTCGAATGTCTGATACTCCAGCATTCGGGTTATCATTAGAGTACTTAATATACCAGGTTAGTGCGCAATCTTACATAGCGCTAACCAGTGTCGCCTTCTTTATGTGATCATCCATAACACCTTGAGCTTCCCACATAGCCCTCACAACAAACTAGAATTAGTCTCGTTCCTCAATTCCCAAGCCTTTGAACAAAGGCAACCTCATTGTATTTACCATACTGAGCCGTGGTGGAGGTGGAGGTGGTGAGGGAGAAGTTGGAGGCAATGGTAGTGAAGTCGGAGGTGGTATTCATGGGAATACTTGTCTTATTAACTGAATAGTGCCTCACGGAGAAATATTTACTATTGCTTCTTCATCCCTTTGCGGAGGTGAAATCAAGGGGATATACTCTAGACCCTTACTTCCTTCGTTTCTGTAAATTTTTCTGCTTCGCATAGTCCTGAACATCAAGGTAGCTGCATAACCCGTTTTTCGCACAACAACATTTTAATCCAAGTATTCAAAGATTTTACGTACTTACCTCATGGTCCTTTGAGAAAGTGTTACTCTGCCTCACTATAGCTGACTGAGGTGTCGACCGCGAATTCAGTAAAAAATCCTCCTATGACACGATAGAGCCAATGATTGATAGCGCACATGATCTTATTCTTTAATGCTTCCAACCTTCACACTAGCTCTTATGTCCACACAATAGGACCGTCAAGTTTACACCTCCCTTGACTATCTATTGACTTCGCGATCCACTAGTATAGCTCATCTGGAAAGGAGGCGAAAAATATTTCATGGATCTCTATATACAGGTACCTGCCTAGCCACTGTTCTTTTGTTAGTTGCAGATTTTTGTTTTCTTGTGCCACGAACTCATGGATCCTTCTGTCTAACCAGCCTTCAATTTCTTTCTTAGTTAGATTCCAGTGATACGACATCACACATATCTTATGTAGATTCTGGTCCTGGAAATGGAACCATTTGGTGGCTTGAGGGGGCCTGACCCAAGTTCAACGTTAGTTAGCAAAACAAATCCCTACACTACTGGTCCTTTTGGCATCAGCCCGTGGAGCGCGGACTAAAGTCTCACCTGAAGCAGTATGGGGGGATGCTAGAACCAAGTTTCTGCACCCTTGAGATGGTTGTGATGTTGGTTTATTCTAGCTATACCTTCTTTCATTCATGTTGCTTGGCCCTCTGTTCCACCCTTCAATGCCTTCGCGAAAGGGTATAATCGACTTTTGAGCAACCCTAACCTAGGGCTGAGGTACTTTAGCACTGCTAGGGCAACAAAAAACAATATCTCCCAAACTAGGCTAAGTGTCTTACTTATGTTATTAACCAATCTTAGTTAGATTCGCATAAACAGGTGTTCTTACTTGTGTTCACTTAACTAACACATTTATATACATTTGTGTATCATATAAGCATTATAAGTGATATTCATACCCAACCTAACAAGATGCATAAATAGGAAATAAAGATGGATAAATTATAGAATACTTCTCCTTGTTGATAATTCTAGACAATTACAGACTTGACCTGCCCTGCACACTCAGTTATAGGGGTCTGCGCAATCAACTGCATCTAGTCTAGGCCTCTGCACACTCAGCTGCAAAGCCTCTACCTACGCTACAACTTAGAATTGTTGCTCTAAGTTATGACTCTTTTCTTTCTTCGATTTCTTGCTCTCAAACTATTTAGAGCTTAGCTCTATTTATACAATCCGATGGTCTGTGGACCATGGGAAGATCTTGTACAGCCGACATTACATTTCCAAAATAAGGGTGGACAACCCTATGAGTCTTTAACACCTACACACTCCGTGACCACAAAATGTTGAGTATTTACCCTTGGATTAAAAAATTTGACCAAAATATGGGCTTTAAGCCCCAAAACTACCCTTGGGGGATCCCACGCTCAATAGAAGGTGGTCACCCTTACACAACTTGTAAGAGAATTTAACCTTTTAGGGTTGATTGGAAGGTTACTCTATACTAGTTGCACATGTAGTAGTGCTTCCTTGGTTTCCCCTTACTTATTTTGCTTCTTCTTAAGATTCATTTTATTCTTCTTTGTGTCCACCTCATTACTAAATTGGAGGCCTTCACCAAATGAAGAGGAATAAGAGAAAGAAGACTGAACAATTGGAGAAGGAAAAGGGTCAACTTTAGGATCAAGTTGAGGCTGATATTGTTCAGGTGGAGGAGAAATTGCTTGAGAAGTAGTTTGGAATTTCGGAACCATAGTGGTAAAAAGCAAATGAAATAGAAAACCAATGGTAAATCCAAGAATGGGCAAAATTTCCATATAAGGTGCACCAATATTTCCAGAAGAAGGAAAAGGGTCAGGATTTCCATCAGAGGGGTGTCCTTGATTGGTAGACTCCAGAATTGTTTCCATTAGTCTCAACATAATATATACTAAGGATTTTTTCATGGGGAGGATGTTGTTTTGTGGTCAATTAATTTATTTTACAAATTAAATACAAAAGAAAATCAAAGTGGGTAAACTAGGCATAAAGGTTTACCAAACAACCATGAACTACAATATACACTTTTGTGAACCAAGGACTTAACGTACATGTAGGAAATCTCCCCAAAGCTTTTGTTCGGTGTATCATGGTTTACAAGGTGGCCGACTCGGTTACTTATGGTGGGTAGTAACCTATAGGGGAATTCCAAAATATACTCCACAGTATGTGGAAGTGCAATCCATTGTAGTGTTTTCTAATGCATAACTGTTTGATGAAAGCATTCTCATATACTTTACATGTGTGGTGCACTGTCCAATCTACCCAAAGGTACATGGAGAATGATCATATACACTCAATTATGTGGAACATAATTTCACCCCTGGGATACATCGCTAACAAACAATGACAAGTCCTACGTTTAATGAAGTCGGAACACATCTCTAGACTAGACCTCTAAATATTTGTGTTAATGTTACAAATGCTCGTTAGGTTTATTGAGGTGAATTTTAGAGTTGATCTTGAATTAGATTTCGATTTCAAGGCTCCAAACTCAATGTCACCTGAACACACCTATGATGCAACTAATATGACCAAAATAATTCTTTTCATTTTCCTTTTAATAACGAAAGGCCTAACTATGTAGGGAATGAAGAAATCCATAAACAATGCAACAAACAAGTGATGCAACAATCTATTTCCTCAAATTCACTATTCCAATCAAAATCAAAACCCTATATGCGATGCAAAGATATTTTTATTTTCTTTTCTTTTAATGTTTCAAATCAAAAGAAACATATGAATGCAACTTGATCATTGATGAAAAGAAACCACATATACTTTTAACTGTAATGTAAAAGTGCTTTCTCAAATTCAATAATCAATCTATCCATACAACCCAAATTTGAAAATAACAAATAAAGAGAGAAACAAAATCTTATAAAAAAGGTTATGTGATTCAGAGGTGATTAAAACTCGTACATTCAGAGGGGGATTTTTTTTGCCAAAATGAAAGCAAAAACACACAATTTCACACTAGGGAATTCCAATTTCACACCCTAGAGGCATGGAAAATTTTAGGGGCTAATGTTCACCCAGTGGGCTAATTTTCCATGATTTTTTCACAAAGAAGATTCGCCAATTTCCAATTTTATAAAAGATGATTCGCTCAAATTTTAGAATATAAAATTATTTTACCTTAAAAATAGTCAACATTATATAGAGACTATATATAAAATCACTATAAACTGTAATAATTTTACAAATATATCAATAAACATTTTATAGTTTTCATATCACATATTAGTGAGATTCACCAATGTTTTTAAAATGCAAGAAAATTTCCATCCTTAAAATTTTCCTTACCTAGAGGCAATGCATGATGCATAATATTTTTCTTTTCAATTCCACTTAATTTTCAGATGAAAACTAAGACATTCACCTAATCACTGATAAAAAACACTTTTTTAGAATGATGACTGAGACACCAATCCTTTCAAGCAATCCAAAGATCAAGTAATTAGTTTGGTAATGACCTAACGACTAGAAGAAAGTAAAACCAAAAAAAATTCTTATCAAAGGAACTCAAAATAAATGCAAAGAAAATGGAGGCTTCAAAGAGACCACACGACACTCAAAGACTCAAGGAAGAGCAAGTAGAAGAGGGTGGATTGGAGAGAAAATCAAGCCAAAAAAAAAAATTGTGCATGAACAAGGGCCAATGTAGGTGCAAAGGAGGCACCAGTGCTTTGCAATATAGACACGTAGAAGTCTCACTTGGAGGGCAATGCTCTATCTATAGACCAGACGGTGTGTTGGTCAAGGGATGCAAAGTTCTGACAGAAAAATTACAATTGAAACTCAATGAAGGGTCTTCCTAGGTATGTTCTTGATTGAATAAGACAATAAGGGTCTAATAATAGGTAATACAAGCACAATGAACAAATAAACCACCAAGGGAATACATCATTCCCCATTATGGTCACCAGTTTTTTATGTGGAATATACGACTATAGACAGAAGTGCCTTCCCTAGCCCTAGAGGAATGACCTAGAACAACATAAAGGAAAAGGAGCTAATGGTTTCCTTAAAGAAAATAGATAACTAGATGAATACTACCTTGAATCTATTGTATGCTTCTCTCCTTCCTTTGATTGAATGCTCCAATCCTAGTTCTGATCGTTATAATTAGAACCTGCACAATTAGGTAACACAAGCCAACAATCCGTGGAATCTATGTAGCACCATATAATCACTTCATTCAATAGATCAACATGGTATTGAAATATATGAAACCATAACATCATATATATGAAAACAAAGAAATATTTGCATTAATAGAAATGGAGTGAGTTACAACCAAAAATAGTTGTTGATCTTGTAGAAGAGCTCCTCCAAGTTGACTTGTCCTTTCCTTGTCACAAAGTGCACCGCTAATCACCCTAATTCATGGAAAGACATCTCTCACATAAAAATCATATGGGTAGAATCTTTCTCCCAAAAGCAATCCCTTGCCTATGAATGGCAGTGAATATATAGGGGAAGGAGGTAGTTCATGAATTCGTATCATTTTACCAATATGGGTCTGAGATCCACTCTTGATGGGAGGATGAGATCAAGGGATAAGGGATGAAAAAATAAAGATAGGATAGGATATGATTCAAGACCTTTAGCTAAGGTAAATGGTTACAATAGATCCTGGAAGCTTGTGGAAGAGGAAGCTTCAAGATTCATTGTCATTTTCCCAAATTTCTAGAATCAGTGCACCCCCAACGCTGGAAAACCTACTGGTGATTAGCGTAGGTGTAGACTAGGGAAACTTGAAAGTAAATGTTGGCTAGTAAGAGACCAGGATCTGTTGGTCCTTAAAATGATTAAAAAAAGGTGTTTTCAGGTAGAAACTCAGGAATTAGAATGAGTCATGGTTAGGGATTTGTGCAAGGATGATGAAAAGGAGGTTAGAGGATGTTGATTGATCCAGTCAAAGGCCTATTGACCAGATGTGAAAAATGGCCTATAACAACCTCCATTGAATGATCTGAGATAATCAATTTATTTCTTGTCTCATTCTCAACCAAAGATTTCCATTTCTTGAAAGTATCAAATACATTAGATTTATTTTGAATACAATAAATCCAGGTTTTCCTACTTTCATCATCAATAAAAGTAACATAATAGTAAGAGCCACCAAGAGATGATATCGGAGCAGGACCCCATACATTTGTATGAAAAATATCTAATTTTTCAACTCCGATAAATTTGAACCTCTTCTATTTTCCATAAACACAATTTTCATAGAAATCCAAATAAACATGCTTGAAACTTGGAAACAAATTTCTTGAGCAAAGAATCTACATCCCCTTCTCACCCATGTGCCCAAGCCTATGATTCCAGAGTGTCGTATCTACTCCATTGTAGGTTAAAGTATTAACATAATTAAAAATACTATCTCATAAATATAATGTACCAACCTTTTCTCCTTTTTCTATTACCAAGGATCCTTTAGTGACCTTCTAGGTTTTATCTATAAAAGTAGTTACACAACCTTCACCTCCCAAATTCCCTATTCAAATTAGATTTTTCCTCAGATCTGGAACATGCCTTACCTCCTTTAATAGCCATTGGTTTCCATTCATTTGATTTATAAAAACTACCCATTCCAACAATTTTACCGGGTTTATTATCACCCAAATGAGCCTGTCCAATATCTCCTTAAACATATTCATGAAATTATTTCCTATCAAGTGCCACATGTAATGAATCCCTTAAATCTACCATCTAGTCATCAAATTTTATAAAGAAAGAATTAAAATATTTTGGAACACATCGTGTGTCACATTTTCTTCATGATTGTTCTCTTGTTGTCCATCTCCTTCTTTTCCCTTTCGTTACTTACAATCTTTCTTCAGGTGTCCTTTCTTCCCACATCTCCAGCACACTATCCCTGATTTGGACTTCAATTTTCCTTTTCTTGACTTACTGTGATTTCCTAGGCTCCTTCCTCTTTCTATTTTTCTTCCCTTGGTATCTATAGTCAAAGAATTATCTGATGCCTCACCAGATATTTTCCATCGCATTTCCTCACTAAGGATGGCACTAACAACATCATCAAACTTTAAAGTACTAGGCCAAGACACAAAATTACTAATATCCATAACTAGGCCATTCTAAGTTTTTGGAAATGAGCACATAAATATCAGATCCCTAACTTCATCATCAAAATTTACCCCTACATAATTTAACTAACTGGTAACCACATTAAATTTCTTTAAATGATCAGCAAGAGATCCACCTTCTAACATATTCATATTAAATAAACACTTCATAAGAAATACCTTTTTGATGTCGAGGGTTTTTCATATAGTATGGCCGATGTTGTCATTAAACCTTTTGTTATGGTTTCCTTTCAATTTTTGAATGCCATCGACGATGCTAGACACAACCGTATTGTTCGTAGTGTCTTTCTGTCAATAATATCCGATTATGAAGCCATCATACTCATTGGCTTCTTTTCTTTTCCACTAAATGGTAGGTACAAATCTTTCTGATACAAATAATATTCCATTTTCATCTTCCACAACAAAAAGTTTTGGCCATTACATTTCTCAACCCTAATTGATGGTGCTGGAAATCCGTCAACCAAAGGGGTTTCCCCAATGTGAATTCCCCTTTAGACCTTGCATTTTTTGGAATAGGAGCCCTATCTGAGATATCGGCCCAACTATCATATATTTGTATAGGTTTTCATTGGCTACAAAGTTCAGCATAAGAGAGTTATGAAAAGGTAATCTCAAATCAACAAGTGAGTATGCCTGGTGAGTGTTCGGTTGTATGTGTGTTAATATTCTTCTACTATGGAGGGAAAGGAAAGTGAGCCTCTAGGAGAGAGGTAATAGTACCACCCTATTAGGGACACACATACAAAAAAAAAATTCGTCTAACATCCAACGAAACAGTCCACAGGGATGTGATGGTCATTGCAACCATTATCAATAAGAAGTATTTTTTTAACATCCAGTAGAATAGTCCATATGGATGTAATAGTTATAGCACCCATTACAAAACATTATCAATTAGATAAGAACTAAAATAAATGAAATATATCAACTAATTTAGTACAAGTGAAAGAAAACATGAATCATAAATATTCACAAAACAATCTTATAAATATTCAAAGTCCATTCATGAAAACGTGCCAACCATAAATCTTCAAGTATTAAGTAAAATTCATAAGACACATGAATACAACAAACACAACTAGCCCTAATAGCAGAGCATTGGAGCCACTCCTTTCTCCTCAAAATAACTAGCTTGTATCTCTAATGCCTTGCTGGAGGAGCCAAGGTCAACTGTCCTATGCATGAACAATCAGGGTGTATATATAACAAATAGGGTGTTCCTTCACGTCCCTTATGACTCTTGGAATACCCTCATGGAAATTTGACTTCTCATGACTTTTCGACTTCGTACATGACTCTTCACATTACATAGATGAATCTTGGACTTCCACTTCAAATTACATTTTCCAATATAGAATTACATAATCCACAAACGATGTGGCACATGATGACTTGTGACAAGACATGACATGACACTAATGACATGGACTACATGATGATGTGGTAGTTCCAAACTATCCTTCTTATTGTTTCATTCTTTTTGTCTTCAATAAGAGATGCATCCAATGCTTCATATTCATGAGCGATATGCTTTGTTCTTCATATCTACCCTCCATAGAGTTGTGAATCACATGGAGTCTTCATGTGGTCCTAATATTTGGTCTTCTATTTTAATCTAGTGTTCCTTCATCTTCTTGTATGATGATCATATTATCTCCCCACCTCCTTAGGTGTATTAAATCATGTCCTCATTCTCCATATCCTTTTCATCATGTTTCTCTAGCATGATAGAGTTCGTGCATATGTAATCCACTGATGACAAGAAAACATCAACCCAATAAACACCCTGTCTAAGATGTTGCATGATGATCCAGTGAATGAGCCAGAACCTAGTGGTGGGCCCAAGGAGAGTCTCAATGACTGCATAGTTGCACAACTCATGCAATTAAGTGTTAGACTTAAGCCTTGAGGTTGCACAATGCATAGTTTAGGCTTGGACTGAGCAAAAATATTGCACAGTTGGGGAGCTCAGGGAGCCAGGATGAGGTCTTGAACACTAATTTTTCCCATTACATAGTTCAAGAAGATATAGGAGCCCTGGTGATTATGAAATTGTGTATTTGAAGATTTTAGGGATGAGGCTTGAGCCTTGAGACTACACAATGCACAGTTTAGGGTGGATTGTGTAGGAAGATTGTGCAGTTTTGAGTCTCACTGAGTCAAGCTGTAAGGTCTTGCACTGTTTTTGTCAACTATGCAGTTATGGGAGGAAGAATAGACCTAGTGATTGCATAGTTACATAGTTCAAGAGCTTAGGTTCTTGTCTTGAGCTCAGAGATTGCACGGTACGTAGTTGGGGCCAAGCTGGAGGGTTGAATTGCACAATTTTGGAGGCCAACGCTTAAGATTGAGCATTGAAACTGTGCAGTGCATAGTCCTAGAAGGTAGGAACTATGCATTATGCCATGTCAAGAGGTAGGGTTGAATCTTGAAGTTTGGGATTGTGCAATGCATTATTCAGGAAGGCTGAATGAGGCTAAGTTGTTAGGAATTATCTGAAATTTGGCTAAGTGTGGAATCAGTGAAATTGATGTGAAGAGTGATAGGAATTGACTATGATCACACACTTAGAGTGCTTGACGATGCAACATAGATCATCCAAAACACATTAACAACATACTTCCTTCATTCTGACAACCTTTGCGACAAATTATGACAAGTGTGACACTCAAGATACACTTTGCAACCATGATGACAACACTTGTGTGACAGTGCTAAAAAATTTGGACATGAGTGTGTTGGAGGTTTACATAGTAATATTGACTAATTCTCACAAGGGGAATCTGTTATGAAACCAGCTCAAGAAAAGATATAAAAGATAGATCAATGCCTTAGAATTCAGCCTCTTCGAGGGGGCAACCTCCTTTATGTTTCATAAATTAACAATTATTGGATGATTCAAATGACAAAACCTCCTTTCTATATATAGGAGTCTAAGGAGTCACAATATAATCCAGCTGACCTAATAATAATAATATAATTCCACAAAAATAACAATAGAGGGATTCTATGGGGCACAGTAATAACAATATGGGGGTAATAGGGGCACAACAATATTAATAAGGGGTATAACTACAATAGTAATGGGACAATCACTAGTATTATAGGGACCCAACATGCCCCTCTCCTTCAAAAAAGTGTTGTCCTCAACGCTTGAGTAGTTCTGGATACTTCTGCATAAAATTCTCATCCTCCCATGTGGAATCTTCAGCGGATAAGTTCTTCCACTTGATAAGATACTCTGAAATTGAACGATTTCGTAGTTGTCGAGTTCTTATTTTTGTGACTGCTTCTGGTTCCAATATAATTTTTCCTTCCTCATCAAGTTCTGGAAATATTGTTTGAACTGGGAGCTTGTCGCCTATAACCTTCTTTAAACATGAAACATGGAAAACTGGGTGCAATCGAGAAGCTGCAGGAAGCTCCAATTTGTATGCCATAGTACCAATCTTTTGCAACACCTTGTACGGACCATAATACTTTGGTGATAATTCATTATCCTTCTTAGCTTGCTCGAGGGACATTTGCTTATATGGTTGTAGTCGTAGGAATACCCAATCACCTACATAAAAACTTCTTTCACTGCGATGTTGATCTGCATGTTGTTTCATTCTATTCTGTGCCAACACGAGGTTATCCTTTAAGAGTTGGAGGACTTGTTGTTGATGTTCGATGCGATGTTCCACTGCCTGAACCTTAGAATTTTCTCTTAAATATGATGTGATGGATGGTGGTTGATACCCATAAAGTGCCATAAATGGGGTCATCTTTGTTGTTGTATGGAAGGAAGTGTTATACCACCATTCAGCCAGAGGCAACCATTTGACCCATTGTGTCTATTTATCAGATACAAAGCAACGAAGATATCGTTCCAAACATTTGTTTACTATCTCAGTTTGCCCATCAGATTGAGGATGATAAGATGAGCTATGAGCTAACTGAGTACCAATACAAGAAAATAATTCTGTCCAAAAATTTCCAGTGAAAATGGGATCTCTATCACTTACAATAATCTTCAGGTTTCCATGTAGCTTTTGAATTGTTTCCATAAATGTAGTAGAAACTGTACTGGCTTTAAATGGATGTGATAATGCACAAAAGTGTGCATACTTGGTAAGTCTGTCAACTACCACCATGATGACACTCTTTCCCTTAGACTTGTGTAAACCTGTGATAAAATCCATTGAAACCTCCTCCCAACGTTGGCTTGGAATGGATAAAGGTTGTAATAGACCTGGTGTCTTAATTGTTTCCACTTTATTTTGTTGGCAAACCAAACATTCCGCCACAAAATTTTGAATATCTGATTTAAGGCCATCCCAAAAAAATTCCTTCTTAACCCTGTGGTAAGTTTTTAAAAATCCTGAGTTCCCTCCTAAGGGAGAAGTGTGCAATTCCATAAGAATCTTTTGTTTTAGCTGGGAATTCTTACAAAGGTATAAGCAATCTTTGTACCATAACGAATCATTTTTCCAGCTAAATATATCAGACGTACTGGAATCTTGTTGTAACCTTCGAATAAGTTCCCACACTTCATCATTCTTCCATTCCTCCCTTGCTTCTTTTATCCAATTTGGTTGGATAATAGAAATGGTGCACAACAATGCTTCCACATCCTCATCCTTTCTTGAGAGTGCATCTGCCACCACATTTTGCTTCCCTTTTTTGTAGATGATTTCAAAGTCATAAACCAACATCTTTGTGATCCACTTTTGTTGCTCTTCAGAGGATAATCTTTGTTCTAAAAAGTGTTTAAGGCTATCACGATCCGTTTTTACCTTGAAGTGTCTTCCCATTAGGTAGGGTCGCCATTTCTTAAGTGCATGGAGTATTGACGACATTTCCTTCTCATAAATAGCTTTGCTTAAAAACTTTCCCTTGATTGGACGACTTTCAAAAGCAATGGGTCTTTCATCTTGCATTAGAACAGCACCAATTCCATTTCCTAAATCATCACATTCCACAATAAAGGTTTTCGTGCAGTCCGGTGTAGCTAAGATCGGTGCTTGGCACATTACCTCTTTAAGATGTTCAAAGGCCTTTGTTGCTTCCGAAGTCCATGAAAATGCATCTTTCTTCAGTAATGTTGTTAGAGGTGCTGCTATTCTCCCATAATTCTTCACAAACTTGCGATAATACCCTATCAACTCGAGAAATCCTCGCAGATGCTTTATGGATGTGGGGATTTCCCATTCCTTAATGGATTTAATTTTGCTAGGGTCTACCTTAACTCCTTCATGAGATACAATATGACCCAAATATTCAACCTCCTGGACTCCAAAGAAACATTTGGATCTTTTTGCATATAATTGTTTCTCCTTCAATAGTTGTAGCACCCTCTCAACATGTTCAACATGATCCTTCCAAGACTTGTTGTAGATTAGTATATCATCAAAAAATAATAACACAAATTTTCTAAGGAATGGTTTGAAAATTGAATTCATCAAACCTTGAAATGTTGAAGGTGCATTGGTAAGGCCAAAAGACATGACCAAAAATTTATAATGACCCTCATGAGTTCTAAATGTTGTTTTCGGAATGTCTTCAATCTTCATTCTGATTTGATGATATCCTAAACGGAGATCCAACTTGGTGAAGTAAATTGATCCATGCAATTCATCCAGTAATTCATCAATGACAGGAATGGGGAACTTATCTTTAATAGTGAGCTTGTTGAGCTCCCTATAATCCAGACACATGCACCATGATCCATCCTTCTTGTGCACCAATACTACTGGAGCAGAGAAAGAACTTTGACTCGGTTGAATTATACCAGCCTCTACCATTTCTGCAACCATACGTTCAATTTCACTCTTTTGGACATAGGGATATCTGTACGGCCTAATGTTTGGAGGAACACTTCCTGGAATCAGATGAATAGCATGATCATGATCACGCATAGGTGGGAGACCTTTGGGAGTCTCAAATACCTTGGAATGGTTGTCCAGGACTTTTTGGAGATCTGGAGAAATAAATGATTCCGATGTGGAAACATCTAGCGAGCATAATTGTGCAATTACACCTCATTGCTCCTTTTTTAGAAGCTTTGTCATACCATTAGAGCTGATTATCTTTCCTGGTTTCCTTTCAATACCCCTTAATTCAACTTCCTTACCTTCCATAGAAAATTTCATGAAAAGTTCTTGAAAATTAAAGGATATTGTACCCAGGGATTGTAGCCATTAAACTCCTAGTACAACATCAACACCTCCCATTGGAATAGAAAGCATTGGGCTAGTCAATACATATTCTCCCATGGATAGCTTGATGTTATGGCACTTTCCAGAGCAATTTATTGTTCCTCCATTTGCAATCATCACTTGACACTCTGGTGCTAGATATAGGAAGCAATTCAATTCTTTTGCTACCTTACAATGAATAAAATTGTGGGTGCTTCCTGAATCAATCAAAACTATTACCTTTTTCTTCTTGATTTGTCCTTCTATCTTGATGGTTTGAGGAGTGGTAATTCCTGCCAATGCATTACAAGATATGGTCGGATTTATTTGTTCTTCATCTAGGCTCTATTCCTGGAGTATATCCTCTTCTTTTGACCTTTCTTGCTCCTTTTCTTCTTCTTCTTCACAATCTATGTGGAATAGTTTCTTCTCAGCACACTTATGACCTTTAGTGTATTTGCTATCACAACTGTAACAAAGCCCTTTTGCTCTTTTTTCTTCTAATTGTTGTGGTGTCAACCTTATAGGTTGTGGAAGACTAGGGGCAACAAGACTTACATCTTTATAGTTGTGAGTGGTATGCTTCTTGGTTGCCATAATTTTGCTTTCCATTTTTCTTGCTAACCTGAATGCCTTCTCTAATGAATCAGGTTCCCAAAGGCGAACATCATGTTGGATATTATCCTTTAAAGACCCTATGAACACATCAATCCTATGCTCCTCTGGAATATCTTTTACCCTTATGTTCAATTTTTGGAACTCCTCAATGTGCTCCATATTGAACCCTTTTGTTTGAGACTTATCAATTAGCTAAAAAAAGTGTTTCTTTTTGTATCCTCATAATGTGCTACCAATTCTTCTGTAAAAATTGCCCAAGTGATAAATTGTTTAGGAGAGAAAATCCATTGATACCATACAAACTGATTTGGTTCCAAATATAAAGTTGCCATACGTACCTTTTGTGTGCTTTGGACATTACTGAGATCGAAGAATTGCTCCATCTGTAATATCCATGTGGCAGGATCCTTGCCATAAAACTTCCTCATACCGATTTTTGGAATATGGTGAGTCTTCGATCCAACATTAGCATCTACGGAATCATGATTAACATTTTTTTTATTCTCATCATGAGTTTCCTTTAGTACCCTTTCGCCCTTAGTGCCCATTTCTTGCAGCAACTTATTCACATTTACCTTCAATTCGTCCATGTCTGTCTTCAAATCTATCTTCAAATCATCCATATTAGCTTCCACGTCAATCATCTTAGCTTCTACGCCTTTCTTTAAACAGTCCATCTTAGATTCTACACCTTTCTTTAAACCATCCATCTTAGATTCTGTTCCTTTTTGTGTAAGGGACAGTTGTTGCACTTGGTCTTGTAATTTTGATATATCATGTTGCATTTCTTCCTCTTCTTCATGAGTCATGCTAGAGCTTTCAGGTTCCTTACTAGGTGTTTGCATTTTCTTTCCTCGGGGCATCAGTTACCGATAATAATGCTCTATTATGCCCTTTGAATTCCTTCAAAATAAATTTTCAAACCAAGCTTAAGCAAAAATTTAATAAAATCTACACACCTTTTTTCACTTTGTAGGAGCTCGATATTGTCTTTGATGTACCTTTTTGCCTTCCAATCATCTAGTTCTAAATTTGTGACCTGTAGTAGCCCTCTATGTCCCCTTTCCAATGCCACAAGTCTGACCCAAATTGGATTTTCCAAGGAATATTTATACGAAATCTCCCACAGTGACTCGATTATAGACTAGTTCAGTAGAGTGAACTTGTATGACATGCCACGAGTCACTGTTTCGACCTTTGGATCTGAAAAATGCATACAAGAAGCTACATTCCTTCCTCTTTCTGTACCTTCTTACGAAATTTTAATCCGACCCTCGGAGAGAAAGTTATGACGATTTTCCCAAGGTCACCTGTTTGGAATGTAATTCAGGAGTCTGCAAAAAGACCAACTTCCTCAGATCATATCTCCGCAAATACAACGCGAAAAATTCTGAAATTAGGACCCAAGGTTCCGCACGATTTCTTCTCAAATGGGTTTTTTTTGCGACTTTTGAAACGTCACATAAAAAAAGTTATAGCAACAATTCCACGATGACCTATTTAGAGCAGCGAAACCCTAGAATCCAAAGCTCTGATACCAAATGTTATGAAACCAGCTCAAGAAAAGATAGAAAAGATAGATGAACGCCTTAGAATTCAGCCTCTTCGAGGGGGCAACCTCCTTACATTACATAAATGAACAATTCTTGGATGATTCAAATGACAAAACCTCCTTTCTATATATAGGAGTCTAAGGAGTCACAATATAATCCAGTCGACCTAACAATAATAATATAATTCCACAAAAGTAACAATAGAGGGATTCTATGGGGCACAGTAATAACAATATGGGGGTAATAGGGGCACAACAATATTAATAAGGTGTATAACTACAATAGTAATGGGGTAATCACTAGTACTATAGGGACCCAACAGAACCTCTTAAAACCACTAAACAAGCTTATGTACATTTTGCGACACTTAACATGCTAGATGATGACAAGTTCTCAAGTGTGAATGACACTTGCGATATGTGAATGGCAGTGAAGGAAATGCATGCTAGATAAAAGATAACATGAAAATGAAACTAATTAGAGTGAAAGAGAGAAAAAGTGACAAACTAGAACATGACAATGAAACTCATGAAAAAGAAGGTGCACAAAAGCAATAGTTTGAAAAACTAACCAAAATAGAATTACAAATGTAGCTAGAAGTGAGAAACTGCCAATGTCAATACGCTGACTTTCGACATGGATTGGACATCACACAAGCACAATATTGATGGATTGAGTTAGGCTTGTTCAAGCTTGCGTAAAATAATGCGCTCATGAACTTGTTGTGAACTGAGAATGTGTTAGAAAGTACCCTTGACACTTCCAATCCAAGAAGGGAGCTCAAAAGCATCAACTAACCAAGAAGAGGCTATGGATAGACCTATTTGAAGATCCATGGTAGGATAAAAAATTCGAGTGTAGGAAAAATTTTGGAGGGTGTTTGTCGTAGCGAAAAGACTTGGTGACACACTAGTAGAACTCCAACTTCTTTGCCTTGGTAAATCCTTTCATGCATGGTCTAGTTCTTCAGGAAGTATTTATTCGCCATTCAAATTACCATGGCTTCCCCACTTACCTTGTGCATAAACATAGTACATTTTATTCCTTTACTTAGTTTAACACAAACATAAGATCAATGATCACACAATGTTTTGAATCAGGATAGGGTAATGAAGTTTGCGATCTTTACATTTTCAGAGTATATTTTTTCATCTCTAGTGTTTCTCCACTATTATTAGGCTTGGAGAGTACCTCGACATAGTCGCGAGAGGAACATAAACGTTTCTTCACTGCTAGCAAGCTTGGACAGTTCCCCGACAGAGTTGTTTGCTTCACCTCTCTACACAGGAAGCCTTTCTCTTCTTTCGCCTTTTTTTTATGTAGTTAAATATGATGGTGCATAGGAACTTATTCATTTAATGGGTGGAATATGGATCCTAAATTATTGAGAGAAAAAGATGTTGTCCCTTCATAAAATCATATATAAGACCTCTGATATTGGTTTGCTTGCTTAGATTTTTCCCCTTGTCCTTCTCTATTTGGTTGGATTAACCTGAAATCATCAAAACATAAAAACCCGAGTGTAGGCATGATATTTCTAAAATAGACATGGAGATCATGGTTCAACACAAGAATTTATTAACACAAAGATAATATTTTATGTTGGAACATCATCAAACAAAATATGTAACCAAGACACGAAAGAGGGACAAAGAGTTAGCCAAATGTTGCAGTGTCACAAAACCCTTTTTATTTGGCTACATTATCTTTTGAGCTGAAATTATTATAATAGAAAATAAAAATACAACTCAACATGAAATAAAACCAAAAGACAAGCAAAAGGATGTTTAAACCAAAGCATTATGGAAGACAAAAGTGAGGAAACATAAGAAAGACTAAAGAGGATGAGTGCAGAATGAGTGCAAGAGAGTGGAAACTAGAATGCAGCTAGTCCTACTCCTAACACCTAGAAGGTCAGTGTCAAATATAATGAAATTTCCAATGAAGCCACTATATTTTTTCCCGACCTTCAATGAAAAATATATGATCAACTAAAATTTATATAAAATAATGTGCAAGAGAAAAGATGAGAGCTTGAAGAACTTGCACACCAAAAGGAAGTTATTTCCTATGGGAAAAGAGATGTGTCACAACCACTACTTTAATACAATTCACATTCTTATCGGTTGGAAAGAAACCATAAGAAAAAAAACATCGAAGACTTACTATGAATGTGTCTTTGTCTGCGTCATCCTGCCTAGCAAGCATGAGAAAAGGCCAAAACTTGTTATTTGTGATGGATCCTTCCAAGTAAGATTGCTCTAACCATTCATCGATTGGATCATGAAATTTGAAACAATCCTCTTGAAAACCTTGGAAACTTTGAAATAATGAATCTTCAATTAAATGTGTGAAACCAGGATGAGAATATCATGAGGGAAAATAGATCTGATGAGATTAAACAGACATGCCAAGACAATGAGGACCTGGCATCACCATCAGAAATGGTTAAATTTCCTCGATTTTTCGGGAAGTATATGAATGGTGGGATGTTGAATCATGAGGATCAAAGTATGTAAAACAACTGCCATTAGACATAATAGTGGGAAAGTGTTGAAAAGAATTCCAATTAATATCATCATTAGATGGACTATTTTTGGCACGAGATTATGGGTTAGAAAATAACAAAGATAAATTAGATTGAACATCTTCACAAATTCTTTGAATAATATAATCATATTCTTTGCATGACAAATGACACACTGCATTGACATCATAAACATCAAAAGAAGTGAAAAGGAATGTTAGTAGAACAAACATGTGACATAGATAAGAATATAGTGAATGAAGAAGAATTTGATTCACACAATAAGTCATGCATTCATTCACACTCAAGAGGATTATAGGTGCTATGAATACCAATATTTGTGATATGATATTTACAAGGAAAGCCAAGAGTTACTTATCGTGAAAAAAATCTGATATATATGATTCCTTCGGCCAAAGATAATGTTTGAGGCAATCAACTTCATAGTTCCATAAATCTAAGAGAGTAAACATTCCAAACCCTATTTTGACACAAGAGATTTGCATGAATATGAATCAAATGAAGAATATTCTAGAATCTGATCAGAAGTGAAATCTTCAAAACTTGGAAAATTAAATCCGAAATACCAAAAATATTTCAAAATGAAATTTACATCAAGTGAAACCATGAAAGAGAAGGATTGTGTGAGAGAAACCTGACTTGACAGAGTTCTGGGAGCTTACCAGAGTCACGAAATCCTAGCATAACCATCAACAAAAGTTGAGGTGCCTCAACATGATAACAAATCATGGAACCTTTAAACATTGTAAAATCACATTTTGAAGATTGAACCAGATTGTGCATGGTGTGAGGATAGTTTCTACCACTGGTTTTAAAAGGATGCCTTATCACTAGATGGAATCCATCCTTTCCATTGATTTGAACATATTTTTCAAATTTAGCAACTAGATTATTCAAGTTGAAAGATTCTTCTAATCACAAATCTTAAGATGTATGGATGAAGGAAATTTCATGAGCAAGATGATTTGAAGAGTTGGCTTCATGAAAAACAAGAGATGATAAGACATGGAAAGAGTAATTAATGATTTGATTGTTTTCATTTTCATCATGGATAATATCACAACCTTGTGCCAATTGAGAAGATAACTCGTTGGATGAATAACTCAAAGAGAATGGAGTATCTCCATTGCAAGTAGATGCATCACAAATAGTAGAGCACAAGGGATAGTGAGATGAAGAGGAAGTGTTGAAAAGAACATATTATTTGACCAAATAAGATTCTAGATATAAATTAAAATATTCATGACAAACATAAAGATCAGTTGGTGTGCTTCAGAGTTCACCATCAGATACATCAACAAAATCATCATCGTCATCATAATTATTGTTTCCCCAGACTACGGATCTAAAAAATTGATTTTGTTAGATTCAATACCAAGATTAAAAAAATTGATATCAGCCAAAAATGAGGAATCGCTGTCATCACATGGAGGATTTTGAAAAAAAATAAAGAATTGAAAGAATCCTCACCTTCTTGCTCCTCAACCTGTGTAATGTGACTACCTTGAACTTGATCAAAATTTGGACCATCGGCTTGAAAATCAAGAGTGAAAAAGTAGCCGGTGGAGCAGAATTATCAAGTCTATCATGGTACAAAGAGTCATGGCATGTACATGATAGAGGAAAATCGAAATCTAGATCATATTCATGACTAGAGTTATCAAGAGTTAAATCATCTTGCGGAATGGAGGAGTTAGTCTTCACCATAGGATTCATGATACATTCTATGATTTCCTACAATGAATCTGAATCATTAAAAGAAGAAGGAGGATGAGAATATGGATTAGGAATTTGGTGTGCATATTTCCTAACTTTATTATCATCATGAGGATGCACCCTCATCAAGAATGGGAAAGGAGGAGGACAAAGAATAAAATAAGTACTAGGTTCCTCCTGTGAAATTCAAGGTGTCCCATGATCTACACGATTTCGGGAAGTAGAAACATCAATAGGTTCAGGTTCACTGTGAAAAGAGATGTGAACCAAGTTCTCAAACATTTTCTTAAACAAATCCAAATCCATTTCTTCTTCAACAAATTGATAACAAAGGTGAAGGAATCATTCAGAGAAATCCTCAACTAATTCATTAGGTTCCATTCTTATCTAATTGATTCTTTTAAGAACATCTCAGTAATCATACCTATTGAAGGCTTGATAAATCTCCTTGAGGAAATGCTTATAAGAATGGATGGAAGTAGATGGTAAAGTATGACACCATCGATTATCATGAACTTCAAGGGTGAGGAAGAAAGACACACAAGTAAAATATTCGTCATTGATTTTGTAATGTTCACAAAATTTAACAAAATTATAAATGTGCTCAATTATGGATGTTCCATCCTCATCATTAAACTTTAATTGAGACAACTGATAAAGAGGCTCATCAGGGATTTGTAGTTTACCAAGGGATACATTGGAAAAACACCCCAAGGGTATGATTTGAGGATGATACATTTGTGATAAGAGGTTCAAAATAGACTCAATATGGATGACTTCTCATATGGACCTCCTTCTAGTCCCATTTTCTTAACGGTGTTGGAAATGCATCAACCTAGGGGGTCTCCCTGTAGTCAATTCCCAATTAGAACTCACACCATTTGGAATAGGAGCCCCATCCGAGATATCACCTCGGTTGCCATATATTATTATAGGTTTTCCTTTGCTACATGTTTAGCACAATAGAGTTATACATAGGTAATCTTGGATTAGCAAGTGAGTATTCATTGTGAGTCTTCGGTTGTGTGTGTGTCAATATACTTCTACTGCAAAGGGAAAGGAAAGTGAGCCTTTAGAATAGAAGTTATAGTACCACCCTCTAGAGGCACACACACATAGAAAATATCCATCTAATATCTAGAGGAATAGTCCACAAAGATGTGATGGTCATTTCAACCATTATAAACAAGAAGGATTTGACTATCATCCATCAGAATAGTCCACAAGGATGTGACATTTATAGCAACCATTACAACACATTCTCAATTAGATAAGCATTAAAATAAAGAAAATAGTTTAACTACTTTAGTACAGGTGAAAGCAAACATGAATCATAAATATTCACAAAAAATCTTACAAATATTCAAAATTCATGCATGAAAACGTGATGGCCATTAGGCTTAAAGTATTAATTAAAAGTCACAAGGCACATATAAAAAATGAACACCACTAGCCCCAATAGTGGAGCATTGGAGCCACTCCTTGCTCCCGAAAAAACTAGCTTGTCTCTCTAATGCCTTGCGGGAGGAGCCGAGGTGAAAATTCGTTTGCATGAAAAATGAGGGTGTATATATAACAAATGCGGTGATCCTTCACCTCCCTTATGAATCTTGGACTACCTTATGACCATTTGGCTTCTCATGAACTTTAAACTTCCTACATGACTCTTCACATTACATAGATGACCCTTGTACTTCCACTTCACATTAAATTTTTTGATATAGAATTACATAATCCATAAATGATGTGGTACATGATGACTCATGATAGGACATGACATGACATTGATGACATGGAATTCATGATGATGTGGCAGCGTGAAGATGTCCTTCTTGTATTTTCGTTCTTTCTATCATCAATAATAGATGTATCCAATACTTCATTTTCATGATAGATATGATTTTTTGTTCATATATATCCTCCAAAGGGTTGTGAATCAAATGGAGTCTTCACGTGGTCTTGATATTTAGTCTTTTGTTTTTATTCGATGTTCCTTCATCTTCTTGTCTAATGATCATCTTATCTCCTTAGATCCTTAGGTGTCTTATATCATGTCCTTCTTCTCCATATCCTTCTTCATCATCTTAACATAGGTTGATAGAGTTATTGCATTTGCAATCCACTCATGACAAGATGACATCAGTATGATAAACCCCAATCTAAGATGTTGCATGATGATCCATTGACTGAGATGGAACCGGGTGGTAGGCTAAGGGAGAGGCTCAGTGACTACATAGTTGTATAGCTCAAGAAGTCAAGGGTGAGGCTTGAGCCTTGAGACTACACAATTTGCAGTTCATGCTTGTATTGAGCAAAAATATTACGCAAATGGGGAGCTCAGGTAGCTATGCTGAGGACCTAAATACTGATTTTTCCCATTGATCAGTTCTAGAAGATAGAGGAGCCTAGGTGATTACGTAATTGTGCAGTTGAAGAGATCAGGGTTGAGGCTTGAGCCTTTATATTGTGTAATGCACAGTTTAGGTTGGACTATTTAGGAAGATTGCATGATTTTCAGGCTGAGTGAGTTAGGCTATAGGGCCTTGCACTGTTTCTATCAACTACGTAGTTCTAAGACATAGAGAAGACCTTGTGATTGTGTAGTTTCACAGTTCAAGAGATCAAGATTTGGGCTTGAGCTCAGATATTGCACATTGTACATTTGGGGCCAGGCTGGAGGGCTGAATTGTGCTATTTTGGAGACCAAGTCTTGGTATTAAGCATTGGTAGTGCATAGTCCTAGAAGGAAGGAACTCTGAATTATGCAGTGTCAAGAGACATGGTTGTAGGTTGAAGGGTGGGACTACACAATGCGCAGTTGAGGAAGGCCGGATAAGGCTAAGTTGCTTGGAATTTTATGGAATTTGGGTAAGTGTGGGTGTTGAGCACCAATATTGCATCAAGAATGCTGTGAGTCTTGGGCTACCAGCTTTATTTTATCAACCTGGGTTTCATACAAACTTGGAGGTGACAGTTCTGAATACACAAGTAAAAGTGATGGTTCTGCCTTTTGTCATTGTTTAGCTGGGGAGAGACCACTAGGGTTTTCAAGATAGACTTCTATGGATTTATAATAAGCTTGGTTCCTTGATGAAATAAATAGAAATCTACTCTAAGAGAGAGCTGATCTACTATAATAATGAAAAAGACTGAAATTCAATGGTAAGGCACACCATTCCCTAATTAACTACTAAGAGCTATGCTTTGTAATAATGCTAAATTAACATGAACAAAATGCTATTTTCCTAAGCATGGAAGTTAAAAATATCAAACATCACTGTTATGCATGTAAAGGACTGTATTAAATCTATTTTGTCTTTTTATGTGTTTCATGAAAAATTAAGTGTGCAAGCTAATCTCTTTTGGTGATGTGGCATGTGGCTTAGGGATGTTGGTGGATGGTTGGAAGGTTTAGGAGATGTTTGGAAGGTTTGGGAGACCCTTGGGTGACCTTGGGTAGCGTCCTAGAGGTTTTCCCTCAATTCGGCCTCAAAACAGGCCACTACAGGAAAACCTACAGGATGTACTAGAAACCTACAAGATTCCCTCCATTTCTACAAGATACAACTGAGAGAAAAATGATGGGTGTTGGAGGTGATGGAAGGCTTAGGGAAGGTGGTTGATGGGCGGAATGGAGTGAGAAAAGGCCTAGGATCACTTAGAACCCAAAACAAAGTTTAGGAGATGGTTGGATTCACTCAACATGCTTGAGGGAATTTCTATGTAAAATGATGAAATTGGTGAATGTCTTAATGAAAACAAGGAATGCCTATGGGTGGATGAAGTTGGAAGGTTGTTGCTTTCTAAGAGATCTCTTTCTACTTCTAAAGCACCTTCTCTGCATCAAACATGTGTAATTACCAAAACGTCAGGTAAACAAGAAGAATTCTCATGAGCTAGAAAAGTAGAATTTAATGAACTAACTCTCTACCTTATGCATGAGGAAATTGCTAAATAAAATGGAATCATGGATGAGATCTACTGCAAGAATGAAGATAGAAGAGATGGAAATGAAATCATACACTTGCAAAAATTGATCAAATGTTGGTTCTTGTACAGTAAACCCTAAATCTTATGAAAGAAATGGATATCTGTATTTTTGGCGCCGCATAAGGGTCTTTTCCTCAGGTCATAATCCCAGAACGAAGAATTGAGGCCAGGACACCTACTAGAAGCTTTTTGGTGCTTCTTTTATCACATCTAACCTGCTACTAAAGTAAGGCACAAATGGAAGAAAACTAATAAGCAATTAATCAAATCTACACTACTTGCAATGAAGTACTTAAAAAGACAATTTAACCATGTATCTATGAAACTAAGATAAGCATACAGATATAAGAAGAGGAGCCTTTGCTTCTAGGGTTGGGCCCTAACCCAAGAGCTTTAGCCCTCTAAGTTATCTCAGTACTGGATCAAGAAAAATCACATTCTTATTACCAAAACAGAAAATTACATTAAAGTCTTCCACAAGTTTGGAGCTCGAAAATAACTAGAGTTTTTACAACAAAAATTAGAATCATAGTGAGGCTCTAGGCCTCTCTACTTATACAACTAAAGTCCCCAATAACTTCCTTAAATCTAGGGAGGCTTGGCTCCAAAACTGGATATGAACTGACTCTTTGTCTATCACTTGCTCGACTGCCTTCTGATCCTCATGACTTGGCTTCTTGCACTCCGTGCTGGTCAGATTAATGGAGGAATATTTGAATGGGGGAGGATTAAATGAGGAGGATTTACTTCCTACAATATCTCTCCCTTGTCCCATTCAAGTTTCAAACCTTAGTCTTGCCAAAATTTCTTGATTTTCTCTTCCAAACCCGCATTCAATGCATATTAGTTCACTAGGCATAATATCTCACTTTAACTCATCTCATTAAACAAAATATAATCAAAACATGTAACAAGTTGTGAGAAGAGTAGGTTTGACTAAGCTAGGAGGTGAGTTAATACCCATATAATTACCCCATGATGAGGCTCATCATCACCCCCTACTGAAAGTGTTACTCATCCTCTGAGCAACTCAATCAATATCCAAGTCTTTCATAGCTCTAGTGGCCTCCCTGACATCCTATGCCTCTATTATGGTTTCCTCTTCTTGTGCATAGAAATATGCCTTCTTTTCTACCTCCTCCCACTGCCTCCTTTCTTCTTTTTCATTCCTTCCTTCTAGCATCCCTAAAAGCAGTGGTGGATTGAGTCTCAAGCCAATCCAATTGACTTTGGGCCTTTGAATAGATTGCTTGTACATGGGTGTCTTGTTTAGTGCTTCTCTCATTCTTTGAGGAGAGTAGTACTCTCTTATCTTTAAACTGTATGGAAATGTGTTCCATCTCCTTAGGAAAGCTTTCATGTTGTCATCTCCTAACAACCTGAACATGTCCTCAAAATGTGTAATTGCTTGCTCTTGGGAAGCAAGATACCTGGGTGCAAGCTAAGGATCATTTGCAATTAAACTATGTATAATGATGAGGGACATTGGATTGGAGTGATCAGCTCTGATCATAAGAGGCTATGTTTTTTCTCTTGCCAATAAATTATTCATTTCTGTAGCCTTTGCTTCCTCATGGTTCATCCATGCTGCCAAAACCATTAACTGTAAATCTCCTAGATTTTCATTAGGGTCCCATACATTCATGTCTGTTAAGGCCATGTTGTGAAAATAAAACTCAGATATACTGGCTCTATATTCCAATGTATTTAGATCACAAAGATCAATGAACTTTCTATAATCTTGAAATATCATAGTGCTTCTCTGTGCTAGGGTCTTGATTTGGAACTGCAACCACTATTTCTTAAGGTATAGGGCATAGGATCTAGCTGGCATCTTGCACTAGATTTCTTCCAAAGAGAGACTGGCCATGGATGCCAATTTATTCTCTCTTTCTTGCAGTTGTCCTTTCAACCATCATTTTCTGTCTCTAATTGATTTTTCATTATGGCCTCTCTGTCACTCAAGTTACTTAATTCTCTACCCATCTCCTTTAGCTTCTCCATGTGAGCAATGTCCTCCACCCCCTTGGACTTGGAAATTTGCATCCATCTATGAGTTCTGGATCTCTCCTTCTCAAGCTCAAAGACTAATGCAATAAAAACTATTTGTGCAATGACCCTGCCCCCTTCAATAAATATGTAGTAGGAGTCAAGGTTAGGTTGGGGGCTAGGTTCCCTTAGCTTTGGGTCCTCTCATTTAGTTTCTTGCTATAGGATTCCCTCCTTATCCAATTTTTGATTCTCTTGTAGGACTACTTATGCTTCCTATAGGTCCTATTGTGTATCCTATAGGATTTATTTTCCTTTGGATGAGGTGGATCTAGTTACAGGCCTTCTCACATAGGTGATAGGAAACTTAGGGGTGGTTTGTTTTAAGGAACCTCTTTCTTGAGCTTTCATAGGAGGATGCATTTTCTCCTACTGTTTAGGTGAGTCCTCAATTATAATGGGAAATTTTGTTGGACTTTGGGGTTTCCCCTACCTTATCCTTGTGCTTTTCCTTGTTCTGAAATATAAGGGGCTCTGCCTTTGTCATTTGCCTTTTTGTTTGATAAGGGTGCTAAGAGGAGTGAGGGAAGTTGTTACTTCTCTCTCATTGGGTTCTAGAGACACCCTAGGTGACTCCTCGTTGTATTCTACCCCCTTTTTCCCATTTCCATTTTCTCCTATGTTTGTCCCTTATCCTTCTCCTTATAGATCCTCATCTTGTTTATTAGTTTCTTCTTTGTCATCTTCTTTTGTTCCTTCATCCTCCTCCTTCTCTTCTTCCTCTTCTTCTTACTCATCTCTCTCCTCATCTATCTCATCTTCATCCTTCTCACTAGAGTAGGGCTAACATCATATGCGAGGGCTTTGATATCCTTCTCCGTCTGCATGTCTTTGAAAATTGACCATTGGATAGGAATTTTGAGGTTGTGGAGGGCGTCTTCAATAATGATTCTAATTAATCCATGGTGAGCTAAATTCTAGGGGTTTCCCTCCTGCACCTTTGTGGTTGTGTCTATTATTAACCGGAGAAGGAAGTATGGTATACTGAGCCTGTGGTGAGGAGGCGTTTCCGAACCTCAATTCTTCAAGAAGCCTAAAGTGATATCCATAAACCACACTATACCTACCCCCACATGATATGTATTTTATAAGGTGGTAGCTCACCTCATTCTAGGGATATGGCAGGCTTGTTCTCCTTACTCCATTCTTATCCTCAATGTGATCCTCACCCTCTAAAAGGAATTTATTCTTGGCAGTCTGGTTGTCTCCATTGTCTTCCTTTGTCAAAGGCAATCCTACAGGAAGTGTGGTAATTCTTCTTATGAGCTTAGGGGTGAGCTCTATCGAGAGGCCTCTCACCACAATAGTGGCATGGACTCTAGTCAGTGGAATGAGGGAGAGAGAAAAATCTCAAGCCGCTTCATCATCATATAGTCTTAATTTTTCAAAATACCCCATCCAATTATGCATTGCGAAGATATCTAACACCTTAGGGTGTGTTGAAGGCCCGGAAATCGGGTCGACAATAAGGGGGATACCCACCCGGTCTGGACCTTGGTTGGCAGCTCCTTATCCATTTGGTATAACAGGTCCGATTGGGGATAATGGGACCAGTTTCCCAATCTAAGGGGTGTGTGTGTGTGTGTAGAGTTGAATGATGCTGATCTAGGAGTGTTCTAAGCTAATTTAATTCAAACTTCTAAGCTAACTCTATGTTATTGTAATCTAATAAAGGAAAAACAACACATGTAATCTACACTAACCCGGGTGTATTTCTTCTATTATGCGATCTAAAAAGATTTCAAACAATAACTGGTAATAAAGATCATTCAGCTATCATAAGAATATAAATCAATTAAGATAAACCATTCTGCATAAAAAGTTAGGCAAAACAGTTGTGAACAACATATCGCATAATGAGTTATTCATATATCAAGCACGAATAAATGACTCCACCGTACAGAAGTGCCAAATGGTAACCCACACATTCATGCATTAACGTATAAACAACTGAAACTGCATATCACTTTAAGAATATGAACAGAAACAGGTCAAGAGATAAAAGTACCATTTATGACTGGTTCCACTCATAAGCTTTAAGCAATAACGATTTATCTCTACTTGTTCTAACATCCACTAAGAGTACAAAAGTGCAACATAAGTAGCAGACATTAAATCCAAACATTGATAAATCTCGATCCATCCATTCACCAAAAACCCCCTCCGAGGGTGCAAAAGTGCATGTTCCGAGGACAAGTTTTTTGACAAATTTCCGGACCCTTCTCTAAATGCCTGAGAAGGGTTTAAATACTGCTAACTAATTAATCTTAATTACATAAATTTAGGACACAGTTTCAAATGATCGCCCTTCTACTAAAGCAAATTTATTTCTAAAAATTAAATCTAATTTCTAACCGTTTTTGTATTTGCTCCTTAGTGCTGTAAGAAATGAAACATTCGCCTAGGAAGAGTCGGCTGGTTGTCTTCTTCTTTTGTTTGAGCTATGAAAATAGAAACAACAAGAGCTGGCACCGCTTTTCTGACAAACTAGAAGATATTTTCCTCTGACTCGGTGTATCCGCTGCATGTATTCTTGGTAATAACCCAAATTTCTCTCAAACTGATTGTGTTGTTGCTATTTCACTTTCCGGCCTTGCGAATGACTGAATAAATTAGGGACTTTGCTCTCTGGACAATATTCTGAATTGAAAACTACTTCCGTTCTTTGTTCCAGGCTTTTCTGGAGAGCTTTCCCTCTTTAGCGTTTTTCTTTTTGCTTTACCCAGTCTAAGCTTCAGGATCTTTTGTAAACATGCTGCTTTTGTGCGCCTTTGACTCTGAGTCTTGGATAGTCTATTTCCATCAGTCTCTGTTGAGTGATACTCTGGAATCCGCGGTCCTGCTGCATGCGGCATCCGTTTGCAAAGGCATTTCTTCTCTGTTCTCCTTAGATGTTTCCTGCATATTGATTTATATTAGCTGCTGTCTTGTAGTTTACGCAAAGAAAAAGAGTAACGATGAAAAGATTGACATGAAAGCTTTAAGCTCTAATGAATGCATAATCATGACACTCATAATGAACTGACTCTTCGAAAAACACAATACAATCCTTCTCGGATACTTTGGTGTACAATCATTAAATTCTTTTTAGGTGCGCACTCAATTTGGTCTGCAGACAGCTTTCCTTGAACGTTGTGCCGAGGAACCTTTGCGATGAGTGATTTCTGTGACTCGCACCACAGTGTCGAGGATTGCATCGTTTAATATGTATCATCGCAGGAACTGGTGATCACATTCATCGCAGATTGCAAATTGCAGATCGCAGTATTGCAGTATCGCAGATCGCAGTTTCATAATCATCGTGTGTTGTTTTTGTGATGTTGCAATATGCGATGTCGCATGTCGGTCGTCGGCGATTCCTTAAGTTTTTCATTTAAGAGCGCTTCACAATATAAGCGATGCGATGAATTTCGCGTCGCTTCTTCGCAGTTTATTATGCCCATAGGAAAATGTCTCACTCTCTCTTCGCGATGTGATATAGCTTTTAGGGAGTTTAAAATACAAAATTTTTGATAAAATGTTTTTTGGATTTTCGTTAAGGGTCCCCATTTGCTTTGTGTTATTGCTAATACCAATCAAAGAGGGGGGTTGTTGGTGACCACAACAATGGCGATTCACTGTGAAGAACCAGTTATCTCTGTTTTTCTATTGAACTTCAACTTCCGAAGCAGAAAAATTTTCATATATCTAAATTTTGTTATGGACAGATAGAGTATATTATGCATTATCCTAACATTGATACTTCGTCTCAACTTTTTCAAATTCCAATCGTTTGTTTCCTCAGGCTTAATTCTTGTATTCACACCAGACACTACTTGGTCTTTTAAAGATAAAATAAGGTCTTCTCTGCGCGCTGGCCTTTTAAAATATTCTCATTCGTCGTAGGTAGAGCCTCTGCTGCCCGCAAGCGTCCATAGCCTCGACAAGGTTACCTGTTTATCCAGCAATGATCCTTTATCCTGCTTGAGGTTATTTACAACATTTTCATAGGAAAACCCTTTTTGACACTTTTTCCTTTTTTTTATTCTCTAAAGAACAATGTCTTGGTTTGGTGGCCAAATTATGACACAGTCATTCACTTGATTTACACTTTTGCTGAACAAGTTGGCTCGTGATGAGACCCCTTGTCTTTTGATTGCAAAAATATTGAGTCGTTGCCCTGTTTTGGTAGACAGTATTGGCAAAGTTAGCAAGTTATAATATCTGTGATCATGATAAGCCGGCTCGTGATGAGACCTCTTATTCTTTGAGATATAGTGTTTTCCAGGATTGTTCTTCTGAACGTTGCGATTTCCTTTAGCAGGGAGGAAGTCATTGTCTTTCCTTAAGAAAGCTCTGGACGACAATAATAGAGTTTGAAAGCAGCAGCCTTACAGAGAATATTTATTTTATTATTGATACCTTTCATTGTGCTGATATAAAACAATTTTTGACCAAAAGGTTGCTTTCATCAAATTTTTTGAAGTTGAAACTAGCATCAATGTTTAGGCTAAAGTTAACTCTACCTGTCAATAATAAAAATCAGATCTTTCGAAAATTTTTGCTACTTGTACAAGCGAAAAGCTCAAAATCTGATAAAGAATTGGTGTTCTTTTCATGAACCCTTTTAGTGACCATATACAACCGGTTTTATTCATAAGAAAGAGAAAACAAATAAAAACTAAAACTATCCTACAAAAATAGAAGAGTAATGTTCTATGGAAAATATTTTTTAAGAATTTGTCCATTAACAGGCAAAGAATCTATTCTACCTGTTAAATCCTGCAACACAAACGTCGATGGGCCTATGACTTGTACAATCTGAAAAGGACCAAGCCACAGTTTCTGAAATTTCGTATGTTTGCCCTTTTCTTCATGAGCCTTATCCCATTTCAAAACTAAATCTCCCATCTGAAAAAAATTTCTGGTCATTATGCTTGAGTCAAAAGAGGATTTTATCAGCGCTTGGTGATGAGCATGGGTTTTCTTAGCTTGTTCTCGTCGTTCTTCTAATTTAATTATTTCCATTTGCCTTAGTTGTATGGAGGAGGTGGGTACCTCATCGATGTGTTGTACTAAAGATAAAGAGGGAATGACTAAGTGAGTTGGAAGAACCACTTCTTTCCCATAAACTAAATTAAAGCGAGAAGTGCCGATTGAAGCTTTCTTCGTTATTCTATCTGCCCATAAAGCATTTACCAACGCTTTGTGCCAATTCTTTTGGTTTTGGTCGACTGTTCTTTTAATAATCCTAATCAGGTTTTTGTTTGTTGATTCAGCCAATCCATTACCTTGCGGATAGTAGTTGGCCGAATATTTTAGTTTAAACCCTCTTTTAAGTGCAAGCTCAGTCATTGTATTTCCAGAAAAGTATGAAGCATTATCAAATATTAAGGCCGTTGGCAATCCAAACCTAGTGATTATAAATTGACCTATGAATTCAATAATATTTTCAGAATTAGCTGTGTTAAGAGGAACTGCTTCTACCCATTTAGTAAAATAATATGTTGCCGTTAGGATGTACCTATGCTACTTAGAAGAGTGAGGAACGATCTCACCTATTATGTCCAAGCCCCACTGGCTGAATGGTTGCTCGATGTTTACCGGCTGTAGTGGCATGGACGGTTTCTTTTGTTTCCCTGCAGCAGTCTGGCAGATTTGGCATTTCCTCACGTAACTGTGTGAGTCTTTGAACAGTGTGGGCCAATAATATCCTGCACGTAAGATTTTATGTGCAGTAGTATCTCCAGCATAGTGTCCGCCTGCTGGCCCATCGTGGAGTTCCTGCAAAACCTTTTCGGCTTCAGTTTTCTCAAGACACCTAAGAAGCACAGAATCATAATTCCTTTTAAACAAAACATCATTTATGAGCTGGTAGTGTTTGGATTTTAACCTCAGAGCTCTTTTCTTGGTGTGATACAGGCGTGATGGAGCATACCCATTCTTAAGATAATAAATGGTGTCAGCATATAATGATTCCGCATCGTTTAGGCTTACCTCATACGTATGTACCTCGTCAGGTGAATTCTCAGGAATTTGCGATGCTCCAGCCAACATTTTGCAGAAGCCTTGGCCTCTCACAATGTTTGCTGGTTTGATCTCAAGATCGTATTCTTGTAAAGCGGTGATCCAATTTGCTCTTTTTTTGCCCACATCCTTCTGTATCAGAAGATTCCTTACCACTGGAAATGGTACTATGACCTTAGTATGAGCTTTGAGTAAGAAAGGTCTAAAATATTTGATTGCTTTGAAAACAACGTACACCTGTTTCTCTACATCGGAATAGTTGAGTTCAGCACCTTGTAAATTTGAGCTAAAAAATGCGATTGGAGCTTCCGCTTTCTCTTGATTTGTTTGAGTTAGAATCGCGGCATAAGATTTTTCTGAGGCAAATGTGTATAAGATAAAAGATTCTGAAAAATTTGGGGTTGTTAAAGATGGAGCGTTAATGATGGCTTGTTTTATCAAGTTGAATGCTTCATGCTCATCTTCACCCCATTTAAAATTTGAATTCTTTTTTATCATATTTTGCAAAGGAGAAACAATACGTGAGAAATCTGGGACAAATCTCTTCACAAAATTAATTTGGCCAAGGAAAGATTGCATGGCCTTTTTGTTATGAGGCATGGATATTTCGGAAATTTCTTTAATTTTGTCAGGTTCAATGTGAATGCCAGATTTTGACACTATGAATCCTAGAAGTTTTCCTTCACTTAATGCGAAAAAATATTTCTTCGGGTTAAGTGAAATCCCGTACCTTAAACATCGTTGAAAGATTTGTTTCAAGTCTTTGAGGTAGTCGCTTCGCTTCTTGGAGTACATTGTTATATCATCCAAGTAAATCACTACAGATTTATTGACCAAGCCTTTGAATGCGATGTCCATGGCTCTCTGAAATGTAGCGCCGGCATTGATCAAACCAAATGGCATCTTCCGATATGCGTATGTGCCCCATTTAGTTCGGAATGTGGTTTTTAGGTGATCATCGGGATGCACCAGCACTTGATTGTATCCTGAAAATCCATCCAAAAAAGACATTAATTCTGAGCCTGCTAGTGCCTGTAATATCTGCTCCATAGGTGGGAGGGGAAAATTGTCTTTTTGACAGGCTTTGTTGAGGTTTCGGAAATCAATACAAATTCGAATATCTCCGTTTTTCCTTCTAACGGGTACCATATTAGAGACCCATTTGGAATGTCTGATGGGGAAGATTATTCTGGCTCTCAACAACTTATTTAGCTAAGTTTTTATCTGATTTTCTAAATTGGGGTGGATTTTTCTGAGCTTCTGTTGGACAGGTTTTTCATTGTCAATCATCGGGATAGTGTGTTGAATGATAGAAGTTTCGTATGTTTTCAACTCATCGTAGTTCCAGGCAAAAACATGTTTGTATTGTCTCAAAAGACGGATGTATGCTAATTTCTCTTTAGGTGCTAGGTCGTGGCCTAGATTGATGTTTTGTGGTTTCTCATCGGTTCCTAGGTTTACTAAATCGTAGTTCAGAGTCGAACTATGAAGTTTAGCATTGGTAGACCTTTTAAACCGACTTTTAAAATCATATAAGTCTTCTAATTTAACCACCGACTTAGGTATAGCATTATCAGTAATATGCTGTTGTATTTGATGATCGTGATGGTCTTCGTCAATTATTTGATTCGAGTAGGATCCTTCAGAAGTGAGGAAATTTACAATGTCTGGATCGTCATTGAACACTCCCTAGTTTGTAATGTTGTCAGGGATGGACGGTCTAAAAATTAATTCTATAGAGAATCTATCTGGACTAAAATCTTCGGAGGGAATAAGTCTAGAGGCTACGTTAGCTAACAGGTCTGCGCTCGCATTTTGGAGCCTTGGGATTGACGAAATATTGAATGCTACGAAATGTGTAGTCAGATCTTGAACTAAAGATTGATAATGCTTCAAATGACCTGATAGGAAATGTATGGTGTTACGTACCTATTTGACGACAATTTTAGAGTCTCCGAAGACTTGAAGGTACTTAACGTTCAACCCGATTACTTTGTATAGGCCTTGCACCAAGGCCTCGTATTCCGCTGTATTGTTCGTGCAATCGAATTCAAGCCGGCACGTAAGCATGGTCTTATTTCCGTCTGGGCTAATCAGAACGCATCCTGCTCCTACTCCCTCATTAGATTTGGAGCCATCAAAATATAATTTCCAAAACAAAGATGTATTTACAGAGTTATCTAAAAAATTAACACACTTTGAATCATCAGTTTGGGAAAAAATTTCTACTTGGGACAAAACTGAATTTTCTAAGTAAGGTGAGGTCTGAGCATTAAAATTGCCGAGGAAAGAATCTACCGAGTAGTTTCTTATGATGCTGCTGTTGTATGCTATTGCTTCATTTTCTCCCTCCAATTCTGTCACTATGTACTTCTGGTGTAACTCTCGTTCAACCTTTATTTGATTTGGTTTACCATTGTAAGGTAACCACATGTGCAACCAGTCGGTTGAGAAATATCCATGGAGTTTTTCGGACCAATCCCTGCTAAGAATTAAGCAATAGAATTCAGGGATATCAGCTACTAGAATGTCAAAAACCTGACACACCTTCGGGTTAGATGACAATCTTATGGTCACTTGATTAAGTTCACCAATCACTTCGACTTGGGATCGATCAAGCTAAACTATGCGCACTGCGGTTATTTGCGGTTGAACATTCAACTTGGCACATATTGACCTGGGTAAAATATTCGTTGAAGCACCAGAATCTATCAAACAATTTTGCACGTTTTTGTTGAAAATTTCGTAAGTGAGAAGAAAAGGGGGAGTGTGAGACCTTGATCTCCCTCCAATCAAGGCGATGTCATTTGGGTCAATCTTATTGATTGTGTTGGTTGAAGGTCTTCCCGTGTTATGGGAAGCTACAGCTGTAGGCAGAGATGTAGTAGGTACGGCATGTAATTCTTTCATCATTATCTTCTGTTGATGTTTCAATTTGCTCAACTCATAAAGAGTGATATTAGCCCTAGTCTTTTTCATGTCATCAATAATGTTATACTCCATTTCATCCGACACAATGAGTGTTCTTAATGGAGGTGTTTGATCTGATCGGACTGGGCTAGATTGAGTCGCCTTCGCGGTTGTTTTCTTTGTTGCGACTTTGTCTTTTGCTGCAGGGCTTGCGCCCTTCTGCTTGGGGGTAGTTTGGGGAGGATCAAGTTGATTTTTGCTTCGTGTACTAACCAGAAATGCTTCTTGATCTTCTTGTGGGAGGATGAAATCCCACATTCCTTGTAGTTCCACAACTTCTTCGTCATCGGTCTGCCCTTTAATGGTATTCTCTTCTTCTTCTTCTTCTTCAGATTCGACATTTGAGATAGCGTTGGGCGGTTTCACCTCCATTGAAGGATTTCTTTTAAAAGCTCTATAGGGCTTTCTCGAAGAAGTTTCTGCAACTTGTTTTTTTATGTCAATCATCTCATTGGACATGGTTTTTAGCACTTTTTGTAATCCCTCCAAATCGAAAGGATCTTTCGATTGTTTCTTCTTGGGGTCTTCCTTGTAGGAGACTTTCTTAGATTTGCGTTCCTCTATCGCAGATCACTTTTCCAGGGCTACTACGTGTTCCTCTACTGCTATCGCCTCTGTCAAATTTTCAACTAAGGTTGTCTTATTTTCCCTATCCACGAAGATTGCCAAGTTCGATGGTAAGGCAGTAATATACGATTCACATCTCACTTTTTCGCTGGGCTGGGAAGCAGTAGGAATTTTGTTGAGGATTTTATTGAACCGTAAGTTAAAGTCTTTGATGGGTTCTCTAGCCTCGTCTTTGAGATTGGATAGGTCGTTTATTAATGTCGCTGTTGATCTTTCATCGCCAAATTTGGTAAGAAATTGACTTTGAAAAGTGTCCCAACTTGTGATAGACCCGAAAGGTAATGAAAAGTACCATGACCCGGCTGTTCCTTGCATTGTGTAGGGAAAAAGCCGGACGACAGCATCCTCGTTGGTAACTCCGTTGAGATTAACAGAAATCATGAAATTATTGATATGTTCTTCAGCTAGCATGCCTTCCTCTGGATTGAACTTGGGTAGCCATTTCTCAGGATGGGTAGGTATTGGGCTCAGAGGTGGAGGCATTAAAACTGCCCCAGGATTGTTCCATGGAGACTGGGCCATCGTTGAGCTGCTAGTGAATGTAAGTGCAGAGGATGATCCTTGATGCTGGGAAGATGAAGGTATTATGATCTTTGATGATTGAAGAGGAGGGGTTGTGGAAGATGGATGAATGCTTTGAAATGAAGACGTTGGTGGCTGACTTCGCGGTGAGGGGGTTGAGATGCACGACGTAGATGAAAGAGTCTCACTGTCAGACTCTGGTGGTGTTTTCCTTGCTCTTTTCCTGGTGGGAAGAGGAAACTCAGTTGGCTGGATGCCAAATTTTTTGCTCTTTAGTCTGGTCAGAGGATGAGTAGGATTGTACTGCGAAGTCACGCTGCTTTGAGATTTTTCAGACCTCTGAGAAAAAATAGAAAATCCCTGGAGTTTGTGAATCAGATTTTGAACTTCAGGGGGTTCAATGATAGGTTGGTCTGAAATATTAGGGTGTGTAGCAGCGGTTGATACCCGAGCGACTTCTGACTCTGGATTTAATCTTACTGGAGAGGTCGGGGGAGTTGGTGAGGGCGATTTACTCTCAGAATGGTGTTTAGATTTTGATTTAGATGCCATTCCTAGTTCGGGCCCTCCTTCTAGCGCCAAATATGTTGAAGGCCCGAAAATCGGGTCGACAACAAGGGGGATACCCACCCGGTCCGGACCTCGGTTGGCAGCTCCTTATCCGTTTGGTATAGCGGGTTCGACTAGGGATAATGGGACCAGTTTCCCAATCTAAGGGGTGTGTGTGTGTGTAGAGTTGAATGATGTTGATCTAGGAGTGTTCTAAGCTAATTTAATTCAAACTTCTAAGCTAACTCTATGTTATTGTAATCTAATAAAGGAAAAACAACACATCTAATCTACACTAACCCGGGTGTATTTCTTCTATTATGCGATCTAAAACGATTTCAAACAATAACTGGTAATAAAGATCATTCAGCTATCATAAGAATAGAAATCAATCAAGATAAACCATTCTGCATAAAAAGTTAGGCAAAACAGTTGTGAACAGCATATCGCATAATGAGTTATTCATATATCAAGTACGAATAAATGACTCCACCATATAGAAGTGCCAAATGGTAACCCACACATTCATGCATTAACGTATAAACAACTGAAACTGCATATCACTTTAACAATATGAACAGAAACAGGTCAAGAGATAAAAGTGCCATTTATGACTGGTTCCACTCATAAGCTTTAAGCAATAACGATTTATCTCTACTTGTTCCAACATCTACTAAGATTACAAAAGTGCAACATCAGTAGCAGACATTAAATCCAAACATTGAAAAATCTCGATCCATCCATTCACCAAAAACCCCCTCCGAGGGTGCAAAAGTGCATGTTCTGAGGACAAGTTTTTTGACAAATTTCCGGACCCTTCTCTAAATGCCTGAGAAGGGTTTAAATACTGCTAACTAATTAATCTTAATTACATAAATTTAGGACACGGTTTCAGATGATCGTCCTTCTACTAAAGCAAATTTATTTCTAAAAATTAAATCTAATTTCTAACTGTTTCTGTATTTGCTCCTTAGTGTTGTAAGAAATGCAACATTCGCCTGGGAAGAGTCGGCTGGTTGTCTTCTTCTTTGGTTTGAGTTACGAAAATAGAAACAACAAGAGCTAGCACCGCTTTTATGACAAACTAGAAGATATTTTCCTCTGACTCGGTGTATTCGCTGCGTGTATTCTTGGTAATAACCCAAATTTCTCTCAAACTGATTGTGCTGTTGCTATTTCTCTTTCCGGCCTTGCGAATGACTGAATAAATTAGGGACTTTGCTCTCTGGAAAATCTTCTGAATTGAAAACTACTTCCGTTCTTTGTTCCAGGCTTTTCTGGAGCGCTTTCCCTCTTTAGCGTTTTTCTTTTTACTTTACCCAGTCTAAGCTTCAGGATCTTTTGTGAACATGCTGCTTTTGTGCGCCTTTGACTCTGAGTCTTGGATAGTGTATTTCCATCAGTCTCTGTTGAGTGATACTCTGGAATCCGCGGTCCTGCTGCATGTGGCATCCGTTTTCGAAGGCATTTCTTCTCTGTTCTCCTTAGATGTTTCCTGCATATTGATTTATATTAGCTTCTATCTTGTAGTTTACGCAAAGAAAATTAGTAACGACGAAAAGATTGACATGAAAGCTTTAAGCTCTAATGAATGCATAATCATGACACTCATAATGAACTGACTCTTCGAAAAACACAATACAATCCTTCTCGGATACTTTGGCGTACAATCATTAAATTCTTTTTAGGTGCGCGCTCAATTTGGTCTGCAGACAGCTTTCCTTGAACACTGTGCCGAGGAACCTTTGCGATGAGTGATTTCTGCGACTCGCATCGCAGTGTCGAGGATTGCATCATTTAAGATGTATCATCATAGGAACTTGTGATCGCATTCATCGCAGATCGCAAATCGCAGATCGCAGTATCGCAGATCGTAGTTTCATAATCATCGTGTGTTGTTTTTGAGATGTTGTGATATGCGACGTCGCATGTCGGCCGTCGGCGATTCCTTAAGTTTTTCATTTAAGAGTGTTTCACATAATAAGTTATGCGATGAATTTCGCGTCGCTTCTTCGCAGTTTATTATGCGCATAGGAAAACGTCTCACTCTCTCTTCGCGATGCGATATAGCTTTTAGGGAGTTTAAAATACAAAATTTTTTGATAAAATGTTTTTTGGATTTTTGTTAAGGGTCCCTATTTTCTTGGTGTTATTGCTAATACCAATCAAAGAGGGGGGTTGTTGGTGACCACAATAGGGTGTTGGTGGATTCCCTTCTATTAAACACCCATGTCATTTTGGTTGGTGAATTTTGAGGAGCTGAGATGGTTAATACAATTTTTTAATGCAAAAGTAAACAACTGAATGAACTGTGGAGACAATTCCCTTACACCGCTGCCAAATTCACTCAATACTAGGTGATTTTCTATTCAATTCACTTTGAGAAAGGGAAGTAATTATAGAGCCTACCTCCTCATAGTGTTTGTTGTAGCCAACCTGTTATGAAACCAACTCACAAAAAGATATAAAATATACATGAACGCCTTAGAAATAAGCCTCTTCGAGGGGGAAACCTCCTTTACATTACACAAATGAACAATTCTTGGATGATAAAAATGACAAGACCTCCTTTCTATATATAGGAGTCTAAGGGGTCATAATATAATCAGATCCAACATGAAAATAATAATGTAAGTGCACAATAATAACAATAGTGGGCTTATATGGGGCACAATAATAACAATATGGGGACTACATGGGTACAACAATATAATAAGGGGGTTGTACTAATAACAATAAGGGGTTACACTAGTAGTATAGGGGCCTAACATGCCCCTCTCCTTCAAAAAGTGTTGTCCTCAATGCTTGAGTAGTTCTTGATGCTTCTGTATAAAATTCTTGTACTCCCATGTGGAATCTTTAGTGGGTAAGTTCTTCCACTTGATGAGATACTCTAAAATTGATCAATTTCGTAGCTGTCGGGTTCTCGTTTCTATGACTGCTCCAGGTTCCAATATGATTTTTCCTTCCTATTCAAGTTCTGGCCATATTGTTTGAATTAGGATATTCTTAAAATTTTGAATGAGTGGCCACAATTATTCGTCCTTCTTACATTCATCCCTTGCTTCGTTTATCCAATTTGGTTGGATAATAGAAATAGCACAAAACAATGCTTCCACACCCTCATCCTTTCTTGAGAGTGCATCTACAACAAAAATTTTCTTCCCTTTTTTGTAGATCATGTCAAAGTCATAACCCAACATATTTGTGACCCATTTTTCTATTCTTCTAAAGATAATATTTGTTCTAAAAGGTATTTAACTCTATCATGATCCATTTTTACCTTGAAGTGCCTTCCCATTGGGTAAGGTATCCATTTCTTAAGTGCATGTAGTATTGCCAACATTTCCTTCTCATAAATAGGTTGCTTGAGATGTACTCGTAAAAATACCCAATCACCTACATCAAAACTTTTTTCACTGCGATGTTGATCTACTTGTTGTTTCATTCGATTCTTCACCAAAGTGGCGTTATCCTTTAAAAGTTGGAGAACTTGTTGTTGATGCTCGATGTGATATTTCATTGCTTGAACCTTTTTTTTTCTTGATATGTCCTTCTATCTTGAGAGTTTGAGGAGTGGTAATTTCCTCCAATGCTTTACAAGATATGGTCAAACTCATTTCTTGATGCTCAATGTGATCTTTCACTTCTTAAACATTTTGCTTCTTGATGTGTCCTTCTATCTTGATAGTTTTTGGAGTAGTAATTCCGGCCAATGCATTACAAGATATGGTTGGATTCATTTCTTCTTTCTCAATGTGATCTTTCACTTCTTGAACCTTTTTCTTCTAGATATGTCTTTCTATCTTGAAAGTTTGAGGAGTAATAATGATTTCCAATGCTTTACAAGATGTGGTCAGATTCATTTCTTCTTTCTCCGGGGTTGGTTCCTCGTGTATATACTCGTATTTTCACATTTCTTAATCCTTTTATTCCTCCGCTCCACAATAAATGTAAAATAATTTCTTCTTAGCAAATTTCTAACCTTTAATGTATTTCTTATCACAATTGTAACAAAGCCCTTTTTCTCCTTTTTCTTCCAATTATTGTGGTGTAACCCTTGTAGGTTGTGGACGGCTAGGAGAAACAACACTTCCATCTTTATAGTTGTGAGAGGTAGACTTCCTTGTTGGCATAAGTTTTCTTTCCACTTTGTAATAAAGCCCCTTTTCTCTTTTTTCTTCCAATTTTTGTGGTGTTTCTCTAAAGAAGGTGTTTCTCTTTGTATCCTCACAATGTGCTATAATTTCCTCCATGAAAATTGACCACGTAACAAGTGGTTTACAAGAATAAAGCCCTTTATACCATAAAATTTGATCTTGTTCTAAATATGAAGATGTAATACATACCTTTTGTAATAGTGATACACCATGTAGATCAAAATATTTCTCCATCTGTAGTATCCAATTTATGGATCCTTGCCATCAAACTTCCTCATCTCGATTTTTCTTGATTTTAGGAGCTCGATATTGAAACGACTGTAACTCTGTAATTTCAGATCTCCAAGTTCTAAAATTGCTTCTTGCAGTAGCTCTCTAAGTTCTCTTTGTAACCCTGCAAGTCTGATCAGAATTTGATTATCCAAGAAAGAGTTATGCCAAATCTCCCACATTGACCTGATTATAGACTAGTTCAATAGAGAAAACTTGTACAACGTGCCACGTCTTACTGTTTTGACCTTAGTACCTAAATATGATATACAGAAAACTACAGGAAGTCGTCTTTTTGAAACTTCTTATGAAATTTCAATTTGATGCTCAGAAAAAAAGTTATGATGATTCTCCCAAGGTGACCTGTTTGGAATGTAATTTGGGGGTCTACAAAAACCCTAACTTCCTCAAGTTATATCTCCGAAAATATAGCGAGACAGGATCTATAATTCAGAGCTGAGGTTTAGACCGATTTCATCTCAAATGGTTTTTTTTAGCTTCTGAAACTTCATAGCGAAAGAGATGGTGAAAATTCCATGATGACCTATTTTAGATAAAATTTTGGAGCTTACAAAAACCCTAACTTCCTCAGATCATATCTTTGAAAATGTAGCACGGAAAGATATGAAATTTGGGCACGAGGTTCAGACCGATTTCTTCTCAAATGGGTATTTTTTGTAGATTCTGAAACTTCATATAAAAATTTTAAAGTGAAAATTCCACGATTACCTATTTGGGGCAGCAAAACCCTAGAATCCGCAGCTCTAATACCAAATGTTATGAAACTAGCTCTCAAAAAGATAGAAAAGATAGATGAATGCCTTAGAAATAAGCCTCTTCAAGGGGGCAACCTCCTTTACATTACACAAATGAACAATTCTTGGATGATACAAATGACAAGACCTCCTTTCTATATATAAGAGTCTAAGGGGTCATAATATAATCAAAGCTGACATAACAATAATAATGTAAGTGCACAATAATAATAATAGTGGGCTTCAATGGGGCACAATAATAACAATATGGGGACTAAATGGGTACAACAATATAATAAGGGGTTTGTACTAATTACAATAAGGGGTTACACTAGTAGTATAGGGGCCTAACACAACCCCCGTGTTTTCCCCTTTGAAACTCCTCTCAACTAATCTTATAGACTGTCTGTCTATATCATGTAGGGTTCCTGTGTGATATTCTAGGATTTCCTATGTAATCTTGTAGGAATTCCTGCACAAGAGAAAGATGGAATTTTCCTCTTCTGTAGGTTTCCTAGGTATGAGAGCGACTTTGCTAGAGTGAGCCTTGAGGAAATGAATGCATGAGTGCATGGGATCGATGATTATTTCCTCCTATGGTCGAGTTGGGTGAGGTGGTGTGCTGGCAACCGAGGTATGTTTTCCATTTCTGGACCGTTGGTCCCCACTACCACCTCATCATTCCCATCTCCTCATAATCAACTCCCACTTCATGCATTCGTAACCTTAACTACTTTTGTCCTTCTCCTTTCTTTTCTTGACTTGATTGTTGCCACATGTGGGAGGAGCAATTGTTTCATCTTTGTTGACTCAACGAAGGTGGCCAAGTTAACTGGCTACCTCTCGCTTATAAACCAACTTTCTTGTAACCTTTACATCTTTCGACTACATTATGCAAATGAGAGAGTGAATTGAGATACTTACCTGTGGTGCTAATACCTTGTTGCAGTTGTTGAAGACCTGAGGTGCTTGCTTTGTGTTGGTTGCATGTTATTTCTCCTTTCTTACTTTTTTTATATTTATTTATTTTTTGATGGTTCCCTTGATGTGCAGGTACCTGGTGTTGAAGATGATGGTGTTGCTATTGTTCTTGAGCTTTTTCTTCCCTTGGATCTTCATGCTAGATGCTTGCTGCAATCATGATTTGTATTCTATGTGATAGGTTGCTACAGTTTTTTCTATAGGATGTCCTATACCTACTTCTCCCTCAGAATTTACAATCATTACTTCTGCTGGGATCTTGAGGATGATGACATGGATTGAGAGGAAGACTAGGAATGCGAAGAATGAGAAATACTCAGGTGTTGCTCCCTTCTGCTCTTTGTTTTATTTTTTCTCTCTTTGCTTTCCCTTGAAGACTGTGAAATATATATATATATATATATATATATATATATATATATATATATATATATATATATATATGAAACTGAATTTTGTAATGGTGAATGTAGGGATGATGAAAGTGGAGATAGGCATGGTAATGACGTTTTGATGTAGGGATGTTATTATTTTGACATGGCAGGTCAATTTCTCATCCTAGGCTCACTTTCTGTAGGATTCTCGAACCACTAGGTTTCCATGGGATCCTTTAGAAAACACAGTCCCCTTGTAAACTGAAGAAAATGATAGAAAAGATATGAAATAAATGGTGTAGTGATGAATGACAATGGGTGGAAAAATAAACATGGGAGTGGAACAGGTTCCTTGTTTATTCTCCTCTGTTATCTGATTATCCTCGTTGTTGACCTACAGATAGAAATTTTCATGATTTTTTTTTCTCCCCACCCTTTTTTTTTGAAAACAACTAGTTTGCGTCTAAGAGGTTTTCATCTTAGGTGTTTTCCCTGGGCACCAAGAGAGGTTTTCACTTGGAGATCTTTTCATTTTCTCTTTTTTCTGATGCCATTGGGTCGCCCCAAGAGGCTTTCAACCCAATAGTGGGACTCAGGTGCCTCATGGAGGTTTTCACTTGAGTCTCATTTTCTTCTCAGTGACTTGATGAGGTAGGACCTGAGACTTGATCCATTACCATCACTGTTTTATTGATACCATCAATGAACTCTTGCTTTGACAATGGTCTTTTGTAACTTTCAATATGTGTCCATTAATAAGTAAAGGAATGTATTTGAAAGAGTGTGTAATTACCTATCAATGAGTTTTTTAACCCAACATTTCGGACTACAGAGTAAGTCCATCATAAGGGGAAACACTTAATAATTTGAGAAGATTTAAAGTAAAAGAGCTGATGATTTATATGTATTTGTGTGAATAATATTTTGGAAAAACTTAGTTGGTTAAATGTTTATATTAAATTGATTTAATCTATAAAAATGTGCATAATCCTTATTAATTAAACTTATTAATTAAATATATTAATTTATTAGTTTATGAGGGAATTTTATTTATTTCTATGTTGTGAAGTTTTTTTTTATGTATTTATTTATTTAAATTAATTTGATTTAATTTTTTTAATGATGAAAATGTGCATATGTTTTTGAAAAAATTATTATTTAGTTTAGCATTGTATTTATCATTTATTAGTTTATGTGTTTGTAAATGTAATTATTCTTGAAAATATTTAAGTAATATATTATAAATCTAATGATTTAGCTAGTGTAGTTTCTTGATGTTTTTATAAGAATTTTGTTAGTTCATTGAAAATTTAGTGATTATGAGGTGTTTGTAAAGAAATGAGATAAGATTAGTTAAAGTATGTTTATTTAATTATTATTGTGTGAAGTGTATTATATGTTTATTCTTTATTAGTTTATGTATTTAGAATGAAATCAATTTTAAATATTTAGTATATAATCTAATGATTTTCTTATTGTTTATAAAGTTTTATTAATGTAATTAATTATTGTAGGAATATCTTTTTAATAAATGATGAGACCTATTGCATGTTTATTATTTATTGGTTTATGTGTTTAATATGAAATCATCATTTTGAGTGTTTAAATCTATAATCTAAGATCTAGCGATTTTATTATTTCTTATAGAGATTATATAGATGGTTATAAGGTGTAATGGGAGGTAAGTATATGTTGAGGGTTTTATTAGAGTAATTAATTACAAAACTTTGGAAATGATTATCATATATTAATTGTTTTTAATAAATAATGTGGCATATGAATTTTTTAAGTGTAATGATATTGATAGGAATTAATTAGATTTATGCTCTTGAAGATATTGTTAATGAAGGTTTCTAGGTATTGATTATTTTTAAGCCATCATGAATCATCTCGATTCATGTTAATTTTTCTTTTTTCAATTTCCAAAGATTCCTTAATTTTCCTTTTTAATTGATGGTCTTATTTAATGATAATTTTGTCTTCTTCTATGTAGATGTGGTGTGCATAAGAACATGCATGTTCTGCTAAGGCGGATTTAGAGGCTCTATATCTACAAATGTCGGTAACATATTCTTTTAGTCTGATGTTGAGGGATTTGTCAGTTTCTCCTATGTATTATTTTTCGCAGGAGCATGGGAAAATATATACTCCTTTCTCTAAGCTGGGATTTATACAGTCTTTGACAAAGTTATTTAGTTTCCCTATTGTGTTGTGGGTCCTGAAGGCTACATTGATATTATGTTTTTTTTAGAATTTTTGTAATCTTATCAATGGTTCCTTTTATGTAAGGAAGGGAGATTTTTGGAGTGTCCGAAGGTATTTTTTTCTTTTCTTTTCTTTTTAGAGTTTGGTGGATGGTTTTGTTCATGGTATGTTTGTTGTAACCATTCTTTTCAAAGACTTTGTGGAGATGGTCAAGTTTTGGATATAGGTGTTCAGAGATTGATATTCTGGAGGCCCTCATGGTTAGGGTTTTTATAATACCTATTGTTTGTTTAGGATGGTGATGGGAATTCTCATGCAGGTATCTCTCTGTGTGAGTTTCTTCCTGAAAACCTGGAAGCCAAGTTTTCCATTATTCTTTGTTATGAGGATATCCAGGAAAGGGATCTCGATAGTGAATTTTAGTGTTCTGAGAGGTTATTAATGTGAGTGAGGAAATATTCTAGTTTGTCTTTCCTGTGGCTCCACTTAGCGAATATATCATCTACATATCTTTTCCATTCTTCAGGAGTGTAAGGAAAGGAGTTTAGGGCAATTTGTTCAAAGTGTTCCATGTAGATGTTGGCAATTATAGGAGATAAGGGAGAACCCATGGCTACACCATGGGTTTGTTCATAAATCTTACCTTTAAAGGTAAAATAAGATGATCTCAGGTAAGGACTTAAGAATTCTATGGTTTCTTCATCAGAGATCTTTCTCATGACATTGATGGCTTCATCTACAGGGATCATTGTGTACAAAGACACAATGTCAAAACATACTAATAAGTCTTCATCATTTATTTCTAGATTTCTTATCTAGTTTATGAATGAGGTGGAATATTTTATGTAAGAGGAAGTGTTTCCCAATAATGGTCAAATTTTTTTAGCTAGATATTTAGCAAGAAGATAGGTAGGAGAGCCTATAGTGTTTACTATAGGTCTTAGGGGGATGTCGGTTTTATGGATTTTTGGAGCACCATAAATTCTAGGAATGATAGAGCTGTTTGGAGTTCCTAGAGTTTATGGTATTCCAAAAATCCATAAAACGAACATCCCCTTAAGACCTATAGTAAACACTATAGGCTCTCCTACCTATATTCTTGCTAAATACCTAGCTAAAAAACTACAACCATTATCAAGAAACACTTCCTCTTACATAAAATATTCTACCTGATTCATAATTTGGATAAGAAACCTAGGAATAAATGATGAAGACTTGTGAGTAAGTTTTTACATTGTATCTCCCGGATGCGGGTGCAGTGGCTACGTGTTGATGGCGTTAGCCATCACGTGGGCAGGTGGCAGGCCCGCGTTGTCAAGGGGTACCATGCGAGGCGGGATATTAACCCGCATGAAATTCGACAGCCAAAGGCATTAATGCCTGTCTTCTCAGCTCGCGCGAGGGGCATGGCGATCGATGCAGTGGAGCGATTAAATGGGAGAGTGCTCGGTTTGCAGAGGAACATGGGAGAGCAATGTGTTGAGGCCCTGCTCCGCTCAGAGGGGAACGAGAGTGACGATTTGAAGTGCGCTCCGCCGGTTTCAGGGCAAGGAACGAGCACACCCTGCAACTGTGCTGAGATTGAGTTTGTCTTCATAGCGGGAGGAGCTCCGGGTGCTTGTGTGAGGCTGCAACTGGAAAATTCAAAAATGCCGAGGGAGAGGTCGCGTATGGGCAGCAGACGAGGAGGAACCAGAGGCAGGACCTTCACGTAGCGGCAAGACCACAATTCGCCCTCCTCCTCCATTGAAGTAACGTCAATGCCTCAGAGGTACCAAGGTAGCAATGAGGAGGATGGTGGTTATGATAGCAGAAGCCCACGTTCAGAGGAGGGTCAGATGGAGCTCCCCACGCTCAGGTATCGGCTCCCCTGCCCTCAAGCTAATTCTACTCTGGTTGTTTCCATTACGATTGAGCCTGGCGTTTCTCAAAACACGGAGCCAGAGCATTTACCGGATGGGCAGCGCTCCAGCAGAGAGGAATCCCCCATTGCGTGCCTTCCGGTTGGGGTAGGAACCAGTTGTTTGGCCCTTGGACGTGAGCTCGAATCTGACCTCGCGAGCCCAGCTACCAATTGCGTCTATGCTGCCGGCCCTTCAGCGCTTGCTGGTCCAAGCGGGCCAGCACAAGAAGGGAGCCCTGACACGGTCATCCAACTCTCAGACTCCAAAGATTCTCTCCGTTTTGGGTGCCGAGTCGAAGAGGCACCCCAGACCACCGATGACGAATGAACTCACTCACGGTAACCTCAGCTGTTTTCTTGGGTTTTCTGTGTATGACTCTGCCAAGCGGCATCTATATCTTTGTCAATGTGTCGAATGTAATTATTCATGTGTCAGATGTAATTGTTCAGGTGTCTGTCTGTCTTTGTCCGGGTCAGTCTATGGCCCTGGTGTCTGTTCAGATTCTATGTGTCATGTCAATGTGTCTTCAGTGGTCAAGCATCAAATTCCAATTTTGAATCTGCTCAATTTTGGAACTGGAATCAGGGCAAGGAAAGGGCTGATTGGAAAAACTTCTTAGCCTTGCCCACTGTACTCTATATGTATCTCTGTTTTGTATGATAATAGAATTAGTCGCATTCAGAAAAAAAAAAAAAAAAAAAAAAATTACATTGTATCTTTGTACACAATGATCCTTGTAGATGAAGCCATCAATGCCATGAGAAAGATCTCTGATGAAGAATCCATAGAATTCTGAAGTCCTTGCCTGAAATCTTCTTATTTTAACTATAACGGTAAGATTTATGAACAACCTATGGTGTAGCCATGGGTTCTTCCTTTTCTCCTATAATTTCCAACATCTACATGGAACACTTGGAAAAATTTTCCCTAAAGTCCTTTCCTTACACTCCTGGAGAATGGAAAAGATATGTAGATGATATATTCGCTAAGTAGAGCCAGGGGAAATACAAACTAGAAGATTTTCTCACTCACATTAATAGTCTCTTGGAACACATAAAATTCACTTTCGAGATCGAAAGAGACAACCAGCTCCCTTTCCTGAATATCCTCCTAACAAAGAATAATGGAAAACTTGGCTTCCAGGTTTTCAGGAAGAAAAATCATATCGAGAGATACCTGCACGCAAATTCCCATCACCATCATAAACAAAAAATAGGCATTGTAAAAACCCTAGCCATGAGGGCCTCTAGAAGATTAGAATCTGAACACTTATATCCAGAACTTTACCATCTCCTCAAAGTCTTCAAAAAGAATGGTTACAACAAATACACCATGAAAAAAACCATCCACTAAACTCTAAAGAGAAAAGAAAACAAGAAAATACCTTCCGACACTCCAAAAATCTTGCTTCCTTACATAAAAGGCACCACTGATAAGATTGCAAAAATTCTAAAAAAACACAATATGAATGTAGCCTTCACAACCCACAACACAATAGGGAAACTAACTAACTCTGTCAAAGACCCTATAAATCACAACTTACAGAAAGGAATATATATTATCCCATGCTTCTGTCGGAAAGAATACATACGAAAAACTGGTAGATCCCTTAACATCAGGCTGAAAGAACATGTTGTCGAAATTTGTGGAGATAGAGCCTCTAAATCTACCTTAGCAGAACATGCATGTTCTTTCACACACCACATTTTCATAGAAGAAGCCAGACTTATCATTAAACAAGACCATCAATTAAAAGGAAAATTAAGGAAGCATTGCAAATTGAAAAAAGAAAAAACAACATGAACCAAGATGATGGCTTACAAATAAGCAATACCTGGAAACCTTTATTAACAAGACCTTCAAGAGCATAGATCTAATTAATCCCTATCAATATCATTACACTTAAAAAATTCATAGGCCATATTATTTATTAAAAACAATTAATATATGATAATCATTTCCAAAGTTTTCTAATTAATTACTCTAATAAAACCCTCAACTTATACTTACCTCCCATTACACCTTATAATCATTTACATAATCTCTATAAGCAATAATAAAATCACTAGATCTTAGATTATAGATTTAAACACTCAAAATGATGATTTCATATTAAATACATAAACCAATAAATAATAAACATGCAATAATAGGTCTCATCATTTATTAAAAAAATATTCTTACAATAATTAATTACATTAATAAAAATTTATAAACAATAAGAAAATCATTAGATTATATACTAAATATTTAAAATTGATTTCATTCTAAATACATAAACTAATAAAGAATAAACATATATTACACTTCACACAATAATAATTAAACAAACATTCTTTACCTAATCTTATCTCATTTCTTTACAAATACCCCATAATCACTAAATTTTCAATGAAGTAACAAAATCCTTACAAAACGTCAAGAAATTACACTAGCTAAATCATGAGATTTATAATGTATTATTTAAATATTTCAAGAATAATTACATTTTGCAAACAGAAACTAATAAATGATAAGTACAATGCTAAACTAAATAATAATTTTTGCAAAAACATATGCACAATTTAGTCATTAAAAAAATAAATTAAATTAATTTAAATAAATAAATACATGAAAATAAAAATAAAAACAAAAATAATTCACTACATACAAATAAATAAAATTCCCTCATAAACTAATAAATTAATATATTAAATTAATAAGTTTAATTAATAAGGATTATACACATTTTTATAGGTTAAATTAATTTAATATAAATATTTAGTCAACTAAGTTTTTTCTAAATATTATTCACACAAATACATGTAAATCATCAGCTCTTTTATATTAAATCTTCTCAAATTATTAAGTTTTTCCCCTAATGATGGACTCACTTTGTAGTTCGAAATATTGGGTTAAAAAACTCATTGACAGGTCATTCTACACTCTTTCAAATACACTCCACTTGTATGAAGTCATTATTCAAAAACATCAAGTCCTGACATGGAAGGGAAATATTGAACAACATCCCAGTTTGAGAAATTATGAATATCTAGAGAAAAATCCATATCTAATCTATCTTTTCTTAAAAATTGCAGAGATAAAAATATCATTCCTAAATTTTCTATCTGTAAACACCCTCTCAGGTATGGTAGAAAGCTTCACATATTCAAAAAGCTAAGTGAAACCCTAATTAGAAACTAGACTCCAGCTAATCAAAATATCCCCAAAACGCACTCTCCGGACGTGGTGACATACATCAAATCCGAAATCTGGCTGAACAAAGATAGTGAAAAAAAGCTCAAGAAATTAAACAAATTACTCGGCTAGTTTATGGATTCCCCCTCTCCTACAGACCTCTCTAACACACATCCCTCCTCCTCATCTGTCGTATCCTCACCCATAAGCATCCAAGCATAGTTTCCTAGCATCGCTCCATGGCTCTCTGCATGAAACACACACAACTCCATACCAGATGACAACACTTCAACCAACACACAACCATTAACAGCCCTTCGACTCCATCCCTCTCTTCTGTTTTACCACCGCACTCTACCACCAACCCCCCTGTTGTCAACCACGACTATGACTCACACCCATCCACACATAACATGTTACAACTATCCTCGATGCGTACGCACAACACGTCCATTCTAAACGCAGCCAACTCTCACACACCTCACTCCACCTCCATTGACCACGCCTGTCACCGAGCTCTACATAGGCATATCCCTTCCAGCCCTCCCAACGCATATAGAAACACGGATCTTGTTCTAATCTCGGTCATCGCACTCCCATCACACTCTACCATTGACCCCCCTCACGTCAACCACGCTTACCACTCTGTCATAAACCTGTTGTATGTAGATATTGAAGACTCACAATCTACCATACGACCCTCCCACCTCATCCAACCTGCAACGATGCAGATTTGCAAAAGCATCCCTTTGAATGACAACGATCGCGTCCCCGGGAATATCGTCAAAAACCTGCTATATCCAGATATCAAAGAGCCACAATCTATCATACGGCCCTCCCACCTCATCCAACCTGCAACGAAGCAGATTTGCAAAAGCATCCCTCTGAATGACAACAATATCGTCCCTAGGAATATCTCGCTAGTCAAATCAAACAACGATGGAGATTACCGCCCCAAAGAAATTAATGTGGTTAACTTATCCTCCATCGAGTTAGACCACTACACTGAAACCCTCCTTCAAAAAGGCCTTAATTTCGCCATAACGCCTAATAAAATCCAAATTGAAGATGTCATAAGCAATGTAGAAGTCGCCATAAAAGATCTCAATGCAACATAAGGTGAAGTGGTTAGACAAGACATAAGACATAGGCCATATTCTAAGGAATGCCAAACCTCCTACCTATAACATGCCCAAAGAAGAGAAAAGAGCCTTAAATACTCTCAGATCTAACAAAGACATAGTCATTTTAAAATCTTACAATGGTAATGAAACGGTAATCATGGATAGGTCAGAATACGATAAAAAAATGGGGGAACATCTAAACCAAAGTGGATGCTACAAAATCATTAATAAACACCTAAGTAGTAAGATCCTTAATAAAGTCACTAAGAAGATTAAAAAGTCTTCGCTTGACATAGTCACCAAAAAGAAGATCACTCGAAGTAGCCCTATCATTCCTAGAATTTATGGTGCTCCAAAAATCCATAAAACCAACATTCCCCTAAGACCTATAGTAAACACTATAGGCTCTCCTCCCTATCTTCTTGCTAAATACATAGCTAAAAAAATCCAACCATTATCGGGAAACACTTCCTCTTACATAATATATTCCACCTCATTCATAAACTGGATAAGAAACCTAGAAATAAATGATGAAGACTTGTTAGTATTTGACATTGTATGTTTGTACACAATGATCCTTGTAGATGAATTCATCAATGTCATGAGAAAGATCTCTGATGAAGAAACCATAGAATTCTTAAGTCCTTGCCTGATATCTTCTTATTTTACCTTTAAAGGTAAGATTTATGAACAAACCCATGGTGTAGCCTGTTGGGACTCACAATTGACCTATTTTTGACCTTATCTTTTGCCGTATAATTACCCTTTTTGCAGTCATAAGTTGAAAGCTTTTATTTTATAATGACATATTAACCCCAAGCTATGAAGTAACCTTCCGCATGACTATGTTTAATTGTTTATTTCATATTCGTGAATATCTTTATACTTATCATTGGAAACGCTGACTAAATTGTCAAATAATTGTCTTAAGCTTGCAGGAGTTATAATGAATAGTTGCTGTAACACTAAAAACAGCAACTACGCAGTTGCTGCAACACCAGAAACAACAACTACGCAGTTGCTGCAACACAGAAACAGCAACTACGCAGTTGCTGCAACACCAGCAACAGCAATTACCTAAAGCAAGCTATTTTGTAACAGCCACGAACAACAGATGGCAGCTATCTAGAGAATCGTGACGTGGCATAATCAAGCGGAAGTCTAAAGAAAGAAGAACACAGTCAGCATGAACAGCATGGGGAAATGGCGAAGGAATATGAAGATCCCGAGAAGACAGTCAAAATGAGTACCCACCGTGTAACAGCTAAAGCTCAAGAAAAGAATGTATTATCATACTGTTGTAACAGCACTCTGAATTGCTTATTTTTGACAAAATGGGTTAACTGAATAGGCTGTAATATTCTATTGTAATAGATGTCTCCTCTATAAAGAGGAGACATCTACATGAAACGGGAGTTAGTCGGTGTCTATGGTCAGTCTGTAATCGAGATTCTGAGAACATCAGCAAGTCTGAACTCTATTGTATTTAATCTTTCTGGCAGATGAATATAAAACTGTTTTGAGCACTTAGTCCCGTCTTCGTTTTCCTGGGGAATCTTGTGAGAGGGACTAGGCCCACCTTCCTCACAAGATTCACCCATTTACTTTCCTGTCAAGTGTGTAAGTGTGCAGTAATTTCTTTTTGGTACTCTGTTTGGATTTGATAGCATTACCTCTGGTATTCTTTGTTTTACTAGTACTCTGTTTCATTGATCTTTGAGTTTGTTTCTCACCGGTGAATGAGAGTGCAGTGTGCATCAGTAATTCTGATTACAGGGGCAGGTGCTGAACGTCCCCATCTGGAGGATAGGGTCCTTATCCTCTACCAACAGAGCGTCCATTATTTTGCTTTCCAGATTCGTAGTTTTAATTAATTGCTTTCATTTTAACGAGTACTGTAATGACATAGCGTAAGAATTATGTATACTACAGCTTTCGATGCTTTTAGACTTTAAGTACATACAGTACGCAGTGCCTTTGAAATAAAAAGACTTTCCCTGGTCGACAATTAATGTGGTACTTGAATGTTTAATTCATAAACAATTCAACTAGCCAACATTTTGGCGCCGTTGCCGGGGAAGGCAACTAAAAAATTCTAAAAGCATTAATGGTTTCTTTGTGAAAATAATAGGTGTATGAGAGGACGCAAGAAACCTAATTTTACAGGCGGCAAAGGAGGAAGGAAGACTTACATCGACGAAATCATCTCTAAGGCCGAAGCATCACAGAGAACGAGTTCCCGGAGACCCCAGATCCAATACTCCTCACAAACAGACCAGCAGACGGAGGAAGTGATAGGACCTGAGAGGAAGCTGGAAGCACCAGAGTACACCGAGGAATCGGAAGAGGAACCTAAAGAAACAGAAGACACAGAAGACAAGGCAAGTGATTCAGGGAAAATCCCGATGGAGGATAACAGAACAGAAGGGGGAGGGGAAAACTCGCTCTCTACCCTGGAATTCCCTATTGGGGAACTTCCGAGTGGAACGACCCCCATGAAAAATATTCTACTCTCGGCATTACCCAATTTCCATGGGTTTTCCTCCGAAGATCCGGACGAATTCCTCTTCGAATTCGACATACTGTGCAGAAGCTATGATTACATAAGTCCTAATCAGAAGCTGAAATTGTTTCCAGCAACACTAAAAGGGAATACATTGAGGTGGTTTATGAGCTTGGGAGCTCAAGCAATCACCACCTGGGACCAAATGAAAGAGGGATTTCTGGCTAAGTATCAAGACTACTATCGGACAAGAGAAAGAAAGGAAGAATTGTTTAAAATGGTCCAGAAAGAGGACGAGAATTTAGAAGATTTCGTGGAAAGATTACAGTATAATCTGCAGCGGTCTGATCATCCTAATATGAGCAAAGATATTTTGAAGACCATACTGCTAAAAGGGGTAAGGGATGATTGCCTGGACATGCTGAACATGCTTGGAAAATGGGACATTTCTAAAGAACCCTTTGATGAAATTATTAAGCTCTGTATGCGGTGTTCAAGGGGAGCGGCAGGCAGATCGAAAGGCAGAGATAATGTGTATTCAAGGGTTCAAAAGTCAGCCAGTGGAGGAGCAACAAGAGTAGAGATAGGTAACTTATTAGAAGAATTTAAAACTAAAATGCTAAGTTATTTTGCTTCACAGATTGACGCTCTGTAGGTTAAGAAGAAACAGGCAGAAGTAGAAGCTGCTCTGGCGATTTTCTGTTCAAAATGCAGAGAGAAACATCCACTTAGAGAATGCCCACTGGATAGGATGCCTATATGCACAATCTGCGAGAAGGATCATGAAACACAATAATGCCCCTCTCTGCCTGGAATCAAAGCAGCATTGCAAAAAACTGAAGAAGAAGCTGAAGCGGTGTATCTAATGACTCAGAGGAGGCAATGGCCGCAAAGACAAGGTACGAGCTCTAATACAACATTCAATCGTTGGAATAATAGTTCTCCTTTTTACCCACCCATGAATCAAATGCAATACCCACCCTTCAACACAATGAACTTTCCACTTATGCAGCAACCTTTTCCTGACCCTACTATGTGGAATCCTTGGGCCCCCCAGCAACCATACTTTAATCAATGGAACCCAAACTGGGCAGCCCAACAGATACCTTTTCCTCAACAACAACAATCTCTTTCCTTACCACCTAATAATCCTCCGAATAATCAGGCAATGAGACCACAGCTGCCTGTACAACCTAACCCTAATCCAAATAATAAGGCCTTGCAAGTTATTGACATTCAGAGTCAGTCTATTTCTCCCCTGCAATGTAATGACATCCATCTCTACTCAGGGAGAATAGTTGAACCTATTATAGATGATATCACGGACTCTGACAAGGAAGAGACTAGAAAAGAGAAACCAGCTAACCATAATACTGAAACAGTAGAAACAACACCTAACAATAATGACCAAACGGTAGACCCACCATTCCCTGAAAGATTAACTCTCACTAAAGTACCTGAACAACCTACCTTGAATCTTTTAGGAGAGTTACAGAACTTGTATGTCAAAATCTCATTATTGCAAGCACTAAGGGATGTTCCTATATACGCTAGAACTATTAGAGACATGTGTAAAGAAACCTGGAAGGAAGGATAAAGACCCCCTCACAGTTCATGTGATGGGGGAATTAACTGCCTTAATGACTGAAAAAGATTATCCTGTCAAGTACGGTGACCCTGGTCACCCTACAGTAACAGTCCAGGTAGGAAAAACCTTTATCTCTAAAGTCTTAGTAGACTTAGGAGCTGCAATAAACATCATGACTCTCGAAACAGCTCAATTGCTCCAACTGAAAAATTTTATCAGGGAAACTCCTACTATCTTAGAACTAGCTGACTGTTCTACGATCAAACCTGAAGGGGTCATTGAAGACCTTATAATCTCTGTAGAATCCTGGAACTACCCGGTTGACTTTGTGGTCTTACAAACCAAAACAAAGTTGGGGGGTCATCCTTTGATTCTAGGGAGACCTTGGTTGGCTACAGCAGATGCTTTCATCAGCTGTAGATCTGGATCAATGACCATCTCCAATGGACAAGAAACTAAACAGCTGACCCTCTATCCCCATGCCACTCCCATGATTAACAGTGATAATTCTATATGGGTAGACTATGAGGATGAGGAAACCCAACCAATATTAACTATTGGACAAGCTTTGACCTTTAAAGATTCCACCGAAGATGAGCTAATTAGTAGTTTTATTTCTGAACCCTCTTCGGTTAACCCAGAAACATCTAATCACTTCGCTGCAATCCTAGAACCGGAATCCCAGCAGAATATGAATGATGAAAACTTATGCCAAACAGCACTAGGTAACTCTTCCAAGAGCACAACAGTTGAAATCGAGCCTGGTAAAATGCTGAATATAAATCCTGATTTGACTGAGAATGAAAAACAGAAAGTAATAAAGTTACTCCAAGCAAACAAAGAGGCATTCGCATGGGATTACACAGACATGAAAGGAATCTCCCCTGAATTATGTACTCATCGTATATACATTAAGGAGGGATGCCGACCTGTCTGCCAACCCCAACGAAGAATGAACCCTAACCTCAGAGAAATTGTGAAGGAGGAACTCCAAAAACTTTTAAATGCAGGATTCATATATCCAATATCTGACAGCGAGTGGGTTTCTCCACTCGTAATTGTCCCAAAGAAAAATGGGAAATGGCGAGTATGTGTAGACTATAGATCATTAAATAAAGCAACACAAAAAGATCATTTCCCTTTACCTTTTATTGATCAAGTATTGGATAACTTAGCAGGTAAGAAATTCTTCTCATTCTTGGATGGGTTTAGTGGATACAACCAAATCAGGATTGCACCCCAGGATCAGGACAAAACCACATTTACCAGCCCATGGGGAACCTTTGCCTATAGAGTACCGCCATTTGGGTTGTGTAATGCTCCAGCGACATTTCAGAGAGCGGTGATAGGAATCTTTTCTGATATGTTAAACGATTCATTAGAAATATTCATGGACGACTTTACTCCTTATGGAGTGACCTTTGAAGATGCCCTGCAAAACCTTGAAAAAGTACTTAAGAGGTGTATTGAAGCACACCTCGCTTTGAGCACTGAAAAGTGCCACATGATGATAAACCAGGGCATCGTATTAGGTCATTTCATTTCATTTTTAGGAATCCAAGTCGACCCAGCTAAGATTCAGGTGATTCAGAACCTTCCTATCCCCAAAACACAAACAGAGGTGAGAAGTTTTTTAGGACATGCCGGTTATTACAGAAGATTTATTAAAGATTTTTCTAAAATAGCCTCCCCTTTGTTTGTGTTATTAATGAAAAATGTTGAATTCAAGTGGACTGATGACTGTGAGACTGCATTCAATAAACTTAAGCATCAGTTGTCCACAGCTCCTATTTTGAGAGGACCCGATTGGGCATTGCCGTTTCACATTTCCTCTGATGCCTCAGACACGGCAATTGGAGCTGTCCTGGGTCAGGCAGAAAACAATCTCCCCTATGCTATCTATTTCATTAGCAAAAACATGACACCAGCTGAGTTAAATTATACAGTAACTGAGAAAGAATTTTTAGCAGTTATTTATGCTATTAATAAATTTCGGCATTATATTACTGGCTATACTACCTTTGTGCATACAGACCACTCGGCCATCAAGTATTTAATGAATAAATCAATTATTAATGCTCGAGTCACCAGGTGGTTATTACTATTACAGGAATTTGATATCACAATAGTAGATAGGCCAGGAAAAGAAAATGTAGTTGCTGATTTTCTTTCTCGGTTAAAAACCAATGAAAATGTTCCAGTAGATGATTCTTTTCCTGATGAGTATCTATTTGCAGTATCTGCTCACTCACCTTGGTATGCAGACATTGCTAATTATTTAGTTGCAGGAAAATTACCATCACACCTATCACACAGAGAAAGAAGAAAGATCATCCAGCAAAGTGCTAGGTACAGCTGGATAAGCGGGTGTCTGTTCCATACAAGGATAGATCAAGAAATCAGGAGATGCGTTGGGGAAGATGAGATTCATGACATATTGAAAGCTTGTCATGATGGTCCTTGTGGAGGACATTTTGCAGATAAAAGAACAGCTCACAAGGTACTTAGAATGGGATATTACTGGCCATCACTTTTTAAAGATGCAAAAAAATATGTGAAGGCTTGTGACAGCTGCCAAAGAATGGGCCAGCCCAACCATAGGGATGAAATGCCACTCAACCCTCAGGTAACTCTCGAACCCTTTGAGAAATGGGCATTAGATTTTGTAGGTCCCATTAACCCTCCATCCAATCAAAGATTTTACATTTTAGTATGCACAGATTACATGACTAAATGCGTAGAGGCCAAAGCACTCATCAAATCTAATGAAGAAGCAGTATTAACATTCCTATTTGAAGAAATCTTCGTTAGATTTGGACTACCCAGAGAATTAGTCACTGATGGAGGACCTCCTTTTAATTCCCACGGTTTCAAAGATACGCTTCAGAAATATCATATCAAACATAAGATGACCACACCTTACCACCCCCAAGCAAATGGGCAGGTGGAAAGCACAAACAAGGTCATAGAAGCTATCTTAACAAAAACAATAAAGGAGAATAGAAGGGACTGGTTTCAGCGTTTGCCCGAGGCTCTTTGGGCCTACAGAACCACCTGGAGAAACACAACAGGATTTTCACCCTATGAATTGGTTTTTGGAAAGAATGCTATTTTTCCTGTAGAATTTGAAATTAAAACCTTAAGAACTGCCTTAGCTGTTAATCTTGATTTAACTGATGCACAGACAGCCAGGTTGCAGCAGTTGCAGGAACTGGACGAGAAAAGACTCGATGCCATCCACCAAACAACTATGATACAGCAACAAAGGAGCAGATGGCATGACAGAACCATTAAGCAAAAGCAGTTCCAGAAAGGTAACTGGGCTCTTCTTTACGACTCACGTTTCGAGAACTTTCAAGGGAAGCTGAGAACAAGATGGCTGGGACCGTATGAAGTGGATACTGTTTTCCCAAATGGAACAGTTAGACTAGTAACAATCGATGGAAGCAGAACACCACTGTTGGTGAATGGCTACCGACTTCGGTTATATCAGCGGCCGGTTTCCAAAGAGGACTTTAAAGCTACCTGCATGGCAATAAAACAGTATTCTTTTCCAGGGGAACTTGCTGTCCCTCAGAACACTTGAATTTCTATTATTTATGTAATTATTAGGATTAGAAATTTTTTTAGGAACTAATAAATCCTGCCAAGGATTGCAATATTATATTTCCAGATTTTGCAGATGTAGCATGGAAAGTAGCTGAGAGCAAAGGCTTCAAAAGGAATTCCTGTTGCTGCAACACCATTTCCTGTTGCTGCAACACCATTTCCTGTTGCTGCAACACCATTTCCCGTTGCTGCAACACCATTTCCCGTTGCTGCAACACCATTTCCCGTTGCTGCAACACCATTTCCTGTTGCTGCAACACCATTTCCCGTTGCTGCAACACCATTTCCTGTTGCTGCAACACCATTTCCTGTTGTTGCAATACCACTTTCCGTGGCTGCAACACCATGTGCTGCGGCATTATCCCCGTTGCTGCAACACCACTTCCCGTTGTCCCAACATTTTTCCTGTTGCTGTAACACTAGTTCCATTATCCCAGCACATTTCCCATTTTCACAAACGTTTCCCCTTAATTCCGGTTGCCCAACGATAATTATCTGTGGCTGCAACACCAATCTCGGTGCCACGACAGTGCTTCCTGATCCGAAATATCCTTTCACACGAAACATATCACCTTTCGTGATGATTACAGAACCTCACCGTCACTTCCCGTCATTATCATATTCCCGTGCTTTCAGATCCGCGGTAATGATTATAATTTGACAGCAGACGAGAAAAGACTTTTTGACGCAGCGATCCAAAAAGGTAAAGGACGAAGGTACGCACGTTTATGAATAAGCATTAAATAATAGATAAGCGGAAAAAGGGTGATAGGTCCATCAAATTATTGTATTTCCCAATCATATCATTCACACGTAGGAAGGGGGGGGTTACCAAAGCAATTTCCATAATGGTTAACCACGCCAACCACTGCCACCCTTAATTCTCCCGGTTGTATGTAAAAACTACAGCATGTTACCATTTGTGATGTATACTCTGAGTTGAAATCGATAGCTCGGCCCCGAATTCTGAAGATTTACCGAGACAATAGCCATGGGAGGAACCCTTATCACTCATGAACCAGGCACGACAGCAGTTCTGGAGCTCTTTCCGGAAATTTACCAAATTTTCCTGCAAGCCGGATGGATAGAATATTTCAGGAGACTTCCGGACTTTGACGAGCAGCAAGTCCTGGAATTCACATGCAATTTGACAGAAGGATTCTCTGTCGTCCAAGGAATTCAAATTCCGGTTACGGAAGAATTCATAGCCGAAGTCACCGGACTCCCAACCACTGGTACGAGATGGTTCAGCAGGAAGCACTTGATTCTGAACGCGCAGCAAGACTTTCTCCGTCCGGGCGAGGAAGTAGAAACCAAGGGCAGGGGTGTAGCATTGCGGTCGTTACCTCAACCATGGCCAAGAGTCGCCGAATTCGTCAAGCAGTGTCTAACATGCGAAGGTCGTTACCAGGTAATCTACCAGCACGACTTCGTTCTGTTAAATCACTTAAGAAATGGTCAATTATTGAACATGCCATATTATTTGCTGGGTTGTCTTAAAAATATGGCACGATATGCTATGAAAGCGAAGAATCCAGCCCTCTCCCTAAAACACCATCGCCTAGTTCAACTGCTGATTAACAGAGCTCTTCCTCTGAACATCCCTCCACCCCCCATTAATCCCCATCCGGAGGAAAGAAGTCCACAGCCTGTACAGGGTAGTCCTCATCAAGAAGAGGAAACTCCTTGTCAAGCTGAGGACATTCCTCAGCAAGACCAGGAGCCTCCTCAACAAACGGACGACACCCCTGAGCAAACCCCTTCGGAAAACCCTCAGCAGACAGAGCATATTCCCGAACAACCCCAGCAAATACCTCTGCATGTTACAGAAAATGAACAAGAAGCAGTGCAATTAACTGTGTCGCCCAAAAGAACCAATTCTCCTGCCCCCATACTCAGTATCTCCACTGATGATTCTGAAGATAATATCCCAATTACGCAGCTTAAACGAAAAATGCAGCAGGCAAAGAAAACCCCAGTAAAAAGAAGAAGAACGAGGGTTTCAACCAAAGCACCCACCACCCCGACTACTGTTCCGATCACAAGAGCCAACAGGAAGAGAAAAACACCTCAATTCCCTGCCTTTTTACCAAAACGGAAATCGGCAGTAGTTGGATCCCCTGATCCCTCCAGCCCACCATCCATTGTTTTAAAACCCCGTACTCCGGCCACTTCCCGAAACCCTTCTCCCTCACCCACAGAGGCTGAGATGCAGAGCGTTCATAGCTTCGTGGCATCATATCTTAAGACAGCTGATACACAAGAACTAGCTGCCGACACCCAGAATGATAGTGAGCAAGTGGCTGCAACACAAGAACCAGCCACTACCCCAGGTGACACACAAGAACCACCTATGGGAAATATTGACCAAATTGACGTAGCAGAACCTCTGCCTCCACTGGAATCTACTGTCTCATAGGATCAGCCTACTATACCCGCCCTGCAAGAAGAAATCGAGTTTCTGAAAGCTCAGATTCAGGATTACCAGGAAGAGATAATAAGAATGAGGGAAGCGTATCAAGAAGAATTCAGTCTGCATGTTTTAGCAAGAGCAGCCTCGGCAGCAGAGAAAAGAAAAGATATCGAATATTTGTGTACAAGTTGTGGTGAGATATATGCTCAGGCAGGGTATAGGTTAGTGCAGGAACTAATAGAGGAAGCCCCCGAGGCTGAAAATGAAACAAAGGAGTCTGTTGATGCTGAAGTAAAAATTTCACAATTTTCTGCTGAAACAGAAAGACCTATTGCTACACAAGAACCAACAGGATCTATAGAAAAAGCGCAGTCAGCAAGCCCTGTTGACACACAAGAACCAACGAGAGCTTCAGAAAAAGTACAGTCAGAAAGCCCTGAGGATGTGCAGATGGACGAACCAGCTTCAGAAGAAATGCAGACAGAAAAGCCTGTTGACACACAAGAACCAACAGGAGTTTCAGGGGAAGTGCAGATAGAAGAACCAGTTTCAGAGGAAGTGCAGAAAGAGAACCCTGTTGTTACACAAGAACCAACAGGATCCTTAAAAGAAATGCAGTCGGTGAGACCTGTTGATACACAAGAACCAACAGGTCATCCAGAAAACATGCAAGACCAAGAACAGGAACTTACTGATACACAAGAACCAGTAAGTCCACCTGAAGCTGTACAAGATCAAGAACTTACTGACACACAAGAACCAGTAAGTTCCTCAGAGGCTGCACAAGAACAAACAAAGGAGCTTCCCGATGCTATGCAGGAGGAAAAGGAAGAAGATACAGATTCACCCCGGCCTACCCAGATTATTATGGAAAAGGAAGAAGATACAGATTCACCCCGGCCTACCCAGATTACTATGGAAGAGGAGCAAACAGTCTCAGAAGAAAATAAGGAATAATTGAAGCAAGGAGCAGAAGAAGAAAAAGAGACAAATTCACCCCGGACCACCAAAATCAATCTGGAGGACAATGAATTAGCCCAGCAGGAGGAAGAAGTTCTGGTGGAAAATGAAGAAAAAGATGTTGGATCATCCCAGCCCACTTCAACAGAACAGACGATTTTGGTTGATGCCTATATGCAAGCAGAGCTTCCCACTGTTAGAGATGTATGTGTAGAAACAGAAAGTTTTCTGGAATTGAAACGCATATGGTGGAGAGAATATCATCAATCTCAAGGGAAAGCATTTGAACAACAGAAAGGGACCTGGTTTGATCATGCCTATAGGAACTGGGAAGCACTGGAACAGTGCAGGGCCCAGTATAAAGAAATTAAGGAACTGAAACACAGGATGTCCCTGATGTTTGAGTTATGCCAAAGGATGCTCGCCGCAAGGAAACCCTCCTTCAACTATGCCACATTCTTAAGGGAAAGGCTTGCATTTATTCAGCTGAAGGCCATCAAGGAGGGGAGGCCTTATCAAGTGGTCACAGCAGATCAGTTTATGAAAACTTTTGCAGAAGCACCCAAAAGTGACCAAAACCTGCTATGTGAATTATACCTCCATAATGAGGTTGTGTCTGAAGAAAGAAACATTAATATGACACCTGTAGTAGGTGACATACAATTGAGAGCTTTCATTTCCTTTCTGGCAAACCAGCTCACCTGGCAAAATGCCTATGTCTCAGGCGTCCAGAACGAACAAAATTGCCTTTTGTGGATTCGGGCTGAACCATAGAACGCTGCCACTTTCATTTTGCAACATTTAAAAATGATATACAATGATAAGATGAAGGATCATGTTATGAGACTGCGAACAGAGGTCCTAACAGACTGTCAGCAGTATATAAAAACCAAAGCATCATTGGCTGTGAAAGCAAATAAACTATTTTGGGATAACTGCCCCGCAGAAAGGAAAGAATATCACCCGTATAACCCATCAAATCTGCAAGTAGCATTATCAAGGGTACCTCGGTATGTTGAAAGCATGCAAATTTGTGCAGAGAACTGGATAGGTTACAAATTCAAGTTCCCACTTTTATGGTTGCCGGGTGATCAGTATAAGGGTCAGTTTGGACTTTCTAACAGAGAAGAGGCAGCAGTATGGAAACGGATACGAACTGTTTGTGGTTTCAGAGACAAGTTTGATGTCACTCCCTACAGCTATTGTCTTAGTAATCTCCATTGTTCGTCCCAGTTCTCAGACTCAGACTCAGAGTAGACATTGCATGGGGACATGCAATCTCTTCAGTTGGGGGGGATGTTGGGACTCACAATTGACCTATTTTTGACCTTATCTTTTGTCGTATAATTACCCTTTTTGCAGTCATAAGTTGAAAGCTTTTATTTTATAATGACATATTAACCCCAAGGTATGAAGTAACCTTCCGCATGTCTATGTTTAATTGTTTATTTCATATTCGTGAATATCTTTATACTTATCCTTGGAAACGCTGACTAAATTGTCAAATAATTGTCTTAAGCTTGCAGGAGTTATAATGAATAGTTGCTGTAACACTAAAAACAGCAACTACGCAGTTGCTGCAACACCAGAAACAACAACTACGCAGTTGCTGCAACACCAGAAACAGCAACTACGCAGTTGCTGCAACACCAGCAACAGCAATTACCTAAAGCAAGCTATTTTGTAACAGCCACGAACAACAGATGGCAGCTATCTAGAGAATCGTGACGTGGCATAATCAAGCGAAAGTCTAAAGAAAGAAGAACATAGTCAGCATGAACAGCATGGGGAAATGGCGAAGGAATATGAAGATCCCGAGAAGACAGTCAAAGTCAGTACCTGCCGTGTAACAGATAAAGCTCAAGAAAAGAATGTATTATCATACTGTTGTAACAGCACTCTAAATTGCTTATTTTTGACAAAATGGGTTAACTGAATAGGCTGTAATATTCTATTGTAATAGATGTCTCCTCTGTAAAGAGGAGACATCTACATGAAACGGGAGTTAGTCGGTGTCTATGGTCAGTCTGTAATCGAGATTCTGAGAACATCAGCAAGTCTGAACTCTATTGTATTTAATCTTTCTGGCAGATGAATATAAAACTGTTTTGAGCACTTAGTCCTGTCTTCGTTTTCCTGGGGAATCTTGTGAGAGGGACTGGGCCCACCTTCCTCACAAGATTCACCCATTTACTTTCCTGTCAAGTGTGTAAGTGTGCAGTAATTTCTTTTTGGTACTCTGTTTGGATTTGATAGCATTACCTCTGGTATTCTTTGTTTTACTAGTACTCTGTTTCATTGATCTTTGAGTTTGTTTCTCACCGGTGAATGAGAGTGCAGTGTGCATCAGTAATTCTGATTACAGGGGCAGGGGCTGAACGTCCCCATCTGGAGGATAGGGTCCTTATCCTCTGCCAACAGAGCGTCCATTATTTTGCTTTCCAGATTTGTAGTTTTAATTAATTGCTTTCATTTTAACGAGTACTGTAATGACATAGCGTAAGAATTACGTATACTACAGCTTTCGATGCTTTTAGACTTTAAGTACATACAGTACGCAGTGCCTTTGAAATAAAAAGACTTTCCCTGGTCGACAATTAATGTGGTACTTGAATGTTTAATTCATAAACAATTCAACTAGCCAACATAGCCATGGGTTCTCCCTTATCTCCTATAATTTCCAACATCTACATGGAATAGTAAAAAAAAATGCCCTAAACTCCTTTCCTTACACTCTTGAAAAACAGAAAAGATATGTAGATGATATATTCACTAAGTGGAGCAACGAGAAGGAAAAACTGCAAGTTTTCCTCACTCACATTAATAGCCTCTTGGAACACATAAAATTCACTATCGAGATCGAAAAAGACAACTAGCTCCCTTTCCTAGATATCCTCCTAACAAAGAATTATGGAAAACTTGGCTTCCAGGTTTTCAAGAAGAAAACTCAAACTGAGAGATACCTGCATACAAATTCCCATCACCATCCTAAACAAAAAATAGGTATTATAAAAACCCTAACCACAAGGGCTTCCAGAATATTAAACTCTGAACACCTATATCTAAAACTTTACCATCTCTGCAAAGTCTTTGAAAAGAATGGTTACAACAAACACCCCATTAACAAAACCATCCACAAACTCTAAAAATAAAAGAAAACGAGAAAATACCTTCCTACACTCCAAAAATCTCTCTTCCTTACATAAAAGGCACCACTAATAAGATTGAAAAAATTCTAAAAAACATAATATCAATGTAGCCTTCACGCCCCACAACACAATAGGGAAACTAACTAACTCTGTCAAAGACCCTATAAATCCCAGCTTACAGAAAGGAGTATTTCTATATAATCTCTATAAGAAATAATAAAATCACTAGATCTTAGATTATAGATTTAAACACTCAAAATGATGATTTCATATTAAACACATAAACCAATAAATAATAAACATGCAATAGGTCTCATCATTTATTAAAAAGATATTCCTACAATAATTAATTACATTAATAAAAGTTTATAAACAATAAGAAAATCATTAGATTATATACTAAATATTTAAAATTGATTTCATTCTAAATAAATAAACTAATAAAAAATAAACATATAATAGACTTCACACAATAATAATTAAATAAACATTCTTTAACTAATCTTATCTCATTTCCTTACAAACACGTCATAATCACTAAATTTTGAATGAACTAACAAAATCCTTATAAAAACATCAAGAAACTACACTAGCTAAATCATGAGATTTATAATGTATTATTTAAATATTTTCAAGAATAATTAAATTTACAAACACATAAACTAATAAATGATAAATATAATGCTAAACTAAATAATAGATTTTTCAAAAACATATGCACAATTTAATCATTAAAAAAAAATAAAATTAATTTAAATAAATAAATACATAAAAATAAAATTAAAAACAAAAATAATTCACTAGATACAAATAAATAAAATTCCCACATAAACTAATAAAGTAATATATTAAATTAATAAGTTTGATTGATAAGGATTATGCACATTTTTATATATTAAATTAGTTTAATATAAATATTTAGCCAACTACGTTTTTCCTAAATATTATTCACGCAAATACATAGAAATCATCAGCTCTTTTACATTAAATCTTCTCAAATAATTAAGTGTTTCCCTTTATGATGGACTCACTTTGTAGTCCGAAACGTTGGGTTAAGAACCTCATTCACAGGTCATTCCTCACTCTTTCAAATACACTCCACATGTATGGACTCATTATTCAAGTAAAGGAATGGCCTCTGCATCTGTGGTTTTGATATGCACTAAACCATTATCATGACATCTTTCTATGACATAAGACCCTAGCCATATTGTCGTTAACTTTCCCTTAAATTCTTTATATCTGGAATCATATAATAAAGCCCAATCACCTTCTTGAAATTTGTTATCCTTGATGTTCTTATCATGCCAGATCTTCCTTTGTTCGGTTACCTCTATGTGTAGGAGGGTCTGCATTCTAAACTCATTTAAACCATTCAACTGGAGAGATCTCTCTTTTTTTGCACTATTGAGATCTAGATCTAGTTGGGCTACCATCCTTAATGTGTTATACTCAAACTAAATGGAGAACAGGGCCTCTTTCCCATAGACCAGCTCATAGGTTGTGAATCTAGTGGCAGTCTTCCAGGTGGTATTATAGGCCCAGGTGGCCTCAAGTAGACTATCTACCCAATCTTTCCTGCTGGTGTTAACCACTTTGGTCAAGATGCCCTTCAGCACTCTGTTGGTCACCTCCACTTTCCCATTAGCTTGTGGGTGATAGGGAGTGAAGGTTCTATGCTTGATCTTGTGCTGGCTAAGCAAGTATTCAACCATGTTGGATGTAAACTGGCTACCTTGATCAATGACCAGCTCTCTAGGGTACCCAAATTTGTAGAATACATTCTCCCTTAAGAACTCAACTACCCTCTCCTCTATTTCTACCTTAATTGCCTTGGTTTCAGCCCACTTAGTCAGATAGTCAGTGCACACAACGGTGTACTATTTTTTCTTGGAAGGAGGGTTAATAGGTCCAATGAGTCCATGCCCCGCTTTCCAAATGGCTTGAAATTCACTTGAGGCTACAGAGGCATTTCATCCCTCAGAGTAGGATTTCCCATCCTTTCGCACCAATCACACTGACTAGTATATCTTTTCACATCCCGATGAAGAGTTGGCCAATAATAGCCAACTTGTAACACTTTGAATGTTGTCCTCCTTGCTTAAAGGTGACCTCCACAAGGCCCATCATGATAGGCTAGAAGGATGTTAAAGACTTCCTCCTCCCTGACACACCTTGCCAAGATTTGATCTAGGCCAAGTTTGAAGACATTGCCCCCAATCCAAGTGTAAGGGGGCGCTCTTCCTTATAATCATGATTTTCTCTTTGGAGGACAAGTTCGGTGGGAACTGTGTAGATACCAAATATTTTTCTATGTCAGCAAACCATGGAGAGAGAACTGAAATGGCGAACAAGTGCTCATCTGGTATCTAGTCATCAACCATTCCCTCCTCACCTGCAGGCGGAGTTAATATGGACAAAAAGTCTGCAACAACATTTTCCTTTCCAGGCTTATCAACCATAGTTAGATCAAACTGTTGTAATAAAAGTAACCATCATATAATACGTACATTTACATCGGGTTTATTCATTAAATATTTGATTGCAACATGGTTAGCATGGACAAATGTTTGATAGCCTGTGATATAATGCCTAAATTTGTTCAATGAATTCACAATATCCAGGATCTCCTTTTTAGTCATTATGTCGTTAACTTCGGCCTTTGACAGATTCTTACTAATAAAGTAAATGGCATAAGGCAACTTTTGATCTATCTGACCTAGGGATGCTCTTATGGCTTTGTGTGAGGCATCAGCATGATAATGAAAAGGAAGGGCCCAATTTGGGCTTCAGAGAATCAGTGCAGTGGTTAACTTGTTCTTCAATATGTCCAAGGCCTCTTGACAACTTTTTGACCATATAAACTTAGAGTCTCTAGCCAAAAACCCAAATAAAGGAGAGGCCAACTTGTTGAAGTCCTTTATGAACCTTTGGTAGTATCTAGCTAACCCTAGGAAACTTGTGACATCTATTTGCTTTTGAGGAGGCAGGACCCTTTGGATGATAGCTAATTTGTTTGGGTCCACCTACAGTCCTTGCTTAGATATTGAATGACCCAGCACGATCCCTATAATCATCAAGAATTCACATTTTTCAGGACTAAGAGATAGGTTCATTTTAATGCATTTGTGTAGTACTTTACCTAGGTTGGATAGAACCTCTTGGAAATCACATCCATAAGGTGTAAAATCATCCATATAAATCTCTACTGCATCATGGACTAACTCAGAAAAGATACTTAGGATTGCTCTCTAGAAAGTGGCAGGAGCATTGCATAGGCCAAAAAGAAGGACCCTATAGGAAAAGGTGACCCAAGGACAAGTGAATGTGGTTCTATCCTGATCCTCTGCGTTGATATCAATTTGATTGTATCCGTTGAATCCATCTAGGAAAGAGAAAAACATTTTCCCTACTAGGCCATCTAGCACTTGGTTGATGAAAGGTAGAGGGAAACGGTCCTTCTTTGTGGCTTTGTTCAATTCCCTATCATAGAAACAAATCCTCGACTTACCATTTTTATTGGAAACTAACACCAAAGGAAGACCCACTCACTATCGGAGATAGGATAAATGAATCCTGCATCTAGCAATTTTTGCAATTCTTCTTTGACTATATATTTAAGAGCTAGATTCATCCTCCTTTGGGGTTACTGGACTGGATTGTAACCTTATTTGATGTAAATGTGGTGAGTACACACTTAGGTATGTACTCCCATCATTTCTTTGTAACTCCAAGTGAAGGAATCTAGATGTTCCTTTAGCATGTTGCACAACTTCTCCTCTTGGAGAACACAAATAGATGTATTGATTTTCAAAATTCTCTTAGGGCTGAATTATATGGTTTTGACATGGAGAGGGTTGGAATCGTCCAAGTAATGATGAATTGAATGGTTATTCTGGGTTTCCCTTACTACTTCTTCTATGGACAATGTACTCCGAGTTGGACTTTGGAGTAGGTGTTCAATCATATAATCTTCATCATGTTGTCCTCCTCCCATGGTTGTTTCTAAGGTATACAGTTGGGTAGAATAAACTTCATCTTCTTCCTCCTCTTCTAGCCATAAAGGTAAATCATGTTCTAGAGATCCCTAAGCAGGCAAGTATACGACTCACTGCTTGGACATATGCCCATTCTTGATGGTCATATTCCTAGCTCTATAGCTGATGTAAGCATCAACAGTGGCCAACTAGGGCCTCCAAGGATGGTAGGGTAACCAATAAGCTTAGCCTTAGGTTGGAGAACTAGGAAATCTGCAAGGTGCTCCTAAGAGTCAATGGGGACCATCACATCCTCCACAATCCCCTTAGGGGTCACCGTGGATAAGCCTGCAAGTTGCACCACTATTGTGTTCTTTCTCAATGAACCTTGGAGGTTGAGCTTGAGCACGGTGTCATTGGTCATGACATTAATGGCAGCCCCAACATCAATCAAAGTGTGTGGGAAAATGGTGGTATTGATGTGCACATCTACCACAAGGCTCCAAAGGTCCAAATACTTTGGATAGATTGCCTACCCCAGCATTAAGTCAGACAACTGTCCAATGAAATTAATGGTAGGGACATCTCTTCTTCGCCTCCCTGGATGCTTGAAGAACTTCTCCTTAATCAACTTGTTATAAATAGGTACATATTTAATGGCTTGGAGAAGTGGAATCCTGACACATAGGTTTTTCAATTCTCCCATAAGTTCAGTCGCTTCTAGGGTAATCTAGAGTGGTTGAGTTAATCATTCAGTAAAGGGTGGATTTACTTTTCAGAATGCTTTCTTCTCTTTCTTCTTCAACCTCCCTAGGTGTAGGTGGAGGTTGGTTATCCAGGAGAAATCTCCCAGATCTTAGGTTAATTTCTTGGATCTCCATAGCATAAGCTGGATATGATGTCTCTCCACTGTATTCTTGTTATATCTGTCTATTGTTTAGGTTCATATTTGGCTAGGCAGGAATCTGACGTTGTTTAGGTGGAGCAGAGTGTAACAGTTGTGGTTGGGCAAGTGGTGAAGGTAATAAAGTAGGAATATTATTGTACTAGGGCCTCCACCCCTGGGGCGGTGTATTCCACTAAGGTTGTGGTGGAGCATATGGTTGAAACGATTTGCTAGCTGGCTGGGAATGATATTGAGATGCAAAGTACTGAGGAGGAGGTGTAGACCAGGAAGGATGAGAAAGGGTTCCCTAAGAAGGTATGGATTTTTTCCGGTTTCGGTTGTAATATGCATGGGATGACCCTTGCATGCCCTGCTAGTATGGCCTAGGCCCATGAGGTCTCCTTTGGTTTATGTAGCAGAGCTGCTCAGTGACCCCTTCAGCTCCTTGATATATATCTTTGAGTCAAGGAAAAGAGGGGCGCTTGTCTGTGGGATGTTTTTCTTCACAAACTAAGAAAATTTCAATAGAATTCAATGGACATTCACTCCTAGGGTACCTCCTGGTGCATCTAGGAAAGAAAATGGCCAAGGCTTTCTCTGCTTCCTCCTGATTTCTCCTAATGTACATAGTGTCCATCTGTAAGGCAAGGGTTTGCAGCATCTCACTCTTGAAATATTCCAACATGTTTCCAATTTCACCCTTGATGGATGAATTGGAAGAGGATGTACTGACCATAGCTTGACTTCCCCTACCCTTTTTCCTAGCTACCCTAGAATGGTTTCTAAAGATAGTATTTATATCCTCATAGGATAATTGGTATATATATATACTCCTTCTAACAACTGTCGTGTATCCAAAAGGTCTTCCTGTACTCCTCTAAGTAGGACCAACTTCAGTGACTCAGGGTCAAGTGTGCACCTCGCGCTTTTGTAACAAAGCTAGAATATTTCTTCATAATCATCTACGGATTCATCATTACCTATGGTCATCCTAAAATTATCCTCTTTAGTATCTTTAGACCTACAGTAGTTTCAATACTTGTTTTTGAATGATTGCTACATCCGAGCCCAATTTGTGATGCTATCCCCAGGTAAACCCATGAACCAGCACAAAGATGCATACTTGAGGGTAGATGGAAATAGTTTCAACTTCTGCTCATCATTTGTGTAGTCATAGGTTCGGCATATAACAACAAAATCAAATTGGAAAGTGTCGGGATCTTTTGTGGTCAGACCATGGAAATGAGGAAGGGCATAGGGGATTATATTTTTCATCTTAGTGTCCCCATTGGTTTCCTTGATGGGGAAGGCACCCTCAACTCTTTCTCTATTCCCTCTGTCATTTCTGTTTTCATCCATTAGCTCAGTAGGAATGGGTTCTTCTTCTTCTTCTTCTTCCCCTATAGGTTCTTCAAATATGTCTGGTTGCTAACCTAAGGGTTCCTCTAGTTCACAGCCACCAAAGAAGAGGGAAGGTTGGTTGTTTGATGCAGTGGGGGTATTTGGCACAAAAAACCCCTAAGTTGTCCCTATTCCTACAAGGCATGAACGGATATGTTTTTGGTTTGGTTTTGTTTTTTTTCAAACTTTGGGAAGTACTTTGAAGACCTGAAATTGTAGTTTAAATGAAAACTACTGACTGAATGAAAAACTAATTGTTGAAAGGAAAACAGAGAATGTAGAATCAAAAAGGAAGCAACTAAATTACTTTTACAGAAATGAAACTAATGGAAGAATATTAGAAACAAGAAATAGAAGAAGGAAAGAAGTAATCACATATTACTCAGACACCTCCCCGGCAACGATGCCAAAAAGTGATGAGCACCATTATTGTAGCAAGAATGTTGCAACTCTTGGGCTATCAACTTTAGTTTATCAACCAAGGGTTCGTACAAACTTGGAGGTGATAGTGTTGTATACATAATTAAAAGTGATGGTTCTACGTTTTGTCATTGTTCATCTGGTCAGAGCCCACTAGGGTTTTCAAGCCAAACTTCTATGGATTCAGAATAATCTTGGCTCCTTGATGAAAGAAATAGAAATCTACTCTAAGAGAGAGATGATCTACTGTAATAATGAAAGAAACTGAAATTCAATGCTAAGGCACACCATTTCCTAATTAACTGCTAAGAGTTATGCTTTGCAATAATGCTAAACTAACATGAAAAAAATGGTACTGTCCTAAGCATGGAAGTTAAAAACATCAAACATCATTGTTATCCATGTAAAATACGGTAATAAATATGTTTTGTCTTTTTATGCATTTCATGAAAAATCAAATGTGCAAGCTAATCTCTTTTGGTGATGTGGCAGGTGGCTTAGGGATGCTGGTGGATGGATGGAAGGTTCAAGAGATGGTTGTAAGGTTTTTTATACCCTTGGGTGGCCTTGGGTGGCTTCCTATAGGTTTTCCCTCAATTCGGCCTCAAAACAGGCCACTACAGGAAAACCTAGGATGTACTAGAAACCTACAGGATTCCCTGTATTTCTACAAGATATATACGAGAGAAAAATGACAGGTGTTGGACGTGATGGAAGGCTTAGAGAAGGTGGTTGATGGGTGGAATGGAGTGAGAAAAGGCCTAGGATCACTCACAACCCAAAACCAAGTTTAGGAAATGATTGGATTCGCTCAACATGCTTGAGTGATTTGCTATGTAAAATGATGAAATTGGTGAACATCTTGATGAAGAAAAGGAATGCCTATCGGTGGATGAAGTTAGAAGGTGGTTTCTTGCTATGATATCTATTTCTACTTCTGAAGCACCTACTCTGCATCAAACATGAATAAATTTCAAAAAGTCATATAAGCAAGAAGAATTCTCATGAGCTAGAAAACCAAAATTTAATGAACTAACTCTCTACCTAATGTATGAGGAAATTGCTGAATAAAATGGAATCATGGATGAGATCTACTGCAAGAATGAAGATATAAGAGATGGAAATAAAATCCTACACTTGCAAAACTGATCAAATCCTAGTTCAAGTACAGTAAACCCTAAATCTTATGAGAGAAATGGAAATCTTTCTCTTTGGGGTTGCATAAAGGTATTTTCCTCAAATCATGATCCGAGAAGGAAGAATTGTAGACAGGAAACCTACTGACAGCTTTGTGGTTCTTCTTTTATCTCTTCTAACTTTCTATTGAAGTAAGGCACAAATGGAAGCAAACTAACAAAAAACTAATCAAATCTACACTACTTGCAATGAAATAATTCTAAATACAGTTTAACCATGGATCTATGAAACTAAGATAAGAATACATATACAAGAAGAGGATCCTTTGTTGCTAGGATTGGGCCTTACCCAAAGAGCTTCAGCCCTCTAAGTTAAATCAGTATTGGATGAAGAAAAATCTAATTCTTATTACCAAAATAGGAAATTACATCAAAGTCTTCCACAAGTCTAGAGCTCGAAAATAACTAAAGTTTTTACAACAAAAAATTGAATCCTAATGAGGCTCTAGGCCTCTCTAATTATAAAACTGAAGTCCCCAATGACTTCCTTAAATTTAGGGAGGCTCGACTCCCAAACTCAAGATGAACTAACTCTTTGTCTATCACTTGCTTGGCTGCCTTCTGATCTTCATGACTTGGCTACTTGCACTCCGAGCCGGTGGGATTAATGGAGGAATATTCAAATAGGAGAGGAGTAAATGAGGATGAACTACGTCCTACAATCTCTCTCCCTTGTCCCATTCTAGTTTCAAACCTTAGTCTCGCCAAAATTTCTTGATTTTCTCTTCCAAACCTACATTCAATGCATAATAGTTCACTAGGCATAATATCTCGGTTTAACTCATCTCATTAAACAAATATAATCAAAACATGTAATAAGTTGTGAGAAGAGTTGGTTTGACTAAGCTAGGGGGTGAATTAAGGCCCATATAATTACCCCATGATGAGACTCATTAGTGGGATCAGTGAAACTGATGTGAATAATGATAGGAATTTACTCTGATAAAACTCTTATAATTATTTATAAAACAACATAGATAATTTGAAACACATTAATAAAATACTTCCCTTAGTGTGACAAATTTTATGAAAACTTACAACAAGTGTGACACTAAAGTTACACTTTGTGACGACCATGATGGCACTTGTGGGACAATGCTTGAAATTTTGGAAATGAGTGTGATGAAGGTTTAAATAGTAATATAGACTCATTTACACAAGGAGAAGCTATTCAAACCACCAAAACAAGCTTGTGTAAATTGTGTGACACTTAACATGCTAGAAGATGAGAAGTTCTAAGTGTGAACTACGCTTGTGATATGTGAACGATAGTGAAAGAAACACATGCCAAAGTGAAGATAACATGTAAATGAAACAAATTATAGTGAAAGGAAGAAAAAGAAACAATTGAAAACATGAAAATGACACTCGTGAACACAAAGGTGTGTGAAAGTGACTGCTTGAAAAACTCATTGAAATAGAAGTACAAACACAGCTGGAAGTGAGGAACTGTCAATGTTAGTGTGCACTGACTGTCAACATGGATTGGAAATCGTACAAGAACAATCTTGATGGACCACACTATGTCTTTTCAAGCTTGCATAGAATATTGAACTCATGAACTTGTTACGAACTGAGCATGTGTGAGAAAGTACCCTTGACACTTCCAATCCAAGAAGGAATCTCAAAAGAATGAACTAACCAAGAAGTGACTACAAAATGAATGATTGTAACATCCACTGTAGGCTCCAAAATTCAAGTGTAGGAAAATTTATGGAGGGTGTTTATCGCAACAACAACAAAACCTAAACCTACCATATTCCACCATTCCTCCCACTAGAACTAGGAACCGTTCTCTACAACACATTTATCAACTATGATACCAATTGTTTTAAAATTATATATTATAGAGAAATGGAACACATAAAATATTGCAGAAACATAAACACAGAAATGCATAAAACAAGAGAGACTTAGATATACATGGTTCATCCAATTTTGGCTACATCCATGGAGAAACAACTAGTCCTTCCTTTTATATCATCCAGAAAAATGAAGAGATACAACCTACAATAGATCCACTATAATTTCCTCTTCACTCTCACACAACCTCCTCTCTCTCTCTCTCCCTCACTCTAAATAATCATACACAGACACAATACAATTCCCTCATATAAACTGAGGGTTTCCTTCTTGGGAAAAAAACCCTAAATTAACATAAGTTCTACCATCAGGTCATTTGTCTAATGAACAACCTAAATTTACTATGAAATTACAATACAAGGTAATTTTTCATCTATTTTTAGCTTCGAGGGCGTTTCCCTTTAATCCCCAATGTGGGGGCTCATAAAAGTCTTTGTCCGCCCCCTCATGGACCCCCTTTATGGTGATTAAATGGGCGATTTTTCCGCCCCATTAGGAACAGGGGTCCAACATGACTAAAGCAAAAAATATATGAACAATCAAGAAGATAATCAAGCTCTGTACCCACCAAGTGGTGGCTCCAATGCTCCATTATTGAAGCTAGTGGTGTTTGTTGTACACATGTTTCCTAGGACTTTTACTTAGTATATGAAGACTGATGGCCCACACGCTCTTCATTCATGGATTATGAATATATGTAAAACATTTCTATAAATGTTTATGATTCATGTTTATTTTAATATGTATTAAAGTAGTTGAACTATTTTCTTTATTTGAGTGCTTATATTGAGAATGTGTTTTAATGGTTATTATGGTCGTCACATCCTTATGGACTATTTTGTTGGATGTTATATGTATCTTTATGGTTTGCATGTGTCTTAGCTAGGGTAGTACTATTACCTCTTTATTAGAGTCTCACGTTCTCTTCCCTCCATAGTAGAAGAACCTCTACACACCTACAACCAAACACTCAACAGGTACACCTACTTGCTTTTTGAAGGAACATATATGATCATCTCTTTTGTTAAAAATTAAATCCAAGGTAAACCTTTAAGAAAATGGAAACTGGGTCATATTTTGGGTGAGGCTCTTAATCGAAATAGTGTTAGGTCTAATTGGGACAATGTATTAAGGAGACTGCCTTGAATGTTGGAAGATCCAACATTGTCAACATTTTTGGTGCTAGAAGGAGGGAAGGAATATTTGTATGGCTGATAACTGCACCCACCCTCATCATACTTCTTTGGGTTAAGGCATTAATATGCCCACCACCTCTCTGACTCATATTCTTTAAGTTGGTGGATCTTCTTAGCCTAATTGAGAACAAAATTGTGAAATTTCTTATGAGCACATCCAAGAAATCCAGCCTATAACTTGTCGCTTTGTAAATTCTATCGAATTAATCCCTAGAGTACATAATCTTCCTTATTTTCCAAAGAAGAAAGAGACAAATCCTATTGGGGTATTGGTTTCTACAGTCAAATATTTGGTTTCCACCACCCTCAAAGAGTTAGTGGAATCTATAGAAAATGTAGAGAAACCATCACCGTCGAGAGTAATATAACTCTTAATAGGGTGACAGGACAATTTTGTGCTCTCGTATGACACTTTCCACAGTTTAGGCAGTCACAAATAAGATTCATTAGATTATGAAGAAGAGGAGGAGCATAGAAACAAAAACATGGCAGAACAATATCTAGATTGGATGAATCAGGGCCCACTTTCTCTACCAAGTATTTTACACAAGATTCTGAGACACCCATGAAATTTTCTAAAAAAATATGACCCTGATAGAGAAATGAAAGTGCAAGACCATTTGTATAAATTCTATCTACAACTGTAGATGCTTGAGGTACGTTACGATGATGTTGCATGTAGACTCTTTTGTTGTACCTTCAATGGTAAAGCAATTGTTTGGTACCACAATCTTCCCCCAAAATGAATTTAGAATTGGAATGAGTTTAAGAAAATGTTCCTTGAAAAGTTCGTCGATGAAAAAACCCTAGCTAGGTTATTAACGGATTTGGGAAATTTAAAGATGGAACATAAATAAAAGGTTAAATATTTTAATCATAGGTTCAATTTCATATTGAGCAAATTTCCTAGGAATATGAAACCTCGTGACTCCATCAAAATTGACTATTACACTTTCACCTTGATGACAAGCATCACGCAATTCATGAAGAGAAATGTGAAAGAAAATTTGGCTGAAAATTTTAAAGAAGCCATCATAATTGAAAAGGACTTGCAGACAATTTGATTCAATAATGATGATGAACCATCAGAAGACTCCAAAGGCACAAGTAAAAGGTATCAGGCCTCTTCAAACAAGTCCAAGGATAAAGAAGCCACTAATATTGAAAGCTTGACCTCGACCATCAAGTATTTTTCTAATGAGTTGGAAGAGTTAAAATAGAGGTCAAGCATGACCACAGTCTATAGCAAGCCCTCAAAGTTCAACTTCTTGACAAGAGCTACCAACAACAACAACAAAAACAATCAATCAGATAAATCTGCACAAAGCTCAAATGTCGTGATGGATGTTGAAAGTAGGGGTATGGACCAATATTTTTCTTTTCACCAAGAATATCATTCATAAAAGACATGCCAAAATGGAATCACAACATGAATTATCTAGCTACACACATCATTGATACACTATTTTCAAATGAGCAAACTAAAAAAATGGGAGAAACAGAAGAAATTGTCGCAGTTGAAGAGACTAAAAGTGTTGGGCATGTAGTGAATACTTCCATTTGTGTGTTCAAAGCTTAAAAGAAAATTGTCAAAGAACCACCACCACATGAGGCATCAAAACACAAGAAAAATAGTCGATATAAGTTGAGAAGCCAAGGTATAGTTTAGAAACAAGAGGTGATGAGGTAGAAATGAAAGAACACTTGTTAAGAAAAATCACACCATTGGTCAGCTCAGCTCAGAACACTTGGGGCAAGTTTGGAAAAGTTTCCACTAGAAACAACACTTCTGCTAATCGTAAAATGAAGTATACCACTATCTAAGTGTCAGAAAAAGTCATTCCTCCAGACACTTTGACAATTCCTGTTGCGCTAAATTATGATATAGTGGATGACATGAAGAAAGTTGCGTAAAAATTTTGATCTTTGACCTTACAAGGATAGCCACCCATCAGGAATTGCTTCCCTAAGCCCTTCAACAAACTTCCTTAGGTAACAATGTTGCTTCTTCATAGAAGGGATCTGGTAATTCATCTGGTCCCCTAGAGTTAGTTTTTAATGTTTTAACATTAGAAGCTAACACACGTTGCCTGTCATTTTTGTTGACTTTCAAAATTGTAGGTTTTAACTCCGTACAGAAATTACCTACATACTAATTCTAAAACAAAGAAAATAAACAATACAAGAGCATAACACATAAAGCACATATATACATAGAGATTTCCCCTGGATCCCAAAACCTGGACTACCAACTTGATTTTTTCATTATATTCCTTTCAGTGTTACAATACATATTTATAACCCCCCCCTCTAACCCCCTGTTATCACCCCAAGAAACTCTCCTAGGTTGTATCTCAGAGATGCTTGGGAACATTACAAACTCAACAAAATGTTGGAAATGGATGAATGGAAGGAATGATGCTTGTTCAAGCCAGATAACCACTTCTATCATGCTTAACTCCAGACATGGGTGAACACCCCTAGACTACAAGGCTTTAGACCACCAATTACTCATAGTTTGAGGATTAGGTGAACATGGAGAATACTGACCACACCAGCAGATGCACAGGACCCTGTGATGGCCGGCTACAACTAGTAAAGAGGTCTGCAAATCTATTTCCTAATGCACAGACAGGATGACAACTCTCTAGCACTAAGTAAACAGAAACCTACATAACACATTCAATGATACATACTAGACTTCAATATAGAGGTGGGATGACAACCCCTCTAATGCTAAATATCAAGAGCACATGAACAAATGCATAACAGGCACGACCTAGAATAGAATAGAAGTGGACAGTGAGCAATTAACAGCAAAAGAAGCTTGTATTAGTTGAAAATGAAGACCAGACGCTGCAAGTATCAATGTAGTTACAGTCTCCAGAAGTTGAACCTTACATAAAAAATACAACCATCAACCTCCATTACATCTATTTTCTGGGTATATATAGAGTTTGATTACAAAGATATTCTGCTGCTCTATGCATGGAGGGGTCATAATGGACCACCAACCACTTTAACTCTCTGATGGCGTCTCTGCTACAATCTGCTTGCTTTAATGAACAAATTTGATCTTCTCGGATGCTCTGATGTCCTTCTCGAGTAGGTGGAGTGTAGTATGGAAGAAGTTCCATAACTGGTAAATGTTGTGATCTACTTGAGGCTGGTCCTTTCCTTCTCGGCCATTCTGTTTGTTGAATGTGGTGGTTGAAGAGTAACTACGTAGAGTGTTGAACACTGGCCACCTTCGTCCTTTCGGGAGTATGAAATGGCTATGTTGCGCTGTCTATGCTCCTTGATCACTTCTGTTATGGGCTGAATCGTGTTGTGTTGTTGCCTTTCCAATTCCAACCTTCCGTCTCTATCTCTCGGCCTATTTTACGTGATCGGATGGCTATTCGAGCCTTTGTGATCTCTCGAAAATGCTTAATGATGATTATTTTCTATTGTATACAAAAAATGTTGTAATACTGAGAAATCCCACCCATTTTGCTTCTTTTGGACTTCAAAAAGTCCATAAACATGATTAATTCATTTATCAGGTCCACCCTTCAGGTCATTGTCACATATTGTAGCCGACCGATTCCCTCTCTTCCCTTTGTACTTGGAAATTCATAAAAAAACACTGGAAAACATGAAAAATTGCCTTTGGCGGACTTCAAAATATATATATTTCACCTCCTAGACCCTTTCAGGTACGGGCTTCATCCCTATCAGCACTCGCCAAAGGTTCCTTTGTATTTTTTTTTATAACAAAATACACGAAAAAATCGTTAAACAAGGCTTTGGTGCGGAACTGAAATTTTATAAGAAATCATTTATAACGCCATCAGGTCCGGCCCATCAGGTCGCATGCATGTATATGTAAATGCCTTACCCCTTTGGTTTTCCTGATTGCAATCCACCGATGCGATGTGGGCCGTCAATTTGCGCACGCAACCAACAGTCTGTGTTGAATCACCGATCACAATCGCTCATTGCAATATTGTCTGCGCCAATAACCTCCGCCAATTAGATCTGGACCATTGATCGGCTAGATCCAATGACTGTTGTGAAACAATTGTTTAAGCCTGCGCCTGTGGGTTTTTTCATGATTTTAGAGTGTTTTATGTCTCTTGATAGTGTATTTCTGACCTTCCAAGGGCTTTCCAGCTGCAACTATTTCAATCGGTGGATGACCTTTGACAAAAATTGGAGATTTCTACAGCATGAATGGATCCCTTGGCATGATTTAAGCAGATTTGCAGACTTTTACAACAGATATGGATCCAATTCTGGGCCTTCTATTCGTTCCATAGTAGAGCTAACGCTGGCTCCTTCTGGGGATGAGATCCTTAAGAACTTGTAGATCATTGCCTTTCTGATGAAAAACAAATTAGCAAAATTTCCTAGTGTTCCATTGGGCATGGAGTCTACTTTGCTTACACTAAACTGATAAAACAAAATATTTACAACTTTAAGGCCAAAAGACCTTAAACAACATAAACTTTTAGAAAACGCCCATTGACTGGGCCATCAAAACCTGCTTCTCCTCCCATACTTTTTAGTATGAAGGTATTGTTCCCTTGAATATGAGAAATGATAAAAGGCCCTGTCCAGAAAGCATCAAACTTCCCATGATTGCCTTTCTTTTCTTTTAGTGCATCCCACTTCAAAATCGAGTCTCCAACTTGAAAATTATCTGTTTTTGTCTTTTTGTTAAAAATATTCCTTGATATTATTCTGATGTGTTGTAGCCTTTCAACTAGTTGTTCTCTGATTTGATGTACCTCTACTAAATTAGTGATCCTTTTTTCCATTTCTTCTTCCTCATTCTGTTCTTGTTGCAGGAACATTGCCACAGGGAGAGTTAACCGAATCGGGAGTACAACCTCAGTGCCATACACCAGCTTGAATGGAGAATTCCCTGTGGATTTCTTGATGTTCACTTTGTTGGCCCACAGTGCATACTTGAGCTTAGAATCCCAATTCTTTTTGTTGTCCTCCAACGGCTTTTTGATTATCCTTATCAGGCTTTTGTTAGAGGATTCTGCTAGACCATTGCCTTCAGGATAATATGAGGTGGAATGAACCAGTTTAATGCCCATTGCATCACACATATCCACCAATTCTTTTACCCTGAAGGCTGCTGCATTGTCTGTGACTAATTTATGTGGACAACCAAATCTGGTAAAGATATGCTCTGTCAAAAAATTCATGACCACATTATGATCAGCCTTTTTGGTAGGGATTTCTTCAATCCACTTAGTGAAATAACCAGTGGCTACTAATATCCATTTGTGCTGGCCACTAGAATGTGGATTGATTTCTCTAATGAATTCCAAGCCCCATTGTTGAACATGTCTCTTCGCATGTATTGGTTTTAAGGGCAGGGACTTCAACTATTGTTTCCATTCAAATATTTGGCACCTATCACGAGATTTAACAAATGAAAAGACATTAGAAAATAAGGTGGGCCAATAGTACTCAGCTCTGAGGATCTTGTGGGCTGTAGTTTTCCGATAATGGTGTCCACCACACATGCTGGAAGGAAACTGCTTCATAACTTCCATTGATTGTTCTTTGTCTAGACACCTCAAAAGCATTCTAGATGGGTCCCTCCAATAGAGCAGATTTTCATGGATGCAATATTTTGCTGCCCTGAATTTAACAGTTCTGACTTGACTTTAAGTAAGGCCTGGAGGGATTTATAGCTTCAACAAGAAATTAGCTATTGCAGAGTACCAATCACAAGAAGCTAGATTTTCTGCCACCGACTACTTTCTCTCTAGTTCAGCTGCTTCATCTTCTTCTGTTTGACCCTTTTCTGCATCTGTGCTTATGAGATTTATGTCCAATGTTCTGCAATTTTCTTCAACCAATAGGCTGGCAAGGCCCTGACCTCTGACAAGCTTAGTGGGACTCAATTCTATATTAAATTCAATAAACTTTGCAATCCATTTAGCCCTTCTTCCATAAGCATTAGGTTGTGTTGAGACATCTTTTATTGCAACGGAGGGTACATATGCAATTATCTTGGAATGCAGAATATAAACTCTGAAAGCTTTCAAAGACTTGATAAGAGCATAAGCTTGTTTTTCGATAATATCATACCTCAGCTCAACATCCATTAAGGTTTTGCTGAAAAATGCCACCAGATGCTCTGAGCCTTCTTCATATGCTTGCAATAAAACTGCTGCAAGGGTGTCATTAGAGGCAAAAGAAAATATATGGAACTCCTTGCTGTAATCTGGACTGATTAAAGTGGAAACCTCCATAATAGCTTTTTTAATGGAAGCGAAAGATTTTCTTGCTACGTCAGTGCATTTGATCTCCGACCCCTTCTTCAACATGGAGGTAATACGCTTCACCAGTTCTGCAAAATTTGGTATAAACCTCCTCACAAAATTAATATTTCCCTGAAAAGACTGGATGTCCTTCTTTGATCTTGGGACAAACAAGGTCTATATTGCTTTTACTCTTTCTGGATCAATCCAGACGCCTGCAGCAGAAACAATATGTCCCAACAACTTACCTTCTTCTAAAGAAAACTGTGATTTTTTAGGATTGACTGAGATCCCAAACCTCCTACACTTCAGGAACACTTTCCTCAAATGTTGCAAATGGTCTTGATGGCTGCTGGAGTATACTCTTATATCATCAAGGTAGATAAGGACAAATTTATCCTTCTCTCCCACAAATGTTATATCCATAGCTCTCTGAAAGTTAGTTCCAGCATTCATCAGCCCAAAAGGCATCTTGGAATACATAAAAGTGCCCCAAGGAGTGGTGAACGCAGTCTTCTCTTGATCATCTGGATGTACAGCCACTTGATTATACCCTGAAAATCCATCTAGGAAAGATATCACTTTGGCTCCTGAGACCTTTTGCAACAAATGCTCCATCTTGGGTAAAGGATAGTTGTCTTTCTTTGAGCATTTGTTTAAGTTTATGAAGTCAACACACAGTCTGATTTCTCCACTTTTCTTCCTTACCACTACTAGGTTTGCTACCCACTTGGAATATCTGAGAGGAACAATGATTTTGGTAGCCAACAGTTTTTTCATTTCTTTTTCAATCAAGGGAAGGAGTAAAGGATTTATTGGTCTTAGCTTCTACTTGAAAGGAATGGTATCTTTCTCTAAAGGGATTTTATGTTGGATGATCTTCTTATCATATGTTTTCAGGTCACTATATTCCCAGGCAAAGACATTAGCAAATTGCTTCACTAAATTGCAGTATTCTGAACTTTGGTCAGCAGACAGATGCGTGGATAGATTTATGTATCTTGGCTAACCTGGACTCCCTATATCAAGCTTACAGACTGCAGACTGATCTTCATTTTGAGTAGCTTTATAGGGCACATCATTCTAGTCAAACAGTATTTCTAGAGGAATTAAACCCTTTGGAAAATGATTGTTGGGAAGCTGGACAATACTATCTTTGCCAATTTTATTTCTAAGCTGGAATTGGGGGCTTTCATGCAAAGCTTCATTCTCTTGGTCAATTTTCATTTCAGAAAATTCATCAATGACTTGTAGGAACCTATTCACTTCCTCATCATCTTCAAAAACTTTCCAATGCTATACATTATTAGGCAAGGATGGTCTATATTTCATCTGAACTTCATAAACTAGTCTGGGAGGCATGGGAGGGATAAACATGCTAGCTGACATAGCAAGGGAATCATCAAGCTGATTTTTGGCTCTAGGGATATATGAGATACAAAAGTCATCAAAAGAATCTTTGAGTCTCCATACCTCATCTCTGTATTCTTTCATCCTTGGTTGCTTTGCTTGAAATGTTCTGTTTACTTGTTGAATGATCAAATTAGCATCTCTGAATACCTTTATGCTTCTGATTCCTCTGTCTTTAGCTACTTAAGGCCCAATATCAAAGCCTCATATTCTACTATGTTATTGGAACTGAAAAGCTAGCTTAAAAGAAAGTTGTGTGCTTTTTTGTTCTGGAGATATCAACACCACCCCTGCTTCTGCAGTCTCCCTGGAACATGCTCCATCAAAGAACATCTCCCAAACCTAACTTCCTTTCTCTTCCTCAGCCTGAACAATTGGTTTCTTGAGCTACAATTAGGCCTTCTGAGATTCTTCAATTTGGAGGATACATGCTCCAAAATCGGTGTCCACAGCATAAATAGGATGATTAGAAGGATTCTTCTCATCACTGATGATATATGCCAACTGTGCCTCTCTGTATAATCTCCTACTTTCTCCTCCAAAAACTAGGACAGTGGCATAAGATAGGTCATTCTACAATGTCCCACCTAGTCTCTTAATCCATCCTCTTGACAATAACATGCCAAATTTGGGAGGGACATCTGCTACCACAATATCCATCATCATACTCATCATGGGCAGCTGAGTTAGGGTAATGGCTAAATATTTAATCAACCCCAGACATTTCCCCTTTCTTGAATCAAATGTGAATAAATCATGATATGGTCTGGTGATGTCAAGGCTTAACTCTTCCATGACAGCTTTAGGCATCAAATTGTATCTAGCCCCTATATCTAGCAGGCAGTTTTGGAGGATTTTGTCATGTATGTTCAAGGAGACATAAAATGATGGAGAACTATCATTAGCAAGTTCAGTCATTGGACTTAGCACAACTGCAGGCCTATCGTCTAGCAAATTGACAGAGTCAGTGGAGGTTTGTATGGCTTTCAGCTCAAGAGCCTTAAGGATAGGCTTTCTAAATACTTCACTCTTTAACAAATCTACCAGAGGCACAAATATTTTTAACTTCTGAACTTCTGATTCAAAGTTGAAAGAGGGAGGTAAATTGTCAGAACCTCTTACCTCTTGAACTGGTTCTTTGAAGATGACTAGATCAGATGCTGGCCTTCTCTGTTTGATATTCTGTGACTCTGTTTGGACATCAGCTTTTTGGGCAGGATTATCCTTGACATTATTTGTGTTTGACCTCAGATTATATCTTTACTACTCCTTCGTTTGTAGAATAGCCTCTCTGTCCGACCTTTGACTGTCTTGTTCTTGCAGCAAAGATTCTTCACATGCAGCCAATGTCAAAAATGCAGCACTACCTTTATGTTCCATACAATGAATTTCATCCTCATCTTCAATCTATTCCTCCTCCATGACTACAGTTTGAAAAGGAGCTTTAACCCTTTGATCTTCGTTAGCTTCTTTACCCCTATGAATTATTTGCAACTGTTCATTTGCTCTTTTGAATGGATTTGGGTTTCTTGGAGCAAATGTTGGGTCCCTCTGATACTGGTGATTACCCCATTACTATTATAGTTATACCCCTTATTAATATTGTTGTGCCCCTATTGCCCCCATATTGTTATTACTGTGCCCCATAGAATCCCTCTATTGTTATTTTTGTGGCTTTATATTATTGTTGTTAGGTTGGCTGGATTATATTGTGACTCCTTAGACTCCTATATATAGAAAGGAGGTTTTGTCATTTGAATCATCAAAGAATTGTTCATTTATGTAATGTAAAGGAGGTTTCCCCCTCGAAGAGGCTGAATTCTAAGGCATTGATCTATATTTTCTATCTTTTCTTGAGCTGGTTTCATAAGATTTGGTATCAGAGCTTTGGATTCTAGGGTTTCGCTGCTACAAACAGGTCATCGTGGCATTTTCACTATAACGTTTTTTTCTGCGACATTTCAGAAGTTGCAAAAAAAACCCATTTGAGAAGTGATCCTACTAAACCTTGGATCTGAATGTCAGAGCTTGTCGTGCTATATTTGCGGAGATATGATCTGAAGAAGTTGGTCTTTTTGCAGACTCCTGACTTACATTCCAAACAGGCGACCTGGGGAAAATCGTCATAACCTTCTCTCTGGGGTTTGGATTGAAATTGCATAAGAAGGTGCAGAAAGAGGATGGAATGTAGTTTCTTTTATGCATTTTTCAGATCCAAAGGTTGAAACAGTGACTCATGGCACGTCGTACAAGTTCGCTCTACTGAACTAGTCTATAATCAAGTCACTGTGGGAGATTTCGCATAACTCTTCCTTGGAGAATCCAATTTGGGTCAGACTTGTGGCATTGGAAAGAGGACACATAGGGCTACTGCAGGTCACAAATTCAGAACTAGATGATTGGAAAGTACAGAGACACATCAGAGACAATATTGAGCTCCTACAAAGTGAAAAAAGGTGTGTAGATTTTCTTAAATTTTTGCTTAAGCTTGGTTTGATAATTTATTTTGAAGGAATTCAAAGGGCATAATAGAGCATTATTATTGGTAACTAATGCCCCGAGGAAAGAAAATGCAAACACCTAGTAAGGAACCTGAATGCTCTAGCATGACTCATGAAGAAGAAGAAGAAATGCTATATGATATACCAAAATTACAAGAACAAGTGCAACAAGTGTCACTTGCACAAAAGCAACAGAATCTAAGATGGATGGTTTAAGGAAATATTTAGAAGCTAAGATGGATGGTTTAAAGAAAGGCATAGAAGCTAAGATGGATGGCATGGAAGCTAAGGTGAATGGCATGGACGCTAAAATTGATGGCATGGATGATAAGATGGAAGAATTAGAGATAAATATGAATAAGTTGCTACAAGAAATGGTCATTAAGGGTGAAAGGGTACTAAAGGAAACTCATGATGAGAACAAAAAAAATGTTAATCATGATTCCATAGACTCTAATGTTGGATCGAAGACTCACCATATTGCAAAAATCAATATGAGGAAGTTTGATGGCAAGGATCCCACCACATGGATATTACAGATGGAGCAATTCTTCGATCTCAATAATGTGCAAAACACACAAAAGGTACGTATGGAAACTTTATATTTGGAACCAAATCAGTTTGTATGGTATCAATGGCTTTTCTCTCGTAAACAATTTATCACTTAGGCAATTTTTACGTAAGAATTGATAGCACATTATGAGGATACAAAAAGCAACACTTTTTTTAGCCAATTGATAAGTCTCAAACAAAAGGGTTTAATAATGGAGCACATTGAAGAGTTCCAAAAATTGAACATAAGGGTAAAAGATATTCCAGAGGAGCATAGGATTGATGTGTTCATAGGATATTTAAAGGATAATATCCAACATGATGTTTGCCTTTGGGAACCTAATTCATTAGAGAAGGAATTCAGGTTAGCAAGAAAAATGGAAAGCAAAATTATGGAAATCAGGAAGCATACCACTCACAACTATAAAGACGGAAGTGTTCTTGCCCCTAGTCTTCCACAACCTATAAGGTTGACACCACAAAAATTGGAAGAAAAAGAGAAAAAGGGCTTTGTTACAGTTATGATAGCAAATACACTAAAGGTCATAAGTGTGATGAGAAGAAATTATTCTACATAGATTGTGAAGAGGAAGAAGAAAAGGAGCAAGAAAGGTCAAAAGAAGAGGATATACTCCAGGAACAAAGCCTAGATGAAGAAAAAATAAATCCGACCATATCTTGTAATTCATTGGCAGGAATTACCACTCCTTAAACCATCAAGATAGAAGGAAAAATCAAGAAGAAAAAGATAATAGTGTTGATTGATTCAAGAAGCACCCACAATTTTATTCATTCTAAGGTAGCAAAAGAATTGAATTGCTTCCTATATCCAGCACCAGAGTGTCAAGTGATGATTGCAAATGGAGGAACAATAAATTGCTCTAGAAAGTGCCATAATATCAAGCTATCCATGGGAGAATATGTATTGACTAGCCCAATGCTTTCCATTCCAATGGGAGGTGTTGATGTTGTACTAGGAGTCCAATGGCTACAATCCTTGGGTACAATAGCTTTTAATTTTCAAGAACTTTTCATCAAATTTTCTACGAAAGGAAAGGAAGTTGAATTAAGGGGTATTGTCGGGAAGCCAGGAAAGATAATAAGCTCTAATGGTATGACAAAGCTTCTAAAAAAGGAGCAAATAGGTGTAATTGCACAATTATGTTCGCTAGATGTTTCCACATCGGAATCATCTATTTCCCCAGATCTCCAAAACGTCTTGGACAATCATTCCAAGTTATTTGAGACTCCCAAAGGTCTCCCACCTATGCTTGATCATGATCATGCTATTCATATGATTCCAGGAAGTGTTCCTCCAAACATCAGGCCGTACAGATATCCCTATGTCCAAAAGAGTGAAATTGAACGTATGGTTGCAGAAATGCTAGAGGCTGGTATAATTCAGCCGAGTCAAAGTTCTTTCTCTGCTCTAGTAGTATTGGTGCACAAGAAGGATGGATCATGGTGCATGTGTCCGGATTATAGGAAGCTCAACAAGCTCACTATTAAAGATAAGTTCCCCATTCCTGTCATTGATGAATTACTGGATGAATTGCATGGATCAATTTACTTCACTAAGTTGGATCTTCGTTCAGGATATCATCAAATCAGAATGAATACTGAAGACATTCCAAAAATAGCATTTAGAACTCATGAGCGTCATTATGAATTTTTGGTCATGCCTTTTGGCCTTACTAATGCACCTTCAACATTTCAAGGTTTGATGAATTCAATTTTCAAATGATTCCTTAGAAAATTTGTGTTAGTATTTTTTGATGATATACTAATCTACAGCAAGTCTTGGAAGGATCATGTTGAACATGTTGATAGGGTGCTACAACTATTGGAGGAGAAACAATTATATGCAAAAAGATCCAAATGCTTCTTTGGAGTCCAGGAGGTGGAATATCTGGGTCATATTGTATCTCATGAAGGAGTTAAGGTAGACCCTAGCAAAATTAAAGCCATTAACGAATGGAAAATCCCCACATCCATAAAGCATCTGCGAGGATTTCTCGGGTTGACAGGGTATTATCACAAGTTTGTTAAGAATTATGGGAGAATAGCAACACCTCTAACAACATTATTGAAGAAAGATGCATTTTCATGGACTCTGGAAGCAACAAAGGCCTTTGAACATCTTAAAGAGGCAATGTGCAAGCACCGATCTTAGCTACACTAGACTTCACAAAATCCTTTATTGTGGAATGTGATGCTTCAGGAAATGCAATTGGTGTTGTTCTAATGCAAGATTAAAGACCCATTGCTTTTGAAAGTCGTCCAATCAAGGGAAAGTTTTTAAGCAAAGCTATTTATGAGAAGGAAACGTTGGCAATACTCCATGCACTTAAGAAATGGCGACCCTGCCTAATGGGAAGACACTTCAAGGTAAAAACGGATCATGATAGCCTTAAATAATTTTTAGAACAAAGATTGTCCTTTGAAGAGCAACAAAAGTGGGTCACAAAGATGTCGGGTTATGACTTTGAAATCATCTACAAAAGAGGGAAGCAAAATGTGGTGGCAGATGCACTCTCAAGAAAGGATGAGGATCTGGAAGCATTGTTGTGCTCCATTTCTATTATCCAACTAGATTGGATAAATGAAGCAAGGGAGGAATAGAAGAATGACGAAGAAGTGTGGGAACTTATTCGAAAGTTACAACAAGATTCCAGTACATCTGATACATTTAGCTGGCAAAATGATTCGTTATGGTACAAATATCGCTTATACCTATGTAAGAATTCCTAGCTAAAACAAAAGATTCTTATGGAATTGGACACTTCTCCCTTAGGAGGGCACTCAGGATTTTTAAAAACTTACCACAGGGTTAAGAAGGAATTTTTCTGGGATGGCCTTAAATGAGATATTCAAAAGTTTGTGGTAGAATATTTGGTTTGCCAACAAAATAAAGTTGAAACAATTAAGACACCGGGTCTATTACAACCTTTATCCATTCCAGGACAACGTTGGGAGGAGGTTTCAATGGATTTTATCACATATTTACCCAAGTCTGAGGGAAAGAGTGTCATCATGGTGGTAGTTGACAGACTTACCAAGTATGCACACTTTTGTGCATTATCACATCCATTTAAAGCTAGTATAGTTTCTACTGCATTTATGGAAACAATTCAAAAGCTACATGGAAACCCAAAGATTATTGTAAGTGACAGAGATCCCATATTCACTAGAAATTTTTGGACATAATTATTTTCTTGTCTTGGTACTCAGTTAGCTCATAGCTCATCTTATCATCCTCAATCTGATGGGCAAACTGAGATAGTAAAAAAATGTTTGGAATGATATCTTCGTTGCTTTGTATCTGATAAACAGACACAATGGGTCAAATGGTTGCCTCTGGCTGAATGGTGGTATAACACTTCCTTCCATACAGCAACAAAAATGACCCCATTTATGGCACTTTATGGGTATCAACCACCATCCATCACATCATATTCAAGAGAAAAATCTAAGGTTCAGGCAGTGGAACATCACATAGAACATCAACAACAAGTCCTCCAACTCTTAAAGGATAACCTCGTGTTGGCACAGAATAGAATGAAAAAACAGGTAGATCAACATCGCAGTGAAAGAAGTTTTGATGTAGGTGATTGGGTATTCCTACGACTACAACCATATAAGCAAATGTCCCTCAAGCAATCTAAGAAGGATAATAAATTATCACCAAAGTATTATGGTTCATACAAGGTGTTGCAAAAGATTGGTACTATGACATACAAATTGGAGCTTCCTGCAACTTCTCGATTGCACCCAGTTTTCCATGTTTCATGTTTAAAGAAGGTTATAGGTGACAAGCTCCTAGTTCAAACAATATTGCTAGAACTTGAGGAGGAAGGAAAAATTATATTGGAACCGGAAGCAGTCACAGAAACAAGAACTCGACAACTACAAAATCGATCTATTTCAGAGTATCTTATCAAGTGGAAGAACTTATCCACTGAAGATTCCACATGGGAGGATGAGACTTTTATACAGAAGTATCCAGAACTACTCAAGCGTTGAGGACAACACTTTTTTGCAGGAGAGGGGCATGTTGGGTCCCTCTAATACTGGTGATTACCCCATTACTATTGTAGTTATACCCGTTATTAATATTGTTGTGCCCCTATTGCCCCCATATTTTTATTACTGTGCCCCGTAGAATCCCTCTATTTTTATTTTTGTGGCTTTATATTATTATTGTTAGGTCGACTGGATTATATTGTGACTCCTTAGACTCCTATATATAGAAAGGAGGTTTTGTCATTTGAATCATCAAAGAATTGTTCATTTATGTAATTTAAAGGAGGTTGCCCGCTCGAAGAGGCTGAATTCTAAGTCGTTGATCTATCTTTTCTATCTTTTATTGAGTTGGTTTCATAACATCAAATGTGTTTGGGAGCCTTGTCTTTCCTGAGTTCTGCTCAACCTTCAGCTTAGATATTTCAGCATCTAATGACTCTATCACTCTAGTCATTTTATCTAATTTAGGCTCTAAAGATGAAGTAGAGGAAGAAGAAGCCTCACCTCTCTGCCTCCTTCTATCAGCATGAATTTTTAGCTTTTCTGTAGCCATGACATTAGAATCTCCTTCTAGGGCTGCATCCTACATGTCAGACAGAGTAGCACATCTTCTTTCTCTTAATAATAGGCAGAAATCAAAGTCAAAAGCATTGGCATAAACAATTTTGGCAGAGGTGGGGGTAGGCTTTACTTCAGCTGGTATCTTACTATACATACGATTGAATCTTTTATTAAAATCTAACAATTATTCCCCATTTTCCCTCTTCAGGTTACCAAACTCAGTATGGTAATATAGCAAGTCCTTTTTATCTCCCCAGTGCTTTAAAAATGCTTCATTTAAGGCTTCAATATCAGTAATAGATCTAGGGGACAATTCTCTAAACCACTTTCTAGCCTCTCCATTAAGGCTCTGTACAAAAACTCTCATCCACACATCATTTTCACTAATGTCTAAGTTATCAGCATAGCTATAAAAGGATTCAAGGTGCTGTTCAGCTATTACTCCCTCTGTACCAATGAACTTAGGCATGCATTTCTGATATTCTCCTGCGGGCATGGCATTCAAAGGAACAAGCAGGACCAGGGGTCCATACCTAGCAGCAATGATTCTTTCCATCTTCGTAGGTGCTTGCTGTCCTGCCATGACTGTGGTATGTGGAAGGATACTGGTAGATTGAGTAGTTGGAAGCAATTTAATGGATGACAAAGACAAAGGGATGTTATTGATTGTATGGGATGCTTTCTTTGGACTAAGATCCAAAGGGGAACTAAATGAGCAAGGAGCTTTATAAATCTCTGCAGTTGATTCTTCACTATCAATACTAGGTTCTAGATCCTCAAACTGTGTATCTTCAACTAAAAACTTCTCATACAGAGACAAATAAGATTTCTTGGGCCCACCTAATCCTGATGCTCCTTTCTGTGGTGTTTTCTTCGGGTTAACAATCTTCTCAGGGTCAGGCACTGGAATCGTTGGTGATTTTTGAGGATCTTCAAGTGTGTCTCACAAACTGAGCCAGGGCTATAATGTGGAGTCACCAGATAGATGATTACAACTATAAATGTGCCTAGACTTTGTCTATCATCAAAATATGGAACTGTGCCATTCTCCCATGGAAGCTTAGCTTCAATCTCCTCTCCTCGGAAATGATGCCAATTTATGCTATCACCCCAAGAAACTCACCTAGGTTGTATCTCAGAGATGCTCGGGAACATTAGAAACTCAACAAAATGTTGGAAATGGATGAATGGAAGGAATGATGCTTGTTCAAGCGAGATAACCACTTCTACTATGCTTAACTCCAGACATGGGTGAACACCCACAAACTACAAGGCTTTAGAGCACCAGTTACTCATAGTTTGAGGATTAGGTGAACATGGAGAATACTGACCACACCAGCAGATGCACAGGACCCTATGATAGCCGGCTGCAACCAGTAAAGAGGTCTACAAATCTATTTCCTAATGCATAGACAGGATGACAGCTCTCAAGCACTAAGTAAATAGAGACCTGCATAACACATTCAATGATACACAGTAGAATTCAACACAGAGGTGGGATAACAGCCTCTCCAATGCTAAATATCAAGAGCACATGAAAAAATGCATAACAAGCACAGCCTAGAACAAAATAGAAGTGGATAGTGAGCAATTAACAGCAAAAGAAGCTTGTATTGGCTGAAAATGAAGACCAGACACTGCAAGTATCAAAGTAGTTACAATCTCTAGAAGTTGAACCTTACACCAAAAATACGACCATCAACCTCCATTACATTTGTTTTCTGGGTATATATAGAGTTTGATTACAAAGATATTCTGCTGCTCTATGCATGGAGGGGTCATAATGGACCACCAACCACTTTAACTCTCTGATGGCATCTCTGCTACAATCTGCTTGCTTTAATGAACAAATTTGATCTTCTCGGATGCTCTGATGTCCTTCTCGAGCAAGTGGAGTGTAGTATGGAAGAAGTTCCATAACTGGTAAATGTTGTGATCTACTGGAGGCTAGTCCTTTTCTTCTCGGCCATTCTGTTTGTTGAATGTGGTGGTTGAAGAGTAACTACGTAGAGTGTTGAACACTGGCCATCTTCGTCCTTTCGGGAGTATGAAATGGCTATGTTGCGCTGTCTATGCTCCTTGATCACTTCTGTTGTGGGCTGCATCATGTTGTGCGATCGCCTTTCCAATTCCAACCTTCTGTCTCTATCTCTCAGCCTCTTTTAGGTGATGGGATGGCTATTTGGGCCTTGTGATCTCTCGAAAATGCTTAATGATGATTATTTTCTGATGTATACAAAAAATGCTGTAATACTAAGAAATCCCGCCCATTCTATTTCTTTTGGACTTCAAAAGGTCCATAAACATGATTAATTCCTTTATCTGGTCCGCCCTTCAGGTTGTTGTAGCATATCGCAGCCAACCGATTCCCTCGCTTCCCTTTGTATTTGGAAATTCATAAAAAACGGTGGAAAACATGAAATATTTCCTTTGGCGGACTTCAAAATATATATATTTCACTTCCTGGACCCTTTCGTGTCTGGGCTTCATCGCTATCGGTTCTCATCCAAGGTTCCTTTTTATTTCGTTGTATAACAAAATACACAAAAAAAGCGTTAAACAGGGCTTTAGCGTGGACCTAAAATTTTATAAGAAATCATTTATAACGCCATTGGGTCCGGCCCATCGAGTCCCATGCATGTATATGTAAAGGCCCTGCCCCTTTGGTTTTCCTGATTGTGATCCACCAATGTGATGTGGGCCATCGATATGTGCACGCAATCGATGGTCTACATTGAATTGCTTATCGTGATCGGTCATTGTAATATTGTATGTGCCGATAACCTCCACCAATGCGACCTGTCGTTTAGATCAGGACCATTAATCAGACAGATCGAACGGATGCTGTGCAACCATTGTTTAAGCCTATGCCTGTGGGTTTATTCATGGTTTTAGAGTGTTTTAGGCCTCCCGATAGTGTATTTCCGATCTTCAAAGGGCTTTCCAACTGCAACTATTTTGATCAGTGGATGACCTTTGACAAAAATTGGAGAGTTCAACAGCATGAATGGATCCCTTGGCATGATTGTAAGTAGATTTGTAGACTTTTACAACAGATATGGATCCAATTTTGGGCCTTCTATTCATCGCATAATAGAGCTAACACCCCCCAGTTAACTACGTGGCTAGTTGTGGAAAGAATATAACACAACCCAACTTTCTCCCACTTGTCGTTTTCTTTCCACAAGGGGCCATAGGAGAGCTTATTCATTTATCCATCCCTGCAATGCCCATAGTTTCTCTACACGAAGAGAAATTCTCGAAGCTCATAGATTTTGTCAATGCATTTACAGTATTCTTCAAAGTGTCCACCTTTACCAGCAACATCTTTTTGTCTTCTATCATATGCCTCACAAAGTGATACTGGACATCAATGTGATTTGTCTTTGAATGGTAGGCAGGGTTCTTTGCTAAGAATATTGCACTTTAGCTATCACAGTCTATCCTTATAGCTCCCTGTACTAACCCCATACTTGAACACAATCTTTGCAACCAAACTGCTTCCTTGCTTGCATGAGTGGCTTCCATGTATTCTGCCTCTGTAGTTGATAGTGCCACTACAAATTGTTTCTTACTCATCCAACTGACTGCACCTCCAAATAAGTTAAACACATACCCACTTGTAGATCTTCTCTGGTCTAGATCTCCAGCCTAGTGTGCATCAACAAAGCCACAAATATCCAATTCATTGTCCAATCTTGGTCTTCCTTAGTAGCACAAGCCATAATTACTAGTTCTACATAAATATTTGAAAACTCGCTTCACTGTTGTCTAGTGCTCCTTCCCTGTCTTTGACATAAACCTGCTCAATACTCCCAATGCATGTGTAATGTCTGGTCTAGTACAAACCATTGCATACATTAGGCTACCCAATGCACTTGCATATGGAACATGGGACATGTCCTTTTCCTCTTCTTGTGTCATGGGACACTGTTCAATAGATAACTTCACACCTAGAGGAATAGGAACCTTCACCGGTTTACTATCCTGCATATTAAACCTCCGCAGTATTGTCTCAACATACATCCTCTGGTTTAACCAGAGCTTCCTCTTTTCTCGATATCTTTTAATTTCCATGCCCAAAATATAGTTTTCAGCACCAAGATCTTTCATGTGGAATTTGGAGGAAAATTGGGTCTTCAAATCCTGGATAGTTTCTTTGTCATTTCCAACCAGCAACATATCATCCACATACAAGACCAGATAAATAACACAATCACCAATTAATTTAAAATACACATAGTGATCTACATTGCTTCTGGCGAAACCAAGTCCCTGTATAAATGTATCAAATTTCTAATACCACATCCTTGGTGACTGTTTTAACCCATACAGAGACTTCTTTAACTTGCATACCAGTTCTTTCTTACCCTTCACCGCAAATCCTTCATGTTGCTTCATGTAGATCTCCTCTTCCAGATCCCCGTGAAGAAATGTTGTCTTCACACCCATCTGTTCTACCTCAAAATCAAAAGCAGCAGCAACAGATAAAAGTAATCTAATAGAAGCTACTTTGGAAACAAGAGAAAAAATATCACCAAAATCAATTCTTGACACCTGGGAATAACCTTTTAATACCAACCGAAATTTTTATTTCTCCACCTTTCCTTCTGCATTTTTCTTCTTCTTGAACACCCATTTGCTACCAATGGGTTTCCTTCCAGCTGGTAACTGTTGTAGGGAAAAGTATCCGACTCAGATGACCCTATCCCACTCTAAGGGTGACAGTTCATTAGCAACAACTGTAAAACAAACTACTGAAGGTTTACTTCTTTATGAAAGCAAAAGAGAATGGAGAAAGCACTAACCGTTGCCTTGTGCTTAATGTCGAATCCAAATTCTCCTCTTTGGCCGCTTGCTCCTAGCTCTTTGTCCTTCTGCTCGCCCAGCTACAATGAGATCCTGCACAATAACAAAGAAGGAGACTACAAGAGGCATGCAATCATAACTGGTTCATGGATTAGTGTAAACCAAACATGCAATCATCACAATATATAATTGAAACAAGAGCACATAGAAGAACCTCAATAGCTTTTATTAATGAAGAAATAAAGGTTCTGAGAGTATTACAACCATTGCAGGCTCCAACCCAGCAACACCTCCCAGCAGAAAGAATTGCTCTTCTTCACCTCTCTCAAACAATCACCCAATAACTCAAGAATGAAACCAACAGCATATCATTACTTTGCACAAAATTCCAGCCTCTTGAGCTCATAGGAGAGAGCTCAATATATAGATGAATTGAGAAAGGATGAGTCAGCTTGCAACTGATGTGTAGCTGCCTTGTGTCCTCTCTCTCTTCAGTTAATATTTAGTTGATCTTCAGTTCTTGAGTCCACTTGGTGAACCTTGCTTCCACTTGGAGAAACAAAGCCTCTGACTCATCACAAGGCGAAATACCTGATCCAAGTGTCATTTTTGGAAGATTCCAAAGCAATGACTCACTGTGACACATGTCCAAACTCGCCCAACGCAGGTGGGCTTTGTTCTACCTGCTTTGCAACGAAGGTACACCATGGAGCAGTTGTGTTTCAGCGCAGAAGCCTAGTGGAGCACCTGCTTTGATTTCAAGATTGCTTGTTTTTGAGTGTTTTCAGGTGGAGAACTGATCTGAGAGCTGTTGGTTTGCTGACCTTGTTCCTCTAGGGGTAGGAACATCATGTTTAGGGAACTTTGGATCCCTTGGATTATTGACAATTCATGCTTGTTGCTGTAAGGCACAAAATTGTCTATAACAGATGCCCCCTAAAGTATGAGGTCGTTTATCGGGTGAAATGCTTTATTGAGAGGATCCGAAGTTCATTCAATCTGCTGAGAAGTGTCCTGTAATAAGATACAATACAATACATTATTTTTCATACATTTTTCATGATCTAGCTGAGGCGGGCATTCCCATGCTCAGCTTTATAAATACATTTTGGTACATAGAACAGACGATCGTCTGATTGTAGACTGATAATTCTCTGCCGAATTTATCATCCTTTGAAAAGGATGATCATCTGCTGTAATGATGTACATATCAAATGTCTTTATGTCCTGAATATATATCGCAGCCCGGATGGATGAAACTAGATCCGGGGTCTTCAATCTCTTCCGATCTTCACTCGATGTACAAGTCGATCCATGTGAGAATTTCTTGAAGTCGAACATGGAAAGACATCGCTTGATTACCGGTCAATGGTGTAAACCGTTAACAAGCGCGAGAGGAATCACCGATAAGGATGATGACCCTCAAGGTACGACAGTACAATCTACATGGTGGGAATAAAGGACTTGGCGTCGACCACCATGCAAAATCTTCTGGTCGAAGGTCATTGATGTATACCTGTCGCCGGAAGTGAGAAACTTGCCATTGAGGCATGCAAGCTTCAAAGTACTGAGGGGGGTGTTCCTAGATCAACTCCTTGGATAATGAGCTGATGTCGACAAGGAGTGATCCGTCAAAGGAGGGCCTTAATGAATCCCACATCAGTGACACGGAACGGAGCTAGTGATTGTGATGAGGTGAAAACAAACTGTGATGTATGATTCAGGGTGGCGGTCATGAAGTGGATGAAGGATAATGTATGGCAGTGGGTGGAACACGGTTGACTCTTTACAGAACCACATCTCTTGAACATATAACGACACTGATGTGATGGATTGGTAGCATTACCCCAATTATGGATGGTGTGGCGAGGACCATGGTTATGAGACCGGTGAATGAAACAACCCAACCCGATGTGCTACGGAGGACAAAGTGTCATGTTCAAGAGCGACTTGCTACCATTAATGCTGTGAGGTTCTCCCAATTTTTCCCCAGTCATTGCTGACCAGTACCTCTTTATTTTTGTCAAGCTTGAGGAGGATAACATATGCTTGTTCTATAACCTGCCCTTCGGGCAAGCCCATCGCTATGTTTTAACAAGCCTAGCGATAGGGAAACTCGTTCTCATCTAAAGACAAGTTTGTCGCTATTTAATCATTTTAACGAGTCTAACGACAAAGAAAACTCGGTTCTTTTCATTTTTAGAGAGTCTGAAAAGGTACGAAAAGTTAACTCCAAAATTCCTTTTTCGTCTTCTAATCCCTTAAGTCTGAAAAAGTATAAAACAATACAGAAGGGATGAATTTTCGATTGCTTTAACGAGCCGAACAAAACAAGCGCTCGATCTTTTTGTGCAATAATCCCTCAGGTCCAAAAAGATTAAAATCTAGAGGAGGGATAGCTTTCCAGTCGCTTTAACGAGCTGGAAGGCCAAAACTCGGCAAACTTTTCATATTTTACGAGTCAGTGAAAAGAGCTCAAAGAAGACTCGTCTTTTGAGGAACGAGTGATGAAGAGGGATAGCAGCAGATTCCAGGTACAGGTTGGAATTCTCCAATCACGGCAGTGTCACAAGGATGGCTAAGTGAAATCACTCTTCGCAGCTGTTCCTCAAAATGGGTAAACAAACATATGGAGGTGAACGATTGGCCAAATGAACGGATGGAGGTGATGGCATATAAACACGACCAAGGGCTTTTAATATGGCTTTCAAAGGTTACATTTCTCGAGGTTGTTTACCAGTTCATTTTTTCTGGATGAGCTTGAACTGCTAGGGAAAGATTGCTCACAATTTATGTTTATTTTTTTAACGAGCATGAACTCTACACAAAAACTGCTCGATTCTTGCGTTTATTTTTTAACGAGCATGAACATTGCTAAAACTGCTCGATTATACCAGTCTTAATACAAGGAATGCTTTAGGTGAGGTAATCTTATTTAAGGAGCGATACCTCACTAATTACTCCAATTTGGCAGGTTTTAACTTTTGCCCTTCATCCTTTCTTTATGCAAGCTGGAAACGGCTAATCCTACTAGTTTAACGGGTTAGACCTACAGGTTTAAAGGGAGGACCTAAAAATTTAAAAAATAAATAGTCGTCCCGTGCTTGCACTCCAAAAGGTTTGCATGCCCCCAGGTATAAAGTATAATTTCAAGAGTCTGCCCTCTCTTACTTATTATCCGAAAAATGGTTTTGTTTGCTGCCGCAAACTAAACTCTTTTTCCGGCGATGTCTATCATTAGGTTGCTAAGGATGGTGACTACTTGTTGCAGCAATTTCATCTCTTTCTTTGGAGACTGCCCCTACTTATCCTTCAAAACATATTGTTTTAATGGGTGAGGCTTGACATTCAAAGATGGTGGCTACTTGCTGCCACAAATGGATCTCCTCCTTAGGAGAGCCTACTTTTTTAGACAAAGGGAGCGATTCTTCCGCTTCAACATAACTTTGACAAAAGAATTTTATCCTAGAACAACCCTCTCTTCCTCTGCCGAACGGGGTACGGACTAGTCCATCCTTCTGCGGAAATTAACTTTATACCTAAGGTTTTCTCTGCCCGAGGCAGGCCAAGGTGCATGCCCCCTGGGTCCCAGTTCTTTCTTTCCGAATTACTCGCATTCATCGGGAAGTAGAACCGGGGGTGGTGGCATTCCTTGAGCGAATAAACCATTAAGGGATGGTATTTGACTATTTGCAATGCGTGATCCTGGAAATGAAAGTTGGTCTACGAGCTGGACCATTCTTCCTTCGTGCGGAAAACACATGACTCTAAAGAGCGAGGACACTATTGCCTCCATGCAATATATATAGTCTCGTCCAAGGAGTAAGTTATATGCCAAGGGTCCCTGGACGACCATGATGTTCATGCGAACTGTCTTCCCTTTCAATGTAACCGAAACATTGGGGAGAATCCCTAACGGGTGACTGGTTCCTTTATCAAAACCTGATAGATTTCTCATCTCAGGTAAAAGCGTCGGGCAACCCAGTGCTTTCCAAGCAACAGAGGAAAGGATACTCACAGATGCCCCTTCATCAATGATAGTTCCAGCCATCACCATTCTGTAGATTTGGACTATGATTCTGAATGGGATACTGGATGGTAACCGGGGTCTGCCTAATTGATTCCAATCAAAGGATACAACTAGGTTGCTTGGTGGTGGGACCGAATATACGACTGGATACGACCCTGACGATGTTCCTTCCTGCGATAAAGGAATGGGCGCATTGCCCTGATGCTCATCAGAGTCTGTGTTGATGAAAAGAATATGGACGGTGTCATCCTTATCCTCTTCAGTGAGGGTGTCATTTGAAGATGGGTCTTCAATGACGGAGTCATTGGATGATGAAACCTCTGAAGGAAGAACCGGGTCAACTGCCGTTTCGACCTTTAGACTTTCGTCTGGTCTGGATTCAGTAGGTTCATTCTCAATGACCGACACTTCAGCTGACCACTTGGGCGGGTCAGCTGGATTTTCAACTATCGAGGGATTAGGCGCGAGTTTTTGGTATCCAGGAGGAAGTCGTAACGGCGAAACCGGACGATCTTCCAAAACTCTCTTTGCCTCATCTAAGAATGGACATTTGTGGATGGCATGCTCGCCTTCACACAATATACAGGGTGATCTTGGTCTCCCTCTTTGTCCTTCACTCTCGCTAGTTGACAGACTGCAATCAACATGACTACCAGAGGTTGATGCTACCGGATTGTGCAACCTCGGGGACCAGTCCCTCAGTATCCGGGGAATACAAGGACAATCACGATGGAAGTGGGCCCCTTCGCAAATGACACATGGCGATTTAGGCCCGGTCGGTGCAATGTGTGGGTTTTTGTCAGCTGTCTTTTGCTTGCCCCCAGTCGCCTTCGCCATAGGCCCCTTCTGCTTCTTTTATCTTTTCTTCTTTTCCTTCTTCTCCATGGGAGGCTGAATTTTGCCGGCTCTACCTTGTGAAGATGAAGGATCAGAGGAAGAATTGTAAGAAGTGGAAGGCTGGTGGGTAGCCCTAGACTGTTCTGACTGTTGATTCGACTGCTCAGGATTAGTGGCGATCTGGACTACATTAGTTGAAAAGAGCCATACAGGTAGGCCAATTGTCAATCCTGGAAGTGACAATGTTGCCATATGAGGCGCACCAACATCTCCCCAAGAGGAGAAGGGATTTGGACTTCCACCAAGGTTACTTCCTTGGTTGGTGGGCTCCATACTTTTCAACTGAAAGATCAACGTGGGAATAACAGGTGATTATGTTCCGCTTAAAATAAATTTTATTAACGACGCTTTTAGACACAAACTTGCTTTTTCATGTTTTAAGAGTCGAGAAAAAGCTAAAGATGACTCTAGTCGCCTTCGATGTTTTAACGAGCCCGAAGTGACAAATGCTCGGATGGACTTTTTCAGTTATAGAGTTTGAAAAAGGCCAAAAGAAACTGCTCTGGAGTTCTAGGCAGAGGGTGTGCCAAACTTTTCGCGAAACCACAGAATACGTTTTACGGTACGGGTGGTCGATCTTCGTGAATGCTGTGTTCACTGCATCGCGATCAGTAGGGCGGTCGACACAGCTTCCTATGGATAAAGGATAATTGCCTATAGGGGTCTCCCAATATATACGCGATGGTACGTGGGAGCACAAGAAAGTATTAGTGCCACCGACTCTCAGGAGGAATCACCCACCTTCGTAGAGATCGACAGTCACTATGTTTAACGACGCCGGAACACATCTCTACCTAGACCTCTATGTGTTTGCGTTACGTTACAAAGCGTTGTTATGTAAATTGGATTTACTTTAATGTTGATCTTGCTTATCAGTTTGCCTTTAAGGATCACCACGAGATGTATATAACAAATTCCTGAATGCAGTCTAAGATGAGAAGCAAACTTTTCAATCTTTCAACTTTGAAAACCTTAACTACTGAGGGAAAAGAAAGGCAAATCTTTTCACACAGATCATAGAGCACACACTAAAATGCAAATTTTTCCTAAATCGTCAAGCACACAGTCAAATGCAAAATGCACAATGCATGTATTTTCTTTTCCCTTTCTTAATGTGGATGGATACAAAAAGAAAGTGGTTATATAACTTTGATTTCGATTTAAAGCGAAAGTAAACAAGTTTGTCCAAAATCAAAAGACACCTTAAGATTCACTTGCTTAATCACTGGAAATACATGAAATCAAACCATACTAACGAAAGTAAAAATGACTAATCAGCTATGGACAGCAAACAAGCTAACTCTTTAGACCAGCAAAATGCCTAACACAGGTTCAGATCTAAGAGGCCAAAAGCATGACTAGTTTACTTTTCGTTATGGGAAATTGTAAATGAGTAAGAAATACAAAGAACAAGTACAATTTCGTTATATAACAGAGGCGGAATGATGGCAAGTAATATTGGTTTCAAAACAGGCACAAGACTGACACCTAGCAGCAAAACTAAGTGAAAACAGGCAAGAGAAAGGAGGAAACCCCAAATGCACTAAGCAAATTTGGGCCAACGCAGGCTCTGCACAGCCAAACTGGCTCTCAGCGCAGGTGGTCCCTTCGGGACCTGCGTTGCAAAGCAGGTAGCCTGTGTACTACCTGCTTTGGAAAACGAGAATTGCGTTTTCACAGTTTCCGGGTCATAATTTTCTCAAAAATGCACGGTTTTTGCTCAAATCAGAAGCAATCAGTCAAGCACACTCAAAGGGATGATTTAGAAGGTGCAAAGCTATCACTAAGAGCTTACAAGGATCCTTGTAGATCAGCTCTTCAAATCATGAATCTGCTCAGAAAATGAGCAAGAGTAGCTGCCCTCTACTTCGCTTTTGATATAGTCAAAAGCTTTTCGATTTGGTACTCTTTTCTTCAGGAAATGAATAGCAAAATACTACAAACACAATCAAACGGATACGATCCCCAGCGGAGTCGCCAGTTTGTTGTAGGGAAAAGTATCCGACTCGGATGACCCTATCCCACTCTAAGGGTGACAGTTCCTTAGCAACAACTGTAAAACAAACTACTGAAGGTTTACTTCTTTATGAAAGCAAAAGAGAATGGAGAAAGCACTAACCGTTGCCTTGCACTTAATGTCGAATTCAAATTCTCCTCTTTGGCCGCTTGCTCCTAGCTCTTTGTCCTTCTGCTCGCCCAGCTACAATGAGATCCTGCACAATAACAAAGAAGGAGACTACAAGAGGCATGCAATCATAACTGGTTCATGGATTAGTGTAAACCAAACATGCAATCATCACAATATATAATTGAAACAAGAGCACATAGAAGAACCTCAATAGCTTTTATTAATGAAGAAATAAAGGTTCTGAGAGTATTACAACCATTGCAGGCTCCAACCCAGCAACACCTCCCAGCAGAAAGAATTGCTCTTCTTCACCTCTCTCAAACAATCACCCAATAACTCAAGAATGAAACCAACAGCATATCATTACTTTGCACAAAATTCCAGCCTCTTGAGCTCATAGGAGAGAGCTCAATATATAGATGAATTGAGAAAGGATGAGTCAGCTTGCAACTGATGTGTAGTTGCCTTGTGTCCTCTCTCTCTTCAGTTAATATTTAGTTGATCTTCAGTTCTTGAGTCCACTTGGTGAACCTTGCTTCCACTTGGAGAAACAAAGCCTCTGACTCATCACAAGGCGAAATACCTGATCCAAGTGTCATTTTTGGAAGATTCCAAAGCAATGACTCACTGTGCCACATGTCCAAACTCGCCCAACGCAGGTGGGCTTTGTTCTACCTGCTTTGCAACGCAGGTACACCATGGAGCAGTTGTGTTTCAGTGCAGAAGCCTAGTGGAGCACCTGCTTTGATTTCAGGATTGCTTGTTTTTGAGTGTTTTCAGGTGGAGAACTGATCTGAGAGCTGTTGGTTTGCTGACCTTGTTCCTCTAGGGGTAGGAACATCATGTTTAGGGAACTTTGGATCCCTTGGATTATTGACAACTCATGCTTGTTGCTGTAAGGCACAAAATTGTCTATAACAGTAACTCCACCAGATCCCAAGCCTCATTTTTGTGCAAAGGTGCCATTTCATCAACCATGGCTTCTTTCTAGAGTTTGCCATCCTCTAAATCTACTTCTTCCTTCACAGTTCTAGGATCATCATCATAATAGATAAAGAAAAATTTGAACAAAAAGCAGATGGACTATACCTTTCTAGTTTCCTTCTTTCTTGAACTGATATTCTCACACCCAGAGTTTGTGGCTCTTCATCTTCTCATTCCTCCTAAGTTGTAGAGTCTGATTCTTCCTCCTTAAGCTCAAACTATATCTTCTCAAGTTCCTTTAGTTGGACTTCATTTTTAATAACATCTTTTACCTCTCTGAACACCAAATCTTGGTTGTACACAACCTTCCTTATTACTGGGTTCCAAATCTTATAACCCTTTAAACCATCCTTATACCCAATAAAGATGCACCTTTTAGGTTTAATATCCAACTTGGTTCATTTCTCCTTTGGAACTTGTACATATGCATCACATCCAAATACCCTCAGATGTGAAAGAGAGGGTTTCTTACCAATCCATACCTTTTATGGAGTCTTATCCTCCAACACTGATAAAGATGATCTGTTGACCAGGTAACATGGTGTCTCCACTGCCTCTGCCTAGAATTCCTGTCCTAACTTAGCACCACTGAGCATGCTTCTTTCCCTTTTCATCAACGTCTTGTTCATTCATTCTGCAACTCCATTTTTCTCAAGTGTGTATGGAGTAGTCTTCTGCCATGATATACCACACTTCATACGGAATTCTTCAAATTCCTTACTGCAAACTCTCCACTGTTATCTTTCCTCAACACCTTTATCCTCTTCTCTGTCTAGTTTTCCACCATAGCCTTAAATTCTTTAAACTTGTCAAATACTTCAGATTTCTTCTTAAGGAAATATATTCATGTATTCCTTGAGAAGTCATCTATAGATGATACATAGTACACAAACTTACCCAGTGATGGAACCTTCACATGTCCAAAAACATCACTATGCACAAGTTCTAATATCTGTTTCGCCCTCTTACCACCAGAGGGGAAACTCACCCGATTTTGCTTCCCATATACACAATTTTCACAGAAATCAAAATCCAGAGAGCTATTACTCATACCTTCTACCATACCTTTACCATGAAGTATTCGAAGGCCCTTATCTCCAATATGTCCAAGCCTTTGATGCCACAACATGGTCTTCTCTCTAGAGACCACTAGATTTTCTACTCCACATTTAGGAACCACAAAACTGTTGTTCCCATCAATAATAGTGCTACCTTGCAACTTGTATAGAGATCCAATCCGAACTCCTCGCATCAATACCAATGCTCCACGAACGATCTTGTAGGTATCTTTCTCGAACATTGTTTTTACACCTGCATCATCCAACTTGCTTACAAAAATCAGATTTATGGCCAATGTAGGAATATGCAGAACACCTGGAAGTGTTCTAACCCTTCCACCTTGCAGCCTCAACTTTAATTTTCTATGACCAACAATTCTATCCTTCTTGTCATCCCCTAAGAGGACATCACCACCTTCATATTTCTCATACTCGCAGAACCACTCTTTATGGGGAGTGAAGTGAAAGGATGCACCTGAATCAATCAACCATGCCTCATGATCTACATGTGTACTTGAGGAAGCCATGTACACATCCCCACCTTCATCTGAGGTGGTTTTCACCTCTGCAGAAGGAGCATCATCAAATCCCTTTCCTTTGTCAGGAGTTTTAGATTTATAGTCTATTTTGTAGTGCCCTTCCTTTCCGCATTTCCAGCACACCACCTTTACAGGTTTTCCTAGAGATTTAGATCTACCTCTAGATTTAGATCTCCCACTCGATGACTTATTTTTGTTTCTATTGTGGAACTGTTCTCGTATAGACAAGGAATCACCATTCTGGCTCTCCATATTTTTCTGTCTCATTTCCTCTGTCAGCACGGATGAGACTATTTCATCAAACGGCAAGGCAGTTGCGTTGCTACCTATTGCAATAACTAGACTATCCCATGAATCTCGTAGAGAATACAACAAACTGATGCACTTATCTTCATCTGAAATTTTAATATCAACAGATAATAACTGACTTACCATAGTATTAAATGCATTTAGGTGCTCTATCACTGAGTCTCCATCTTTCATCCTTAGGTTATACAACATTTTCCATAGTAACAGTTTATTCACTAGAGAATTAGATTGGTACAAAATCCCTAACTTGTCCCACAAAGCCTTAGCTGTAGCTTCCCCTGATACATTCAACAATAATGAATCTGAGACACAAAATTGTATTTTTCTCTTTGCCTTCTGATCCAATTTCGTCCATTCTTCATTGGACACTTCTGTTGGTTTAGTACCTAGATCTACCGTGATCCACTGATATTTATCCACCAACAAATCCTCCATCTTGAGTTTCCACAACTCAAAACTCTGACCATTAAATTTCCCGATCTCTATTTTTCCACTGGTCGCCATCTTCCTTCTCCACCAGAATTGATCCCGCAGATCTCCCACTGAACAAGGACTACCACAGCCCCAAGCGAAACCCCTCAGCAACAAAGGTGTCCCCTTGAAGCCAAAACAACTCTGATAGCAAATGTAGGTTTTAACCGCGTATAGAAATTACCTGCATATGAATTCTAAAACAAAGAAATAAACAATGCAAGAGCATAACACATAAAAAACATATACACAGAGACTTTCCCTTGGATCCCAAAATTGGGACTACTAGCTTGAGTTTTTCATTATATTCCTTTCAATGTTACAATACATATTTATACATGTTGAAGCATCCAATAACATGGACCGAAAACCATCGCATCCAAAACCATGGACTGAAAACCATCGCATCCAAAACCATGTGTGAAAATCATGCACAAAACCATAGGTAGGTCCTCCCAACCTAGTCATGGATAGAATATAACACAGCCCAACATAAATTTCTAATTAAAATTTACAAAATTACTTAGTTGATTTTTGTGCATCCATAAATGTAATGCCATTATTGTTAGAAAATTATATTTTACAGAGTAATGGAGCACATAGAATATTGCATAAATATAAACACAGAAAATGCATAAAACCAGAGAGACACAGATATGCATGGTTAACCCAGTTTGGGCTACATCCACCCTAAATAGCCAATCCTTCCTTTCTATTATCCAGCAAAATGAAGAGACACAACCTACAATAGATCCGCTATAATATCCTCTGTTTTCTCTCACAGTCTCACCTCTCTGTTTCTCACTTAGAGAATACACATCTATTACATAGCCTCAATACAATGCCCTCATACAAAGAGAGGGGTTTCCTTCTAGGGAAAAAAACCCTAAACTAAACATATGTTCTACCGTCAGATCATCCGCCTAATGAACGACCCAGATTGACTAGAAATTACTATACTTTTACAAGGCAATTTTACATCTGCTTTTAGCTTAGGGGGCGCTGCCCCCGAAACCCCCTGCTAGGGTACCGTTGGCCCCCAGACCCCCCAGTTGGGGGAGATCAACCCCCCCGAACCCCCGCGGGGGGAAGTCCCCCCCACACCCCCCGCATGGAGGGGTGTACAAACTTCCTGGGGTATACATATGGCTGAAACATAGACCTCTAAATAATCATGCTCCACACCCAAAAATTATCTGTTGCAAATAAAATAAATTCCAAATGGGATAATACCTATGCACATATTATTTAGTTGTACAAGTCCTTTTTCCATGCTATTGGTGAGCTCAAAGATGTCCTTATCCTCCTATCATATAATGACCAATTTCACCAATGTATAAACATAGTAATTGTGGACATTCCAAAATCCTATGGTGTATTACAGAGTAGAGAGTGGTTCAACAAATTACAAGGGTATTTTGCTACCAATTGGTCACATTTATGGCTTCCATATAAAGGAAGGAATAACCAAATATGGGTGGAAAATATAACCTTACATGAATCATACTTTCAGACCCTTTGAGTGGAAGAATGAGCCAGTTTCTTTCACAGATATGATTTTTGGAAACTTCTTTTTGGAGATTGACCTTGGGTGCTACCTTGCTCAACCTTCCCTAGTCCCAACATACACACAGTTGGAACTCCTTCCTATTTCAACTAGCGGAAATGACCTATGTACAATAGATAGCAGTAATACTAGTGTAGCACATAGCTCTTGTATTTCTGATGTTTGGATTTTGTATTTCAATGGTTCCAAGACATAAGAGGGCTTTAGAACTGGTTGTGTTTTAGTAGATCCATAATAGAGGAAACATCTGATCTTTTGTTGCTTGGATTTTGAGTGCACCAATAACACTGCATAATATGAAGCACCCATCGTGGGCTTATAGAAACAAATTTACCCCAAAGTTGGAGCTCTTAAAGAAATAGGTTACTCTGAGATCATCGTATGAAAAGTATGAAATACTATACAATGTGTGTCACCTAATTCGAAAAGTTACCAGCAAGAGGTATGACATTTGATTTCTTATTTCGAAGCTTTAAATATTGTATCTATTCCTAGAATATGTAACACAGTTGCAGATGCATTAGAAAATGTTGCTGCTAGGTTGTCACTACTTAGGAACAATTTTTCTATTAAAATTATGTATAAGCCATCCGTCCCTTATAATATCACTAATCTACGTGTTTTCAATGATTACTAGAAGATACAACATTCAATGGAAAACAATGATGTATTCAAAGATGAAACAATTGATGAAGACGAGCAGGACAAATCGTTGCAAGATAAAACTCAAATTAGGAAAGAGAACCCCATGGTGAAGGGTGTGGTATCACTAGAGAATCTGTATGACTTCTATAATCACTTTAAAGGACTAGCCAACACCAAAACTCATAGTTGAACATTGTCGCATGAGAAGAACAACACTGGAATGGAGAAAGATCTGAAGTTTGTTAATCTCGGTACTTGTTTCCCAACTCAAGAAGGGAAAGCCTTTATCGACCTATTCAAGCATAACTGATATGTTTTTGACGTGAAAATATGATGAGCTCAAAACTTCTGACATGTGAATAATCAAGCATGTTATTCCAATAAATGAAGGGGCCAAGAATTTTCAAGAGAATATGCAGAAGGTACATACGACGCTTGAGCCCCTAATTGAAAAGGAGTTAAGGAATTTCCTAGATGTGTGGACCATTCAAAGAATGAGACATTCAACAAGGGTTTCTAATATGGTCCCAATAAGGAAGAAGTTTTGGGAAATACACTTCCACGTGGATTTCTAAAACCTTAATCATGCCTTAGACTTAGAAAATTATCATATTTCATCAATGTAGCAGATATTACAGACAATATTGAGGTCAAAAACATTTTCTCTACTTGACGGATTTTTTCGGTACAACTAGGTTCTAGTCTCAGGGTCTGACAGACTTAAAACCACATTCTAAATGAAGTGGGGCACACTCACTTTCATGAGAATGCCTTTTGGGTTGGTTAGTGTGGGTGAAACCTTCCAACATGCAATGGATATCACATTTCACAGTATGATCAGCTAGAGTGTGGTGGTGTATCTTGATTATGTCACGGTGTTTTCAAAAAATATATCTGACCACCTACACCATCTAAAGAAAATCCTTTAGCATTGTCAAAAATATAGGATATCTCTCAATCCCAAGAGGAGAATTTTCACAGTGTCCAAGGGAAATATCTTAACCCATATCATAGAAAAGAGTGGGATTAAGGTAGACCCTAAAAGGGTCAAGGACATCACACAAATTCCCTTCCCACATAAAAATAAATCCATATAGTCCTTCTTGGGGAAGGTAAATTTTCTCTGCAAGTTCATCTCTGATTATGCTCAAATAGTGAAACCCATGCACGATATGGTGAGAAAGGATGCAATATACCAGTGGGACAAAAGGGAAAAAGATGCTTTTTATTGTATTAAGTAAGTGATCATAGAGGGAATAGCCTTCTGCAACCCATATTTCAACAAGGATTTCTTGCTCTACAACTTAGCTTCTAATAATTTTCTTGTCATCATGCTCATGCAGAAAGATTATCGGAATAATGAGTGCCTATATATTTTATGAGTGTTATCCTAAAAGGACCTAAACTTAACTACCCCACCATTGATAAACAATATTATGCGGTCTACAACATGGTGAGGCACTTCTAGCCCTTTCTTTTTAAGAATCATTATATTATGTTCACGTCACACCCAACAGTTAGATCATTGTTTGTTCGACAAGAGTTGGGTGAGAGAAGAGTGAATTGGATGACTAGTTTACAAGAGTATGATATGGAATTAAAACTAGTTCACACTACCAAGGGCCATGTTCTATGCCATCTAGCAACATAATCGGTGAATGAAACAAAAGATGGTCCATATGGATGGGAACATGAGATCGAGATGTACAATGTTGAGCGATCTTCCCCTACTACTATCTCAAACTCTTGGTACATAGATGTGTGGTAGTATCTTGAGCATGGTACTTTTATTTCTCACTTATCTTCTTGATAGAAGAGGGTAGTACTGCTCATATGTCAGATGCACAAGATTTAGAAAATTTTTGATGTGAGCTTGAGCTTAGAAGCACAAGATTCAAAAAAGGTTTTATGTGACCTCCATGATGGATCAGTTGGAGGGTACTTTGTCGGTGACACTACAATGCATAAAGTCATGCAAGCCAATTTTTATTGGCCCACATTATTTAAGGATGACCATGTATATGCCTTCAAGTGTTTGGTCTTTCAGAAGTGTGCTAACAGAGGAAAGAAGTCAGTCACCCTGTTGCACTGTTATGAAACCAGCTCAAGAAACGATAGAAAAGATAGATCAACGCCTTAGAATTCAGCCTCTTCGAGGGGGCAACCTCCTTTACATTACATAAATGAACAATTCTTGGATGATACAAATGAAAAGACCTCCTTTCTATATATAGGAGTCTAAGGGGTTATAACATAATCAGAGCCGACATAACAATAATAATGTAAGGGCACAATAATAACAATAGTGGGCTTCTATGGGTCACAATAGTAACAATATGGGCACTACATGGGTACATCAATATAATAAGTGGGTTATACTAATAAAAATAAGGGGTTACACTAGTAGTATAGGGGCCTAACATGCCCCTCTCCTTCAAAAAGTGTTGTCCTCAATGCTTGAGTAGTTCTTGATGCTTCTGTATAAAATTCTTGTCCTCCCATGTGGAATATTCAGTGGGTAAGTTCTTCCACTTGATGAGATACTCTGAAATTGATCGATTTCGTAGCTTTCGGGTTCTTGTTTCTGTGACTGCTCCAGGTTCCAATATGATTTTCCTTCCTCTTTAATTTTTGGCAATATTGTTTGAATTGGGATCTTTTGCAACTTTTGAATAAGTGGCCATACTTCTTCGTCCTTCTTCCATTCATCCCTTGCTTCGTTTATCCAATCTGGTTGGATAATATAAATAGCACAAAACAATGCTTCCACATCCTCATCCTTGAAGAGTCTTCCCATTTGGTAAGGTCGCCATTTTTTAAGTGCCTGTTCTTTCGTTTGATTTTGCACCGAAGTGGCGTTATCCTTTAAAAGTTGGAGAACTTGTTGTTGATTCTCGATGTGATCTTTCACTGCTTGAACCTTTTTCTTCTTGATATGTCCTTCTATCTCTAGAGTTTGAGGAGTGGTAATTTCTTTCAATCCTTTACAAGATATGGTCGGATTTATTTCTTGATGCTCGATGTGATCTTTCACTTCTTGAACACTTTTCTTCTTTATATGTCCTTCTATCTTGATAGTTTGAGGAGTGGTAATTTCGAACAATGAATTACAAGATATGGTTGGATTCATTTCTTCTTTCTCGATGTGATCTTTCACTTCTTGCACCTTTTTATTCTTGATATGTCCTTCTATCTTGAGAGTTTGAGGAGTGGTAATTCTTGCCAATGCATTACAAGATATGGTCGGATTTATTTGTTCTTCATCTAGGCTTTGTTCCTGGAGCATATCCCGTTCTTTTGACCTTTCTTTCTCATTTTCTTCTTCCTCTTCACAATCTATGTAGAATAATTTCTTCTCAGCACACTTATGACCTTTAGTGTATTTGTTATCACAACTATAACAAAGCCCTTTTGCTCCTTTTTCTTCCAATTGTTGTGGTGTAACCCTTGTAGGTTGTGGAAGGCTAGGAGAAACAACACTTCCATATTTATAGTTGTGAGGGGTACACTTCCTGGTTTCCATAATTTTTCTTTCCAATATGTCACAAAGCCCTTTTACTCTTTCCAATTGTTGTGGTGTTGCTCTAAAGAAGGTGTTGCTCTTTGTATCCTCATAATGTGCTATCATTTCCTCCGTGAAAATTGACCACGTAACAAGTTTTTTACGCGAACAAAGCCCTTTGTACCATAAAAATTGATCTGGTTCTAAATATGAAGATGCAATACATACCTTTTGTAACATTTATACACCATGTATATCAAAATATTGCTCCATCTGAAGTATCCAATTTACCGGATCCTTGCCATCAAACTTCCTCATCTTGCTTTTTCTTGATTTTAGGAGCTCTACCTTGAAACGACTGTAACTCTGTACTTTCAGATCTTTAAGTTCTGAAATTGTGATATGTAGTATCCCCCTATGTCCTATTTCCAATGCCACTAGTCTGATCCAAATTGGATTCTGCAAGAAAGAGTTATGCACAATCTTCCAAGATGACCTTATTATAGACTAGTTCAGTAGAGCGAACTTGTATGAAGTGTCACGTGTCACTATTTCAACCTTTGAATCTGAAAAATATATAAATGAAAGCTACATTCTGTCCTATTTCTGTACCTTCTTACGAAATTTCAATCCGATGCTCAGAAAGAAAGTTATGACGATTTTCCCCAGGTCACTTGTTTTGAGTGTAATTCAGGAGTCTGCAAAAAGACCAACTTCCTCAGATCATATCTCCGAAAATATCACGCGAAAAGCTCTGAAATTCGGATCCTCGTTTCAGCGCGATTTATTCTCAAATGGGTTTTTTTGGCAACTTCTGAAACGTCACAGAAAAAACGTTATAGTGAAAATTCCACAATGACCTGTTTGGAGCAGCGAAACCCTAGAATCCAAATCTCTGATACCAAATGTTATGAAACCAGCTCAAGAAAAGATAGAAAAGATAGATCAACGCCTTAGAATTCAACCTCTTCGAGGGGGAAAACTCCTTTACATTACATAAATGAAGAATTCTTGGATGATACAAATGAAAAGACCTCCTTTCTATATGTAGGAGTCTAAGGGGTTATAACATAATCAGAGCCGACATAATAATAATAATGTAAGGGCACAATAATAACAATAGTGGGCTTCTATGGGGCACAATAGTAACAATATGGGCACTACATGGGTACATAAATATAATAAGTGGGTTATAATAACAAAAATAAGGGGTTACACTAGTAGTATAGGGGCCTAACATGCACCCTATTGTTGTGGAATAACCATTTCAAAAATGGGGTTTCGATGTTATTGGTGAGATTTTTTGGAACTCATCGAAGTAGAACTAATATATTCTTACTGCTATAAATTTATTTACAAGGTGGACAAAAGTGGTTCTAGTTAAGAAAGTGAATGATCAATAAGCCATCAACTTCCTCAAGCAGAACATCATCTCTTGGGTTTTTGTTCCAACTTCACTTGTTTTTGACAATGCAACGTACTTTTCATCATTGAGATTATATGATTTTTCATTAGAAAATGGTATTATATTAAAACATTCTTCTAATTAGTATCCATAGGCAAATGGTCTCTCTAATTCCACTAATAAGAACCTTATACACATCATTAAGAAGATTGTTTTCTTTGAATAGGGGAACTAGCACTCTACTTTGGTCAAAACCCTATGGGCTGACTCTGTCATGCCTAAGCCTTCTTTGAAGATATCTCCTTACTTCCTAGTGTATGGAAAAGAATCCCCCCTACCCACAAACATCTAGTTTCCTACCCTTCAACTTTCGCAAGAGTCCCATGGTAAGCCATACTCATTGGTTCAGAGTAGGACAAACACCCTTTGCAAGTTGAAGGAAGAAAGGAAGAAAAATAAAGAAAAATGTTTCCTCCATCACAGTCGTATCAAGATATGGTTTGAAAATAAGTTTGCAGGGAAAAATGAATTCAAAGTGGGTGACCTAGTCTTAAAATGGGACAAAGCCCACAAAGACAAAGGTAAAAATACTAAGTTCTAATCTCTATGGATTCAACCGTTCACAGTGCATGAGAATCTTGGCCAACACACATATCATCTCCAATATTTAGACAAGAAGATTGACACTCTTCCTGTTAATTTCCAAGATTTAAAACAACATTTTCATTGACGGTCTAGTGTTTTACACAATACTATATACATAGTTAGATCTCTTGGTTGTTTGTTTTGTTTGATCTCACCTTTTCATTTTTCGTTTATAAGAGTCATGTGTCAACATGTTTTCTAGCTTCATTATGTGTGGATGAGTTGAAAAGGGGACTTGTTACACTACAACATTTGGCTAACCATTGCTCCTTCTTCTTTGTTTTAGTTATGTCTTTTGGTCAATGATGTTTTGACGGAAAGGAAGATCCTTTTGTAAGCAGAGTTTTGTGTTGAAAAATTATACTCATGTCTACTCTATAAAACCTTATGCCTGTACTTAGTTCTTTATGTTTCAGTGACTCCACGCTTATCCAATCAAGTAGAGAAGGAAAAGGGGAAAATTTAAATGAGAAAAACCAAATCAGAGGTCTTTATATGCTTCTCAGAAGGAACAACCTATACTTCTCTCAATAATTTTGGATCCCTTTTCCACCCATAAAATAAGTAAGTGCCTATGAAAAGTCCTATATAAATATATAATTAAAGGGTGGAAGAAGATAAATACTTCCTGCATAGAGAGGTGAAGCAATCAACTCCATTGAGGCATTATCTAGGCTTGCTAGAAGTAGAGCAATGTTTATGTTCCTTTAGTGACTCCATCAGGGTACTATTCAGGCATGTTGGTAGCAGGGCAACACTAGAGATGAAAAACTATTCTCTGAAAATCTAAAGCTCGTGACCCATAGTACCCTTTACTGACCGAAAACATTGTGATAATATTGCTCTTATGTTTGTGTTCAACCAAGAAGTGACAGATGGGACTATGTTTATTCATGGATAAATGGGGAAGCCAAAGTGATATGCATGATGAATCAATACTCCCCAAAGAATTAGACCATGTATGTAAGAATTAACCAAGGTATAGAAGTTAGGATTCAACCAATGTGTTTCCAAGAGTTGTCACTGCTACAACACCCTCCAAAATGTTTTCCTACACCCAAATTTCAGAGCCTCCTTTGATATTACATATTGTCATTGTAAACCTTGGGAGTTATTGCATGTCTTTTCTCTAAGTGTCCTTGTCCCATTTAGAAGAAAATCTAAGTGTCACATTTTAGCATATGTAATGTCACATAATGTACAAAATATCATTTCGGTGGTTTCAAGGGGTAATATTTGTATAAATGAGTTGGTCTTAGTATGTAAACACGTGTCGTACTCATTTCCAAAATTTTAAGCATTGTCACATAAGTCTCATCACAATCATTGCAAAGTGTACTTTTGGTGTCGCACTTGGTGTAAGTCATTGCAATGCCTATTGCATTGAGGAGGGGATGGTGTTAGCATGTTTCAAATGTTCCATGTTGTGTCACCAAATAATCTAAGTGTTCGATCATGTTCTGAGTGATGTTTTTTTTTTCTTTTACTGATCCAACACTTAGTCAAATTGGGAAAAGTCCCCGACTGGGCCACTCAACCTCTTTCAACCAACCTAAACTGCACACTGTGTAGTCTCAACCCTTAAGCAACAACCTTTCTTCTTGGAACTATGCAATGTGAAATTAGTGCCTCCTGGAATTGTGCATTGCACAATCTCAGTGCCTAAGTCCAACCCTTGAGCTCTAAAACTGTGTAATCTGCCTATCCAGTCAGCCTTGAACTGTGCATTGTGTGGTATCAATCCTGAAGCCTCAGAATTGAGCTTCTAAACTATGCAATTATGAAATCACTTGACCTCCCTATCTTTCCATCACAACGTAGTGGGAAATTTGAGTGCTCAAGCATTCAACCTAGATCCTTGCTTCCCTCAACTGTGCAATCCTCAAGCTCAGTCCACCCTGAATTTCACATTTACAAATATCAAGGCTTAGACCTAATCGTTGATTATTAGAGATGCATAATTTCACAATCACTAAGTATCTCCCTCAACCTACCACCCAGTTCCAGCTCAACTGGTGGATTATCATGAAACATCTTAGACTAGGGGGTTTTATCGAACTAATGTTGTATTTTCATGAGTGAATTGTAGATGAAAATACTCTATAAGGCCATGATAGGATTATGAAGACGAATATGGAGAAGGAGACCATGCTAGAAGACAACTTTGTAGTTGAAAAAAAAAGTTGATCAACCTGGAGGAAGGATGGGGACATCAGTTTGCGACAACAACTCAATATTTAATGGCACTTCAGACTACTCATCTCTAAGCCATTAAAAGGTAGAAGAAGAGATCATCTCTAAGAAGATACAAAGCAAGAAAAAAAAATGGCTTAGCATTTCCATGTCATCATGTTGCTCATGTCACTAGTGTCATGTCATGTCATGTCATGTCATGGGTCATCATTTGCTACATCATATTGTGGATTATTGTGAATTCTTATTTCAAAATTTATTGTAATGTGGAAGTCCAAAGAACACATACATAATGTAAAGAGTCATGTAAAAGTTTAAAAGTCATAGGAAGTAAAATATTCATGGTGGTATTCAAAGAGTCACAAGGGAGGTGAAGGATCCACCCATTGGTTATATATACGCCCTCATTGTACAAGAAATTGACTTTTTCACCTTGGCATATCCCACAAGGCATCAAGGAGACAAGTTAATTCTTTTGGGGAGAAAGTGGTGGCTCCAACACTCCACTATCAGAGCTAGTAGTGTTCGTTGTATACATGTGTCCTAGGAATTTCACTTAATACATGAATCTTGATGTCCAACACATTCTTCATGCCTGGGTTATGAATATTTGTAAGATTGTTTTGTAAATGTTTATGATTCATGTTTTTTTTAATCTATACCAAATTATTAGAACTATTTTGCTTATTTTATTGCTTATCATATTGAGAATGTGCATCCTTGTGGACTATTCCATTGGATGTTAAAAAAATCTTTCTGGTTTTTGTGTGTCTCTCCTAGGGTGGTATTATTACCTCTCTATTAGAGGCTCACTTTCTATTCCCTCCATAGTAGAAGAACCTTGACACACCTACAATTGAATACTCACCAGGTACACCTACTTTCTTTTTCAAGGCACACATGTGATCCTCTCTCTTGCTAATAGTTAAAGTCAATGCAAACCTTTAAGAAAATTGTAACTGAGTCGTATTTTGGATGGTGCTCCTACTCCAAACGGTGTGAGGTATAATTGGGACCGCATATCGAGGAAACCCCCTTGAATGTTGGCAGATCCAGCATTGTCAACACCAAGCTACGAACTAATTCTCATGAGCTTCAAAGTGAAAGTAGGAGTTGGTCAATTCACAAAACACCTAGGGACAAAAGGGTTAGTCACCTTTGCAATACTAAAAGGGTTGAAGATCAAAAACACCTTCTCTTGTATTTCTCTACACTTACTCACCTATGTTCTCATTTCCGAAATCTTTCCACACTACCAACCTTCTTGACTTGTTCAGCTAGCAAAAATATAGTGATATGGGGATGCTTCTCTCCCTTGTTTTTTATCATAGAAATAAAATATTAAATAATCTCAATTAATCTCTTACTTTCTTAAGATCCAATGGACCATATTGGTCTTAGTGGACATTAATCATCATCATCATCGTCATCATTTTTTAAATCTTCTTTAAAATTATGTTTAATTCTTTCTATTTTTATTTATTTTTTTCATTTTAGTGAGTTATTATTTTTTAGTTGTGTTTTCTTTCTCTTTCCTTGATTTTTTTCTAACTTGTTAAATTGGTATGTTATTTCATTTTCAATTTGGTTAGTTTTTTTTTTTTAATTATTTTATTTCAATTTTATTTTGTGTTTTTAAATAAAGTTTTAGTTTTTTTAAAGGCGCTATATAAATTAGAGGAAGGAGTGACTTCTTCACATTTCTAAAGTTGATGCTAAAAAATTTTGGAGGAATATACTTGTTTGTAAAATGAAAGAGAATAATTTGATCCCTTTAAAGAACTAGGATATATATCTTAAGAATCGATATGATTCCATGGACATCATGGGAAAAATATTAAACACTCATATAGAGGAGGATATATTTTCTTTGGAATACATGGAGTTTGAGATTAAGAAGCTCCCTAATGGGAATGCTAGAGATATTAAATTATACCAAGATGAAATTCTCAAAATGGGAATGTCAATCTTCATCCCTCATGTACACAATCTCCTCAATTTGGAATTGAAACATAACTTCCTGAATCTTTTGAAGTAAATCCTTATTGTCCCTATATTTAAAAGTGGGGATAATTGGGGACAAAATCCTTCTCTCTAACTACAGGACCAATATGATTAGCCACATTTTAGCCAAGTTGTATGGGCTACCTTTCGAAGAGAAGATTAGCCTCTGTCTTGGAAGACATAACAAAAGTATTGAAGGGAGTTTTAGGAGACATCACTAAACTATTAACCATCTTGTTACTTTTAGTGTAACAACCTCAGTGAAAATTCCATGTAATAAAAGTTAGTAAAGGAAAAACAAAACCACAGGTAAGGGACGTGTATTCCAATCTCAATCTTGGGAAAAGATATCCTAGTGGGCATCACTAGATGTGTTTATGTATAAAGGAAATTGGAAAAGGCAAATGCATTAAAAAGGAAAAACACATTTTTGGCACATTTGTTTATGAAAATAAAGGAAATTATGAGAAAATTAAGGTGAAAGGTCACAGGTTGCATGTGAGGAGGAAAATGAAGAAAAGTAATGGAAAATGAAGAAAATAGAGGCCTCATTGGTAAAAAGGTTTTTGAGGATCAGTTGTCAAACTCTTGGCTCAAGATTTTACTCAGGTTTTGGAGCAAGGAAGGGAAAACAAAGAAAGGGAAGGGAAAGGAAAGGAAAGGAATGAAAGCAAGGATCAAGAAAGGAAAAGTAGGATCACACAACTTCAACATGAGTACTTGCATGTAACATATTTCATGTGTGATTTCCTAGTTGGTTCTGACATGCATGGCTTTGCGTGTTGGTGTATAGTTCTCTTGTTGTCGATGGAATGGTGTTGCCAGGTATAACAGTGGTTTTCAGCCTAGCCTTTCTTCTTTCCAGATTCCATGGTGTGTCGGGATGTTTATCTCGGTTTTGAACTTTGGATTTTCCAGATGGATTTTAGAATTTGGGGCAGAGGTGGTCTCAAGGTTCATTCCCAAAGGCCTAGGAATCCCTTGACCGATTTTTGTGGGATACATAGTAAACCCCAAGGGAGGAGTCTCGGTTTATGGCCTAATGATCAGGTGAGGATTGTGGTAAAGCCTGAGAGATTGGTATCGATTTAGGGCCTAGTGATATAGGATCGGATTACATTAAAGCCTGAGAGACAAGGAGATAGAAAATTCCTCAAGGATAGTGATGGATTATAGATGGAATTCTGAGTTCGGTTTGGTTTTCTGATTAGAGCATCGGTTTTGGTGTGACCACTATTTATTGAGGGTGAAGGTGGTTTAACCTCTGGGTTCCATTGGATGTTTTTGGATTGGTTTATACATGAGATCCCACATTAATTCTTGGAATACGGCATGGTGGTGACTGGATGAATGAAAGATTTTGTTCAGCCATGTCTATAGTTAGGTGGTACATGGAAGTCCTAAACCTAGTTGGATTTGTATATGATTAATGAAAGCCAAGTTCTCTTTATTTTGTACTTGTTCATATGTGGATTTAATGGTTGTTATATCTCTGTTATTTACATGGTTTTATGTTGGTTATAAGCATGGTTAATTGACTGCTTTGTGTCATAATTATGTTGTAGTGGCTACAACCACCCTCCAAAACATTGGTTCACATGCAAATTTTAGAGCTTACTATGGATCCTGTGATCAATGGTTCCTTGGTCACTTGTTGGTAAGACGATGATATTATGATCCCCTCCTTGATCTTAAGAGGTGTTCATGTTCTCATCTTTATGCATCACGTGTCATCATTGGGCATAGGGAATGTTGTTTTGCTTCAAGGTAAATCTTGTGTGTATGATTTTTTTCATTACATAGATATGTTTCACACTCACTTCACACACTCTTGTTGCAAAGGTTGTTGCATCAAGCAGAGTATGTTTTATAAATTCTGGATGGTCTATGTTGTATCAGTAAGTGTTTGTGTGATCATAGTCGAGTCCTTTCACTATTTAGATCTATTCCCTAATCTCACACTTAGACATTTTATTGAAAAATATAGCCTCATCTATCTTCCAAGAACTATGCATTATTCTTCTACAAAGCTTAAGATTTTTCCCTTGCCTACTGGAACTGTGCAGTGCTCAGAGACCCCAGCCTCCCTTGGCATCCAAAACTGTGCAATGATTTCCTCAAGAGTCCTTCCCCCAGTTGGAACCTACTATCATCAGACATTGTACAGTATTGTCCTTCATCTTCTCAATCTGCCTTGCAACCCGCAACTATGCAAATGTGTTTTCCTGGAACCCACCTTGGAGCAGTGCCTTGCATCTAGAAACTGTGGATTATTGCCTCTCAGTTTCCCAGACTACACTGCACTCAGAAAGTGTGAAAAGGTGTCCTTCCACGACCCAATCTCGAACAAGAGTCATGTGCCTCAAAACTATACAGTTTTGTCCAAGTTTTCATGTCTGTCTTGCATGCAGAAGCTACGCAGATGGGCCTCCCAAGGCCTCATTCTAGCAACAGTCACTGCCCACTAAAACCATGTGGGTGAAACCTTCCAACATGCAATGGATATCACATTTCACAGTATGATCAGTTAGAGTGTGGTGGTGTATCTTGATTATGTCACGGTGTTTTCAAAGAATATATCTGACCACCTACACCATCTAAAGAAAATCCTTTAGCATTGTCAAAAATATAGGATATCTCTCAATCCCAAGAGGAGAATTTTCACAGTGTCCAAGGGAAATATCTTAACCCATATCATAGAAAAGAGTGGGATTAAGGTAGACCCTAAAAGGGTCAAGGACATCACACAAATTCCCTTCCCACATAAAAATAAATCCATATAGTCCTTCTTGGGGAAGGTAAATTTTCTTTGCAAGTTCATCTCTGATTATGCTCAAATAGTGAAACCCATGCACGATATGGTGAGAAAGGATGCAATATACCAGTGGGACAAAAGGGAAAAAGATGCTTTTTATTGTATTAAGTAAGTGATCATAGAGGGAATAGCCTTCTGCAACCCATATTTCAACAAGGATTTCTTACTCTACAACTTAGCTTCTAATAATTTTCTTGTCATCATGCTCATGCAGAAAGATTATCGGAATAATGAGTGCCTATATATTTTATGAGTGTTATCCTAAAAGGACCTAAACTTAACTACCCCACCATTGATAAACAATATTATGCGGTCTACAACATGGTGAGGCACTTCTAGCCCTTTCTTTTTAAGAATCATTATATTATGTTCACGTCACACCCAACAGTTAGATCATTGTTTGTTCAACAAGAGTTGGGTGAGAGAAGAGTGAACTGGATGACTAGTTTACAAGAGTATGATATGGAATTAAAACTAGTTCACACTACCAAGGGCCATGTTCTATGCCATCTAGCAACATAATCGGTGAATGAAACAAAAGATGGTCCATATGGATGGGAACATGAGATCGAGATGTACAATGTTGAGCGATCTTCCCCTACTACTATCTCAAACTCTTGGTACATAGATGTGTGGTAGTATCTTGAGCATGGTACTTTTATTTCTCACTTATCTTCTTGATAGAAGAGGGTAGTACTGCTCATATGTCAGATGCACAAGATTTAGAAAATTTTTGATGTGAGCTTGAGCTTAGAAGCACAAGATTCAAAAAAGGTTTTATGTGACCTCCATGATGGATCAGTTGGAGGGTACTTTGTCGGTGACACTACAATGCATAAAGTCATGCAAGCCAATTTTTATTGGCCCACATTATTTAAGGATGACCATGTATATGCCTTCAAGTGTTTGGTCTTTCAGAAGTGTGCTAACAGAGGAAAGAAGTCAGTCACCCTGTTGCACTGTTATGAAACCAGCTCAAGAAAAGATAGAAAAGATAGATCAACACCTTAGAATTCAGCCTCTTCGAGGGGGCAACCTCCTTTACATTACATAAATGAACAATTCTTGGATGATACAAATGAAAAGACCTCCTTCTATATATAGGAGTCTAAGGGGTTATAACATAATCAGAGTCGACATAACAATAATAATGTAAGGGCACAATAATAACAATAGTGGGCTTCTATGGGGCACAATAGTAACAATATGGGCACTACATGGGTACATCAATATAATAAGTGGGCTATACTAATAAAAGTAAGGGGTTACACTAGTAGTATAGGGGCCTAACATGCCCCTCTCCTTCAAAAAGTGTTGTCCTCAATGCTTGAGTAGTTCTTGATGCTTCTGTATAAAATTCTTGTCCTCCCATGTGGAATATTCAGTGGGTAAGTTCTTCCACTTGATGAGATACTCTGAAATTGATCGATTTCGTAGCTTTCGGGTTCTTGTTTCTGTGACTGCTCCAGGTTCCAATATGATTTTCCTTCCTCTTTAATTTTTGGCAATATTGTTTGAATTGGGATCTTTTGCAACTTTTGAATAAGTGGCCATACTTCTTCGTCCTTCTTCCATTCATCCCTTGCTTCGTTTATCCAATCTGGTTGGATAATATAAATAGCACAAAACAATGCTTCCACATCCTCATCCTTGAAGAGTCTTCCCATTTGGTAAGGTCACCATTTTTTAAGTGCCTGTTGTTTCGTTTGATTTTGCACCGAAGTGGCGTTATCCTTTAAAAGTTGGAGAACTTGTTGTTGATGCTCGATGTGATCTTTCACTGCTTGAACCTTTTTCTTCTTGATATGTCCTTCTATCTCTAGAGTTTGAGGAGTGGTAATTTCTTTCAATCCTTTACAAGATATGGTCGGATTTATTTCTTGATGCTCGATGTGATCTTTCACTTCTTGAACACTTTTCTTCTTTATATGTCCTTCTATCTTGATAGTTTGAGGAGTGGTAATTTCGAACAATGAATTACAAGATATGGTTGGATTCATTTCTTCTTTCTCGATGTGATCTTTCACTTCTTGCACCTTTTTATTCTTGATATGTCCTTCTATCTTGAGAGTTTGAGGAGTGGTAATTCTTGCCAATGCATTACAAGATATGGTCGGATTTATTTGTTCTTCATCTAGGCTTTGTTCCTGGAGCATATCCCGTTCTTTTGACCTTTCTTTCTCATTTTCTTCTTCCTCTTCACAATCTATGTAGAATAATTTCTTCTCAGCACACTTATGACCTTTAGTGTATTTGTTATCACAACTATAACAAAGCCCTTTTGCTCTTTTTTCTTCCAATTGTTGTGGTGTAACCCTTGTAGGTTGTGGAAGGCTAGGAGAAACAACACTTCCATATTTATAGTTGTGAGGGGTACACTTCCTGGTTTCCATAATTTTTCTTTCCAATATGTCACAAAGCCCTTTTACTCTTTCCAATTGTTGTGGTGTTGCTCTAAAGAAGGTGTTGCTCTTTGTATCCTCATAATGTGCTATCATTTCCTCCGTGAAAATTGACCACGTAACAAGTTTTTTACGCGAACAAAGCCCTTTGTACCATAAAAATTGATCTGGTTCTAAATATGAAGATGCAATACATACCTTTTGTAACATTTATACACCATGTATATCAAAATATTGCTCCATCTGAAGTATCCAATTTACCGGATCCTTGCCATCAAACTTCCTCATCTTGCTTTTTCTTGATTTTAGGAGCTCTACCTTGAAACGACTGTAACTCTGTACTTTCAGATCTTTAAGTTCTGAAATTGTGATATGTAGTATCCCCCTATGTCCTATTTCCAATGCCACTAGTCTGATCCAAATTGGATTCTGCAAGAAAGAGTTATGCACAATCTTCCAAGATGACCTTATTATAGACTAGTTCAGTAGAGCGAACTTGTATGAAGTGTCACGTGTCACTATTTCAACCTTTGAATCTGAAAAATATATAAATGAAAGCTACATTCTGTCCTATTTCTGTACCTTCTTACGAAATTTCAATCCGATGCTCAGAAAGAAAGTTATGATGATTTTCCCCAGGTCACTTGTTTTGAGTGTAATTCAGGAGTCTGCAAAAAGACCAACTTCCTCAGATCCTATCTCCGAAAATATCACGCGAAAAGCTCTGAAATTCGGATCCAAGTTTCAGCGAGATTTCTTCTCCAATGGGTTTTTTTGGCAACTTCTGAAACGTCACAGAAAAAAGTTATAGTGAAAATTCCACAATGACCTGTTTGGAGCAGTGAAACCCTAGAATCCAAATCTCTGATACCAAATGTTATGAAACCAGCTCAAGAAAAGATAGAAAAGATAGATCAACGCCTTAGAATTCAACCTCTTCGAGGGGGAAAACTCCTTTACATTACATAAATGAAGAATTCTTGGATGATACAAATGAAAAGACCTCCTTCCTATATGTAGGAGTCTAAGGGGTTATAACATAATCAGAGCCGACATAATAATAATAATGTAAGGGCACAATAATAACAATAGTGGGCTTCTATGGGGCACAATAGTAACAATATGGGCACTACATGGGTACATAAATATAATAAGTGGGTTATAATAACAAAAATAAGGGGTTACACTAGTAGTATAGGGGCCTAACATGCACCCTATTGTTGTGGAATAACCATTTCAAAAATGGGGTTTCGATGTTATTGGTGAGATTTTTTGGAACTCATCAAAGTAGAACTAATATATTCTTACTGCTATAAATTTATTTACAAGGTGGACAAAAGTGGTTCTAGTTAAGAAAGTGAATGATCAATAAGCCATCAACTTCCTCAAGCAGAATATCATCTCTTGGGTTTTTGTTCCAACTTCACTTGTTTTTGACAATGCAACGTACTTTTCATCATTGAGATTATATGATTTTTCATTAGAAAATGGTATTATATTAAAACATTCTTCTAATTAGTATCCATAGGCAAATGGTCTCTCTAATTCCACTAATAAGAACCTTATACACATCATTAAGAAGATTGTTTTCTTTGAATAGGGGAACTAGCACTCTACTTTGGTCAAAACCCTATGGGCTGACTCTGTCATGCCTAAGCCTTCTTTGAAGATATCTCCTTACTTCCTAGTGTATGGAAAAGAATCCACCCTACCCACAAACATCTAGTTTCCTACCCTTCAACTTTCGCAAGAGTCCCATGGTAAGCCATACTCATTGGTTCAGAGTAGGACAAACACCCTTTGCAAGTTGAAGGAAGAAAGGAAGAAAAATAAAGAAAAATGTTTCCTCCATCACAGTCGTATCAAGATATGGTTTGAAAATAAGTTTGCAGGGAAAAATGAATTCAAAGTGGGTGACCTAGACTTAAAATGGGACAAAGCCCACAAAGACAAAGGTAAAAATACTAAGTTCTAATCTCTATGGATTCAACCGTTCACAGTGCATGAGAATCTTGGCCAACACACATATCATCTCCAATATTTAGACAAGAAGATTGACACTCTTCCTGTTAATTTCCAAGATTTAAAACAACATTTTCATTGACGGTCTAGTGTTTTACACAATACTATATACATAGTTAGATCTCTTGGTTGTTTGTTTTGTTTGATCTCACCTTTTCATTTTTCGTTTATAAGAGTCATGTGTCAACATGTTTTCTAGCTTCATTATGTGTGGATGAGTTGAAAAGGGGACTTGTTACACTACAACATTTGGCTAACCATTGGTCCTTCTTCTTTGTTTTAGTTATGTCTTTTGGTCAATGATGTTTTGACGGAAAGCAAGATCCTTTCGTAAGCAGAGTTTTGTGTTGAAAAATTATACTCATGTCTACTCTATAAAACCTTATGCCTGTACTTAGTTCTTTATGTTTCAGTGACTCCACGCTTATCCAATCAAGTAGAGAAGGAAAAGGGGAAAATTTAAATGAGAAAAACCAAATCAGAGGTCTTTATATGCTTCTCAGAAGGAACAACCTATACTTCTCTCAATAATTTTGGATCCCTTTTCCACCCATAAAATAAGTAAGTGCCTATGAAAAGTCCTATATAAATATATAATTAAAGGGTGGAAGAAGATAAATACTTCCTGCATAGAGAGGTGAAGCAATCAACTCCATTGAGGCATTATCTAGGCTTGCTAGAAGCAGAGCAATGTTTATGTTCCTTTAGTGACTCCATCAGGGTACTATTCAGGCATGTTGGTAGCAGGGCAACACTAGAGATGAAAAACTATTCTCTGAAAATCTAAAGCTCGTGACCCATAGTACCCTTTACTGACCGAAAACATTGTGATAATATTGCTCTTATGTTTGTGTTCAACCAAGAAGTGACAGATGGGACTATGTTTATTCATGGATAAATGGGGAAGCCAAAGTGATATGCATGATGAATCAATACTCCCCAAAGAATTAGACCATGTATGTAAGAATTAACCAAGGTAGAGAAGTTAGGATTCAACCAATGTGTTTCCAAGAGTTGTCACTGCTACAACACCCTCCAAAATGTTTTCCTACACCCAAATTTCAGAGCCTCCTTTGATATTACATATTGTCATTGTAAACATTGGGAGTTATTGCATGTGTTTTCTCTAAGTGTCCTTGTCCCATTTAGAAGAAAATCTAAGTGTCACATTTTAGCATATGTAATGTCACATAATGTACAAAATATCATTTCGGTGGTTTCAAGGGGTAATATTTGTATAAATGAGTTGGTCTTACTATGTAAACACGTGTCGTACTCATTTCCAAAATTTTAAGCATTGTCACATAAGTCTCATCACAATCATTGCAAAGTGTACTTTTGGTGTCGCACTTGGTGTAAGTCATTGCAATGCCTATTGCATTGAGGAGGGGATGGTGTTAGCGTGTTTCAAATGTTCCATGTTGTGTCACCAAATAATCTAAGTGTTCGATCATGTTCTGAGTGATGTTTTTTTTTCTTTTACTGATCCAACACTTAGTCAAATTGGGAAAAGTCCCCGACTGGGCCACTCAACCTCTTTCAACCAACCTAAACTGCACACTGTGTAGTCTCAACCCTTAAGCAACAACCTTTCTTCTTGGAACTATGCAATGTGAAATTAGTGCCTCCTGGAATTGTGCATTGCACAATCTCAGTGCCTAAGTCCAACCCTTGAGCTCTAAAACTGTGTAATCTGCCTATCCAGTCAGCCTTGAACTGTGCATTGTGTGGTATCAATCCTGAAGCCTCAGTATTGAGCTTCTAAACTATGCAATTATGAAATCACTTGACCTCCCTATCTTTCCATCACAACGTAGTGGGAAATTTGAGTGCTCAAGCATTCAACCTAGATCCTTGCTTCCCTCAACTGTGCAATCCTCAAGCTCAGTCCACCCTGAATTTCACATTTACAAATCTCAAGGCTTAGACCTAATCGTTGATTATTAGAGATGCATAATTTCACAATCACTAAGTATCTCCCTCAACCTACCACCCAGTTCCAGCTCAACTGGTGGATTATCATGAAACATCTTAGACTAGGGGGTTTTATCGAACTAATGTTGTATTTTCATGAGTGAATTGCAGATGAAAATACTCTATAAGGCCATGATAGGATTATGAAGACGAATATGGAGAAGGAGACCATGCTAGAAGACAACTTTGTAGTTGAAAAAAAAGTTGATAAACCTGGAGGAAGGATGGGGACATCAGTTTGCGACAACAACTCAATATTTAATAGCACTTCAGACTACTCATCTCTAAGCCATTAAAAGGTAGAAGAAGAGATCATCTCTAAGAAGATACAAAGCAAGAAAAAAAAATGGCTTAGCATTTCCATGTCATCATGTTGCTCATGTCACTAGTGTCATGTCATGTCATGTCATGTCATGGGTCATCATTTGCTACATCATATTGTGGATTATTGTGAATTCTTATTTCAAAATTTATTGTAATGTGGAAGTCCAAAGAACACATACATAATGTAAAGAGTCATGTAAAAGTTTAAAAGTCATAGGAAGTAAAATATTCATGGTGGTATTCAAAGAGTCACAAGGGAGGTGAAGGATCCACCCATTGGTTATATATACGCCCTCATTGTACAAGAAATTGACTTTTTCACCTTGGCATATCCCACAAGGCATCAAGGAGACAAGTTAATTCTTTTGGGGAGAAAGTGGTGGCTCCAACACTCCACTATAAGAACTAGTAGTGTTCGTTGTATACATGTGTCCTAGGAATTTCACTTAATACATGAAGCTTGATGTCCAACACATTCTTCATGCCTGGGTTATGAATATTTGTAAGATTGTTTTGTAAATGTTTATGATTCATGTTTTTTTTAATCTATACCAAATTATTAGAACTATTTTGCTTATTTTATTGCTTATCATATTGAGAATGTGCATCCTTGTGGACTATTCCATTGGATGTTAAAAAAATCTTTCTGGTTTTTGTGTGTCTCTCCTAGGGTGGTATTATTACCTCTCTATTAGAGGCTCACTTTCTATTCCCTCCATAGTAGAAGAACCTTGACACACCTACAATTGAATACTCACCAGGTACACCTACTTTCTTTTTCAAGGCACACATGTGATCCTCTCTCTTGCTAATAGTTAAAGTCAATGCAAACCTTTAAGAAAATTGTAACTGAGTCGTATTTTGGATGGTGCTCCTACTCCAAACGGTGTGAGGTATAATTGGGACCGCATATCGAGGAAACCCCCTTGAATGTTGGCAGATCCAGCATTGTCAACACCAAGCTACGAACTAATTCTCATGAGCTTCAAAGTGAAAGTAGGAGTTGGTCAATTCACAAAAAACCTAGGGACAAAAGGGTTAGTCACCTTTGCAATACTAAAAGGGTTGAAGATCAAAAACACCTTCTCTTGTATTTCTCTACACTTACTCACCTATGTTCTCATTTCCGAAATCTTTCCACACTACCAACCTTCTTGACTTGTTCAGCTAGCAAAAATATAGTGATATGGGGATGCTTCTCTCCCTTGTTTTTTATCATAGAAATAAAATATTAAATAATCTCAATTAATCTCTTACTTTCTTAAGATCCAATGGACCATATTGGTCTTAGTGGACATTAATCATCATCATCATCGTCATCATTTTTTAAATCTTCTTTAAAATCATGTTTAATTCTTTCTATTTTTATTTATTTTTTTCATTTTAGTGAGTTATTATTTTTTAGTTGTGTTTTCTTTCTCTTTCCTTGATTTTTTTCTAACTTGTTAAATTGGTATGTTATTTCATTTTCAATTTGGTTAGTTTTTTTTTTTTAATTATTTTATTTCAATTTTATTTTGTGTTTTTAAATAAAGTTTTAATTTTTTTAAAGGCACTATATAAATTAGAGGAAGGAGTGACTTCTTCACATTTCTAAAGTTGATGCTAAAATTTTTTGGAGGAATATACTTGTTTGTAAAATGAAAGAGAATAATTTGATCCCTTTAAAGAACTAGGATATATATCTTAAGAATCGATATGATTCCATGGACATCATGGGAAAAATATTAAACACTCATATAGAGGAGGATATATTTTCTTTGGAATACATGGAGTTTGAGATTAAGAAGCTCCCTAATGGGAATGCTAGAGATATTAAATTATACCAAGATGAAATTCTCAAAATGGGAATGTCAATCTTCATCCCTCATGTACACAATCTCCTCAATTTGGAATTGAAACATAACTTCCTGAATCTTTTGAAGTAAATCCTTATTGTCCCTATATTTAAAAGTGGGGATAATTGGGGACAAAATCCTTCTCTCTAACTACAGGACCAATATGATTAGCCACATTTTAGCCAAGTTGTATGGGCTACCTTTCGAAGAGAAGATTAGCCTCTGTCTTGGAAGACATAACAAAAGTATTGAAGGGAAATATGGTTTTAGGAGACATCACTAAACTATTAACCATCTTGTTACTTTTAGTGTAACAACCTCAGTGAAAATTCCATGTAATAAAAGTTAGTAAAGGAAAAACAAAACCACAGGTAAGGGACGTGTATTCCAATCTCAATCTTGGGAAAAGATATCCTAGTGGGCATCACTAGATGTGTTTATGTATAAAGGAAATTGGAAAAGGCAAATGCATTAAAAAGGAAAAACACATTTTTGGCACATTTGTTTATGAAAATAAAGGAAATTATGAGAAAATTAAGGTGAAAGGTCACAGGTTGCATGTGAGGAGGAAAATGAAGAAAAGTAATGGAAAATGAAGAAAATAGAGGCCTCATTGGTAAAAAGGTTTTTGAGGATCAGTTGTCAAGCTCTTGGCTCAAGATTTTACTCAGGTTTTGGAGCAAGGAAGGGAAAACAAAGAAAGGGAAGGGAAAGGAAAGGAAAGGAATGAAAGCAAGGATCAAGAAAGGAAAAGTAGGATCACACAACTTCAACATGAGTACTTGCATGTAACATATTTCATGTGTGATTTCCTAGTTGGTTCTGACATGCATGGCTTTGCGTGTTGGTGTATAGTTCTCTTGTTGTCGATGGAATGGTGTTGCCAGGTATAACAGCGGTTTTCAGCCTAGCCTTTCTTCTTTCCAGATTCCATGGTGTGTCGGGATGTTTATCTCGGTTTTGAACTTTGGATTTTCCAGATGGATTTTAGAATTTGGGGCAGAGGTGGTCTCAAGGTTCATTCCCAAAGGCCTAGGAATCCCTTGACTGATTTTTGTGGGATACATAGTAAACCCCAAGGGAGGAGTCTCGGTTTATGGCCTAATGATCTGGTGAGGATTGTGGTAAAGCCTGAGAGATTGGTATCGATTTAGGGCCTAGTGATATAGGATCGGATTACATTAAAGCCTGAGAGACAAGGAGATAGAAAATTCCTCAAGGATAGTGATGGATTATAGATGGAATTCTGAGTTCGGTTTGGTTTTCTGATTAGAACATCGGTTTTGGTGTGACCACTATTTATTGAGGGTGAAGGTGGTTTAACCTCTGGGTTCCATTGGATGTTTTTGGATTGGTTTATACATGAGATCCCACATTAATTCTTGGAATACGGCATGGTGGTGACTGGATGAATGAAAGATTTTGTTCAGCCATGTCTATAGTTAGGTGGTACATGGAAGTCCTAAACCTAGTTGGATTTGTATATGATTAATGAAAGCCAAGTTCTCTTTATTTTGTACTTGTTCATATGTGGATTTAATGGTTGTTATATCTCTGTTATTTACATGGTTTTATGTTGGTTATAAGCATGGTTAATTGACTACTTTGTGTCATAATTATGTTGTAGCGGCTACAACCACCCTCCAAAACATTGGTTCACATGCAAATTTTAGAGCCTACTATGGATCCTGTGATCAATGGTTCCTTGGTCACTTGTTGGTAAGACGATGATATTAAGATCCCCTCCTTGATCTTAAGAAGTGTTCATGTTCTCATCTTTATGCATCACGTGTCATCTTTGGGCATAGGGAATGTTGTTTTGCTTCAAGGTAAATCTTGTGTGTATGATTTTTTTCATTACATAGATATGTTTCACACTCACTTCACACACTCTTGTTGCAAAGGTTGTTGCATCAAGCAGAGTATGTTTTATAAATTCTGGATGGTCTATGTTGTATCAGTAAGTGTTTGTGTGATCATAATCGAGTCCTTTCACTATTTAGATCTATTCCCTAATCTCACACTTAGACATTTTATTGAAAAATATAGCCTCATCTATCTTCCAAGAACTATGCATTATTCTTCTACAAAGCTTAAGATTTTTCCCTTGCCTACTGGAACTGTGCAGTGCTCAAAGACCCTAGCCTCCCTTGGCATCCAAAACTGTGCAATGATTTCCTCAAGAGTCCTTCCCCCAGTTGGAACCTACTATCATCAGACATTGTACAGTATTGTCCTTCATCTTCTCAATCTACCTTGCAACCCGCAACTATGCAAATGTGTTTTCCTGGAACCCACCTTGGAGCAGTGCCTTGCATATAGAAATTGTGGATTATTGCCTCTCAGTTTCCCAGACTACACTGCACTCAGAAAGTGTGAAAAGGTGTCCTTCCACGACCCCATCTCGAACAAGAGTCATGTGCCTCAAAACTATACAGTTTTGTCCAAGTTTTCATGTCTGTCTTGCATGCAGAAGCTACGCAGATGGGCCTCCCAAGGCCTCATTCTAGCAACAGTCACTGCCCACTAAAACCATGTTCATCTATATTTCAGTGACTATAGGAAAAGGTGACAAGCTAAGATCACTCCTAAGGATTTGAGGAGAAGGACCAAGAGACTAAAGAGACTAAGTGATGGAAAAATATTAGGACACATACAAATTCTGTCAGATGCATGATCATCTTGAGGGTAGATATGGTAAGTAAAGAACAACTTTTGAAGTACATCTCTTAGTTGCATTTGTAGGGATACCTATCATTGCCATATCATCCTATCTTTAGTAACATTCATGTGTGCAAACATAAAAGTAATTTCATGTGTTTCTTCTACATGTGTTTCTTCCTTTCCTATTGTTTGACAAATTGTCGTCTTCCGCATGTTGATTGTTACGTCATGCTTGTGACCTTGTTCTGGTGATATCGAAGGTTTGTCTTTGTGTGCCTAAGTTGTTACAACTATGTAAATGCCCTTCGTATGTACACGCAAAGTTGTAGACACTATCGCGCAACTGTCATCACGATCGTTTAATGACCCATCTTAAGTTTCCCACTTGTCACTCTCACGTTTACACAATCACACTAAGCACAGGTTGTCTTATTGGTTTGAGGTCTCTTATCATCGAGTCATGTTAAGCGTGTGTTCACAAGGTCATATATACATGAGTTCACTTACTCACACACTTAACCAATATTTCCAAAAAGATGTCGACCGAGAAACCTTCCATAACTAGACCTCTGCTAAGCTGCATTACGTAGTCTCAACCCTCAGTGATCTTGCATTGTTGGCCAGAACTGCGAACAAATTGAGGTTTTCCTCATGGGTAGCCGACACTATGCAATTCAGGAAATGAGCTAGCTGTCTGTCTCCTATAACTTTGTAGAAGTTGTCCAAGAAGCCACTCCAATCTATGCTTCCCACAAGACCATCCACCAAGCCTCCCTCTGGTCAAGGGGAAGATCTAACTTGAGATGTTACCCAAGCCTCCCTCTGTTCAAGGGGAAGATCTAACTTGAGATGTTACCCAGGGTTGTAATCATCACCAAAAATGTGTCATAGCTATCTAGCCTACCTTCCTACACTACCCACAGAAACTTCATAGACTTGAGGGATAGGCCTCTACTACTTGTCACTGCATTGTCCTAGGCAATTACGCAGTTTTTCTAGGAGGTCCTCTTGTTGGCCTGCTCTGCTCTCCTGGTGAAAACTATGTAGTTTTCACTAACAAACCTCTGGTTTCTTGACACTCCACTGAGTTTTAAAAGTTCGGAGTCATGTCTTGCCTTGACTATCTTCCAGAACTGGGCATTTCTGACCAGCAGCTCTTGCAGCCTGGTCTCAGCCTCCTCTGGAAAACTGCAAGTTTTCATTACTAGTGCTTCCTGCTACCCGCGCTACCTCCCAACTGAGCCCTCTACTACAAATGTCATTATTGTCTATGACTACTCAAATCAGCCTCCTAGTGACCTTTGTGCAGTGTTTCTTGATAGTGCCCTAGAGTCCTGCATCCTGACCTGAGCTATGCGCTACGCAGTCTCAATGCCTTGCCCTCCATCTTGATCACCTAGACCAATCATGGAAAACAATACATCATGGTAGATTATAATATTTCTAGATTTAATGTCGTCTCATCATGAGTGATTGCAGAAGTAGGTACATGAATAGAACATGGCACAATCACAAATGAGATGAAGAAGGAGCACATGCTAGAAGACTTGCTCATGCTTGGAAGAACACGTGAAGAATACCAAGTAGCAAGAGAAGGAGATACATACACATGCATGAACTATCAAGAGAATAACAAGACCATCAAAGGCCCAGCACACTTCGTCATGTGGAGGTGAAGATCTGATACACCAAGAGCATACTCATCACCTTATAGCATAGCAGCTCGACACAAAGACCACAGTCAATATGTTCATGTGAGCAGTTTCATGTCGAGTTGTGTCATGAGTCATCTTAACCACATCACTACTTCGGGCCAGAGTTGTTGTATCAATGTAATGTAATGTGGAAGTCCAAGAGACTCACGGATGAAGTTGAAGAGTCATGTAAGTCGAACAATCATGAGGGAAGTCAAAGAGTCACAAGGGTCAGTTTCACCCTTGGCTATATATACCCCCTCATTTGTAGATGTAAATGACATTTCACCTTGGCTCCTCCCACATAGCCTTAAGAGTCTATAATCTTTTCTTTGAGGAGCGATTAGTGGCTCCAATGCTCCACTACTGGGGCTAGTGATGTATGGTGTACAAATGTGTCTTGGAACTTTTTCTTAATTGAGAAGCTTGTCAAAGACCAGCACGTTTTCATGCATGCGTTGTCTTCATTTGTAAGACTATTCTTTAAATACTTGTAATGCATGTTTTCTTAACTTGTACTACGATAGTTTAACTACTTTGGTTATTATAGTGCATATATTGTTGAAGATGTGTTGTAATGGTTGTTATTGTTGTCTTGTCCATGTGGCCTACTCTGCCTGACACTAGACATATTCATTATTTTATATTTGTTATAATTATTATTGCATCTGTATGGACTACTCTGCTCGGTGTTGTACGTGTTATTGATTTACCTTAGTGTTTGTGACTATCGCATTCGTGTGGAATAATTTGCTAGTGGCTGTGCAGATCCTCCTATGTTGTGTGTGTCTCGACCTGAGTTGGGACTACTTCCTCTTGACCAGAGACTCACTTTCCCCTTCCCCTCTATAGTGATGGGATTTAGACACAATTTAAAATAAGCACTCATGAGGCACACATACCTCATTGTTTGAAGACTAAGTATACCACTCTCATGTGCTGACAAGTAAGAGCTAAGGAATATCTTTAAGATAATGGCAACGAGGCCATCATACCATATGGGACTCCTACACCAAATAGTATGGGGTCTAGTTGGGACTTCATACTGGGAAGATCCCCTAAATGTTGGCTGGTCCAGCACCGTCAACACTTAAGGCGCTAGAAGGAGGGCCAGATGACAAGTTGATCCCATTGCATATGGTTCGATTGGCTTATCAAAATGGATCAACACAAATCGTGCTCCCAAGGCATCTCTCCAATTTCTCCCTTAATCAATTATCTCTCCTTGATGAGCTTCTCGTTCACCTGTCCTTGATAAGGTTTGATGGTAAGGATAAAACATCCATAACCAAGCACATTTATGATTTTCTTCATTTATGTGAATCTCATGAAATCGATAGTGAAGATATTTTTGGCATACTTTTCTTCCTCGCCCTTGAAAATCGTGCTAATCAGTTGTGTCATACCCTGCCACCTGCTTCCGTCTATTCCCTTCTTACTCTCCTCAAGGAGCTCCATCAAGCCTTCAATAGGTATAACCACCAAGATGTCTATGAAAGAACCTCTCATTTAAGAATGAAATCTAGTAAATAAGTTGAAGACTTTGTTAATCGCTTCCTTCACCTCTGCCATGAAATTCCTGAATAGTTTTTGGACCTTGACTTCATGAGACAAGAGCTGAAACACTTGGTTCATGTTTCCCTGTTAGGATATTGCGACACATAGGAAATAGTTAAGTGTAACTTGGTCTACTATAGAGTTAGGTAAAGTTTGTTTCTTTACTAGGTACTTTTGTAACTTACAATCTGATGGTCACGATATGTAGTGATCTGACAGTTCATTCTCTCCTCGGTATTAATGACACTTGATTCATGGCTTAACACCTGATTGGTCCATGATATATATTCAAAGAGAATGGAGGGTCAATTGTAGGTTAACCGTTCATGAGAGAAGCTTATGTAAATTTTCATTCTTTTATTAATAAATTGCCTGAAGTGGCTGCGGTTGCCCAGGCCATGGACTGTTTCCCTCTTTGAGGGTTTTAACCACATCAAAAATATTGGTGTATTGATCTGTGACCTATTTGTGAGTGGTGTCCTTTGGTGCTCTATTTGAGGAACTTACCCTGTATATTCCTACATGGTATCAGAGCAAAGTTGAGGGCCGCATCCGTTGGTGATCCAAATCTGAAGCTGGTAAAATTGCATCCAACTTTTGTTTCCTAGATCTACTATTTCTGACTGCTTTCAGGCTAAGAGGACTACTCTATTGTCTTAGGAGCATTTGTTCCAGTGAGGAACCCCTTTTGTTTCATGCAAAAAGGTTTCCAGTAGCCCTAGCTATGTCATTTTTTAGATTTGGAGGTATACAATGTTTATTTGTAGTTTTTAGTTATTTTCTCTCTGTTTATTTCAGTTTATTTTGTTGTTTTTTTTTTAATTACCAAATATATACCTTTAATTTCTATGTATGCTCTTGGGCCTGCAAATTTGTCCAATTTGGGAAAATCAGAAACAAAAAGGAAGTTTTTTTCTTATGCATATGCTTTTTTCCACCGCACCTTAGTGTGATCTTGGAAAATCAGAAACATTGAGGAAAATATTTAGTTTTCGGCTAAAGCTAACTTCAAGCTGTAAGGTTTGTTTTGTTTGTATGTCCATGTTGGTTTATGTGTTTTTTTTTTGTAGGAAAAAAGAGCTTTCTCAAGTAAGCATGCACCCCAAAGTTTCAGTGACTAAAAAAAAAAACAAAAACAAAAGCAAAACAAAACAAAAAACGAAAAACAAAAAACCCCCCTTCCTCTTTTCCAAAAATTACTAACCTTTTAATATAGCTCACTTGGTCCAAAGCTACTTTATGAGAATAGAGGTCTTGAGATTAAGTCTTTCCTTTTGTTGAGATAATTAGATTAAGTTTGGAAAGGGGGTGGATTTCTTTTTTAATATAACATTATCATTCATTTCTGCACATTCCCGCACTTCTTCGGCATATTCAATAACTTTTCTTCAAAAAGCCATAACTTCTTCATCCATATCCATTTTTAGAGCCGCTTTTTTTCAATCAGCCTATTTTTTTCAAGATCTTTCCATTGGAACACTTATTTTCAGCATCTATAGCTTCAGTTTTTGTTAAAATGAAAAATCCATGCTAGGTTATTCTTGATAGCACCAACTACTTCCAATGGTGGTCCTACATTGTGGATTTACTTAGAATTAAAGGTGTTTACAGAATAGCCTTAGGCCAAGAAACCAAACCGAAAGATGAAGATAAGGCAACCAAATGGGAAAATAGGCAAGATCAAGCATGTGGGTTGATAGGGATGTCTATTTCTCCAGACCTTAGATTCCATATCGCAAAACTTGATACTCCTAATAAAGCAATGAAACAGATCACTAAAGTTTTTGGAATTAAAAATGAACATAGAGCCCATCAACTCAAAAGTTATTTTCTTACATTGGACCCCAATAATTTTTCTTCCATTGAAGATTTTTTGTCCAAGTTCAAGACCCTTAGACTTCTCTTGGAAGGTGTTAAGGTTAAGAAAGAAGATGGTAACCTTATCTATTCCATTCTTACTAAGTTGGGACCATTCTACTCTGTGTTTTTTTCCACCTTCCATTCTACAAGAGAAGCCTTCATTTCTCAAGGGCAAGACTACAAGTTCCATTCCTTTGATTCCTTTTGTGATTCTTTAATAAGAGAATAAGAAAAAATCTTACACCTTGGTCTTCTTAATCTTGGAAACTATTCTAAGAAATCCTTAGCCGCACAACAATAACCAAATTCAAAGAATCCTAAGAAGTTGTATCATAAAAGGAATGGTCCTAAACCAAACATGGGTCCTAAGCAATTTTAGCCTCAAAATTAAAAATCATTTCAACGAAATGATAAGGAAAATAAAAACAAAGGGAAGAAGACTAATAGACATTTCCACTTTTGTAATCGATATGGCCACTTAGAATCCAAATTCGTTAAGAAGATGGAAGCCTTGGAAGTAGCAATGAAGAAGCATAACATCCATTTGGAGGACTCTTCAACTTCAACTTCATCTTCAGGAATAACACTTTTTGCATGTGGTTGTCAAACATAGCAGTCTGGATATGCACTTAATGTAACTTCTTATTCTTCTAATTCTCATGAGTGGCTCATTGATTCTGGAGCTTCTTATCACATAGCCAAAACAAAGCCATGTTTTCTTCTTTAAATGATTATAACACTAAAAATATATATGTTGGTGATGATATATCTCTTAGTGTTGTAGGGACTAGAACTATTCATATAGACAATGGTCAATTTAATGATGTATTATGTGTTCCAACCTTATCCTGCAACCTTCTATTTGTATATCAGATAAGTCATTCAGGTGAAGGTAAAATTGTTGAATTTTCACGTCATGTTGTTGTAATTAATGACATAAGAGATCCTAAACAGATTTTAGCTACTGGCATTGTTGATGATTCTACAAGGTTGTAAAGTTTAACAAATTTGGGTCATCAAATCTTCCCTCAGTATTTGTTGCTCATAATGATGAAGTGAGCAAACTTTGGCATGAGCGATTTGGTCACTTAAACTATCACTCCCTTCAGAATCTATGTGAAGAAAATATGGTGACAGGTCTTCCAATGGTATCTTGCAGAGATGGTGTTTGCTCCGGATGTGTACTCTAAAAACATCACTGGAATAGTTTTAAAAACATGCCTCTTAGCGCGCCTCAGCCCCTTTACAGCTTGTGCATAGTGATTTATGTTGTCCACTTCCAGTTGTTTCATTCTCTGGCTACAAGTCTTTCTTAACTTCCATTGATGATTTATCCAAACGCACTTGGGTATACTTATTCAAACTCAAGAGTGAAGTATTAAACATGTTCTTGGCCTTTAAGGCCTTTTTTGAAAAACAATCTGGACATCAAATTCTTAAGCTAAGATCTGATAATGGCAGAGAATATGTTAACAAAAAATTCATCAACTTTTTCACTGAGAATGGAATTCAAATGCAAGATACTGTTCCATATCCTCCACAAGAAAATGGTGTAGCTGAAAGGAAGAATCGCACCTTAAAGGAAATGGCTAATTGTATGCTTCAATCTAGAGGACTTAGTCTTAATTTTTGGGTAGAAGCAATTAACTGTGAAAATTACATAATAAATCACACTCCTACTAAGGTTTTAAAGAATATCACTCTAGAAGAAGCATGGAGCTGAATTAAACTAGATGTAAGTCACTTTCGTGTTTTTGGAAGTGAAGCATGGGCCCATATTCCAAATGAGAAACATAAAGCTTTAGAAACTAAGAGTGAAAAATGTATTTTTGTTGGATATTCTGAAGATGTCAAAGGATATATATTTATTCCACTTAAGTCCAAAAATGTTATTATTAGAAGAGATGTAAAGTTTGTTGAAAATATATCGGTCGGCGAGCCTAGTTCGGCAGATGTGCCACTTCTCTCTATCTCTTCTACTTTTGAAAATATTTCTTCTTCAAATGATGAAAGTGAGGATGAAAATCCTCCCCCACCTTCTCAGGATCCTCCTTCAGCTCCTCAGCTTTCAAAATGGGTCCGTGCTACTCGGGATGCAGCATGCGCTCTTGCCGGTGATCCTACAAATCAATGACATACACATTCTCAGTTCGATATAGCGTTTTCTTTACTAGCTCAAGATTCAGTGAATTATGATCCTGACACATTTGCAGAAGCTTCAGGCCATCCAGATTGGGACATAGTTAAGAATGAAGAATATTGTTCATTATTGGCAAATGATACATGGGATCTTGTTCCTCTACCAAAGGGACAAAACTTGTTAGATGCAAATGGGTTTACAGAACCAAGTATGGACCAGATGGAAAAACTGATAAACATAAAGATTGTCTTGTTGCTAAGGGTTTTTCACAATTTGAAGGCATTGACTATATTGAAACCTTCTCCCCTATTGCCAAAATGTAGTCTATCCGCCTTGTTCTTTCCCTTGCTACCTCTTTCAAATGGGAAGTCCATCAGATGGATGTTAAATCTACCTTCTTGCATGGGGACTTGCATGAAGAAATCTGTATGGAACAACCTACTGGCTTTATACAAACAAAATCTAGCCTTGTATGTTGGCTTAAGAAATCCCTTTACGGTCTCAAGCAAGCTCGTCGGGCTTGGTATGACAAAATGGATAACTTTCTTTTAGAAACTAGCTTTTCTAGGTGTCATTTTGACAATACTGTCTACACCAAGAAAGTGGGCAAGTCTCTTATCATTCTTTTTCATTATGTTGATGATCTTATCCTTACTGGTAGTGATCCCAACCTTTTAAACCATGTGAAGTACAGCCTTAAAAATAATTTCGAAATAACAGAGTTAGGACACTTGCATTATTTTCTTGGTCTTCAAGTCTCGCAATCCAAGGAGGTATTTTCCTTTCCCAGTCCAAGTATGCCTGTGATCTTGTATGCCAATTTCACATGGAAGACTATAATCCAACCCCTTGTCCCTTTTAGTCTGGAGCCAAACTTTCAGTCACTTGTACTTCCCCTGAACTCGATGTTACCTTATATCGTTAACTTGTAGGTAAACTTTTGTATCTAACCCATACGCGTCCTGACCTTTCCTTTGTTGTTTGCCTTATTGCTTTGTTTATGCAAAAACCACATGAAAGTCATTGGAAAGAAGCTAAAATAATAATTTGTTATGTTTGAGGTACAATTCAGTTTAGGATTCTTTACAGTGCAGAAACATATCCTCTATTGGTTGGTTTCACTGATTCTGATTGGGCTGGTGACCTTGATGATTGGAAGTCTACTGCAAGTTATGTATTCACTCTTAGGTATAGGACCTATTACATGGGCTTGCAAGAAACAAAGTGCCTTTTCTCTTTCTTCAGCAGAAGCAAAGTATCATGTGTCGTATAAGATTGTAAGGAAGCCTTGTGGCTTCGTTTGATCCTGTCAGATTTTGGCTTTCAACAGTAGCAGCCTACTACACTTTGGTGTCAAAATCAAAGTGCCATTCAACTATGCAAAGATCTAGTCCAACATGATTCAACATAGCAAACACATTGAACTACACATGCATTTCATCAAAAATCTCATTCACGACCATGTTCTTGAAGTGAAATATTGTTCAACAGATGATCAAGTTGCAGACATCTTTACAAAGGCTCTCACAGAGGTGAAGTTTACTAAAATTTGATTTATGGTTGGAGTTCAGGAAATTTTCACTAAAGGGGGATAGGCTCTAATGCCTCCTTCCTTCTCCTATTCTATCATATTTGTACATTCTTCAAACCTATCCCAAGTTGTTCTTAAGGGGGGATGTTAGGATATTCCGACACATAGGAAATAGTTAAGTATAATTTGGTCTAGTGTACAGTTAGGTAAAGTGTGTTTCTTAACTATGTACTTTTCTAACTTACAATCTGACGGTCACGATATGTAGTGATTCGATGGTTCATTCTCTGCTCGGTATTACCGACACTTGACTCATGGCTTAACACCCGATTGGTCCATGATCTCTATTTAAAGAGCATGGAGGGTCATTTGTAGGGTAACCATTCATGAGAGAGCTTATGTAAATTTTCATTATTTTATTAATAAATTGCCTGAAGTGGTTGTGTTGGCTCAGACTGTGGACTGTTTCCCTCTTTGAGGGTTTTTACTATGTTGACAATACTGGTGTATTGATTTGTGATATGTTTGTGAGCGGTGTCCTTTGGTGTTCTGTCTGAGGAACTTACCTTGTGTATTCCTACATGGTATCAGAGCAAAGTTGAGGGCCGCATCCATTGGTGATCTAAATTTGAAGATGGTAGAACTGCATTCGACTGTCGTTTCCTAGATCTACTATTTCTCATTGCTTTCTAGCCGAGAGGACTACTCTGATACCATTGGAAGACCTATCACTATATTTTCTTTACATAGATTTTGAAGGGAGTGATAGCTTAAGTGACCAAATCGCTCATGCCAAAGTTTTCTCACTTTATCATTCTGAGCAACCAATACTAAGGGAAGATTTGATGACCCAAATTTGTTAAACTTATCAAGCCTTCAATAAGTATAACCAACAAGATGTTTGTGAAAGAATCTCTTATTTAAGAATGAAGCCTAGTAAATCAGTTGAAGACTTTGTTACTCTCTTCCTTCACCTCTGTCATGAAATTCCTGAATAGGTTTTGGACCTTCACTTGGTGAGCCAAGAGTTGAAACACTTGGTTCATGTTTCCCAACATGGTGAACTTACTAATTTCCCTTCTTCCTCAACTGTTGTGGATCATGTTGCCCCTCAGCTTGAAGAGGAGGAGCCCAACACCTCGTTTTTTCCTTGTTCTCCTTCCTTTCTGGTCCCGAAGTGGGTGCCCCCTTGTAGAGATTGCAAAGTTGTGAAATTTATGCAGACGGTGCCCCCTCACAGTGGTTGCAAAACTGAGAAATATGCATAGAGGGTGCCCCTTCGTAGTAGTCATAAAGCTGTGAAATTTACTCAGCATGTTCCCAACCCATCTTCTCAGTCGTCTCCCACTCCAATGGAGGAAATCCAAGAATGGTTGAGAAATCCTTTGGCAAAGAGTCATTCATCCATTCCACAAGATGATATCATTGTTCATAACCCAAGTCTCGAGTCTGATCTACATCTTTGTCATCCTCCATCATCTACAAATCATGACTCCTTGTACCATTACTCGCTTAATGAATCCACTTTACCAACCAGTTGTGTGCGTTATCTTGATTCTCAAGCTACTAGCTAAAATTGTAGTCATGTGTAAGGCCGTCTCATTACACAGGGCAAGGAGAAGAAAGGTGAAGATACAATCAATTCCTCTTCTATGCTTCAAAATGGTTCACATCAAGACAATGAGCTTCCATTCTTGATTGATTCTCAATTCTCTAATCTTGGTGAAACAACATACACAATTAATTATTTCAATCAACCTCTAGCATTGGGTTGTCATCACTCCCATGCTTCCGTATGTTGTGATGAACGAGCAAACACATCATGTGATCTGCTATTCTCTCATGTACACTCTAACTCAGATCTAGAATGCACACCGGTCAAATCAGGCATTCATATTGAAACTTCCTCTTCACCCCACTTTCATGTGTCCTATCATTCACAGTGCATCAACATGCATTGGACATACTCCATGTTCTCTTGTTTCTTCATCCGATGAGTTATCTCCTCTATCGACACATGACATTGAGGCTTTCCATGATGAAAACAGTCTCAACGCACAAGACTCTTCCCACTCTTCATCATCGTGTATGTTGCATGAAGACAACTTGTTAAGTCATATTGTTGAACCTAAAAATTTTGATGAAGCATGTGACAAAGATGGTTTCCATCCTAAGAGTAATTTTGAAATAAACAACAATGACCATCCCCAAGCCTTGCATGATCTAGTTCACATTTCAAAATGCCATTTGTCAATTCTAGAAAGTTATGGGGCATGCCGAAGAGTTAAGACATTTCAATGTTTGTTTATGGTTATGTCAAGACCTCATGACTCTGGTAAGCCCCTCAAACTGAATCAAATTGGGTTTCTCATTCATAATTCATCTATTTGCATGGTTTCACTCAACGTGGATCCATATAAAAAATGTTTACTATTCTGGGTGTGATATTTCAAAATTTCAAATTTTCACCAATGACCAAATCCAAGAGTCTGTTACAACGTGTATGTCTTCATGCACTTCTCTTACATCTAGTTCAGGGTGGGAGTGTCCATATCTCATGCAATCATGGAATTGTGAAGTTGATAATCTCAAACACTGTCTTTTTCTAGAATCATACTTATCGAATTTTCCCTGTTGTGATAAGCTCCTTAACCTTCTTGTGAATATTTAACTTCAAATATGCTGGCTTATCACATCAACAATCTCCCTATGTGATGACGAGCGCACAAGCTATCACACAAATCAAGTTCCTCTCATTTCACCACACTCCAAATGGCTTCACACATTCATAGTACTGGTATCCTTTCTACATTCTTATGATGACCATGATGCTTGTGCAATTTTTCACCAGTTTCAAATGGGTGTTTTGTCATATCTAGTGCTCAGTGAACTTGGCTCCATCATTTAGAGTGTTTGCAAGATTGTTCAAAAAAAATATTTGTTCATGTCAAACAAGGAATCTGGAATCTCAACCAAATCATTTGATCTTTCTTCTATCTTGGGTGACTTTCATGCATTTCATCATTTTACTAATAGTACATCCAATGACAGTCACTTCATGCACTATGACCTTCACTGTGTAACATCTTTCTCCATAGACTTCTATCAAGCAAGCAAGGCACTTCAGCCTACACTGATGGCTATGGCATGTCCTCACTATCTTGACATGACCGATGAGAATGATTAGATCTATCTATCCGTACCAGATTCCCATCATGATCCCCTCTCTCGAATTAGAAATCCATCTTTTCAAAGATCACAAGTCTTTCAAAACATGCATCATAAATTTTATGATCCAATCATTGAATAGATGGAACAATCATACTTGACGAGACATGTTGTAAGTAAAAATCTTTAGTCCTTCCTTGCACCTGCTAAGAAGCTTGGTGGAGATGAACACACACTCACAAGAGGCTTCCAAGGTTTGTTGAAAAATGGTAGTCATCGAAGAGGTAAGCATGTGTTTTGGGTGGTTGTGACACATCTTTTTGCCCACAAGCAAGAACTTCTCTCTCGTGTGAAACATTTTCAAGTTTTTGTATTTTCTGTTGCACACTATTTTGCATCTATTTTAAACGCTTGTATCTTTGTGGTTGTAGGTCAAGAACGCCTACAGTTGCTTCACTAGAAATTTCATTTCACGTAACCCTAACTATTTAGTGTAGGAGTAAGAGTAATGTTTGCTTTCTTGCTTTGTTTCGCTTTTTGTTTTGCATGTTTGTTTCCTTGTTGACTTAGCTTGGTTTTCTCACTTACTTGATTTTCTTACTTGTTTTTCTTTCGCTTTTCTTTTGTTTTTTTTGTTTTTTCTTTCTTTGCCTGCTTGTATCCATAGGTTAGCGTCACATGGAATCGTGTTTGGCTCTCGATACAAGCCAGGAAAATCTAAGAGCACTTGTACAACTCTAAACATCTAGTTATCTGTTGTCCTCTCTCTTTATGAAGATCTTGTTGTCTTCAGTTGATGATACCCTGATGGAAAATACGTTCTGTTCAGATTGAGCCTTGGTGAAAACAAAACACTTACACTTTTAACAAGTACTTCCTACTCTATTCGGTCCTTTGGGTTAACCCTTGTCAACTCAGTCAATTAGAGTAAGGTGAGTGGGGAACCTTAACAAGTATGTCAGAGGTATATATAACATACTTCTCTAAAGGAATATTCTTTTATGATCTCAATAAGTCAAGACCCCTCTTCTGCCTCTGAAGTAAATAAGTTCTTATGCACAGTTCTTTGAAAATGAAAAAAAATGAAAAATGGAAAAATGGAAAAAAATAAAATAAGGCGAAAGAAGAGAAAGGCTTCCTGTGCAGAGATTTGATGCAAGTAACTCTATTAGGGTGCTGAGCAAGCTCAAATATAGTAGACTGATGCTTTTGTTCCTACGTGACTCTATCGGGGTATTGTCTAGGTCTACTAGCAACAAAGAAATACCAGAGATGAAAATTAATCTCTGACAGTTATATTACTTTTGCACCCATATACTCCTCTTCCCCAACCAAAACAACTTAGTTGACATAGATTGGAATGTGTGCTGACCAATCAAGAGAATGGTAGGGACTACATCTTTCACACAAGCTAGTGTGGAAGCCATCACCATCAAAGAATTGAACAATACTTTTGGAGAGGTTATACTCGCTTTTCATGAAACAAGGTCGATAATGAGAGATTGGGTGCTACCAGTGTGTCGTCAATGTTGTATCGTCTACAACTACCCTCCAAAATTTTGGCTTGCATGAAAATTTCAAAGCCTACCTTGGATCCTACGAACGATCATTCCTTGCTCACTTGTTGGTAAGCTGATGATCTGAAGCTCCCCTCCTTGAGATTAATATTTGTTCATGTTCACATCCTTATCCAGCATGTATCATATTTGGTAATATGGAATTTTCTTTTTATTCAAGGGAAATCTTGTGTGTATGAGTTATTTTCATTACATAGACATGTTTCACACTCACTTCACGCACTCTTTTCATGAAGGTTGTTGCATCAAGAAGAGTATGTTTTATAAATCCTAGATGGTCTATGTTGTATCACTAAGTGTTCGCGTGTGATCATAGTCGAGCCATATCACTGTTTAGATATGTTCCCTGATCTCACACTTAGCCAATTTCCTGAACAAACTATCCTCATCTAGCTTCCCCGAACTGTGCACTTTGCTTATACAACCCTCAAGCTTTTTCCCTTACCTACTAGAACTGAATAGTGTGCAAAGACCCCAGCCTCCCTTGGCATCCAAAACTACGCAGTGGTTTCCTCCACTATCCTTCCCCCAGTCAGAACCCACTATCATCAGAAACTGTGCAATATTGTCCCTTAGCTGCTCAGTCTACCTTGCAACTCGAAACTGCGTAGATGTGTCCTCCTGGAAACCATCCTACAACAATGTCTTGCATCTAGAAACTGTGCAGTATTGCCTCTCATTTGCCTAGGCTACACTACACTTAGAAATTACACAAAGGTTTCCTCCCAAGGCCCTATCCCGTAGCAGTGTCCCATGCCTTAAAACTATGCAGTGTTATCTAAGATTTCCTACTGTCTTACATGCAGAAACTATGTAGATGGGCCTCCTATGGCCTCATTCCAGTAGCAGTCACTCCCAGCTAAAACTATGTTGAGCTATCTTTTAGTGACTACAGGAAAAGGTGACAAGCTAAGATCCCTCCCAAGGAGTTGAGGATAAGGACCAAGAGACTAAGTGATGGCAAAAGATCAGGACCACATACAAACTACTTCGGATGCATGATCTGTTGGAAATAATACTGAGAGGGGGGGTGAATCAGTATTATCTGATTAATCAAACTTTTTAAATGCTCAGAAACATATACGCTACTTCAGTTAAGTGAACCAGCGTGTACACGCTACTGTGACGAAGTAAAACAGCGTATAGGAAGAAAACTCACAATTTAGTTAGCTTTTTCTTCAATTAAGTGCATCAGGACATTATTCATCACATTAACAGTAAACATGTGCAGTAAAACAGAACAGATAAAAAGCCACACACATGAACACCAAGATATAAGGTGGAAACCCAATGTGGGTGAAAACCACCTGCTGCAAGTTGTCTCTATCTTTCTTTAATATGAAACTTCAGTTTACAATCTTTTGTACTGGTGCAGCCTTATACCAGTACGCAGGCTACAACCTGCAGAAGGCTTCAACCTTCTCTCGTTCTCCAAACTTCCTTGGAAGGGAGCTCCAACCCCCTTTGCTCTTGTACTAGCCAAGATACTAGTACGTAGGTGCTGACCTACAATCTTCCTTCTTTCAGATATCACTTTTCATACATTTTCAGACTTGGATATTCCTGAAGCACAACATTACAATCTGAAGACCACAAATCATTCAATTTCCACAACAGATCATTGAAGCATAAAACAACCAAACTTTGAATCACTGAACCACTGAACCCTGTCAATCACCAGTTACCAGAACACAGAGCAGACTACAGAACTCTGCAATAACAGTCAGACCCCACTGTAAACCCAAAATCAAGCTTCAAAAGATATACGCTACTTCAATGAGCAAAACCCGCGTATACACGCTCTTTTACCGAAGCCAACCTGCGTACAGATCTAAAAATAAACTTTCTCAATTTGCAGCTGTACCAGACATTAGTTAGATCCAAAACGTAACATTGCGACAATATGCAGATCTAGAAATACGCATAATCAACCATATCATGATAGTGCATTTCAAACCATTAGATCCCGATCTATCCTTAGATCTAGTCTTCCATCAACCGATGTGATCTCTCCTTGGCTTAGATCAAGCAACCCAGAACCTGCATATCAGATCTCTTTCTCTCTTAGATATTCAAGCCTTGTCGAAAGATGATTTTGCCTAATGATCTTCTTCTCCTTATATAGTCTTAGGCCTAACTCAATACCAAGAGCCAAAACCATAGTAACACAATACCATCAACTTCAAAACTAGGGATCGACACGCCCGTCGAGACACAATGGTCCGAAATCATAGGCACAACTTCCAAGGACTAACCACCATGGACCAAAGGAACCTTTCCACATACACGCGCTTTTTATGAATCGAACTTGCGTGTACACGCGACTTGGGCTTAACGAAACGGCGTGTATGAGCTTCCTTGGTATGCTGTACTGAGATCTGTCTTCTGATTAAGTTGCCATCACCTGTACCAACCTCTGAGCACCTGTACCATCCTCTGAGTGAGTTGCCATCAAGGACAACACTTGAATCATAATGCCAACAATCTCCCCCTTTGGACTTGATGGCAACCATCACACCAAGTCACTCTCCCCCTTTGACATCAAGGGCAAAGGGCTGTGCTCCCCCTGAGGACATGCTGATATCTCTGTTTGGCTGTGTGACTTGTGCTCCCCCTGACCGAAGGCCAGATCTGCAAAAGATGTTCTTCAACAAGAACCAAGACTTATACACCATAAGGGACCTTCCTATCACCAAAAGACTCAATACATACATCCATACTCCCTACCAAGAGGGGACATAACAGAAACAACCAATTATATTACAGCATTCATCCCAGGCATAGTGGGGAAACCAACAAAGGCCGTTACATGACCTTGACACCATAAAAGAGATATGACAAGAGAGATACATGACATAGAGACAACAGATCTAGACCAAGACTTAGGAAAGACACCAGCAGCATCTGATAAACATCTTGTTAGATCAGCAACCAGAATTTCTTTCTGAGCTCCTTCTCCTGAAACCAACAACCAAAACATCTGAATGCCAACAATGCTTTATGAGACTTTTGAGCTGCTCCCCCTGAACCTGTGCCTGTTGCACTCCCTGAAACTGTGCCTGAAGAATTCTGACATTCCTATTGCTGTTCAGAACTTCAGAGTTTTCCCTTGCTGTTCAGAACTTCATATACGCGTTTTATCCTGTACAAAACAGCGTATGTACGCGGATATTCTTTCTGCAACAAGCGTCCAGCATACACGCGACTTACCCAGCATGAATCCGCGTGTATACGCTCATATCCCTTCCGTAACCTGCGTATACCAACTTTTCTGTAGAACAAACAAACTTCAACAACAGGATGAAGCATCAACTACTCCCAGCTTTTGTCTGAGATATTCAAAAGTTTCCCTGGGCAGTGGTTTTGTGAGAATATCAGCAACTTGCTCTTTAGAAGGAACATACTCCAACTTGACCTTCTGCTCAAGCACTTGTTCCCGAAGAAAATGGTACTTGATTGGTATGTGCTTGGTCTTTGAGTGCATGACAGGATTCTTTGAAATGCTGATTGCACTTGTATTATCACATAAGATAGAGACAGGTGGAGTGCAAGTGATTTGAAAGTCCTGCAAGGTCTGCATCATCCAAAGAAGTTGTGTGCAACAAGATGCTGCAGCCACATATTCTGCTTCAGCTGTAGATAAGGCAATCGAACTTTGTTTCTTGCTGAACCAAGATACTAATCTGGAACCCATGAAGAAAGCACCTCCACTTGTGCTTTTCCTATCATCCACACTTCCAGCCCAATCTGCATCTGTGTAAGCATGAAGAGTGAGATCAGTATTTCTAGGATACCATAAGCCATAGTTTTGGGTCCCTTGAAGATATTTGAAGATTCTTTTGACTGCCTGAAGATGAGTTTCCTTTGGGTTGGCTTGAAATCTTCCAACCATTCCTACTGCATGTGTAATATCTGGTCGAGTACCTGTCAAATAAAGCAAACTCCCAATCATGGATCTATAAGTGGGTTGGTGGACTGCTGCTGATTCATCATTTGCACTGAGGCTGCATCCTGTAACCATGGGTGTACATACTGGCTTTGACTCTTCCATGCCATACTTCTTCAAGATCTGCTTGAGGTATTTGGTTTGAGACAAGAAGATACCTCCTTCATTTTGTTGGATTTGCAATCCAAGAAAATATGTCAATTCTCCAAGAAGTGACATTTCGAATTCTTTCTGCATAACCAAGGCAAAGTTTTGACTCATGGTCTCTTCATTGCTGCCAAAAATAATATCATCTACATAAACAACAAGAATTAGCAATTTGTTATTTTCAACTTTTATATAGAGATTGCTATCTGCTGATCCTTTTGAAAAGCCTTGTTGGTGAAGATATTTGTCCAACCGATAGTACCAAGCCCTTGGAGCTTGTTTGAGCCCATAGAGTGCCTTTTTCAATCTGCATACAAGGTTTGGATCATTTCCAAGAATGAACCCATCTGGCTGCTCAATATATACTTCTTCTTCTAAGTCTCCATTCAGGAAGGCTGATTTCACGTCCATTTGAAATACCTTGAAGTTTTGAAAGCTTGAGAGAGCAAGGAACATTCGGATGGCCTCTAGTCTTGCCACAGGAGCAAAGGTCTCTTCAAAATCTATTCCTTCTTGCTGTGCATACCCTTTACAAACAAGTCTGGCCTTGTTTCTAATTACTTCTCCATTTTCATTTAACTTATTCTTGAAGACCCATTTTGTTCCTATTACATTCTTATCTTTTGGTCTAGGAACTAATTCCCAAGTGTTGTTCCTTTCGATTTGCTCAAGTTCTTCATCCATTGCTTTGACCCAACATTCATCTTTGCATGCTTCTTTCACATTTTGTGGTTCAATGGAGGAGAGTAGAGCCAAGTAGCTTGAAGCTTCTGCAAGTGTCCTTCTTGTTTGTACTCCTGCTTCTTTCTGCCCCACAATCTGAGTTTCTGGATGATTCTTTTGGACATATCTGGATGGAGTCTTCTCTTCTATTCTTGTCTGCTCCTCTGGTTCTTCTTGAGATTCTTCTTCTTCTTGAGGTTCTTCTTCTTCATCATTTCGCCTTTGAGAGTAACCTTCATCTTCTTCAATGTCTTCATGATGAACTTGCCTAGGAATATATCCCTTCTCATCAACCACTATATCAATACTGTCAACAATTCTGCCAAGTCTTTTATTGTAGCACTTGTATGCTTTGCTATGTGGAGAATAACCAAGAAGAATGCCCTCATCTGCTCTAGGTTCAAGTTTGCCAAGTTGCTCATCAGTATTCTTAATATAACATTTGCTCCCAAAGATTTTGAAATGCTTCACGGAAGGAGTTTTACCACTCCAAAGCTCATGAGGTGTTTGAGTGCTGTTTACTCGGACATTTGTTTTGTTAAGAATGATAACAGCAGCATGTGCAGCTTCACCCCAGAAGGTTGCAGGAGTACCTGATTCATCGAGCATAGCACGAGCCATTTGTTGGATAGTTCTGTTCATTCTTTCCACAACCCCATTTTGCTGAGGAGTTCTAGCTGTAGAGAATTCTCTTCTTATCCCATGTTCATCGCAGAAATCGAAAAATTCATTTGATGTGAACTCCCCACCTCTGTCAGATCTGAGGCACTTAATTTTGTGTCCTGATTCATTTTCAGCCAATGCTTTGAAGGATTTGAATTTTTCGAATGCTTCATCTTTGTGCTTCATAAGCCCTAACCAAAAAAACCTTGAGAAATCATCAATGAATAATATCAGATATTCTTCTCCTCGAGGTGTCCTTTTCCTAAATGGACCACATACATCTGTATGGACTAGCTCAAGAGGCAAGCTAGCTGATCCTTCCTTCTCTGGAAAGTTAGTTCTGGTTTGCTTTCCAAACTGACAAGATTTGCATATGGTGTTGTCTGGAATTTTGATATCTGGAAGATCGCGAACTGCCTGATATTTGCATGCTTTCCTTATTTGTGAGAAGCTTAGATGTCCCAACCTTCGATGCCATAACCAGTGCTCTTCATCCTTGCTAAGATAGCATTGTTGTTGTCCTTCTTCAAATATGTACAGATTATTTGGAGTTCTTTTGCCTTTGAGAACTGTTTTACCTGTATCAAGATCACGAACAAGACATCCATTCGATCTGAAAATAACCTCGGTTTTTTGATCACACATCTGGCTGACACTTAGAAGATTATGCTTCAATCCATCAACATACAAAACATTTCCAGCCTTGACCTTTTCTTTCAAAGGAGCAATACCTTTTCCTTTTATAGTTGCAGGAGTATCATTTCCAAAAGAAACTTTCTTTCCCTTTTCTAAAGTAGAATAAGATTCAAGTTTTTCTTTATCACCTGTCATATGTTTCGAACATCCACTGTCAATGTACCATAGATTTTCCTGTCCTTCTGCATAAAACGCTATCCCACATCTTTCTGTCTGAGGTTCTTTTATTCTCCATTTTTTGGTGCTCGTGGCTTGTTCCTTTTTCTCCTGAAACCTGCTCCTGCATTCAGACTCTTTATGACCAAAATTATTGCAAATAGAACATTCAACTTCATTTTCAAGAACCGAAAAGTTGTTATAGGTCCTCTTTGTAATCCCTGTCATACTTCTTTGTTTTTGAGCTTCCCTAGTCATGATTGTTTTATATGCAACACATTGAGCTGCTTTGTGACCAAAGTTATGGCAAGAAAAGCATTGTCCATTGAAGAAGCTTCTGCGGTTATTGAATCTACCAGCCAACTGATTGTAATTTCTATTTTCATCTATTCTTGTGCCAAACTGAGAAGATTTTACCTGTGGTTGGTTGTAGCTTTTGTTCACCCTTAAGAAGGATTGTCCCTGATAGTTTCTGTTTGTAATTCGTCCCTGCTTTACCTGATTATCTTCATTGTTCTTCTGCTCATTTCTTCTTGCTGCATCAAGATAACTTTTTGAGGTGGATGCTTGAGAGGTTTCTCCATTATAGCCCAAACCTGTCTTGTTTAGAGGAGACCGCTGCACATTGATAATCTCATCCAAAGTTTCAGATCCTTTGACAAACTTAAGATTAATAGTTTTTGTTTTCTCAATTTCTTTTCTGAGACCAACAATTTCACCTTCTAGTTTTTCAAGATGTTTTTCCTTTTCATCAATTTGAAATTGCAAAGTATCAATGATCACACTCTTTTCTTCTATGCATCTCTTGAGTCTAGTAATTTCATTATAGAGATTATCCACATCTACAGCATCCTCATAATCATCATCTTCAAATGCCATTAATAGCTTATATTTATTACCTTGTTCATCTTCATCACTGTTTGATAAGCCATCACTATCTTCATGGGTGTAGTAGCTTTTCTTATTTGCACTTTGTTTCTTATTCCATCTAGCAGGTTCTTTTCCTTTATCCTTATTAGGACATTTTGCAGCATAATGACCTACTCTTCCACAAGCAAAGCATTTGAAAGGTAGCTTACCTCTGAACCTTCCAGCACCCCTTTGAAGATTTCTGACAAAATTTGATTCTTCTTCCTCTTCTTCTGGAACATGGCTTGCTTCATAGTAATCTTCTTTTCTTGATGCCTTAAAAGCAGCTTCCCTTCTGTCTGATGGACCTCCCTTTCTCATTTCATAAGCAGTTAGAATTCCATGTAGCTGAGACATAGTGAGAACTTTGAGATTTTCCTTTTCTTCTATTGCAGATACTTTAGATTCAAACTTGGGGGATAATGATCTTAGAATCTTTTGAACTACTATAGTCTCTTTTATTTCTTCACCCAAATTTTTCATACAATTAACAATCTCATCTACCCGAAGAAAATAATTAGCCACACTTTCATCATTATACATCTTGAGGGTCTCATATTGAATCCTGAGAGTTTGAAGTTTAGCTTGCTTTACCTGTTCATCTCCTTCATAGCTAGTGATCATTTTGTCCCATATCTCTTTTGCTGATTTGAAGTGCATGACCTTCATGAATTCTGTTTGAGATATACTTCCTAATAGAGTACTGACTGCTTTTGCATTTGTTTCATATGCCTTTTTCTCAGCTGGATCTGTAGGAGTAGCTGAAGGAAAAGCATAGCCTGTTTCTACAATGTCCCAAACTTCTGTACCAAGAGATTGAAGATATGCAGTAACTCTTACCTTCCAATAATTGAAATTTGTTCCATCAAAAACCGGTGGCCTGATTGATGCTTCTTTCTCGTAGTTGCTCATGATGAATGATCTTCCTTCAAGCGATCAAGCTTCTCTGAAGGACCTGCTCCGATACCAATTGTTGGAAATAATACTGAGAGGGGGGGTGAATCAGTATTATCTGATTAATCAAACTTTTTAAATGCTCAGAAACATATACGCTACTTCAGTTAAGTGAACCAGCGTGTACACGCTACTGTGACGAAGTAAAACAGCGTATAGAAAGAAAACTCACAATTTAGTTAGCTTTTTCTTCAATTAAGTGCATCAGGACATTATTCATCACATTAACAGTAAACATGTGCAGTAAAACAGAACAGATAAAAAGCCACACACATGAACACCAAGATATAAGGTGGAAACCCAATGTGGGTGAAAACCACCTGCTGCAAGTTGTCTCTATCTTTCTTTAATATGAAACTTCAGTTTACAATCTTTTGTACTGGTGCAGCCTTATACCAGTACGCAGGCTACAACCTGCAGAAGGCTTCAACCTTCTCTCGTTCTCCAAACTTCCTTGGAAGGGAGCTCCAACCCCCTTTGCTCTTGTACTAGCCAAGATACTAGTACGTAGGTGCTGACCTACAATCTTCCTTCTTTCAGATATCACTTTTCATACATTTTCAGACTTGGATATTCCTGAAGCACAACATTACAATCTGAAGACCACAAATCATTCAATTTCCACAACAGATCATTGAAGCATAAAACAACCAAACTTTGAATCACTGAACCACTGAACCCTGTCAATCACCAGTTACCAGAACACAGAGCAGACTACAGAATTCTGCAATATCAGTCAGACCCCACTGTAAACCCAAAATCAAGCTTCAAAAGATATACGCTACTTCAATGAGCAAAACCCCCGTATACACGCTCTTTTACCGAAGCCAAGCTGCGTATAGATCTAAAAATAAACTTTCTCAATTTGCAGCTGTACCAGACATTAGTTAGATCCAAAACGTAACATTGCGACAATATGCAGATCTAGAAATACGCATAATCAACCATATCATGATAGTGCATTTCAAACCATTAGATCCCGATCTATCCTTAGATCTAGTCTTCCATCAACCGATGTGATCTCTCCTTGGCTTAGATCAAGCAACCCAGAACCTGCATATCAGATCTCTTTCTCTCTTAGATATTCAAGCCTTGTCGAAAGATGATTTTGCATAATGATCTTCTTCTCCTTATATAGTCTTAGGCCTAACTCAATACCAAGAGCCAAAACCATAGTAAAACAATACCATCAACTTCAAAACTAGGGATCGACACGCCCGTCGAGACACAGTGGTCCGAAATCATAGGCACAACTTCCAAGGACTAACCACCATGGACCAAAGGAACCTTTCCACATACACGCGCTTTTTATGAATCGAACTTGCGTGTACACGCGACTTGGGCTTAACGAAACGGCGTGTATGAGCTTCCTTGGTATGCTGTACTGAGATCTGTCTTCTGATTAAGTTGCCATCACCTGTACCAACCTCTGAGCACCTGTACCATCCTCTAAGTGAGTTGCCATCAAGGACAACACTTGAATCATAATGCCAACATGATCATCTTGAGGGTAAATATGGTAAGTAAAGAACACCTTTCGAAGTACAGCTCTTAGTTGAGTTTTCAGGGTTGCTCATCATTCTCATATCATCCTGTCTTAAGTAACATGCATGTGTGCAAAGACAAAAGTCATTTCATGAGTTTCCTCTACATTTCTTGCTTCCTTTTCTCTTGTTTGACCAACTATCGTCTTTGGCATGTTGATTGTTATTTCATGCTCGCGACCTTGTTCTGGCAATGTCAAACATTTGTATTTGTGTGTATGAGTTGTTCCAACTATGTAAAAACCCATCCTACTCACACGCAAAGTTGTAGACACTGTCGCACAAGTGTCATCGCAATTTCTCAATGACCCATGTTAATTGTCACACTTGTCGCTCTCACCTTCAGATGGTCGCACTGAGCACATGTTATCTTGTTGGTTTTAGGTGAGTTGTCATTGAGTCATGTTAAGTGTGTGTTCACAAGGTCATATCTACACGCATTCGCTGGCTCACACACTTAACCTTTTCTCCTGAATATCTATCAACCGGAGAACCTTCCATCAACCAAACCGCCACTGAGCTGCACTATGCAGTCTTAGCCCTTAGTGACCCTCCATTATTGCCTAGAACTATGAAAAGATTGAGGCTTTCTTTTTGGGTAGCATGCACTACATAATTCATAAATGAGCCAGCTGAATGTCTCCCAAAACTGCACAAAAGTTGTCCAAGAAGCCATTCCAGTGTGCACTTCCTGCAAGGCCATCCACCAAGCCTCCCTCTAGTCAATGGAAAGATCTAACTTGAGTTGTGACCAAGGACTGCACTCGTCCCCAAAACTACACAGTAGTTGTCCAACGTTCCTTCCTACACTTCTTGCACAAACTGCACATACATGAGGGATAGGCCTCTCTTGCTTATCACTACATTTTCCTGTGAAATTGCATAGTTTTTCTAGGATTCCCCCTACTCGCCTGCTCTTCTGTCCTACTAAAAACTGTACAATTTTCACTGGTAGTCCTCTTGCTACCTGGAACTCCACTCTCCTAGAAGCTTCATAGTCATGTCATGTCTTGACTGTCTCCCAAAATTGCGCAGTTTTGACTAGCAACTCTTGTAGCTTGATCTCAACCTCCTATGGAAAACTACACAGTTTTCACTCCCAGTGCTTCTTGATGCCCACACTACATCCCCAGAAAAACTATACAATTTTTCCTCTCAGCTAAGCCCTCTCCCGTAGATGTCATTGTTGTCCTAGACTGCTCAAATTAGCCTCCCAATGACCTCTACGTAGTTTTTCCCGAGATTGCCTCAAAGTCTCACATCTTGGCTTGAGTTATGCTATACACAATCTTACTACCTTGTCCTCCCTCTTGGTCACTCAGATCGATCACAGAAAACAACGCATCATGGTAGATTAAGAGATTTATGGATTTGATGTCATCTTGTCATGAGTGATTGTAGAAGAAGGTACATGAATGGAACATGGCACGATGACTTTCTCGCGGTTAGACGAACGTGTGAAACATACCAAGTAGCAAGCGAAGGAGATGCATACATATGCATGAACCATCAAGAAAATACCAAGACTATCAAAGACCCTGCACACTTCATCCTGTGGAGGTGAAGATATCATACACCAAGAGCACACTCATTACCCATTAGCATAGCATCTCGACATGGACACAACAGCCAATATGTTTATGTCAGCATTTCCATGTCGAGTTGTGTCATGAGTCATATAGCCTACATGATTACTTCGGACCATACTTGTTGTAATCAATGTAATGTAATGTGGAAGTCAAAGATACCCACAGATGAAGTTGAAGAGTCATGTAAGTCAAGCAGTCATGTAAGTCGAATAGTGATGAGGGAAGTCGAAGAGTCACAAGGGTCAATTTCACCTTGGCTATATATACCACCTCATTTGTACATGCAAAGGACTTTTAACCTTGGCTCCTCCCACATATCCCTGAGAGTCTCTAACCTTTTCATTGAGGAGTGAGTAGTGGCTCCATTGTTCCACTACTAGAACTAGTGATGTATGGTGTGCAAATGTGTCTTGTAATTTTCTTTTAATTCAGAAGCATGTCATAGGCCAACATGTTTTCATGCATGTGTTGTATTCCTTTGTAAGACTATTCTTTAAACACTTGTAATGCATGTTTGCTTAACTTGTACTAGGATAGTTGAACTACTTCAGTTATTCTAGTGCATATATTGTTGAATATGTGTTGTAATGGTTTCAATTGTTGTCTCATTCGTGTGGACTTTTTTGCTGAACACTCGAAAAATTCATTCTTTTATATTTTTTATAACGACCGTTGCATCCATGTGGAATACTCCATTGGGTGTTTTACCTGCTATTCATTTACCTTAGTGTTTGTGACTGCCACATCTGTGTGTACTACTCCACCGAAGGTTATGCATATGAAGTTGTGTTGTGTGTTTCTCTACCTGAGTTGGGACTACTCCCTCTCGCCCAGAGACTCACTTTCGTCATCCCCCTCTGCAGTGAAGGAAATTAGACACAAGTTCCACTAAGCACTCACCAAGAACATGTACCTCATTGTTTGAAGACTAAGTATACCACTCCCATGTGATGAAAAGCAAGAGCTAAGTCATATATTTAAGATAATAGCAACCGGACCATCATAGTGGATGGGATTCCTACACCAAATTGTGTGAGGTATGGTTGGGACTTCATACTGGGGAGATCCCCTTAATGTTGGCAGGTCCAACATCGTCAAAACGTTATTTCATGTATTCACTTGTAATTGTTAAAATGATGGATGCAATACCTAATTGATGTTATAAAAGTTCAAGGGAGAAGGTGGTGATCCTTCTTGTCATTTTTCATAAGATTTTTTAGTCATTCATGCTTTATCTTGTTTCCTAGACCTGTAGATTGCATTGATGCCAAGTGTTTGACAGAATGTCAATTCCAATTAGGGATGGTCAGGCCTAGTCTTGAAGTTTATTTTTGGTTTATTAGTCTTGTCATCATGTGTTTAATGGATTGTGGAAGTTACAACAAGTTCTAGGAAATGACTAGACCTCTGGGATAGAAAAGTGCCTTAAATTCCATGGACACTGGCATAGGTCTACTTAGAAAAGTCCCTGGATGCAGGGTGGAGGGCTTGTGAAATAATCCAGAGGTCCCTGGACACTGGACACTGGCATGCCCATAGCATGAGATCATCTGGAGGTAAAGAGGTCTAAAAACTCCGTGGGACCTAGGGTCATGATGCTTGAGTGGTTGAGTTTTCCCCTAGGAGTGTTGTTGTTGATGTGGAAGGTATGGTTGATGTGTTTCCATCGATTCCATTTCCTTAGGGTTTCCAAGGAGGTTGAATCATGTCATAGTAGCCTCTCATCGAATGTTTACCCTGGTTGGCTAGTTACTTTGGTAGATGTGGGAGGAGGGTGGTTACAAATTGGTATAAGAGTGTGGTGGCACTCGCCTTCGGTGAATGTGCTTGTCATGCATACATGTTGGTTGCATATGTGTTTCATATGTTTTTGGATTATGTTCTTGTTGTGTATGCATGGTGGTGGTCATTGTGGAAATTTTTTCGCCATGTGGAAGTTGATGGCGTTTTTGTTGCTTATGCATTTGTTATGAATGTCACTGTGTATATGTTGTTAGGCATGCATTTTCATGGTGAAGGTTGTTGTGCATGAGGTCACTGTATGCATCACATCACTAGGATGATATTGGTAATTTATGATGCTAATGTGTTGGTTGAGATAGAGGAGGAGATGCAAACCATCAAAGTGAATTTGCAACATTGGACCTCGAGGCAAGAGCATGATGTCATACAGGTTTGTATGTTGGGCATGCAAGTATGTTATTTAATGGATTATTATATGCATTAGGGTTATATACATTAGGTTTATATACATGTCTATTGATGTTATGGTTACCTACATGATAGATGCTAGTTTATTGGTATAGTCATATGAAAATGTATCGGTTGTCATGAGTGACAGCAATATGCAATTGTATACATTACTATTGATGTTTTAGGTTAGGTAAATTGATTATTATGTTATATGTTGTTGATGAGCATGATAGATAACTTGTTGTTGTTATATGCTAGTAACATGATGATTAGGGTTATTACATTATGAGCTTGATGTTATATGTATCATAATAATTGGATTGGCCTATGTAGATGGTTAGGGTTATGACATTCAAGTATGAGTCAACTTATTTGTGTGTTGGGTACAACCCAACTTGGCCTATATTTTGGAAAGGCTCTGCATTTTGTGGGGCAGAGTGTGCAGTGGAGCTCGAAGTGGACCACACATTGGATTGAATATACCATGCAGTGTAGTAGGGGCTTCGGGGTGGGTTGAAGCCCCTCCTTTTTGTAAAAGCGCATGATTTTGTAAGGCATCAATAGTTTTGGGACCATAGTTGCTTGTTCTATGGAGTCCATGGTATTTTCATGATGTAACCCTTCTATGTAATAGTATATATAGGGTAAAATAATAAGAAGAGAATCATCAAATGATTGAGATCAATGTTATGGGTAAATTATTATGATCTGTAATTTGGTAGAGAAGGTGAGGCCCTACGGTTGAGTGCGTAGAGGCTTAAGTGTGCAGCTGAGTGTGCAGACAACTTGCATCTTAGTGCACAAGTCAAGAACTATTTGTTGTTAAAATATTTATTATATTAAGAAACAATTCTTGTGTACATATCCCTGCACTTGGGTGAACCATGGTAATTTGGTGTTTGATATGTATATTTTCTTATTATTTGTTGTAAAGTAACAGTTATTACAGTTGCATTTTAATTTAGCACAATGATGGTTTATGGTTTTATATGGCATGTTTAAGTGATTAATCTAATGCGGCAAAGTTATTTATAATACTAAGAATGAGATAACATAATAATACCATGTCTTCTAGTCCATCAAAGCTGCAAAAACCTAGTTATGCACCCTCCCATAGTCACTTCCATAAATACTTCTTTTTCTTTATGAATATCAAAAACATAAACTTTCTCAGCAATATTTTTAACCCATGTACTTCCAGGTTCTTTCTTTTCATTCACTTTGTCACTACCGGCCACAACTCCACTTCTAATGAAAATACTAATTCGGGATTCATCGGTCGCCCTTTCAGAAGTCATCATTTGAATATTCTATGTCAGTTGTTGATTCCTTTTTTCTTACATATTTTCCATAAGTATAGGACATTCTTCAATTACATGTTCAAATCATTTACAGTATTACATGTCATTGTGGCATTTTGGAAGTCTCTCACAAAATGACCTACCTAGTTGCAGCTATAGCAAATGAGCTTTCCACGTCCCCGACCAGCTCCACCACCTCGGCCTCTTCCCTAGTAACCTCCTCTACCACCACGCTATACATTTTCCTCATGTACATTCTCTTATTCTTGAATTATATAAGCATCAGCACCACACTCCATCATTAGGTTGTAAGCCCAACAATTATTCTCATCGTTTCCTATTGATTTACAAAATTTGCAATATGGATTCCTTGGAGTTTGTACATATTTTTGTAACAAGTAATAGTATTCTAAATGATGTTGGCCTCTAGTATTACATATTTCACACCATAGGTTGGATCCTACATTCAAGGGATTCAGTGCCCCACTAGCCATGTAATTCCTGAAGATAAGGCATTGTTCTTTAGAATGACCCTCCAATATACACTTCATACACCATATTTCTTCTGTAACTTATTTTATTTTCTTGATGGCTTGTATCTATAGGGTTAGGTTCACCAGCTGATTCTGAATATGTTTCATACCCACATTAGTATCTCTTATAGGTGAAGATTCCAATTTCATCGCAATCTCTAGAGCTTCAGGTTGAGTTCCTATCTTTTGTTGCATCAATGGAAATTTGATATGCGGTAGTAGCACAACTATAAACCATTCTTGATGTTGCTGCGAAGTTATGTCAAAGCTTACTTGATCTAATAACACCTTAAATGTTTAATCAAATTCCCAAACAGAGTCAGTAGGTTTCTGTTTGATTTCTCTCAACTCAGTGATGCACTGCGACTCAAAATTCAGCTACTTAAACTCTTTTATCAATGTTTTTTTAATATATGCAATGGTTTGTTCTGATTATTCCAATACTTCATATACCATGTCAATTCTCTATCTCATAATGCCATAATGAGTTTCATTTTATTTATATTATCATCATTAATCTGCTTCACTATCCATACACATTCACATAAAAACCAAAACTAGTTCAGATTGCCCAATCCAGTTCCTTTGAAAACAGGTAGCTTAATATCATCAATCATACTTCTTCTTTTGGGGGGAGGGGGAGGAGTAGGGGTAGGAGGAGGAATAAGGGAAGGGGAAAATCCAAAAATGCCGTGGTTGTTACTGGATTCTGGCTTCTCCGAATTCTCAGGCTGGAAGGGCGAATGCTACGAAGTTACCTTTCAATTATCATGTATAAATTCCCACTGTAATCAATAGATTATGCAATATACTAAAGCAAAATACAAGATCTACTTCTACAACAAACTTTGCAGAAGCTTAATCAAGTATGGGAAAGATCAATGAGAACACATATAACTGATAATGAGAAATCAATCACACATAACACAGAAGAAATAAATCGGGGAAAGCCTCAGCCTAAAACCCCAATCTTTGTATTATCATACAAGTGGAAATATGTTCAATTTACAAAAAGAATCAGCTGTCAAGCTGTCCTTCTCTCTCTACTATCAAACAATACAGCTCACAGACTGAGTAGACACAAGATATGCCTTCCCTCAACCCTCCAAGACTCCTATTTTGTTGCACAGTTTTTCTTGGGGTCCAATGATGTCACATGTGTGAATTGGCCTCATCACACTCACTAAACTGAAGAAGTAAATGCGCAATCTCCGAGGAATGAATTCCTTATACATGCAAGAGATATTCACAATGGAATATTCCTGCAATTGATAATACATTGTCCCTCCATCTGATCTCAACTGGGTCTCTGTCTGAATTGACATGCATGAGTTATTTATGAGAGAATATGCAGTTATCTGAAGTGCAGCAGTTACACGCATGCATGCATTAACTAACTGAACTGACAATTAATTCAACAAACTATTTGAATTAATCTAACTGGAATGGACTCAGTTAACCGAGACAAATAATTACAACTCAATATTACAACTCATCCTTATCTCTTTAACTGATGGATAAATTCCTCAATCAATGGAGAAAATTTTACATGTCCCCACATAGACTTCATGTTTGATTTTCTATAACTAATTAACTCAAGGTGAATTAATTAATTATTTTACAAATAGCTGCTAAGATCAAATTTCAATTTTTACTTCTCTATTTTAGTTCAGGGACTAACTAAAATAGGAAGGTATCTTGAAATGCTATTTATAGCAATACTAAATTTAGCACTTCTATATTTTTCATTTCTTGTTGCTATTTTCAACATATCAGGGTGGCTCTCTTCTCTTTCACTTTCAAATTCACTTGAAAGAGGGCTATAATTATTCTCTATAAAGGTATTTAGATCTTGTCCATGAGATCTCTTTCTGGTATCTACTTTATATCTCTTTCCACTTTGCATTACACTGATCTCTTTCTCAGATTTATTCTCTCTTATTCCAAACATAAGTAAACTAACAATTTGATTTCATCTATAAAATTCCCTTTTCACATAGAAACATCTTAATCCAAAGTTTCAAATATTTTAAATACTTACCTCATTGACCTTTGCAAAATATTAGTTTCTCTTCACTGTAGGACATGGTTGAGTCTAGGGCGAACTCAGTAATGAATCCTCTCAAGATTCTATCAATCTAGAAATTGACATCTCTTGAAATCATATTGTCAGTGCTCTTGAGTCATTTTATTAGTTTAGGGGTCCACACTATAGGTTCTTCACCATTAAAATAGTTATTCCTTTCAGACAACCTCGATATCCACTCATACATCTCAACATGAAAAGAAGTGAAGAAAATCTTGTATTGATCTGTAAAGATATACTTCTATAACCAAGATTATGATGTCAGATGAGGATTTATGTTTCCTTGATAAGAAAATTCTCGCTCTTTCAAGTCTATCCAGTCTTTAATATCTTTCTTCGAGGGGTACCACATCCACATATCTCTCAAACAAATCTTAGTCCCAGAAACGGAACCATTTGTTGGCTCGATTTGGGCTAACCTGGGTTCGATCTATACTTCTCACCAACAAAACCCTCAATCACTGTCCCTTTCTGCAACGACCTGCAAGCATATCACAATCTCACTTGAAGTGACAATGGGAGGACACAAAACCAAGTTTTTGCACTCTTGAAGGATTAGGAGATGTGGTATTATTATTTTATCTTATTCTTAGTACTTATAAATCACTTTGTTGCATTGGATTAATAACTCAAACATTCCATATAAAACCATAAACCATCATTGTGTTTAAGTAAAACGAAATTGTAATAAGTATTATTCTACAATATATAATAAGAAAATATAAACATCAAACACCAAATCACCATGGTTCACCCTAGTGTAGGGCTACATCCATAAGAACTGTTGCTTAATATAATAAATATTTGAACAATAAACAATTATTAACCTGTGCACTAAGCTACAGGTTGTCTATGCACTCAACTACAGACTCAGGCATCTGCATACTCAACTGTAGAGCCTCACCTTTTCTACCAAATTACAGATCACAATAATTTACCCATAACACTGATCTGGATCGATTGATGATTATCTTCTTATTATTTTATCATATATACACTATTACATCGAAGGGATACATCAACAATATACCATGGTCCAAATACCATGGACTCCATAAAACAAGCATCTATGGTCCCAAAACCATTGATCCCTTACAAAATTTCCCTTTGTTGCGGAGTCAACTGCATGCTCCGCCCCACAAAATGCAGAGTCTTTTCCAAAATCTAGGTCAAGTTGGGCTATGCCCAACATGCATATCTTTCTCTATCTTGGAAAAAAAATTAGCCTCATAACATACCAGTAGAATCATAATGACATATAGTACATCCAAAAACCTTAACCATAACAAATGCATGTTTAACAACATGCATCTAGCTCATCTAGTCCAAGTGTTGAACCATGCTTTGATACTACCCTGTAACATTGCCTTCTCCCATATCTACCCAATTTAACTAGCTTGACTAGGGTGAACATGATCTAACGAGTTACTATGATAAGACTCAACCTTTCTTATGACCTTAAAGAAATGGAGTCGACAACTTAAGACCTTACTAACTTCCCTCAGGTGCTACAGGACCTCCAAGAGAAACCTAGAGCCTCACTCTCTCCCTTTCCAAGGTCTCTATTGAGCCCCGATTTTGTTCATTTTTTATAACGTTTCTAAGGCCTTACTTCTCCCCTTTAGAACTCTTTTTGACCTTTAATAAATATCTTTTCTTCCATATTATATGTCTTTTGATCCAAAGGGTGTTGTGAGCTTTAAGGTATGCAAATCATTTTAAAAAGTATCATTTCACTTTATTCCTGAGTATTTTTTAATTTAAATGTTACCTAATCTAATTATCTATAATTTGAAGGTTGTTGACTGAATCTTACGCATAACAACTATCTTCTGTAGCGGCTCCGTGATTTCCTGCAGACATCCCGCAATTTCTTGTAGAACCGTTGATTTCCTATAACACTCTGATTTCCTTAAATGATCTCGACAGTTGAGTATGTTCCAGTCAACCTTTAGAAGAGAGAAAACATGGATTGTGTTAAGAAATCCGCTTACATGGACGTTGTCCTATTGGTTGCCTCAAAACTGCCACTGAAACTGCCTAGACCTTCAGTCCTCTCATAAATGGCCATATTGTGAAATAGCTCTCACAACTCAACGAGATCAGTTGGATCCATGCTTTCAGCCATGGATTAAACTCAGCATGTCTATTTTTATTTTTTTTTCCAATTATTGTTAGCAAACAGTTGTAGTATGTTAGTTTTCCTAATTCGGGCAAGTTTATGCCTCTACACTTATATAAATACTTTTGTGCTTCATTTGAAAAAGGGAAGATATACCAGACTTCTATACTATTATAATGTGTCGATATTAATATAAAACTCCATGTTATGTTGATCTCATTGTGTAAACTCCTTTAGCAGTTAAAGGGGTTGTGAGTAAGGGAGGGCCCCCTTTACTCACAACTCCAGTAGTTGTAGATTTGTGTTTATTTTAATTATTTTTCATGAATTGACTTAATTATTACACACCTTTTGTTTCTCTTCTCTAATTTGTAGCAACACATGTATGATGGTTAAATGGTGAAGCTTATTTGATGAATATGTTTAGAGTTATTTGATCAAACTTTAATTTACATTGTGAAACATTGAATTGGTTTAATTTTTGTTAATTAATTCATTATCTTTTTCTAATCAGCATCAGTAATTTTAGGTGTTGTAGAGGGATGATTAAATTCGCTCCATAGCCTTTTCTACTAAGTGTTGATGAGGAAAAGAGATATTGGAGTTGTGTGTGTGTGTGTGGTTTTGTTTAGAAAAACACTTAAAGTATTAGCGTACATATATTTTGTTCAGCATCTCATATGGTTACCTACCCCTAGTTGATGATTTGTCTCTCTTAAATTATAAGCTTATAATTTGCCCAAACATTTTGGCGTTGTTGTTGAGGAGGTGCTAAGGGGTGATATTGAAAGTGTCTTAGTGTGATTTCCTCTTTTCTAAGTTTTTTAAAGACTGGGGGAGTCAAAGTGGTAAGACGTGGGGTAAGGCCTACGCACCTTCAGAGATAATAATTTTCCAAAGCCATGTCCTAATTGTTCAGTAAGTAGAAGTTTTGGATTTTTTATAAATAGGGGCCAATATAATTTTCAAATATTTTTAGTGGTCGTGTGAGAACCACTTCATTCATTAATAAACTGGTATAGAAAAAGAAGTTTTTAAATGACAAGGCAAAGGAATCAGGGGAATCTGAATTGAGGACTGATAGTTCTAAACAGGGATCAACAACTGATCCTAAGCATATTAATACCCCCACAACAAAGAAGAATCCTTCTATCATAGAATCTTTTGTTTCTGCTCATCAAGAATCTCCTCTTACTAGGGGGACATCATCTTTGCTTATTGCTCAACCTAAAGAGGAATTCCTCTTCAATCCTATTCAAGATCCAGAGTTCCAGACAACTGATTTTGGAGGATCTATAGCTCACCAGGGTCCCACTCCCTTTTTTTTTATATGGATCATCTAGAGGGTACTCGTACTATAGATGGGGACTATCATGAGAAGGAAGAGGAATTAGTTACGTTTGAATTTCCTATCAGAGAATCTGTTGGAACCAATAGATGAAAAACATTCCTCCCTCTGCCTTACCAAATTTTTGGGGCACCTCTAGTGAAGATCCTGATTCCTTCTTATTCGAGTTTGATGTATTGTGCAGGAGCTATGACTATTCTTCCAATGCTGAGAAGCCAAATTTGTTTCCTACTACATTAAAGGATGTAACCCTTAGGTGTTTTATGGGGTTGGGGTCAAACTCCATTGCAAGCCCGGATGAAATTAAGAAGTTGTTCTTTAAAAAGTTTCAGGATTATTGTAAAACTAGGGACCTCAAAGAAGAAATTTTTGGCATGACTCAAAAGGAAGGGGAGAGTCTCGATGACTTGGTGGAAAGATTTCAATATAATTTGTAGAGATCCAAGATGAATCAATTGAGTAAAGAGACTAAGAGAACAATTTTTCTTAGGGAAATCAGACCGAAATTTTTGGAGGTTTTGAACGTGATGGGAGCAAGTGATATATCAAAACTAGGTTACGATGACGTGTGTAAGTTGTGTAAACGTTATTCAAGGGGAAATTCAAAAGTTGGAGGACGATCAAGAGATACTCTTCAAGGCTAATTAAATCAATCATCGGAGCTAGAGTAATAGAGCCAAAATGGGTAATTGATTTGAAAATTTCAAAACTGACATCTTAGCACTTTGTCTTCACAATTAGATGTTTTGAAGGCTAAGAAGAAGTAGGAGGAAGTGGAGAAATCCTTGGCTTTGTTCTGCTTCAGGTGCAGAAAGAAATATCCCTTGAGAGAATGTCCTACAGATAGTATAGAGGTATGCCAAATTTGTGAGGCTGGTCATTCTACTAATCAATGTCCTTCTCTTCCAGAGATTAAGGCAACATATCTAGTAGATTAGGAAGCTATCAATGCACTCTATGCAATTTCACCTTAAAAACCATGGAAACCATGTTCTATAGGTATGTCAAAAAAACATTTTCAATATTCTTATGCCTAGAATTAGATGTGGAACATTCTAATGCCCTGGTAGCCCTGGCCTCCACAACAAACTAGGAAGGGGAATTTTCATTACCATGCAGTACCAAATTATCCCAGTTAAAACTTTTATTCATCACAACCCATACCACAACAAATGGTTCATCTACAATAGTAGCAACTTCAGTTGCATGCCCCACCAAATCAACCATGTCCCACACAACTTCCTACCCAGCTAGTATCCAATCCCAACAATAAACATCTCTAATATACTCACAATATTGGAGTGGCCACTTATCCCACTTTTCCTACCTATTGTATTGCACCACAGTCTTTGTAGGAAATTTATGTTCCTGTGTTGCAAGAATTTCCTGTGTCGTTGTAGGAAATTAAACTCAGATTAGGAAAAGTGGTAACTCAGTCCAGAAAAATTGAAGAGATTATAGAGGAAGACACTCTCGACACACCACAAGTATAAAGCATACCAAAACTAGCAGAACAAACCATTCCAAAGTCACAAGAACCTTCCTCTTCCCATATTGTTCAACCTCATTTTCCAGAGAGGTTGGAGATGAAAATAAAATAGCCTGAGTTCGATCTTGTGTTTGAACTAAGAAATGTATGCATTAGGATCTCGTTACTACAAGAAATTAAGGATATCTCGATTTATCCCAAAACAACGAGGGAGTTATGTACCAAGAAACCAAGGAGACAGAATAAAGAATCCTCCACAATTCAAGTAGGTGGGAAACTTGCAAGTCTTATGTCCACCAGATTTTCTACTGAGAAATATGCAGACCCTCGAATCCCTACGGTTACCACCTTTATCAATGGATATCTAATAAGAAACACTTTAATCGATTTAGGTGCATTCATCAATGTGATGAAAATTGATACATTATCCCACATAGGATCCTTTGACTTACTTCGTATTCCTACCATGTTAAAATTAGCAGACATATCTAAGGTAAAGCCAGAGGGTGTATTATAATACATTGTCATTTCATTGGATTCCTGGGAGTACCCTAAAAAAAATTATGTTCTTCAACATAAGACCAACTTGGGAGGGAATCCATTGATCATGGTGTGACCTTGGTTAACTATGGTGGATGCCTACATAGGGTGTAGGTTTGGAAACATGACCATCACTCATGGGGCTGAAACTAAACACATCAAGCTATACCCCCTGCCAAAGCCTTCTTAAAATCAAAAAATACTTATTGGGATGATGAAGAACATAATTCAGAAATTATTCACCCAGTGTTGACTATAGCCCAAGCCACGAGCCTTGAAGAAAATATGGAGGAAAATCTGATGAATTGTTATATTTCTAATCCTAATTTTTCATAGCATTTAGAAGGGCAGTCTAGTCCTAATATAGATATCATTACTGACCTGTAGAACTCTTATAAACATAGTACAATAGCTGAATTACATTCAACCTTCTTATATGCATTCCTTGCATTTTCAATGACAGAATGTGGAGGTAAGGTAATTGAAATTTTTCCTGGAAAAACTCTAAATATCAATTATGCCTTGACCCCTGAACATGAGAAACAATTAATTTAGAGATTAAAAGACTTTTCGGATACATTTCCTTGGGAATATACATACATGAGGGGTACTCACTCGGACACATGCATTCATCATATCTACATAGAGGGAGATGCCAAGACTGTGAGACAACCACAAAGAAGAATGAACCCCGCTTCAAGAGAAATTGTAAGAAATGAACTGTAGAAATTATTAAATTTAGGGTTCATTTATCCTATTTCCGATAGCCAATGGGTATCCCCACTAGTTATTGTCCCTAAATAGAATGGTAAATGGAGAGTGCATGTAGATTATAGGGAACTAAACAAAGCTACATTAAAAGAGTACTTTCCCTTGCCTTTTACTAACCAAGTGTTGGACACTTTAGCAGGGAAGAAGCATTTCTCTTTCCTAAATGGGTTTAGCAGGGTACATTCAAATTAGGATAGCTTTAGAGGACCAGGAGAAGATGGCATTCACATGTCCCTAGGGTACCTATGCATATAAGGTACTACCATTTGGTTTATGCAACACACCAACCACATTTCAAAGGGAAATACTTGGTATGTTCTCTGATCTTTTCCATGATTACGTAGAGGTTTACATGGACGATTTTACAATAATGGGTGATACTTTTGAAGAAGATTTACATAATCTTAAGAGAGTTTTGCAGAAATGTAGAGACTAATATTGCATTGAGTAATGAAAAATGTTTTATGATTATGACTGAGGGTATTGTTTTGGGCCATCATGCTTCCGTTGTAGGAATTAAAGTTGATTCGAGTAAGATTGAAGTAATTGTAAAGCTACCCACACTAACTAGTCAAAAGGGAGTTCAAATTTTCCTTGGACATGTAGGCTACTACATAAGGTTTGTTGAGAATTTTACAAAGGTAGCCTCACCATTGTTTAAATTATTGACTAAAGAATCTGAATTCCTTTGGAGTGATGAGTGCCAAGCTGCATTTGATACAATTAAGGAAAATCTTTCTTCAACACCTGTCTTGAGAGGTCTAGATTGGAAATTTCCCTTTCATATTCCACTAATGCCTTTGATTCAGCTATAGGACCAGGATTGGTCCAAAAGGAAAATCTCGTAATCCATGCTATCTATTTTGTTAGTAAAAAATTAAATCCTGTAGAACTAATTTACACCGTAAGTGAGAAAGAGTTCCTTGTTGTAATTGATTCTATCAATAAGTTTAGACATTACATCACTAGTTACAAAGTTTTTTTACATACTTATCATTCTTCTATTTGATATATGATGAACAAACTAGTCACTAATGGTAGTATTACTAGGTGGCTTTTGTTGCTGCAGGAATTTGTCATCACGGTATTGGACAAGATGGGAAAAGAAAATCAGGTAGCAGATTTCCTATCTAGGCTCAACCATGTAGGTGAGGATATTGTTGTTAATGATAGCTTTCCCGATGAGAATTTTGTTTCTATTTCTGTCAAATCACCTTGGTTTACAGACATGGCCAATTACCTTGCTATAGGAAAGTTACCACCCTACTTCTCATCTAGTAAGAAAATGGGAATTATTAGAAAAAGTGTTGATTACTCTTGGATAAAAGGATACCTCTTTTTCATCGGACATGATTTGATTATTCACAAGTGTGACAGAGAGGATGAGATATATGATATCTTGATAGCTTGTTATGATGAACTCTATGGAGGAAATTTTGCAGATAAGAAGACAACATATAAGATCCTCCATTCAGGTTACTACTGACCAAGTATTTTCAAATATGCAAAGGAGTATGTTCATAAATGTGATAGCTGCCATAGAATAGGTGACCTATTCAAGTGGATGAAAAGCCTTTGCAACCATAAGTTCTCATAGAACCATTCGAGAGGTGGACTCTTGATTTTATAGGTCCCATCAATCATATGTCCAAAGGTAAGAAGTATATTTTAGTCTATATTGATTATGTTATGAAGTGGGTGGAAGCGAGACCACTACCTAGAGAAATGGAGAAAGACGTGGTAGAATTTCTCTTTTTCTTATATTTTTATAAGATTTGGGGTACCAAAGGAAATTGTTACTGATCAAGGTACTCAATTTGTGTCAAAACTTGTGCATGGAATTGTACATAAATATCATATTACTCATTAGAAGTCCACACCTTACCATCCATAGGCCAATGCGTAGGTGGAATCAACAAATAAGGTGTTGGAGACAATCCTGACTAAGACGGTGCAATTACATAAGAAGGATTGTTCTGATCGACTTCCCAAGGCATTATGGACCTACATGATCACATGGAGAAACACCACCAACTTCCTTCCATATGAATTGGTGTATGGTGTTAGTGTCATTATCTTTACACTGCCATCAGTGATCAAAATCACTCTTTTGCATTTCATACTAAGTGTCCCATTTTGATGAGCTGCATTCCATAGGTCATGGATCAACTAATGGTAGGGTACATTTCAGTTTTTTCCCTCATGACATATATTTGTTGACCTCTTTTCATATGTGATTCAGTCAATGGTTGAGGTTCATGTTCATTTTCAGTTTATTTCATCAGATAATTCTTAAGTCTTAGAGTTTTTGTTTCATTAGGTATTAGGGTTTTGCCATGTCAAATTTTCAGTAACTATCGACTAATAATGGTTAACGCACACATGACGATGACAATAATCACCATAAAAGTTTTCATAACATAATTTATAAATTTAATAAGTTTTTCACCTCAAAACCAGTTTGAGGTGAAAACTGAGAATTTGTATTTATTTGTAATTTTCATGTAATTTTATTATTTCTCATATTTAATTAATAGTCTCATGCTGCTCTTGGTCACCTACTAATATTTCCAAGTACATGCCACTGCAAAATTCAAAGAAATCAAGCATCTGTTCACCTATTTCAAGAAAAAGATCAAGCATCCAAAAAATAGAGTATTTGAAAAAGCAAATAGACATTATAAAGTGGGTTTTGAAGAATGAAAAATCAAAAGTTGCCAAGCCATATAAAGGTCATCCCTATCTTAAGTTATTTTATTGTTTGAGTTGAGGTTTAAAAAAAATGAAATTTTGAAGTGTTATTGGTCAAAGGGAGTGAAATCACTGTGTTTGTGGAGAAAACTGAGTGGCGCTATGCACCAAAGTCCGGCGCTACCATAGGAGCTGTGCTACACACCTCAGTTTTTCCTACAGTGTAATTTTGAACTGGTGCTATGCACCAAACCAATGCTACGCACTTGGGAGAGTGCGCTACACACCTAGCAGTTGAGCTCCAGATCATTGCAAATTGCATCAAATCACCTCAAAACTCCCAAATTCCTCCATTGCAAGTAATTAACAACATTATTCTTGTTGAAAAGAATTGTTGCATCACTCTTGGGTTGTTTTGTTTCTCTAAAAATCAAACCCTAGTTTCACTAAACTATCTCCTATATTTTGGTTATGGTTATCCTATATCATATATTAGCTTTCCCCTAAACCCCATTCCGTCATATATAATTCCCTAAACCCCACACCCCTTAAACCTATTCATATCCCTAAACCCTATTCATTTCTTAAAATCTCTTCATACTCATATTACATTCATTTACCACTCTTCATTCACCACACTTCATTCACCACAAGAGAAACAACTGTAAAAAAATGGAGAGGGACAGTGAGTATGAATTGGAAGATGAAACCCTTGGTGATAGTTCCAGGGAGAGAGACACATAGGGTAGAAAGCCTCATAAGGTAGGAAAACATATCAGGGAGGAGCCCACCAGTTTGAGGGAGCTGCAAGCCTACCCATTTTCCATTTCTTGTTTTAGACATCAGTCATGTTTTAGCTTCTGTGAAATGGTTGAAAGTGTTAATCTCATCATAGATTAGTGAGCTTGTTTGTGACACATTTGGACAACAATGAGGTAAACTTTGCTGCAATTACATTCACTTTGTCACCAACTGTCATTTCAGAAGCTACAGGTATTCCAAATGTTGGTGAAAAATAGAACAAAGGTCAGGACATTGATAGGGAGTACTATGAGCCTTACATCAAAGCTAAATGCCATAACAAACTCAAGATAGTATTCCCCTTTAAATTCTTGGAGTACAGGTTTGCTCCATTGATGAAGATGATCATTAAGTACTTCACTTGTGAAGGTAGGTTCTCCCTCTTGTATGCCTACCACATTAGACTGTTGATGCATTTCACTAGGGTGAGAATGATGAATATCCCCTACTTCATGTTCAGAAACATTGAGAAGATGGCACTCATTGTAAAGAAGAAATCATACCCCCAGCAGTTAACCAGCATCTACCACTACTGTTTGATTATAATCATTCTTTTGCATCATCTTAACCTTCTTAACATGCCATGGGAGACATTCATTTCTCATGAAATGTTTAAAGGCCCTCAAGTCTTTTCATCAGTGCCTCATGAAGAAGGTGGACCTTCAGGACATGAAAGGGTCCAAGAGGTTGAAACTATTGGAGTGCCAGTATTTGTGACATATGAAAGGGGCACTAGGAAACTTTTTTCAGCTACTAGATGAGTATTATCTTCACAAGGTGTGGAAGGGGTCTTGCCTTCATCTTCAAGCCATAGGCAAATGCTATCTCCACAAAGAGTGGAAGGGGCTTTGCCTTCTTCTTCAGCTAAATAGGTATAGGTTGGGCAGCAACACAAGAGTAAAGGTAAAGGTAAGAAAAATATGCATGAGAATGATCCTAGTGATGGGCAAGAGAGAGATTTTGTCCTTGTTGATCATGAGGAGGCACAAGGAGTTGATGTCAATGACTTGGATGCTCAAGATCCAAGGATTGTCAAAGACATGATCATTAAGGAACAAGAGGCTGATATACAAGCCTTATCTGACAAATTAGAGAGGGCTAAATGGGTCATTAAATATCTATAGCAAGAAAACAAACAATTGATCGACAAGCAAGTCCTCATGGAGTTGCAAATGATCAAGGAGAACAAGCAAAAAGCTAAGAAGGCAAAGGTCAAGTTGACCTCCATTTAACAAGAGATCGAGAATTACCAGGAAACTTGGGTTGAGAGGGTTAATATACACCTTGAGGGGCTAATTGAGAAGGCCAATAGAGACAAGAAGATGCTTTACCACATGGCCTACAACTATATGACCTGGAACAAAATATGCAACATAAGAATGAGGAATCTTAAGGCTAGTTTGAGGAAGGCCTTAAGAAGCAAAAAGGAGTAATACAAGCTAAAAATATTGGCTGAAGCCTCATTAGCCCATCAAAGCATTTAATGATAGTGTTTTGTGCCAAATCTGGGCAAGTTTTAACAAATTTTGGTCATTTTCAATTTTTGGAATTTTGCAACACAAAAATTTACCCTAGGTGCATAGAGCCACCAGCGCTATGATTTTCATTGGAGAACCGTTTTAGGAAATGGATTACACATAGATTTAGCATGATGATAACATCAAACCCAGAAAATCTCAGCAATTTTGGAGCAAAAATTGGTCACCAAAAGGTAAAAAAACCATCAAAAAGTGGCCTCTATGCCTCCTTTTGGACACAAAGAAGCAGCCTTTGGAGATTCCACGTTTTAGGTGTAAGATGACCTCCAAATGCAAACATTCAAGATGTTCTAGAAACTAGACAGGAAGATATTTTCAATGAGCTATCTTGGGCTCAATTCAGCTAAGGGGAAGGCCTCCAAAAGTAGTTGTGAAGTGGCACTATGCACTTGGCAAGTGGCACTATGCATAGAGCCAGTTTACCCAAAAATTGAATTTTCGCCTAGTTTATCTACAAGTTGACTTTTCCTCTCTTCATGGATGAATTTATGATTTTAATTAATTCTATTCTATGTAAATTTAATTGTGAAATGGCCTTAGATGGTAGATTCATCAGTTTGAGGTGGTTTGGGGGCTAATGAATCAGTTTCCTTACTTATAGAGGCAAGTTGTTTAATTGCCTATATTCCAGTTCTTAGTTGGGAAATGGTTGAAACTACCCCTCTTCTCATGGATTCGACCCCTGAAGGTTAGGATGAGTTGTTTGATGCCTATATTATGTATTTTCTTAGTCATTTGTAAAGGTTGGATTCTCTTTGATGCTCTGAGCTACATTATACATCTTTAAAGCAATTTGGCAAGGAAATAAACCAGTATTTGAAGCTATTTTTGTGGGATACTTGTGGTAAAGTGTTTTTACATAGTTTATTCTTTTGTTATTAGTTTTTCTCATGTGTTATGTGTGCCACAATCTGATTCATTCTTCTAACTAAATGATATCAAGATAGATAGGTAGAATACATTGGTTACAGTGCTCTGCCTTGGGAGTCCATTTAGTTTTTGATGTTTTCTATTGTTTGAAGAGGTCTCATGATCTTTGCATGCCCTCCTCAGCTTCTCATCAATATTAGACCTACCATATCACTCAATTACAAGTTCCAAAACAATTACCTACCTCTCCCCATAGAACACCCTGCATCCTTACTTCATTTCCCGGACCTAAAGCTGTCTGCTCCATTTGATCTAGCAACAAAACCATCAAAATCAATCAAAAAACCTATACATACTATATCTAGCCTAAAATCCATATTTTATTCAGTCATCTCAACTGAGATTAACAAGGAGAGGGCGGTCTCCTAAATTAGTAGGTCTAGCTACCAGGTTAAGCTTGGTTTTTGGTTATCCTATGATTGCCTCCCTTCAGCGTGAGGTCAACCTAAGCTCTAACATATGGAAAAAAAAAAGTTTTACTACCAATTGAATTTCAAATCAGAAATTTTAAGATGGCAACAGATATGGGCATAGACCTTAATGAAACACAGTAGTAGAGAATCTCGTATCTTAATAAGTTGGATGAGATTAGGCAAGATTCTTTTCAACATATAGATCTAATCTGACAATAATGGGCTAAATGGAATGATAGATACATTAATAAAAAGAATTTCAAAGGGAAATTTAACACACATTGGCTTGGCCCCTAGAAAATTGAGAAAGTTTTTGATAATGGATCTATTTGGGTTAAAACAATTGATGATGGAAATGTTACCTTCTTGGTGAATGGGTACAGACTCAGGATATATCAGAAGCCCCAATCTAAGAATGAATTTCTGGAAGATATTGTGAAGAAGAAAGAGCTGGAAATGGTGGGAAAGGGAGTCATTCCTTTCACTACCTCTTCTTGATTTTCTACCATACTAAACTAAGCTTACATTTTTCCTTCTTACGCTCAATAAACCATGAGAGGAATGTCTATTGGGTATAGGTTTATTCCATTTTCCGTCCCCAATGGAATAATTACGGAAAAGGATCCCCCCTTGGAGTCTTCTTTTTTAGTATTTCAGACTCTTTAAAATTGAAATCTCGTGAGCATGAACTTCCCTAGGCTCATTAGATTCATAGGACAGTAGATCCTCTAGGATCCTCAAAATATATTTTGTCTTTCAGTTAATTTTTTGTTTGCTCGTGTTGGCCTGATGTTGGATCTCTTAAGGCCCTCCTTCCAACGATCTTGGCCCATCGACATCAGAAAAATATCTGGGTTCAAGATTAGAGACTTTTGATGCCTTGAAGTTTGTATACCTTAATGATAGGTTATCTCATTAGTAGCAATTGACATTCATCATGGATCCTTAACTATTGGATCCTATAGGGGATTCGAAAATAGCTCATATATTCACACCTGATAGGATGCATCAGATGTACCTTGGTCCTCGCTCTCATTAATGGTGATGGACCTCGTATTGGTTAAAAATTGACCTTAATGGATAGTAATCGAATGATATCACTGCACATTTGACTTTGACACCTATATTCATGTGAAATAAACTATAAAAAAAGGAGAAGAGGAGAACATGGTTTTTGGTGGAGGGATTTCCTGTAGAGAAGTTCAGTAGATGCATTTCCTACAACAAAATCACTTATTTCCTAAAGAACTAATTTCAAGCACAACATTATCCTAAAGAATCTAGCAAATACTAATTATATTCATGATTAGTTGAGGCCATGTAACTACACAATCTTGCATATGATATGGTTTCAAAGTGGTCTATTATTCCAAAGCAAGTGCAGTCGTGACTCAAGGTACTTGACCATTGTATGGTAAGATTGAGCAGGTACATTTGGCATCAGAATACTTAGGGTAAAAAGGTAATAGTATGAAAATTTTGAATTTGCATGAGTACGAGTCATGGCCACCCTCATGGAATAAGGATGTTATGAGTTGTTTGTGTCATAACACGAGTTCCCATTCCCAATTATTATTCGGATGTGTATGTCGAGTATATTCCCAACACTTATCCCATAGAACGGATCATGATGTCAATCAGGATAACGTTCCACGTCATTCAAAGTTGACTCATTACCCTGAACC